>OU611963.1:5005000-7505000 GCA_914767545.1 Sesia apiformis
AACACAGGAGGTGTGTATTGTGGCTGAAAGTCGGGTTGTAATCGATGTATTGCTTTTAAAACAATTTCGCGTTGGTCAAAGAGAAACTGTGTCTTATCCATCAAGTCATTTAATGTGATCCCCTGTAAAAAAAATGTGGTAAGGTGTCAGTTTGGGAGTGTATTACAAAGTCATTTTTATAAATACCTTTGAAAAATACTGACTGATATAATTGTAAATACTAACAACAATAGATCAATATGAATTGTTATATTTTGATATTATACTGTTATATTTTAACTGCAGGTGTGGACCAAGACATTCAAGCAACAAATAAAAAATTACAGGCTTTATATAAACTGTCTATTTATTACATCAATTTATGTTACATTACCTTTGCTTGCATTTCTTCTTGATAAGAATTTAGTAAAGTCATTTTGTCTGTCGTTTGACACCTCTCAATGCTCTCAAAGATGGCCGCGTACGTTTGTGTGTTTGGTTCTACTCCATCTTCGGCCATAAACAATAACAGGTCCTTAGTAGATTCATACTGTCCCTACAAAAAGTAACAAATAGTGTATGAAGGATTTTTAAAATTTATTAAGTAGTTCTACATGTAAAAAATACAAATTTCAATATAATGAGTGTGGAATTCAGAATGTAGGTCAATATAGGCTTATCTGTTGCATATGAGATTATCATCTCATGTTATATCCATGGTATGAATTTTAATTGAGGCAAGGGACAAACCATATTTTTAAAAACCCATCAATAAATATTTTTTCTCCCACTTGCTCGGAAATGGCTTCATTATTTTAAAAAAGGTATACGTCAATCGGTTCTTTTCTGTAAGCACGCCAGCAATTTCCAACACGACAATAATAGAGATTGCTGGACAGTAGCGAGGTTATTTTTAGTGCACACTAACATAAATTAGGTTTTTTTAGGTACACGATATTTATTATTATAAAGGCTGAATGTGCATTTCTTTTCAAAAGTTTAAAAAAAGAACAAAGACCGTGCGCAGTCGAATTGGCAGGAATGAAACTTCTGTTTCTTGAATTAATTTGTTTATTGTTTCCTCGCAAATTAGAGAAAAGTACTATACAAGTCTCGGCCGAAATAACAATTAACGGCCTCGTTTATTTAAAAAGGACTCGGTTTCGCCTCGCCTTTTTAAAATCACTTCGTGAGGACTCGGCTTCGCCTCGTCCTTCCAATATTACTCGGCCGTCAATTGCTTTATTTCGGGCCTGGACAGTAATGTACTATTATCGAAAGTTCTGTATGACTTCATCAGTGTTAAAAATATTAGTTTAATCGTAAAGATCAAAACAATAAATCTAACACTGATAAAGTTACAAAGGACTTTCTATAAAAAACGTACTCTGCTCGTCTTAAAATTAGCATATGTCCTTTACATCAATTAAATTTCCACCACCCATATGTTATTAACATTTTAATCAATTTATATTTGAGACACTAACCAATGACTAAAATTTTAATTTGCAAAATTTATGTTAGTGATATTAAGTATAATTTATGTTTGCACATGGGGGCACCAAACACTATCTTGTATGTGTATCTCTAGTATTCTAGTTTTTTTTATTCTAGAACACTATTTAGTATTAAGGGGACATGTTTAGTAAGTACCTACATCTTTTCATATATGGTTTCAATATAAATTTACCTTGGCCGCATATCCATGAAGAAGCGTGTTGTAAACTTTGACATCAGTTACCTTTGGGTGGTCAGGACTCCTGGATGCCCTGTGTCTATAATACTGTAATACTTGACGACCCTAAAAATTAAAGTTTCCATTTATTCCATTATTTTTTACAAAACTGTGTTCGTTTGAATTGACCTGACACTCTTTATCTATAAATCACAAAAAGAAATATATCATTTGGCTCCATAAAACATAAGAATTACATAAATCAGTGGCCAACTTAAAAAGTCCCTAGTTTGTAAAAACAAAACTAGGATCAATGGAAAAAAATGTAAGTATTGAATTATATATGAGTCCTAATAAATTAAATATCATTGGAAGTAGTCTATGGTTACAACTTACAAGTTTATGAATTAAATGAAAGTAGCTCATTTATAAATAAATTTATAACTGTTCATTAGATTAAAATTCCCACATTTATTTGGTAAAAAAGTCAAATAGCAGTGTTTGCAAGTGGACTATTTGCATGAGATGTCAATTATTGTTTAGCGGATACTACCAAAATATTGCAGATACTACCAAAATATTGCATTGATTTTGGACTAATCTTAATTATGAGATAATATGGTTAGGGTCAGTTTAAAAGTATTCCTTTGATTTTTAACTGATAGTATTATCTTTACTTTTAATAGTATCTGATTTGCCTTTTTGTCCATACATGTTGGGACTGTCAATATGTGCAACAACATATTGCCATTTTTTTTTAATTTAAAATTAATATTCATTGTTGCAGCCCCCCCTGCACAAGGCGAGCCTGTGTTGCAGGCACAGAACATCTATTCACTGTTCTGTGGTTGCAGGTATCATTGTAATATGTATCAGTGTTAGTACAGTAGAGCCTCAATAGCCTGAAATCCTGTAGTTCTGTGATTGTGGTAATCTGGGTCGTTTAGAAATAAGCTGACATTGTACAAAACCGAGTATGTCGATAACAACTCCTTGTCTATTGACCTCTATGCTGAAGTGGGACTTGCCTAGCTGGATTGTTTGCCTGAGGTAGACATAATGGTCAACAACATATACATCTTGGATATAGAGGTTCTAATATATGTGAAGTAAAGTATACCATATTATGTGATGTAGACAATCACAAAATAAATAAATGTGTAGTTCACCTCATGTATCATGTTGAGTGAGCACAACAGCTGCAGGTGAGCAGTGAGCAGGCGGTGCAGGGCCTCCTGCTTACCACGCAATCTAATCGCCTGCATGTCTTCTTTCATATTTTGCTCACGGACAGCACGTCGTTTCAAACGTTCCACTTTCCTCTTTTTCCTTGCTTCTTGTTTACTGCAATAAATAATATGTAAAGATAGCATTTATATTTCTTTGCCCATTGTCTTTAATAAACATAATATTACATATTTTATTTGTGATTTCTATTTTCCAATTTAAAACTGCACTTACAATCTTTTTTCTGTATAATCTGGTGATTGAATGGTAGAGAATGCTTTATGACATTAAGACCACCTTTTGTGCATATCATTGTGCAATGAAGTTTAAATAAATAAGTTCATACCAACAATAAGGTTAATTTGTTCTAATGACATATTATTGATAATAGATAATATTTACTCTGACCATTTCTATGGTATACTATTTGCTTACCTTTTTTATTTACTATTTGATGTTACATACAAAGAATCTTATAAACAAAGAATAAAATTATAATTTTCCAATATTTAAGTTCTACTTACGCTTTTTTAACATTCAAGCCTTTGATATGAGGATCAAATTCTGTTTCTGTATGTTCTAAATCCAGGTCTTCCTTGGTGTCTGCAATTTCACTGTGTAAGCAAGGATCGTCATATATGTTTTGCATTGCTGGATGTGGTAGTCCTCGAGTTCTAAGACATAAATATTATTAAATTCCTAAAGTATTTATATTTTTGGTATTTCTTTAAAATTCAACAATTCAAGTAGATTTACAAATGATGGAATAACATTGTGATTTTAGTTATTATCTAAAACATTACATTTAAAATTATTGAAAATTCTATTAGATTATGCTTGTGAGTTCTATTCTACAAGTAATTTTGTTATATGGGTAACTTTTGTTGGGTAACTGTGTTTGTTGGGTAACTTTTAGGGATATTTTGTTTACTATAGTTTTTAAATCAAATTTCTACAAATTCGGGTATTTGAGATAGCTAATGCAATGAATATATTGCTCGTGATCGGGCCAGTCACTTTTTAAAGTAGATTCTGAGATATCTTGATTTTTCTGAATTTGACTGCCAGGGGACTGACGAGGGTAACATAGTACTGATAAAATACACAACTTCATAAGAAATGTATGAAATTTATTTAAACTTGGAACAAATCTCTTAGTATCTAATAATGGCACATATCTTTTAAGTATTAAATTACTTAACTATTAAAAAAAATATTAATATGTAATACTGTGAGAAAGAACAATCTCCGCCTTCAAAACAGCTTTTTATCATTTTTAATAACGTTACATTATAACTTATACTATTTTGAGGTAGTTTAGCTTAACAGTATACATTTTCTAAGTAATCAACAAACAATTGAAACAAAAATATGACTATCTCTGCCTTAAAGGTACCAATTAACATGGAATTAATAACAATTACTATGTAATACTATGAAAAGTAAACTATCTCAGTCTTCAAAACAGCCTTCTGACATTTTTAATAATGTTTTATTGCTTAACTTATCTTACTTTGATTTAGTTTTACTTTGTAGTCTATATTTTCTAAGAAATCAACAAATAATAGAAACTAAAATATGACAATCTACGCCTTAAAGACATCTTTTTCTCAACAAAAAATAAAATTAATGTTTCAAAATAGTTTAACACTACAATAATTACTTTTAAAAGACATAAATTTTTTCCTTAAATTGGTAAAACACTCTATTCCCTTTTGTAATAAGGTTTGGTATGGGTAGCTTTTTTATTATTTGATCTATCGGAACATCTGATACATCTCTTTCATTCAATTTAAACAGAGTGCCATTCTGGTTACAAATTTTGAGGAAAGTTACTCTCAATTCACCGTTATCATCAACAGAAGAGCAGATCGCTGCATAATGATATTCTGTATTCCTTGTGACATATTTGACCAAAACATAATCACCACTGCTATAACGACTTTGTTGTTGTGAATAGCCGCTAACTCCTGGTGTTGATAGATTGCTATCCAATTTAGAGCGGTCATTAATGTCTCTCACGTTAATGACATCTTCAGAGTCTGTGAATACGGTAGAAGTATTTAGACGTGTACTATGCTAAGCCGACATTTCTGTCTGATAATGAATAGATCCCAGCTTGTAATGATCACATCCGTCAGGATCACAGAAACAACTTAGTGACTTCATTGTAAGATTGTTGGGAATGTAAGCTGAGCCAGTCACCTGATGCACCAATAGTGTCCCCTTAAAGGCGACCATTTGAGAAGACTTATCATTAATCAAGGTATTCATCAGCTCGATTTCACAGCCTTCTATCACATCCACTTTTATACCTGGACATCTCTCGCGGATGACAGTAGCAAACTCCTTCAAGTTAGTTATATCACCTCCTGTAGCAATCACTTGATCTGCTGTTCGTTTACAAGTGGCCCCCACACCATTGGGTGCCCCCTTTCCATGCCCAATTTCATGAAAGTTCCAGGTATATTGCATAATATTAGACATATATGACCTTTTCCATTTAGTGTTGGAATGTGTGCGGAATTCAGATATGAGAAGAAGAGTTCTTGGGAGCTCAGGTTCACTGCGCAATGGAGAGATCAATTGCTGGCTAGCAGAGCCTCCTTCCAGTAAAGCTGTAAGTTTATACCAGTTTATTGATCGTTCCCTTGAATAAGGGAAAGGAGAAAGTACCCATGAGGCTGGCATGATCACCCAGGGTGTTCAAAGCCTCGTCAAAAAGATGATTAAAAAAAAAAAAAATATTAGTGGTTTGTTTCAATAGTTGTGATTTTTGCCTGTAGTTTGATGAATATTTTTTCCATTTTTTTCTAGTTAATCGTTGCTCCCGAGGTGTCATTTCTTTAACATTTTTTCTTTGCCCTTTCTCCTTTTTTTTTAAGTACTGCAATCTTTGTTTCTCTTTGTATTCAGCTAATTTAATGGGGTCTTCCCGAGTCTAATTTTGTTTTTTTTAGGAGGCGGCATGATGTTCTAAACTGAAATAAGTAAAAAAAAAATGTTTACACATGCTAACAGTTGAGATAAAAGTGATCTAAAACAACAAACATCAATACTCCGGAAACACGTCAGTCCTCTGGCAAAGACAAAGACAAACAATATCAGACAAAGAACTGACGCCAACGGACTGACGAAAAAGACATGAATTTGAGGTTATAAATAGAACTAATGTTTATTTTGGTATTTTAGAATATCAACAAGCTATATTTTAACAAATCATAGTTAACTATGTATACATTAAAATATAACAGGTTTACAAGGAAATAACGACTCACCACAGTACTGAAATTTTGGCTGGATCGGCACGCGTTTACATGGTAAACACAATTCTAGCACTGACAATAATGGCGGCCGTCAAATGGCACGGTCTGCAGGTAACTTTACTATAAGTTCCATTTCTTTATTTTCTCGATGACAGCTGACACACAGTGGTCGATATAACTTTGTTCTAGCGTCAACGCCTAAAACTTCGAACAAAAATTAGGCACCAAGACGTCATATTTCATTAACAAGGTCACGTCAGCCAGAAAGCAATTTTAGGGATGTAGTTATCGATAAACGTAACACGATAACAGATCCGATATTTTTTTACAAAATGTAAGAAACTAAACTACTGCCGGATACTTTTGTACAAATTTATTAACTAATATTATATTTCATTACAAGATGTTACACGTGTTAATTCTTGATTGATAATGCCAACTTCTTTAAAATTTTCGAAGCTGTTGTAAAATAAGTAAGTATAGGTAGGTACTCGACAATGAAACGAAATAATTATAATGACAGGTAATCTTTATTTATTTATTTTAATCAAAATCTGATGAATCGTCACTGTCACTCGATGAGTTCTCCCCAACATTTATTATAAGTTCCTGTACTTCTATATTATCGAATGCCACATGAATTTCCCAATCCGACGCCGCTATAATGTTTTGGGTTCTTCTCACAATTTTTTCCCAGTTTTCGGCAGTTACTTCCGCACATGCATTTTTTAATAAATCTAACATCTTGTTTGCCGTAAAAGGGGGATGGGTATTGTTTCGAGCGGCGTGTCCTTTGATTTGTGCCCATATTAGTTCTATAGCATTGTACTGGCAATGATACGGCGGAAGTCGAAGAACCCAATGACCACATTCGGCAGCTATTTCGTCGATAACATATCTTTTAGGGAGGCTTTTTTTCGATTTTAAAATATTCACTAATTGTACTTTTAATAAAGTATTATCCACATTTTCGCCATGACGTTGGAGCCAGTCAATTATCTCTTGTTTTTTATTGGCCTGCGTCGGCATTTTATCAATTTGTCTGGAGTGATATGTAGCGTTGTCCATAATAATTATCGACGGTTCTTCCAGAGATTGCACCATTTCTTTAAACCATCCTTCGTAAATCTCCGCGTTCATTTCTTCGTGGTAGTCCACTGTTTTCTTGGATTTAAAGGCCAGTAAAGCATCTGACATGAATCCTTTCGTAGACCCTGCATGGCATATGATGAGGCGTTCACCTTTTCCCATTGGCACTGAACTAGTGGAAGCGACGGTGTCGTCAGTCCAGTTCTTAGATACTGTGTGGTTTACATTTAACCAAGTCTCGTCAGTGAAAATAACATTTGACCAATCTGATATCTTTTTAGCTTCGCTCAAAAATTCGCAGCGAGCCATAGCAACGTCGTGACGCTCCATCAATATTTTACGTTTGTCCGATTTTTTATAACAAAATCCAATTTCTTTCAAAACCAAGCTTAATGACGATTTTTGGCCATGGAACAAACCACATTCACGTAAAGAAACAACAAGTTTTTTAAGTGTTGGAATTTCTTTGCGCAAGTAATAGTCATATATATGACGGCGAATAGCGTCAGCGTCGAAGTTGTCAACCGATGTCACACGACGTGGTTGGCGTTTTTTCTTCGGCGTACGAAGCTTATTTTCCTGCATGCCGCTTGTACCGTAAGCTTCGGTAGTAATTTTTGAAACAGTAGGTCCACTAATTCCTAATGCGGCCGCAACACGCTCTCGCACTTGCGACAGTGGTAATAGCGGGCCACCATTTTGATACTCTGCTTCAAAGTAATTACGAACCTTGATCACCAGTTCTCTCGCCTGCCTTTTCAGAACAGATCCTTTCGGCATTTTGATATTTGACAGCTGGGCAGCAATCAACACGGAGGAACACAAAATACACAACGTAACGTATGGATAATGTGAAAAAACTCAGCGAACAGAAATGTAGTGACTAGCACGACCGTCTTGTTGCGAGTGACAGATTAAAACAAACACAAAATGGCGGTGGGCCATTGAGTGTTCCCACCTTGAAAAAATATATTTGAATGTTTTTGCTGTATTTGTCTTTGTTCAAAATATAATAAATATACAGTGCTTTCGAAAAGTAACGAATATATTCATTATTTCTGAAATTGAGAGTTTTTCGAAAAAATCCTCTGACACGTCGATTTTGTTTTAAACAAAGACACTTTTTGACATACGACCCATATTTGTGACGTCATCGTTGTTCGAGATATGACGTCATCGACATTTTTTTTAAATGGCAACCCCCAATTTCGGCCACGCCATTTGAAAGAGCGTGTCATTCTATGTACACATCGTCAAAAATTATGGTATGATTACATTAGCGTGAGTATGTAGGTTAGACAAAAAAATGAAGAAAAACGATTTTAAATTTCAAAATACTAAATTTCAACAACTAAATTAAATGTTCAAATTGTGCACCGTTGGCTGCCTGACAGTAGCCAAGACGATTAATAAATTCTTTTTGAACATTGTCAATAACTTCAGGAGGTATACGATGTATCTCGTGACGAATTCTTGCTTTTAAATCTTCTAAATTCTCCGGTCTAGTAACACAGTATACACTTGCTTTTTAAGTATCCCCACAAGAAGTAATCTAGGGGTGTCAAATCTGGCGATGTGGCTGGCCACTCAATCGGCCCCCTTCTCCCTATCCAACGATTCGGGAACACCTCATCTAAATAAGCACGGACAGGTGCTGCATAATGGGGAGGTGCACCATCTTGTTGAAAGAAAATGTCATTTTTCGGAAGATCACGTTCATCTATATCTGGATATAAAGTTATTAGTTCAGGAATAAGGTCGTCTCGAAGAAAATCCAAATATCTTGCACCAGTAAGGTTCACGTCAAAGAAATAGGGACCCAGAATTCTTCCGTCGACTAAGCCGCACCACACATTCACTTTCTGAAGACGTTGAATGTGATACTCTATCATCCATCGGGGATTCTCGGTAGCCCAATAACGGCAGTTTTGCCTATTGACATGGCCGTTCAAAACAAACGTAGCCTCGTCAGAAAAAATTACGTTTTTTACGAAATTATTAACATTAGTGCATAGCTCTTGCATTTGCTCGCAGAATTGATTTCGCCGATCAAAGTCGTCTTCAGATAGCTCATGAACAAGGCATACCTTATAAGGATGATACTTTGCTTTTTTCATAATTTTGTAAACTGTGGACGCTGCCATATTGAAATCAGAAGCCAATTGGTTAAGTGTTGAGTGGTGATTTTCTTGTATTGCCAACAAAACGTTAAGTTGATCTTCTGATTTTGAAGGTCGACCAGATTTAGGAAGATCACGAACATGCTCGACGTTACGGTATTTAGATTTAATATTAGACTTAACCATGCTTTGGCTAATAGGAAGCCGATCAGGATGAGTTTCATTGAACAATTCAACTACTTCTTCTTCCTGTCTCCAAATCCGATCATGCAAAGAATTTCAATTCCTTCTCCTTCAGTTAATTTAACCATTTTTTTATAAAATGACAAAAGTCGCTACTCAATAAACACTTCAAACACACTGCTTTTGCCAAACAAAAGATAAGAACTAAAGAAATAACTCAAAAAAACTATGTAACGAAGTACGATTTCAAGTTTTTATCTGACAGCAATAAAAAAACATTCTCGGTCGCTTAGGCTACTGTCAGGCAACCATAATTTTTGACGATGTGTATGTAGAATGACACGCTCTTTCAAATGGCGTGGCCAAAATTAGGGGTTGTCATTTAAAAAAAAATGTCGATGACATCATATCTCGAACAACGATGACGTCACAAATATGGGTCGTATGTCAAAAAGTGTCTTTGTTTAAAACAAAATCGACGTGTTAGAGGATTTTTTCGAAAAACTCTCAATTTCAGAAATAATGAATATATTCGTTACTTTTCGAAAGCACTGTATGCGATCGATATCATTACTTATTTGGTCACAACACTACAACTATCAAATTACAACTGTCATCGAGAAAATAAAGAAATGGAAATACCTTACCAACGTTGAAATTTAACAGGGATTTGATCTTGAGTCGGTAATATTTAGTGGGAATTTCAAATTCGAACATCACACAACGGACTGATGAATAAAACTGAACACAAAGTTTCTTATTATTTTTACAACACGGTGAGAATATTATATTATGAAAGTCGTGAATATTACATTATTAAGTACATTATAGATTGTCGTGAAACAGTAAGTTTTCTTAAATTAAAGGTCATATTTAATACACAGCCACTTGATTGCGCATTTTTGGGATTGTGACTGACGTTTTGAGAATATATTGTGGTGTTTTACAAACTTTTTTTAAAATAAATAGCTGAAACTGGATGACCAAATAGAAGATAAAATTGTTTAATTGTTTCATTGTTAATTGTTTCAAGATAAAATGAAATATTAACAAAATATAATAACACTTCGTATCTATTGACTGATGACATTGAGTTACCCATTTTTTGTAGAACCACCCATATGTTATATTATATTATATAGATAAGGAAACAATTAAAATACTCACTGTAATTCTGATATGTGGCTCATAAGCTCCTGATCATAACTGTCAAGCTGATTATTGTCTATGAATAGTTCTCTAAATACTGCATGTGGACTTTTTGGCAAGGGTGGTGTTTCAGAGTCCAATTTCAAATCAGCACTTTTGGGCATTTCAAAGTCCAATTCTTGGTTAACCCCCTCATTTATGGCATACTGAAGATCTTGCAACTTTTGGTCATATAATGTGGCCTTTCTAAAATTGTAGTAACTCTCTTTCACCATGTCTATATACTGTTTTGTTTTCACTCTGTCTTCTATACTTGATAATTGTTGCGTTGTGTAAACTAGTGCACACTGGTCATCTTCTAAAGTTATTTCCTTAGATCTGGAGGGTTTTGACTTTTTGAGAATTTTATCTTTTACGCTTTGGAGTAGTTCAGTATCGACTACATTGATTTCTAATTTTTTCTGTGGCAATGATGTCAGCTGGTGAAGTTGGCCCAGAGAAACAGTACTAGAAGCAAGTTTAGATAAGTGCACAGCACGCAGTTTACTTATTGACACCTTCATTTCAGTCATAGCTTCATCACCCACTGTAAAATATGTTTAATAGTTACATTACACATACATTTTTTGTTTACATTCGTGTAGGCGTTATTGAATGTAAACATACATACCTTGCAACAGCTCTCCATATTTTTTATAGTTCTTGTATTTAGTTTTTTTTTTATGTGACTTCAGCGCGCTGGCTGTTCTTGTTGATTGATGCCTCACGTGAAAAAGGTATTCTGGAACGAAACCGACGAGTTACGCAACTACAATGTAGGTTATACTTATAATAAATATATACTGTTAATGTAATTTAATGGATTACTCAAAGAATATGGGTACCGATGTATACATTATCGACATACATACCTTTTTGGCGCCCAAAAAGAATTTTCCGACAAAAAGAGCATTTTATTTCAGGAACAGATATTCCGTTTACCGGATTACTTGAAGGTAATGAAATACTATGAAGACTACTTTGATACAGATTTCTAGCGGATAAAAGTCGATGCATTATGACTCAATTAAGTTATTAATTCAACACTACAATCTGAATAGTACGAAACATGGTAAAAAATTGGACACCACGTGAAAATCAAACGAGGACAATCGTGAAAGAATGGCGAGAACCAAAATAATGAAAAATGATGTCACTTTGACAACTGACATGACATTTTGTCTTTTTTTTTCATGAAGACAAAGGTAATATTTTAAATTTTTAAATTGAGGTTTAAATAAAAATATAGGTAATTAATTATTTAAATACAAAAAGCCGCTAGTTCTCAAACCTATTTATCCAAACATATATACAATCCCTTTCTATAATGAGCGAGCGACTCCTGACTTACTTCGATGTGGTTGAACATTGATCGGATTGGAGTTTGAGAAAAACTTGACCCTGGCAGAATGTACAAATTGCACCATTGCTACATATGAAGAAAAAAAAATGTAATCTGAAATCCTTATCTAAATTTTATAAGACAAATAAATTTTTGGCAGGAACTCACGAAGTGGTTCTTTTTCACTTCGACTAAATCGCGACGATTATTTTGTGCATCTCACGTGTAAATTAACTTTAAATAAATATGGCGTCACTCAGTAAAGTGATAGTAGGTTTACTGAGAACAGATAGACTCCTTTGGACTCGAAAAACGCCGTCTTATAATTTTATTTGATTATCACAAACACTTTGAACTTTATTAAACTATCTCTATTAAACTCTATTAAAGAAGTCCACAATACATACATTTTATAGTAATCAAACAAAAACTTAACTTCACTTCTTGAGTTCCTACCAAAGAATTAAGTGGTGGTTGAGCTTTTGTTTGATTGTTAGAAAAATTGTGTATCGTCACTCTGTTAATTTATTGAACTTCAAAGTGTCATGTTCGTGAAACCAAAAGCATAAGACTGGGTTCTTCATTTTGTCACAAGAGTCACAGGGAATCCTACTCTTTTGTTCTCAATAAATATACTATCACTTTGAACTCCTAACTTGCTTCGATGAGACTGGATTTTGGTGATTGTGTGTTTTGAATTTTGAAATTATCAAATTATGCAGAAAACGAGACTGGCACAATGTGCTAAATGCACTATAGACAGCAAAAAAGGAAAAATAAGTTAACAATTGTCAATTTGACATTTACCCATCAGTATCACTGATCTCATTTCATTTGACAGGATAATATCATTTTGATTAGTGTGAAGGGAATTGAGTACCACTATTTATAAATACTTATTTTGTTTGTTATCATAAAAATAGAATATAAAGATTTTTATGCTAAGCT
This sequence comes from Sesia apiformis, assembly GCA_914767545.1. Classification (NCBI taxonomy): domain Eukaryota; kingdom Metazoa; phylum Arthropoda; class Insecta; order Lepidoptera; family Sesiidae; genus Sesia; species Sesia apiformis. The sequence continues at coordinate 5,018,018 of OU611963.1, forward strand.
GTAAATAACTGTTAAAAAATACCAGTTAACATGGATGATAAAAACTTCATCTGTTAGTGTCGTGATACAAATTAAATTATATCTAAGTATTTATCCCGACTGCATTAAATTTTATGATACAATGATTCTGTTTTCAGGGACCCCTGGATTGACAAAAAAATTGTTTCAGCTACGTTTTGAATATGAATGCCTTTTTAGGAAAAAGAAACAACCGTGGAGGTCAATAAATCATTTATGTATATTGTTTTCCCTGCTCATATTACTGGCTAATATTTTATTTTTATTGATTTTCTTTTATTTCACAGTGAGTTCTACAATATTTTACTCAAGAACGGTTTTCCAAAGGAAATGACTGTAAACCATGTCCGAAAGAAGTGGTCATACACAATTGATGTAAGAAGATTAATTTCAATGTTTTGACCTAATTTAAATACAAATCTAGTGTTATCTGTATATAATCATAATTTTATCCACATATAAAAAGTTGTATTCTTTTCCTACTATTTAATAGAAGTTTAAAATCACCTTAACCACAAATGTTATTTGCAATATCAGACATTGATCTTGGAACTTTAAAAACTCATAACTTCGAATTTATCACTGAATTTTTATCTTTTCAGTCCTATAAAATAGCTAAAAGAACAAGGAACAAGAACTGGAAATATTACAAAATGTTTGAGAAGCACTTCGGCAAAATAAATGTGTTGGATAAATATGAATCATGTGAGTTTAAATAACAATTAATTGTAAAATAGGATATACCATTTTATACTAATAGAAATATTTTTAATGAGATTTTTGATATTACTTTGCATACTGCACACTGAAGGGTATTGGGGAGGCTGGCATAGTTGAAATCACTGGATGTCCATACTGGGAAGGTTGGGTACAAATAATAGCTGCTGAGCTTGACTAACTGGAACCTACCAGAATGAGGATTAACATGCTTCTGTCTTACAATAAGTGCAACAAGTAGTTTAGTTAAAACATGAATGCTGTAGAATACTGAAGAATTGTTATTCATTAAAATTTTAACCAGTCAAGTGTGCTTTGGCCCAACAGGGCCACTAATATAAACAAGAACAATTGAAGGTCAAGGTCATAATGTTGCAGGGAGTGATGAGTGGCGTTTGAAGTTAGTTATCTGTATGACTGAGGTGCAAGAACTCAAACTTGACTTTCATAATATGTGGAGGTAAGTGAAGTTATACATATAGTGGTTTTTATACATACAGAGGTGGTCAACTAATTAAAAACACCTCATATGAAGTTGAAAGCTCATATTATTGATTTAAAAAAATTATGAATATCAATATTAACACAAATGTTTTTGTTATTTATTCATGTTAAACATTCTTTCTTCCTTAGATTATGTTTTGGAGGGTAAGGGAGGGGTGGGGGGTTGAATGTGGAAATCCAACAGCCACTGGGCACACTCAACTGGCCTCGTTACCCCTCTCTCACAGAAGACTTCCTTGAAATGTTTCTAACTTTATCCTATTCCCCAATGTACTTATATGTTTCGGTAGTGAGTAAGATATGCCAGAGTCCTTTCCCATCCCATCCTATTAGGATAAAGACAAAGAAGCGGAGTTGGTCCCCATTTTCCCAACCCTTTCTCCAAATCCATTCCTAGCCGCCTTCTTCCTATATAAAAAAAGATTACTTCTTAATTTTATGAGTATGAAAATGATGATTGAGACACTATGATTTTTTAAAAGATTTAATTACTTTATTGAATGTACTGGCTGCTGGAGAAGTAATAAGGCAGTAAAGTTTCATCTCCTATTTTTTGAGAATTATAAAGAAAATACTTTATTTCAATTGTTTATTTTTTCTCTATTTTTCAATAAACAATTAAGTTGAAAGAAAATACCCGCAGTTATTGTTTTTAGTTGTGAAATTTATTAGTCTTATATATATTAATATGGGCAAAAATAAAACTTGTGATGCATGAGAGAAAATATTCATAATTTTTACAACAAAGGTTCATGCAGAAAGATTGTAGGTCATTTACTATTGTCCTAAGGAAATGGTTATGAATGCCATTAAGCACAATAACAAGTTTAACAAGACTGAAATAGTGCCTCGGAAATCTAGGCCCAGAAAAACAACTCTCTGTGAAGACTAAATAATAGTTTTGTTGGTAAAAAATGAACCGTTCAAAGGGCCAGAACTAATTACAAAAGAAGTATTTAGTTCAGGAAACTATTGAGGAATGTCTGCAAGAACAATAAGGAAGCTTCTGTGTGAGGCAAACTTGTTTTTAATTATACCAGGCAAGGCACCACTTTTGAAAATTTTGCCCATAATTGCTAGATTGCTAGAGTTTACCATGAAATATGGAAGTAAATTTGCTTTTTCTGATGAAACTAAAATAGATATGATCAATTCTAATAGAATACAATATATGAGACATCCTCCCAAAACTGAAACAGATTCAAAATACAAACCAAAGAGACAGTGAAACATGGAAGTGGAAATATAACAGTGTGAGGCTGTTTTTCTGGACATGTAGTTGGGCCGATGAGAATAAATGGTAACATGGATAGATTTCAATACAAGCATATTCTAGAGGAAACAATGTTACCCTATTCTGAGGAAGAAATACCACTAATTTCCATTTACCAACATAATAATGACCCTAAATATACCTAACTGTAGTGAAGTAATATCTCTACAGTCAGTTAATACAAGTCTTATACTGGCTACTTTATAGTTCTCAAATTAATCCTATTGAAAATCTTAAGTGTTTGTGAAGAAAACAGTCTCAAAGTAGCGTTCAACCAATATTCACCAATTATAAGAATTATTGAAGGAGGTAAGAAGCAAATCTCAATAGAAACTTGCAACAAGCTGATCACGTCAAAGCAGAGGCGATACAAGGTCATTATTGTTAGTAAAAGTCAAGCCACAAAATATTGATCTACTTCATAAATCGAAGATTAAAATCTTTTTGAGTTTTTAATTATTTTTATAATTTTAATTTAGGTGTCTTTAATTAGTTGACCAGCATAATCTAAAATATTAAGTTATGTATCTTACAATAGCCGTACAATGAAATTGAAACACATATACGAGTATACCATATATCTATATACTCCTCTCCTCTCCTATATACCATTGTAAAAAATTTACAGTATCTCAAATCCATAAACATCATAATTTTGCTCGTTGCCTTTAATTATGTGACCATCACTGTATTATCTAAGAATTTGTACTACTAAGAGGTAAATCTGCTTTTGTATCAATTATTGTATTCTATGAAAATACCGTGCCGGTAGAACTTTATTTCATAGAAATGTCGGCGGTTTGACGAATCCACGCTTAAGATTAGCATTAAGGTGGTGTAGCTTATGGTAGCGGCTTTGTTATCTGTTAGTTTCTCGGCGGCGTACCCGCATACCTCCTGGTGTTGCAGGTGTCCATGGGCGACGGTAACACTTACCACCACACTTACGCTCGTCCGCCTACTTCCCTATAAACAAAAAAGTCGAAAAATTAGGCATCCGTCGAAAGTAATGCACGCTGCATTCGCGCAGCCGCTGGGCGCACTCGACTGACCCCGTTACCCCTCTCTCACAGAAAACTCGAGGACTAGGTTAGTAATAACATTTGAAGACTACCTTGTAATGTACTGCATTTCCCACTTTATCTTATTTCCCCAATGTACGTACATGTTTCGGTAGTGAGTGAGGTATGCCAGAGCACATTCCCATCCCATTCTATTCTATCGCTTTCTCCCAATCTATTCCTTAATCTACAAAGGTAGGCAGCGCATCCGGGAGCGTGGCAACGTTTGTCATTCTGGACTGATGTTGGCATATATCGCGGATGTCTATGGACGACAGTATCCACTTACCATCAGGTGGACTGTATGCTCGTCTAACGCCTTTTTTCTATAAAAAAAAAGTGGAATCTGTCGAATGTCGCCAAAACCCTTTTTACGACACCCACGGCCATAAAAGCCGGCCGACACCACATGACCGTGAAACAGTGAAACACCAGGTTCAGTCATAAACACTGATTTTTTTATTAAAGAAATAAAATGGCAGACTAATAGACAGTTCACCTGATGCTGAGTAGATGCTGTCTCATGGACATCCGTAATACGTACCAACATCCGTCAACATTGTCACCTATTTGAAGATTAGGTGTGAATTTGTAAAAAGGTTGGGAAGATTGGAAGGGTTGGGAAGGATAGGACAGGAAGTTTTCCTCATCTGCTCCTCTTCCTGGAGAGACCGGAGATATAATAGAATAAGAAGTCTCATTTACCATTTCACACTTGTCTCGATGGATTGAGTTAGGATTGAATAGGATACAAAGAGGAAGTAGGGATGAGAGACCTGACTCGTCATTGTATTAGACTGGACTATTTGATGGGTTGGGATTTCCCAATTCTGGCATTTGACTAAGGCAACTCCAACTTACTTCCAGAACACAGCCGAGTCCACGTCTACGAGTGTACGCACCACAAGTAACAATAATATTAATAGATAATATTATTTTGTCAATTTTTACAGGACAGTTGAGAATGGATTGCGATGCCAAGGCATGCCCACTGACTGCTGTGTGTATGACATAAAAGGACTATGGCAACACATTAAAACGACATTCAATGTAAGTCATGCATGACTAAATATAAAAACTTCAAATATTTATCTTATAACATTGAGCACTTGAGAAATATTCTGATAAAGTATGAAATTGCCGTTTTATAGTAATAGACACTTTGAATTGACATAAAACCTTCATGGTGTGAGATTTTCGAGTGAAACTTTTTCACATGATACCTATGAGGTTCTTGTTTTAAAAAATGCGCAACATTCGATTTTCTACTTTCAAATGTTTTTTTTATTCAGCTTAGACGGGAAAGATGGATACTCTGAAAATCCGAGTAATCTTTGAATACGAGTTCCGACGCGGAACTAACGCGGCAGAAACGGCTCGCAATATCAATGCTGCGTTTGGAGAGGAGTCTGCTAATGAACGAACCGTGCGTTTTTGGTTTAAACGCTTTCGTAATGGAAACTTCGACTTGAAGAACGAACTATGTAACAAATCGGCAATTTCATACTTTAACACCTAATACATGTACCACTGATAAAAGTACACCAGGACTTATTTTCAAAACGTGCGAAAATCCCTCTTTGACCATTTGTTTTCGGTATATCATTTATCTTCATAATGTAGAAAGAAAAGCCGCATAAATTATATTTTTAAAGAATGGACTTTGCACGTTTTGGATAACTAGATTCAGTTTTTAATAAAAGTACAAATTCATATGGGTACATTAAACTATCAACCGTAACATCATAAAAATAAAGTTCATTCTTAAGTATCACTTACTGATTGAATGATAAGTGCCCCAGATAACCTTATATGGCGCGCTTTCCATGTCAACAATTTTGAAGCATGTTTGTATCTTGTTTCTTTTATTAATGAGATGCATGAACTCTCTTGAAAGAAATTTAATCCTATTTAACAATAATTCTTGTGATATTTTTCATTACAGAGAAAACATCGTTTAAAAATAAAAAAGGGCGCCGAGCTTTCTGATTGGCTCTTATACGACGCCATGTTAACTTACTTCCAAAAATATGATCCCACCTACCTTTCACAGCTGGAAACTGAGTCTGCTTGTCAATTTTTCAATAGTCAAAAAAGGAAATTTTGCAATAAAATGAAAAATAAGAATGATACAAATAATTGCGAAGTTCAGGAATTTCATTGTAAGTGACTTATGTCTAGTGTACTGTAGAATAGAATAGAAATTTTATTCAAAACTTATTTTACCGGAACAAATAAACGTATATAAATTATAATTAGTTTTGGCCGGGAAGATACAACTTAAATATCACAACTAAAACTTAAACTGTGAAACATATTTTTTTTCGCTAGAATGAAATAATAAAAGGCATCTTGTTATACTCGTACATGTACCACTGATAAAAGTACACCAGCGCTGATTTTTAAGACGTACGAATATCTCTCTTTAATGATCTATTTTCGGTATATCTTTATCTATCTTCATAATGTAGAAAGAAGAGCAGCATAAATTAGATTTTTAAAGAGTGCACTATGCACGTTTTAGATAACTGCGTGGATATTTATTTATTCATAATTTACGTTTGCTATTATATGTCATTTGTATATCTAAGTATCCCACTTCATTAGACTAGGTAAACATACTTTTAATACTTTAAAACGATAAAAAAATATTTAAATATGTTTTCCTCGAAATTGGTTTCTACTAGTTATACCCCTTTTCCCTATGTCCGCAGTATCGCTATCTCGACAATGACATCTATTAACACAGTCGCGCGGTATTTTTGTAAATTTGATTTCTAAGCCCTATGACAATATACGTGCACCCCTTGACACTCCTCGTACATTTTAAAGACAGTAAAGAGAACTTTGTTTATTGAGTCGATATTCAATATTATTATTATTTATTTGTTTCAAATATTATTATTCATAGTCGTAGATTCATAGATATATGTATAGTATATATATTCAGGTATGGTTGATTCTTTTTAATTTACAGTTATAAACAATGTCTAATACTTGCAGGGTCCCGGGATATAACGGAGACATTTATACAAATCAGATTACAGAATGACTGGATGTTCAGAGAAAAGAAATGGCCGTGGAAGTAAGAATACAGTTTTGTGTTTTCGAAATACAGTTAAAGCTCCTTATTCGCGGGGATTCCGTTCCATAAATACGACGCAAATAAGAAAGCCGTAAACAAGGAATGGAAAAAAATATAGGATTAGAAGAAATACGTTCCCAATTTACGAAATTACAAATCTATAGTGATAAAAAATGCTTATAATTAAAGTTTTTTAACAAAATTTACATAGTTAATTTTATCAGTCTTAGGCAGCGGCTTAAAGAATTTACTTATTTTTTTCTCGTTTCGCAACTTAAAGACCTTGTAATTCAGACTGATATTTGGCAGTGGCTTGATCAATTTTCCTTTTCAAAAGAAGCCTTCTATCCATGTATGAATCATTTTTTATGAAAAAGTCAGAAATCATTAGCCATTTCTAGTCCTTCACTCATCAAAGAACAACGACTTTTACCAAAGCGCGTCTATTCGCCGACGCTCGAAGGCGACGTTAAGGCAAAGGGCAATTGCATCGTAAGTAGATCGTAGCAACTGTTTTGTGTTTACTTACCTAAAAAAATAAAATATGTACCTATGTATGGGTAGTAATGAATGAGTTTGAGATATTTTTGATCTGTGAGTAATGAAATTATTTAACCGCTAGTGCGGAAATTGGTCACAATTATTTCTCCGCGAATGTTGAAACTGCGAATCGCCAAACCGCGAATGAGGTGCTTTGACTGTACTAAACAATCTCTTATATTTATCTCTAACAGCATCCATGTTGTTATTAGATAAAATAAAGTAAGATAAATATATTTTAAAGCTTTTGTAAAAGTTGCACCAAGTCTTGGAATACTTTAAAAATACCGGTTAATGTATACTCTATATGCTGTTGGATATAGGATTTATAAATGATACATACAACTTTTGTTCATAATAAAAATTGCGTTCTAAACGAAACTGCGAACGTTTCACATTAACCGGTTTATTCCAGACGTTTGGACGGCATCGACATAGAGTTGGCGGTGAAATATACGAGTAGTTGTATAAAATTAAAAAAGTAATAATAAGTGAATTATTATTTATTGTAAAATTAAGAATATAATAAGCGAATCACTAACTAATCATATAATTAATATAAAATACATTCTTTCAGTAACTTTTTGAACATAATGATAGAAGAACATGGATTCCCCAAAACATTAACCCGTCGAGAAATTCGTAGAAAATGGGCTGCAACATTTTCTGTGAGTATAAAATTTAAAAGAACATTCTGATATTAATACAGAGTAACAAAATCTGAGAATTCATTAAAAAAAAAAACAATTTTAGGGAAAATGTCAAGTTCAAGTCTTAGAACACGAGTTGTTAGTTTTAATGATAAAAATTCAGAGGTTGCGGTTCCTGTTTGTTTCACCTGTATAGTAATCTGTCATATTTGACAGGAGTATCAAAAAGCTAAAGCGCAGGAGAACAAATCGTGGGTGTACTATAATTTGTTCGACGTGTACCTCGGGGAGGGCAGCTTCAGTCTCAACCCGCTCGTCGGCTGTAAGTTGTGCATCTAAATATATATTGAAATTGTCTTTTATTGCTTTCAATTTTATATCATAAAACACAATACATATACAAAAATAATACAAATACAGAATATCAAAACAAAAAACAAACCAGTTTATATTCTGTAGAAGTGTACAATGCGCTACCTACCTTTGGAGATATAGGAATGGATTTGGAGAAAGGGTTGGGAAAATGGGGAGGGATGGGAATGGGCTCTGGCACATCTCACTCACTACCGAAACACGTACGTACATTGGGAAATAAGATAAAGTGGGAAATGCAATACATTTCAAGGTAGTCTTCTGTGAGAGAGAGTTAACATGGCCAGTCGAGTGCGCCCAGCGGCTGTTGGATTGCAGCGTACACTCTCCCCCTCAAGCTGCAATAAAATGCTCCAAATCAAATGTTTACGCACCTGTATTTTTGTCTTGTAACTAGTGGTTGTTTTCCTATTTTACTAGATTTTTTTACACTTTCATAATCATCTGTTCACATCATTCACAACTACTAGATCGATTTTGTTTTATGCTTCTACCTCCCCATTATTACTAATTGCGTCTGAAGATACTATCGACTCCTTAGACATTGCCATAGGTCCTGAGGAGCGATGTCGCCTATTTTGAGATGGAATTAAAGCATTTTATTTATTTAGGCACGGCAAAACATGATTTGAGTATACAATTAAGATAAGCCTGAAGTTCGGTATGTATCCCAATTGTAGACGTGCACAACATCTCATCTTCTCATTAAAACATATTTAATCAATTAGTAGGGTATATTAAGGTATTTTGGACATTTGTATGAACAATTATTGTTTGAAATTTGCGTTCATTGTCCCGCTACATTGTCCCTTAAAACTTTTTCGTGAATTTTTACACAAAAACATTAAAAACTGAGTACAAATATATGTATTTTTGACAGATATTGCTTCTCATCTACCAGTAACGCCCTCTTGTGTAATAAAATTCCTTGTAGCCCTCTCGTCGCCTCGGCTTACCCTATAACTAAAAGATGTTTGTAATACAGGGCAAGAAGAGTGGGTTTTGAATCTTATTGATGCCAGAACTAATTTAGAAAATTGCTTCAACGTCTCCGAGAAGGACGAACTTGCAGGCTGGAGGTGAATATACTTTTTCGTACATCATAAGGGCCAAAGGACTATCTTTCTTATTAGCAATCCAGTCAGCTTATTACTCCTATTCAGTGTATTAGCAACAAAGTATAAGCATCTTTTCAAGTCTCTCATCGGTAGTCCAAAAAATCTATAGTCATACGGCAGTACCGTTCATTACAACCAAGCATTCCCACCCCAATTATTCTCAAGCTCATGTTAACTAATCTTGTAAGGAGTTATTTTTTAATATGGTTTTGCTTTCTTCTCTAAACTCTATTATTGACAAATGAGACATAACGCAAACAAAACTTTAATCGAAATCACTTTGTTTTATTTAAATTGGAGCCTAGACTGAGTCCTTAGTTCTTGTTTACATTCCATTTAACATATAGGCTATATCGTGCAAAATTAACCCCAAGAAAATGCTAGTGATAGGAATTAAGATTTAAAACTACAGCCTTTTTGTTTCCTTTTGTGTCAAAACGTCCACCTTTCCAAAAACATTCACTTCCTAGAATATCCATTTCCTAAAGTACCAACTCCCAAAATGTTTACTTAGACAAACTACCCTTTGTCTCATGCTATAATGAATATGGTATAGTTATTGAACGCGTAAAAAACATCCATTTCAAATACATGTAACATTTCTATTATTATCTATAATCTATCTATACATGTTACATAACTTCTGCTAGTAAGCTTGTGGTAAAGCGGTACAGTAAGCTTAAAAATAATTCCCGTTACGTAATTTTTTTTTGTAAAAGTCTTGGCTTGATCTCCAACTCATTTAGCCTTTATTTTTTTCAATAATGTTTTGTGTATTAATCTGCATTATTTATCATTAAAAGATTACAAATATTTTTTTCGTAGGGAAGTGGAGAAGAGATTGAGAAGCATGGGCATACCGTTGGATCACAGTTTATTAGATCTGCCTGAAATATGGCAACACTTGCTAAGAACATTTAAGGTAATTATTTTTAATTTCTTTATTACTCCACCAACGTGACTATGTACCCGCGTGGAATGCGTTCTCCCTTACTTCACGCAACTATCGCGCGTCGCCCTGCGCGCTCTCACTCCCTAGTACCGTTGCAATAATAAACATCATGGATTCAGGTTCCACGCCCATCACCAAACCAGTGCCACCTCAACCCAATAGAGTACATTTGAAATATTTTGAAGCATAGAGTGGCAGAAAAAATATTGATCAGTATGAAAAATATATTGAAAAACTGCCAAAACAGGCAATGCACAGTATTAAATCTGTGGATTGGACAAAATCAGTCAATCACGTGGCAAGGTTAAGGGAAAGCTATTGGGAAAAAGACAGATTACGAGACCTGCAAGAACGCGACAACATATTAATACACGTTAATTCGGAAAGTGACACCGAAAACGAAAGTGGAAATTTCTCCATTTCAGGCGTGGACGAATTAGAGTCAACAGAGTGATAAAAACAGTTATACAAATTTTAGTTTTTCAATGTAATAATAGATATGCATACACCCATCACGCTGTTTGATTTCTTTTAAAAAGGACTCATTGGAAGTTGTAAAAAACTTATTACAATTTATTGATCTTTTCTTGCTATGTTAACCATACTGCGTCTCTATGACGTCATCGGAATCATGTACACAGTTACGTTGGTGGACTAGTAAATGTTTGTATTATTTTGTTAATTTTGTCAAAGTTGTGTTATATATGAATAACAGTATGCTAAATTTGTATCCTAAACAGCCTTCGATATATTGCCTTCGAGTTTCAACCATCGTCTTTTCTATCAGTAGACTGGTTAAAACTGTATAAAGCAAACATTTGAAGACAAAGAAAAACGTTTGTCCTTAAACAAATATTTGCCTAGAAATCAGAAACCCGAGTCCCTGTGCACAACAACCAGTCGCATTACCGATTAATCTTTTCGGTCCTAAAAACATTTATTTTACAGTGGAAAAAGAAATTCGCGGACAAAGGAATGTTGAACGCCCAATGGGCGTACTACGATGCAGTACTACAATACATAGAAAGCAAAGATAAATTACAGATAAATCAACCTCCATTCAAAGTAGAAGCGCAATATGACGATGCTGACTACGACTATGAAGATGACATAAAACTGTTTGACTTGAAACAGAAGATGAATATGGAACCGTATGTGATGCTGGAGTCCATACATTGTAGGGCGTGTTATGATGAGATGGGTACAGTCAATGTGTTTGAACAAACGGACGAGGAAGGTTTGAATTTGGCTTTTAAATTGAAAGCTGTGTGCGGTGTTGAGGTAATTGATTTTTTTTTTTCAATTATGAATGTTTCTGAATTTTATTAACATAAAGTTCTTGTCTGATTTTTGTAAAATATCGATATCAAGCACACTTGTTATAAGAGCTTATCATTCTGAATTTTATCTTTGCCCACAGGTGTACTGAAAAAATATGCTCTTTCCTTCTAAACACTAATGTAATATCTGAATATGAACTTACTGTAACTGCGAGGAAGAACATATTTTTTCTTTATAACTATGCACAAAGTTTAAAAATAAGGACTATTTAGACTTATAATATAACACATGTGCTATATGGTATATAATGATATATGACATATATAATTAATATACATAATGAAATAAAAACACTAGAAATAGAAGTGAAATTAAAATTGAAATATCTTATAAAAGTATTGAGACAAAGAAAGGATCTATAAATAGGCCTTTAATTATAATAAGGCTAATAAGTCTCTTAATATTCATCTGCTTGCGAAATTGTAAAAAAATAATACTCGTAATTGACTGGCTTCAAAGACACCTATAAAGAGACGGAGGATTTCATCAACATTACCAGATAAAAAACACTAAGACACACGTAGACAAATTACATTAAATTAATGTGTACCTAAACAAAGAAACACACACACACACACACACACTTGTCTTGCACACTAGACGTAATTTAATTCTTAGTGTGCTTACCGATACATTAAGTTTGTTTGTAAGAAATTCTACTTAAATGTCTATTTTTCTTACTTTAAACCTGTATAATGGGAGGCAGAGGCTCTCAGGATACAGATTTTTAATCGAGTCAGGCGCTCACTCAAAATCTAATATGTAAAAATTGAGAGAAATAAAGACAATTTAAATATATATATATATATATATATATAGAGGCGTATTAGTTAGAAAAGTACGACATTAAGGACGACAGTAATAATTACAACCACACATGTAATTGCATGTTTTGCCTGTAACAGCTGGGTGGGTGGAAACACGGAAAATCGTGTGTATGGTGGCAGTCCTTGGGAGAAGCCCATATCCAGCAGTAGCGAGACACAGGCTGATGGTATAATAAGGTATTTAATATTTCTGACAGAGATAGTGTAAGCTGCCCACCTGTTTAGGTGGGCAGTTTAGGCTGTTAGGTGCCAGGTTTAGGTGGTACTCTCAAACTCGTGTTTTTCTATGATGTATAAGATTGGAAAATGCTATTACTAACGCCGCTCTGGGCCGCTCAGTCTAATTTTTAGTGTTGCCGTTTCAACTGTATGATAAAGAATTTAAAATTGACTTTAAATTGTCATCGAAATCAGTTTCGTTGCTACTACAAATGAGAATTTACTTTTAAATATACATCCACATTCATATTTCACATACAAACAATAAAGATTTTTTACGAATTAATTGAGAACGAGACGGCTCGTAACTTAACTTATAGCTTATGGAAGTATGGCATTCGTATTAACTTATTTGACATATAGAAACCCAGTTATTTGAGTTAGGGAATAGTTGTAGCAATACCGTGGCCTACATACCCTTTCCCAGTTTAGTACAAAATACCTTTCTTGTTCCAGATATCAGTGGCCGATAAATTATCATCATGCATCTGTCTGAAATGCAAACAGGAGCTGGAAAACGCGTTTAAATTCCGACGAAAATGTCATGAGAGTGAGGGGCGGTTCCAACAACTCGCCACCTCACAATCCATCAAAGTCGAGATCAAGAGCGACGGTCCAGAACAAAATAATGACGATGCTAATAAAGATGAAGCTATAACTGAAACGCAATTCGACGATTTCCACGACGACACGTACGATCCGGGAGCACACAAACAGGATAACGATAGAATAAAAAAGAATATGAACAAACGAATCATAAAAAATCCAGTCGTACGCAAGAAGAAATTGAAGTCCGAATATAAATATTGGAAGGTGTGCGAAGTATGCGGGAAACACACGCAAAATCTGACCAGCCATTTGGACATGCATGCGAACAGCAAAGAGTATTCCTGTGAAGTGTGCGACAAGAAATTCAAATTTAAAAGTGGGTTGATCATACATAAAGCGGTCCACAATCCCACGCCGAGGAAGACTTGTGAAATCTGTGGGAAGACCTTCCACATACTTGCTCAATATAGAAGACATTTTGTGTACCACGCGAATGAGAGGAAACACGAATGTGATACATGTGGGAAAAGATTTAACACGCTGGATATATTGAGGGTCCATAAACGAATGCATACAGATGAACGACCATTCAGTTGTCAAGAGTGTGGAAAAACTTTCAGAACAGCGGGATGCGTCAGTAGACATAAAAGAATTGTGCATAAAACAAAAGAGGTGAAAGTGATCGAAATAAAACTGCAACGAACATGATGAATATTGTAATAATTTTAATAATATATGGATTTTAATTAATAAAATAAAGTTTTAATAAAGTTACTGTTTACAAAATCTGGTTTTGAACTTCGTCCCTCTTAATTCTAGAGCTCTCCGTTTTAATTCTTCGGGAATTAAAGTCGTTTATTGAGAGATTTCGAGCATAGTCGTCTATTCACACTTTTATCGCTTAATGCGACTACCATAGCATATATCCAAGGATTTTTTTTGTTTAAACCTTCAAACAAAAGCTTCGATCTATGAGAGTCTCCCAAATGTTGTCAAAACGCACAATGTCAAATTTGATTTGAAAGAATAAATCTATTGTTAATTTCTTTTTAACTTGACTAGTAACATAGCTTGATTGTGGTTTATTTATAATTATACGGGATAACAAAGCCACTACAACGAGCCCTCAGGAACTACATACACCACCTCTAAAAGAGTGGACTCGTGCTCATAATCCTATGTCCAGCAGTGAACGAAAAGACTGGTTAGTACCCCCACTGCGCCGGACCCCCGTCTACTGCTGTACAGTAAGTAGACTGACTCGTTTTTCTTCCGTCATGAACATGATGTGGTTTGGATTTTCGCTATTGGGAAAAGTTGTTATAGAAGTATTACTGGATATTGTCGCCTGTGACATCCGCGATACATGCCAAAGTGCATTCCCTCTCTACACTTGTAACTTAATGCATTGGTATAAAGAGAATCGATTTCGTAAACCTGAAACCAGACTTCTATTCATTAGTTAATGTATTGAGAGCAGTTTCAGAAGATACATACATAATTTGTTCCTATATAAATAACGGAGATTTTATTTGTGGCCCTAATGCTCTTTCTAGAGTCATCCGCACATGTAAGGTTTAGAACCTGTAAGCAGCAGAATGTCCTCGACCAGAAGCAAAAAATGTGTGCAGCAAGGAACCTATGGTCTCCTCCGCCGGTAGACCGGCGGAAGGAACAGACCTCGGCGTAGGGCATTGCTTTGGGAGGGTACCCTCCGGGAGGGATCGCGAGTCGGTGAGAACTAAGAGCGAGGAATAAGGCCCATTTACACAAGGAGAGATTCTCGAGCGGTTCGGGCGAGAATATTGTATACGACTCTCGTATGCGATCAAACTACATACAACTCTCGCCTACAACTGTTCACATGATAAAAACTCGATGATAACAGTTGTTTATACTAACTTTTGACCGATGTTAGAGAAATTCTCCTTGTGTAAATAAGCCATAAGATTATTTGCCTTTGTCCCACTCTGAGACATCGACCTTTTTACGTGCAGGTGTACCCAATGCCTCGAGATGGGAGAATCGCACTTTTCAACTTGAGTACGCAAGATGTCGTTAACACGAAAAGATGCAAATGGGGTTTTATTATTTTTGAATACAAAGCAGATTGAATTTGCGAAGAAGATTCTTAAAATTTTTTCACTCGACTCTGAATCATGAATGGAGTTCATTATTTCAGGCTTCGATTGATTGCTCAAATGGTCGATTACATCCCGTATGTATATGTATGTGTCTCAATTATCTATGCATTACATTACTATGGGTGCATTACATTTATCTACTCTACTTTTTTTTTTTTTTTTTATAGACGGGGGCGGACGAGCAAGCGGTCCCACGTGATGGTAAGTGTTACCGCCGCCCATGGGCACCTAATAATTTGTAATGCGTTTCACTATTCAGAACAAAGCAGCGCGTATACTTTTTAAGCGGATTACACACTTGTCACAAATATAAATTATATGAATGAAAATGCCGACCTGCTGTGATATTATTGCTTGCGTTTCAATGCCAATAACAATGCAAAGCGTGTAATGTACTTATTTTTTTGTTTTTGCTAATAGTTGCTTGACCTCTCGTTGTTTTATCACAGTTCGCTGACGTTTATTTTGTCTCAAACTTATGAGTTATGATATGAGCCCCCACTATCATATGATAGAAATAATGACATCATATTTTTAATTCCTATATCTTCTAATTGTTACGCCGTATTTTGTTAAGGATATTAACCTCTTTAATGAATTTTCCTTTCGTCGTTCTAAAATGGTGCCTTTTTATTTCTCACACCATTGTGCATGCGAGTGATATGTCATATAAGTGAAAAAAAGTAATAAAAAATTAAAGTTGGAATATTTAATAAGGATGGTCTTAGCAATCGTGTTTCTGTCAGTAGAGGCCAATTTATCGTATAATCTACTTTGTACGGGCTATGATTACGTATTATATCAAATCAAACACGCGTAATTGTGATATTCGCTCCCCAAAGAAACATATTTAAAAAAAACCTGCAGTCTTCCAAATAAATAAACGCATCGCATCGCATGTCAACCTATCATAAGTTAACTAAGTCGAGCACCACGTGTTGGCTAGGCGAAACAAATATTTACTTTTTGTCAACTGTAACTTTGCATAAATGATAGGCGCAAACGCATTATTACCACGTTGACTTAACCCGTATTAAAGAGCAACGTCCTCCCGCCTTTAACTGAGATGCTATATCAAAAAGATATTCGGCGCGTTACTGTTAAATGCAGCTGGTTGAGTATCATTTATTTTTCCTGTTCTCTGATTGGTATTGTCCAAAAATAAAGACCTTATTTAACTGTATGGAATGCCGATCAGAATAAAGGTGTATAATGAACAGGAGCATGCGATGGGGCGGTCCTGCACCGGCGCCTGCGCAAGTCAACAAAGTTCATCGTTCAGTCCGCGACCGACTGCGTGCGCGAACGCACTCTCCCACTTTACTAATTTAGAATCTGGTTCAACCACACGCGATTTAAAAAACGAACAAAAGGTGCTTCCTAGTTTAAATTAGATATAAAAAACAACATGGCGGGACTTGCTTTGGTGAGATATTTGGCATACTTTTAAAATATTATTTAATTTATAAATGTAACTTTTAGATAAAATAGGATTATAATAGTAAAAGAGCTTCTGAGTTACGTGATCGGCGCCGGGTCAGACACCGACGGTGATTAGATTTAAATGAGTATTCTAATGAAAAGCTTATCTGCTTATAGTTACCTACCACAGATTAAGTTATTATTTTTTATTATGAAAATGCTTACAGGAATTTCAAATAATTATAAAGTGCTTCGAAATATTAGCAATAGGTACACTATACCAATCTTGATAATGTAGGCAGGACTAGCTTTATGACAGCATAAAGTAATGGTAGCCTAACCTAATGGCAGCCTATTTATTCCCGACACTTATTCGCAAGGTCGTGAATTGAAATTTCGGCCGTACCTGTGAGTTACTACTGAAATAAGGATTTTTAAATTATCATTACCTTGGTGGTGAAAAATCTTGTCCAAACCCGCATGCCCGAAAATTAAAGAACAAATCTGGAGCATGTGTATCCATCCACCAATCCGCACTAGGTCCATGTGCTGGATTATGGCTCATAACCCTCGCGTGGTTACTAGTGGAAGTCTGGCCCCTGCAGTGGGATGTTATAGGCTGATATATGTACTTAGGTACTATACCTACCTACTTTAATAGTTTCACTCTGACAGTTCTACATGTCATATCCCTGACTCGAATAAAAAATCCGACTATATACACACACTCAATATTATAAACATAGTTGTAAAGTAGGTACAATTTCAATAACGAGATTCGTAATCCCGGGGTATATCCCTATTAATACAATACATTTTGTCAGAAGTATTGTACTTACCAAAATCACACTATCTAACCCCGACCTCTGCTGATGAGGTATTTATTTAAGGCTTATCTACTAAATACATACAGGGCATTGTTAGTACATTCAAAGCATCATTTTTATATGGATTTAAAATAGAGATATGTCAACATTATCATACAGATGTATATACCAATATCTTGACTTAAAAAGAAATAGATATTAAATAACATACTGCTGTCGTGTAATCTTATGAAAAAGAATAGTTACAACAAAACAGATTAACTTCCGAGATATACCATAGGTATATCAATAAGATATAGGTAGGTATATCAATTGAAAATGTATCTTCTTATTACAACATGCTGTAGATATACTATATTTGTGATATACATTAACACATGATATAGTTTTTAATCCTATTGTACAAAATATCCTATTTATTTAAATATTGTTTTTATAATTTATTTTACAAATTTATAAAATCTAATAACTTTTGTGAATGTCTGTGAAATAATGCATTAAAGTACGAGCAGTAGCAATCAAAATCCTATTATGCGAACTGTCATTTCGTCACAAAGTTTACGATGACGATTCGCACAAATGTTCACGTCATAAAATAAGTATTGACTGTAAGTAAATATGAAAGTTTAGTGTCCTTAGGTGCGAAATAAGACAAGTTTTTAGCACCTCTTGAAATATCCACTCAGGTTCATAAGGTCCAATGTGTCAACATGACCATTGAACCATGATGACCAATTCACTAAATCGGTCAGTCCCAAAATGTCTAGTATTAAATAGTCCATTTGCCGTAAAGTCCAGTGCCCTAAAATGACTAACATATGAAAGACCAGTCCTGAAAAATCTAGACTGAGTTCACAAAAAATATTAATATTTGTCACACTGGGTAGTGTGACTCGGTAGTGACTCTGTAGGAAGTAAACTGGACATTTTAAGACACTAGACATTTTGGGATGGTGTAGTTCCATGTAATCGCGGCATGTGATAGCAGATTTTGTTATCCTCGTAGTCGCCTTTTACGACACCCATGGAAACAAATGGGTTGGTGCTATTCAATAACTGGCCGACACGACACGACCGTAATTACAGTAGGATTAAATTGGGAATTTAAAGGGATAATAATAATTTCTTATATTCTACTTAGACTCCATCCTTACCATTCCATCCAATTTCATCTCATCCCATCATATAGACGTAATATATAAGGGTCACAATAACAATCTGAAATATTTCTACTTTTTAGAAACATTTCTAAAAAATGCTGTTTATTATGATAAGTTAAAAAAAAGTTTATTTTCTAAATAATTCGATAATAATTCTTACCTGAAGTGCATTTTAGCTTCAGTTTCCCGCTAATTATGAAAACGCGTCTCGTTTGAACCATGAAATGTGTGAGACTATTATTGTTCTTTGCACACAGGCCAAGACTTACGAAATAGTTACCTGCGTGTCACTGCTTTACCCAGTATGAGGACATCTCAGGAAAGATAATATTCACAAAGAACTTTACTTATTTCGGGCGTTATAAATCATCTATCGCGATATAAATACCTATTTCCTTGATATCTTTTATCGATTTTCATATTTTTTTGTTTCCATTGGCAATATTGTAATTTTATAGTACCTATGTAATATATTTTCGTACGTCATGTAACTACAACACAGGCGGTAAGTAAATAAGCACTAAAATCTCATTGAATGTGCGATGTGATGGCATAACCTTGAGCGAATTGATTAAATCTCTTATATTCGATATCTGTCTATAACATCGTGCAGGTCACCTTGCAGTCACGAGGGTGTTTCGAGCCATAATCCACCACGCAAGTCCACCACCACGCGTATTGATGGATATCAAACCCTCCTAAAAAAAATTTAATAAGCAAATTTTGTTTCCTTTATTGAATCGGCTGACATGAATCGTAATTCAAAGGTCCCCCACCTATGAATTACGATTCATGTCAGCCCCATGATATCAAACTTCACATCTGGACTTTTGGCGGGAACTCGAGAAAGGAATTTGAGTTTTTGTTTAATTATTATAAAAAATGTGAGTTGTGCGTTTTGTGGTTTGATAGTGATAGTTTATTAAACTTAATAGTGTTTTTTGTGCGTAATGTTTGTGGTAATCAATTAAAAGCAAGCAATCTTCTTCTGTCCTCGGTAAACCTACTACATATCACTTTACTGAGCGACTCCTGACGTAGGGGAACCCGGGGTAGAACGGGGTACCGGGGCGGAACGGGAAAGAGGCGTTGTGCTCGCTACAGGCAACAGAGATGCGTGACCATCGCGCACAACGTTCGGTCCGCTGTGCTGCGCTATACGGAGTGGCCGCTGTCAGTGTGAGAGTGCGCTTAGTTTGGATTTTATCGAAGGTCGACGAAAAAGCTTGCAAGTTTTAATTTTGCTATGCAATACCAAGGTAATTACACTATACACTATTCTTTGTTCGGATATTAACATTACATGTTTGTTTAAACATACTTTTGACTAACTAAACGTCTAGTGATAACTCAAGTCCAATAAATATAACCGGTCATAACACTCGTGTTTACGTGAACGGTGCGTCGGGGCACAATGGGTGGGGCACAATGGGGTATACCCCGTTCCGCCCCTTAAATATTTGTACTTCTCATATAAATACGCATTTTTATTTCATCTGCAGATGGTGCGTTCATATATAAGAAAAACTAGCCGACAGTCCTGTCCTGGTCTACATTGCTAATCCCGTTGCCAAAAGTGAAAGCTGGAATGAAAAGAGCTACAAGAAAGGGTGGAAAAACGGCAATCCTGACCGCTTCACCTTACAAGACTGAATTAGAAGAATCTATTAAAAAGACACAAAATATCAATAAAGCGAAAGTAGAAAAAAATAAACAAGACTGACGTTAAAAGGTAAAGAAGACATACCTGAAGGAATGAAAGCTAAGCCAAAGAAACAAAAAAGAATCAGAACTACACCTGAAGAACACTCAGAAGACGTAGAAAATTTTAAACAAAAACAAAGATGAAACAAGAAGAAAGAAACAAAAAAGAATCGGAACTGAATCTGAAGAAAGCTCGGAAGATGAAGACGCGATCTGCTTGTATTGCCATGATTTATACTCCAAGTCCAATGAAGGCTAGTGGTCTTATAGCATTTGTAAAAAATGGGCACATTTGGCGTGTGCTGGTCTAAATAGTGACGACGATGACAGTGTTCTCATCTGTGAACTATGCCAAGAATTAGTACCCCATCGTGCCCCGGGTTCATTTCCCATTGTACCCCGGGGGGTGGGGCAGAATGGGAAATTTTTCAAACAATATTTTTTCAAAGTGATCATTAATTTAGATGAGTTTAGCTTTAATTTCCTTGTAGAGAAAGAAGTAAATAAACCTACAAATTGCCAAATAATGGTGTTGTTTCATTCAAACTCTCACAAATTGTGACCAAAGCTTAGCTATCCCGTTCCACCCCGGGTTCCCCTACTTCACCGAGACTGGACATTTACAGGATACGTTTTAGACTTTGAAGTTGTTTATTTACGAAGAAAACTTGACACTGGCAGAATATGACAATTGCATCATTGCCATATGTGAAAAGAAAAAAAAGAAACCTTACATCTAAATAAAATTACAGTACCTACGGTAAAATAAGCATCTTAAATGCTAGTATAATCAAGCAACCGGTACGGTAACTGGTATATATTTAGAAGCCCATTAAATCTATATAAGCACGTGCGTAAATTAGGCCCTATATCCTGTGTACCTATCTAATAATAATATAATAAATTACATAATGTATCTTGATTGATGATGGCGCGGGCTAGGAATCCAGGCATAGAAGACATTTAAATCTAATGTCACCTTTGTGTACGTAGTTTTATTCTACTGGATTCCGGCCAAGGCCTACACTCAGCATTTTAACGTAGACTCCTTTCCCTTTGTTAGGATTTGACGTCATTGCCCACAATCCTACAATTAGGATACAGACATTGCTTATTTAATTCATAAGTACAATTGATACACTACACCTACACCAGGGCGGACTTCTGACCAAATGGTGTTGTTTTTCAATGTTGCCGAGAAAAACTTTGGGACACTCAAAGCCAAGTAAATAACTCAAAATAGAAATAATACAAAAGTTTTTTATTTGTGGGCTTGCGCATCTCTAAATCCGTAGTTTAAATATATTGATGGTTGAAATTATTGCTTACCTAATCTTAAACATATAAGAGTTGTAATAACATTATTGCAATATTTATGATAAATAATCAGAAAAGTGGGTGTCGGAGCAGCAGTGGCTGGGTTTCCGAAATGCTTTTCGTAAAAGCGGAGAGACAGGCTAATGGTACCTATGGCATGGTTTCGTAGAATTTAAATCTTCAGAACCCTAATTTTGTATATTGATCTGATCTGGCTACAAAATGCTAATTATAATGATATCAAACCTTACATCTAGACTTTTTGGCGGGAATTCAAACACTTGCAAATTATAAGTAACTTACAATTATTAGCTTACTTAAATCTAATAACTTACAGACTATCAGAATTGAAGAAGACAGATTTTTGCACTGAATGTTTGGTTTCGTATCGTTAAATTGTAACAGGGTAAAAAGGGACGTTCTAGATCACATTAGCACTTGATTTGGGTACGTTTTTTAATTTATTTCGATAATTTTTAAATCAATTTAATTTAAACATAATACAAGCTTGAAGAATAATACGGATATACTAAGAAATGAAATATCATTTATGAAAAGTGACATCTCTAATCCTATTAATCCCATTAATTGTCTATACACCTATATTGTAATGGAATAACCTAATAGGCCAACCTGGATATCAAAGATACACCACATTATCTAATAGATAATTAGGTACTATAAGTTATAATAATAGTTGAAAGTAAAACAAGCGTGCCCCACATTGCATCTCTCAATCACCACGCTATACGATGAATAATGTTTATTTTATTAGCCCATTGCTACACCACGGTTGCATTATCATGATTGAAAGTTTAACCTACGACCAATATGCTATGAACTCTCATTCAATATTAGTAATGAAGTGTAATAAATAGGTCTGTATTTGATGTTACACAGCTCTCTCTAATGAATAGCCCGCATGATGCTGTTTGTGTAAATAGTTGCATGAGGCACACAGACACCAGAAACATAGGTTAGATTAAAAATAGCTTGAGTCTATATCTCTGTTATAATCGTGGATTAGCCAAATCAGTTCATTAGTTTAAAAATTGCGATGGTGTGATAAAAATCCTAAAAAAAAAATCACCAAAATAGGTAGGTTGGATAGGGTTTGTACAAGCCCTACAACTTTTTTCTAATCTTATTTCTACGATTATTTATTATATTACACATTAGCATAACATATTATTGTAAATATATAAGTACTGTCTCCTATCTGTAAGAAGGTTACAAGTTTAGTTAGAATTTCCGATGTAAATAAACGTGATTATAAAATAATCACATAGATATAGTATACTCGTAGGAATGAACGCTCTCAAACCTAAACGATAATTTATTTGACTGCCAGATAACTGGTTATTTTGATCTTATGCTGATACCATATTTTGGTCTCACTACGTGCGTGGTGGGGTGGTTGATCTGAAACGTCAGGCCAGGTCCTCTCATCACGTATAAAGCCGCACTAAACATTAAGAGTCAAGTTTTAATAATATTAAAGCAGACCAAAAGGATTGGTCAAAAATTGGGACAATTGGGAGTCACTTTCTTGCAACTAAAGGTTCTTCAAAGGTGAATACTAAGAAAACAGCTAAGAATAATTAAGAATTGAATAGAATAATGAATTATTGAGAGTGGGGTCACGGTGCGCGATAGTGCGACCCTTAGCGGTTATCTCTACAATCCACGCGCTCCCGCTTCGCCTAGACGCGATCACATTGTCGCATTCGGTTTATCTATTTATTTAATAAAATTATAAAAAAAAATCTCTAATTATTTTTTATTGAGTACTTATTATTTATCGAAATAAACTCAATCGACGCATACGAATATCACTACGTGGTAAGCAGACGAGCTCCGCCTACAAGCCTAATGAAGCGAAACAGCGTTTTGATCCTACTTTGCCCCCTCTTATATTACAGTGACACAGTTCATTCGCTATACTCGTAAGTATCACCCTCTGAAACAGCACTGTGGCACTACCTAAATATTACACATTATGGTACAAAAGGCGAGCTTAATGCCTTAAGTCATTCTCTACCAACTAATCTTTGGTTTGATCAGAGGGATATCGTAAGAAATAAAGAGATGCAATGGGAGGTATAAATATATAACTTAAAGGACAGACAGAATAAATAGGTAATTTACCTATAAATAAATATACATGATGAATAAGTACACGATGATGTGGTAAGTGTAGCTCTCTCTCGCCTTTGGTTCAGGAGATCCAGTCTCGCTTGAGAGTTGGGACTCCTTGCCTTTGCGCGACGGTTTTAAATGTTTACAACCCTCGGATCACTTTCACCAAGTTGTCGGTCATCTCGTCAACATCATCCGCGATCACCAGTACGTCGAATCTATTTTGAAGTTCTAACTGAAACTCAGTGGAGCCTATCACAGTTTGTAGTGGTATAGGACTGAGATTGACTTTCAACAAGAGGTCCTTTCTAGCGTAGGTTTAGTCGATATTTAAAGTGCCACATACAACTCGGTGATCGCTGCCGGTCTTAAACCACTGTAACATCTCTGTAAGATTGATCACTGTAACATCTCTATATATGCGCTTTTTGTCTGCAATAATGAAGCCAATTTCGTTTTGGGTTCTACCATCCGGGCTTTGCCAGGTCCGCTTCCGACGGGACTTATTTTTGAAAAAAAATTCATCAAAAAAAGCCCCTGCATCTTGAAAAAGTTGACCAACCTTTTCCCTCGGTTGTTTCTTACTCCAAATCCGTTTGATCCCACTCTCGATTATCCATGTTCTTGTACTCTCACTTTGGCTTTAAATTTCCCCATAACAGCACTGAATTGTCTTGGTGGTCTGTTTTAGAGCTTTCGATAGGTCGTCGTAAAATGCCTCGACCTCATCATCCGTGTATGCCGATGTAGGAGCATAGGTATACTTGCACTATGTTTAAGAGGTACTTTTTTATTTAACCTGAGTATAAGATATGCCAACCGCGTCGATACACCGATTATCTCCACAACGTTGCTAAAGAGGGCCATAATGATGAGAACACCGCTGGTAAGGTTGATCACCTTGCCGGTAGTAAAGTAGGTTTCCAGATTCAAGGGTATAAAAACCAAGAATATCCCACTTTAACATATTCAGCTCGGTTTCCAACTCCACTAGGCTCTCATCGTGCTTCAAGGTCCTTGCATTATAAGTAGCCAGATAAAGTTGTCGGTTTTGGCAGCCGTACCGAGCTCAGCGATTTTTCGTACCCCCTGCCCTACCGTTACTGTAGCCGCTGCCGTAGCCAAGGACAGGGGGACTGGAGGCCGATGTGTATAACGTTTGAGCGTAGGGGGTTTAATGACTTTAAAACGCCACGCTGGACATGTTACAAACTTTTACAAACTGATAGCTGTAATAGGGATGCAGCTATATTAGTTGTTTTAAATATGTGTGTGGAAACTTGCATTAAGATTTAAGTAAGTATGTACGTAACAGTCACATTTAATCCTCACACAAAGTGGTGAGGTCGTGCTTGGCCGACTTGAATAGTCTCGCTTCATACATACGTTACGTATGGAGCGAGGCCTATTGTAATCGACCCCAAGTAATATGCAAGACTCGTGCAGCTAAAGGGTACCGTTAGGATAGAAGCAATTGAAATAAATAGGAGAAGGTGTAGATTAGGTTGGTCGCTGATTGTAAGTACATAGAACTGATAATTACAGATAGATTTATAATAAAGTCCCACTTTATTGTGATCCATTTTACTCGGCTTCATTTATTCAAACGTTTCGTGCTATCACGATGATAGCAGCTTCAATAGATAGCTTTCTACTTCCACTATTGCTTACCTAGTCACAATATCAAAACATGTTACTACATACATCTGTAGGGTGAGAGTGCACGCTGCATTCCCACCGCATTGCAGCAATCCAGCGGCGCTGCATTGGCGCTGGACGCACTCGACTGGCCACGTTACCCCTCTCTCACAGAAGACTACCTTGAAATGTACTGCATTTCCTACTTTATCGTATTTCCCCAATGTACGTACATGTTGCGGTAGTGAGTGAGATATGCCAGAGCCTATTCCCATCCCATCCTATTTCTCTCCATTTTCCCAACCCTTTCTCCCAATCCAGTCCTTAATCTACAAAGCTAGGCAGCGCATCTGAAGGCGTTTCAACGTTTGTCATCCTGGACTGATGTTGGCATGTAGCGGGCTATAAAAAATATAAAAATATTTCTATACAAAGGGCACGCATGTTGAAGTGGACAAATGACAAATTTATCTATTGAACTATTGAAAATATCAGTTTCCAAAAATGTCTACTTCTTGTTTTTCTATTAATTTATGAGCAGTTACAGCTACGCGTGAACTATAATTGATATCAGCATATAATCTATAATAATTAGCCTATAGGCTAATATCTATAATCTCCCAGAGCACAGGCCTCACCTAATAAACCATTAGACGGTTACTGGTCATGATACGCCACGCGAGCCCAGTGTGCTCGTGCTTAAAATGACTCATTTTTTTTAAATCTTCGAGCATACGGGTTTCCTCACGATGTTTTCCGTCACTACTGAACTAGACATCATTTAGAAACCCTTACTTGAGTAGAACCCTCATTTAACGCAGTGATACGAATGAGAGTCGAGATCCGCTATCGCCGCCCTCGTAAATTGATCAGTACCTACCTAAAGTACTAGCGAGTATTAAAACGTGTGCTATCCAATTCATGCATATATGTAGTAAGTATTAGCTGTAACAGAGTCATTCAAACCGTATCTTTATTAAAATTAGTGTTATGTCCCCAGAGACTATGGTGGATTGCGGTCGTGTTGCTACTGTGGAGTCCTCAGATACACTGCAGGAATGTTACGTAAGTATTGCATATTTATTATACACACTATGTCGTAATCACATGTAAAAATGCAACTCCGCTATGCTCTGCAAGAGTAGGTAAGTGATATTTTTCAGTAGTCTGATGGCAATATTCTATAAGATCGGTAACTTCTAATATAACTTTTGAAGTTCGATCAATATTAAATTTACCAGGTTGCGCCATTAACTTTACAAGGCAATGTTGCACGTATTTTAAAGAAACAATTTTGATTTTGTGGGTATTTTTATTTGTAAATCTAACACTATTTACGTCAGTCTCATTCAATGGTTTCCTGTCATTTTTCAGAGCCCATAACAATCATTTCAAATGAAGCGACTCATATAATATTGATCGAATTACACTTTAGAAGTTCGTTTGATCTTACTCGTACATTGATTCGTCGCTTCATTCTTTATTCGTAGATTGTTAGTCGAAAATTTTGTTTTGTGGTTCAAATTCATTTGTACTTATTACTACGAATATATATATATATATATACATATATATATATCCCCAGGGTTCTATCGCAAAGGCATAAATGAACTTCCGATTAGATGGCAACAATGTATAGATAATGAGAGTAAATATTTTGATTAAATAAATATGTTACATTTTAGAAAAAAAACGAGTTTTAATTATATATAGGTATATTATTGTATTTCCAGTACAAGAGATAAATACAGATGACAACACGTTAATGTACCTACCCTCATTATATTATAGTCGTTATTACTCTTTCCAGGCGTTTCCAAGTTTTACTCTTTTCTACCTATTTCTGTCTGTTGTTTGTCGGTTTCAAACGTTAATAATTTTCTTGGCGACCATGTACAGTTTTATGTAATAATGTGGTTTGCAATTGCTGGGAACCGTTTACTGTATACAGCGTCCTGTGAGTTCCTATGGACACTCAATGTAAAATAGGAACTCTTCTCCGGGCGGTTCACGCTGACGGAATGTCCCGGTTGACGTAAAACTAAACATAGCAATAATTTGTCTATATTTTATTAGATACTGCAGTTAAACTTAATCTTTAATAGGTACATAAATCCTATGCAATTACGTTAACAGGAATTCGGTAATCGCTATTTAACGGTTAGGAATTATGGGACATAAATATTATAGAATTGTTCCGGCGTTGGAAAACACTTAACCACGCAGTAAATATTAACTTAATTGCTCAAAGTTGACTGTTCGCGGTCGTGACTGTTTCCACCGATAGAACTAATCACGGACTGCCAATGTAGGTATAGCAATGTCTGTGGTTTGCTCCGTTAAGTTAACTTAGGATTCAAATAGAAATCACTCCGTGGCTTCTAGATTGTTGGTAACTTCACATAAGTGTAGGTACTAACTACTCGTATATGTATATTAAACGACTCTCAAATGCCAACGTTATATATTTTATTTTAGTCGATGTTTTGCACGGTTACTTTAGTTAGTTATTTAAATCACGAGCTCACCAAAGGAGATGGTCCATGGTCGAAAAGAGTCAGCTCACAACCGCGGTTGGTGTAACACAGTTGAAGCGTCTAGTAAAATAAAAAACTATAACTATAGATGTTCAAAAACAAATAAAAAAAAAGTACATTCACAGCTATAATGCTCGAAGTCTTAACGCATGCGAATGTTAACAATAGTATGCACCTTTACATACAATACATTGGTAAGGTAAAGAAGTTTCAAAAATATCAAAGGCAAAAGATATACAAATACGTGTAGGTACGAGTATGTACATCAAAGGTAAAGGCAAAACGTAACAACATAATGCATCAAACCGGATATAGTTCGGGAATTTCATGAACCGTAAACGGTAAACACCTTCAAAGCTTGTATCTGAAGCTATTTTTATGCACACCGCATTGAATACCAGGACAGCAGACAAAACCCTGAACGAAACAGGATTCAAACCTGAGTCACGTCAAATTGGTGCATTAAGTTAATTAATGAGTCATCAACTGGACGTTTTTCTCTTAACGAACCGAACAAAAATATTATACAGAATGTGTCTGTACTATTCCCGAAGCCCGAAACCATTCTGATTCTATTTCATGATTCTGAGTTCATTGATGTGAACAAATATGTTTTTGCAAAAATATTTATTTTTTGTTTTTGTCCAATTTCTCATACAAATTTGTCAAATATAAACAAAAAAACTAGTAATTTTTAGACAAAAATGTAACATTATACATGACCTCCGAATCATGAGCAGAATCCATGTGATAAAACTAAACCTTGTTGTGACAGATATACGGGAAGTTAAATATTGTATAACATAGATAGATTTGTAGATATTACCATATTTCTTATTCAAACAGAATCCGATACGGTTTTGCAACATGCATTCTGTGTAGTAATTTAAAGTCTTCTAATGTTAGACGTCGGTATGCCTCTGCCTTACAAGTCTTGTTTTTTATCCTCGACTGACTGAAATGAATCTTGCTTGAGAGAGCTATTTTTAATTAAATGCTTATGAACGTCTACTTGAGATCAACTTCCATTTAAGTACCTACTGATTGATTCTATAAATAGAATATGCTTTGTTTTTAACTTGAGGGAGCTCTTGAATCCATTCACTGTAACACTGCAGACTTGTTATAAAACCTGAATAATTTGTATTTTTTCAATTTAGGTATGTATATCTGTTTTTGATCGAATCTCTGACAGCGTGGTCAGATGATGTATAGAAGAAAATTGCGAAGCCCACATGGTATAAGAGTATAGGTACTTATAGTTAAACATAAAACTATACCTAGGTAGGTACTTTATAAACGTGACGCGACTCCCAAAGCCTCCAGAGTTGCTAAGTACCTATATTAGCCAGCAATAGATCCCTAGGTGATATAATTGATCAATAGGTGTTAATAATATCAACTACGAAGTACTTTCGCTGGTTTCGTCATTATATTTATTACAGGTTAGTAGTGGGGGAAAATAAACCTATCCATCTAATCACTGAAAATGATTTTATTTTATGATATTATTGAAATAGTAGACTCTTTAGTGGGCATGAACACAATATGGCAAAAGGTAATATATAGTCCTCGCAAAACTTCTTAGGCTTTGACCTTGAATGGGCATCAACAGTCTGCGCATGTACCTCCCACAATAAGGCGAATGTGTGAGTAGGAAGTTATTGTTGCATCTCGCTCGAATTTATTGTATTATAAATACCCCCTCCATCGCATTTCAGTGCGCACCACCAAACGGACCTATAAATAAGCTACTGCACAGGTTTGTCACGTGATATCGCCAAAGCCCAAGAAGTTTTGGGATACTTATACCTAAGCAACTAAAATCAAAACTTTTCCGTACGATATTGGCCGGCGCTAAAATAATATCACCCCATCTTTTTCTGTGGGTGTCGTAAAAAGCGACTAAGGGCTACCAGAAGCCCTGAGGAACTACGCCACCCCTAAAAGAGTAGACTCGCCAATCCTCTTAGCCAGCGCGCGGCGTGGTCTTTTAAGAAGGTCATATCTCCATTTCTCATACACAATACCCTCAATGTGCATGAGGAGGCCCATGTCCAGCAGTGGATACTAAAAGGGCTGGTTATGGTTACTAAAACAAAGCCTAAGTAGCCAAATCGGTAAGCGATTTCTTCCAAGCAACCTTTGCCTGGATGAATCTTTACAGGTGGTGAGTACAATAACCTATATAAAAACAAATTAGGTATATAGGTTATTAATAATATTTGAAGACTCCCTTTAAATGTACTGCATTTCCCACTTTATGTTGAGTGACATGTGCCAGAGCCCATTCCCATCCTATCCCTCCCCATTTTCCCAACCGTTTCTCTAAATCCATTTCCATATCTCCAAAGGTAGGCAACGTATACGGGGTCGTGACAACGTTTATGATTTTGTACTAATGTTGGCATGTATCGCAAATGTCTATGGGCGACAGTATCCACTTACCATCAGGTGGGCTGTATACTGTATGCTCGTATGCCGCCTTCGTCCATATAAAAAAACGACAACTAAGAAGTAGGTAGTTACCTTACTACTATGAAGACATATGATCTAGTCTATGGTAAATTTAATTTTTCTATCAGTTAGGTACTGTGTGCTGAAACTCAAGTGGATAATGTCATCAGGCATAAGTACCATAGCACGTGCACTAACAAATAACTAGATTTCCGCCTATTAATAAACCAGTGCACCAGTTTCTGCATTTCCACGTACTTCGAGTTTTAAGTTACATATTTATACACCGGAATGTACGTCGAAGGTTGCTAAACAAGATCGATCGAATTAAACATTCATAAACCACTAATATCTAGCTACCTACAATACCCACCGCAGAGCTTACTTAATTTTAGATAGACAAGTAACGAAACGGGATTATGGAATTAAAATACACGTACGATAAAGATCTTTGATAAAAGATAAATCATGTTTCAAAGTTAATTTCATGCACCACCAAATCACAATACATTTGCGAGTTACTAAGACTACTTAAATAATGGAATCTTCGGAGTCCATAAAATATGTCGCTCCAGGCAAAGTCGAGGCAAGCTCCTAGTGATATGATACGAATTTAAATTACTGTTTGTTAGTCAATATTACCTATCGTAAATAAATTTCCAAATCATACACTTTATCTTCCATTACAACCTATTGACTAGAGTGCATCTTGAGTTACAAACATAAACGTAAATCTCAATAGAACGGTTATTGACTCGTGGTTATTTTTGTTTAACCATCATTAAAAGATTGTTTTTCTTCCCATTTAAATCATGCTCGATAAGAAATAGTTTTAAATATGCTCATTAAATTTAATTTGGTTAGATGTTTGGTTTTAGTATTGTTATTTTACATTCGGATTTACCAGATAAAAAACTAAATTTTTCATTTTATACGTACCATATCTGTCCCTTTTGTATTTTATTGCCTGAGGCTTCAAGTCTAAAAACGCTAGAGATGAAACAATGGGCAGCCTACTTCTTGAAAAGACTGCTATAGGGAATAATTAAAAAAAAACTTAAAGGTTTTAGTTTCTCTTAATCGCAATCTTTACAACAAGAGGACGATAAAACTTCAGTTTTAATTATTACATTTTAATTAAGTATTAGTTCAGTGTTTAGTATGTGCCCCCGAGCTTTCCTGCAATTTTAAAATTTAGCCTGTTAATTTCTTACGATGCTTCCAGTTTATTTAAATTTATTTATCTTATTGACTTTAAAAACTTATGTTTTATTGGAGAGACAGAGTGCACGCTGCAAAAAAAAAGCTTTTCCTGGTGTAAAGTGTTAATACTAGCTAAAGCTAATAAGAAGCTCAATTACAAAAATGGATCTTGATCAGACCCTGTGTTGTTACTTAGCAATATGTGGTTAATACGTGTTCTATAACTCTCTGAACGCAGGATGTTTTAAATACACCACAGGAAAAATATTTATTTTCCAGGCACGAAGACATACGAGATGCGATGTTGTCATTAGTACACATGTTCCGCCAATCAGAGGACAAATTAGAAAGGCATGAGTACCGCGAGAAAGCGCTTGGAGATCAACTCAAGAAAATGCTCACGGGGTTGGAGAGGAAACATCGAACACTTGAGCCGCTAAAAGGGATGATTTCGAGATTGGACGAACGACTGTCTAATGTTGAAACTATATTGTTACAGGTAGGTACACAGAATTTGCTAATAAGGTTTCAGCTCTGTACAAGACAGAATGCTTAATCTAACTATACAAGAACTTCTTATCCTCTTGTTGGATTGTTAAGAGAGTCTTGGCAGTATAGTTTAGTCGGAGTGGTTTCGTTCAGTGGTATGGTTACTTTACTAAGTATTCTGCTATTACGCTACTAATAATACAAGTAGTAATCCATAAAATATACATTATTGTGAAGGTGCCATCTTTGTCATCGAATAATTTTGATAATTTGAACTTTAAACATAATAGCAGCTCTAAATAATGGAAGGCTGTTTTTCTGAAACCAAAGATATAGGTTTTATAGTCAAAATATTCTCCTACTACGGGGTGCCCTTTTCCACTAGATTCTTTCCTTCATGTCTAATTGTAACAACTCTTATTTCTGATTTCACAAAATATTTCTTAGGTTATTACTTATTACATTTATTTTATTACTTACTTTCTTAAGTTTTAACTTTATTCTTATACATATTTAGCTCATTACTTTTACAGAGAGACGAGCGAGAGAAGACCACACAAAAGAAGTCAAATGAAGCGTTGGACGCCATTCAAAGGTCTCTGCAGTCTCTTACAATAACCGTCGCAAGTAACTTAAAGCCTTCTGCAGCAGTGGAAGACAACCTAACTACCAATGATGACGCTCTGGTTAGGAGACTGGATACTACGGATATTAAGTTGGAAGCAATCAAGAGTGAGATTGAGAATTTGAGGAACAGTTTCAGTAGGGTAAGGATTTTTAAAAAACATCTTTAAATTAAAAAAAAATGTGCTGATAGATGGAGTGGGAAGGAAAATGCTTACTTGGTTGAAGCGAAGTCAAGTACCTACGAGAATAATATAAGACTATATTTCAGGGGATTCTTTTCGAGTTTCATTTTTATTAGACAACCTAAATATGCTGATTGATTATCTGTTTACCCTTCATGTTAATATGAAGAATTTATTAATAACCCATTGCCTTCTGTTTAGGATTCTCTTCGCGCCATGTGCTTAGAAGTCGGTTCAGAAGTAAATCCTCTAGAGAAGCACATATCTGAGGCCGAGAAACTGCTAAATAAGTATGAGTTGAAACTAAACGAGTACAACACAAACAGCAGCAAGACGCCGGTCGACATTGTAACGCTGAATGAGGTGTCACTTGCTGATGAGGCGTGGCACAACAAGATGGCTGAAGGTAACAAAAGTTTTTCTCCTTCGGTTTTATGGCAGTATCAGTCGTCGGCTCAAGCGCGACGACTGTTTTGCCAATGTCATGTGTAAATAAATTTTAAGTAAAAATGGCGTCGCTCAGTAAAGCGACAGTAGGTTTACTGAGGACAGGTGGATTCCTCGGTGGGACACGAAAAATGCAGCCTTTTGCTTTTATTTGATTATCACAAATATTACACCCACAAACATGACACTGAAGTTTAATAAACTATCACTATTAAACCACAAAGTCCACAATACACAATACATTTGCAGGGGGAGAGTGCACTCTGCATTCCCACAGCCGCTGGGCGCACTCGACTGGCCACGATACCCCTCTCTCACAGAAGACTACCTTGAAATGTACTGCATTTCCTACTTTATCGTATTTCCCCAATATACGTACATCGTTCGGTAGTGAGTGAGATATGCCAGAGCCCATTCCCATCCCATCCTATCCCTCCTCATTTTTCCCAACCCTTTCTCCCAATTCATTCCTTAATCTGCAAAAGTGGGCAGCGCAGCCGGGGGCGTGCCAACGTTTGTCATTCTGGACTGATGTTGGAATGTATCGCGGACGTCTATGGACGACAGTATCCACTTACCATCAGATAGAATGTATGCTCGTCTGCCGCCTTTTTTCTATAAAAAAAAATAATAGTCACCAAAGAATCCGTACCTAACAAAAGTTGCAGAATACAATATCCCCTCGAAACATTGCGAGAAATAGGTAGCTTTAGTGTAAGCTGTGTAAACTACAAAGTGTTTCCTGAATCTCGGAATAGTTTATCAAAATTGCAAAATGTCTGCAACAGGATAGCGACAGTGGTTATCTACTGAGCACGGGTATAATAATACTATGTTTTCGAACTATGCCATGTTTAGCTCCCAGAACAGATGTCTTATTTATTCCCTTGCGCAGTAATGTTCATTCCATCATCTGTCAAAATGTTGTTAAATATTCAACACTTTAATGACTCATCAAGTCATCACATCACTGTCAGTCATATTTCACTGATTTACCAAGTACATAAAAGGGCGTTCCTTGTTCACCCAATTAATATTTAACCTACGCTACATTGGACAGTTAACATCGTTTTCTTCTTAACTTGAAAACAGCACTTAGAGTAATTTCCATATTTTTACAATAGTTATGGAGCGCCAAGAGAAGGATGTAAAGAAGATCCAACAACTTCTGTCAGACGCGGAGAGCATGTGGAAGGATCTGCCGCGGGCTGCCGACCTCAACGCGGCCACCAATCAAACGCTAACCGCCATTGAGAGAGCCAAAATCGAGCTTAAGGAAAACGATGATAAGTGTAAGCAAACCTGTACAAAATGTTGTATATGTGAAGTTTTTAAATAAAAACCCAATGTTTTATTAAAATTACTTATTGTTACAGCTGTGAGTAAGTTGACGACTAAACTACGCGAAATGAGCGACCGTCTCACGGCGACCAATCGCGACATTCAGGCTAGCCTCACCGAGGGCAATACGATGAGCGAGCGCGTCTACAACAACCTCACGCGAACATATACCAACTTGATCAATGAGGTATGTAAATATTGTAGTGAAGTGACGTGTAATAACTAATAGGAGATGAGCGACCGTCCAGTTAATAACAACCGCGATATTTAGAAGCTTCCCGAAGACGTACGATACAGCGCGTGGAGCCCTATTACTTGGAAATTGTTAAAGGGTGCATCCAGTCACGGTTTTTTTATGGACGAAGGCGGCAGATGAGCATACAGTCCACCTGATAGTAAATGGATACTGTCGCCCATAGACATCCGCGATACATGCCAACATTAGTCCAAAATGACAAACGTTGACACGCCCCGGATGCGCTGCCTACCTTTGGAGATATAGGAATGGATTTGGAGAAAGGGTTGGAAAAATGGGGAGTGATAGGATGGGAATGGGCTCTAGTACATCTCACTCACTACGGAAACACGTACGTACATTGGGGAAATATGGTAAAGTGGAAAATGCAGTAGGTACATTTCAAGGTAGTCTTCTGTGAAAGAGGGGTAACGTGGCCAAACAAGCGCGCCCAGCGGCTGTTGGATTGCAGCATGCACTCTCCCCCTCATAAAACAGGGGTACGATACGGTCCCTATTTATGTATTCCCTAAAACAATTATATTTTTCGCTACAACGGTTTTATGTATTAAGGTGGGTGGACCATGGAAGGCCATGCTCTTTGTAAGGCCGATTATTGAAAAGTCGTAGTTATTGCCATGCAATGACAAATTCCTTCTACTCACACTAACACCCATCGAACTCAAGAACACAGACGCGGCGGCGAGTTGCTCGCGCCGCTATTTTGTCAGTGCGGTCCCTCGCTTTGTTGACTTCGATCGTCGACGTTAAAATTATAATACGCGCTCACAACAAAACGTAAGTTTTCAAGTAAATACATTATTATTTTCTTTAAATTTTTTACGCTGAATTGATATATAAGGATTTGCTATGGTACTAAAGAAAAAAAAAATTACTTTATTTCCATTTTAGTTAAAATATCGGTAGTGTTCCTAGGAAAGCCAATGGTTCCTTGTAAGGCCGATCAAAAAATTTACAGTTGGCCTTGCTAGGGCACAAGGGCTTTACTAGGAACATCTAGGAATCAAGAAAATATTAATACCTAGTTTATAGTTGTAAATACGTATGGGGAAAGGTAAAACAATGTATAAGTTCGTAATATTATTACTTATAATCATGCTTTAAATAATTTTATTTTAAAACTTCATGAGTACTTATACTTACTTATTAAAAATAAAATTATGACTAAGTTTTCGTTCTTTACATAAGCATGTTAAGAACAAAATACAATTTAATATCAATATTTGTCATTGCTTTACTGCTTTAATTTAAATATAGATTTTGCTTGTAGTCACACTTCTGTATAGGGCCTGATGTAATAGCTACCACTAGTTTCACTTTTTTGCGGCTTTCTTCTGGAAATCTCGTAATTAGTATTTGTTAGTCATTGAACAGGTGGTTAAATTTAAGTGTAGGTATAATTCCAGGTTTCAAGAATGCCAGGACCAAAACCTAGAAAAAGAGGAAGTACATGGGATGAAGAGAGTTTAAGGTGTGCCATGGAAGCGGTACAAACAAATCAACTTAATACGAATACTGCAGCGTTGAAATTCAATATTCCGAGACGAACCCTTAGAAACCATTTACTAACCGGTAAAACTACTAAGATTATTGAAAAGACTACTGTTCTCACAAAACAGTTAGAAGAAGACTTAGCTCAGCGAATTAAACGTTTTGCCCAACTGGGTATACCACTTACCCCAAAATTTATCCGGAAGCAAGCCTTTTTATTTTGTGAGAGGTTTAAAATCAAGCACTCGTTCAATCTGTCTACAAGAATGGCTGGACGTAAATGGCTCAAAATGTTTCTTAGTCGAAACCCATCAATTTCGAAAAGAAAATCCCAAATAATGAACCCAGCTAGAGCACAAAAAATGAATAAGCCCATCGTGAAACACCATTTTGAAGAAGTAAGGAAACTCTATCAAGAGCTGGACATTATTACACATCCAAAACGATTATATAATATGGATGAGAAAGGGTGTCGCATCACGGTCCACAAACAAAATGTAGTTTTGGTTGAGAAGGGAAACACCAGAGTTCATGTTGTTGCGCCGGAGCACGCTGAGAACGTCACCATCGCGATGTGCGTCAATGCTGTGGGTTATGCTGTACCGCCCATGATTATTTTTAAGGGCATACGATACAGATCAGAATTAGGAGAAAACTTGCCAGCTGGAACAAAAGTACGAATGGCACCCAAAGGCAGCATGACCAGTAGCTCATTCAACGTAGCGTAGAGTTCATTCAACATTTAGCGCAACATAAAGCACCCGGTAAGTGTCTGCTTATCTTTGACGGCGCAAAGTGTCATTTATCTTATGAGGCTCTGGAAGAAGCAGATAAAAATAATATAGTGCTATACTGCTTACCTTCAAATACCACCTACGAACTCCAACCTCTAGATAAATCTGTGAATAAGTCTTTCGAACGTCATTGGGATGAAGAGGTGTTGAACTATCTGTGCAATTCTCTTAAGAGAAATTTAAACAAAGTTACATTCAACCACATTTTCTCGCGAACCTGGCCAAAGTGTATGACTCAAACAAATATAATGAACGGGTTCAGAGCTACTGGCTTATACCCTCTCGATCATGATGTGATTCCAGAAGATGCTTATGCTCCTTCAATTGTAACAGAAAGACCTTTGCCGGAAACATTACAAGACAAGACCACATCACAACCGCTTATATCTATTCAAGTCTCGCCTCCTGCACCTCAATTTAATGAAGTGTCAGAATTGTCGTCTCTGTCTCTGATAGATGAAAGGTCAGCTCGTGTTTCTCACTTTTCAATTTTTCCGGTAACTTCTCAAGAGAAGATCGTATCATCATCGCCTTCATCTTTTCACGACTTGACCCATGGGGGTCAATATGAAGTATCAGAATTTTCACCTGCAATAGAAAAAAGAAAACCAACTCTTGTTCCTTACAGTTCTTCAACTGATGCTTCAGATATGGAAATAGACAATACGATCAATGATCAGCATGGCAATATACTGCTAAGTTCAGTAGACCGGCTCAACGACGCAAATACAAATCATGACCCTCAACTATCTATGTACGATAATCCTGTTCCAAGTACATCCGGACTACAAAAAATATCATTGATTCTAGCTCTGACTCTGATCTTGATTTGAATCTCAGTGAATCATTTATCAAAAATAACTACATCAGTAAACTTCACACTTCCGATTTTTACATTTTTTCGTCAGATGATGAATATCCCGAACAGAAAGGAGAAATAACTCCAGAAAAACAATTAAGCAGACCTAAAACAAAAGCTCAACAAAAGAGTCACGAGATAAGTTCCACTAGATCTTCGAATGATGACGAACCGTTGATTAACTTAATTCAGGATAAAGAAACATCGTTTCATACCTTTTTGCCTACTCCAAATTACGGTAAGATAAAGTCTACACGTCCACGGTAAAAAGCTATAAATTATAAAGGACAAAGAATAGTTAAGGATTTATTTAAAACTGAAGAAAAAAACGGAAGATTTGAATCAAAAAAGGAGTAAGAAAAAAGGAAAGTCCACAAGTAAGCGAGAACAAGAAAAGAAAGACATCCATAGTAAAAATGATTCTAAAAAAGTACTGAAAAGAAAAGCACAACAAAAACAAAACAATAAAAACAGCAAAAGGCCGAGAAGAAAGACGAAGAAAAGTAAAGAAGGCGAAGAAAAGAAATGGTACTGTTACGTATGTTGCGAGTGTAGAATGGAAAACATGAGGAAATGTAGCGAATGTCAAAAGTGGTATCACGAAGAGTGATACCACTTTGTGTGTCCAGATTGTGATTAAAGTACTAAAATTATTGTCCTCCTTAGTTTATAAGTTTGTTTCATAACTGAAGTTATTATTTTGTTCTATTTTCGTTTTTTAAACCATACTTGGGAAAAGTATAGGAATCGTTAGTTTTAAAGTTATAAACATTCCTGATTACAAGACTGACTAAGTGCCATTATAAAGGTTGTGATTAGAGTACGTAGTATCTAGTATCTAATTGTTTTGTTGATTAAAAAAAAATTTTTCATAGATAATATTTTTTATTGTTTGGCCTTATTTGGAACATTTTGGCCTTACAAGGAACGGACCCATAAGAAGGCCATTTTGGTCGGTTATAATTTTTTTTTATTTCATTATAAAGGTTATTGGCAACTTATTTGATATCGATATAATACTCATTAAAATTATTTTTAAAACGTTTTCACGAATACATTCTTAGTTTTACGATAGTGTTCAAGTAATGTTCGTTAAGTATTTTTTATGTGAGTTTAATATGGTAAGTATTTAAAGTTTCGTTTTAATGAAAGACCTTTTTATGTAGTTTAAGTATAAGCAGAAATTTTGATTGTCACAACGTTAGTTTTAAGTTAGACGATTGATTTATTGTATCGGCCTTGTATGGAGCCTTGTTCCTTGCAAGGCCGTTTGGAAGAGTTTAATAAAACTTAAATTTAATAAATAACCATTACCTCTGCAATAAAAAAAAATGTTTTATAAGTTACATAATAAAACAATGTGTTACT
This sequence comes from Sesia apiformis, assembly GCA_914767545.1. NCBI lineage: Eukaryota > Metazoa > Arthropoda > Insecta > Lepidoptera > Sesiidae > Sesia > Sesia apiformis. The sequence goes on from OU611963.1 coordinate 5,057,646, forward strand.
TAATAATTTGTTTGTTTAATTTATCCAATAAATAAAGGAATAATAACTGTTTAATCGTTAGAGTGGCCTTCCATGGTCCACCCACCTTATATATTAGTTGACATGTTTCGGTTTTTGCGTTATTTCATATTTTATAGTATACTAGCTGTACCCGACCACACGTTGCTGTTGCGTTGCTGCCCAACAGATGGCGCTTACCCTGTTTTTACCCTGTGATAGGTACATAAAAACACGCGCGTATTAGAATGCAACGTGTCAAAATTTCAAAGCAGTCGGTGAAGAACTTTCGGAGATTTCAGATTTTGAACAAACGAACGTTTACATTTTTATTTACGAGTATATAGATTTTACAGCAGTCTTCTGTGGCGTGGAATTTTAATTTTGTTTTCAGTTACGCCTAGTTATATAAAAAAATCACTACCAAACTATGATGTAAGTATATGAGCTAAATAGTTCCACATGCAGATAGTGTACCTGTAAAGCAGTCGCGCAACCCCGCCCACAGTAGGTACTGAGAAAGACAACAAACGTAGCACAAACACAAAACGATGTTTCTGTCATAATAATACCAAAACACGATATCCCTACTACTAGCAACGTGGCTGTCTAATCAAGAGAATACCTACATCACATGTTGCAAATAAAATGAGCGTGTTGAAACAGACTAAAATACTGATAAAACATCTGCAATCCTCTTTAAGACCAATGAATGAAGATACTCGTACTACAGTAGGGTCAGTGGATATTTCTATAAGCATTTCTAAAATTGCTGACTATCTACCAGTATGACGACGGCGACCGTTTAAATCGATTTAATGGGGAGTACGGTTCAGAACTACATCCGTTGATCGACTTTAATCGATATTTACAACTCGTCTGTTTTTAATCGATGTCTATCGATAAGTGGTATGGATAATCCATCCATCAATCGTTGATTGATCCATCAACCATTGACATCGATTGAATGTGTAGCGATTAATATCGACTCCGCAATCTAAGTGCACCCAAAGATCACCTTGTTTTACAAAACCCAGTACATTTAAAATTACTGAATCGGTTTTGATAAAAAATACACTAAATAAAAATCCGTTATAAAGTATCTTAGACAGTAGTGAAGCAATAAAATCGGACCTATAAGTACAAACATTAACACAAACAGACAGACAGACAGTCCTTTATATTAGAGACTAGCATATTATATCCGTGAATTCGCCCGATTGCGCCGAATTCACCCATCACCTTGCCTTACAAATCCCGCAGTATTTACAAAACTACTAAATTAAGTCTCTGCACATGCCGAGACTATTCCACTCCTTGCGACTTGGACAAGAAAAATTAAAATAAGTTAGATACTAAAAACAAACGGAAATTTTCACATTGAGTTCTCGTTCCCAGGTCCAGACGTTGTCTAAGAATGAACACGTGATGCTCCGCACTGCTGACGATGTGCTAGACACCAAGAAACGCATAGAGTACAGCGTGCACAGGATACTGATGGAGATCAGCGAAGTCATCAGGACGCAGACCTTAGGCCTCAACAAGACTGTTAATGACAGGTAAACTTAGTGTAACCATTAAGTACCTACCTCTGAATTCACTTGTTAACCTTACTTATCATCCTCCTCCTTGCGTCGTCCTCCTCGCTGCCGAGGGTCCTGATCACGTCCATGGATTATTTTTCTCTTACGGTATTGCGCCATCTGTCCCTGTCCTTGGCGGTATTCTTGGCATTGTGGATGTTATTTTTTTTATAGTGAAGTAGGCGGACGAGCAAGCGGTCCCACGTAATGTTTCCGCCGCCCATGGACACCAGGGGTATGCGGGTGCACCGCCGACCTTGCAAAATCCTATTCACAGCTTATTCCTATGTGCGTGCCTAAGTGGTGCGGATCTGGTCAGATCAACGCATCTGGCTACGTGTCTTTCCTCCCACCTTGCCAGTTACTGTGGGTCTCTCCAAACTGTTCTTCCATTCTGGTAATGTAACTAAAGTACTCAAGAATTCTCTGGAGGCAGGTGGTCTAGATATAACCTAATAGTTATCTTGACTTTCTTTAAAATCGATTGATTGTATTTAAATTGTTCACTTATTTAAATTTTAAAATAATTTATATAACATACTATTCGTACTTAATTTGACCCTTAGGTTCAATAGCATAGAGGCGACAATCGTGGAGCAACAGTCCGGCGCATTGACCAACCTGAGTGGGAAGATCGAGTCGGAGATGTCGCAGGTGTGGCGGCAGATCGGCCTCATGGCGCAGCAACTCAACGCCAGCAAGATGCTACTCGATAAACTCACTGTAAGTAGATAGCCAACTGTTTCTACTATTTAGGTAGATTTCAAAGAAATCAATCTATTGACTAACTGTCGAATTTTGAAAAAAATTCAATACATCTCGACTAAGGGTGACCAGTTAAACCCAAAACCCCAATCATGTTCCAGGTTTATACTATATTTATATACATTGATTTATATTAATAAAATATTATAGTATGTCGATACGTTCATACCCAAACTATTTCTCTGCCAAATTCCATTCCAATTCGTTAAGAAATGAAATATGTCAGAAAAATTGCTTGGGTTTAAATCTCGCTTAATTTGGCCTGTTCCATTTTGACTATGCGCCCAAACGATGCACTAGTTCCAAAATTATAAACTTTACAAAAAAATAACAAATATTCTAAATCCATACCTACATACAAACACTATGTGGTCGCATAAACATTTTTTTTAAAAGGGACGAAAAATCTTTTTGTGCCTGCACTGCCATCGGTCTTCCTTATAGAAAAAAAAGTGGTAGGATCTGTAGATCTGTTATGTCTAGAAACCAAAGTGTGATTGCACCTTTTTTTATAAAAAAAAAAAGGCGGCAGACGAGTACAGTCCGCCTGATGGTACGTGGAAACTGTAGTCCATCCGCGATATCCAGAATGATCCAGAACTTCAGTCCAGAATGACAAACGTTGGCACGTTCTCCCTTAGATACGCTGCCTACCTTTGCGGATTAAGGAATGGAATGGGAGAAAGGGTCAGGATAGAATGGGATGGGAATGGGCTCTAGCATATCTTACTCACTTCCGAAACACGTGTACGTACATTCGGGAAATACGATAAAATAGGAAATGCAGTACATTTCAAGGTAGTCTTCTGTGAGACAGGGGTAACGTGGCCAGTAGAGTGCGCCCAGCGGTTGTGGGAATGCAGCATGCACTCTCCGCCTACTAACACCTACAGGTCTAGCCGGCTAAAATTAGGTGCAACCTCTTTCTTAGGCTACAAGTAGGTAAAGTCGGTTTCAATAGTCGATTGGAGTCTAACTAGTATAGGCATTGCAGGTTAAATTTTATTAAGTGTTTTGCAGTATAATGCTTAATAAAATTTCTGGTACATAATCTCACTGTGTCACAAGAAAGAAAATAACTGTGTCACAGTTAACCAGCTGTATCGTAATGTGTTTTGTTCACAGGACCAGACGAACAACTACGTGAATGGCACTTCAACGGCTATGGACAACATGAAGGACAGGGTAGGTTTAATTTAAAGCTCTGTATTAAAAAAAAATCAATTAGCCCACAACAATTCGTGTGAATATTTATGCAGTTTACAATTTTAGCTTCATATCGTTTACCGTTTATTACGGAGACATGGAGCAGGGCCCTTATGCCTGTATACGTCCACTTCAGAGCACTTCAGCAGTCGCCTTTTGATGCGGTTTTGCAAAACTCCGGAGTAGGTTGCGGAGCAGCTTCTTAACCTTGTAACATCTCACTAGACTTACAACCAAGTGGGCCGATAATTAACAGAGAGATAACCGAGGGTAGTCAGCAACATTTTAATATTCTGCACGTATAGGCAGATACTAATTTTAACCGAGGACAAAAAGAAGGTTAAGGTTTCACTAATTACAAATCTTTCGTAAAAGTGTATTTTTTTTATTTTCGTAATAAACATTGAGGAATTCAAATAAAATACAAGTATCAAAAAAAAATTAAATTGCCGCGCTTATCCAGTGTTAAATTTCATTTGCTAGACTCGTACAATCACATTTTTGAATTGTGCCACTACTGCAATCGGCAACAATAACTAAAGGCAAAACATATCAATCATCTTACAAATATATTTTTCTAGTGACACGGCACGTGACACGTCCCCGCTGTACTATACCGTTAATTTGCCATTCCATTAATCAAGTTAACACCGCCCCAGGTGGGAGCGATCATAACGCGCATGAAGGAGGTGGACGACAGTTTGAACTACTTGGTGGGGAGAATGGCGCTAGTTGCAGAGGAGTTCAATAAAATCAAGAACGCGATCAGTCAAGAACTGGACCGTGCCGAGACCAGCTTCCGCGATATGAATACAAAACTAGACAAAGGTAATCAATCAATAGTACTGACTAGAATGTGATACGTGCTTGATTTTGTATATGAACGTATTTAGATTGATCAAGTAGACGCAAAATAACTAAATATGAGCATAATTTTGTGACCTCTTCTTTATGGCAATTATCTGGATGTACGAAACTGTACGCCAAGTTCGCGCACAAGGGGATGTGCGGTTATAAGATTCAGAAAGCTTTGTATGTAAAAGTAATAATAATACAGTAAAAATCAATGAACAATATAATCTAATGTAATCCATCAAGTAATATCTGAAGCTTCATTTACAAAATTAAGCTCTTGTTTTTTTCTACTGAATAGAGAACTTGGTTTATTAAAATTAAGAAAATCAATACTCGTTATTTTCCACAGAACTGGGTCCCAGTCCTCGCAACAGCACCAGTGCATAGAATAGAAGCAAGCGGTGCAATTAGTGAATACCAAATAACATAGTTTTAATTTTATTAACAAAGTTGTAATAAGTTCGCAATACGTAGACATTAATATCATGTAAATCGACTGAAAAGTTTGGGATTTTATTACATTTCAATAAAAAATAAAACTCACGTGGTGTTTAACTTTTGCAAATATTTAATCTCTTTCATAATTGTGGATCTATATATTTATATGGTACAAGTTATTATGATACAATTAAATTATTGTGACAGATGTCTCGACGTCACTTACACAATAATGTGAGCCATAAAACCAACAATTGACAACTGACGAGAATCCTACGAAAACGTGAAACAACTTGTACAATCATACGTAATAATGCTCAGATATAATCATATTTGACCTTAAACAATATACACACAAATTATTTGTCTCCTTTCACGGTTACATTATTAATTCTGAATACAACCTCGTTTGCGTGTGCGCAATCAATTATAATTAAAAAATTAAAGATAATTACTCCATTAAATAATTATTTTAATATTAAAATTCGTGCTCTAGTACGTGAATTTGTTACGCTTAATAAGATATTCGATTTTGTGGAAACATTTATTGCTTTATACAAAGGAGAACAAATATATGGAATTTGCTAAGTTTAGTTGTTCATGGCTGGCTACAATGTGTTCCAGTATATTCTATATCAAAACAGCGGAGAGAACGATAATAAATCATAATATGATTGTACATATTTGGAAAGTAATGAAGAAAGTGGAATGAATTAAATTTCACTTAAAGGTAAAACACTAGACACATTCGTTGTTACTGAACAGCCTAAAACGGGACATTATCTATAAGCTAATACAATGTATAACAAAAACAATAGTCCCTCCAATTAAAAAAAATCGTTTAAAAACAAAAAATAACAACGGAATGTCTATTAAGTCTAAGCGAGCCAGTCGCTGTTCTTTTATCAAACTTATCTACTTATGTTACTGTCTGTTGTCTAACTGATATCAGTAGATATATATTTAATATAAGCTGCATAAGAAAATTAAATTGCCGGGTTTTAAAATAATGAATATATCGTATAAAGAGGCAATTTTCAATGGCAGTGGCATACCTAACACCCATACATGAATAGCCCTTGATTAGTTTTATACATCATCACTTTATGTATATGGCTTATGTACATGTACACTATAATGCAAAGAATATGTACAAATCCTTAATTATATATTGAAAAGCACTTAACAACCGCCCACTCGCTCCCCTACATCCTATCCAAAGAAAAATAGAAAAAAATATAAGCAATGTAAAAATAAAGGCAAATTAGTAAAGCACACAAACAATCATGTGGAAAAGTTTAAAATGTCGAAATTGTGTATAAAATGATTAAAATATGGGAGACAAAGTAATAGAATTCCAATAGCACTAAGCATCATATTTATTAAAAATCTTAAAATGAATTATAAATTAAAGAATTATAAAGAATGTACAATTACACATATTAAAATGTGAAGGTATCAAAAGCCCGAGTATGAAGTTATAAGCTCCCTAGGTGAAGTAATTCTATGGCTGTCCACGGGGATGGACAACTGTTCATGTCTGTGACATCTAAGTTTGTACATTGCGGTATCAAAACAAGGTCGGTGCGGTGCCGACCGCGGCCTCACCCCACATTGTGCGCGTGTATGAACCAACAAGGTAACAATGTACAACAAACAACTCGACTCCCACTGGCGCGCCGACAACACCGCCAATAATCATCTTAACATCCACTGTACCCTACTATTTATAATTTATTAACTCCTAACTAAGTCTCAAGTGTAAAATTGTGCCACACAAGCGATCTTGGGACATTTAAAGCCGAACGCAACATAACCACCTTCATGGACTGCAGCCCGCGACCGTGCGGACGAGTCTCCAACAAATGGAATGTTCCACATGTAAATACGTTAAATTCCTGTAAAAAGACAAGGTCAGCAACCTTGTGATAAATTAATTCTCACTACGTGTCAAGTTCATACAAAACGACACCCGCTACTGATTACGTCCGTCTGATAACTATCATAATGGCTATGCTCAAATTGGTTTAGATACAGAGCCCTATATCATACTTTCATTACATTATCTAGGTTACACAGATGTGGCCGGATATGAGGTGTTTGTATATCCTAATACCGTTCACGATTATCAGATACGTAACTCCGACAGTTACACTAATCTTTTGATGGAACTTACATAGGAAGACATACAACTATATACATACGCCTTTACAGTAGACATCACCAAATAAAATGTATTATTCTATTACGTAGTACTTTTTCAGAATGACGAAAAATTGTATACATTATACACAAAAAAAAATATATTTTTTAATTTAATTAAATTTTATTCATGTAATAAATATACTTTAAGTATTGAAGTAGAGAAAAGTGAGTTTCCATTGAAAGTGTGGTGTGAATGGCACTATTATTTAGCAAGTATATTTTGTTATAGTACATGGATTTCATGATGACGCGTCCCAGTATTTTCTATGAGAGAGAGGCGCGGTGTGCGGGGAGCTTAGTTTGAACATCAGTATGGAGTCGACGACTCAGACCACATGGTTTGTTTAGTTCAAGTCACTGCGAATTCCAATCGTGAAAGTTGCTCCACTTTTTTACAATAAGCATAGAGATGTAGGTACATATAAAATTAATTTGATTGATCTGTTACAGATTCAGTTCTTTATTAGATTCTTAAGATATTATAAAATATTTATATTAAATTAATAAATATTATCAATATATTTTATATTGTAAATCGGGTCTGAACGCGTATAACACGCGTATAATAATTTGTTTCCCTTTTATTGCTACTCGACGTTTCGGCACAGGCTACACCAGCCGTGGTCAAGTCGTGACCACGGCTTAATAACATGTTTCTCATTTAAACGTGTTCAATTAATGGTAGTTATGTTAAGTAAAACTAAGTAATGAAGTGGAGCACTTTGCAGTCCGTAACATTACTTAGAATGCTCTCGTGATTGGCTGATTTAAGTTAGTGTGCGTGAGGAAACATCGTTAATTAGTGCGTATCGATAGAACTCCCACACGTGCAGTTTTAAGCACTCTGGCGCTGTAAGCGCTTCATATAAAAGTGGGGCGCGTCTTCGTGAAATGCATTTCATTAAAGAAAAATTTTAAAGACCGGTTGACAATTCTGAGTACATATTTGTGAAGAACTTAGTCGACACTAAAATAAGCGACAGAGAAACTACAGCAAACTAGCGAATCGTTCTAGTTTATGTTGGACTAACATAGTGATGACTTACATGTTTTTATGTCCACGGAAACCCACTTTGAGCAGAATGAGAAGTCCAAATAGTTCAAGTGTATGTGTATTACAGTGATATAAAGACAAAATGAAATAAATCCGTCAAACGACTCGACTCTCGGCCCAACACCATGTCTCGGAGACAAGTCTGCAAATAAATTCATGACCACCCCATAAAATCGAGGCACTTACATGATCTTAACAGTAATGATATACAACTACTAACTAGTGGTACAAATGTTAGCTCACCGCCACCCCGGGGACCCGTTGATACAACGGGCGTGACACGTTTAAAGCTATGGACATGTATCACGTACTAATCGTTATTAGAGACTAAACACGGAGAGAGAAGGAGCTATCGTACACGTACAAAGTATCAACTAACCTACGTTCAGCTCTTAAAACTTACACGAACATTACTGATCTCTCAATCAGTTCAATTACATACAAAATTGGTGTAGTAAAATGAGTGTTCGACTTTGTAAAAATGCCTAAGGTGCTGCCATGTTTAAAAATATAGTGTCACCAGGTGAACTTGAAAGAATTTGAACGAGTGCAGTAGTGAAAATTTTGTCAATCGATACAAATCATTATACCTTAATACCTTAACGTTATCGTAATGGTAAAAATAGGTGCCACATCAACCCTTTCAACAACCGAACCTACGAAGCGAATGTCACAACGTCCACGCGTCATTTATGTACATATCGACAAGTTGCAATAACAAAACAACAACTTTTATGTATACTTTAAAACTCGCACATAATCTTTATGTACAAATTCAACGGGTTCAGTACGATTACACTGAACGTAAAACATCAATAATAGGGCTCCGGTCTCCACACGACGCTCCGGGTGCTCGGCCGACACCGCCGCGCCGCGGCGGCACACTTATCAATTCCTATAAACGCTATATTACAGTTACGAGTTTGGCAAACCAAACATGGCGCTACGTTACAGTCAAAACTCTACTTGACAACCTTTTTTTAGTTAGTTGATTTTATACCATACCAAAAATGTTTTGATACTTTTCTTTCTTTTGTATGTAATTATAATACAGATTAACAAATCCACGAAACGCGTAAAAAATGTTGCATTTGTTGGAATTAAGGCTTCGATTTGGTCGAAGGATTAAGGTATAAAATATGGAATAATTTAACAGATAATCAATTATAGAAGTTATGTATTTAAGAAAATATAAATAAACCTATATAAAAAGAATGAACTAACTTAGACGCGCTATAAAATTTAAAATAAGCAAGCTATAAGATATAAATGTATGTAATTATCTAATTACTTTCTGCATTAATTTGTTAGTTTCATACTAGTTTTAAAACAAAAAATGTATTGGTATTAAAAAGAGTGAAACAATCTAAGATTTTTTTACTTAGTCTTAGCCTTTAGAGCCACGATTAATTTGCTAAACTATAGGTCTCCTACTCGACGTTACGCCGACAGTGTCTCACTCAGGCACCAGTACTACGATCCGACTCTGACTCCGTAACACCGAAACTATCGAAGCTTATTTAAAACGAGTCCGCCCGAACCACCGTGTGGGCCGCTACGAAACATTAATCTTATGTACATATTGTCTCGAAGATAAGAGTAAGAATTATTCTAGGTTAGGTGTAGCACAGTGTAGAGAGAATACACATTAACGAAGTAAACGGAATGGCAACAAACCATTGAAAATTACCTAGGATTGAGAATGTAGCTAGCAACGTCGCCACTGGGGATGAAACGCCTCGTTGTGCCATCTTTGTGTATGGAAACTAGAGAAGATTCTGTATAATTTTTTGGTTTATCTCAACTTCACTATAATTTTCAGGTGAAATCTGCAATGGTTGATTCTTCATACAAGTGTACCCTCTATACACTGTGCGGGATATAAAAGGAGTGTAGTGCGGGGAGTTTACCTCCGCGTGCTCTTGGAGGAGGGGCGCGAATGGGAATGCGTGTGGGGAGTCGCGCCCCCCCCCCCGCTCCTAACTCGAGCACGACGCGGCAGATACCGGCGACAGCGGGGAGTCGCGCGGGCACCCGGATAGTGTCACTACCACCTACAACAAAAACGGGAGCATCAGACATTGGACTTATTTACTACCAGGGTCAACTGGTGTAATGGGATGTGGCATATCTCACTCACTACCGAAACATACATTGGGGAATAGGATATAGTGAGAAATGCAGTACATTTCAAGGTAGTCTTCTGTGAGAGGGGTAATGTGGCCAGTCGAGGGCGCCCAGCGGCTGTTGGATTGCAGCGTGCACCTCCCTTCAAAGGGCCTTCAAATTACATTATACATATTATGCTGACTTTAGAAGAGCATCACCTCATCTCTTCCTGTGTCGTAAAAGGCGAGTAAGGCCCTTACTGTAAGGGATAACTAAGTCACTACCATACAGGACCCACCCACACCACCTCTAAAAGAGTAGACTTGCCAACTACTTGGGCAGCATGATATTTCAAGACCATACATCCACACAGCCATGCACATATATGGAAACAACAATGTGCACGAGGAGGCCTGTGTCCAGCAGTGGATGATATAAGGGTTAGTTATGATAAGGATTATAATCTGTTTGACTTTATTATGATAATGTGTCTATGTAAATAACAGTCACATCAAAGTTTATAGTAAGAAACCAAACCCAAATAATTTCTTCTAAATGATGAACTGATGAATTTGGAAATAAATTATGTTTAAGTTTAATTATGCTGCCCATCCTACAAGACATTTAGAAAATTTAAAAGCATTAAAAATTCATAAAAACAAGTTCAATTTCAGACAGATGCAAGGAAATGAGATAAGCCCTTGTCTATATTTTGATTTATAACATTATAGCATTCATTTTTATGCACTGGCAGATCATACACAAGTGAAATTGGGTATAAAATTGGAACTTCCCTACCCCATCGTAATCCTTCAAATCCACTCCAAAACCTCCAATTGTAGGCAGCACATCTGGACTGATGTTGGCATATTTTGTGAATGTCAATGGGCGACAGTATCCATTTATCCACTTATCACTACAGTGAACTGTCTGCAGGTTTCTTACTACCAAAAAATGCATCGATTCATTTTAATAGTACATAGCATACAACTTTTAGAAATAATAAAATAACAGTCTATTAACTATAAATCTTACCAACAGTAATTTAGTTAACAGTAAATAATAAATTACCCTTATATTGATTTTGCAGATAACACCTTGCCCTAAATTTTAAATACCTTAAATTTTTCTCAGATACATAACCTACCCCACTTTAGTTCCACTGAAAACTGTCCAGTGGCACTTGAGTTACAAGTGGTGTAGTAGACTTTGCATTTTGTAACTGTAGATTTTGGTCAATAATGTGCAATAGACACAATGGCTTATATTACCATGCATACTAATGTATCAGAATATATACTAATGTATATTAAATAAGAAGGTAAGGTATTAAGGATGATAAAGTGTAAAGGAAACAGAATATATAAACAGTTGAAAGACAAAATAGCTTAACCAATATATAACTTACTTTAAAATCACAATACAATATTTAAATAATATGCTTTAACAATATGTTGATATTAAAATTTAGTTTTGAAAGTAAAGTGTAAGTTGGTTGAACCATTTTGCCATCCAACTGTTGATATTAAGTTGAAATATTATAGAATCTGAAAGAAAGTTTTTAAAGTTGTTAAAGTTACCTTCCGACTGCCAGCGTGATTCCGATGCTCACAGAGCCATACTCCCTGCCAAGTGCCCAGGTTGAGCTTGCCGTCTGTGATGGGGATGGTCAGCGAAGAGCCCAGGAAACAGGCCTTTACATGTGCAGGCTGCGTACAAGTAACAGATTTTTGATTATTATAATTATGTACGTATCACAAGTGAACATTCTTCCATTTTTATCAAAATTGAAGTAATCCTCAGTAATTATAAACCAAAAATTTTAGAATTTAAAAAAACTTTCCATATAAATTATGCATAAAGTTAGCTTAACATAAACTATCATCCAAAATTATTTAATTCCAACATTTATTTATCTATATAATCTAGGGTCTTATTATATGATAAATTTAATTACAATGTAGTTTAATAATATTTGTTTGATAGGAGAAGTGCTTAGCTTGTTCTGGACACAGAAATATTAAACTAAACACACTTCCTTTATAAATAAATAATAATTAATTAACATAGCACTTTTAAATAAATATATGTGTTTTATTGGCATGATATTTATCAGTTTAATTAGTATGGAAGTACATTAATCAGTTGATAAGATAAACAATGAATTAGATGCATCTAAAGCAATTATAACATTTATTGCTGTGAATAGCATTCTAATTTACACATTGGTTAATCAAGGTGCATATGATGTGAAAATAAGCATAAACAAATGAGTGTTGACAACCAAAGGAAAGTTCCAAGTTCAAATTGTAATTGAACACAAGTGTGGCACTTGTGTTGACAGTGATAATGAAAGATAACAAAATGCAGTCTCACCATGTCGTCGGGACCTTCGCACGAGTGACGGTACGGGAGGCCCTCTGGCACTATTTTGTTTAGCATCATTTCCATGTCGTCTCTGACGTTAGGGTCCCAGCTCTCGTTGAGCGCCAGGCTCGCTGATGTGTGCATTACTGGAAATAACATGCAAACTCATCAGCCGGCTGAATAAATGCTGCACTCACTCATAAAATTACACTGTATTCATAAAATCTTATCATACTTTATCGTAATTAAAAATCGCGCGAGATTATGCACACAGTAAATTTGACAGAAGTGACGGGGTGCAGCAAAGGCGGCAGGAATGCTGTACAGGCTATACTCACTCTGAATGTGGCAGAGGCCGACCGCGAACTGCGACAGCTCAGGCACCTGCTTGAGGATCTCCTCTGTAACAAGGTGCACGCCCCGGTGCTGCGGCCTCAGGTTGAGCTTCCGTTGAAACCACGCGGATCCGATCTGAATTCCTCGGTTCGAGGCCATGTTTAATTTTTAAAAACGCTACAGAGTGACCGCAAGAACACACACGATCTTACACAACATTACTTAGAACAACCTTTACACAAATTAATCCACAATTATCATAAAAGATTCATCTTCGATCTTTAAATAGTAATAAATTTATCGGAGGTTATAGGACAGATTCGACACCCTATTTTCTGCGGGAAGGTGAAACAGTCGTAAACGAAAGAGAAATACGATTGCAATGTTGTCAACATAAAAAAATGTCAAATGAAATAAAAGCACTGCATGTATTTCATTCATAAATCTGCATTGATTTCGATAGGTCATTTTTTTAAAATTGAACTAATAATGTTGAATAGAAATTTAATTTCTATGTAAAGTTAAATTTTATAAAATAGTCTAAAAACTAACTAATTTGTATTGGATTAATCAAATATTATTATTCAATAAATCACCGAAATTATTCACTGCCTAATTAAATAAATATTTATAAACCAAATTTGACACGTATTATTAATGTTTCATTTGAATTCATTTTAAATATGATACTTTATATATATATATCTTTAAGTTTATTTGTATTAAATTTTATCTTCATAATTCATAAAAATAATGCAGTGTTTATTTGCACACGAGTTCGATAATTTTTATTAAATGGCAACATCAAAATACTGCAGGATGAAATTTGCGGGAAAATTAAAGGGCACAACATCGCTACTGATTAGGCTTAGGATTAAGGAAGATGATTACATTATTTTGTCGCTTCGTGTTATTATAAGAATTAGGTAATACAAAAATAATTAAAATGAAAAAATGATTTCTTATTGACAATCAAGAATAAGAAAGACAACACATTGTTACTCTAAATGAAAAAATAGGGAGTGCCGAGCGGTGATGGCATAATACTAGGTGCGGCTAATAACCACTCCTCAGAATTGGGACAATTAGTTTTTATTCCAATTAAAGTGTTTTGTGGACGTGTGGCTCACCGCTTACAAATTAAGACACGTTTGTAGTGTAGAAAAAATATACACCGTAATAATGGATCCTGTAATGGACATTATAAAAAACTCGGAGGAGCCCGAGTGGCTGGAAAAGACTGTTGTTGGTGAATTGAGGGTCTGGCAAATAATGTTCCTTTGTTTGGCTGGCATGACCGCTTTAAGTAAGTAACTACTCAATAAACATGCGCATATTCAACAGCAGGGAGCATAAAAATGGGAAATTTTAAATGCTACGTGTCTATCCTCTTAAATGTTGTCTTTCTTACCCTTCATCAATATTTTAACCCTCCTCGTATTTTAAATACTTATTTGTAAGCTGACCATTACTTAATTGAACTGCAGATGAATTTTTTCAACAGTAGGTACTATAAGTATAACATAATATACTATAACAGTAGGTACTGTTTACTGTAGTGACAACTACGAGTACCTAAACGATTATGAACATTATTGAATAGCAAAAACTAAATAGTGTAGGAGCAACTTTAGGAGACAAATGAATATTATTGCCCATAAAATTAAGTTGTAATATAATTTATGTTGTTTTGTACAATATTTCGACAAAATATCAACATTCGTTTTTTCTGAATATTCGAAAATGAATGGTCTAGCGGTATTTATTCTCGACTATCATTCGCGAGGTTGTGAGTTCAAATCGTACCACTTCGTTCAATCGTCAAACGTTCGTACCACCCAGTTTCTATTTAAGGATTTTTTTTAAATCTATCACTGGGTCGGCGGCAAAGGAAAACGTCATGGTGCCCAGAATAAAAAGAAATCTGAATCATATCGCATTGGATTACGGGTTACAACTCTCTTTGCCCTGTAGTTTCGGTAGACGTTTCAAAAAGCTGACATGAATAAATCATTGAAAGTAAAATCCCTGAATGCAGGGGCACACACTGACTTCATTACTCACCAGAATTATTACTGAAATTACTCAAAAACACGACGTTATTTTACTGACTATGACTCAATGGCACAGAGTTCGTGACCATGGTTGGTGCAACTCAATCGAAACATTCAGTAAAATAAATAAGGTAAACATTAGCGTTAAGTTGAAATAGATAAATATGAATTTTGATGACAATCGAAAAAATGCAAAAAATTTATCAATACAAACTCGGGAGTTATAGATAAAACAAAAAGAATAACCATTATTTATTCTCTTTGCTTTTAATTTCCTTTCTTATGCTTTCGTTAAAAATGTTGTTTAATCCTTTTCTTGTTAGGAGCGCAGAAGTACGATATGGTACCCTTGCGCCCTTGCTTAGGTATTTGGCCACTCTTTCGTAGTCCATGGTGTAATTATATTCGTACATTTTTTTTCAGTTGTAATGATATGCTGTTGTTTCCGCTTCCGTATTCCGCGGACGAAGCAACAGATCGAGGCGGACTACCAGCGACGGAAAATCACCTGCAAGTTCCGCCAGCAGCTGGAAACTATACAGGACGCTAAGATGGACGCCATGTCGTTAAAAGATGGTGACTTGATCACCCTTGAATAACATGTTAATCAAATGCTTAATCACGTTTTAATTTCATTGCAAAATGTTCTGTTTTGCTGTTTATTGCTGTCTCTTCGGGCCCAATTTTTAATAGCATAGGTTAATAGCACTTTGAAAAATAAAAAATTAACATCGTGTAACATGGGAAATGTTACTCGGTGTTATCAGGCACTGCTACTAAACCACGACTAGCATGGTTGATGGTTCGAATGCCACTTTCGGACGATCTTAGTACAAGCAGTTTAACTTGATGATTTAACGGGGAAAATCTCAATTATGTACCTAGCAAACACACTAATCTTTTATTAGAATAAAAACAAGTATACCATATTTTTTTAAATAATGAGATTCGCCTTGTAAAAATACCTAATACACAAGTAAATAACATGCATTTGCTATTTGTTTAGACATCGAGATAAGATAATGATACGTGTCGGTAGTTGAGTATCTCTCATCGTTGTTTTCTTCACGCTGCGAGCTCTGGAACTGCTGCACGAGAAGGTGAAGCCAATGGAGGGGAACAAGGGAGATTCGCAGCCCAGCTCCAACACATCGCCGCAACAGAGTAATTATTAATAATTATTTTGGCATTTATTTTTACAGTAGGTTAATCATATTTTTATCTCTATTACAAATATTGACTATGTCCTTACTGTAAGCAGGTTTCGGATTAATAGTTGCTACTTACCGTTTAAAGATAACACTGTCTCAGTGACACTAAAATTTTTCTAGTCTCCTGTTGTATGCAAAAAAGGAAGTCTAATCACGTGGGATAGTCTGATTTCTGCGGTTTAGACAAAATAAAAAATTAGCGTCGCCCAATGACATTGTACCAGTATCAGTGTATAACATCCCAGTGCAGCCCTCCCCTTAGTAAATCACTAGAGGGTTAGTAAACCTCCTAATTGTGTATCCCATTATTAATACTATAAATGCAAAAGTTTGTGTTTGTTACTGAATGACGTCAAAATGGTTTAACCGATTTCGTTGAAACTTGACAAATAGGTAGATTAAAGAAACGACAGGCTACTATTGATGTTGATAACGCGAAAGAAGTCAGGGGCAACAACTAGTTTATACGACACGGGCTACTAGTTACACACACAACTATTTTACACGGGCATCAAAGATAAAACATTCGGGCTATAAAATTAACGCAATAGATATTCATTATTACACTATTATCCCTATGCTCGCTATTCATTATCTGTACAATGTAATGCAATTAATTAATGAATCGCTATGCCTACGAATTCAATCGCGTAGACTTACCATCTGCCATCAAGCTCTCTGTTGGTAAATACCTTCCAAGACTCGCCACCACACACGATTTTTGACTCTTCTCTAACATGTCCAATTGCTTTAAAATCATAAATACTGTTTAACCATTACTTTAACCGGGGTTCCATTTCAGGGGACATTAATTTGTTTAAAGACGAATGTTTGTTCGGGTCAAGGTGGTATGTTCGTCTGGACCCACGACACAGGGAATACTAGTGTGGGCCATTGAATGTGGTGGTGTTACAATTAAAAAAGATGGTTAAAATACATTGTCCTTTTCCAGCAATTTAAACTTCAAAATGGTTACAAAATAAAAAACTAAGAAATTATGTATTAATTAAACGTT
Organism: Sesia apiformis; assembly: GCA_914767545.1. Taxonomy (NCBI): domain Eukaryota; kingdom Metazoa; phylum Arthropoda; class Insecta; order Lepidoptera; family Sesiidae; genus Sesia; species Sesia apiformis. The sequence continues at coordinate 5,074,841 of OU611963.1, forward strand.
TAAGAGTAAGTGATAGTTGTGATTTAGGTGTTCTACCCTTATTCTGTAAAAAAATATCTTTTATTTCATTTCGTAGGTTCATTGGACGCGTCATTCCAGCCTGAAGGTGGTCAGAAGCCAGAGCCTCAGGTGTCGGGGCTGAACTTCGTCAAATTCGCTACTAAAGTGGCACATCTGTCCAAGCTGGGTCAACCAAAGTCTCCCACAACGCCCAGGTCGCCCGAACCTAATGCGAACAAGATGGATTTTTAGAGAAATACCGTTGGTGTCAAATTAGAAAAAGAAATGTATTGTAGTTATGAATGGATAGCTTAGTTGTAGACGTAGCGTATGACAGCAGTATGGATATAGCTTCAAGCAGGTATTTTAAAGTACACATATTGATCCAAAGGACTCGGTCCCTCTTCCAAGACCCTAACAACTCCTTGTGGATAAAACAATTTTCCTTACATTGTGTTTGAAAATAACAGTTCATTTCATATCTTGCATATATTAAAACAGACTTGAATGATTAACGTGCAAAACCCAGTTCTGTCAGGTTCTTGTTTAGTAGAACTACTCTGCTCTCCCAAGTAGAAAAGACATTAGTAACATTTTTAACGAAAGCATAAGAAACATTATTTTCCGAAATTAAAAATAATCAGATAATAAATAATAGTTGTTTTTTTTCTAAAAGTACAAATTTCTAACTTAATTTTAAATTAATCAAAATTTTACCGAAATCTTTTTCATTTTTCTCGGAAGTCATCAAAATATACTTATGCCTTTTTTCTAAGGAGATATATATAGTATAGTTTTAGATTCTCTAAGGTCACGTTGGTTGTGTTGGTTATTCACATACGCTGCGTATAAGTAGGTATAATTGGTCAAAATTAAAATATTTTATAACATCTCGTTGATGGAGTTGAGCTAGTACAGTTGACGACAAATCACCTAAAAAATTTCCAATCCAGCCCTTAGAATAATGCCGATAGGCATACCGGTATGTTAAACTCGTCGGTGACCGTACGGGGACGACTACACTAGCGTGCGATTATTAGAAATTAAGCTTCAATCTTTAACTTTGTATGGTTTTTTGCTTCTGATACAAGCTCCACTCAATTAATGTAATTAATTAATAATCAAAGAATCTCCTGTCGTAGCTTTCTGTAGAAATATTTACATAAGGTAGAGGTACCTATGGTGAATTATTTAAATGGAGTTATTCATATTTGTCATTAAAATTTACACATAAATAAAAAAAAACATATTCAATAAGATGTTTCTTTAATCTAGAAAATAAAAAATACAGTATGTCGGATTTACATCACAAGAATAATTACATAATTACAAAACCTCTGTATTCTGCACAGTTCACGTCTGGCATTAAAACTGACATTAAAAAACAATAATCAAAATTGTAAGCAATAACTTCAAACCAACATTTAACTTACATTTTATAATACATAAATAATACATCTTGCAAATTAAACATTACATAAAATTCAAGTTAGCTACAAAATAATGGTGAGAATAGTTCCTAGCGCGGCTTGTTATTTCCCATTCCTAACTCAAACATTCCCTAAGGCGGCATTCCGCGACCACCTTGTTTTTTCTATGTCTTAAATCATTTCATATAATATGACTTAGGTTATTCTCTCCGTAACTCCATTGACTGACAAAGTACCGTGACGCCTACCAACACTCAGTCCATGAGTTGACTTTGCAATCTCACAGGAGAGCATCGCCTCATACAATAAAACGTTCGCAATGCATTCAGTGTACAAACGATATTCTAGGCAGTTCATAATTCCATACGCTCCTTGGTGTTGGATAAGATTTCAGCAAAGTTTCTTCATGGGAACATGAAGAATTTGCCGATATTTGTCTAATTTCATACCCCCTTTTCCCCTGAAAACATTCAAATAAGTTCACCTGTGTGTATAATATATTCGGGTCTTTTCGATGAAATAATATATTAAGTGGAATATATGCAGGGATCTTATCTACCCTGCAATTTATCAGTGAACATTTTCCTTGATACAGTATATAAAATTTTGTAACAAATAATGCAATATTGGAATATTCACGTGTTTAAATTGCACTTAATATTTCCGCTACTAACTGCATCATGTTCTAAACTAGCGACTCTAACAAACCAAAGCCCCGTGGCTCAAACCGTACAAACCAAACCGAAGATTGCTCCACAAATAAGGCCTTTGTAGTTTATTGAATAACCCTTTCACGAATGGAAGTATCTATTGCGAAATACTATACATTTTCACTTATACATTATAATATTTATAATTGAATCGGACCTACCTAAAACACAAGACTGCAGTAAACTTTATTAAAATTGTTATTGTTCATATATATTGCATAAATAACACTACTACATACAGAGGTGTCAGTTAAAATTAATCAACTGAATAAATCATACAAGTTTGTGCATCATAATTCCTGTCTCGAACACACCCATATAGAGAGATATACATTTTTACAGCTTTGTAAATCGAAATAAAGTATAGGCTAGTTTTATAATACATTTTACCCTACATGAGGATTGGTAATGAATTCACATCAGCTATTATGTGAACTAAGTTCGCTCTCGGACACTACCGCGGTGTAAGTAACCGTTGCGTGTAACGCGCGGCATACGTCTCTGCCTATCAACAACTCTCACTTCGAGCTGGAGAACTACACAGAGGCCGAAATGTTTGCGAGTATTATACGAAGTGTCGGACACACACCGAATACGCACGCAGAACACAAAACGCATTTTAATGACACCAAGTATTGCACACTATTATATTTATTATACTTTGGAGTGATACATGAGACTTGGAAATTTCTAAGGGTGATACCTCCTTCAGACTATCAAAACCGTAGAAAAAGAAAGAAGAAAGTTAATCGTGTAAGCTACGTGTAAGAAAATACCAGATGTATATTTTCAGCCTAAATACACTCGGCCGCAACCAACTGACAGAAACTCCAGTCAGTGTTGCCAGGCAATTAAAAATGTCAAGCAAAGTATGGCAACTCTGTAATATCAATATTGCATAATGCGGGTGCGTATTCAGAACATTTTCGACCTAACAGTGTACAATTAACGATTTAGGAACCCAAGTTTAAACGCAGTGCCACCACTATAAATAGAACTCTCATATGGTAAAGCAAAACTTTTCATAATGAACAAATCTACGGCAACATGATTGACTTTACGCTAGGCTAGAAACGTTTATAATAAATATTTAAGTCCGATGCTTTTGCGTCACTCATAGTTCGATCACAGCTTGATCAAGCTCAGACATCTAAATTGTTAAGAAATTCCTATTGCAGGCAACACTAAGTTGAGTTGGTTAGGTTTTTGTTACATCAATTAAGAAGTACAGTTCAGTTTTGGGCTGACAAAGTAGTTTTTGGTTTCAAATTCTATTAAAATGAGAATAACGGTTCATATAAGGATCATCATTGACTTAAAATCAAACAAATATTTGAACAAACACTTTTTGCAGCATGACAGAACTATGAACACTCAATAACATGTATAGGAGCTCATACAATGTGCACATTTCGTCTCAAATAATAAAACTAAAAATTCATATGCAGCGGTCACATTATTGAGCATTTTGCTAATATTTGGCAATGTTTTAACAAATGGCAATACTAAGTACTTTGTGACTCTATACGAATTGGAATAAATTATTGTAATAAATAAATATGATTGTCATAACATGATTCACTTAAAATGTATAATGGATATTTGAAATACGCACATTGTCCGTAGAGGATAACGCGTCCACTCAAATAATATCTCTAGATGTCATAATTTTTCTAGTTGACTATAATAACATTGTTCGATTCTCTATAGAGATTTAATAACAAATGTGTTCTCACTTAATGACCAGCAAAGTGCAGAATGGATGTAAAAGCACAGTATAAAGAGGGTATTTCATACAGAGCACACACATAATTACAATTTTGGTTTCGAACAGCAATCATGTTTAGACACACAGATATAATTAGTATAAATAAACTGTCACTTACAAGTCAACAATTACACTCCACCCAACTAGCAAAAAAATATTCATATAAAATATGTATATAAATACACATTTATATAGGCAGGATTGGCAGCAGTTATATTACAATTTAATTTTGTTGAACAATGTAGCACAAGATCGACAAATTAAAAAAAAATAGGCTGTTAACTGTCAGTATAGTCAGAACAAAATGAACTTGATATATTATAATTTCTAAAACTATTGATTTCTCTAATTCAGTTAATAATTATTCCATAATAAACCATAGGCTGTACTAGATAATTATCAACATTTATTAATGATTATATATCGGTACATTTATAAATCGACGTAATCAATAGATAAGAAAAACAAATAAATTACAAGTATCAAAAATTTTAGGTACACTATTTTTTTTTAAATGTTGCTATAAAGAATTGAAAACACTGTTGTGACACATTTCTTTGGTTAAACTCCAGTAATTCTGTTATTATGACATTTCACATGTCAAATGTGATAGTTATGTGTATTTGCGTTCGTAAACGAGTTATTATAGTGAATCCAAAGTTCATATTTGTTGTTCTAACTGAATGAATATGTTTGTTCTACATATTATTCGCGATTAACGTTACTTAACCGATTATTGAATAAGTTGACTATGAACTGCAAAGGAGTTCGTATTTGTACGAAGGCTCTATTGGCTGATACTTTAGTAGCAACAGATTCTCTATTAAATCGTTGGTATCAATTATTAGTGACATAGTTAGTGTATTCCATAAATGAAATTTTGCTAGGTGGATAACTAAACAATCTCTTTGATCACTGAGTCTCTGCACATGACCACAGCCCATCTAATCACTCAATAGTGGTTCGACAAGTTTGACATCAAGTTCTATTGGCCCATATCTTTAGTGTATGTGTGTGTGTAAAGTGTCGGTGGATAGATGTATACCCTGTGTACACTGTGCAAAGATGTTACCGGAGTGGCGTCGTCGTGGTAGGAGGGCTCGGCGCTTACGTACCGCCGACTCGCAACACTCAATCTCGTCTGATAAACGTTCTGCCGCTGAAACAAACCAAATCACATTTTATCATCAATAAAGACTGACGGACACAAACTGCATCTATAAACATAAACTTGGTCTATAAAAGATTATATATATACCAGTATTTAACATTTCATTTAAAGCAGTCAAAAATGGTTGTAGATCAGTTTCTAACAATTAAGAAGTATATTTTTTTTTAAATTGTATGTGATCCACCAATTCGCACTGGGCGGGTGCGTGGTGAATCACGGCCCGAACAAAGTGATTTACTAGTGGAGGCCTGTGCCCTGCAGTGGGACGTTATAGGCTGATACAAGTACATACAAGCACAAGTATTTAACATTTCATTTAAAATTGTCAAAAACACAGCAACATGGGCTAGGAATTTTAGTTCGAAAGTTGAAATTATGATTTTAAGTTAAAAAAATATAATCTTAATAATGGAACTGATCTTAAGACCAAGTAATCTACTCATTTTATATCTGAACGTGTAAAGGCTTATGTTTACCTTTTACTTTTACTCGACGTTTCGTCACGGGTTGCACCAGCCGTGGTCACAAGTTGACTGAAGAGGTTATTGAAGAAATATAAAAATTTCAATTGGGAAGATGGGTATTAACTGTCGTCGACATGGAATCCGGTGATTAACAAATTTAAACTTTGCGATTTGTCATCGAATACGTTTCCGGATATTGTTAGTGTACTGTGTCGCAGCCTTTCCAAATGTGAAGATCAAATTTTGGTAGTAAATAAATCAATAAAGCTGCTCGCAGCTCCCATACTGAAACTCGTGAACACGGCTGGTCCAACCCGTGCCGAAACATCTAGTGAAATAAAAGATAAACTTTACCTTTAAAGGTAGCCTTTAACGTTCAAACCCGATTTACAATATTAAATGTGTACAAAACACGAAAGTTATACATACACCTAATCTCAGACTAACGCGTCGTTATAATCAATGTTTTAATTGAATAATTATGTTATACGAGGAATAGAGAAGATCTTATTTTTCATAGAGTATAATATGGGATGAATGTTTCCCTTATTCCATTCTACTCACTATTTGATGGGTTGAAGGATAAGGTTTGAATATATGCGCGTTCATTTTAGTTTTTTAAACTGATAAATAATCGATGGCGCTGTACTGTATGCTATAACGCGCTATTAAGATGTTTTGGATTTACTAAGAAGTTTGTTAAACTAAAAATAAAGTCTTTCATTTGTACACTGTAACGGCAGCTTGCACGCTCGGGAGCTTGTGAATTAAACAGTATGAGGATGTAACGTCTGGCGTAGAAATCTCGCAATGATTGTGTGTGGTGTATGAGTCACGTGACGAGTATGTATCGTGTGTGTGGTGTAGTAGGAGTCACGTGATAATTATGTATCGGGTGGGATAGGAGTCACGTGATGAGTACGTATAGTGTGATGTAGGAGTCACATGAGTGTTTATCTGGTGTGGTATAGAAGTCACTTGATGAGTATGTATCGTGTGGTGTAGAAGTCAAATGATATGTATCGTGTGTAGTGTATGACTCACGGGATGTGTATGATATGTATCATGTATGACTCGCGTGATGAGTATGGTATGTATCATGTATGGTGTATGACTCGCGTGATGAGTATGTATCGTGTGCGGTGTATGTCTCACGTGATGAGTATGTATCATGTGCAGTGTATGACTCACGTGGTGAATATGATTCGTGTGCGGTGTATGAGTGTGATGAGTATGAGTATGATATTACGTGATGAGTATGTATCGTGTGCAGTGTATGACTCACGTGATGGTCTTCCGCTCTTGGCGCACGGTGGGCTGCGGGCGTGCGCGATTGAGCACCTTGAGCAGGTCGCCGGCCTTGGCGCGCATGCGCGAGTGCACGTACACCTTGCTGCACTTGATGTGGTAGTGCAGGTAGTCGCGGAACATGTGCAGCAGGTCGATCGTGTTGTCGCGCGCCGCTGCGCACGTGTGCCGCGGGAACAACACTACGACACATGTTATCTTTGTCTACTTCGAAATAACAAAAAATGGAAGTTTCGGTCGATATTTCGCGCAATTCCTACCACGAAACCGTCCCTCTGTCTACTTGGCTCCCGTGGTAGGATCCCTTATAAGGGATCGTAGTGAACTTTGTAGTGCATTTGAATCCCTTCACATAGACATTACATACAAAACATTTTCCCAGAATTGTTTATGAAGGAATTCATTCAGTGAACTATAAAGTACACTACGATCCCTCAAGGAATCCTACCACGGGAGCCAAGTGAACAGAAGGGAAAACATTCAGTACGACATATCAGCCCGAACGAAGTTCATTTAACATTTTTTACGAGGAGACTCTATTTTGATAGTACGAGACAACGATCGAATTTGACAAGATATACTTCAAGTTCAAACATCAAATTACACGATAACAATGAGATTTAAGAAACTTTTTAAATATTCTGAGATATCCGATATATAGAAAGAGAGAGCCGACGGAAGAAAACTCAAAATAAGATTTTAACTGAAAATTAATAATAATTAATGATGAATTTGTGTTTAGCTGCTCAATACTACATGTGCTTTAATAGTTATACAATTCTATTATTGAAGAACAGCAAACGCACTTTGATTATTGAAACTAAACTATGTATTTGCAATTTACAATGCATCTGACATGAACGTAAACTTTAAACGTAATGAACAACAGCATTAGATAACTATTGCGCAGCATAGCGATTAGCGACGGTAGATGACCAAATCGGTGCTTTTCATTCGAGAGCGCCAAGATTCGTGACGTCAGACGGAGTTTTAGCCCCCGCTTTACAATTTTCAATCGAAACGGTTCATATATTCGGAATCCTTTACATGGCGACGTAGATAAGTGTCAGTTGAATTTGTGGTGTAATAGAAAACATCTTGATACTTTCGTTTTTAGTATTATTTATTTGTTTATTATATCTTGTTTCTATATACTGATTGTGAAGTTCACGGATCATATAATCAATGTTAAGATTGTTGAAAATTATTAGGTATAAACTACGAAATAATATAACAAAAACTAAATTAAGTTTTAAAAATTACACTATAACAAGCTCATTTTGCCCCGACTATAATGAGTGGTTAACAACGTTTTGTTTTTGTTCACCGTATTTTTTCTCGAGCCGTTTCGATGGTCAGACTTTAAATACTTTCACGATTATCGCACACCAAACAAACAGAGATTATCATCACAAAATATCTTTAAAAGCGATCTCTGTCAAATAACTTTTAGGAGGAGCAAATTAACTATGTAAATATGTTATTTTTATAAACAATTTTCAAATAGGGATCACATTAAAGAAATAAAAACATATTTGTCCAAGACATTCTGTTTAAACAATCCAAACATTATCCGTTTCCACGAAGTTTCGGAACTTCGTATAAATGAACAGTAAATAAATGTATTTTTAAATACTTACCAAACGTGACATAACTGATATTTTCCCCTACTCTCGCGTCGGTGTCCATGAGTTCTAGTGGCGGCTCCTTGTGTGAAAATAGAACCTGAAATAAAACAAACATATATACATTAATAATTATTCAACAATGGCTAGACCTCGTCGAAAAAAACCTACACCGAACAGTTTAGTAGCACAATTCGTTTCTCTGGTAATTACATGCAAAACAAAATCTACGCAGACGAAGCCGTGGGTAAAGGGTAGTACGTTAATATTAGCTGTGGAGTATATTTAATTGTTAAGCCGCTCTCGTTTATTCTTAATTTAGCAATGTTAAACAAACATCGACAACATAATATATCCCTTTTTGGAAGAACATTGTAAAAAATCATAAAGCCCTATATAACATGGAATTAAAAACACCTGTATTTTAAAATATGTAATTGTTGCTTGCTAAGGTCTTCCTGAACTGGATCGTTATAATTCAATGATATCATGTCACGAGTCGTACATATCAAACATGGCAGTCTTATAACACAGCAAATTTAAGAATAAAGGATCACTATCCTTGCAAAAATGATTGTTGAGCAGGAGCCACTGCTCAACAATCATTATATATACCTGTATACAAACGTATATATACCTGTATATACCATGTATGTAAGTATGTATTTAGTTATTCAGGTATTATTATTTATTAAAAATTATTAAGTATGTATTGTATTATATTTATTACTGATACAGTCGGTATATTTTGTACATAATTCTATCTGTAAATTTCAATCACTTTGCTACCTATATCCCTTTTATTTTTTTCTATCCCAAGGTTACCTGGAAGAGATTACCTTAGCGATAAGGTTGCCTATTGTATTCTGTCATTTAAAGATATGTACACATGTATGTAATAACTATTTGTATGCAAAAAGAGTATTTATTATTATTATTATATACACGAAAAATCCTTGTATTAAATAATTAATTTTAAGTTATAATCAAATGTTATATAAACTACCCAATATTTTAATAACAAAAGGTGTGTTCGTTAATTAACTAATGCGAAATAAACCCGTCCGGGTTTATTTTTCACCGTGGACCAACATTAGAAACACACATAAGTACATAAGAACAAATTCTTTGTTACGTTAGTAATGTAAAACTTTGATAAACATTAAAATGTATAGTGACTTCACTAAAGAAGAAGGTTTTTTTTATTTTTGGCTTTTTAGGGGGTCGCGATACTAAACAGATTGATAAACGATGGCCTAGGGGTATGTGAGTATGTGAGATAGAGTATGTGATCCACCCCCCGTGATTTACTAGGGGCGGGCTGTGCCCTGCAGTGGAATGTTATAGGCTGATACAAGTACCTGCGGCGCGGTGTGAGAGGCGCGGCGGCCCTCCTTGAGCTCCTGCATGAACACCTTGCCGATGACCATGTCGTCCTCGTGCCGGAATACCGTCGAGAATACCACCGTCACGCGGTCCTCCTGCGCCTCTACGTAACTGCAACCAAACACGACCACACTATTAACGCAATGCGAATAAACAAGTATTTTGTGACAAATAGAATTCTTTATGAACAATCGCAATGCGGTATTAACCTAGGGCAGGGGTGCTTAAACGGTCGATCGCTGAAATAGTTCCTGATCGCTGAAATAGCTGAATAGTGAAATAGTTGAAATAGCCTTTACCTGCAATGTAAACTACATTCAGTATAAAAACTAAATTTACCGCTCTCTATCTCAGTCTGGCACGCCGCATGACACAAACTATAGGTAAGTTTACAAAATATAGGTAAATGAATCTGGTACCGATTTAAGTGTGATACGGAGTTCTCAAAATGGTAAAGTATTTCATAAAACAAAACAAATTAGTTAGTGTATGCAGTAAATATGCAAACTTACTTGTTTTATTAATTTTAGTATATTTCAATATAAGTTGGGTTTTCTGTTTCACCGGACGTACAATTTGAAGCTACTGATCGCGTAGTGATAGTTCACATTACCGAGGGACCATTTGTAAAACTCGCGTGTGCCTGTTAATGCCTGTTAATAAAAGTTGCCTTTTTCCTGCCTAGTCTAGTGGATCTATTTAACTTTTTTTAGCTCAACTTTATTGCTGTAGATTGTTGATAATATAAATTTAAATATCCCTGACCTAGGAATATCTATTTGCGTTGAGAAATCTCATCATGCTGAAACTTCAGTTTCAAAAAATCTATCGAGATTATTGTCCTATATTACACATACGAATGACGTGACGTCAGAGGCTCATTCCGTTCAAACAATAAATAATTTGACATGTTTCAACCATTTGGACCATTCAACATAACTATATTCCAGGCATTCATGATTTTCGCCCAAGAGAATAGTTCTCTTTTGGTATTTCCATGAATTTTCCTAGGAGAATTCATGGAAATACCAAATACACATAAGGTTGAAAACTCAGAATTATTGCAGGCAAGTCGTACTTTTGTCGCGCTCATTACGTGGCGTCTAAAATAAACATCTTATTTGGAAAACTATTACATAAAATATAATGAAAAATAAATATACTAACAGTGTTTCATCCTGCCTATAGTTGATAACGGCCCGCTTGTGACCGACGTCGCCGTCCTCCTGCAGTCTGAAGTATCGCTCGAAGACGGACGCAAAGCAGTTCCTCTTGAGCAGCCCCACTTTCTTCACGATCTCTTCCCAGTCCTCGGGCACTGTCTCCATGTCCAATAGTACCGACACATTGTAGCCTGGCAGATTTATATTTTTTTTAAAGCTATTTTATTTGAGTTTTATTTTAATAATGAAATATTGCAGGTATCTATGATAATATGTTGTTATAACCAGATTATTTTTTTAAAACAATTTCAGTGACAAACTTATGAATTGGATAGTGAAAGCTTTTCATCATTCAGTAAGAAATGTCTAAAATGCAGTATATAGGCAAATGTAGATTAACTGTGATGGTATAAATAGTTAACAAATAAATTGACCACGTGGTATAATGTTGGTTTAGAATAGCACCAGCCCGTGGGTGAAGTAAAAAGCAACTAAAGGATAACATAGTCGCTACCACAAGCCCTAAGGATAGTTCCATCATCTGTAACAGAGTGGACTCGCCAACCCGCCGCCCGCCGTTTAAGGTCATACATCCCTCATGTACAATATTATGTGCATGAATGGGCCCATATTCATTAGTGAACGACAAAAAGAGTGGGTGGTTATGGAATATAATAAATGTTCAGATTTTGCCATCAATATGTATGTACAATTGAATCGTTCTAAAACAAATATAAAGTTCTGTGAATACTAAGTTAAGTTTAATCATCACTATATTAAAGTAACTGTAAATTGGCATTATTATTTACAATCCTTAAAACAAACTAAAATGTTGTAAGTCAAAAGGTGACACAAGTTTTGGTAAATCGATAAAAAACTGTCGTGTTATACAAAGTTGTAAAATTATTGAAAAAAATATGCGGCAGATTTTTACTGTCGTCTAAAACAAAAGTATTATATTTTTCGTTAGGTTTAAGTTAATATATTTAATAATAAAAAGAATGATTGACTTAGAACGTTTTAGTTTGTTTTAAGGATTGTAAATAATAATGCCAATTTACAGTTACTTTAATATAGTGATGATTAAACTTAACTTAGAATTACACATTTCTGGACATCACACAAAAAGAAAATTATAATAGTCCAAAATTATGTAAAACTTATATAATGTAATGCTGATCTTCCCCGTCGTTCACTTCGCCCGTTGGCCAATCCATTGAGGCATCATAAAAGTCCTTGAACTTTGCAGATATGTATGGTAACAGTGGCCTAATATCATTTAACTTTTGTATTTTAATAGGAACCTTACCACACTCATAAGCTCGAAGAACCATTGCTAAAAGTGGTCTTGGGTCGGTGAGATGAGAGAGTTTGTATATCTGAGTTGTGAGCCCATCAATAAAAGGTTTTTGTGATGACACAGCCTATAATATTGCTATCATAAGTGAATTGCATTAATGAACATTCCAAAATAGATTATATTTGCCTTAGGAACATGTCTGACCCTTGTTTCCTCAGAGACACGTGTTTTTTTTGTAAAATTGTTGCCACCAGTTTCTGAAGCCCAGTATGTCAGAAGTTTGCAGTTCCGTGTACTGTAAATTTATTTGAAGAACTTGATGCAATAACAATCTCTATCAACTGATGTACATTGTAAAGTCTGTCATGCTTTCTTAAATCTTTTTTAATGATAACTAAATCTCTATTGCACGGGAGTGTACCCGTGTGGGGTAATATTATTGAATTTTGTTTAAATGTCCTGAATCTGTTAAAGCAAGAAATACTCTGTTCAAAGCGTGGTTCTTATTTTATCCTTCGCAATTAACCGAGAACACGCTAATTTCTGTGATGTGTTGAGGTGCTGTAGAAAGATAGTTGTATGCATACAAACGAATATACTTTGTGTCCCTTCAGGTCATTTCCTTCCTCATGGTAAATATATATATGTGCCAATTTATTTTTGATATTATGAATACAGAATAAACTCATTGTCAACTGGCGTATGTGGAAGGTATCTTGTACTGGTATTTGAGGCAATGGAATGTTTAGCATGTAGTCAAAAGCAATTGACAATATATGGTTGACATTTCTTTTTTTCAGGGTCAGTTTCTTCTGATAGTTTAGTATAAAACTTTTTGCCCTTCTTTTATGGGCCACCAACTCGGCAGCGACGTTTCGCTTAGCCGCATTGGGACTTTTAAGCTTGACTCTTAATTCCTCACAGGTAGAACTGGAATCAATTTGAGGCCTACCAAATATAAAATCGTAATTATCCCTATAGAAACCCGCAAAGAAACTTGTAACTGCATTTCAAATCGGAGTGTTTTTCTTTAAACATCTGGAACATCTTCTTTATATTCAGCGTGGCATCTAAATATTTGATTAACTTTCCAGCATATTTACTTTCTTTGACAGGATAACTCATTAATAGTGTTGTAGTAGCGCGGTATCGCGTTGGTTCCAGGCTTCTTATCACGAAAATATGTTGCTGTTTTACCAACAAGTAGCAGATTACGCAATCTTCTAATTCGGCTAATTTTTATGCCATACAGAGACTTAAATGCATTAAGACAAATCTTCTCTTTGCGACCACGCACCATAACATAGTACGTAAAATAATATATGTGCTTCTTAAGCAGCGTTTTTCACTACATTTGTTTTCCATTTTGATTCTGTTTTCCGTTTTCTTCCGCTAATTGTCGGTGGTGCTTCCATTTTCAATTCTATTTATTAACTAAACAAAATATATTCATGTACAATAACCTCTCTGAAACATTATGTATGAACGACAAAATCACACTGACGATGGACCTGCAGACAACGACCAAACAGCAGATTTAAACACGTGCAAACATTGACAACTACGCAAACAAAAACATTCTAAGTCAGTGACTCGGTACGTTATTGTTTGCATTGTGATTTGGACATGCCTAAAAACATGGTATAGATGCTTCCGAGTTAGAACGTTTTTTGCAGTAATAACGTAAAAATTCAAATATAGTGACTTAGAACGAGTATAGTATTCCTCGATTCAATTAGCACGTTGGCCAAGCTGGTTGGCGAGTCCACTCTTGTAGTGGTGGTGTAGTTACGACTTGTGCTAAGGGCTTTGTTATCCCTTAGTCGCCTTTTACGACACCCACGGGAAGAATAGACGGGGTGGTGCTATTTCAAAACTGGCCGACACCATACGGCCAACCGTTTAATTAAGTCATATACTCTGCGCCAAATAACTCTGCGCGTAGCCAAAATCGGAACTAATCGTGATCCGTAATGTTGTCGTAAACGTCAGGTGTTATTTGTGGTTGAGTGCTCCGTGTTTTTATTTGTATTCGCCTTGCTAAACTATTATCATCATGCCAAAAGTAATTAAAAGTGGCGGCAGGGACATAATCTTAAATGTGAAACGTGAAATGTATGTGAAGCAGAACGCGACAATGGGCTAACTGTGGTACCATTTTCTAAAATGCGGGCTCGTGTTGCATTTTTAACAGATAATTTTCAGTGTGACCATTTTACCCACATTAGCTGTAATTTATATTGAATTTATATTTTGAAATTCTTATCGATTCAACATTGTTTTGTTTCTTATTCTTAACGACATCATACTTTTATAAATACTTACAATTAGTATGTATATATGTGTTAACGACGACGCCTCAAGTTAGCAATGTAAGATGTATTTGTAAATATAGTTATTGTTAAGAATTTGTGATATATATTTGTGTGTAGTTATGTGTAATTGTATTTGTGTAATATGTGTTTCATTAAAGATGACGACGGAATTAAAAGATACTCCAAAGAAAGACGCGAGTTGTAAAACTCAAGATAGTAAGCGTCAATATTATTGTTGCTGTCCTTATCTAAAATAGTCTGTCCTTGTCATATGATATCTCGCTCCCAGACATATTGTTGAATAAAGATAGCCTGAGGCGCCCTCAGTCGGTCGATACACGAATCCTCTTGCTCCCGCAGAAGCTAGTTGAGACAGTCAAATCCGAAATATAAGTAGGCCCGGTTTGAGTGCGAACAATGGCAAAAAAAAACATTCCGCTCCGGATCGCGCTAGCGATCGGACGTCTCCCGCTCCGCTGCGCTTGCCGTAGCCGCCGCCGTCGTAGCTGCCGTCGTAGCGCCGTAGCGCCGTAGCGATTGCAATCAAAAGTTGCCTTTCTCAAGGCAGCGGCTGATTCCGCCAAAAACCACTGCAGTTCCGCAACTGCAGTTTTGCCCCTTCTGGGAAAACCCACAGTTTCGTGGTCCTCGGTGGTAACCTAACGGTGCCAACGAACCGAGTGGGGTGTTGACCCAATCACACCCGCCGAGCCCCTTCAGGGTGAGGCAGTCAATTGGACGGGAGCTAGCAAATCGGCCTTGGGGGGTCTCCTAGTCGGCCTAGTCTCTGTTTTCCCTCCACAGCTTGCACCTAGAGTCGGTCGGGTGTGTTACACCCTTCGCTCTAGACCCCGTAGGGCTCCGTCGCACAATAAGATTGGCGACGGATTACAAGCTTAGGGCTCACCAGTAGGCACTCACCTCCCTGCTTCACCCGCAGGGAGGGTTACACAACCCCGGGCGTACCTACCCGGGAAGACAGAGATAGCGACAAGCACGCTATCTCTTTCTCTCTCTCCCCCCCACCCCAGCCAGCTATGGCGTCGCTGCTGAGCGACGCAACGATAGTTGCGCAACTAAAGGTTTCCCATCCGGAAATCTTTAGTTCACTGTGCGTCAAATTGGCCAAAAACTCCGCAAAACCCGCTTCAGCGGCTCCATCCGAGAGCCCCGCGTCCCCCGACTCTGCCCGCGAGCAGGAAATTGACTCCCGGGACACCTCCCAGGAGGACATGGACATAGTCCAGCCCTCCTACGACTCCGACTCCGCATCTGAGGCGGAGCATTCCCCAGCCGAATCTTCCGACGACGGCTTCACCGTCGTCGGCAAGAAACGGAAAAGGTCCGTAAAGACCTCCTCCCCCACCCCCGCTGCACCCCCGAAGTCCGCTAAGTCGGATTTCGTAGCCCAGCCTGGCGCGGCTTCCCGCTCTCGCCAGAGCACCCCTCAGCCCCCACCCGCGGTCCCCCGCACCGAAAAGCCCCCACCCCCTGTCTTTGTCCAAGACAAGGCCCGTTGGGAGCACGTCCGCGCCGCCATGGAGATGTTGAAAATCTCCTTCACAAAGGCAACTAATACTGCTGTGGCCATTAAGGTCCAGGTCCCCTCCTCCAAGGACTTCAGGTCCTTAACTGCCTATCTTCGGAAGGAGAAAATCTTCTTCCACACCTACGCCACCGAGGAGGAGCGTCGTCTCCGAGTCGTGGCCCGTGGCCTCCCTCCCCAATTGGGAGAAGATGAGATCCTAGAGGATCTCAAATCCCAAAACCTACCGGTGCTAGAAGTGCACCGCCTTTACAAGGGGCGCGATAAAACCCCTTTCAACCTAGTACTGGTTGTCCTTCCCCTCACCATCGAGGGGAAGAAAATCTTCGACACCCGCACTATCTGCGGGCTCTCCGGTCTCTCCTTTGAGACCCCCTACAAGCGTGGCGGTATTGGGCAATGCCATAATTGCCAATACTACGGCCACGCAGCGCGCAACTGCTACGCGCGATCCCGTTGCGTTAAGTGCCTGGGTGACCACGGCACTAGCGACTGCACCCGTCCCAAGGGCGCCGAGGACCCCCCTGGCTGTATCCTCTGCGGACAGCTGGGGCATCCCGCGAGTTATCGCGGATGCCCTAAAGCGCCGCGGTGGCCTTCCAGGAGGGTCCCCGCTAGACCCCCACCCCCCGCCAAGCGCTTTCCTACGCAGGCGCCACTGGCCCCCCTTATGTCGGTGCAAACTAAAGCACCACTACCCGCGCCTTCTGCGCAACCCACCCCAGCCGCAGTGCTCACACCCGCGAGCTTCCCCTCGCTCCCACCCAAACCTGCGCCGCAATCCTGGCGCAGGACCACTTCAGCCGCCCCTGCGCAGCAATCTTGGAGGATCACTCCAGCCGCCCCTGCGCCGGCCCCCAAACCCGTCCCTAACGCCACCCCCTTCCAAAGCCAGGCTAGTCCTGGGCTAATGGAGGACCTGGCTCTAGTCCGCCGCTTCCTAGGGGCCATAAACCCCCAGGAAATTAAAAACCTAGCCCAAGCGCTCAGGTCCACTGACGGAGACGCTCTAGCCCGTCTAGACCTTGTCTTCAAGTACGAGCACGTACTTAGCGCCCTCGGCCTCTTCAAGGCCTGCCCCTGAACTCCCTTAAAAGAACTCCAATGGCTAACACAGCTCGAATAAAGCCCTCTTCCCTGTCCGTCGCGTTTTACAACGCTGACGGCTACGGCTCCCAACGCACCCAGATCCAAGATTTCCTCAGAAATCATCAAATCGACATAATGCTAGTGCAAGAGACCTTCTTGAAACCTAGCAAACGCGATCCCAAAATCGCCCAGTACAACATTGTACGTAATGACAGATTGGCCAGCCGAGGAGGCGGCACCCTCATTTACTACAGAAGGTCTCTGCACTGCATTCCGATTCCTACCCCTCCACTGACTAACATGGAGGCCTCGGTCTGTCGTATAGCTATGACAGGTCATCAACCTGTCACTCTGGCATCTGTTTATCTCCCCCCCGACAGAGTACTGCTCAGGACTGATCTCGAGTCGCTTCTCGACTTAGGTAACTCAGTCATCCTGGCAGGAGATCTCAATTGTAAGCACCCCAGCTTCAATAGTCATACCTCCACCACTAACGGTAATCGCCTTTACAGACTCATTGACCTACTCGACTTTGACGTGATAGCTCCAATGACGCCAACTCATTACCCTGGTACTGTTACCCACAGACCCGATGTCCTTGACATTGCCCTTTTCAAAAACGTTACCCTACGTCTAAACTCGATAGAACCCCTCTCCGAGTTAGACTCCGATCATCGCCCCGTAGTCATGAAACTAGGACGACAGACCGATCCACCTCTCCAAGACAAGACGATTATTAACTGGACCAAGCTGAAAGAAGCCCTTAAGGCTTCCAGCTCTCCCCACCTCGACTCTATCCCCGACTACCTGACCAGTGCGGATGACACAAACACGGCGGTCTCTGGCCTCGGCAGCCACCTTAAGGATTTAATCCAAAGCTCCTCCAGGCGAGTCCCAGCGGCGAACGATCGCCGCTGGGAGTTGCCTGAGGACATAAGGGAGCTGATAAGAGACAAGAACGCAGCCATCCGTGCTTATGACTCTTTCCCCTGTGACGAGAATAGGCGTAGAATGCGAGCCTTACAAAGGGAAGTAAAGCATCGCATCGCTGAATTCAAAAATCACAGTTGGGAATCCCTGTTGTCAGAGATTTCGCCATCACACACTGCCTACTGGCGGATGGCGAAGTCTATGAAAACAGACAATACAGCCTCGTTTCCCCCACTGACAAGACCAAACGGACCTCCCGCATTTGACGATGCAGAGAAGGCCGAATGCCTAGCCGACAGTTTGGAGGCCCAGTGCTCCCTTAGCCGTCAGCCGGTGGACGAATCCCACGTCGACACGGTTGACGGAGAAGTGGGGCGTCGAGCCTCCATCCCCCCCTCTGACTCCCTTCTACCGGTTACGGTAACAGAAATCCAGGAGATTATCCAAAATCTCAAAATCAAAAAATCTCCTGGAATCGACGGAATACCCAACAAGGTGTTCAAAATCCTCCCGATCCATCTGATCGCTCTCCTCGTGGCCATCCTCAATGCCGCCATGAGAAATCATCTCTTTCCAGTCGCCTGGAAAGAAGCCGTCGTCATCGGCATCCCCAAACCGCGCAAACATCGCTCGGATCCCTCTGGTTACAGACCCATTAGCCTATTGAATACAATGGCTAAAATCTACGAAAAAGTCCTCCATTCTCGCCTGCTGAGTTACATTAACTCAAAAAGGCTTCTCATTGACGAGCAGTTCGGCTTTAGAGCCAAGCACTCGTGTGTCCAACAGGTGCACCGAATAACGGAGCACATACTCCCGCGTCTCAATCAAAAGAGGCCCTTCCGAACCCTAGCTGTCTTCTTCGACGTAGCGAAGGCCTTCGACAAGGTCTGGCACAACGGTTTAATTTATAAACTGTAACAACTGGAGGTGCCAGAAAGTCTCATTCTCATCATCAGAGACTTCCTTACCGATCGCACTTTTCGCTACAGAGTCGAAGGCACTCTGTCTAGCCCCCGCCCAATCAGAGCTGGAGTCCCACAAGGCTCCGTTCTAGCACCCACGCTCTATTCCCTCTACACTAACGACATCCCCCACACCCCAGGAATAGAGCTCGCCCTTTTCGCGGACGACACCGCCCTCTACGCCTCAGATAGGAACCTACGAATGGTATCTCTACGCCTCCAGCGCGCAGTCACCGCCCTAGGTGAGTGGTTTGCGAGGTGGAGGATAGAGATAAACCCGACGAAAAGTGCAGCCATGTGCTTCCCTTTTCCCATGGCTAACGCTCGTAGGCCTAAGCTGTCCCCTCTCCCGATAACCCTTTTCGGTCAAACAATTCCTCTCGTCAGGAAGACCAAGTATCTCGGAGTCACTCTAGACCATAGACTGACCTTCCGAGAACACGTCAAAACCGTCCGCAACCGAGCCGCCTTTGTGCTCGGTCGCCTCAACCCCCTCGTAGGCGGGAGAAGTAAAATGTCGCTTAGAAATAAGTTGACATTGTACAAAACTCTCGTCCGTCCCATTATGACATATGCTAGCGTTGTGTTCGCACACGCAGCTCCCTCCATCATTGCAATCCTCCAAAAATTGCAAAATAGATTCATGCGCAAGGCCGTGGCCGCACCATGGTACATGCGCAACGTTGACCTCCACAAGGACTTGGAGCTTCCCTCCATCGTCAAATACATAACAGACACTGCCCGACGCTACTATGACGCTATCCCAAACCATCCCAACCCCCTGATTGTCTCTTCCCTCACCTACATACCGGACAGGAGTGCCCCTCCGCGCTATCGTCGCCCGCGGCACATCCTGGACGATCCCGACGACCCGATCACCGCTGCCAATGCGGTTCCCACACAAACCACAGTACACAGACACCGTCCCCGCCGGCCGAGACGTGGACGTCCCCCTCGTTACACCGTTAACACACACCGGCCCTCAGCCAACACTTTCACTAGGCATCGACACAGCCTGGGCGCTTCTCGCCGACACGCGATCCCGCGGATTCCCCCCAATGCAACGCCCTAAGCCGAGGTCCGTTCCTTCCGCCGGTTTACCGGCGGGGGAGCCCTTAGGCTGTTGCAACGCACACTTTTCTCCTGGCTGAGCGCCTTCTGCGCTCGCCCTACATCAACGCGACCGGTGACTCTTGAAAGGCCACTAGGGCCACAAGAACTATACATACACGATGTTGAGGCAATCAGGTTTTTTAGTCGGTAGGAGTCCGACACTACCTGGTACCACCTAGGCTGGCCCAGCCAGACTAGATGGTACCAGGTGTCCCATGCAGGATTTTTCCTGATTGTCTCTCCTAACAAAAAAAAAAAAAAAAAAAAAAAAAAATGCGAACAATGGCAACTGGGAATTCAACTTGGCAACTTAGCAACTGAACTGAACTGAACATTGAACAGTAAATCACTGCAGCTCTCACTAGCAACACCGCGCTCTCAAGAATACTGTCTCAACGCCTGCTTCTACACATCTTGATCGGCACCTCAGAGGCATCCGACTTTGTGTATGTTCGTGTACCGTCAGTACGGACATGCTCCTCGGGCGTAGTTTTCATTGCGACCCGACTAGAATTTTATTTCGTCACCCGCCGCCCGTACACCCACCATCCTCGTTACGCAACAATATGATTTTATTTTAGTACGTGGTATAGATTTTGTTATAATTATTTCATAGTAACTGTTACTATCAGTCAATCACGCTAGTCTCTCGTTTCATCATAAGAGTTTAATAACATTAAAAATATAGGTAGTTATACTTATTATGTATGTGTTGTACTCTATATATGTAATATTATATTTTGTGCATTGATTTCAGGTGTATCTGAACGCACTGTTACTAAAATAACGAAAAAGGAAACGAAACTGCATCATCATCTAAAATTGTAACTCCTGAAAAGAAAATAAACCGAGTAAAAGGTATTTCCTCCATCGATGAATTTTACAAGAGTGCTTTAGTGTAATTTGTTCTTAGTAGAACTTAGTCCATGTAAGATTATAGCAATTACAAGAAAACCACTCCAAGGAGAGTATTTTGCTCTTCGGTATGAATGTAATAATTGTGATTGCCATCATTTTCAATATTCTTCTTCTTCTTCTTTTCAGCCCTTGGACGTCCACTGCTGGACATAGGCCTCCCCCAATTTCAATATTAGATGATTTTATTTTCTCTTAAATGTGATAGTATTAATCACTAAAGTTCATAGTTCCCTTAAATTCATGTCAAGAATCTACATATTTATATGACCTAAAACTTCATTAATTTGATTAAAAACTATGATTCGACGATGGCGGCCGTTTTAAAAGATTTGTCATATGACAGTTTCTTGCATTATACAAAAGATTTCGGATCTTTAAGTTTGTGAATGTATTTGTCCAGTCCTAAAGTGGACAAAAAGACATTTCTTAGTGCTTAGCTTAAAGTGATTGGAAATCAGCTATTATGCAGTCTGCATAAGATGCCTCTAAACATGATTTGAACTAGTTCTAAACCGAAAATCATCTTTTAAACCTTCAATTAAACAAATTATTTTACGATATTTATAAGTAGGTATAAGAAATAATATTCAGTAAATGTATGCACTTTATCAAACTTTTACAATGTGACAAATTTTAATCTTATCTACTGGTGTGAAGCAGATAAATACTTTTAACAAAAGTAAATGTCGATGGACGTTTTCATTCACTTTATCTGATAACAGAAACAATTATTGTGTAAACGTTTACACTATACGAATTTTTAAAACCTGGATAGAGTATAATGTATGATTGGTATTAAAAGTTTATCGGTTAAAGATTTTTTTAAATTCTCCTTAATGTTATTTGTCAAGTAATTCATACATTATTTATTATTTAAATAAATAGTCCCTTTCGCCAAGGTCTACTACCGCTAGTAGTACTATTCAAATGACATAATACTCTAATTATAATATAATTGCATGTAATTAAATCAACCTGGTTAATTATACTCTATGTAGATCTACATGACCTGCTTTCCTTTGACCTCTTTTAAAGTATTGAAATAACAAACCGCAACATAATATTTAGATAGGCATTTTAAAACTCACACCCATATTCACAAGTAATTTTATATCTCAATTCTTTTTAGTCCCTAAAATAGTCCCTATGAATACATTTATTTTTGAGTTAATTTGTCTTGTTTCGCAATGGTTTATATATATAACTTAAATCCCTATTTATTGACAATTTTACTCCTGTATTATTAAGTTAACGAAAGTCTATTTTCTACACAATAGTGAATGTGATGTAACAAACCAGCGCAGCGACTCGCATACCCACTCTCCAGTTTATGCAATAATGTAACACTAGTTTTTTGTTCCTTACTTACTGCCCCAGTTACATGTACAGTGACAAGAGGAAATATTAAAGGTATTATTTCCTTAATAGGAGGACAAATTAATTAAGTCATCATGACATGGTTTTAAGTAAATTTCATGTCAATAATAATTATTATTATTTGTATATACCTACAGTGGCGAATTTTATAATAAGTTTATAAAATGCGAATAAATGTAGGGGTGCCTAGAATAATTAACAATTTACTATATAATGTATTAAATGATCCGAAAATATACAAATCGCGAAAGTTTATAAAATGCAAATAAATCATTAAAACCTATACTAATTTAAAATTAAAACGTGCATAGTTGTACAGAAGATTGTTTAATATCTTTATTAAATCTTCTCGTTTATATCGACGCAATAAGATTCACTACTGAGTAGTTGGATTTTATACACATTTTTTTATATTAATTTGAGGATGAACTGGTTTGAAAGATTTTTTGACTGGTTTGAAGATGTTCACATTTTTAACAGGCAAGAATAAACATTCCTAAAGGCAAATCAATCATTTACAGTTAGCCATCTAACATGTTAATGTGGTCAAAATGCTTAGGGTCATTTCTAAGGTCATTCTCAGCTTAGTAATTGTAAACTAACTCCTATTCAGTCTGCATAAGGGTCCTGTAAACTTCATTGGGACTAATTCTAAATATAAGAATCATCTATTTATCCTTCTAACACATCCATCAAATTGTTAAGTTACCAATCTTACATATTCCCATCAATTTGAGAATACATACTAGATATGTTATACAAGCACTCTAGGGCAGCCACGTTACAGTCTAATAGTGTTATATGTTCAGTAACTCTAGAATTCTTTAATTCATATGTGTTTTGAAAATGGAACATTTTTATTACATAAGTACATAAGGTTCAATACTTTGACTTTTTTAATAAACCCCTCATCTGCTTCACCCCCCTAGAAGTTGTCAACCAGGTTTCTTTGATAAGAACATGTGATATTATCATCTAGTCTATTCCCATATTGATGCATATTTCAAACATTCCACTTCAATTCCACTAACACGTTCATGTTCATGTGACATGATCTGAGAAATGAAACCTTAATACCAATTCTAGTTTCCAAAATAACAATATTAGGCTGTTATAAATCTTTAAAAAAAAATCTTTATCTTAAAAATTCAGATGTTAGAGCATGTTTCTATTCAAAGAAAATCTTGAAAGTACCAAAGTTTTAAGTTAGAAAATCTAAATAATATTGATGTTAAAAATTGGAATTGGCAAATGGTGTACAGACAACAATTTTTTAATCAAATTAATAAATAATTTTATCAATTTCCCAGCTATTATTTTGAACTCAAGAGCTTTAAGATTAAAACAATAGCTGTAACAATAATAAAGCTTCAGTGGATGAAAAGTACTTGTCCTGAAAAGTATTGGTACTTTTTAGGACAAGTAAAAAACTAATTCTGTTTGTCCCTTACATCTATTGAAAGGCTGATGGGGATAAAAGTCTAGATATTGTTTCACCCTACCAACAAACATAAAATTAGTGACAACATATTGGTTATGTTCTACCATAATCGTTATAAGCAATTACAACTGTTAAAGAGATGGGTTCTTCAATAAAAATCCTTTAACAAATAAAGGATAATAGAAGTGTTTAGACATTAATTAACATTAAAAGATCTATAAAATAAATTCTTCCATTTGAGGTGTATCTAAAGAGCACACTTTTACCCATCACCTTTCTAGAATTGATATGTCTAGCATTTATAGTCTTACCTGACTCGGTTTCAGTGAGGAGCGGACCATATACCCTTTTGAGCAGTTCATCTGCACCATGTTCTTCTAACTGCTTGTAAAACTTCAATGATATACTAACCTGGGGACACAATATGAACATCTTTTATATTAACGAAGCATTGATGTGATTGCAAATAAATTGCTGATTTTTAATCATTCCTATAGCAATAATTTAATTCTAGTCATTATTGTCATAAGAAGTGCCTAAGGGATAACAAGATCACTACCACAAGCCCTGAGGAACTACACAATCTCTACAAGACCAGACTTGCCAACCCATTTGGCCAGAGATCCATATTAAGGCCACACATTTTATGATTTGATTTTACGTATGTTTATAACATAACTATCTAAGCACAGGTAAGCATTGTATACAGTTGGCTTTTTTATAATTCGTCTATTAAATATTTTTTTAGCTTTCTTTTTATATCTTGTTTTTTATAGCATGTTTACTGCCCACAAACTGTCCTGCAGTTTGACAGTTACAATTTGTAATGGTTTGGTGTATGTTGTCTGATTTAATTTAATAAAAAATAAATTAATTTACTGTTTGTCTTATTAGGTCAGTGGGTAATTTGTTTATTAGAACTGCTCAGAACTGCGATTATATATTCAGCTGTATTTTGCAAAAAAATTGTTGACATTTTTAACAACCAGGTTTTTAACAATGTGCATGAGAAGGCTTGTGTTCACGGTGGATGAAAAGGGGGGGGGGGGGGTTAGTTATTATTGTTAACATATTAATATGTGCATTTGTATAAAGGTCACCATACAAGTTACAACATAAGATAGATAATTAAACACTATATGACAAAATATAGTAAGAGCAGCTAATGCAATGTTAGGATTAAAGGTCTACCACTAGTCATTTTATGTGATGTATATGAGAAACAATAAGAGTATTATTTTTATTGACAACCTTACATTGTTTATAATTATCTAATTAATGTGACTAATGTTAGTGACACTAACATAAATCTATTAATAAAATGTTACTCCTACATATTTTTAGTATAGAATGAGTAATATATATTCTGTGAATAAATCTAGTGCAATTTAGTTCTCTAACATACCTCTCTAATAACTGAACTTTATTGCTTTGTTCACATAAGGACAGATTCTCAAAAGGACAGAGTACAGTGAAACAAAAAATTTTTTAATCAAATTAATAAATAATTTTATCAATTTCCCAGCTATTATTTTGACCTCAAGAGCTTTAAGATTAAAACAATAGCTGTAACAATAATAAAGCTTCAGTGGATGAAAAGTACTTGTCCTGAAAAGTATTGGTACTTTTTAGGACAAGTAAAAAACTAATTCTGTTTGTCCCTTACATCTATTGAAAGGCTGATGGGGATAAAAGTCTAGATATTGTCTCACCCTACCAACAAACATAAAATTAGTGACAACATATTGGTTATGTTCTACCATAATCGTTATAAGCAATTACAACTGTTAAAGAGATGGGTTCTTCAATAAAAATCCAGACAGAGTACAGTGAAACAAAAAAATTACATTAAAAAATTAAAAATTAAATTAAAAAAAATATCATGTTATTTTTAATTTATTAAACTAATAAAATGCCTAATTCTGAGGGCATCAATGGCATCACTAAAATTTACTTGACTTCTCTAGAAGTCCTTGAAAAGTTCTAGATACTTACTTCTAGATAAAAGTTCATTTGAAAGGAGATCCTTTCAAATTCAAAATATCCCATTAAAGGGGAGAGTGACAGAATAACTAATTAAATTAAAATTAGTCCATCCCAAGACTATTTATTTATTTTATACACACAAAACAATATACATGACTAAATGAGAGAAGATGTATGAAAGGTAAGCTTTATCCTCTGTGGAAATCTCTTCGAGCAAACCTGTCAAATAGAGACATTGGTCAGAAGAGAACAGGTATATGTAGTGCATACTTAAATGAAAATAATAATAATAAATACATGTAGCAATACACACCTATCTATTGCTGATATTGAATGATATTGCTGAGATTATGTAACATATAACTGACCACTTTCTTTATACATAAGCAGGCTAGTATACCAATGACCAAACTTGATTACTGGTCACATTGGTTGGTCTATTTATAAAAAACAATATTTATATAAACAGCTGTTATAAATATTGTTTATAAACACATCAATATTTGTATTAATGCTTTGTTTCAGCAGCATATTTTTGTTTATACCCATAAACAAACATAGGTGTTGATTTGATTCTCTATAAATAATCTTGTAAATTATATTTGCTTGCTAGCACTTACCCTAACTTTGGTTTTATCTCCATTGACATTAGATATATGAAAGAGCACCCCATCAAAGTCTGCAACTTTCACATCAATGGATTCAGGCTTTAAACTGGAAAAAGATTAAATATATTATGTGTAGTATCCTAATTTTATAAATAAAAAAATGATTTTTTAAAACAAAAGTATGTTTTTGACTGAACTTTAGTTACTCATTGGGTCATATAGATGCAAATGTGCATCATCTGCTATCGGCTATCACCCAGCGAATGAATTACAATGTTTATGACATCGGCATCCGAAAACATTTTATGGACGGTTTCCGTACGTAAGTACCAACAACTAATGAGTCATACATGCCATGATATAGGCGGTAACGCGTCATGTTTAACACCAGGACATGACGAAAAGTAACACACAATGATACTATACTTTTGTCGTTTTTTTGAGTAATCAAAGTAATGCAGCGGTCAACGTGGGCCCACCCCTCAAAGATCTGACACTTGTCAAGTTACTCCCGATAAGGGTTATGCCCTGAATCAACCCCATTAAAGAATGTTACCCAAAACAGACACAGATTTAGAATTCACGTAAACGTAATACATCCTCATTAAGTTATACACATGACGATAATAAAACAGCGAACTTTCTAAGCGTAACGTACTCACCGCGCCAGTGCATTTTTATATTTAACAGTTAATGTTTCTTCTATAATTCTATTATTGATCTCGAGTAAGATCATTATTTAACAATTTATAACCTACAGATTTTTCATAAAACCAACGCTTATAGCACCTTCATTTAATAATTTATACGGAAATCTTCAATGACGACCACCCGTACATTGATACAATTTACAAGACAGATATAAAAGGAAGCTCCAACTGAATGAAAAACCAGCCATATAACCATAGACAATTCTTTGATTATGAAAAATATTTTGATGATTTTTTTTATTAAAAATATTATCTTCAAAATCCAAATAAATTTCCATTACTTAGCACACTAAAATGATTTTCATTACATTTACTCAATTAAATATATCGATTAATAATCTAGTGAATGAACGAATAACGATTACCGGTTTTCTCTATAAACTTTCTAAATAATAGCAACATTAATCTATCAATCTATTTTGGCGGGAACCCAAGAAGTAAAGTAAAGTTTCTCTTTAATGAGCGCCTTCCATTGCGAGCGGAGCGGACTCCGTACGGACTCCGTTCAGCTCGCAACAGGAAACTTCATAGAACTACTTCCACCGTAAACGAGTGAGCGAAGCGGACTGAACGAGTTAAAAGAATTACAAAAGTAGTCGCGGATTTCAACGGACTCCGTTTGACTGGCAATTCAAACTTTCATAGAAATGCTTCCATAGTAAACGAGTGAGCGAAGCGGCCAGAGCGAGTTAAAAGGAATCCGTCGTGTCATGGCGTCGAGAACTAGTTTTGATCAGACTCCGCTAGCAACCCCGCGCCCTTGCCCCCGCCCTTACCCCTCCCAATCATCGCCCGCGCCTCTCAGTCTCGCCTAGAGTAGCAAGCATTTTCTTATTGTATTTATAAAATCATCATCACTAGAATGGTCCGACATTATCACTTACTACAATCGCGTCTTGATGCCGTAACGGGCCGTCTAGCACTGACGCTTACTCCGTGTCCACTGATAATGGAAGCACACAACCTCGCCCATCTGTCTCATCTCATTTTCTGCCTAGCTCACTCCGCGAACCTGCTGGCAATGGAACGCTTTGACTAGTTTTCTGTGAAACTCTTTTTTGGTGGAAGGCAAAACTATTTTAGAGCTATTCCCGAGAGCTATTTCCCGCTCATTACTCTTTCGCAGTGGAAGGCGCGTATTATTATTGTAAAAAATGTGTATTGTGTGATTTATGGTTTAATAGTGATAGTTTATTAAACTTCAAAGTGCATAATTTTTGTGATAATTAAATAAAAGCTTGAGATTATATTTTCTATGTTCTTCCATGGAGTTCAACTCTATTTTTTTTCGGATAGGCTAAATTCTTGTGGCCCTAATGACCTTTCAAGAGTCACTGGACATGTATAGGTTAGGGCTAGGGCCGAAAGCGTTCAGGAAGGAACGGATCTTGGCTTACGGCGTTGCGTTGGGAGGGTACCGCAGGATTGTGAGTCGGTAAAAAGCGCCCAGGCACGTGCCAATACCTGGTAAAAGTGTTGACTGAAAGCCGATATGTGTTCACGGTGTAGCGAAGGTGTAGCGGGGCGTACTCGTCTCCGCCGCCCAGCGGGGACAGTGTATATGTGTAGCCTGTGAGTGCAGTGTAAGAACCGCATTGACAGCAGTAATTGGGTCGTCGGGATCGTCTAGGACTAGCGATTGGTAACTCCGGAGTTAATCAATGAAAAGAGTTGAATCCGCGAGCGGACTAGAAACCTTTAGTTACTCCACCGAACTGTTATTAAGTCCGAGGAGTTATTTAACTCCGAGGACTTACTTATTCTTTTGACGTTTTGTTTTTGGTTGGATTTTTTTTTTTTAGGATAGGTGTATCAAGAGTGAAATCCCTTAATTTTTTCATTTACTCCTTACTACTCTGATCGTCGGAGATTACTCCTTGATGGCGCGAGCTTTTTTTTTTTAAGGATAGGTGTATCGAGAGTGAAATCCCTTAATTGTTTCATTTACTCCTTACTACTCCGATCGTCGGAAATTACTCCTCGATGCCCCGACCGTTTTTTTTTTTTAGGGTAGGTGTATCAAAATTGTTTAATTGTTCCATAAAGCTTCTTTTTTTCCTTGTACTTGATTACCCAGCACTAGCATCGATAGTGATTACGTAAAAAAGTTAAGGAGTTACTAAGAGGAGTTGGATCCGCAGGCGGAGTAGGATTAGGTGAGTTAAACTACTCCGAAAAGTCTTGATTACCCACCACTATCTAGGTGGTGCCGAGGACGACGACGATGACGATAACGGGGAGGGGTATTCCTGTTGAGAACATAGCTTAGGCTACATGCGCAAAGATAACGCTAGCACCTGGACAAGGACGTGATAAAAATAATTCTGTTTTAGTATTTGCTGTGTGTGGACCAATGGCTATGCTAGTGTCCAAATAAATTATATAGAAAAATATATCATAAATCATTAGTTTATGGTGAACAACAGGCAACAAGAACAAATACTACTTTATTTTCATTGAAGAAGAAATTTATCATAAATCCATTGTTCCAACTTTCCAAGAAAAAGAAAGACGTTTTACATTATGAAAAAAAGTAAATGTGCACGATATTAGCTTATGTGCAATACGAAGATGGCAAATCAGGTGGCTCAGTTTGTTGCTGGTCTGAAGTCTAGGACTGTTGACTTACAAATAAAGACTGCTCGCGAACTATACCATTATGCAAAGACGGAGCTACGGGAAGTTCCTCAGGAGGAGCTCACGCAGTTTCTGGATGAGTTCAACCACCAAATATTTGAGATGGTCTCAAGCAATGATGTACATGAGAAGAAGGGTGGAGTGTTGGCTATAGGTTTGTTATTATTTAAAAAAGGTAGTCAGTAGTAGTCATTACAAAAAGTAAACTTAATATATATTGACAGAAAAAGTCGTACCTTGTCGAACAATTCTATTAAGATTATATAAAATTATTTGCAGTGTGTCTTATTGGCGGCGACTGCGACACAACAAAAACACGTATAACTCGTTTCGCTAACTATCTGCGAAATTTATTACCTTCCTCTGATGTGGGTGTTATGGAGCTTGCAGCCAAGACAGTAGGACGCCTTGCAACTGTATCTGGTGTCAAAAGAGCTGAATATGTAGAATTTGAAGTGAAAAGGGCATTTGAATGGCTATCTGAAGATAGAAATGAAGGCAGACGCCATTCAGCTGTTCTATTACTGAAAGAGCTAGCGATTGCTATGCCCACATACTTCTATCAGCAAGTCTCAGGTTTCTTTGACCATATTCTTGTGGCACTGAAGGACCCAAAGCAGCAAACTAGAGAAGCTGCTGCTAAAGCATTGCGAGCAGGTTTGGTGGTCACAGCACAGAGAGAAACAGCAAAACAATCAACTGCCAAACCACAATGGTATATGCAATGTTATGAAGAAGCTATGCTGTCCTTTGAAGATGTTCCTATCAAAGAGAAAGGCATTACCAAAGAAGATAGAGTTCATGGAGGCTTATTAATTCTAAACGAGCTGCTGAGATGTTCCAATGCTGTATGGGAGAAGAAATACACATCTCTCATGCAGAGCCTGGACACACAAAAAGATATAACAGTGTCTGATGACATCATTTTCATCAGCTCAAAGCTACACAGTCCTTCAGTGAAGAGAGGATACCTATGTGATGGTTTCAAGACTGAAAATGTTATATTTCCAGTGCCTATCTATGAATCAGCAGTCTGTCGCAAGCTATTGACTGAAAAATTTGAAAGGGTCTGTCAAGGTATGTTTATGTTATATATTTATGATTAGCATACAATTAAATGATGGCAACTCCAAAGGGCCTTTGGTAAAAAGGCCCAAACTGATGTTATGATATGGTATACCATTGCAACAAAGGGTATATCACTATATTCTATATCTCTATAGGGTATATACTATATTTCTTGCTACCTTTACAACATTATCTCTTAGAGTGCATTTGTGCCTTTGGGCTAATCTCATTATAGAAAATTGTCCTTTTTTTTTCTAGAATATATGACAGAGACCGGGCACACCACATGATGGTAAGTGGCCACTGCCACCCATGGACAACTGCAACACCAGAGGCCTGCGCTAGCCACCTTGCAGAATCCTGTTCACAGCCCTCTTGAGTTTTTTTTACAATTTTACAAAATAATTCACTAATTTGAAATGGCAAAATATAAATATGGCAGAATTTGATAGGTGTGACCCAATGCAATTTGAATATTGTTGATCTAGATGTCTATCATGAAATGCTAACTAAAATGTTGTAAAATGTACTCCTTAATAAACTAAAAAAAGTAATAAACTAAAAAAAGGAATAAACTAAAAAAGAATAGTCAAAAGTTATATTTTAATATGATCTTGTAACAATTTCTTTCTTTTCTAGATGTAATGTCCCAACGTCCACTGAAAACACAAGGAGTGCCACAGATACTGCTCATTATAATTCCCAGATTAGCAGCTTTTAATAAACCATTTTTCTTAAAGAAGTACCTCAGTTCAACTATGCACTACCTAATATCATCTCTTCGAGGTAGAGAGAAAGACAAAAATATGGCATTCACAACCCTCGGTCTCATGGCTGCTGCCATTGAAGATGATATCAAAAATTACATTCCTAGAATTATGGATGTGATTAAACAAGCATTGCCTGTCAGAGACACTCAAAGTAAAAAAAGAGTTTACATTGATCCATCAATTTTTGCTTGCATCACTTTATTAGGTAGTGCAGTCAAAGATCTAGTTATTAATGACATAAGGGAGCTCCTTGATGCCATGTTTTACACTGGCCTCAGCCCATCCTTGACAGTCTGTCTGAAAGAGTTGAGTGAGAACTTACCTAGTCTTAGAAAGGAAATATCAGAAGGGCTATTGAACATGTTGTCATTTGTTTTGAGGTATAAGCCTTTCTTACATCCAGGCATACCAAGAAGTTTGGAACAGCAAATGAGCAATATGAGCCTAGGGATTGAACCTCAGGATACTGCTAGTATTGTCCTAGCATTGAGAACTCTCGGCACATTTATTTTTGAAGGTGAGCACAGCTTACTTACTTTTGTAAGAAGATGTGCAGATCATTTCTTACAGAGTGAACAGCAAGAAGTGAGGCTTGAAGCTGTAAAAACTGCTGCTAAACTTCTGGCTGATGCTACCATAAGAACTATTAAAACTCCATCAAAGAATCTCACTACATTAACTGCAGAAGTTGTGGGCAAGTTATTGATTGTGTCGGTAACTGACCCTGATTATGAAGTTCGTTACTGGGTCTTAGAATCCTTGAATGAAATATTTGACTCGCATCTGGCGCAAATTGAAAATCTAAGTTTCCTTATCATTGCAATGAATGATGAACATTTAGAGATTCGGGAGCTAGCTATTTGTACTGTTGGACGATTGAGCACTGTGAATCCTGCTTATGTCATGCCAGGACTTAGAAAGACCCTAATTCAATTTTTAACAGAGCTGGAACATTCTGGTATGAGCAGAAACAAGGAACAAGCAGCTAGAATGCTAGACAATTTGATTTTACATGCTCCGAGGCTTGTAAGACCCTATATGGAGACAATCCTAAATGTTCTTGTACCAAAATTGAAAGAGTCAGATTCCAATCCTGGTGTTGTCATAAGCGTTTTGAAAGCTGTAGGGGACTTGGCGGATGTCCATGGTGACAATGGTGGCCTTAAGAAATGTTTGCCAGAATTACTTAGTGTACTCCTTGAATTGTTGTCTGATGCAAGTGCAACGGAGAAAAGAAGTGTCGCATTGTGGGCGTTTGGACAATTAATAAGTGCTACAGGCTATGTTGTCACTCCTTACACTGAATACCCGAATCTTATGGATGTGCTCCTGAACTTTCTAAAAACTGAGCAGCAGCCCAAAGACAGAAGGGAAACCATACGAGTTTTAGGTCTACTGGGAGCTTTGGATCCTTACAAGCATAAAGTTACCAGAGGACTCATTGATGGCCAACCAGATTCTAGCTTAGTGCCAGTTGCTGATAGTAAAGCTGACGAGAACAACTTTGATATGACAACAAGTGAGATGTTAGTCAACATGTCGTCGCCAATGCTTGATGAGTACTACCCAGCTATAGTTATATCGACGCTCATGCGTATTCTGCGAGATCCTACTCTTCAACAACATCATACCAGTGTGGTTCAGGCAGTCACCTGTATTTTCCAGTCTTTAGGCATCAAATGTGTGCCATACATATCGCGCGTGACGCCAAGTTTGTTGTATGTAGCGAGGGCGACAGACAACAACAACTTCCGTGAGTTCCTATTTACGCAGTTGGCCAAACTTATTGCGATAGTAAAGCAGCATATTCGAAACTATTTAGACAAAATTTTCGATCTCATTAGGGAGTTCTGGACTCCAAACAGTCCTTTGCAATCAACTTTAATACTGCTTGTGGAACATATAGCTGTGGCTCTCGGCTCTGAATTCAAGGTGTATTTGCCGCAATTAATGCCGCAAACTCTGCGTGTTTTAGCACATGACACAAGTAAAGATAGAGTTGTCACTGAAAAATTATTACTCGCTCTAAAAATGTTTGAAGACAATTTAGATGACTATATGCACTTGGTTATACCATCGATTGTTAAGCTTTTTGATGCGACAGATTGCCCCATATCGGTAGCTAAAGTTGCAATGGAGACAGTTGACTATCTCTCAGATTCCTTGAACTATAGTGAGCTTGTTTCTAGAATAATTCATCCTCTTGTGAGAAGTTTAGACACATGCCCTCCATTGCGTCCTACAGCTATGGACACATTATGTGCATTAATCGTACAATTGGGCCGCAAATATAACGATTTTATTCCGTTAGTGCAGAAGGTTGTTGTGCGACATAGAATTCAACACCAAACTTACGAAATGCTATTGTCCAAGCTGCAATCAAACCCAAATCTAGCTGTCGAAGATTTCCTGCAGAGCGCCCGACGTAAGCCCAAGAACAACAATCAAGAGGTAATTTATATGTATTTTATAGTACTTATTGATACCACTTATGTAGGCTCTGGTTTACTTCATATTGAATATATGATCATGCTCTAATTTATAAAATAAGTAAAAATATAGCCTATCATACTTGAGCAAATTTATAACATTTATCAATGTAGGTATCAATTATACATCCTAACAAATGCAAAGTCCTTTCTTTGCAGCTTATTATCGACATAATCGATGAAGAATAAAGTTACGTCAACTGCAATCATTACGTTGTTAAACAAAAATATTCGGTCAATTTGAGTAATAACTAATTTGTATTAATTACTCATTTATAATAGTAATATTCATTGATTATAGTTAAAATGATTATAATAACCTGTTTACGAATGCATAATAAGTTCATAATCCTGAAAATGGTTGGCCAGTACTTTTTGAATATGAGTGCAACCATAGAAAATTCAATTCAATACATTCAATGACTCATAATAAAATGTATTGTTGTTTACGCACACTAAGACAAGAACAAACTACTGAGAACTAGACCAGAAATCAAACCTAGCACCTTTTCCACAGCAGACGACGGCAATACCAACTGTATCAATCAGTCATTAAACAACCTTATATGTCATACATGCATAGATGTCATATCACTGGGTATCTCGAAGATTGCGTTAAGCTCCTACTTCTCGAGTTGTTACACAACACAAAAATGCCTAACTATAATCAATTGTAAAAATTCGTCAGAAGGAGTGAAGTGAATCGAGGGATGTTTCATTTTATTTCCCATCACTACAATTGACTTGTGACTTAGTCGTAGGTACAAAATAACACGCTTGATTTTTTTTCTTTATATATGGCGATGGTGCAATTAGCACATTCTGCCAGTGTCAAGTTTTCTTCATAATAAACACTTTCAAAGTCAAACGTATCCTGTCAATGTAAAGTGATTGATAGTAGGTTTACTGAGGACAGAAGAGGACTCCTTAGAAGCACATGAAAAATGCAGTCCCACGCTTTTGCTTGATTACTACGCACGAAAAACACTTTGAAGTTTAATAAACTATCACTATTAAACCACAAAACGGTTAATACACAATTTTTACAATAATGAAACAAAAATTCAACTTTACTTCTCGAGTTCCCCCAAAAAGTCAACACGCTTGGTTTTCATACAATTTCACGAACTGTTTCCCCTTTCATCTGATTTCTCCTTACGACCCAAAGGTTGCTCTAGAAGAGATCGCTTTGGGATAAGGCCGCCTGTTGTACGTTGCTTGTATTTTTGCTACATTTTTTTGTTTTTGATTTATTTATTTATTTACCAAACTTTATTGCACATTGCCGTACAAAAGGCGAGCTTAATCCTTTATTAAGGCATTCTCTACCAGCTAACCTTTGGGTTAATCAGAGATACATTGGGAGGTGCGATGATAAATATTATATTGATAACTGAATTGTTTCTGTTTCTTATTAGCCATAAGTGAAAAACGCTGTGTTATTGTACATATATTATTGTACAGTGTTATTGTACTCATACACCTACTTTAATGTGTAATTATTTGTTTTTCACAATAAATAATAATAACTTAAAGTACAACAATAAAGAGTTCTATCTACCTATATGTCATATGCATGTTAATAATTTTTTCAGATTCGTTATATAGTGTGCGACACATCACAGAGTATCCGCAAGCTGTATGTGAACGCACACAACCTCAAGCTCGCGTGGACTGTCAGCAGCCGCGTGTCAAAAGACGACTGGCTTGAGTGGCTGCGGAGATTTAGCATCGGTCTTCTTACAGAATCCCACAGTCCAGCGTTGAGGTAACAAATAATATTCTGTTTCAGTACAGATTGTACTGTTCCCATGTTTCGTATAATCCGTCTTGTTAATAAACGCAGTTTGAATATAATTGCTTTATACAACGTGTCACCGAAATACCGCAGAACCTGAAACGTGTCAATTTAAAATATATAGAACCATTCTAGCGAAAAATAAAATTGTTTAAGTAATAAATCAAAAGTTACAAACATGTAAGGTTTTGTTGTCCTGTGTAAAACGTTCATAGCGCTCATTACTTAGACCGCGCGGGCGTCTAGACGGCTCGAACGACGCGTGTAGAATAAAAGATGAACTAGAATTGTGTTATAAATCAATAAAAAATACCTATTGTAAAAACTGGTAGAATCGATTCTACTCTGGATACTGAACAACATATTTTTAGCTTTTGCGTTATTTCACTGACATGTATATCTGTTTTTTATTGATTAGAATTACAAAGTATTTAGAAATTGGCAAAGAATAGTTGGGAAAGCCCAATAGCATAGAATATTGGGAAAGCAATAGTTTAATTCGACCATTCAACCTATTTTTGGCCCAACAGAGCTACTAATACAAAAAAGACTTAAAGGTTTTAATGAGGTTGAACAATGTTTATGAAATATATGTCCATTGTAGAACACAGACCCCCAGTAACCACGAAGGGGCTTCAAGCCACGGTCGGCCAGAATCAGCTCATAGTCCTTGCCTGTTTCAGTAGAGTTTATTTTAAACCTAACTTGTGATTTAATTTTAAACTTGAACACAAAAAGCCATTAAAGTAAAATAGACCCACAAAATAAATATAAGCTTGTTTTTTGTTACAAAACTTTCACATTATGTATAAAGAAGTTATGTTAAATACTTTCTCAATTTCTACCTACTTTGTTGGCAATTTTTTGTTACGCCAGGGTAATGGGTTCAGCATAAAGTGAAGGTAAACATTTTACAGAGCATGTTTGGCACTCGCACACAACTACTCACAATTACTACGCGATTTATTCAACGCTGCTTTCGTCTCATGCTGGACGGAACTCGACAATACATCTCGTACTGAACTTTCCAATGCCTTAGAGCAGGCATTGACGGCCCCAGATGCTCCTGAATTGGCGCATACAGTGTTAAACCTAGCTGAATTTATGGAGCATTGCGAGTGTGGCGGTGCGGTGCCAATATCGACGCATTTGCTTGGAGAGAGGGCTATGCACTGCAGAGCGTATGCCAAGGCGCTACATTATAAGGTAAGTGATATATGTGGATTGTTGAGTCTGAAGCATGTGGCCTCTCTGATCTTGGCTACAATGTTCACTTGCTAGCCTAGCCCAAGCAGCGGCTCATTTCAGAAAGGTCATGATGCATATCATGACCATGCATGTCATGACTTCACCGTCCCGCAAGACGAGGGTCTCGTGAAAGCCGAAACCGAAAAAAGGAGAAAGTATTTCGACCTGGCGCACGAGATCACCGACATGTGAGCCGTGACGTCCCAGTCGTCTTATCTGTAAACGGGTTAATCCCTACCACCCTCGAGATCAATCTGAGGCAGTTGAGCTTCCGTGGCGGCTGGCTTTCAACCAAGATGCAGAAGACGGTGCTACTGGATACCGCGCGTCCGTAGGTTTCTCTTCCTAGGGTCCAGGACGTCGCCCGAATGTGCTTCCGCCGGGGGCTATACCGTATCTCCCTCATTTTGGCTCATCGAAGGAGAGACGTGATAGTTTAGAACAATATTTTAAATAATAATAACATTTATTTTCAAATAAACAAGATCCATATTTATTAATATCGACTTATTTATTAATCGATTTATTAACGGACTATGTTAGTAAATTACATAAAATTAGTAAAAAATGATAGTTAAGTAAAGTATGTTAGTAATCTAAACATTAAATATCAATAATTAAAATTAAAAACTTATAACCAACACTAGGTAAGGCCGCCACCTCAGCCAGGATAAGTCAACAGCCCCATCCAGCGCTTGACAATGAAGGAGTCATACCGCTCTGCGATCACCTTCATAATGCTGTTGTTGCTATCCCGTATTCTGTACAACAGACATGCGCACTTGTTGAGCATTTTTTTATATCATAAAAACACCTGTACGCGTCTCGGCAAATATCCTGAGGCTGATCGATTTCAGAACTGAAAAAAATGCTCAACAAGTGCGCATGTCTGTTCATAAATGAAGCTAAAATAAATATGTTTTTCCTGTAGGAAGAAGAATTTCGTAGCGGCGCGACTTCGCAAGTTGTAGAGGCTTTGATACATATAAACAATAAATTGCAACAGAAAGAAGCAGCTGAAGGCTTGCTCGAAAGAGTTATGGCTCAACGCGAAGCCGGCGATACTAGTCTACAGGTTCAAATCAGGTGGTATGAGAAACTCCATAATTGGGAGAAAGCACTAAATTTATATGATGAAAAATTAGCAGTGAATGTAAATGATATGGAAGCGTATCTTGGAGAACTACGCTGTCTTGAGGCTCTAGGTGAATGGATCAAGCTTTATGACACAGTTTCGAAGCGCTGGCCGAATATGAGCAACGACGAAAAGTTTAAATTCGCAAGGCTTGCAGCCGCCGCAGCTTGGGGCCTCAATGAATGGGATTCCATGGCCAAATACGTTGGTTTCTTACCAGAAAATACACAAGATGGCGCCTTTTACAGAGCTGTTCTTTCGATACACAACGATGAATTTCATAAGTCAAAACAGTTTATAGATCAAGCACGAACTTTGTTGGACTCTGAATTAACCGCGGTCGCAGGAGAAAGTTACCAGAGAGCTTATGGAGCACTAGTGAATGCTCAACTCCTAGCCGAATTAGAAGAAGTCATCACATACAAATTGGTCACTGAAAGAAGGGAATCGATTCGACAAGCATGGTGGACGAGGCTCCAAGGAGGACAAAGATTGGTGGAAGATTGGCGAAAAATACTTCAAGTGCGCAGTTTAGTGTTAACGCCTCAAGAAGACATGGTTACATGGCTAAAGTTTTCGTCGTTATGCAGAAAGAGCGGCGCGCCTCGCCAAGCGCATAGGACTTTAGTAATGCTGCTAGGAAGCGATCCGAGTAAAAATGAAGATTT
This sequence comes from Sesia apiformis, assembly GCA_914767545.1. NCBI lineage: Eukaryota > Metazoa > Arthropoda > Insecta > Lepidoptera > Sesiidae > Sesia > Sesia apiformis. The sequence continues at coordinate 5,113,977 of OU611963.1, forward strand.
ACCTTTGCCTACGCATGAGCCAAGATTGACCCTTGCATATGCCAAACATCTCTGGGTGGCTGGTAATAAACAATTGGCCTTCGATCAACTACTGCGCTACGTGAACACAGCCGACACAGGCGACGCCGAACACTGCAGACTTCTAGCTCGTTGTCATTTAAAATTAGGTTCCTGGTGTGAATCTTTACTCGGTATTAACAATTCGTCCATTCCGGAAATTTTGCGTAACTATGCTGCGGCAACGCAGCTGTCTTCTGATTGGTACAAAGCGTGGCACGCTTGGGCGTATATGAACTTTGAAACAGTTCTGTTCTATAAGCACCAGCAAACGAATCTTGATAATACAAACTCGGGGGAGAGAAAGCCTCCGCCTGAATACATTCAACAACATACAGTACCTGCTGTTGAAGGCTTCTTCAAATCTATCAACCTCTCTCATGGCAGTTCATTACAAGATACTTTGAGACTGCTAACGCTCTGGTTTGATTACGGACATTACCACGCCGTTAACGAGGCGTTAATAGAAGGAATTAGGACCATCGAAATTAACGTATGGCTTCAAGTAATACCACAACTGATCGCTAGGATTGACACACCAAGAGCTTTAGTCGGGAAATTGATTCATTCCTTGTTGATTGATATTGGAAAATCCCACCCACAAGCCCTTGTGTACCCGTTGACCGTGGCGTCAAAATCGTCGTTTGTAGCGCGAAAGAATGCCGCAAATCAAATTTTGAAGTCAATGTGTACACATTCAAGCAACTTGGTAAACCAGGCAGCTATGATATCTGAAGAACTAATTCGAGTGGCAATCCTTTGGCATGAGCAATGGCACGAGGCGCTAGAAGAAGCTTCTAGATTGTACTTCAGTGAGCATGATGTGAAGGCAATGTTCAAAACTTTGGAGCCCCTACATGCGATGTTGGAAAGAGGCCCGCAGACTCTGAAAGAGGTGTCGTTCAGTCAAGCATATGCAAGGGATCTTAATGAAGCGCAAGAATGGTGCAACCGATTTAAGGTAGGCATTGATTTTATTAATTGATTCTATGCCAACTTTGTGTCTGTAGATTTCCAATTTTATCTGTTTTTACTCTTAATAATCTGATTTTGAAATGTAACTCTTAAACTCTGAATTTGCCTTTGTTTTATATCTTGTTCACAATTAGCACGAGATTTGTCTCGCAAATAGTTCGATAATTATTTTATTTCAAAAATGACTAACAACATATTTTTTGATCAATATCCATTGTATAGGAATCCAGTTCGGTGCGAGATCTAAACCAAGCGTGGGATCTATACTACCACGTGTTCCGGCGCATCAGCCGTCAACTGCCACAACTAACTTCCCTCGAGCTCCAGTACGTGAGCCCGCGACTACTCAACTGCCGAGACTTGGAGTTAGCAGTACCAGGCTCTTATGTACCGGATCAGGATCTTATTCGCATCGCTCATATACAAAGTAGTCTACAGGTAAGTTATATTTCTCAACTTCTAGGACCTGAAGAATTCGTTTACTCCATCCAGTTGGTGAAATCCCATAGCCAGTTGTTATAAAGCAGTCTAACAAGACTGTTTTTGAGAATATTAAGGTCACAAACGAAATAACATTAGATCTATAATTGTCAAGTAGACCAAAAACTCCTACTGCAGAGCCACAAAACAATCGCGCCCAGAGGTGCCCGTTTGTCTGTTATATCAGACAAGATATTGTATTTTTATTGGTACTTTTAAAAGTGTTTTATGATACTGAAGTAACTTAAAATTGAATAAATACGAGCTTTTCTAATCTTTTTAATGTTGGGTTTCTATTTGATAAATAAAGTGATAGAATTTAAACAACTGTCTGCACTGAGAACGAGAAATTTAACCCCGATGAAGATTCCCTAACTATGATACCCGAAATGACTTTCGAAAAAAATTGGCATTGACTTAAATCTGTTATAGGAAGAATACAACTGGAAAACACCAGGATCAGATAAAAACCACAACTACTGATACAAAAAACTCACAATGACTTAAACTCACAATCTTACTTTCTCATATAAACAGTGTCATTCAACATGCCAGAATGCATTACTCAAGGTACAACATACATGTTGCCCAAAGATAAAACAGATAAAATATGCAAGAACCACTCAAATACAGACCGATGACTTGCTTACAAACTCATAATATCATGGCATTAGTGGACTTATGTACAAACCCATCGACACTCCTAACTTACTAGCTGAACAACAAAAAGGGTGCCGGAATCGTAGTGAAGGCAGTGTAAAAGACAACTCACTATAAATCCAGTTGCTTCCAAGAAAGCGCTCACGAAAAACGAAATATTTATACTACATATATACATTGACTATCAAAAGCATTGAATTCAGTACCACCCCTATAAATAAATAAGCCATGTGGCTTATTCACATTCTTAAACATTACAAAATTCATCACACATTAATATTTCTTTTACAAAATTGCATGCAAAATTGAGAAACTACTTAAAATATTTAGCGATACATGCCCAATAGAGACAGGCATCAAACTTCGTAAAGGAATATTCCAGGGAGATTCTCATAGTCCGTTATGGTTTAGTCTCGCCCCTAACCGACTCTCAAACTTACTGAACAATAGTAAGAAAGGTTTCAAGATTCATTATGATAATACAGTTTCACACTTAATGTACATGGACGATATTAAACTGTATGGCAGTAGTCTAGAATAACTAAATAACTCAATACACTAGCTGACATAACACAAAACTTTTCACTGTGTATATGCATGTAATTTGGGATAGATAAATGTAAAATATAATCAATCCACAGGGGACGGGTAGAACTTAACACATATCTGATGAACAGCAGCGAACAAATATGTAGATCCTGTAGAATGTAGATCAAGCAACTGGGGTATAGCTCTTTCATCTCACGAAGGCGGGTTACGCTTAGTAGTTGTTGTTCTCGTACATGTACAGAGTTTTAGTGCGTAAACTTGACAACGCTTAGTCCGGCTCGCGATGCCGTCCGAGTTACTAGTGTATTTAGTTTTGTAAAAGAGTGTTGTTTTAATTAGCGTCAGTATGATTGCAATGTACATAAAATATGTAATGTACAAGAAGATGGATGATAGGTAAATCATAGTCACAAAAGAATAAAGAGACACTATTTGTTAAGAAATAAAACACCGGAGTAATAAAAAAATCATCGAGTTATTTTTATTTTATTTTTAGTTAGATATAGTATAATAGTGTTGGTGTACAGAATGACTTATTAGAATATTTCACACTAGTTTTGTAGGACCTTGTGCAACGGGGCACTGAAATATTGCAAAAGCTGAAAATATAGGTTGTCCAGTATCCAGGGTACATGTAAAGTTTTGTTGTTCTATCTAAAACGTTCTTAGCGCGTAGACTGCAACTGCGCGTAGTATAGAAATTAACAATAAATTACGAAAAAAACCTGTGTAAAAAAGGTAGAATCGATTTTGCTCTCAATACTGAACAATCTCTTTTCAGTTGTTACCTTATTTTGTAGAGACGTTGTACAGGTGAAGATCGTTTCCGATAGGTAATAACATCAAAACAGCGTCCACGCCGCCTCTGCGTTCGCGGCTCCAACGGCAAAGACTACATGTTCCTTTTAAAAGGCCACGAGGACTTGCGACAGGACGAGCGAGTTATGCAACTATTCGGACTAGTCAACACTCTCCTACAGGCCGACCCCGACACATTTAGGAGAGACCTGGCCATACAAAGATACGCAGTGATACCTTTGTCCACGAATTCCGGATTGATTGGCTGGGTGCCGCATTGTGACACGTTGCACTCCTTGATACGAGATTATAGAGAGAAGAGGAAGTGCCTACTGAATATTGAGCATAGGATTATGCAGAGAATGGCGTCCGACTTGGAGAAGCTCATGTTGATGCAAAAGGTTTGTAACTTTTTATTACCATTATTGTAAAAATTTTTAACGATTTTTATTATCTAAGGATAACGCCATTATCGTTGCCTACTCTTATCTGCTTCCAATATTTTGTAGAAATACAAACAGTTATTATTTATTTATTTTGGAAATACAGTGACAATAGGCACATAACAACGGATATAACTAACTGAAGACGATTTCGTTAAAAAGTCCACATCATTAAACAAAGTGAAGACTGTGTTAAAAGTAAGAACTAGAACATTCTTATGATAAACAGAGATGCGAGACGCTTAATGTTTTATAAAGATATTTTTTTAAACGACGTAACGTAAAATTGTATGTCTATGTCCAATGTCAATGAGTTATTAGTATTACTGCATTGTTTTGACAAATTTTGGATATAGCGAACTCAATAATTGGAAATATAGATATCAATGTATTAATTTATTACGTAGATTTCTTTTTTATTCTTCTTTTTAAGGATATTTATGCCTTGACACATGTCAGTTCCATCGTACCTTAAACTTCCATTCTACAACATAACATAGGTACCAATATATTAGCCCTAGGCTCACGAATCTGTACAAACTAAATGCTGCTTGTGAATTAGTTTCTTCTAGTATCTTATGGAATATACAAATATCATTCTTGTTCAGATCGAGAACCATCACTAAGCCTTCCCGTTCCTGTTGATTCTGCACACACTCCAACAACAAGTTTTGGACATCTTCAATAATTCCACATTAATTTTTCATGAGGTATCCAAACTTATTGAGTGGCATGTATCCAGAACGCAGCGACAATGTTAAGACTGTGTATTTTCTATTTAAATTGGTTTCGGAAAAAACAAGGTATATGAGGAAGCTCACACTGAATGGTTTTACACCATATGCCGCTTTCCCGGGATTTTTCATCAAAATACTCCTTCCAAAACATATGGTATTAATTTTTATGTATAAGCAATATTTCCGAATAACTAGAAGGAATATATATTTCTCTATCCTCTGAATTCGCACACTTTGCTCGCTTGTCGGCCTCCTCATTACCTTTCAAATCAATATGTGACGGGATCCAATGCAATCTCAAATCTATGCCACGGTTACTTAAATGTAATATTTTTACTAAGATAACAAGCTATCGATACACCTCTGGTCTCAGAGGCGCATCGAGTTATATATTGTAAAGCAACACCTACTGTCCAACGTCAACGCACTTATTACTGCATTGTTTTGACAAATTTTCAATAATTGGAAATATAAATATCAATGTATTAATTTATTTAGATGTAAACAATTTAAAGACAATAATCTCAAAACATTCAAATATCCTATTCCTCAATAAGGAATTTTCTGCCGTTATCAGGTGGAAGTGTTCGAGCATGCGCTAGAACACACCGCCGGCGACGACTTAGCGAAACTCCTGTGGCTGAAGAGCCCCTCGTCCGAAGTGTGGTTCGAGCGTCGCACCAACTACACTCGATCTTTAGCAGTCATGAGCATGGTCGGATACATCCTGGGGCTCGGCGACAGGCACCCCTCCAACATCATGTTGGATAGAGTCACTGGGAAGTTCCTGCACATTGACTTCGGAGATTGCTTCGAAGTTGCCGTGACTAGGGATAAGTTCCCAGAGAAGATTCCATTCAGATTAACTAGGATGCTGATTAATGCCATGGAGGTAATATCTCGTAGTTTTGTTTTTGGTTCTACTTTTGTGACAATGCTTATTTGAGTTCTCAATTTTGTTTACCTATCTATATAGAAAAGGAGGAAATTGTGATCACCCATAATGATTAGTGGGGGGTGACTCATTGTGAAACCAAAGGAAGAATGTGGAATGTAAAAAAATAAGGAAAACTCCTTATTCCCTCTTAATATTTCTTAATCTCTTTACAAATTCAACCAGAAATCTCCAAAGATAGGCAGACGTTGCATCCAGGGGAGTGCTAACATTTGCCATACTCGACTTATTTAGGCGCATAACGCGAATGTCTATAGGCGGCAGTATCCATTTACTACCAAGTAAATCTGCAGACACCAAGTATCTACAACCTTCTTTCTAAAAAAAAGTCACATGTTGCTGAACGTAAATGCCAGTGCTATTTTCAGATACTTTGTGTAATTAAGATACTCAGATTAATTAATTAAGTCTTAGAAATAATAAAGGGCCGACAAGCAGATTATTCAGTCAGAAATTATTACTTATGCACTACCCCCTAGAAATTACAACTTGTTTTTCTTTATTGGAAGAAGGCGGCATACGAACTTACAGTCCACCTGGTGTTAAGTGGATGCTGTCGCCCATAGACATTTGAGATACATGCTAACTCTAGAATTAAAGATTCGTCAATATTCGTCAGAAACCTCAATTCAACTTCACTTCAGAATGACAAAGATTCGCTAGCCCCCGCGTGCGCTACCTATCTTTGGATATGTAGATGATAACAACTACCCACTATTTAATTTAAATATATACGGCACGCGCCTAAATCTTCTGTCATGTTTTGTTTTATTATAATTTTCTCATATGGTGAATGTAATTATTACGGGAAATAAAATTATCTGAAACTTAGAAATTGGTGACACGAAAGAACAGCGCTCATGACTACATTACGATTAGCTATCTTACTACTCTGACATTCTCCATTTCTTTTACCTTGCCTCCTTTTACATCTTTCCCTTCATTTTTTTACTCTATCTACAGATATCATAGTTCCCCATGTAAATTGTAATTTCTATTTCCAATTCCCAGGTGACCGGTATAGAAGGCACGTACCGGCGCACCTGCGAATCCGTAATGGAAGTCCTCCACCGACACAAGGACAGTGTGATGGCCGTACTAGAAGCCTTTGTATACGACCCTCTACTCAACTGGCGGCTCGTAGACGCCGGCAGACGGTCTAGAGCTGACGCAGAAATTGCACCAGACACTCCATCCTCGCCACAACCCAGCAGAAGCAAAATTAACGTAGTTCTAAATGACAGCCTCGACCAGCCAGCAGAGACGAATCTGAACAAAAGGGCTTTAGCTATCATCAATAGAGTAAGAGACAAGCTAACGGGCCGAGACTTCCCGCATATAGAAGAAACATTATCGGTTCAAAGACAAGTCGATCTGCTGATACAGCAAGCCACGAGCAACGAAAACCTATGTCAGTGCTATGTAGGCTGGTGTCCGTTTTGGTAAAGTTTATATTACGGGTAGGAAAGAAGACGTCAGGATCGTCGTTAGAATAAGGATTCTTATATGTTAAAAGTTGAGGCTTTTACGGATATTGTATTTAATTACAAATACCCTTTACACATTACAGGCTTTTATTTCGTTGATATTAAGTTAGTCTTAAAAATAAGGTAACGATAGTCAGTAGCAAAAAAATTATTTCACGTTCGGTGTAGTTAGATCCGACCTCAATACGTCACCAATCACCCCCTTGGCTATTTTTATAAAGCAAATAATTTTGGGTATTTAGCCTACCTACTGGAACGAGTGATTCTTACGGGAATCAATACTTCCACACTTCTGGTTGTTTGAGTCTGTTCATCCTCATATGTCAAAAACGAAATCAGATATAAAGATGGAAGTTGTTTTATTGCTTTTCGAAGTATTCTCCGCGACAATCGATACACTTTTTCATGCGTGAAGCATTCAGCCCACTCTTCTTTAGGCACCCCTTCAACAGCCGTTTGCATCATAAAACGTATTCCTTTGAGTTTATTCTTAATTTTAGGGAATAAATCAAAATCACAAGGCGCAAGGTCGGGACTGAATGGCGGATGACCCATATTACCTCTACATTTACAGTACTCAAAAAATGCTGCGTTTATCTGGCGGAGTGAGATGCGGCGACGGAGGTCATTCTGCTTCGTGGACGTCGTTCTTTGACTTCCCAAAACAGAAGACAAGCCGCTGTTCACATACCAGTCCGCAGTTACTGTTCTTTTATTTTCTAAAGTATAGTAGCAAAGTGGCCCGATTTGCCAAAGGAGGGAATCATCATTTCAGCACTCCTTCGTTACTTCACTTTCGTTGGCAACTCTTCGAAAGGAAAAACCCATTGCACAGACTACCTCTTAGTTTCAGGCTCATAGTAGAGTCAGCTTTCATCACCTGTTACTATTTATATCAAAAACAGTATTTGATTAACCATTGTCAAATTTTTCAAACACTGGGAGAAACCATTCCATGCTGCAATATTATTGAGCTTCGCTCAAATTGTAAGGAATCCATCTAGCTAGCACAAAGCTTCCTTCCCCGTAAGTGATTGTGTGAAATAGTTTTAACTTGACTCATACCAATACCTAATGTTGCCCGTATCTGCAGGTATGTCGTTCGTTTGTCTTCTTCAATCATGAGCCGCACAGTTTTTCCTCCATCACCGCTCTTCGCACTCGCACGACACCCTTCTCTAATATCGTCACTGAGGTTCACAATTCAAACGGAGATAAAACACCTCTTCCGAAGGGTACACTTAAAACCCTTCGCTCTCAGTAGAACAGTCTCTTAAACTCATATTTAAAAATAGCACGAATTTTTAATGTATTTATTTTATTTTCAATACAATCACATGAATAAAATTTAGGTACAGAAAAACAATTAAAATACTGATTTTGAAATAAGAACAATCGTAGCTACTAGATGCATTTTGTTTTATTTTGAAATTCGAATTAGAACAAGATATCGAAGCTCAGTGGTCAGTAATAAAATCTGTCATTTCATAGGTAAGCACCTAATATTATTACTGGATATGAGAGTTGGATCTATCAGTATGACCCAGTAAATAAGCGGCAATCAACGGTTTGATTTTTTGAAAATAAAAATCATTTCTGTGTAAGTGTCCACAAAAATGATATTTATTGTAATATAGGTAAGTGTACATGAATGATACAAAGTTCAAAACAACATTTTTCGAGATTTTTGTCTGTCTCTGTCTATCCGTCCGTCCGTCCATCTTTCTTTCTGAACGCGCATCACGCAAAAAACCACGATGGATTTTAACGAAACGTGGCATAGCTATAGCGTAGGCATGTACCTACTGGGTTAATATTTAGGGTACTTTTTATCTGGATCCATTATTAGAGTTCCCATGGAAATCATTACCAACGCCATATGTACAATATCAAAGCTCGCATAAAAACCACTGGATTGCTTTTTATCACATTTAGTACAATAATAATTCATGTCCTTGGTCAATATACGGGATACTTTTTATCCCAAACTTTTATAAAGTTCGCGGTTACACGCACGAACCATAGAAATCTAAATATTATTTACACACGCGAACGTAGTCCCGAGCGCTGGTAGTAGTAGGTACCTACCTAAATAAACATTTAAAAAGTTGCTCAAATTGGTTCCCTCCGTTTTAGAGGCACGCAGGGCCAAGCAACATTAACTCTTAAAGCAGTAAACAAAAGGTCTGAATTTGGGTGTAGTGCATTGTTGTGGCAATCAGTACCAACTCCGCATTATGTCGCAGCGTAAACGGCGACGCTGATGTTTAGTTGGAGCCGCACCGGCGACCACCGACTGCCCGTAGCAGAGGCCGTGCTCATATTTACATCAACCCATTTTCACATAGTATATAAGTATTAAATCAAGTTAAACATGAGTAGTAAACTCCTATTATTCCTTCACGATGCGCAGTCACTTGTTCATAGGTATTCTCGTAGTTACTACGTTTTGGAGATACAGATATAAATTAAATTACATAGTTTTTAACTTATTGTAAGGTGTAATTAAATAATAAAATCCTGGTCCTGATAACTACAAAATATTATGTACTTTCTAACTTATTGTAAGGCGTAATAAATAAAAAAATGACCCTAAGAACTTGATAACAGTTGTTCACTTGCACTTGCAGTGTTTAGATTAGAGACCCTAGGGAACACAACGCTCGAGAACTGCGAATGCAAACTCACAACCACAGACGCGTTGTATTCTTATCCTTGGCGTATTCTCCCTTCTCCGTTCCTTTGTAATAATGGGTGTGCCTTACCCCGGCCGGAATTTGTTGTGCAGCTTGTTGTGTTCACGTCAGCCGCGAGACCTAGAGAGCTCTAGAACATTCCCTGGACTTCTAGGCCGCAATACAAGTGACGTCGCACTTATTACTCTCACCCCAAAACTTCTTAATACTATTACGCTAGTATTAATAAATCTGCTCTCACCCGAATGCCCAGGAACACTTGCTTTCCTCGCGATCAACGTATTTATAATAGTAGAAGTTGTACGAAAACGAAACCATAGCTAGTTCTAGTCTTTAGGTACAACGCCATCTGTTAACAAGTAGTTGTACTTAATTGAACTCAACCGGTGCGGCGGCGTAACAATATGTAAATACAATACGAGAGAATATAAAAAAGCCATCGTGCATCATCGTCCACTTTCGGTTCGTAATCCCTTTTTCGCACTTACACGAAATCAGTACTGCCACCTTAGCGCTTTCGGAATTAGATCTAGCGCTTTTTTAGGGCGCTTATTGCTTCAATTGTCACAACTAGCGCAAAATATAGTGCTTTTTTATGAGTTGACAGACAAAAAAATATAGTAATTTAGCGATAAAGGATAAACATGAACAGTGTAAGCAGCAACACCGAAATCATTCGGTAACCGTTCAATATTTTTCGGGTATTCCCCGTCCAATGTATATAATCTTAGCCTGTCCTTTTTGTATGTCTCGTAGTTTGTGTTTATATGCAGTAAGAATAAAGTTGAATTTAAAATGGCAATTTCGTGCAGGTCGTTTTGAACCAATATAATATACGCGATTCTAGTACCTACCTACTAACTTTGCCTCATTCATTGTAGTTCTCATTGTCTTTCTTGTCTTACTGCGAATCTGTTGTATTATTGTAACCGCAAAGTAGGAACTAAAGTGTTAACTAATATGGAATTCCCAGTATCAAAAAATATATTATAAACAACGTTATAAGTTTATAACAGAATGGAAAGCAAACCCTGATTTTAAGCATTGGTTGAAGGCATTTCTAGGACATTCTACTAGAGCATTATGTACGTATTGCAATCGTGATTTTACTGCAAAACTAAACGATATACAAAGGCACAGTAAGTCAACGGATCATGTGAATAAATGTAAACCGATGTTAGATAAAAATCACACTAAAATTTTCACTCCTGAGCTTCATTCTGACGACTCATTGACGTACAAAGCTGAATCTGCTCTTTCTATGTTTATAGCTGAACATTCAGCGATTGCAGTTGTAGATCATCTTACTGAACTATGTATAAAAAGATTTTTTGATTCTCCATGCGTCAAAAACTTAAAATTACATGATACAAAATGTACTATCCCGGAATGAACTAAATGCGCGGGCGGTGTGAGGTGTGGGGACACGAGCAACCCCCCCAGCCCCCCGTCTCGCCGCACTTGTGCCGGCTAGTTAAGTGATGCACTTGCTCGCTTTCTATTGTTTCTCTTGCGTCATCGATATATCACGTGTTGGGTAGGTTTTTACTATACTTACTTGTTAAAATGAGCGACCAAACCTGATTCTGGCTTGTCTGCATCAGGTGTTACAAGTGATGATTGTCTAATATTCATTCAAAACAATAGTCTTTTGTGTCTTTTAAGTTATTTTTTATTATCATTAATAATGTAATGCGTAGTAGATTTTTGTTGTTATAATATTGTTTTTTTATATTTCTCTCAATTAGTAATTTTTGTATTTTTTTCTTTTTGTTTTTTAGTAACTTTATTTTTCAAACTAAATATTAAATACCTATTTAAAACTAAAAATTATGTATACCTACTTACTATATTATCTAATGTGTGATAAATAATAAATAAATAATAATGAAAGTAAATAAAAATAGTAAAAAATAAGTGGTTTTTTATAATTACATAGTCGTGTGTTTTATTTTTGACCGCGATATTTAAATTAAAAATATCGACTTTTACCAATATCGATATACCTATCTTTCACTAAGATCATTGTAGTACAACACTAAAAACAAGTGACATAAAACGGTCACATTCTTTCCGCGCGCATTCAACTCGTTCCGGGACTATAGGTACATCAATAATAAAATAAGTATTAGCTCCTCATTTCATCGATGAACTCAATGCTGACCAATGACCAATGCATCAATATGCAACTGCTGCAGTTTGTTATTAGATGAGTCGACGGATATATCAGTAAAGAAATGTTTAGGTGTAATAGTAAAATATTACAGCTCGAAAAGCTCTAAAATTATTTCGACTTTCCTGGGATTAGTGGAACTGGAATTATCGAATGCAGAAGCCATTACTGATGCTTTGGTTTATCTATTGCAACAATGCAAATTAATTTTGAATGAGCTAACTGGTATTGGAACATATAGTGCAGCAGCTGTCATGACGTGTTAATTCTGGAGTATACAAAATATTAAAAGACAATTATTGTCTTTCTAATTTAATACTGGTAAGATGTGTATGACATTCTATACAGTTGGCAGTATCCCATGCATCAATAGAAACTATACCAAGAAATATTGAGTTTCTACTGCGTGAAACTTATAATTGGTTTAAAATTTCTTCCAAACGTCAGTTTGAAAAGAATTATATTGAAGAGCCTTTAAGAATTTTAAAAACCTGCAACACCAGATGGTTGTCCATTGAGCCGGCAGTAACAAGAATTTTAGGCCAATGGGACCAACTCAAATTAGATTTTCATTTGGTCAGATCGAGAGAACTGCTATAAAGCAGAACTACTGTTCGCAATGTTTAATGACCACCAAAATAAAATTTACATGACATTTCTGAGAGGCATTATGGACAACATCCAAAAGGTAGTTAAAATATTTGAATCAAAAACATCTGATCCATGTTATCTGTTATCCAGTTATCATGTTATCCATCTGATCCTTCTCTACAACACATTAATTGATTTGATCAACTCTTGTGTTTGAAAGTTATTATATCACAACCGGGGATGGAGTTTGAGACTATAAATGTGCGCGAATGCATGTCATTAAGTCCATATTTGGGCTTCTTATTTGAAAAGGAGTTGGCAGATTCTAGTCTTCGCACCGATGAAAAGAAAGCCATTAATTTCATCGTAAACCTCATTCATGAATTACAGCAAAGATTACCAGAAAACATGCAAGTTTTAAAAAAATCAATGTGCCTGTCAGTCTCTGTAATCCTAAAGGAGAATTGAATATTACAAAATTTATTAAATTTAGTAGAGGGACTAGGTGGAACAGAAAAAATTGATAACATTGTACAAGAGTGGAATTCGATTAAATTCCAAGATTGGGAAAACACTACAGATACGGAGTTATTTTGGGCTGAAGTCAGCCAATCCAAAGACGCTACTGGCAATTGCCCGTACAAACATTTGTTCAAGTTAGCAACTAAAGTCATGTCTTTGCCACATTCCAACGCTGATATAGAAAGAGTGTTCAGTATTATGAATGTGGTTAAGACCAAATTAAGGAATTCTTTGAATATAGACACAATAAATGCTATCTTACATGTACGATTGGGTTTGGCATACAAAAAGTTTTCTTGTTATAATTATACTCTTCCTGACAAAATATTAATTCAGATCGGCTCGAATGTAGCAGCCTTACCTGAAATATAAAACATAAATTAATAAAATACAATAAACAAACCTACATAAAATATATACATAAATAAATATATACTTACACACATAAAACAAATAAGATCTTTATACTAAACCTAAAAGCTATTCACAAAAATATTGTTAAAAAACAAAAAACTAAAAAACTACTATTGTTTATTGTAAAAAACTCACGAGCGTCGCAATCGTTGATGCATTATCAACTACTACAACGGAATTCGGTGGCAGATTTGGTAGCAATTGACAACGCAGCCATTTTTCGTAGTTTACAAAGTTTATGTTGTGGTGGTAGTCACCAGATTTTGCGCCAGCTTTAAACAAAAGAAGGGCATTGGGAACAAATACAGCTTCGGAGCCAGCGTGAACGATTACTACACGCTGCCCTTTTGAAATTGGTCTTTTTAAACCCCTAGTTGACCCATCTGACCACGAGTTACCACTGGCATGTGATGAGTCGACATAGGACTCATCGGTGTATACTATCGGTCCTTCTTACCGATATTTAATTATTTTTTGGAGATATTCGATCCGTAGTAATCGAATGTTGCTTTTTCAATTAACAGCTTTCGATTATTTTCTGTTTTTTTCCATCTGAAGCCTAACTCTTTCAAAATTCGTCGTAAACTTCGTTCCGAGCCATTAAAATTTATATTTATCTTTTAATTTTTTACGAAGCCCATCCACGGTAAGGAGTTCATTGTTTGTATTATGGTAATTATGAATACATCTTTTTATAACAGATTGGTGGAAACTATCAATTTCGGTGACTTTCTTTTTCCCAGATCTTTTCTTACCCGGAGTCCGGAACACGGTGAGCAAGTCGGAGCCCTTAGCTTCGTTAATAATTCGCCTAACAGTACTGACAAATGTTTTTGTTGCCTCCGAATTCTGTTTCACCGATCCCATATCATTCTTGCCCTGTTTCTTCATGAAGCAATATATATCGTAGACCATTTTTCTCGCTTGTCTTTTTAATAGTACGCTAGTTTGTCGTGGCATAATGTATTTTTTATAAAACAATCAACAAAAACTCAACAAATCACAATAACAACAAAGTCAACAAACAATTATAACAAAAAACGTCAACAAACAATAACGAAGGACTTTTTCACTGCACGCAAGTGTATTCGGGAGCAAGCGGAACGTAGACGCGGTGCGGGAGGCAGGGTCGACTGATCTACCAATAACGCGCTCGATACGATACTTCCCCGCCATCGCGCCCTGCACTCACCACCAAAGAGACCTAAAATTTGGTTCTGCGCAGTCAAGGTCATTTGCTCAAGAAGTTTGCCGGCTATTGTACTTATTTTAATAAGGTTCAATAATGTGATTGAAGCTACTGGTATTCTAGACACACTTTAAACTTCTTCACGCTCATGTAGCTTCTTTTAATATCTCCATACTAAAAGAAGCTACATTCTAAAAGAAAAGCTAAAAGAAGAAAATTCCACTACATTTAGTACACCAAAAAGAAAGTGCAAAAAAAAAATTTTGTTTAGATCTGGATGTTTTTGATTACGGGGTAGTAAAAAAATTTATTTACGAAGAACTAGCGACCATTAAAATCTTTGAAAATGAACTCAATGACGCCATTAAGGTTCTGTATTTAAATTAAGAAAAATTCTTCGGCAAATGGGGTTTATGTTCACTAAGGTTGAAGATAAAGTATTTTAATAGAGAAAAGTTAAGTGAGGAGGGAAAAAATATCGTATATACACTTCCGGACACCTGCATCGAGCCACCCTGCATTTTTATGTATAAAAGCCTGAAACATAAAAAAAATGTTAGGTCAAAGAAAAAGTTTTTATGCGGTTTTGAAGCTGGCATATTCGCCATCATTTTGGTTTCCTACTGTTCTAAATTTGAACCACAGAACAAAAGCAAAGTCAGTTCATTGTTTTTAGATTTAATGGTGTTGTTTTTTAAAAAAAGTTTCGTTAAATTATTTTTCCTGAGATTTGAACCGATTTGACCATAAAATTATGGATACTGCGCCTGAAGTAATTTCATGTTAGGTTTGCTCTTATTACAGCTTTGAGACTCCCATAAGTAATTATTAGTATTACTTAAAAATCAAAATCTTTCCAGCCGCTCTTAGGTAATAAGGGGACAGACGGATATCACGTTTTATAATATAAAGTACGAATATATTTAAAAAAAAAATAGAGAACGCAGGTGTGGTTTGTCTTGCCGGGTGAAAAATAGTAAAAATATATAAAAAATATAAATATAAAAATAGTAATAGTAAAATATATAAAAATAAGTAAATAATATCTTAGTATTAAGATACTCGCAATTGCCTAAAGGATAACACTACGGAGTTTGTTATTTATTACACCTAATTTATAGTGCCAGAACACAGAAACGGAAATAAGAATTCCTCTAATTATACGTGAACGTGACAGCTGCACATTTTGTGCTCGTCCCAGGGGTCATTAATTGCGCTAAACGCTATCAGAAAGCACAGAACAACAATATCTAATGAACGATCGTTTGCTTTAATCAGTTGGCCGATGACCGCGTGTAGAGGTGGACGACAGCTATTGTCATATTTTTATTACGATACACATGGATAACTTTGCCGTAGTCGAATTCACTTCTTTGAGTAAGTAGTATAGTTTTTGTACGACAGTGCTTAGGTTGTGATGAGCCAGATAAGAAATTGTGTAAAAGCATATTAATATATATGTATTCATTATATATATATATATATGGTTATATGCAGTATTAATTTAATTGGTTTCGCAGAGACGCTTTCATAATAAAGGGCAATGTGAAGAAATGTGCCAGTCAACAACGAAACATTCTTTCAATAGAACATTAAATGAAACCATTTTTTATTATCTTAATTTAATTATCGGCGTTATTATATGTGATTTGATTACAGATTATCTTGTTAAACTTCAAAAATTTTCAATGTCTTTCAAAATTACTATAAAATGTGCTAAACACATACTTAGATTTGTTTGTTCGGATAATTAGTATTTATGGTTTATTTTTTGTTTTTTGGTTTAAATACTGGTGTTGTTTACATGCGGTTTATAATAATTATAGATTCAATTTGTGGTTATTTAGAAAAATTTCGTTGAAATTGGTCTTGATGTTAAGAAGCAGATTTTGCAACAGAGTCGGAAAACTATTAACGAGACCTAATTAATTGGTAAATAATATGAAAATTCAATCCCCAAATTCATTTTGTGGCCATCCGTCGACTGCAACTAAGATTTGTTCATATGACTTGTAGTGGAAAGCAGTACTTGGACGGGTAAATCCCCTGGAGAATAATGTGTTTAGTTATTTTTATTTTGTAATTTACTCTTCCGATGTTCCAATAGTGATTATTGTCAGAACGAACGATACATGCATTGTTAGAATTAATAAAGTAGTTTGTAGTTAATTTATTTAATCTATGTTGTCTTTCAGGCGAGACTGTGCAGAACTTAGTGAAAGAAGCAGTTGCAATACGGAAGAGAGCGTACTGTCCCTACTCAAATTTCGCTGTTGGCGCTGCGATCCTCACTGAAGAAGATTCTAGAGTATACACAGGATGTAACATTGAGAACGCAGCACTAGGCCCTTCAATATGCGCCGAACGCGCGGCCGTGCCTCGGGCCGTGTGTGACGGGTACCTAAAATTCAAAATGGTGGCAGTGGCTGCGCATCAACAGACCTCGTTCACAGCCCCGTGCGGCGTGTGCCGGCAGACTCTCAGCGAGTTCTGTAGCTCCGACGGCGACATTGACATTTACCTCAGCAAACCCACTATGGACAAAGTCTTATGCACTAAGCTATCTCAAATACTACCGCTCTCGTTCGTGAGCTATACGAAAGACAACGCCACGTAGTATTTCATGTCAAGGGTACGCGACGACTTTAACTGCCGGAACAGCTAGACGTAAATAGAAAGGTGACCTACAAAAATATTGGAACGCTAAATAAAAGCATTTAAAAGGAAGACTTGTAAAAGTTTTATTTATTAAGTCCTCCATGGTCATACATTGATTACATAATACTCTTAATTAGAAATACACACTGTACAACAAAGTGTTTAACAAATTGAAAGCTAGTCAATGTTCAAGGCAAACGTTAAGAACACTGCGGATTAACGCTACTATAGGTTATATTTATACTGGCAATGAACTGAAACACGTGTCAGTCAAATTATGCGTCGGCAGTTTTCTAACGTTTGCTTTGCATATTGTTGTGTTAGTTGGAGTTAACAACCCGGTAAATGCAAGATTCTCTTAACATCTAACAAAAAGAGGTAATAAGACATTTATAAAAGCTGCACAACCTTAGCGCAGTAACACGCGGTGGTGTAGTTTAATAATACTATTGAATGTGTTATGTTTAAAAGGTTTACAGCTAATATAAATAGAGTAAAAGGGTGATTGTAACACAATATGGTGGTGGAATGCGTACGCCAACAGTCACACGTCATTTCACTGTCGGTCTGACAACGCAGTGCACAATATTACATACACAGGCTTCATTATCGACATGATTTATACACATTGAACCTGCAGTAACGGTGATTAATATTTAATGTTGTTTATTAATCAGCGGGCCGCGTCTTAACAAGGTGGAAAGGTAGCAAACAGGAAACAATATTCCCGCTAGTAAGCGGCTATTATTGCTCATGGACATCTTTGCTACATGTAAACGTTAGTCAAAAATGACAGACGTTGGCACCTTTCACCTTTCAGAATTTAGGAATCTAGGTTTTGAAAAAAAAAATGTAATAGGGAGGAAAATTATTATCCCATACTAACCCATCCCGCTTCCCTTATTCCATTGGTTGAGGGAAGTATGACTGGATGGGGGAATAGGAAGGGTTGAGGCAGGTTGAAATAAATGTAAGCTCTGGAAATAAATTCTGGAAACTTTCACTCACTCCTGAAATACGTGGATACCTACTTTAAACAGAAGTAGTCTATGGAAATCCGTATAAAATAAAATATTAATCTCACTTGTTTCATGGGACATCTAGCGTGAAAAAGCCTCATCATGTCCCATTTTACAGTCCATTTCCATTCATCATGTCTGTAGGGAAATACAGGATTTTACGGCAATCCGCAATAATTTCTTGGAAATGTTGGCAAGATTCAGAAATCTTATTTAGGCGGAATTACATAGAAAAACACCCCAACTGTTAACTAACACACACAGTGAGAGTAAAGGCGCGTGTGTTGCGTTCCATGTCGTCAATAGAGCGACATCAAAACTCTATGTGAAACTGTTGGCAACAAATAAAAATCAGGTATAATAGCTAACGCTTACATTGTTCATAATAGTTACTTTGTATTTTATATAAATATGTAATTACAGTTACGTTATCAGTCTTTCATAAGACAAGAAGAATTGAGAAATTATATTACATCGTAGATACGATACCGTATCGGTCGTTTGACCAATTGCGAAATAAAGCTATATACACAATGCTTAATTTTACCAGAAGGGGCACCAACCTAAGTAACACTGACACAAGTTCTCATTATTGGTGGCTAGTTTTATTAATAAATCCACTTGCTTGGGCACACTGACCACTGCCTCCATTAGCGGGAAGTCTCTTCCTGTTAGTTTGTCTCTTATCCTGTTCAGGACGACCAACGCTCGCTTGTTGGCGTTAGCTTCAGGCATGATTTCTAGCGACTCGTAATGTAGATGGTTTCTACTACGACTTGGCAGAGTATATGAAGACTCAATATCGGAAGAGAAGGAGGACTCGGTGAGCGAGTGCCGTTCGTTGTCGACTAGTCGCCACGTGAAGAGCGGGTCGTGTACGAACGCTTCGAGGACCGCCATAACACTGTCTCTATGTTTGTGTAACACGTGCATCACTGCCTCGCTCGTACCTCTGTATGTGCCCTCGATCCCCGTCACCTGTTATGCAAAGTTTCTTTACAGACCTAGATTTTTTTATTGAAGGCAGACGAAGAGACAGTCCACCTGGTGGTAAGTGGATACTGTCGTCCTGCGACCTGCGACGTATCGCAAACATTGGCACGCCCCCAGATGCGCTGCTTACCTTTGGAGATTTGAAGAAAGGATTGGTAAGATGGGACGGGAATGGAGTCCGTAGCTAAGAGGAGCATGCATGTTGGACGCGCATAACTACGAAGACGTGTTCGTAAAATCAAAAATATCTTAGAAAAACTAACTAGTACGTGTATGAAAAGTAGCTATAAACCATGGTGTTTATAGCTACATATACATGGGTTTATACATACATTATTAGTTTATTTATGGGTTTATGGGATTCAGTTATGGACTGATCCCGGGGCTACAGGCGAGACCTTACAAGTCGCCTAGTGTGGATATAATTTAAAAAAATTAAACGAGTAACATGTTTTTGGAGAAACATACGCAGTACGAAATTATGTAAAGAAATGAAGTGTCATGCTGATGTTTCGTTCGAAAGTTTATTGTGATTTCTTAGCCAAAGATTTGTAAGCGAAGTGGAATAATATAATAATGTCCTGTTAAACTTTATAAAACTACAATAACAAGTAAAATTAAGAAATGGCGTGTATTCATGTAGGTAACCTAAGTTACCGTTCCCCCGATTCTTTAAATGCGATTATTTTATTCTAAATGCATTATCTTGGAAAATGCTTCCTGATTTCATTTAAACGTTTTATTTGGTCATTTAATTTGCAGGGACCATGTCTTTCAATTGTCGTACGTATGAGATGAGTCACGAGATCTCATGACCACTCATATATCCCTTATTATGACGTAATCGGCGTCTGATTTTAAATTGACTAAATTGTTATGTTATGAACAATGGCATCAAGTTCTTACGGAAAAAAGATATATGTACATAGATATACTATTTCAGAACAAAAAACAAAAATAAATCCCTACTCGGATTCCATCGAGTAGAAAGCACAAAGCAAACTCTTTATTGCATTATTCTCCATAATAGAGAATAATTCCATTTCTATCCCATCCTCCACAAAGAAGAATAGGGAGTTTTTTTATGTAGACTGGTGACTGAGGCTGGTGGCCCAATGCTGGTCACCGCCGCTCATAGACATACGTAACACTGGGTAGATGCGGTTGTACTGCCAACTCTACAGAATCCTATTCACTATGGAGAGTTTAAGGGGATGTAGAAAACTTCCAACTCGAAATACTTCTTAATCCCAATCCTTCCTAATCCACTCCTAAATCTCCTTACCTTACCTACCTTTGGACCTACCTACCTTAGGCCACCTTTGGAGATTTAGGAGTGGAGGTTTTTAACATCCGAGGATGTTAAAAACCTTTGCCATTTTCTACTGATATTTGCACGTTTCGCGGATGTCCATAAGTGACAGTATATCACCATTAGGTGGACTGTCGGCTCGTCTGTCACCTCTATCAAGAGAAAAAACCAAAACGTAAATGTATAATTAACAATAGTTTAAGTGTTATCCATGGATTCTGTTAAGCCAGTGTCCAGTACTATTTTATAACGATATTTTTTGTAGTAAGAGTTTGATAACAGCAAGTTTTCAAACATGTTGAATTTGAAAGTAAAATCAATTTTCATACAGAGTATATCGCAGACTTGTTACTATAATCGTATTTTTAACTTCAACTTTCACATAACTGGCCTTTATTTTGCCACCCACAATAATTCCACCCCGATCACGTGGTTGACAGAACACGGTGGGGAAGCTAATTTCAGTGTATAGATAATTTTGTATCAGAGTTACAGGAATGATCTAAAACATTAACAGTTAGCATTGTTAGTAGTTTATAATAGTAAATATATATCATTAATTCATTATAAATATGAACATATTTAAATATACCTATGTTTATAATTTAATATTGTTAGTGTTTATAAATTTACTTAAAATATTTACAAAAGGTGTATATTTTACAGGGGATAGGAGACATTTAAGATTAGTAGATTCCTCTTTTTCTCCAAAGAAAAAGAGACCACGGGTTGCTTTGAGCGCCACCGAAGAACTTCTGATACGTAACGTCTACGAATACGTATATGAGGAGAAATCTGCATTAGTTTTAGAATCACCGAAAAAAATAATGAATGTGTTTTTCTAAGACAGCTGAAATTAGGTCGGCCACGGTGTGCAACGTTTTAAAAGAGTACAAAGAGAATGAATAATTCAAATCTCCTGACAAAACTGGACTGAAACACAGTTTCAAGGATAAATTGGATGACTATACGTTTGCGGCTACAAGACGAAAAGCTCACCCATTTTTATACAAATGAGGATACCACCATCGTAAAGGTAAATTTAGTTTTTTTTTTTATTGTAGCTTGGCCGCTGTCTAATAAATCAGTTCCCTTGTTTGTGTACATTATAACGCCCTAAGGCTTCAGGGTTCTGTAATCAAACGGTCTGAGCTATTGTTGTGGCAACGCTATATGTCTGTTCGTTTGTAAAGAGGTCGCATTGACCGTTTCTTTAAATTGCATTATTTTGTTTTTTGATTATTTCTCTGTACTTATCTTTTTATTTTTATTTTATTATTTTGATGTAGGTCAAAAATACTTTTTTTCATATTTTTGCTATTCCATTTAGACTTCATTACTTTGTATAAAATGTGTATTTTCTATTATTTTTGAGATTTTAAAAACTGTTAATGTTGAGCCGGATTTGGCCGACTTCTCTTGGAGTACCTACCATCAGAAAAAATTCCAATTCCAATCGAATAAACAATAACAAATGACTACCGAAAGACGGGGGTAGCTGCGTGATTCATATAATAAAAGATGAAATAAAATGTGCCATTACTACCACATTGTCATTATCGATAATGTTTCTGACAGATAAATGCTAATAAATGTTAATCACAGCGACAGTGATTTATGTCCGATGCCTAAATAGCACGGTTGTTTCATTTTATAACCACATAAATAATACACGTAGGAATAAAGACCGCCTTTTTAATAAACAAAATAATAGTTTAGTTCCTAAAAACTTCTATCATTTTTCTATGATCTATTTTATATGATATCAAAATACGAAAGTTAAAATTTTATTCCTAGAATTTATTTTTACAATATAAAAATAATTATTTTATTTATTTTATTTAGAATAATTTATTTTACAGCATAAAATCTAGTTTAATCCCTAGAAATGGGATACGAGACTAGTATTGACAAGATCATCACTAATAAATTCCCCATCATTTCCTTCATCGTCATCACTAATTATCAAAATCTTTTTTATGGCAATTACTAAACATATATGGGAGATTTTTTATTAAAATCTACATTTAATAAAAAAATAGTACATTGATTGGGGACCTGTTGCGTGAATGATTGAAGTTGCCTGTTGCCTTTTGTCACAACACTATTTTTATGTCATAAAAAATTGGCAACCCGGTAAAAGTCAGTTTACTTCAATTAATAAAAAATACTACTTTAGCAGAGCTATAAAAATCGGAACTATCACTACTAAGAAGTAATAATTAACTATTTAGTTCAAAATCTTCACAAGTTTATAAAAAATAAACTAAATGTCTTACCTCCATAGCATTGATTAACATCCTCGTTAATCTGAAAGGAATCTTCTCTGGGAATTTTTCCCTTGTTTGGGTTACTTCGAAGCAATCTCCGAAGTCTATATGAAGAACTTTCCCAGTAGCTCTGTGGAGCATGATATTGGAGGGGTGCCTATCGCCGAGCCCCAGGATGTATCCAACCATGCTCATGACGGCTAGAGACCGAGTGTAGTTGGTGCGGCGCTCGAACCACACTTCAGCTGAAGGGCTCTTCAGCCAAAGAAGCCTTGCTAAGTCGTTACCGGAAGTTTGAGAAAGCGTGTGTTCGAATATTTCCACCTACAAATATATATATTTATCAGATCTTTAATTCTGTAAGATCTTTATTTCGTATTGACTCTACTAGTAGCTTATAATAATTATAATTTCTATAATCTAGTATAACAATAATAATTTCTATTTATAATTCTAATATACTTATTATATTGTCTCAGTCATAAAATTAATGTCTATTTATAATTTCTGCAGCCTTGTGGTGTCGGCCGGCTCTAGACCAACCTCACCGCACCTCTTCCCGTGAGTGTCGTCAAATGCAAGGAATAATAAAGTCGACACCACAAGCTCTGACGAACTACACCGCCTCTAAACGAGTGGAGTGGCCAAGCTGCTTGGTCAGCGTGACGTTTTAAGGCCGTATGGCACGCACAAGACAATATGCATGAGGAGGCCCATGTCCAGCAGTGCTGGGCTGGTTACACTACCCATAAAGGGGCTGGTTACAGTTTACAATATATTTATAATTAAACTTGTTAGTGTACATCCCCATAAAATATCCAAGTTTTGTTCGTATATGACTCTTACGTCCTCTCTCACGGTCATTATGAATTATACTCGTACCTTAATTGCCATTTGGCATTTGGGCCTACAGTCAGTACGATAATACTCGCCCTGACAGTACTGAATTGTCGATCTGGGACGTTTTGAGGTAAACTAGCATAACTAGTTTGTAATAACACCAGCAGTCATAAACCTAAGTATTTGTAATTTATAATACATTCTGCACGGTCCTTCGAGCTGGAACAAAGTGGATTATACAAATGTTACATAAATGACTTACCTTGTGCTTCAACATAAGTTTCTGATAATCCGATGCCATTCGCAACATGATTTGTTGCTCCGTATTCACACCCACTTTATTCGCCTTCTTGTCCCGATAATCGCTTATAAGATTATACAGTGTGTCGCACTGCGGCACCCAGCCTATAAGGCCAGAATTGGGCGATAGCGGTATGACGGTATACCGCTGTATTGCCAA
This sequence comes from Sesia apiformis, assembly GCA_914767545.1. Classification (NCBI taxonomy): domain Eukaryota; kingdom Metazoa; phylum Arthropoda; class Insecta; order Lepidoptera; family Sesiidae; genus Sesia; species Sesia apiformis. Next base: position 5,138,255 of record OU611963.1, read on the forward strand.
GTCGTGTCGGTAAGTGTTAGTATCGGCCTGCAGCAGTGTATTGATAAGCCCAAACAATTGCATAACGCGCTCGTCCTGCCTTAAATCCTCGTGACCTTTTAGTAGGAACATGTATTTTTTGCCGTCAGAGCCTTGGATAGTGAGACGGCGAGGTCGCTGTTTGGATTTAATGACCTAAAAAGCAATTGGTAGGTTAAAGCACAAACTAAAGAATGTTTTATTGTACCAATCACTCTGTAACCTTCCACTTTATTGCATAAGTTTACACTTGTCATTACGAAATAATCGTTTCAGGTGAAAAACTGTAAATATTATAAATAAAATATTCCTGTCTCAAAACGACCACTCAAATTTCTATATCTCCAAATTTTTGTAACTCAAAATTGCACTGACGAAACTGTTGTCAGTGGATGGATTATTTATTAATATGACTTTAAGGAAAAAATAATCAAAATCAGTGTGGTGGTTTCTATTCCTAGTCAAATCAACTACAATTGAATATATGGACAAGAAGCAATGAAAACTACGAAACTCATTGTTTATTGAACAAAATAAAATCGTTTGCTTTTGTGATACAATTGTAAAAATTCGACCTTGGACTAAGATAAGATATACACATGTAATAAGTATCATAATTTATTACCTATTCTGATTAACAAATAATTGTACGGTACTGCTAAAAAGAATTCAGTAGTTATTACTGATAACTACAGAATCACATTTTGCATGCGTTTTTTGCATTTTGATGCATTCTATCGCAGTAAGATAGAAATAGCCGAGATATAGCTATGTCCCTAGTAATTTACCTATATCACGAAAAACAGATTAACCGAACTGTTTTCATTCTATTTCATTCTATTACCTAAGCTTCAAAGAATCCTAATACGGCGATGGTAATAAATTCATTTACGACTGTTGTTGGCCTCTCACGTTTGGGTTTAAAACGACCTTCTTGTCTTAAATTTTTAATTAATCTATCAAATATCTTGCGATTAGGTAGCTCGCGGTCAGAATAGTGTTCCCTATACCACTTTAATGCATTATCTGGGCTTCGATAATTAAGAAAATACGCTTCAAATAAATCAACTTTATGCGTATTAGATAACGCCATGATGAATCACAAGCATCAACCGATAATAACAAATGAGAGTGACAGTTAGAACAATGTTGATTCTAAATTTGAATTTGTTTTGAATTTAGTTCAAAAAGTTCGTAATAGCATGGAGTTCGTAAATCTGTGAAAAAATATTTGAGTGCCATAAAAGCGTTCCATATTTCAGTTTCGTGTAGCACGTATCGACATGAAATTCAATTATGGAACACTTTTTAAATGATTTGTGCACAAGTAAATACTTCGACTACGATTTAGTACATTGTATTCTCCTATTGCATGAAAAAACATTTTATTAAATTTGACCAACTTCTGCTGTCCCGATTTTTTTCTTCCAATACAATGAAATGATCCTTGTAAGAAACTGAGTCGATCAGCATTAAAAAAAAAATTAGTCAATTTTATTCTTTTTTATGGACAACTCACGCTTGACCAAAAAATTACTACGCCAAAATTGTTTTCACAAAAAAAGACTTAATGGTTCCTAAGACAGTTTCCCTGTATCTCTTATGGTTTCAGATTTCCCCATACTGTCCCAGTTAAAAAAAGCACCCTGTATATTATATGTGTGTGTATGTGTGTGTGTGTGTATGTGTGTGTGTGTGTGTGTGTGTGTATGTGTGTGTGTATGTGTGTGTGTGTATGTATTAGGTCCTTATCTATGAAATTGCCGTTTTATATGGAAAAATACAATATTTTTTTTGTATGAAAATGTATATTTAATTAAGTATTGTCCATTATTATCAATGCTCAATCAACCAATGGAAGTCGATTGATGCCTCTGTTATAGAACTGGGGACGGGAATCGATGAATTCTCTGAAGCCGTTTTTCACTGACTCATCGGAGTTGAATTTTTTCTCCTGTAAAAAGTTATTCAAATTCCAAAAAAAATTAAAACCATAAGGGCAAGGTCTGGCGAGTACGGTGGGTGACGGAGTTTCCAGTTGAAGCTTCTGTAACTTTGACACTGTCTGTCGTGCAGTGTGTGGGCGAGTGTTATCATGGAAAAGCAATGGACTAGAGTGATTGATCAGACTCGGTTGTTAGATAGAGAGCTTGTCCATCGTCGTTCGCAGTTCTTCATTCTACACATCTGCATTAATTGTTGTGCCAGATCTCAAGAACCTGTAGTAGATAATACCGGCGCAGGACCACCATGCAATCACCAGAGCTTCTTTTGACTCAGTTTACGTTTGGGACATTGTTTGGCTGTCTCCTGGATTCAACCATTGTGACGAACGTTTATGATTATCATGCAGGATCTACTTCCCATCACAAGTGACGATAAGATTCAGAATCCCTTCATTCTTGTGCCGGTTCAGCAAAGTAAGGCAAGCTGTGACGCGTGTTTTCAGCTGACTTTTATTAATACGGTATCCACTCTCCGAGCTTCTTCACTTTCCCGATTTGACGCAAATGAATCAATATCGTTTTGTCACTTACGCCGAAGGCTGCTGCTAACTCGGACGTGGTTTGAGATGAATCCGCTTCCACTATTGCTTTTAATTCATCATTATCGATTTTAGTCTCCGGTCATCCATGGAGCTTGTTGTTGAGGTCGAAATTTCCAGAACTGAAACGATCAAACCAAAAGCGCACCGCGCGTTCCTTTGCGGTGTTTGGTCCGTACACATCGTTGATATTACGTGTCGTCTGTGATACGTTGCTACCACGATGGAACTTGTATTCGAAAATAACGCGAATTTTTAACTTTTCCGTGGTCGCAAACACAACAATATCTAAGCAAAAAGTCGTTGGACGGAAAAACAAATGAATAACTGATTTTGAAGAAGAATGTCATACTTAAATTGAAATTAATTTGAATTTGGAATTCAAAGCCAAACGCAAGATAACTAAGTTCAAATTGGCGACTATGAACAAACAGCTATTTCAAAGGTAAGGCCCTAATAAAACACTTATAATATATAACTGGGGTTGTATTACAATACAAACTTTTACAACACCATCGAAATTCCCGAAATCGAAACCATTCGAATTCGGGTTTTGAATAAGTCCATTCATAATGCTAATGAATGGATGGTTTTGAAATTCAGTGTCAGATAAGATAGTTCAGTGTAAGATAGTCCTCTGCAAACAACAACATGTAACACATTTTCATAGTATAAAATTGCAAGGCATTTCATCTTATGGGGTAAAGTGACTGGCAACTGCTATTTTGAATCATTTATCATTAACGATAGAGTGCTTTCATAAAACCAAAAACATCTTCAAGACCCTACTTTAGTCTATCACTGGTGGGATGGTTTTTTAACACTGATATATATATAAACCTCTCCGAACACTGATCTTCGTTATGAGCCTGAACCTTAACGAATGCCTTCTTACCTGTAAATGGCTGTGTATGTGGGATATATTGATGACTTTCTCATTGGGTACGTATGATCCTGGTATGGCTAACTCAAAGTCCTTACAGTTGTGCAGCTTTCTACTCACGTACTGCAGTTCTATGGACGTCAGCGAGCGGAATTGAGACGTTAAGCGACGGAACACGTGGTAGTAAAGATCCCACGCTTCGTTTAAATAATACTCTTCGTTTGTTTCCTGCGAGGTGATGTAGATAATAACAAATATTGTATATATTGTGTGGTGTAATGTGGTTATTTGAATATCAATCTATACAAATAATCAACAGAGGGTTTTGTGATACAATCCATAACGCCACCGGATGACTAACTTTTAAACTATTTTAATAACTATTTTAAACTACAACAAGCTGCTTGAAAGCTGTTGGATGAAGTACATGATATAGTCCTTCATCAAATATTTTTGTTTTTTTTTTCGCAATGGCTAAATTCTTGTGGCCCTAATGGCCTTTCAAGAGTCACCAGAAATGTATGGTTTAGGGCGAGCGTAGAAGGCGCTCAGCCAGGAGCAAAAAGCGCAACAACGAGCCTAAGGGCTCCCCGCCGGTAGACCAGCGAAAGGAACGGACCTCGACTTAGGGTGTTGCTTTGAGAGGGTACCCCGGGATCGTGAGTCGGTGAGACGCGCCCAGGCACGTGTCGATACTTGGTAAGTGTTGGCTGAAGGTCGGTGTGTGTTCACGGTGTAGCGAGGGGGACGTCCTCGTTTCCGCCAGCGCGGCGGCGGGGACGGTATATATGTGTAGCCTGTGAGTGTAGTGTAAAAACCGCATTGGCAGCAGTAATTGGGTCATAGGGGTCGTCTAGGGCGTGCCGAGGACGACGACCGTAACGGGAGTGGCATTCCTATCGGGTACATCGGTTAGGGTGGCAACTATTAGGAGGTTAGGATGGTGAGGGAATCTGTCGTAGTATGGAGTTCCAAGTCCTTATGGAAGTCGACATTGCAAGAGTACCACGGAGCAGCCACAACCTTACGCACGAATCTATTTTGGAGAGTTTGAAGTATTTTAATGTTGGAGGGGGCTGCGTGCAAAGACAACGCTAGCGTAGGTCATTATGGGACGTATGAAGGTTTTTTACAATGTCATCTTATTTCTAAGTGACATTTTACTTCTCCCGCCTATGAGGGTTGAGGCGACCGAGTACAAAGGAGGCTCGATTTGTTCTAGTTTTCTAAACACAGTTTTTGTTCTTGTTCTTCTTCTAAACACAGTCCAAATGTGTTCTCGGAAGTTCAGTCGGTGGTCTAGTGTGACTCTAAGATATACGATCTTCCTAACCCAGGGGATAATTTGACCAAAAAAGGATAACGGGAGTGGGGAGAGACGGGCCCTAGAACGACGAGTGCTACCCGTAGGAAAAGGGAAGCACATGGCTGCATTTTTCTTCAGGTTGATCTCTGGGGCGGCGACTGCGCGTTGGAGACGTAGAGAGACACGTCGTAGGTCCTGTCTGAGGCGTAGAGGGCGGTGTCATCCGCAAAAAGAGCAAGCTCTATTCCATGGGAATGGGGGGATGTCATTGGTGTAGAGGGAATAGAGCGTAGTGTTAGGACGGTGCCCTGAGGGACTCTAGCTCTGATTGGGCAAGAAGTGGACAGAGTGGCTTCAACTCTGTAGAGAAAGGTGCGATTGGTAAGGTAGTCTCGAATGATGAGAATGAGACTTTTAGGCACCTCCAGTTGGTACATTTTATAGATTAAACCGTTGTGCCAGACCTTGTCAAAAACCTTCGCTACGTGGAAGACAGGTAGGATCTTGGAACAGTCTTCTTTGGTTGAGACCTGTGAGGATGTGCTCGGTGATTTGGTGCACCTGCTGGACACTAGAGTGGTTGGCTCTAATGCCGAACTGTTCATCGATGAGTAGGCTTTTTGAGTTGACGTGACTCAGTAGGCAGAAACGAGATTTCTTTCATAGTTTTGCCATTGTACTAAATAGGCTAATGGGTCTATAACTAGAGGGTTCCGAGCGATGTTTACCTGGTTTGGGGATGTCGATAAAGACGGCTTCTTTCCAGACTGCTGGAATGAGATGATGTTTCATTGTAGCATTGTAAATAACCACAACAAGTGCGAACAACTTGATCGGGAGGCTTTTAAACACCATTATAGGAATTCCATTGATGCCAGGTGATTTTGTAATTTTGACACTTTTGATGATATCCTGAATTTCAGTTACCGTAACCGGTAGAAGGGAATCTGATAGGGGGAATGAGGCTCGAAGCCCCACCTCTCCGTCAATCAAGTCGACGTGTGACGCGTCAACCGGTTGACAGCTAGGGGAGCATTGGGCTTCAAGGCTGTTGACTAGGCATCAGCCTTTCTTCAGCCTTCTCTTCATCGCCAAATGCGGGAGGGCCGTTCGGTCTAGTCAGGGGGGCAGTATTGCCTGTTTTCATAGATTTAGCCAACTATTATATTTCTATTTACTAATGCATATGTATTTAATATCTATTTTTTTAGTATGTATATTTTGCGTATAAGTATATTATCAATGTATTATTATATCATTATTGTTATTTATAGAGATTAATTAAGCTTTACTATTTGAGTTCTTCTGCACCTGCTTAAATTTTTCACATTTAACCAACGGTTGACTGGTAGAGAATGCCTTAAGGCATTAAGTCTGCCTCGATACAATATGGTACACAACTTAAAGAGTAAATAAATAAATAAACCGCCAGTAGGGTGTATGTGATGGCGAGATCTCTGACAACAGATCGTCCCAGTTCTGTATTGTAGTACGTCGGGTCGGCGTGTAACATTATGAGGGGTCATTGGAGCTATAACGCCAAAGTCGAGTTGGTTAATGAATCTGTCAAGGCGTTTACCATTCTGGGTGGGTGTGTGGCTATTGAAACTAGGGTGTTTGGAGGTGAGATCGCCTGCCAGGATGACTGAGTTATCCAAATCGAGGAGTGAATTGAGTCACTCCTCGATTTGGATAACTTGAGGATAACTTGACCTTGAGGTCAGTTATGAGCAGTTCTCTAATGGGGGGCAAGTAGACAGATGCCAGAGTGACAGGCGGATGACCCGTCATAGCCAAGTGGCAGACCGAGGCCTCCATATTAGTCAGTGGAGGTGTGGGTATGGAAATGCAGTGCAAGGACCTTCTGTATTAAATGAGGGTGCCACCTCCTCAGCAAGTCAACCTGTCATTTCGTACTAAGTCGTACTGGGCGATTTTGGAATCGCATTGCCTAGGTTTCAAGGTCTCTTTCACTAAGATTATATTTGGTGATTTCTGAGGAAATCGTGACTCGCGAATAGCCAAGGATGAAAATATTTTTGCTCAAAAAGTAGCGTGACTATGTAATGAAGGTATGCAGATGAATTTCATAGATTTTAGTTTAGAAAGTACACTTCCCTGTGCTAGGAACATGTAATTAAAATAAAAAAATATTGTTATTCACCTTATAAAGCTCACACCAACGTTGCGCCTCCTGAAGGTCTCTCCCATACATCTGAAGGAAAGACACTTCTTTTAAAGTTTCTGGATCTCGGTCTATCATCGTATGCATCTTGTCTAGTGTTTTAAACATCCCTCTATAATCTTTTTCACTGAAATACAGCCTGAAAAAATGTTTAAATAAAATTTACTTGTATAAATTTGGGAAGTAATTAAATGAGCAGCAGATATACCGAAAGTAGAAGCAAATCGATGGCAACAAATGTAAAGATGGGTTAGGTTTGGGGTCCATGGTGACTTTATGTTGATAGTCTTAGTAATTAAAAATTCAAAAATAGTTTGTTTTGTTGATCATGATTAGCTGCCCTATTAGTATTTTTTTTTTAATTTTATAAGAGTTATCTATATCAATGTATAATATTTGAAAAGGTGTATATTCTGTACCTTGACGCCTCATCAAGAGCTATGAAAACCTGATCGTGCCACAATATGGCCACTTTTATCAGCTCATCAGATATTATAGCAGCTTCATTGACGAGATTCTGTGAATGTGTACACATTGTTTTCAATATATAGTTGGCAGCATTCTTTCGTGTAAGAATCGATGATTTTGTAGCAACAGTCAGGGGAAAAACTAATGCCTGTGGGTGTAGTTTCCCAATATCAATTAGAAGTACGTGAACGAGCTTTGCCACCAAAGTTCGTGGTGAGTCAATCCTAGAAATGAGTTGCGGTATCACTTGGAGCCAAATTTTTATGTCGATTTGCCTGATCCCCTCGAAAAGGGCGTCGTATATCGCGGGGTGGTGGCCGTGATCGAACCATAGTGTTAACAGTCTCAATGTGTCTTGAAGAGAATTCCCATTAGATAAACTGATGGACTTAAAGAATCCTTCGATAGCTGGTATTGTGTGAGTATTGATGAAATCAGCTCTTGATACTTTCTTTTCGCCAGAGCCGCCGGCGACGCTACTTTCCGAAACATTATCTTGCTGTTTGTAAAACAGAACAGTCTCGAAGTTCATACAAGCCCACGCGTGGCACGCTTTGTACCATTCCGGTGCAAGAATCGTCGCGGCTGCGTAGTTCCGTAAAATGTCGGGAATGGATAACTCGTTGATTTCTTGAAGAGACTCACACCAAGAGCCAAGTTTCAAATGGCATCGTGCCAGCAATCTGCATTGCCCATCATTGTCGGAATCAGAGTTGTCCACAAATCTTTGTAAGACGTCGTAAGCGTAGCGTTTGTTGCCCGCGTCCCATAAATTCTTGCTGTAAGCCAGCACGACCCGCGGGTCTTGGTCACGCAACAGAACGTCAGGGTTGGTAATCGGATCGCAGCCTATTATCGACAGTACTACCTTCCGTGCGTGGTTCAGTGCACCAGTTTTTCGGCAGAGTGAGGCGAATTTGAGCCAAGTCTGGAAGTCATCTCGGGGTGTCATCACTAGACTGCGTACTTGAAGCATTTTCCTCCAATCCTCGACAAGTCGCTGGCCTCCCTGCAATCGTGTCCACCACGTCTTGTGAATTGTACTTCTCCTCCCTTCTACCAATTTGTATGTCACTACTTCTTCTAATTCTGTTAGTAGCTGAGCATAAACTAGCGATCCATATGCTCTTTGGTAGCTTTCGCCAATTACTGAAGTCAATTCGATATCAAGCATGTTTCTAGCAGAATCAATATAATGTCTAGACTCTTGCCAGTGACCTTCGTGGATAGCAATAATAGCTCTATAAAAGGCGCCATCCTGAGTGTCTTCTGGGATCAATTCAACGTATTTTTTCATTGAATTCCACTCCTGTAAGCCCCAAGTTGCCGCCGCTGCTATTTTAGCCGTTTTCTTCTGAACATCCCCCATCATACTGTCCCATTGTTCTGTTGAAATGTTGTATAATTTACGCCACTCTCCCATGGCTTCCAAACACCTCATCATACCTAATCTGGACTCATGGTCATGGGGTTCTACCTCCAATTTCTTATTGTACAAGTCTAAAGCTTGATCCCAATTATGCAGTTTTTCGTACCATCTCACGTGGACGTTAAGAGAAGTGTTACCCTTGCTATTCTGCGTTATTACTTTCTCGAGCAAGCCGTTAGCGGCATCCTTCTGTTGAAGTTTGTTATTAATGTAAATAAGGGCTTCTACAACTTGTGTTGTTGGACTTCTGCGATATTCCTCTTCCTGCAAAATATAACAAGAGTTTATACATGTGAATGTCTACTACAGGCTACCAAAATAAAATTATTTGAGGTACCTTGTAATAAAGAGCTTTAGCATAAGCCCTGCAGCTTATGGCCATATCGCCAAGTAATTTGATAGGTATAGGCAATGCCCCTACGTCACAGTGTTCCATAAACTCTGCCAAGTTTAATACAGCAAGGGACATTTCTGGGGCATCAGGAACACATAAGGCTTTTTCTAAAACGGTCACAAGTTCTTTACGACTTGGCTCGTCTAGTTCAGTCCAGCAGGACATGAACGCAGCGTTAAATAAATCTGTAGCAAGTTGAGGGTAGTTGAGAGCTAAATTGGAACAAGCCCTGTAAAACAGATTTAAGTTATTATAATAATTCTTTAGATGGTTTACACAGTAAATGAAACGAATGTAAAAGGTACTTGCCTTATAGCAGGACTATCAGATTCTGCGAGAAAGCTCCCAGACAGCTGTCGCAACCACTCAAGCCAATCATCCTTAGTTATCAAACTATTCACTGACCAACACTTGCGTAAATTCTCCACGTTTATTACCAGTTTCTGAACAGACTGCTTGTTGCTCGTAGGAGCTAAAACCTGCAAATAATTTATATGACATAGTTGTAAAAGAAAGGTCCTTTGAAATAATTAATGCCCAAAATATATTAGAACTTACTTCATTCTTTTGATTTCGTAATCGTAGTCGCACTTCATTCAAATAATCATCGTCAGAAGCAAGTGTAGATATCTCCTGTAGTCTCGTGGTGTACACAATGTAAGTCGGACATTGAATTTTGTGTTTTATCAGTATCCTTTCCATCGATGGTATATAATCGATGTATTCACGCCCTAATTGTATAACTAGAGCACAAAGAGTTTTCATAGCAGGTTGCCTTAAAAAAGGATTATTCTCCAGAACCCTTGCAATAGCTTGAATAATTACTGCTGAATAAGGTTTGAAGTACAAGTGCAAACATAAGTATTCAATTGTCTCTATAGCTAACTTAGATATCGATGTGGGAACATTCCGCCCGTCAAAAAGTCCCGTAATGGCCGGAACTACCGAGAGCAAAACATCATCTAAATTATTTTCAAATTTCTGCATTGCTAATAACATTTTTTCAGTCAAAAACCTGTCTTTACTGGTGTCGTACTTGAGTACTTTAAGAATATTCGGCAGTATCCTCCTGAGGTAGATTTTAAACTCTGTTCCTATAGCTACAGTTATGTGCTCAACCAGCATGATAAGTGTTGGTTGCAATTGACAATCCTGTGTCCAATACTCTTTTATTATGTCGAAAATATCCTCTAAATAAGGTCGAATGTGTATTTTAACAACAGATATAAGCTGCGCTAATTGCGTGAATAGAAATTCGCGGAAATTGTTGTTGTCTGTCGTGCGAATCACATTTAGAAGAGTGGGTGTAACGCGGGAAACATATGGTACACATGTAATCCCCATAGATTGGAAGATGTAAGTAATGGAGTGCACCACGCTCGTGTGGTGCTGCGCCAGCGAGGGGTCGCGAAGCATTCGCATCAGCGACGTCACCACTATACCAGGGTAAAATTCATCTAGAACTATGGGAGACATGCCCACAAGCATCTCATTTACACTCAATTCAAAGTTATCATTCGCTGCCGGGTCAGTAGCAGGAATCAAGGTTGACACAGTTTGAAAGTCGATTAATCCTTGATTAACTTTGTGTTTATAAGGATCAAGAGCACCCAGAAGCCCTAAAACGCGTATAGTTTCACGCCTGTCTCTTATATGCTGCTCTGTCTTCAAAAAGTTAAGTAGCATGTCCATAAGTTGTGGATATTCCATGTATGGTGTTACCACATGGCCCGTTGCACTGACAACTTGCCCAAACGACCACAGAGCTACGCTTCTCATTTCTAAATGGTTTGGATCTGACAAAATCTCAAGCTGGATAGAAATCAATTGAGAAATCCATTGATTCAATGACTTTCGATCACCGTTTACTTCAGCCAAGTCACCTATAGCCTTCAATATAATGGAAATCATGGTAGAGCTACTCTCTTTCTCTCTAAGTTTAGGCACAAGTACTTTGAGTATCGTATCCACAAACTGTCGTGTAATCATCGGCGCATGTGAGATAATGTTATTCACCATTCTTAAGGATTGTTCTTTGCAACGAGTAGATTCTGAATGCTGTATTTCCATCAATATTTGCACAAATAGCTGACGCAAGGCGGGTGTGGTGTAACTTGGATTTATGTTACTTAATCTCCCAACAACACACAGAGCTAGCTCACTCACGTCTGTACTTGAATCATTGATTGCAACAAACAGACAACTTAAATGTTCTTCTACTGCTAAGTACCTATCATATACAGGATTAGTAAACACCTCAAATACTCTATAGCGGACTTCATGATCGAAGTCTGACCGACCTACAGCAAGGAGTTTTCCAAGAGACTCGTCAATTATCAAATTCAAAGTCCTTGAATTTGACTGTGAACACCTTTCAATGGCTTTGATGAGTAATTTTGCTGCAGTTCTTACAGCTTCTAAACGTACATCGTGCTGCTCACTCAGCAAATAGTGATCAGTGCATCTTCTTATAAAGGACATTAGAGCATTATTCCATTCAAAATCAAATGAGCCCAAAGTGCGTAAAGCTAAAACTAACTTAGTAGCATCATGTGGTTCTACAAGTAATGCAGAGGAGAACATTTGAACAATCTGCTGCTCAGCATTATTTGAACCATAATATGGTTTCTTCCTTAATATTAGTGATAGCATATTTAGCAGTCTATCTGTGATTTCTTTTTTCAAGGAGGGCAAATTTTGACTGAGCTCCTTAAAGCATGTTGTTAACTGTGGACTTAGTCCAGTCCCACACATAGGGTCTAGTAATTCTTTGACCTCATCCGCTACATTTTCTCTCATGGCAAAACATAATAAAGTGACACAATTAAACAAAGCAGAGTTTGAACCATTTCTTTTTCTGGGGGTTTCCTTTGAAGGTAAAGATAATTTTATAATTTCTATAATTCTGCCTAAGTATTGTTGAATATCAGTCTCTACAGCAACACATAACAAGCCGAGGGTTGTAAAAGCTCTTTCCTTTTCTCGGCCTCGTAACAAAGTGATCAAATGATTTATTGTTGATTTTAAATGCCTCTTCACAAATATTTCTCGGCTGAATGCAGCTAGTTTTGGTATAATAGAAAGGAGCATTTGATGTACACTATGAGATCTTGATATTTGCTGAGCCATTACATCTGTAAATTAATATACAGGAATTTGTAATATACAGGAATTTGTCAGTCATATAATAAGCATAAATGTTCTCATTTATAATTTAAATAAAAATACATAAGAACCTGAACCAACCTTACCTGAACAAATTTTTTCATATTTTTCTGCAATCAATTGTCTACAAACATTGGACTCGTAGATTATAAATTGCTGTTTTTTGTCTTGAGGCAAATGTGATGGCCATATTGTGATTTTTACACTAAGAGACAACAGCTCATCTGATATATCCTGCACAGCAACAAGTTTTTGCATCAATGTTGCATACTTTTTCTCCCAGCAAGCATTTGAACATCTCAAAAGCTCATTCAATATCAACAATGCTCCATGTACATGGTCATCCCTGCTTAGACCTTTCTCTCTGAGAGGGCTATCTGTGAATGAGGTCATTGCTTCATCATAGCACTGTTGATACCAAGGAGCCTTACTGCTGTGACCAGGTACTTCTCTTTGAGCTGTGACAACCAGAGCTGCCCTCAATGCCCTTGCTGCCAATTCCCTTATTTGATCTTTAGGGTCTCGCAGTGCTGTTATGATATGGCTAAAGAAACAGTTAATGTGTTGATACACATAAGAAGGTGTTGCAATAGCCAATTCCCTAAGAATAAGAACAGCAGATAGTCGCTTTCCTTCATTTCTTTCTTCAGATAGCCAATTAAAAGATCTCTTTATTTCACCTTCAACATATTCACCCCTTTTCACACCCAATGAAGTTGCAAGGCGACCCATTGTTTTGGCTGCTAGTTCTAAAACACTAATATCAGTTGAGGTAAATACATTTCTTAAGTAATGTGCATAACGAATTGTTCTTGTTTTAGTTGTTTCTGTGTCACCACCAATTAGGCACCCTGGAACAATAATAAATAATAATCAATCACTTTTAATGGTTTTAAAATATGAAACCTACAATAGTATATGTCATATTATAAGTAATGAAAGAAACATTTTACAGCTTTTAATGGGTATGGGGTTGAAACTGTACAGCAACATATGATTTGTTATTACACTATTGTTATTATTATGATGTCCCACTGCCCGACACAAACCTATAATCAACCTAGTAATTACGATAGAGTTTCAGACCATAATCCAACATGTCGATAATGTGCAGGTTGCTAAATGACCTAAATTTTTTTCTAGGACTACCGACTGAGCAAACATTGAAAGATGACTTCCAAATATTATAAATTAACAGATAAATTTGTGACATTATCAACCAAGTTACCTACCAGTACCTACCATATTTTTTAACTACTGTGGAGACTCAATAATCCGAACCTCAGTTATACAGATTCACAATTATCTAGACTGCCAACTACAGCCAAATATAATTATAATTGAATCTTTAAAAAAGGTGAAACTGGCCGTAAGTTAGCAGATAATTAAGGAGTAGGTACTTCTACAATATCATATAACAAGAAGAACAAAGATTATGTTTTGAAATGGCTTTTATTTAAAGGAACAGCAAATAATACTAAATGAGCAGCAAATCAAGATAAGAAAATAACCTATTTTTTAATAACAGAAGTAAATAATTTACAAAGAATAAATAAATGACTAAGAATGTCACCACCAAGTTGACAGAATTGCTTTCCATGGCTATTTCTTTGTATTTAGAAATACAAAAGCTTTAAAACTTCTTTCTTTAAAACTTTAAAGTTGGATATTGTTTTTGTTCTTTTGAAATAAATATCTAATATTATTTACCAATAAGTTGCCTTTTCCTACAAATGTAATTATCCAGATGATCCAAATGTCTTAGCCTGGTTACTAGAGTCTCTACTGTATTTATTTTTGACACAATGCATAAGCAATATTAATAACAGCAAGGTTGTTTTGCGAAAGAAAAAAAATCACTATACATATTTGTCCAGTTCTTTTTCAATTTCCCTTTATAATATTCCAATAGGAAAGGTTATATACAACCTAAAAAGGAATTCTCAGATTAGTTCCATATAGTTGTAACATATATTGTTTGTCGTTTTATTAGCACAGATCAGAGACTTCAATATCTTTTTTCATCTAATACCTATAGAGATTTTTTTACTAACAGGTGTAGAACAAAAGTTCAGTATTTTGACATCGGGAATTCCATATTGAGAGGTTGAAAGTATTATGATCCAACAATAGTCTGTACCTTTTAACTGAAATATAATATCAGATTGATAATCTTGCTGGTACACATTTAGAGTGTAGTGCAGGAACCCCAAAGCATTATAAAGGTTTAGAAATAATGACTGGTTTTCGTACCTTGTGGACAACCAACATTGTAGATTAAAATTTAATATTATTTTTTATCTGATATCTATAATATAATCAGAAAATGGTTTGTTTGATACCTAATAACTCTGAAACAAACATGAATTCCTACAAAATGTCAACATGTGTAGTTTGCATGTCTATTTTAAACATAGAAGTTGTTAATCCTATTTCTATGCAAGTTCCATGTTAAGCGTTACACTAGTAGTAGTAGTACACTACATAGTAATCTACACTTATAATAAAACAGTAAAAAGGGGTAGACTCTGAATGTGGACTTAATAGTTTTTAACTATTAGGGGTCTTTTTAGAAGCTATAGAGCCCAACACAACAATTTTAAAATTTATGACCAATTGTTTGTTTGAGCATCACGTTAAAACTACTGAATGGATTTTGATTGGGTTTCCACGAATGTATAATTAAGTATCCAGAAATAAAACTGGTATGTGAGTCATCTTCATATGACACAAGGAAGTTGAGTTATAGAGAAAAATATAAAAAGACTAATACAATTACTCAAGATACAATATATCATGTTGGTGCTATTACAAGTGTCAAAAATATTTTACGGCTGCTTAATCCACGCGGGCGAAGGCGCGGGTAGAAGCTAGTAGAATATAAAATAGATGTCTAAATTATATCTACAAACATAACCTAGAAGTTACCAATAATAAGTATCCCAGCAATCTTCTCATTGTTTTCGTAACTCGAGGTCATTGCATGTATCTGCTGGTTGAAGTCGTCGAGCACCTGAGTGAGAGACTCCTGTGACATTTCTCGAAGATCCGTTTTAGCAAAGTGAAGCAGCTCTCGTAAAGCCTTGTTTCTAGTCTCCGCATTGCGTGAATTAAGCCCAGAGACGAGCTCCGACACTTGATACATCGTCATTTTATCAAATTATAAGTCAAAATCTATAATTCAAAGTTAAAACTTAGGAGGTAAGTAGCGTTACATTTCTAACTGGCAAAAGTCTTTTTAAATGATTATTTCAAACACGACACTGTATCACAAAGAATTCGAAATAATATTTGCAACAGAAATATCGTCTCATTTTCATCTATAGTTTTTGTAATAAATATTATGAAAATTAGTTGTATTTTTGAAAGGATTGATCTAAACGTAAACAAAATTACACCAAAACGTGCGGCCCGTAAACAGAGGAACTATAGATAGGTATGTCCAGTTATTATAGGAAGAGCTCTGACAGTTGACATAAATCTCTCACCGACTCGCGATCCCGCGGTACCCTCACAAAGCAACCCCTAAGCCGAGATTCGTTCCTTCCGCCGGTCTACAGCCGGGGGAGCCCATAGGCTCGTTGCTGCAGACACTTTTTGCTCATGGATGAGCGCCTTCTGCTCTCGCCCTAAACCATACATGTCCGGTAACCTTGAAAGAAGATTAGGGCACAAGAATTTAGCCATTCCGAAAACAAACGATATTTTTGAGATTTTCTGCATTTAAACCTTTAGAGAAATATTTTATTGGCCTTTCAAGAGTCGCCGAACATGTATGGTTTAGGGCGAGTGCAAAAGGTGTTCAGCCAGGAGTGCAGCAACGTTAGATATTGTGTCCGTTTATAATTTACTTCCTAATTTTGACAGGTCTTTATTGGTAGGTGTAAATAAAAATACATAGTTTACAATAATAATAATAATAAGGTAAATTGAAACGAATAAGTTGGCAAGATTATGTCCGCTGATCGCAGCGCCGCGCCGCGCTGACGGGACTTGTTTTGTGGCGCCTACTCTAGGTCAGATCTTATGATTACTTTGTTTACGGTACGGCCATTGACCGAGTTTCGTTCTAATACAAAGATATTCAAAAACTAATTTTTGACAACAAGTAATGATATAAAATAATTTGAAATATTGCTAATTACTATATCTGAAGTTATATTTTATATCACAATTTAGAAGTGATATTTTTGTAATTAAGTTAATAATAAAAGATATTTAAAATATAAAGGCATAAAAGGTTTTTGAATGTACTGTTTTTATAAAGTACATGCTGAAATGTATCTCGTTTACACTATTGGTTTAGAAAAAAAAATATTTACGGTACTGTCTCAATTTAAAATAAATAAATTGTTACTGAATATACACGATTATATTATAATATATAAAATATAGTCATAGATATAATAATAGATTTTAGAACACATTCGGTTAAATAATCGTAACAATATTCTAAACGTACCTTTGGCAAGGATGACGCGTGCATTTTCAATACTTTCTACATGTCATCTTCTCCACCAACCATAAACAACCGACCAATCGTCTCAGCTGAGAGGTGACTGACTGCTTGACGTTCAGTGGCTTGTTCTTGTGTTCTTAGTCTTTATTTTGAAGCGAAATTTTCAGAAATAACTGATATTATTGTTCAACAAAATAAGTAACTTTCATCATGAGTGAATTGAGTCAAGAAGAGGTAAGTAGAGTTTTTGTTTTGTACACGGACCTTGGCGTAGTGCGTATGGCAAATCTAATTTCGTAACAAAACAAAGCACTAGTGGTTCACGTTTGCGCGCGTTAAGATTTTTTTTCGCACGTGGTGCAAGGCTCACACTCTGGTTGCAGATACGTAGACGTCGTCTGGCGCGATTAGCTGCTCTTGGTGGAAATGCACCAGTCCCATCGTCTGCGAGTCCGCCAGTCACCCCCGGGGCCTCGGTGCCCCAGTCCGATGTGCAAAACTTGCAACAGCCTCAGTCCCGCCTATCTCCCACACCAGCTGCTCGTGGATCTACATCAGAACCAAACACACCTTCAGATGTTGCTAATGCTAACAAAGAACCAAATTTTTCAAATGATGTCAGTAATAGTAAAGTATCAAGTAACGAAGCTGAAATATCAGCTGGTGGCTTAATTGTAACTGAAAAAGCAGACAGTAATTTGTTAGATGAGATGCCTGATACAAAAATGACTGACTTGTCTCAAACGAGACAATACAATAGCTTTGATTCAATGGGTGAGGACACATTGTTGACTTGTGGTTCAGTGAGGGTTGGCAGTCTGCCACAAACAACAGTAGTGACTTCAGAAGTAGTAGCAACAAGAGAAGATAGTGCTTCAAGGTCAATATCTCCAACACAGTTTGTAGAGCCATCTCCTGTGCAGTCTCGGCCTAGTAATTCATTACCAAGTTGCTCAAGGAGATCTCTATCCATGGATGTAGATGATGTATCAGAGAGGAACTCACAGTCTGAACAACAAACTGAAGCAATGGAGGTTAGTCATCATTATGTTTTTGCTTTATCTCAAAGAAATGTATCTTTTCGTGATTAAACTTTGAATTATTATAGTATTCCCTAATACCCTAAGAATTTCTTTTGTTTGTATTCTTATTTGTGGTTTGTAAAATTGAAATGGCATGAATATTGCTCAATTGAATAAACAAACCCATTATAGTGTAGCCATAACTTCAAACTGATATTTCAAAAAAATAATTTATGGTGTAGACACCCCTATAAAATCTAATTGATGTGAGCCTTTAAACATCCCACTGCAGTGCACAGGCCTCTCATAGTATATCACTAAAGAGTTGTAAATTCTATTTAGTTTTTAAAAATAAATGCATTTGTGTATTTTATTAGTATGTATATTACATTTCTCAAAGATTCCAGTTTAATTGTATCAATGTGTTAATATCTACAGGTGGAAGATAGTGACTCATTAGCATCACCTGTTCGTAAGCTATCACGATCTAGAACCGTGAGCTGTTCAGAATTGACAGAGGAACAACTGCGGAGTGTTGTGGGGAAGATCTTACAAGTCTCATGGTCAGAAGACAGTGCAGGTAATAATTTAACTACTAAACTTTTATATCAGTTACAATAGAAAAATTTAGATTTTATTATTGTGAATCTCATTTTGTAGGTGGAATATTTGTCCCATCAGTTGCAGCTGCCCTACTTGACAACCCTAAATTAAGCCTTGATGAGTTATCAACAACGGCTATTATGGATGTAATAGTCCAGGTGGAGGATGGTCTTGATCCCCTTAATCAGAAGCTTATAGCATTGTCTGAAACATCAAAAAGGCTAAGTGAAGACTGTGGAGATGATTTATTAACAAATGGCCACCTTGGCTCTGAGACTGATTCTGACAGAGCCGATTGTCCAGCACCGGCACTGCCTATGCCAAAAACAATGCCTACCGAAGGTCTGATTGTCAGTTACATATTGAGATTCTACAACAACATTAATCTATATGAAAGAGAACATCCCAAAAAGAGTTCAGAACCACCACTAAGTGACTTACTACAAGTCTTGAGAACTTTACTAGTCAATCATCTGGTGCTCATCCTGCAAGGAAAATTTGGATTGGAGAAGTGCAAAAAATCTCCCCTACTGCCTTACATTCTTATCGGAAATACTCCAATAGGTCTCATTCCAGAACTGTTGCTCTCTACTTACATGGATAAGGAAGTATTTGAAGAGGTAATATGCTTTTATTGTAATAGAAATAATATCAGCTTATGACATCCCACTGCAGGGCACAGGCCTCCCCTAGTTTGGCTCTTGCCCACTGACCATATGAGCCTTATCAAAACATACATCATACCTTAGATTTTTTTTATTCTTGACTATACAAATTTCTTCAAGATGTTTTCGTTCTTCGCCAAGTTAGTAATAATTGAATAATATCTATACTTAATAGAACTCAGGGGTCAGTGCTTGAACTCACAATCTTATGAATGTGAATAGACCCCTACCCACGCTATTACTACTCTTTATAATAATGCATATTATAAAGCCTACACTCCACTATAATACATATTATATTGTATAAGAAAAATAGCCAGTACAGTATTTATTGATGAATTTCAGAATACTATAATTAATCAGTAGATTCATCAGTAGATATTTATTAAGATAAAACAATGTCTCGTTGATTCTGCACTGCTTTTACAACATCAACTTGATATGTAACCTTTTCCCTCAATGAAACTTTCTATAAATCAATGCCATAAAATATCAAGGTCATCTACCTAAAATCTATATTGTTATTATTTAATAGACAAGCAGCTTGCACTGATGGGTCTGTATTTATTTTTGTGCTCTCGAGATATTGTTGAGTATGTTTTTGAATTGCTCTCAATTTGTTTTTATCATTTTCATTGCTTAATTAGCCAGTCCAACATTGAGTATGATACTGAAGACTGCTCTTCACAAATGCTTTTGTTTCAAATTCAAATATTTATTTGCATAAACATGGTACAATAGTTGTTATGTCATGCAAAATCCAGCAGCTAACGTTATAATAATATTCTGTGATATTTTCATCATTTAATTAATTTAACCAATTATTTAATAAATGTCATTCCAATTAATTACATGTCTAAGTCTTTAATAAATGTCTATACTTTATGTCATATAACTTAAAATCTTTGCTTTCTTTGTTGTTTCAAATATTTATTTATTATGATCATTATAGGGGTCAATCATTATAGGAATTATCAATATTATTCCACACTTGTATTTAAATATTCCTTTAGTGAATAAAAACATTTGTCAAGTAGCCATAATTTTAATTTTGTTTTGAAAATTACATAGGCCATCTCTTTAAACGAGGGTGCTTGATGATTATATGCTAGATGATTATCATCATATGATAGCAGTTGTTACTACAGAGAGCTGTTTGTACACTTTAGATAGAACAACTTGGTTTGCATTCCTTGTATTAAAATTTGTTACCTTTGAATTTGTTTTAAAGTGTAAAGTTCTAAATACAATGAGTACTGGTTTGCGTGCTTTCATTGGACTTACATTATATATTGCACGTGTGCACCTTTTCTGTGTTATAAATGATTCTAACTCATTTGTATTGCCCCACAAAATAATAAAGATTTGAAGCCAGATAGCCGTGGTATGCAAGTACATAGTGCTGTACTTTTATCAGTAATTTTGCTAATTCTCTGCAGAGTCAAAAGCTTTCGTCATATCACAAAAAGTACACAACCAAATTATCTTTCTCAATATGTTTAATTATATTTTTAAAAAGGATAAAAATCTGCTATACTTGTGGATTTATCATTTTTAAAACAGTTTTGTTCCATCTTAATAATTTAATGTTTCTGCAGGAAGCTGTTAATTCATTTAAACATAGCCTTCTCAAATATCTTCGATAAACTCGAAATGAGTGATTTGGTCTATAATTATTGACATCTGTATAGATGCCTTTTTTGTGAAGAGATTTTACAATTGAGACTAAGAAGGACGCCATATACCAATGAATTGTTTATCAAATAACATAGTATCGATTTCAGAGGCAGCCACTTTTATTACTTTGGTGCGATTTTTATCATAACCCACTGTATTAGTTGAATTAAGAGATTTTATGTTTATTATTTCTTCCACACTACATGGTTATAAAAAAATTAAGCCACACTAATATTGTTTATAGGAAGAAGGCGGCAGACGAGCTGTGTTGAACATACAGTCCACCTGGTGGTAAGTGGATACTGTCGGCCATGGAGATCCGTGGTACATGCCAACTTCAGTCCAGAATGACAAAAACGATGACACGCCCCCGGATACGCTGCCTACTTTCGGAGTTGTAAGAATGAATTTGGAGAAAGGGTTGAAAAATGGGGAGGGATAGGATAAGATGGAATGGGCATGGCATATTTATTTATTTATTAATAATAAATAAATAATACTATATCACTCACTGCTGACACACGTACGCGCATTGGAGAATAGGATAAAGTGGGAAAGGCAGTAAATTTTAAGGTAATCAATGCTCACACTGCACAGGTGTTTGTCCCTATCCTCCTGGGCGTGCGCGAGGTGATGCGTCGTTGCGTGTCCCCGGCCGTGGGCCGCGGGCACGGCGCAGCGTTACGCGCCCTTCGCTCGTTGTGCTCCCTCCGTGCGGGAGTGAGACATGCGCAAAGACCGGTCTGCGAACTGATCGCAAGGCTACCCAGCCTCTGCCCTGACCCTATAACCAATGCACCTGGGAGAGAAATTGCGCGAGTCAGCTTCCTAGGACCATTTTTTGGGGTGAGTTACAGCTAATAAGTTATTGTTTTAAGCAATAAAGGCTGTTAAGTCAGCACCAATGGAATCCCTAATGCAGAAACTAATGTATTTAATTACCTCTACATATATTCATATCGAACTTTAACTATACAATAGTAATCAAGCAAGCCGTAAGTATAGACAGTCATAAATATTATCAAGTGAACAATTTCACTGACTCGCGATCCCGCGGTACCCTCCCAAAGCAACGCCCCAAGTCGAGGTCCGTTCCTTCCCCCGGTCTACCGGCGGAGGAGCTCTTAGGCTCGTTGCTGTATACACTTTGCTCCTGACTGAGCGCCTTCTGCGCTCGCCCTAAACTATACATGTCCGGTGACTCTTGAAAGGCCATTGAGAACACAAGTATTTAGCCATTCCGAAATAAAAACATTTGAACAAACAATTAAATGCAATACTAAGATAGTAATACTGACTGTACGATGCAGGATAAATTATTTAATTAATACATATGTCTGTGCGTTTAATTAAATTCTACACTACTTATAAATAAGATTCGTTTCTTCTAGGCCGTTATTCTAACCCTGTTAATATATACTCCTTCTTTGGGTTGATGACACCATCAGTTATAAAGTTAAACGCGACGATTTACTAAAAGCCTTACCATACTCATTGTTTACTTATTTTATGACTTATGCTTGAACGTCGCTGGTGGTAAACATAGAAGGCCTAAACATTACGATGTGTTTGAGACAGACACGGGCGCAGACGCGTGTTTTGAAATGTACTGAAACATGCTTCTCGTGCACACAGCACAGTTTCGCCAAATAATAACGAGACGTGTGCAGCCGCGCCGCTTTGCGGTATGTTTACTCGTAAGATTTGTTTTAGGGCTTTAATATACATCATCGAAAATTATCATCTGTTTCATATATAAATAATTATTTCGTAATATTCTTATAGCGTAAATATTTTGTCCTAGATATCCCTATTCGCTGAGGAAAACCCACGACTTGCGGAACGTTTATTCGCAACAAACACAAGCGACCGCAGCCTCGCGTTCGCATTACAACGCGAAGTGGAAGCGAGTCGGAACACACTCCACAACATCTGCCACAACATACTGCTGAGTCCTGAAGCGAGGGAACCGATACTGAACTACGTCGCGGCCTTGCTCTCGAGAAACGAACGCAGGGCTCAGTTGCAGAATGACGAGAGATCACTGGCCGGTGCGTGTGATTTTACTCATTTGTCATTTAAATTTCTATTGTACTTATGTTTATTTCCTGTTTGAATAATGATTTATTCTGTCAGAAGTAGCTGATTTATTCCACAGAATGACTTTTTATTATAATAATAAGATACATCTTTTCTTCTTATACTGCCTCTCCATTACTGAAGGTCGGCCATCAGTTCTAAAAACTTGTCTTTGATTCTCGGCAAGCGAAAATTTTTGTGCTGGTGATGCCCTATGCCCGTTCATCTTCTTCTAAAAAACAGTTAATATAATTAATATAAACAAAAACCCTAAACGACTCTTTAAACTAAGCGTTTTGTAATGTACTTGTATTACACCATTGAACGCGTTCCACCCGTACTCGTACGGCGACTTGCTTGACAGTTTGAAGTTGAAAAATATTACAATAAATGAGAAAAAAATTTTTTTTACAATACTATGGTCTTTATGAGTAGGATCTTATTTTTATAGAAATGAAAATCTATTAAAACATACAACTTTTCGTTTGTATTAGCCGCCGCACAATCTCTGTATTAACGTATTCCCCGTTTGGGGGGCGATAGCCACAGTAGACTGTGTCACAGTAGACACAGCCAATTCACACAGTAGACTGTGACAAAGAATGGACTATGTTAGACAATTTTATCATTGAATATTTACGCACCATGTTTAATTCGAAAACACAAGGAAATTGGGTCGGCTGTTTTAAAAGTCATTGAGTAAATTTTTATTGCATATTAAGACGACACCAACTTTGTACATAGCAACGGGCGCGTGTGAACTCCTGCGTGCATGACCAGCGAAAATAGATTTATATATTTCGTTGAAGTGTCGCTCACCTATAGTGTCGTGTGTGTATCTAATAGATGTTTTTGTATTGGCATCTATCCAGTTTATTTACTTCCAACATCCAAATTGTATCACTATTCATTACCTTCGCGTAAATATTTTTGTTTACTGCGTATTCAAGTTCGAGGAAAAACTAAAATATCTGAAACTCTTACATGTGGAACTACAAACCATCGGTTTAATGTATATAGAATAGAATATAGGAAAATGGAAAACATTAATAGATCTATAATGTCTATATTTGTAATAGTAGTAACAGTATGCATCTGTTTATATAATATCATGGTCTATATTTGTCACAGTTACACCTCATTCAATAATCCTTGAAACATTTGTTTGTCACATTTATCCTTGAAACAGGAATTAACTAGTGGTTTCTAAAAATCTGTAGGTAATTAGAACAATTTATAATTGAATAATGGGAACACTTCATTACTCCTTTATACTCTATATTCACCCTATTATTCTGCCTGTTCCCCAACTCGACCCGTCTCATAAAATGGGTAGTGTAACTTGATAGGGGAACCTTTTTTGTTATACTCTCTTTTCCCCATCTTTCCCCAGGATTCTTTTCTTAATCCTGACTCCCAAACCTGTAAAGGTAGGTGGGTCATTTCTGTGAATGTGCCACAATGTTCGCCACTTTTGACTAATGTTAATTCACCTTCACTATATGGTTTGTTAGCTCGTCTGCCACCTTTCTATAAAAAATAAAGTAGGCTCTAAACATCATATTTTATCTTAAAGAATGATTGTGTACAGATTCCTAAATAAAATATGGCATGAAAAGTTGGGATAAATGTATTACCCAAGTTAGTTTTACTAAGAACTGATTGAAAAACTGATTTGTAAATCAGGTACCAATGCACTGCTGTAACACGCGCGTTATTTTTGTTCTTTACAAATATGACATAATGAGTAAATGAAGAAATTTTGTGTGTACAGGGGATGGTTTCATGCTGAATGTGTGCTCGGTACTGCAGCTGCTCTCTGTGCGTATCAAGATGGAGCGGGTGAACCCGTTATACGTGTTCCAGCCGGACACGTGGGTTAACATCCGCGACGAGACGCGTCTGCTGTTCACGGCGCAAGAAGCACAGGAGTGGCTCGACGACCTCGGTAAGTGGTCACTCGGATTTATGAATTTATCATGGTTTATGTCTGAGGAAGTTACTAAATTACCTTTAAAATAGTCAGTGATGAAAAAACTTGGAATCGGTTTTTAAAAATATCAAGCAATAAAGGTTATATCAGTTTGGAATGAAGATTGGAACAAATTTTTTTTTGGAATATTTTATAAATCTCAACCGATCTCTAAATCTCAATTTCATAATTTCATATGTGGTTCTAATTTTCGTTCACACGCATTATTGATATTTGTGATTTATAAAAAAATTATACAAGTATGATTTAGCTGGTACTCATTTTTCAAAATTTACCCTGTAATTTTGTTGCACAGTCAAAAGCACGAACCACACGTGGCCGGACGCGAAGTTCCAGACGGTGTGCTGGTTCCTAACACTTCACTTGCACCACGTGGCCCTCATACCAGCCCTGCACACGCACCAGCGGCGTATCCGGTGAGTACAGATTCTGTCTCTGTCTTATTTTAATATTTTGTTTATTAATATACATACTATAGGTATGTCAAAAACTTTTAATTCCCTCAGTATATATCTGTTATTTCTCAACTAGCCTTAAGTTTTTCCAGGTAATAAAATAAATGTTCGTAAATATTATTAATCATTTAATACATATGTTCAAAGTTAATATAGAGAGAGTTACACTGGGAGTTGGATAAGATCCGTAACGAAGAAATTTGAAAAAACACTAAAGTCACCGACATAGCTCGTAGAATCAGCACGCTGAAGTGGAAATAGACAGGTCATATTCGTCGCAGCACCGATAAGCCCTCGAATAGAGGCTACGTACCGGGAAGCATTCTGTGTTAATAACGCCATTAATACACTACGTCACTTCTATGCTCTATAAATCGGTCATTTTACAAAATATTTTGATTTCACATGTTGATTTCTAGTATATTGAGTTCATTAATCACATAAATACATACATTCTAGATACATTCTTCGATCATTGAATCTTTCTCTAAAGGGTCCGATTAAATTTGGGACAAAGAAACTATCTAGAACCAGAACTATTTGCCAGATCTCTCGGAAAAGCGGCATCAACAACAAACGACAAGCTATCTTAATTGATTCTTTTCAGATATTTGCTTACACATAATAACTAACAAATACATTTTAAAAATAGAAATCTAATATGATTTAGCATTGATGTTTTTGGTTTGCATGATAAACAAAACCCAATTGAAATCATCAAAAACAAAGGTCATAACAAAAAAACTGAATGTGTTCCGATTTTAATTTTAGATCTTGTTTGCGGCTGTCTACGTGGACGTGCTAATACTTATACAATGTTTTCATTTCGTTCACCTTCATTGTGTGTAAGAATGCATAATGTAGAAAAAAGCGCGATCCATTTAAAATATTTACTAACATATTAAAAGTGAGTGACATTATATAAAGAGTAACCGTAACCAGCCTTTTCACCGTCCCCTGCGAGACACGGCTCTCCTCATGCACGTTGTCTTGTACACCAGGGATGTATGGCCTTAAAGCCTTTTTAAGCCTTACGCGTAACTTTTTAGTTATACTCAAAATGTTTACTTTGTAATTGTATAACCACAAATAACCATAAAATAACCTGCGTTTCTACTGTGGTCAAGCGAAACAAGTTACAATAAGTGGCTTTTTTTATATTTCCAGGGCATTTCGTGATCTCCAAAAGGTGATAGAAGAACTAATGGCCGCCGAGCCGCAGTGGCGAAATAGTATCACCGCGATACGCAATCGCGAGCTACTGAGGCGGTGGCGGCGCCAGATCAAACGTCTACACAGGTATGCACCCATGTACAATATTATAGAAACCAGGTGAACTACTCTTATTGACACCTTTTATTTAATTATTTATTAACACACATTAACACTTCATTTGCTAATACCACTCCTGATCCAGACAAACTTATATCCAAATTCTTTGGCCTTATGTCGTGTGACCTGCGCGCAAGGCCTTATTAGTTCGAGATATTAGGTGCTTACCTATGAAATGACCGATTTTATTACTGGCCACTATCAATATAAAACAAAATGCATCTAATAGCTACGATCTTCTTATTTCAAAATCAGTATTTCATTTGTTTTTTTGTACCTAAATTTTGTTCATGTTCACCTAAGTGCGTGCTATTTTTCAATATGAGTCTCATCGCGGTGCCAACGCAAGTCAGACAGCGAATGGCGTTATCGATAGGAAGCGACGACGGCGATACACTTTCTGATTGATCACTATTGCAATGTGGTTTATCAATACTTAAAGGAGATTCTGTATTATCACCCTCTTGCGGTGCTTTACTTTACGCTGGGAGCACTTCCAATTTCTTTTTGTTTCTTTGGAAAGCTTCCTATAGTTTTCTTTGAACAAATTCAGAATGCAAACACTTCATGTGATGGCATCAGATGCCAATAACGTTTTTCGACAGTTCTCGCATATACTGGTTATGTTATCCCAAAGAAGTCACCATAAATATTGTGTTATAATTTGTTAACAGCACGCAAGGGATTTTTTGGCGGAAACTCGAAAATTGAACTTGAGTTTTTGTTTGATTATAGTAAAAATTGTGTATTAGGCGTTTTGTGTTTTAATAGTGATAGTTAAACTTAAAAGAGTTTTTCGTGCATGGTGTTTGTAATAATCGAATAAAAACGTGGGACTGCATTTTCATGTGCTTCCAAGGAGTCCTCAGTAAACCTAGTATCGCTTTTCTGAGCGACTCTTGACTTACTTCGACGGGACTGGACAATTGATAGGATACGTTTTGGATTTTGAATTCTATTACGAGGAAAACTTGACCCTCCTAAAATGTGCTAATTGCACCATTGCCATATATGAAGAAAAAAAAACAGCACACAATTAACAAGTGGTAAGTGGATACCGTCGCTCTGCGACATCCACTATACTTGAAAACATCAGTTCAGAATGACAAACGTTAACACGCCCCCGGATGCGCTGCCTTTGGAAATTTAGGAATTGTTTTTTTAAAAAGGATTGGGAAAATGGGAGGGAAAGGATGGGATAGGAATGGCCTCTGGCAGCTGCAGTGAGATATTACTTTATTCACTACCGAAACACATACGTACATTAGGGGAATAAGATACAGTGGAAAATGCAGTATATTTCATAGTTGTCTTCTGTGTGACACAGGAGTAACGTGGCCAGTCGAATATGCCCTGCAGCTGTGAGATTGCAGCGTGCACTCTCCCCTTCCAATTGATTGGGTGATCGATAGTGATAAGTTGGGTGCATCCCACAATTTTCTTCATAAAGTAGAAAAAGATGAAGGGCGCCATTTTTTATAAAACTCGTATCATGCTCGGATACGAACCCGCTCGAAAAAGTTGAACGTCATCCGAGTTACTCACCTCGTTGACACGTCACGAATAGTACCCGAATAAAGACCCGAGCGCACTCGTATCGTGTCCACCCGGCTTTAGACATTCAGAAAAAATCAACAAAAATTCAGAAATGTGTCAACGCGGCTTAAGAAAAGAAAACTTATGTCCAGATCGAAGCAGTGCGCAGAGACGGCACTTCTAGACGCGGAGCTGATGCGTCGTAGCCTACAGTTCTACTCGAGCGCGTGCGCGATGCTCAGCGAGCAGCTGAGCGCAGCTCTCGCGGGCAGCTCGCCGCACGCTAACGCCTTCAAGGCTCTCCCGGAGTGGTACGTCGAGGACGTCGCCGAGTTCCTGCTTTTCGCTGTGCAGTAAGTATACACTACCATAGATACATTTTTTTTTATAGCGATGGCGCGCTAGTATTTGTGACTAGCGCGCTTTGTCTATTTGCATTTAAAATATACATAAAAAAAATATACAGGTTAAATAAAATTACCTGCTCCTTATTAACACTGAATTTAAAAAAAAATACTCTACTAAAGTCAACCAGTTAAATTTGTAGATGAGCCAAATCGGTTCAATAGTTTTTTTTATAGAAAGAAGTTGGCAAACGACCATACAGTCCATCTGGTGGTAAGTGGATACTGTCGTCCTTTGACATCCACGGTACATGCCAACTTTATTCCAAAATGACAAACAAATGACAATACCACAGTATGTATGACAATGTAATGACAAAATGGCTTGTACGTTAGATTTGGAGAAAGGGATGGAAAAATTGGAAGGGATACAAAATTGGAAAATTGGAAGTTAAAAAATGATTACGATTTAAATAAACTTTGTTTTATTTAAATAAACTTTAAATAAAACACATTTAAATTACACATTTAAATGTGTAAAATAACTATAAACTTTTTTAAATAACTTTTATTTAAAACGATTTAAATATTCCTTTTAAATAAAAGGAATAATAACTCCAATATGTACACATCCCGGCCGAAAGTAATACACATCGACTATGATCGGCTGGCTTCGGTTTCGTAGAGCGTCGTCTCTGTCGTAACGGCACACGACAGAGACGACGCTCTACAAAATATAGTCTGTTTCTAAAGGCCGACGTCTATTACTTTCCTTATTTTTCGCTAGAACGGTTCTATATATTTTAAATCAGTTGACGTGTTTCAGATTTCTGTTATTTCGCTGACATTTTGTATATTGTTAGTATTCCTGAAACTATAAATTTGGTTTAAAAATTGTTTTTTCTGAAGTCTACGAAAAATAGCGAAATATACCTTTCCAATTGATGCGTGTCATTGACTATAATGTTTTAAAGTTATACTGAATTATACCAAATATTTGTTAGAGTCAATTGCTAAAAGTTTGGTAGTCTTAATAGAAGTGCAAGAAAAAATTTCTTTAAATTGAAACTAGTAATGCCAGATATTAATTATAATGACAAATATTATAACATTCCAACAAAATTCAAATTTTACGTTCCAGATACGTACCAAACATAGTAGCAGACTATATGGAAGACCCAGTTATAACGTGGCTACTCATGGCCATATGCAATTCACACTTTATCAAGAACCCGTACCTCGTTGCCAAAATAATAGAAGTTTTGTTTGTGATCAACTTATCAGCGCCGTTGAAGTTGAAGAACATTTACGAGAGGTTTATGGACCACCCTATGTCCCAAACGGCATTGCCCAGTTCCCTTATGAAGTTCTATACGGATATAGAGACCACTGGGCAAAGTACAGAGTTCTATGACAAGTTCACGATTCGATTCCATATAAGCATAATATTGAAGGGGATGTGGGAGAGACCAATTCACAAACAGGTAAGTTTCTCAAATTTGTTATTTGTTAGAGTTAGAACCTATAGTGTCGACCAATCGAGCGTTCACAAAATACAAAGTCCTTTGCAACTCATTGTCAGCTCACTCAATAAGCGGTTAGATAGCGCCACCAGCAAATATAACGTTGTAATGAATAGAGGCAATTGAAATAAAAAACAGAAATTTCAATCGAGAAGATGGGTACAAATTGTCCTCGACATGTATGGAATCCAGTGATTAATAAATTTAATAGAATTATATTTCGCGATTTTTCGTCTGACGCTACTTCTGATATTGTGAGTGTTGTGTGCCCGCAACTTTCCGGAAGAAGACCAAATGCGGGTAGTTGATGAAACTGCTCACAACTCTCGACGTGAACTACCTCCCTCTTCAGTCAGATCGTGACCATGGTTGGTGCAACTCAACCGAAACGTCGAGTAAAATAAATAAGGTAAACATTCGCGTTAAGACCCGCTTAAATAGATAAATATCACGGACTTTGTTTTTAAATTTTAGTAATGACTAATGAGTTATTAAATAAATCTATTGTCAGTAATTTGTCATTATAAGTGCAGTATAGTCTGCGTATTGGTGCGCGCAAACCGGCGTTGGTTCTACTAGCAGTTAAGGTAAAGAGAAAATTATGTGTGCGAGTACAACGGGCAGGTACCTGGAAATCTTTTTTAAAAGTTCAGAGCTATTAAAACTACCGTTACAGATCGTATATAAATTAGTTGTGCCTCGGCACTCTGCTTGACAATCTTTCCGATCTTTGCCAATCTTTTCCACTCGGCAGATTATAGAGTTCAAGCAGTGTAATATAGGAAGCACCGCATCCAGAAAAACGATAGTGACAATTGTATTGATAATCCATTGTATAATTATTCGCAGGCTATCGTGAAGGAGTCCCGGTCGGGCCGGCAGTTTGTAAAGTTCATCAACATGCTGATGAACGACACTACATTCCTATTAGACGAATGTCTCACGGTTCGTGTACAAGATTTTTTATTTAGTTAATTAGTAGCTTTTTTTAAACCAGCGTTTTTTTAAAAATAACACAATTTCCTGTATATACACTGATATAAGTCTATAATGTTCAACTGCAGAACTTCTCCATCACTAAATAGGCTTGTAATAGGCCAAATCAATCAATCAATCACTTGTAATAGGCCACATTTGACATTTCATTGACTTTGTGACGATATAACTTTGTATCAGTCACACAATTCCATTTAAGATTTAAATTTATTACTGAACACTAAAAATAACGTCATTTTGCAATAGAAAAAATATAAAGTTGTCTTTTTATATCGAACTTAATCTGTTCGACGGTTAATTTGGTTTCTAAACATCATTATCAATTTATATTTTAAGAAATTCAAACCTCACTGTCACCTGTCCACACTTTTTGGGATGTGATCTTTATATTCAAATTAACTCATAGAGAGAAAGGAATGTTGAAGAAAGTTACCGTTACGATAATTAAACATAATTAAGAAAACAATAATAAAATTATTAAATAATAGACATAAATAATTAATAAATTCAATTACTAATAAATATTATCAATATACATTAAAAAAAAATATTATTTTTTATAGAGAAGAGGGCGGACGAGCAAGCGGTCTCACGTGGTGGTAAGTGTTACCGCCGCCCATGGACACCTGCAACACCAGGGGGAAAGCGGGCGCGCCGCCGACCTTGCAAAATCCTATTCACAGCTTTCTTGAAGAACCCCATGTCGTAGTTTAATGGGAAAACCTCTTGAGGCAATTTTCCCACGATTTAGATTAAATGTAAATTTAAATATAATTAAATTAACACTAAAACTATAATTTTTCTTTAGTTTATAACTCTTATCCGAACCATAAAAAAAAAACAAAAAAAAATGAGCCTGCTTGTGAAAGTCTTTTGTCGTTATGCGAGTGTTTTACTTGCTGGGCTCTTGTTTATTTATTATAGCCGATATTTCGGTCCAGTTACATGAGCCGCGGTCGCGACGAGACTGCGGAGGCGGGTGAAGGTGTTGTTGCTGTTGACAGACAAATCTGTTTACCCTCCGTCGTGCGACCATGGTTCATGTAACTAACTGGACCGAAATATCGCCTAAATCGTAGGCAACCCGGTTGTAACTTTGTTTAACCACGATAATAAAAGTTTAAAATCTTACGTTGTAATAAAATCGTATATTTTAATATAAAGGATATTGACAGTTACCATGATTCGGTCCTATGTAATAGATTAGTAAAGTATACGTTGTTTCGATTGTTTTCAGTACCTGAAACGCATCCACGAAGCTCAAGAGGCAGCGAGTAGCTCGGGCGGTGCGAGCGAGGCCAGGGCGCGCGCTCTCGCACAGGACGAGCGCCAATGCCGCTCCTACCTCACGCTCGCCAGGTAAGTGATGAGCTACGTCACACTAGCCACGTGAATGATGAGCTACCTCACGTTAAATACTTAAATGGTGAGTTATATCACGCTATCTACCTGAATGATGAGTTATATCACACTAACCGCCTGAAGGTCGATTCACATCTGCCAGCTCGCAACGTGTCCAGCACGTACCAGAGAGTACAGACACAAGTTTTCATATCTACTAGAGCCCACCACAGACAAGCTAGCAAGTAGACGCGTGCATTTTATACAATAAACGAAATGTTTCGAAATCTATCAGTAGAAGAACTGCCGTGATGGCAATTTTACTGGATGCAGAAGAGATTAGTTATACACGAGAAACAACAGAATCGTAAAAAAAGGTCTGCTATACATTCCATGAACAAAAAAACGAAAATTAGAGGGGGAATACTACACTTTGTTCAAGGAGCTCGTAGATAACGAAGAATGATTTTTTAAATATTTACAATGAGTTTATATGAGTTTGAATCTCTTCTTACACGCGCCGGCACAGACAAAACATTCTCGCTGAGTATGTCTGCCGGCGCCGGCCCGTGTCTGCACAGACACGCTACGTTTACGTACGCTAGATGTGAATACGCTCCTACGTAATATATACAATGATATTTTTCGTGTCTGTACTGGTACGTGTCTGCTACGTACACAGTCTGTAGATGTGAATCGACCTTGAATGATGAGATCTCGCGGTTAGTCACATAAATTACAACCTCTCAAAGTCACCTCTCGCTCGCCAGCTACATAGTGAATTACTTCACGCTAGCCAACTAACTATATTGGGCTCGTCAGTTACGTGATTACAAATCTCTTGCCTTTACGCTCACCAGATATTTTATAAATGACTTAATGCTCGCCAGGAATTTGATTATGCTTCATAATCGCCACGTATAAGTTACTTTAAGGTGTCTATAAATTTGCTCGCAACAAGCAATGTCAATGCCGATCGACAAAATTATTAAATGTGATGTGTGACTTGTATTTTCATGTGTCAATGGTTAAATTAAACAAAGGAAGTGTAACGGGGTGAGGGGTTTTCTCATTACACTTCTTAGTCTTCCTCGGAGAGGATGGGGTAGGATAGAGAGTAAAGGGTATAATGGAGTTTCTTTTATTCTATCATACTTTCCGTTACACTCCATTATGTTTACCATACTTGCGTAATTCGTAAAGCCTTCTATCTATGCAGACTACAGTGCTGACCAGTCGAGTGTTCGCACAAATACAATCTCCTTTGTCTATTTATTTAATAAGCGGTTAGGTAGCTCCAACTGCAAATATAACGTTGTATAACGATCTATTCATTTAATTTGAGCGACGCGTATGAATTTTAAAATCATAGTAGTAACTCGTTTGTTAACGCAAAAAAAATTGTAATCGTGCGAACGGTCGGTTGGCTAATGTTTACATGTTGATTGTAGGGAGACCGTGGACATGCTGGAGTACCTGACGGTGGAGATCGTGGAGCCGTTCCTGCGAGCCGAGCTCGTGGACCGGCTCGCTTCCATGCTCAACTTTAACCTGCAGCAGCTCTGCGGACCCAAGTGCAATAACCTCAAGGTAACATACACACACAGAGACTTTCATCCAAATCCACACTATACATCCACATTAATCCACAACGAATTTGACAGCGAGGAGGCCAGAAATCAGGAGAACATAGGATACTATTTATCCCGAAAAATAATATCGTTTTTCCAGACGAACCCGATTACTTTTAAAACAAAATCTACGCGGGTGACACCGCAGCCTAAGGTTACTTTTTACTTAAAGAACTATCGCCCATTATCACTCGTGATACAGCCAACATTACTAAAAAAATACGTGAAAACTTTATGCCTACTTTTAGGTAGGTATTTAGATATCAGAATTCATAAGTAGGATTGTGAAGGCTAGTGACTAGGGACTCACTAGCTTTCATTAACCTGCTTCATACCACATAATCCCGCTTTCCCCATTTTATTTAATGGAGGAAACCGAACGGGACTGCTTTCTAACAAAATGAAACAATGGATACTAACAAAATGAAAGCAATGGGTAAATAACACAATAAAATTTAAATTTTATTTAAATAATCTTCAATGGGTATGTATGACTGTTTTTGTCGTGTATCGCTGTTTTAAATGTCTATTAATTGATACAGTTTTCAGTATTTTCATCTAGATGATCACTTTCATAAAGAACTGGAGTGTATAACTATATCTGTATACCTGTCTCTGTTTTTCATAACTAAAACACTTAAATATGATCTTAAACTTTTGTTATCGTGGTTAAACATAATAATTAAACGCGGTTACTCGCGATTTATAGCCGATATTTCGGTCCAGTTACTGAACTGTGGTCGCGGCGAGACTGCGGAGGCGGATGAACCTTTTTAGCCTCCCGTCAATTAGGATCCCTCGAGGTATTCATTTGGATTTTTTCTCCACGTGAATTCCCCGACTGGCATGGATATGAATCCACTGAGGATATTACCGTTTGTGTAATAAAATTATACTACCATAGGCCAGGAAATTTAACAATGTAAAAAGGAATAAATTGATACGCGAAAAACAATTAGAAATAATTAATGGAACTATAACTCGGATACTTTATGGAAAAAGAAAGATATGTGATAATTGGTGAAGTATGGTTTCTAAAAAAAGGCAAAAACCGCCCGTTTAAGGTTACTGAAAAGATTTTTATATAGTTACGAAAGATTTACTAAAGTAATCATAATATACAATAGTTTGTTACGAAAATATTATATTTTTTTATTACGCCAAATATTCCTCTTGCCCAGGGAATCCCTGTAGAGAAAAAATCCAATTGAATATCGCACAGAATTTTCTTGTGATTCCTCTTACTTAGGGGATTCTTGTGTAGAACAAATCTAAAAGAATCTCCTAGGGGATCCTAGTGGACCGAGACCCTTTTTACCCTGTAAGCTAGGTAAACTTCAGTTCATGAGTTTTAACAGAATATTTGTATAACAGGTGCGACGGCCAGAGAAATACGGATGGGAGCCGCGACGACTCCTCAGCCAGCTAGTCGACATATACCTACACCTCGACTCGCCGGCTTTCCACGCCGCACTCGCCGCTGACGAGGTGGGTACACGAAACTATTTTTCAATAGCCTATATAATGTTCCACTGCTAGGCAAAGGCCACCCCATTCTCCTGCAAGCTCTTCGGTCTGCAGCGAACTTCGGCCATCCTTCATGAAAAGTATCGAAGTCGTCTCGCCACCTTCCATTGGGGTTCATTGAGAGGTTCTTGCCCATCTCTTCGACATGAAACTAATACAAAAACAAATGAGAATGCCAATTTGTAGGCCCCTAATTTTTCGAAGGAGTATACATATGTATATAGGGAACTATAATATAAATTTGAATCATATTTTAAGGGAATCTGTGGGAAAGATTTACGAAATTTCGTTATAGGGATAATATTTCATTAATTATGTTAGTAATTGTATTGACACGGATTATAAACATTTATGACTTTGACTTTAAAGTAGCATTTACCAATGTTGTTTGATATTATTGTACTCTTATTTTGACAAATATTGGGCCAATTAGGCCTAATAATTTAGGCCTAAGCCAAACCAAACACACTGTATAAGTATGTAGTTTATGTAAATATTAGTACGTACTCCTATATATATATTGTAGGGCACGCTGCATTCACACAGCCACTGGGCGCACTCGACTGGCCACGTTTCCCCTTTATCGTATTTCCCCAATGTGCGTACGTGTTTCGGTAGTGAGTGAGATATGCTAGAGCCCATTCCCATCCCTACCCATTTTCCCAACTCATTCCTTAATCCACAATGGTAGGCAGCGCATCCGAGGCATGCCAGCGTTTGTCATTCTGTCTATGGGCGACAGTATCCACACTATCAGGTGCACTGTATGCTCGTCTGAGTCTGAGGTTGTTAGCTGAATACGATGCGTCTATTCCTACTGGTGCAAACTATTTCCATACTGTGTATGGAATCAATATTTTCATATTATTGATTTATGATTTCACGTAATGTGTGGAATTTATTAACTGAAAACTTTTAGCCTAATGTGAACACAGCCTTTACGGTTAATGAGGACCCTTAACTGGGCATGTGGTGTCGGCCGGCTTTACAATATCATTACCGAATATCTTACTGTGGATGTCGTAAAAAGCGAGTAAGAGATAAATAACAAAGTCACTACCAGAAGCCCTGAAAATCTATACCTCTAAAGGAGTGAAGTAGCCAGCCCGCTGGCCACCGTCGCGTTTTAAGGTCATATATTTCTCTCGCACAAGGGAATGGGAATAACCTCTGGTATATCCCACTCACTACTCTAACACTTAGTACGTACATTAGGGGAGTAAAGTGGGAAATTGATCATGTGAGGGTAGTATTCTATGAGTGCGGGTTCA
Organism: Sesia apiformis; assembly: GCA_914767545.1. Classification (NCBI taxonomy): domain Eukaryota; kingdom Metazoa; phylum Arthropoda; class Insecta; order Lepidoptera; family Sesiidae; genus Sesia; species Sesia apiformis. The sequence continues at coordinate 5,175,102 of OU611963.1, forward strand.
CGTGGCCAGTCGTGTGCGCACAGCGACTGTGAGGCGTACCAATGTTCGTCATTCTGGACTGACTGTTGATATGTACCGCGAATGTCGCAGGGCGACAGTATCCACTTGCCACCAGGAGGACTGTCTGCTCGTCTGCCGCCTTCTTTTCACGAAAAAAAACACTGGGATAATGAGTATAATGATATGAGATTCATTCTTGTATCTCATTATACTTCCACTTGATGATTGGTTGGGAGCTTTCTACAGTATTGTAGTCTTGCAAGTGGCATCAGGTGAGCAATTATCTAATGGTATAAAGTTACCGCGAGGCACAAAGGTTTATTTATTTATACCCTTCATTGCATTCTTCATTCTCTACCAGCCAACCTTTGGGTTGATCCGAGAGATTCAATTGGGAGATGCGAGATGTGTGTTGTGTGTGTGTTACAATGTGTTGTGTGCGCAGCGTTCGTTCCGCAAGGAGCTGTTTGAGGAGGCGGCGGCGCGGCTGGCGCGGCTCTGCATCAAGACGACCACCGAAATAGAGCGGTTCAAGGCGCTCGCGAACAACGCATACCAGATCGCCGGTGAGCATTATACTTATACGGGGTTAATACCTGCACCCTCTTAACATTTAATTTCTTTCATTACGGGTCCCTTACGCGAAACATGCTCTCGCATTGCCCTAATTAAACATATTAAATCGTAATTCGAAGAAATAAAAATCGTACGAGAGTTGAACTAGGTACATCGTGCATTTTCCGGATTTGACACGGAGATCACGGAGTATCAGCTACGGAGACAAAAATCTCAAAGATCACTAAAAACTATGACTATTATTATTAACATATTAAACATATTACATATTAAACTATGTTCCCATAACTATGAGTTTCCTACTGATATAAATACAAAATAGAATTAAAGTAACTCGTGCACATTTTAATAATTTAAACTGTTTACTAGATTTTTTAAAATAAATACTCATAATTAGTTAATTTTGCTGCTTGAATTCTCCATAGTAATTTGTATGACGTTCGCCGCCTCGCTATTGTCTATACATGATCTGCCTGTTGCCCTCATACCGCCATTGCATTGGCTGTCGAAGAGACCGCGTCGCTTCTCGTTACAAAAATATTACGCGCAACTTGTGTACCACACACAGAGAATATTCGAAGAGTGAACAAATACTGAAAAAGTTAATAAAGGATTTATCTATGTAGGTAGTAATTTGTATAGTGTGATTGTTTGTTGAGATAAATTTTATATCATTATTTACTTTTCCGACATGGAAAATTCAATATGGCGGTTGCAGCATGGACACTGATAGAGAGAAATCCACTCCAATGTAATTTCTATTGTGTTTTTGATACTTCTTGATATGATAGAAAGCTAAAATTTCATACAGATAGTTCTAAATATATAAGGTTAACACTGTCATGTGCGGAAAATTCAACACGAGGAACTCAAAATTACAGTACATAGAAACATATTCCACTAAGAGCTGTAGTGTATTTCTGACACTTTTTGATTAACAACATGACATGTAAACATGTAATTATTGACATGTAAACATGTAATTAGTGACATGTAAACATGTAATTAGTGACATGTAAACAAATTATTACACAGTTCATTGTTAATAGTGAAGTTGACGCGGTTGTGTTTCAGGTTTATCGATGGAGTATCCGATGCCTTTGAAACTAGTGCGATATTATATTTAAGAATTATACATTTTAATACACAGTATGACTCATTGGATATATTATGGGTCAATGTATACAATATGACTCGGTTTTTTTACTGATTCACATTACTTAATATTCATAATTATGTTTGGGTACTAATGACAATTTATCTTTCTTGCGTCAATGTATATTATCAATTAATTCGTTTTTGTAATCGGTATAATACATATCACTAAATGACAAAACAAATGTCAACCACCAATGACAACCAATGTCAAATGTGTCGCGATATAAATAATCTTGGCCGAGTGTGTACGTAATTTGTCATAATGTGCATGACAGCACCTACTGGAACACTATACAGGTGAATACTCCGGGCCCGCGACCTCTTCGAATCCAAAAACGTGCGCTACTTGACCGTTGTTTCTGACTTTTCACTTTGGTGAACGTTTTATCACTGTGGTTTAAATCCTCTCTCGTACGCTTTATGGTCAAACAAACAAAATCTTTGATGTACAATTTTGATGGTGACAAAAGTGTAAAACAAAGGACGACGGGGAAAAATCTACAGATGATGGATGTCGTCCCAACACTCCCAACCCACCCACAAATATAAAATTAGTGACAATATATTTGTTATGATCTACCATAATCGTAGATCATAACAAATATATAAGCAATTGTAACCGCTAAAGCGATGGATTTATTTTACTAAAAAAAATTAACAAATAAAAGATATGATTAGAAAAGCGGTTTATTTATACCATGGTTCGCCTACGGTTTTGATATTTACTTCCTTAACATTAAAAAAAAATATGAAATAAATGCTTTCATTTGGGGTGTATCTCAAGTGTATTGCTGTTTGCACTCAAGTGCAGTGATTTTTTTTGAACCCATCGTCCTTTGATAAATTTTAGTCTACCCTCAAAAATGTTGTACTATAACATCAACATTAATTAACAAATAACAAAATGTTTGATTATTTATTGTTGTTTTCAGTATCAAACCAGCAGAAGAGCGACGAGTTTGCGGACGCGCCCGAGGAGTTCCGGGACCCGCTTATGGACACGCTCATGACTGACCCCGTCTTCCTGCCCTCGGGAAAGGTAATGTCACCATGCTTTCTTCGCACATGGACAGATTCTCATAAGGACAAAGTACACTCAAAAACACTTATATTTTTATTTAATTATCAAAAACAACTAACGAAATTATTGTTATATGTAAATAATTATATATATTTAGGTAGGTACTTAATATCTAATTTATTGTTTGTATTGATTTGCCAGCCTGGACACGGATACTCCTTTCAAACATTTTGTCGTCGAAATCATAGTGTTCATACAATCCGATACGATTTTATTAATTTGAATATCAATTTTAATATCGGCTTTTTGCTTTTTTTGGTACAATTATAGTTACCGCGGAGTATCCTCCTATGCCACCCTTCAATGGAATTTGTTGTTCTAAATTTTTTCACCATAGCAACTAAAGACTTCTACGGTGATGAGAGTGATCCATTGCTTAACAAAATAACTTTAAAATGATCTACTTTCTTCGGTGTCAAGAGCTGATTCACTTAGAGAAAGATAAGCTTCAGGTATTCAGAAATTGCAAAGTCTATGAAGCTATATACAATGTCATCGCATGACAGATAATTAGAAATTTTATCTAAATGGCCCAGATATGAGTAATAAGACTGATGGGACTATGAGTTATCAATGCATATCCCTACTTCAATTGAATTACGTTAGCTTCTAGGTTAACAAGAAGGAAATGGGAAAATAATAGTGAAAAGAATATTAAAATTGATTATAGGTACTTCGAGAATATAAATAAGACGTTTCGGTAGCATCGGGACAGATAAGCTACAGCTAGGTGTAATAAACTTGTGTTAGTGAATGTACTGTCCTTATGCTACGGAGGGATTATGGCATATAATATTATGAGTACAAAGTCTTTTAAATTTATTAAGTCATATGCATGCATGACTGTAGTATTTCTGTCCTTATGAGAATATTTCTGTTTGAGAATTTGTCCATATGCCAACGAAGCGTCACCAGCACACAAATACACGATATTCAGTAATCCACACGTTCCCTGTATCATGGGTCCAAAGACACAAACCACCCAGACACAAAAAAAATATCTTCGAGGGAGAGTCAAAAATTATCTACACTTTCATCATAACACACCTTTAAAGTTGTCATACTGCATTCTATGCGTGCATGCTTAGAGTTGGTACAACTGTAGTCATGTGTACGCCATCTAACCCCGATCGCATCAGTTGCCTTCCGGCGGTTAGTGTAAACATGTCCTCTCCACTAGCAGTTTGCACCAAGCCTCACCAAGGAGGAACAACGAGCAGTGATCCGAATTCTCTGGTCGGAAGGTGTGAAAGGGGATGAAATTCATCGTGGACTTTTATTACAATACGGAGATGCCTTGTTACCTAAAAGTGTTTTTTCGTGGATCGAAAAGTTTAAAAGTGGCCGGACGAGTGTAACGCACGGTGGAAGCGGGACGCGCCCGTCAACCTCCACTACGCATGACAAGATTCAGCAAGCTCGACAGATGGTTCGGGCGCATAGGCGAGTTACCATCGATGAAGTAGCGTCTTCTTTGAACATCAGTCATGATTCTGCTCATCAAATCATCCACGACGATCTCGGCTTCCATAAAGTCTCCGCGCGATGGATGCCAAGACAGTTTACTGCAGAACACAAGCTCAAACGTATTGACATTCATTCAAATCATCAACAAGTTGGGTTTTGAGGTGCTGGAACACTCTCCCTACAGCCCAGATCTTGCTCCCTCCGACTTTGATCTGTTTGGATCACTCAAGGATGCTTTGCGAGGTCGTCAATTTTCCACAGACGTAAGTAAACGTGCAAGAAGCGGTGCAAAAGTGGCTTCACAACCAACCGAAAACCTTCTTAGAGGGAATACGCAAGCTTGTGGACCAAGTGTATTGACAAGGGAGGAGACTATGTTGAAAAATGATGTACATATGGAACCCCTATTTTTGTGTAAATAACACACTCTCGTATCATTTAACCCCATTAACATATTTGCAAAAATATAGTATGTAATAATTAAACCTTGGCCTGATGGGCTGCCTATTTATACAACGATGCGCCTCAACCTTTGCTTTTCCATTAACAATCTTAACATTAACTATTGTCCCTATACATAAAAAAGGTGATCTAAGGGATGCAAAAAATTACAGGCCTATTTCCATTTTGTCAGTTATATCTAAATTATTCGAGTCATTGATTTATCAATTCTTTCATACCAATTCAAATAATTAGTAATAAGCAGCACGGTGATCGCGGTGGAAGGCCGAGTGTGAGTAATTTAGTTACTTAGTCGACTTAGTCGAAAGCGTGGACAAAGGCAGTCAGGTCGACTCTGTCTACACAGATTTTACTAGCGCGTTTGACGAAGTCAATCAGTAATTATTGTCGCACAATATTGAATATATGTATGCGGTAAAGGGAAGTGTCTTCAGATGGCTGTCCTCGTAATTGTACAATCGTACTTGTCCAAGATGGATATAAACTGTCGTCGACGTGGGATCCAGCGATTAACAAATTTAAACCTTGCGATTTACTGTCGAATACGTCCGCGGACATTGTTAGTGTAGTGTGTCGCAGCCTTTCCGAATGTGAAATGTGGGCAGTTGATGAAACTGCTCCCATCCAGGACTACCCGCCTCTTCAGTCAACTCGTGACCACGGCTGGTGTAACCCGCGCCGAAACATCGAGTATGAATAAAAGGTAAACAAATACCTTTATTATACGCGTTCAGACCCGATTTAGAATATAAAATGTGTACAAAATGCGAAATTGAAAAAGTTATATGACTATTAATGTTTCCAATTGTCACTATATCATTTTTACTTAAAAAAAAAGTTACATCCAGTATCTTTAACATACAGAATCAATGGAGAATGCGTCAGTACGGTGGCTCCATGAATGGGTTCGAGACTTATATGTACAGTCTTATTTCATGTTCCTACAAAAAGAACGAATGTCAGGCACAGTGCTCCGCTGGCTCGTGTGTGCTCCTCTTATAATGGCTGTCTAAAACAGTTTCCTGCGAGTGCATATTTTCGACGACAACTATATATATATATATATATATATATATATATATATATATATAAATATATTAAATACAATTTCAAACTTCTATTATAAAATGTCACCAACATTGTGAAAATGCTGTGTATGCCTGTAAGTGATGTGGCACGCTATCATACTGTAATAAATATTATAATAGAGTATATGGTTACCTTCCTCGAGATGAGGGGCTGTCTTTGATGAACTCGTTCTTTAAGAAGAAACCCCATAGGAAGTGGACCTGCCAAAGCCCGAATTGTGGAACAGAACGAAATCCATGGAGAGGAGACAGTTGTTTGGTATGCTTGTAAACCATATTAATTTACATATTCATCCTTTTAAAAAGCCTTACATAGAATATCGTACCAAGAGCAACACTATTTCGTTACTCGTGTTGTTAACAAAACAAACTGTTAACGGCACCACCAGCGGTGTCATTTGGTAGTGCGCTTATATTATTGGTGGAGATTTTTGTCAATAAGCATTTTGTTCTGGTAGGTAATGGACCGGTCTGTGATCCTACGGCACCTGCTCAACAGCGCCACGGATCCGTTCAACCGGCAACCGCTCTCCGAGGACCAGCTGCGTCCCGGTAACTATACACTTACACTACACTCCACGCATATGAACACGTTCAAGAGCCTTAGTATACAGCCAAACGACAGTATACTCTTGCTCTTGATTTTTATTTCACTTATCACACCGCAAATGTTTTCCGCTGTTGTACAAAGACCTCCCCTCGCGTCCTTCACGACCACGACCCTTTATCCAATACAAAATTTAGCAGAATGGTCAAAATTTGAAAATACCCATTTGACAATCGAGAAAAACAATGTTGTACAATCAGCCTGTCTCTCCACTGCTGCATATATGCTTCTCCTAAAGACCTCCACCATACGCGATGTTCAGTTTTTCTCTTCTAGCCATCACCGACGATGTTAAAGAAAATTTTCTAAATAAATATAAATTTGGTATGTACTTGAAATACTCAAGATACGGGTGCAGAGCTACGCCTTTCTTTTTATCACTCACGCAGTTATAATAGTAGTAGTACTGCTGCGTTTGTGGTCATTAAACACAGTAGTGTGTTCCATTTTTAATTATCATTTTTAAGATTTAGGTACAATATAATTTACAATTTAAGTCAAAAATGTGTACAAAACGTGAAAGTTTAAAAAGATACATTCTAAGATATTCAATTTAAGATTGATATTGTTTGCTTTCAAATGGACTGTAGTTTATTTGAGTTATTGTAGTGTTTATTGTAGTTTATTGGTTATTTGAGACCAATGGTTTGGTTTGTGTTGTGTATATATTGAAAGGGGACTTACCTGTAATAATATCTTGTTTATTTGATGGGTTTTATATTTATCAATTGTCACGCCGGCCGATCAGCTTGCGTTCTAAGGAGTGAAACCGCTAGCCCGAGGGAGAGACACACAAGACGTTGCGGTTACTTCCAGAATTACTTTCAGCTGTGATATTGGCACTGATTTTAATTGGTTTTGTTTTGTAAAACTAGTTTTAACTTACATTCAAATTTTACAAGTTTCAAATTTTACGGTTCCTATTCCTGGGGATTAAATTCCTATCTCCTTCCTTCCTATCTCTGTTTCTCGTCGGGTGATCCGGATACCTGTGCAGACTCCGTTGCCGACATGGTGTTGCAGGGCATGGAATGTTATATTCCTTATTCCGTGATACCCATAGGTGGACGGAGCCAACCTTGGTTTAATCAGTCCTGCAGAGAGACCCGCTATAATAAATGGGCTGCATACAGGGTCTGGGCCAAACCACAAGTGTCTGAAGATCCTAATATCAACGACTTGAGGATGAAATTAACGCTGCCTCGAGGTGCAGTAAGAGGATCACTGTTAGGGCAAGGAATGAGCACATCGAATTGGCGATCGACTAGCAAGCTATCCTTCTGGAAGCCGAGCTTTCTGGTCGCTTCCCAAGGCTGCTGAGGGTAACTTCTGTCAGTCGTCTCTCCCACCACTGCGGAAACCTGATGGCACACTGGCCCATGGGGCGAAGGAGAAAGCCGACCTCGTGGGCTATCTATTTGGCTCAAACTCGACTCTGGACGATAGAGGTGCCCCACCGCCATTTATCACGCAGTGCTCAAGCTCCATGCCGAAAATCTGTTTCACCCAGCGTGAAGTCAGGCGAGCTCGTAACATCTCTTGATATGCAAAAGTCGAGTAGGCCAGATGGTATTCCTGCAGAGGTGATTAAATTATAGGCGTCTGAGTTCTCTCCGGTGCTTACGCGACTCTTTAGGCTCTCATACTCCACAAAAAAATTCTTTGTGGATGTTCACCAGCTCATGTTCACCCTTTGTCTAAAAGGGGTGACTGCAACGACGCGGCCAACTACAGGCCAATAGTGATCACCTCCCTCCTCTCCAAGATGATGGAGCGTGTTATAAACACTCAACTCCTTGGGTATCTAGAGGATCACCAGCTGATTAGCGACCGTCAACATGAATTTCGCCATAATCGCTCAGCTGGCAATCTTTTAGAGTTTTAGAGTATTAACACACCGCTGAGCAGAAGCGAGGCTCTAGCTGTTGGCCTAGACATTGCGAAAGCTTTTGACCGGGTATGACACAGATCGCTGCTTTCCAAGCTACCATCTTTCGGGATACCCGAGGGATTATGCGAATGGATTGCCAATATCCTGACTGAACGGAGCATCAGAATCGTTATCAATGGTAGCTGCTCCGACACCATGTCTATTAATGCTGGCGACCCGCAAGGCTCCGTGCTATCCCCAACTCTGTTCCTTCTGCATATTAACGATCTGTTGCAAATTGGTGACATACGTTGCTATGCAGATGACAGCGCTGGGGATGCCTTGTATAGGGGCCGCGCCAGCATCCCTCTGGTCGAAGTGGAAAGGAGTCGCGTCAGGCTTGTCTGAAATCGAAGACGCTTTAGATCCAGTCTCGATTTGGGGTTCTCTAAACCTAGTGGATTTTAACCCCAGTAAGACGCGAGTCTGTGAATTCACTGCTAAAAAACGCCCCTTTTGTCGTAGTACTTAGTCGTAGAGCATACCTCTTAAGATCTCGGAGAGTATCGGGATCCTTGGTGTCGACATTTCCAGCAGTCGCATTTAGGGGTCATCTGGAAAATAAAGCGAAAATGGCCTCCAAAAAGCTCAGTGTGCTGAATAGAGTGAAGCGGTACTTCGCCCCTGGGCAACTTCTAACGCTCTACAAAGCTCGGGTTAGGCCCCATATGCTCTGCTCACATCTCTAGACCGGCGCACCGAAATATCAATTGGATCCATTAGACTCCATCCAATGACGTGCTGTTCAAATTGACGACGATCCCACTCTCACGGGCGGTTTAGAATCCCCCGGCGTTCGGAGAGACGTTGCGTCTCTCTTTATTTTCTACAGCATGTACAATGGGGAATGCTCTGAAGTCCTCTTTGAATTGTTCAATATAATTCCCACCTCGGGTTTCTACAACCGCATCTCCCGTCATAGAAGTGCGGTCTATCCGCACTTGCTCGATACGGAGGTGTCGCATACTGTTCGGTCCAAAAATCATTTTATACTGTGAACCCGTAGGCTGTTCGAAGGAACTGCTTCGAGGTCTTTCCATTACTGTGAATAGGATTTTGTAAGGTCGGCGGCGCACCCGCATGGTGTTGCAGGTCCATGGGCGGCGGTAATACACGTGAGATCGCTTGCTCGTCCGCCTACTTCCGCCTTTAGGATGTACGTCATAATTATTTATTTATGTGCAAAATGTTAATGACACAAAATGTGCTAAATTTCACGTTGTGAACAACTAATATCTCTATACTTATTATCCATCCCATGTTAATAACATTTTAACTGTTCTCTAGTTTTCCAGTTTTATTGAAAAAAAAAAATTTCTTTCAGCTGTTACATATTTACCTTTTTTTTGCAGATTTTTATTACATTAGAAAAAATCATAATTATAACGTGTCGTTTGTCGTTTACAGCCACAGAACTCAAAGAGAAGATCATTCAATGGCAACGCGAAAAGAAATTGTCATAAGCGCCCCAAGCCAACAATCTAAGTCTGATGTATATATTGTAATACATTTATATAAAGACTAAGGCTGGATGTCCAGCGTCCGGTGGACTATTGTCCATTTGCATGAATGAGATTCAGTGTGACAATGTTCAGTGCATTTGCACTTAGAGTGAGAATAAGTGCATTCATTCGTGAAAATAATATTCGTAACATGTGCATAAGACCGCATCTATGATTACGAATCTTGTTTTGTTTCAATAACATCACATGTACAGAAGGCCTAAATTATGACGTAATACTAATACGTATATACCAACTGGAATAATTTGCTCACAAAGGTGCTTCTATTACTTTGACATTTAAAAGTTTGAACAGCAAAACAAGATTAATACAAACTGATTTACTCATAGACGATATTTAAATTTAACAATTGCTTAAAGTCTCTTGTCCTCTAACAATTATAATTTGAAACAAGTTGTAAAGTAACAAAGTTTTATATACAATAATTATACAAAATAATTATATACGCGTTGAGACCCGATTTAGAATATAAAATGTGTACAAGATGCGAAAGTTTATAAAGTTATAAAAGGTAACAAAGTATTTAAAGCAATGACTAAATTTAAACGACGTTTACGAGTAAGTTGAATATTGTTAGTGGTGGCCAATAAAGGCTCTGTGCATTTCATGGGAAATCTCCAAAAAAAATGTTTACCAGCAATACCTATTTTAAACTCTCATTAGTGTAACTAATGGTTTAATTTCAAATTACATATATATATTGTATGGAATGTTCGACTTTTATTTTTGCGCAAATAAATAGAAAAATATTTTATAAATTTTACTATTTGCATTATATAGTGATATTATGTTTAGTTATTATTAGCAATCATAACCTGATTTCTCTAATTATGTCAATGTGATTTTGTTCCTTTATACTTTAGTTGGCACGTGAAATGGATTGTCAATTAGGAATCACTAGGAAACAATAATGAAAGATATCAGTAGCACTATATTATTATCTGCATTGTAATAAGCTAGTACATACTAGTACATTTGTAAATGTAATTAACTCTCCACCCACTGCCAAGTAATCAGCTTAGGTAAATGCAGCTATTCTTAAATGAAGTCCATTTCTCAAAAATTACATGGTCTCACTTCTGTAATAATTTGACTTATATTTATCTTTTTACGAAGATTATATTAAAGGCCCTTATGTTAATATGTCAATAAAATATATTAAATGGAAATCACTGGTTTCATTATAACAAAACATACATCAATAAGTAAAATCATATTATATTATATTCATATACAGATTTAAAGTGTGAACTAGTGTAAATAATTTATTGTCGATTAACACCTCTTAACTTTAAATACTCATAACTTTTAATACTCATAAGCCACATCAAAATGTAATGTGGTTATTTTATTATATTATAAACTAATTACTACTTGACTGAGAAATATTCTAGATTGTGTTCTAATATGAGCAAAATAAACTTGAGTTTGTGAATCATGCTGTTTGTAAAAAAATAGAAAAAGATAAATTGCAGATTTTGCACATTCTAGAACACATCCCTAAATAAAGAATCTGAGATTCATTTTTTGTATACTAAAAACTTTTACTTGTATACAGAGGTAGACAGTAATATTTTTTTTTGTAACTTACAGTAATCAACACCACACTGTTATTTCATATAATCTATTTTTATTTTCTTTCATAAATAATGCACAATCTAAAGGTACTTAAAATTCATAAGTATAAAGGACTTGATTTACATTTGTATAAGCAAATTTCTCTTATCAGTAGCCACCATCCGTGTCCCATTACATGAAGAACATGAATGTATGCAAGTAGAACACTTAGAAAATAAATATTATGTCCAAACTTAAAGATAAGTTATGTATTTGATATGAAAGAGATAAGTAGTGAAAAGTGTAGTGATAAAAAATTGTTAACTAACATACTAAAATAATACAATAACAAAGATTAAATTCTTATGCAGGTTCAAGATATCTACACATATAAAAAAATAAAAAGTTATGTTACTACATATTTGAATACCATGAATTGTAGTGGTAATAGAAAGAATTTGAACAATATTCACAATCACATCCAATGTGTAAAATGTTGCCATTAGCCATACTTGAGAATACCATACTCTTTATAAAAACTGCAAATTCAATCACTGTGCAGATTTTTCTTCATAAGCTCAATAAGTACACATAAAGTAACTAGATTTTCCTATCAGAAGACAATATTTATCAGCGTGATAAAAATGGCAGTCTAGAGGCGAACAAACATGAAATCATATAGAGCATTCCAAAATAAAAATTAAGTCTAGCAGTTTGTCGTGGAACATATCTCATAGTCTCAGGACATCTAAATCTTCTTTCAATTTCGAAAGCTCTAGGCAATGTCAACATTGGCAGCAAAAACCAAAGAGAGGAGCGTACTGACGCTACAACAAATAAGATATATGGTGTAAATAATAAAAATGCATATAATAAGTATGATGCAGTCCTTCCAATCAATATTGCAAGAGTCACTATTTCAGCTCTGCTATCCACCTCCAGATCTCTAGTGTTGTTGCTATGTAGAATAGCCTCTGTGTTCAGAGCCAGCGGTATTGCATAGTAAATAATATACCAGTCCACTCTTCCAGTCTGAGCCAGGAAAGCAAACACCACAGAAACAGGTCCAAATATGACTAGAACTACAATATCACCTAGAGCTATGTACTTCAAACCAATACCCCCAGTGTATAAGAAAGACGATGACAAGCCCCCAAAGTAAACCAAAGCTAAGTGTTCCATACGAGCTGGTGATAAAATTACTAGTGGGACAAAAAATGCGCAACCAGCCAAATACAGTATTGCACCAAGAGATACCACTTCGTCTATGCTCAAAATGTGATCGACTAGTGTTCTGTCATCAGATTTTCTGTTGTCAATTCCTTTGACGAAATCGAAGTATGTATTGACGACGTTGCCGGCGCCGTGGACGGGTATGACTGTGCACAAGGTGAGCAATAGAGTTGCCCAGCTGAAGCCTTGGTCGCCGGGTAGGCGGTACGCGAGCGCAGCGCCCAGGAGTGTCGGCAACAGGCTTCCACTTAAGGACCACGGGCGGAGCGCCAACACGTAAGTGCGCATCTTCATGAGCGGATTACGATTCGGTACTGTCTCCTCTTTAGGCTGCTCTAAAAGATTTCCTTCCGCACCTGGAATATCCATGTCTTCAGACTTCTTTTTACTTTCCATGGTATAATACCGAGTATAAATTGGTGTTGTTTATCAAATCAGTTCGCTTGAAGATAATAGGTAAGATATATCATTGTAGTGTAAATTCTGGGAAGAAATTCTCCTCTGGTTCACTGTTAATTCGAATTGTAATTCTTTATAGCTAACAATAAAAATATCGTAAAACATACCGTTATTGAACCGTCCACTTTGTTTAACTCCCCGATTTTGACAACCACCCAGTACCGTTAAAAGAAAGACGTCAGTATGACGTTTCGTCAAAACGTTCAGAAAATTAAAATATAAAAATTATAGTGTTTTTGAGTTTTTTGACGGAAACTCGAGATGTGAAGTTGAGTTTCTGTTTGATTACCGTGAAATACGCCAATTTTGCATCCAAGGGTATCTTTACCCGAGAGAACAATTTACAAGAAATTCCGTTATTGTGCAAAAATATCCCAATATTATGGCATAATTGATTACTTTGGTGGAAAATAGACTATAATATATGTGACATCACTGAGCATAGCGTTTGTGGCTAAATTCACTCAGTTACTGGTTGAAACTCGTTGAATGCAGTGCTTGTTTTTGCGGGCAAATTTTGATATCAAATTGAAAGTGAATTGTGCTTCATGGCTAATACACAGGTTAGTTTATTTTATACTATGTTGTAAAAAACTATTTGTAGAGTATATTAATGATAGTTTCATTGCTGAGAGTTTCGTAAAACAAAAGTTATGATGATGGGCAAAGTTATCCAGTAATGTTCCGACCTATGAATGTCAACATTGCCCGCAATCAAAAAAGGCTTAGTGTGCGTCCATACTGAATGAGCGGTGACTAGGGGCTGCGGCGGGCGCTCAGGCGGGCGGATGGCCACAGTGCGTCGCGAGCTACTCGAGTGTTAAGACATGTGTCAGGTGTAGCAAACCATGGATGAAGATTTAATATTTTTACTAGACAGTCCGATCAGATGGGAGGTGTTGAACGCAAGAGATAAACTTACCTTCGTATCCAGGAAATTGTTCTTTTATTTCATTCCATAATTTTCTTGTTACTGTGCGATTAGAATTGTGTGGATGTTTACTTTGCCATATAGCTGGTTTAGATTGAATCACACTTATAAAAATTTCAGTGTTAATCGCCATTATAGAAACACATGCTGAAGCCGGGCGACAAGACCGAACTGGTTTGATACACCCGCCGCCCGCGCATTGGATCGCTCGTAGACTAGGCCCGCAGTGCGGCCGTAGCGCGCGGATAGGAACGTTTGAAAATAACGCGTGCTATCTCGCTCAGGCCAACCGCGCTAGGCGTCCGCCTTAGTCATTTCAGTATGGCCGCAAGCGGCGGTTGCATAGGTTCAATATTTCGCGCCCGTCGTCGCAATCAAGCTAGGCCTGCACTATGGCCAAAGCCACGATACGATATTATCTAAAAGATTTTTTAATTTATATTTGCGGTTTAGCCGTAGTTTAGGGATGGCTTAGGGGTGTGTTTGGAATGTGTTAGGGGTGTGTTGGAAGTGTCTTATGGATGTGTTGCGGGTGTGTTAGGGGTGGTTTAAGGGTGTGTTTGGGTTGTGTTTGAGATTAAAAATTATTTCATTCAATTTATTGTCATTTCGTATTTCAGAAAAACAAACATAAATCCCGAATTCGGCAGAGAAAATCAAGACGTCAATTAGGGTCCAGAATGTACAAAAATTACACCGATGAAATGTTGGAAATTGCGTGCGAAGCAGTTAAATCACACCAAATTTCTTCACAAGAACGACAGTTTGGTATCCCAAGGCGTACGATAGTAAATAAAATAAAAAACAAACATATAAAGTCCGTTGGGCATCCTACCGTTTTAACAGATGTAGAAGAGAAAAAAATTATAGGGGTCTTGCAAGCTGCTAGCGATTTTGGCTCCCCACTTACTAAAGTGGATCTGAAGCTAGTGGTTCATGAATATTTAAAAAAAAATTCTCAAGATCATAAATTCAAGAATCGAATTCCCGGTGATGCATGGGTCCAGGGCTTTTTGGCTAGGCATGCTGACGAATTGACTGTAAGAAGTACTCAAAATATATCGAAGGCGAGAGCTGAAAAAGGACCTCAAGAAATAGCTAACTATTTTGACAATTTAAGCACAACATTGAAAGACATATTCGCCGAAAATATTATCAACCTGGATGAGACCAACCTGTCGGACGATCCAGGTTCTTCCAGGAGCATTTTTTGAAGGGGAGTAAAGTATCCGGAAAGAGTTGCCAATTCCACTAAAGGAAACATATCTCTCATGTTTCCAATGAATCCGCAAGAAGTTTTGAAAAAGATCCCAGAAATGCAAGAAGAAATACTATCGTATGGAATTGATCAAACACTGATGGATTATTTAAAAGAAACGAGAGCACCAAAACCGATGCAAGTGATAAGAAATAAAAAAGTTAATTGTGAGCCGGGCAAATCGGTGACGGTTTCTGATTTTAATATTGATTCTTTCAAAGATGCACTTGAGGGTAACACGAAAAAGAAAGTAAAAAAGAATTTGTCTGGAGTGCCAAAAGTGCAGAGAAAAAATGAGAACTCTCTATTTTAAGATGCACAAACTGGTCTTTTTGCTAAAACTGATCTGACTTCAAATAATGATACAACCGAGGATCAAGACTACTATTTGGTTGTGAATTACTAACTAATAATAAGAGAAAATAGACACGACTAAAATTATAGGTGAATTATTACCTAGGCTTACCTAGGTACCTATACCTATATTACTTTTTCATTTTTCTTTTCTTTTTTCTGTCATGTTCGGTCAGGTCAGACCTTAATTTGTGAATCAGTGAATGGCTAAGATACAAAAATTAAAATATGATTTAAAAAAGGTAGAAGCAAAAATACCTACTGAAATTACCGTACCAGTCACTCCTCAATAAATTTTCAGTCTTCATATTTCTTCACTGATTAAATGAAAAAAAAATTGATTTTAAAATATTTTCATTACTGTCTGTGCATTATGTATAAGTTTTTCTTTAATTTACCCATTACGAACGTTGATTGATCTCAATTTTGATAGTGGTATAAGATAGAAATACATATTTTTCAAAAAAAAAAATAAACGTTAAACCTCATGTTTTATTTCACATTATTATTTTCTACAACGGTCTAACACTTTCTACAAAAATGGTCATAAACGATTACGTTAATCATTTTGCTCAAATGTGACAACCCTTGCACTTTGAAATCGCTACATGCGGCTTGTATGGAAAAGAGAAAAAATGTCAGGATAACATTGCCCACTTATTTTGATACGAAAGTTTCGATGGTATCGGTTAGATTTCTAAAGTGAACGCCATTATTACTCAAATACTTGTACTGGTTCCTTTGTCATCTGTATAAACGCTATATTTGCGTCAAAAATCGACGTGGACAATGTTGGCTAAAAGTTCAGATAACTTTGCCCGCCAACAGAATCAATCAAATGGTCGATTAAATGTTGACTTATTATAAATTTTGCTGAACCAATGCATGCACATGATCTTAGTGTTGCAGCAGATAAAAAAATGCACTTAAGCGTCCATAGAAAAAACTTCAAAAAAACTATTTTTTTTCCAAAAAAGCGGGCAATGTTGGCATGTTTCACGGTACTATAAAAATCGTGTATAGTGAGATTAGTGAGTACATTTCGTGATTTAATAGTAATAGTTTATTAAACTTCAGTGTTTGGTTATTGGTTGCGATACTCAAATTAAAGCGACTGCTTTTTCGTATGATTCCAGTTTCCTCTTCGGTTAGTAAACAAGCCTATTATAACTTTACAGAGTGATTCCTGCCTGATGTACTTCGACGGCACTGGACATTAATAGAATACGTTTTATACTTTATAATTGTTTATTGCGAAGAAAACTACACTGGCAGAATGTGCTAATCGCACCATATTCGTCTACGGAGACAAATCATTTGCTCGTATATGGCATTTATTTATAGTACTTTACCTAGTACCAGAAATACCAGTGCCGCCGTCCAGGTCGTTGCATTACAATAATAATTACTTAAAAACATCCTGTAACAATGTTTCTATGATTTTTATTTTTGTCATTAACAGCAAATAAATATTACAGTAAATATCTTTATACTATATTTTTTTAAAATTACAACAATAACAATGATGAACAGCATAGAAATGAGATCCAAATAAAACATCTACAATATATTTTGACCTAATAAAATTAAGTAGATTTTTGTATTATATCTTAAACACTAAGAGTGATAAATATTCATATAAAATATGTAATAAATTACTTGTTCCCTACCACAGCCACGGCAGCACCTCTTGCTGCATCTCCCCCCGAAGTGAACACCAAAGGTAAACTATAGTTTTGCTCCACAGCTTTTTGCAAAACAGCATTTCTTGACAAACCTGACCCATTTCCAACAATTCTTTTTATGTTTGCATTTCTCAATATTTCTTTAGGCATCATTGAATGCAAGTTCTGAATTATACTATCACAAAGAGACCTAAATACATGACCCAACTGGATATTTGATAAATCAATATTTTCAATTGAAACTTTAGCATTTGGTGCATGTCTCTCACCCAGTAAATGAGGAACTATTTTCAAAGGTGATGATTCTGGTGCTGCTAAGCCTGCAGCAATTAGCTTTTCCCATACCTTTGCTTGGGGACACGGGAAGCCAAATTCAAGCATCCACTGCTGAAGCATTTTCACAAATGTGGCGAGCACATTACCCCCATTTAATGATGCTGCTACAACTAAATAAGTATTGTGGAAGTATGGTAAATGTTCTATGGTGCTACAGTTCAAATCTGAAATGCCATTCACTACAAATGCTAGCTGGGCAGATGTGGAGATATTCAGAACAGCATCCTGATTATCTTCAAGAGTAGCAAGTATTGAACACTGAAGATCTCCTAATGCAGCACCAACTGGTGTGCCTTGTGGTATTCCATTCCAGGAAGTACTGAGTGTTCCTGCAAATTCACCACTCCTCATAACCTTGGGTAAGAGGTTGACTGGAAAATCAATGGATTTTAGGATATCAATATTCCACTCGTTTTTTTCAGTATTGAAGTAACCCCAACTAGCAGCATTTTGGTCAGAAGTGATTGGAGTCACCAGGTCACAGAGCATTGCCACTACAAAGTCTTGAACAGTTGCTGAACAGTTGAAATTTTTAAGTTTTTCTGGCTTGTGTTTGAGCAACCAAAGCAGTGTAGCACATCCATAACCAGAATAACATTTGAGGTGTGAGTCAGGTTTAGGCAAGGATTCTAGGAACTCTGGCTTGCACCTCGTGTCTTGCCAGGTGTATAAAGCCGACATGTTTTCTCTTATAGCTTCAAAGCGGATAACAACACCATCCTTCTCCACTTTTTCCCAAGGGCTGTAATTAAAAAAAATAATTGCCTATAATGACACAATTAATGTTCTACAGCATTATAATTATATATTTGGACTTATAAAAGTACACACATAATTGATAATAATAATACATACCTATTTTCCGAGTTTTTCCATAGGACAACTCCATGCATTTGACCACATACTCCAATCTTTAAGACATGCTTTAACACGTCTCTAGGAAGACGGGAAACACAGTAGTGAATAGCTGATACTATTTTTGGAACATCCTGCTTGTTCCCTTCAATGCCTTGGTCACTTGGAATGTTTGCTGCCGTGTCTTTATTCTGTTTAGCGACTATTTCCTTTGTATTAGAATCATAAACGCATACCTTTACTGAGGTAGTGCCAATGTCCATACCCAAAATATAGTGTTTCTCAGCCATTGCACTTTCTCAAATGATAATTTAATAAAATGATTTTTACGGTACACGTGAAATTAGTACCTAACCGTAGGACGGCGGGCCTTAGTTTGGTTAATTACGGCAGTTTGCAGCGCCGGTGAGCGAGTGGGTGGTTGACTGACGTGACGGGTGTACTAGTCTATGAAACGGCAGATGTTACGTAAAGGGAGCGTGTTTATATTTCCTTATCTCATCGAGTACGCAATTTATCAGGTACTTCACGATTGAACAGACTTACAGCCAATAAATAAAATAACTCTTGTCAATGTTTGTTTTAAAATAACAAGCAGTGTAAAATATGTTTCTGCTTCATGTAACGTGAACATTATACATATAATATATCGATTGGTCAATTAATTTAGTGGGTATAGGTTTATAGGTAACTATTTGCGCATCAGAAATTCTTCATTCTCTTTCAATATTTCATTATTTTGACAGCTAGAGACAGCCAACTGACAGCTAGAGTTGAGATATGGTATCGATACTTTACTCATGAGTAGTATCGTAACGAAAACATCGATACCGGCAACGATATCCGATCAAAAGTATTGAGTCAGGTATCGAGTACTTTTTCTTTCAAATTCAACAATGTAACTAAAATTCAAGAAAATAGCTATAATTGTATTTATTAATCTAAATGGCAACAGAAAATGTAAATATACACTTCAACACATCCATATTATGATGCGAAGCCCCACCTTCACTGGTACAATCAGATAAAAATAACAATTTATTAATCCTTGATCCCAATAGACGATTCCGAGATTCAGTTCTCAGGGCTCCAGCTTTGGAAAATAGCCGTTCCGCTGGAACGGATGTTCCTGGCACTAAGAAAAGGCATTGCAAGCTTATGAAGCCCTGGTAATACAGCTTTCATATCTCCCCAATGCTGAAAAGGGTTCGAATTCAATGAGCATGCCGGGTTCACAAGATACAAACTCATCTCGTATCTATCAATCAGTTTGACGGTCCGAATGCTTATTGGACTGCGCTAATTTTTTGTGATGTTCCCAAAAGTCATCTACTGCAATATTGTCAGGTGACGACTGTCCACTTTTCGGCGGCGTATCACAGGCATTTACCGTCCTTCTTATAAATGAAATTGTCTTAGCGCAAACATTCGCATCCTTAAAATGTATATTCTTAAACCTCGGGTCTAAAATAGTCGACAACGCCAGAAGATGATCAGCTTCTATGTTTCCGAAGCGTCGGCTTATTTCTTTCACTACCCTTTCCTTTACGGTTTCGACAAACTGCCTATCATCATTAGATGTCAGTGTTATTATTCGTATTTTTTCCCTAAGACAAGTTCAATGTTGGTATAATTTTACTGCTTGTGACGTACTTTTCACCGCAAATATCCCTTGTGACGAACTCAAATGGCTAGGAAGGTCATAGTTTTTTGCACGGTATTCAATTAAACCACAGTTAAAATAACAGGTGCATTCGTGTTTTGTAAGGCGATCTCATTTATCACATTTCGTAGTTTGACATGTCACTCTAACATATAATATCTGGAGTTCCAGCGTGTCTGCACGTCCAGAATCAGTTTCAGAGGCCTTGCTTTGCTCGTAGATCACTTTGCACGACACTGTTTTTGAACCATTTGACAGTTTGTCGGACTTTTGTGATGAATCTATTTACTTCCCCATCTTTCAATATTTCTTCAACTACCAAATCGATAGTGTGAGCAAAGTAAGGTAAATGTCTTGACTGATCAAGTACAATGGCCACAGCTACATTGGAGCCATTGTCAGTTACAATAGCTGAAATGTTTTGTTTTTCAAACTGAATTTGGTACAACACTTCACTATCTCTTCTGCAATATTTGCAAGTAAGTGAGTTAATTACTTATGGTACTTACGTGAGTAAAACTTACAAATCTAAAGGCGGCCATAGAGACAGAGTATGATTCAGTGATGAATGAGAGTGAGAAAATAAGCGCAGGCCAGCAAGTATTGAGTATTATAAAAAGTATCGATTCTTACTCATTACGATAATCGATACAAAAGTATCGAGTACCAAAATACTCGGTATCGTAACAAAAGTATTGAGTGTACTCAGGTAGCGATACATTTTCGGATCTCTACTGACAGCTGATTTATCACAATTACATTACACGAGCGTCCTCTTTGCAGCCTTTTTATTTTCTAGTTTGTTGTACACTAAAATTGGACCAATTGTGTGCTTAAATCATTAAAATTGGATTAATGGTTTTGATATTAGTTCAAAAATAGCCAGGTGTTGCGTTTTAGGTACTTTTCAGGGTATAGGTCTACCGGAATCTCATGGCATAAAAAAAAATAAAAATTGTGATTTTCATATGGCAATGTCAATTGTCACCTGTCAAATCAAAGTACGAGATTTGTCAAGCGCTACTGAGATTTTGTGATATCTTCTTGGCAATTTGTTGTTTTTGTGAAAATGTCGAAAAAGCCACTTCCATCTCAAGCGAGAAATATTGATTTCAATGTGTATCGTAAAATAAGGGGAGAAGAAGGCGTAAATCAAACTCAATCTTTGATTTTAAAGCGCGTCTTAGAGTTGACCGGTAAGTTGGACTGAGTTGTTTTGATACTTTTAGTTTATTTTATATTTTTCTTACTTAATTGTAGCTTCTTTATAGGGGTTTCCAGTACTACTATACGGCGAATCGTAGGTGAGGGCACATCGAATGATGGTGTATTTTCCATGCCTGGTAAAAAGAGGAGAGGGGGGAAGAAGAAAATCAACTTGGACAGTTTCGATTTAGAGTTGATTAGGAATAAAGTAAATGAATTCTATACAGTTCGGAAGGAAATTCCAACAGTAATGAAACTGTTACAAATTCTTCGACAAGATATTGATTTCAACGGAGGGAGAGAATCTTTGAGGTAAGAAAAATATTAAGTAATAATCCCTCTCACTCTCACTCGTAAGAGGAGGCCTGTGCCCTGCAGTGGGCCGTATATAGACTGATGATGATGATGATGAATGACTAAGCTATCGTTTGAGTAACATGATAAATTTTATTATTTTTCACAGACATACTTAAGGAGATTGGTTTTTAATATGTTAAATGCCAATCAAAAAGGACCATTTTGATGGAGAGAGATGATATATAACTACAATCCGCGAAATCCGCGAAGCTGAAGAGCATAATAAATTGGATATGATTTATTTAGATGAGACTTACATTCACGGTTCATGTTCTGTGAACAAGTGCTAGCAAAGCAAAGATATTGTAGGTCTATCTAAAAGTATTTCACTTGGAGCGAGGTGGATCGTTGTAAACGCTGGTGGAGAAAATGGCTTTGTACCAAATTGTTATCTGGTGTACAGGTCAACAAGTGTATCTGCTGACTATTACCACGATATGAATAAGGACAATTTTACAAAATGGGTGACAGAGAAGCTAATGATCTTTGGCGTAAATGTCAACTACTTGAAGTAGTGAAACAAAACATGTCTGCGCCCTTATATGAGATAGATGAGGTATTAAAATCGCACGGTCACGAAGTTTTAAGGCCCCCACCTTATCATTGCACATTGAATCCCATAGAAATGATTTGGGGTATAATGAAGCAAAAAGCTGCTGATAAAAATGTAAATAGGCCTGCAAGTGACATTAAATTATTAACAGAAGAAGCTTTCTCACAAATTGGTGCAGAGAAATGGCGAAAATGTTGTGAACATGTAAAGAAAATTGAAAACGATTTCATCGAGCAAGA
This sequence comes from Sesia apiformis, assembly GCA_914767545.1. Lineage (NCBI taxonomy): Eukaryota > Metazoa > Arthropoda > Insecta > Lepidoptera > Sesiidae > Sesia > Sesia apiformis. Next base: position 5,197,680 of record OU611963.1, read on the forward strand.
TAGAATAATTGAAATGCTGGAAGAGCGATTTATAATAAATACCTCTTTATCTTCATCATCTGATGAAGAACAAGAAATTCGAGTGGAGTTCTTGGAATCGTTTTCTAGTTCTGAATGAGGTGTTAAGTTATTAGTATGATTTAAATGATATATAATAAATTAGTACATAAAGTAATATACGATTGATTTATTTTTCATGACATATTTTCATTGATTATTTACATGACATACGAGTATGTTAAGAACCCGATGTATAACAACATTCTTCATACACATACCTAATTAATATACTTCATGTCATTAATACTAAAGACATAAATAAAAATTAAACAGTATCAAGATCGTTTAATCCAATTTCCCCAGTATTGCACACAACAAATTTTTATTTCCCCATTTGCCATGAAATTCCGGTAGACCTATAATAAAATGCTATTCGTACATGATACATATTTTTTTTCAAAATACTCCCAAGTTTTTGGACACTACTTTAGCTATTATTAATCAATAGCTATCAAAGATCACAACACAACGAAAAACATTCATATACTTTCAATAATTCAAAAATTATAGCTAGACTTCCCCCATACAAAGGGCATTGCCCTTTGTGTATAAAACATAATTATGAATTATAGTTGTCCATAATGTTGTACAATAAATGATATCTACATACTTACCACAATTTGCATTCAAACTATGTCCCATATCACAAAACAGGATATCCGCTCGTTTGCGGGCTGGGACAAAATCGTCCCAAGTGACAGCAGACCTATGACATCTGGCGAAGAATCCCCCCGATGTCTACGGAGTTGAAATACACGTCGAACTCTTTTTAAAAAACGCTGAAAAGTTGTGTATGAAATTTTCGATAGTTATGTTATATAATAGTTCGATGTTATATGTTCGATGTTATGTTATATGTTCGATAGTCGATAGTTATAATAGTTATAAAATATATATATTTAATAAATATATATAAAATATATATAATAAATATATATTTAATAGGGCTTCTAATAATACCTATATTTCAGTAAGTATTGGGTGATGTAGTTCAATCACAATTATTATTTGTTAGAACGCATAAGTTCACGATTAGTGAAATTTTAAATTTCGAACGTCTTTGCCTAAAATGAAGCTCAAATAGATTGGTATGTCATCTGTCATCGTAAATGAGCGGTTAATAAAAGCGAGAGACTGCATTTTTCGTGTACTTCCAAGCAGTCCAATTCTCTCTCCAACTGAGCGACTCTCGATGGTATTGGACGATGACTGTATTATTTTATTATTTGCTGTGTACTGACCAATGGCTATGCCAGAGTTCAAATAAATTATGAAAAAAATTAACACCACTGACAGTTTGCCCCATTGAATATCTATTATGCCGATTTATATTTTGTTAGTTATTTATTGTATTTTATTTTGAATCGCAATCGAATCTCTATTTTATTGATTCATCGTAAGTTTCTTTGTCAATAAGAATTCATAAATTTATTGCAGTTATTAATAATATTTTTACAACCTCATTCTTGACTGCATTTGTGAACAGTTGTAACCATGCAAAATCCACTCATAAAAGTATGCGTGTAGATAAATTTGTGCATAATAATGCATATTCTTTAAATTGTCACAGATTACACAACTTCTATCAATATCAAGTTTTAATTAACCAAAATCACATTTACGTGCTATCAATGTGTTTCTGTGAATATCAAATTACATTAAAGTTGAACCGAACAATATATTGAAATTCCTAAGTTATATGATATGATATATATAAAAGTGGTACAGTTATAATGTATATTGAATATTCTGAGTTTTAATTATTCTTTCAGGAAATGGGAAAAAGAAACAAAAGTCGTCTAAATAATGAATTTACTGTAGAAGAAAAGAACACATCCATTACAGATTGTCAAGAGGGACACCCTAAATCAAGCAATACAAATGATAATAAAATGGAAGAAAAATTAAAAAGTAAAAAAAGGAAGTCAGAAATAAGTACAAATGACAAACAGTGCAAAATGGGTACATCGAAGGAAAAAAAAATAAAGAAAGCAAAACACAACACACTTGTAAATAAAAATGTGGATGCTGAGAAATCTAATAGTAATATATGTGTTAACAATGAGCCACAGGAAGTTTCTACTGATCCAGTACCACAAAAGAAAAAGAAGAATAAGCAATTTTTAAATGAAGATGAGGCAGAAATAAAAGATGAGGACATTGATAAGTTTTGTGATGAAATAGATAATGAAGATAATCAACAGTTTGAAAACTGGGTCAAATTAATAGAGGCTAATTGGCATTCAAATAAAAAGAATAATAAATAGTAATTTGTTAATATTAAAGATGTCTTGCAATTTTTTACTACCATCCTATTGCCGTTACATATTATATTCCTCTCCTTAACCAGTGGACTGGTTTCACAACATCTTGATGTGCAGACATTTTAGTTCAAGTTTTTAAAAACATTTTATTTCTACATATTTATCTATTTAAGACACATTTTCTATAGGATAATTGTCACATATAATGTAGTTTACAAAACATCAAATTTCTAACTAGTTAAACATAAGGACAATGAGTGCTGACATCTATACTAGAATAATCTGTTTTATAGCTGTCAGATCTTCTATACCTTAAATCGGGTGTTAATTATTATGTATAATATGTACAGTGTTTTATGTAAGTATGTCTATGTGTGAATGTGTCCTCATTGATCTCAATGTCTTTGAGTTTGTCAACTGTCTCGCAGAACATAATTAAATGCATACTGGTACATCAACATCACATATTTTTGCAAGTATCAATTGTTTTAACAATGTCGCCTTTCTACCAGGACCTTGACGGGCAAAACTGTTGTTTAATGTGTCCCATACGTCTTGCAGCTTTCAATTCACTGGGATCAATTAAAGGATGAGATCACTTTTTGTGTTAAGATCGTTTATCTCATTGTCTATTGTTTCAGTTCCATGTCTTTTTATCGGGCTTTGGTGCGGATCCATCCACGTATTGCCACAATTGTGATTTTATTAACACGGCTTATGGCTTGGCTTGCGTTTCATAATTATCCCTCTTTAGATTTTCAATTTTATGCCATGATGCCATTGTAATATTTTATTGCGTGCGATGTCCCTGGGCCCATAACCTGTGCCAATAGTATGCGAGGGAATAAATATTTAAGTTTTTAAACTCACGATAATTTTTAAAATGCCAATTGCAGAATATTGATTGTTGATTTGTCCTTCAAAATCTTGACGTTTTCATTGACACTTGTCACCATTGATGTACATATGATTATGTACGTATTTAGAAGCTCACTGCTTGTCACTCTTTTTGGCAGGAACCCAAGAAGTCAAATGTAGAATGATCTGTGGCAGTCGTCTAGACAAAATAAAGCCTGACACTATGGTTCCATCCAGCCGACTATCCCTCCTAGACCTTGTTTTTTTATAATAAGTATCATTGTACATAGCATATAAGTTTATAAGTACCGTAAAACGTGACAACTTTGCCCGCTTTTAGTGGATTAAGCGAATTATCTTAAAAAATATTTATAAAATATGAATATATTCAATATTGTGTTTGGACTACACAATCATAAATATACTCTTTTGTGCATTCATTATCAAACAATTGCAGGAACATGTAAATTTATTGAATGGGCCAAAAATAGTAAACTTTTGGCAAGTTTGCCCACTTGCCATTATATTTCTGTAAGTTCGATATTATCAACCTTATGATCATTGGACTTGCGGACTATGCTATAGTACTAGACAATGTCACAGAGTATCAGATTATGAAACATGTAAACATGCATATTGTCCACTAAAATTGAGTGGGCAGTCACAAAGAAATTTATGAAATTTTTTATACAAACAAGTCAATGAACTAGGATTGTCGCTATTAATTTTATAGATGCTACAAAGAAAACAGCGAAGCATTTTGTAATGGATAGACAATTTTTATTGTTTATATATTTTTCTTATATTACTTTACTACAAAAAGAGAAAGATGGGCGTTGCAAATAAATTTCTTTTAAGGCATATTTTTTTGTGGGAAGAAAGTACGTAACAAACGAAATTACATATTCATTGTCACTAAACAATTTTTTACAAACGAAAAATTAATTTAGGTTATGCATCACCGGGCATTTTTTCATTGAAGATATCGGGATTTTTTTTGTAAATATTTAAAAACTAGCATTTTCACATCAAATTTGGTCCTTGGGCTATCATAGACCGCGGCAGCAATCAATACATTGACTAGCTTTTTCTCTTCTTCATTAGTTAACTTCTTTTGTCCCCTCGCCAGTTTTATATGTATCTTGTTTGCTTTATTTAATATCGTTCGCCTTTACAACCTGTCTACTTGAAATATTTTTTTTTCAATTAGTCTATAACTTCTCGATCCTAGTATTCTTCTAATTCTTTTTCTTCCTAGTGGTGTAGGATTGTTGGTCGTTGTTCTTCATTCTGAAAATGCATATTTAAACAGTATTAGGTACAGCTAAATATAATACAATAAAACACATAATAATATACTTATAATATCAACCGTATTTTGAAAACAAGCAATTTTTATAATAAACAAATCAATAAATATGTGGGTACTATATTAATTGAATCTTCCGGGCTACTTGGCTGAGGTCTTCTGGAATCTCTTCTCTTTCTTCCAAACGTTTCGTCAACAACTACGGTTGACATCTTCAGTGGCGACTGCGTTCACTTTCGGAGAGATGTTATCTCTTCGGCTTCTCCAGCGCAACTGACTCGACGACAGTGGCGCACCGGTATTTATAGTGGGCGAGGGTGGTTGTGATTGTGTGTACCGAGTCTGTTTTTGTCCCCCCCCCCCCCTCTCGTCTCTCTTCCCCGTGAGCTTGATGTCTTCGGAGTGCTGGATACCAGTTATTACGGAGTCTCAGATTCTCTTCTTTTTTTGTTAAAATTGTTGGGATGCTTGTAGATTTCAATAGCTTCCCTATTGAGACGGGAATAATAATGATTCCCGGTTGACAAGATCTTTGTGTCCCTGAAGCAGATTTCGTGGTCCCCATCCGACAAGGCATGTTTAGCTACGGCCGACTTTTCAGTCTCTCCTCTTCGACAATTTCCTTTATGTTCTTTAATGCGGGTATTGACACTTCGTTTTGTAGTGCCAATATACACTGACCCACGGGAGCATGGTATTTTATATACTCCAGTCGAGGACTGGATCTCTGGGATCTTTGACTGATCTGATGATATTTCTGAGTTGGCTCGTAGGCTTGAAAATCTTGCTGATACGATCTGTTACGCTTTTTAAGTAAGGTAAGAACGCCCTGCTTCTCTCTGGGTTGGTATCGATATTGTCAGCTTTTTTGGCTCCTCTTTTTGGTTCTTGCACCCTCTTGATTTCGGAGACTGTGTATCCGTTGCTTTGAAGGGCTCGGTTTAAATGTATCACTTCCGATTGTAGATGTATCTGTTCCTGCTTACCAGGATGTACTGGTAAGCAGAAATGGAGATGGCAATCTGGGACATCAAGTTTACCGCAAGCCCACCCACACCGACAGATATCTACATAAAGATTCCAATCATCATCCTAAACAAAAGAAAGCAATGATGAAGACGCTGATGGACCGGGCGAAACGAATCTGCGAACCGATACATCTACAATCGGAAGTGATACATTTAAACCAAGCCCTATGGACCAACCAATGGACACCGACCGAGAAACCTACACTCCACTATGTAGGTACTGTTATGCACGGTTAGTTTTTGGTCCTCATCCAAATTTTGAGTATTGGTTTTACTCGATAAACTGAACAACTTTTCCCAACAAACATGGATCCCAAATATGGAAAAATGTTGAACTTTTCATACATGATTTTGTCACGTAACTTGACTGTTTGTATCAGTGAGGTTTGTATGGGATGTGATTTTTTGCCGTTTTTCGACCATATGTTCATTTGGGAACGGTTGCTCAGTTTGTTGAGAAAAATCGATAAACAAAATTTAGCCGGTGACTAAAAGATAACCAGATACGAGTATATCCGACTCTTTCGGTATTTCTGTTTAAGTAATCTATGTTGTTGATGACTATCTATTCATAACTGTGATTAATACGGTTAAAACAACTTCGTTTTTTGTTTTTATCAAATACAAATGTATTTTGTAAATTATTAATTATTTGAATACCTAATTAGTGGGTAGGTATTCGTTAAATAAAAAAAATCTTTTAATAATATGCTATTTGCAAAGCTGTAAATAACATAACAATTTATTTAAAAAATAACAACCTACGTTTAAACGATTAAAGTTCAACCTACGTTGAATTAACGTGCCACCTACTCATAAATTAAAGATTTCTAGGTGACAACCCTAACAGTGATATTTTGGTGGGCAAAGTCGCCAACAGTGCTCCAGATACATGCAGGTGAAATTGCCCACCACCATATCTTCGAATTTGAGAGAGATTTCACGTTAGTTTTTTCGTCTATTTTGTTTATTTGTTACAAAATAACTGTAATTAAAAAATTACTCACCTACTGCAATTGCAACATTGTTTTTCCGACAAAGTTTTTGACTCTTGTTTTGTCCCGCGAAAAACACCAACTACTTTAACACCAGCTGGCAGACAACTCAAGTGAACTAGGAGACAATGCGTTACTTAATGTTGTCAGAGATATAATGAAGTTTCTATCACTGGTTAAAAAAAAAAGAAATAATAACTAGAAACATTTTCGCTATTTTTCAAGCTAACTGAAAAATACCTTGCCGGGCAAACTCAGACCCATTGGGCAAAGTTGCCATGTTTTACGGTATATAATGTATAAATAACTATACGTTAAGTACAAATATAGTTGATCCAAAACAGTAGGTTAAGGTAGGATACTAAAGTCAAATTATATTTGCTAGTTCGTTCCATACAGACAGTTATTTCATTCATTGTAAAGGGATGTTGGAGTTGAACAAAGGGCGAGAAGGCGTGTAAAAAACTAACGGTTTACGCTTCCCCGCTATAAACATTGAACAGATAAAGGACGAGAAATTGTATAACAAACTAACAGCTTACGCAATTCCGCTATTAACATCGAACGAGACAAAGGACGAAAAAGTACGTTCCGACCTAACGGTTTACACATCTTCACTATTGACATTGAAAAGACAAAGGAAGAGAAATTGCATCCCAAACGAACGGCTTGCACATGTGCACCGTAACGGGCACGTAGGCCAAAAACACTATTGGTCGTCGTAACAATAGAAACGCCCAACTCCAGCGTCTCTCATTGTATCAATATAAATTTTTTTACTGTTTCATTCAACCTTGACATTGGCAGAATCATCGAAGTCTCGATGGGGCCTTAGTAAGAAATTGGAATTGGAAGTAAAATGTAAAAGTTGAAATCAAGTTGTTTTTGTTTGATTATTGTAAATATTGTGTATTTTGGGATTTGTGGTTTAATAGTGATAGTTTATTAAACTTCAAGTAGTGTTAGTTTAGTGCATAATGTTGTTAATAATTAAATAAAAGCTTGCGATTGCATTTTTCATATTCTACTACCCTCAGGAGTCCAAGTAATATGGACACTGGCATAGTTATTGGTCCACGCACATAGCAAATAATAACACAAAATTGTTTTTATTATGTCATTTGTTGTATTGTACTTTAAATAAAACGCGTTCGTATAATAACTGTTTTATATTTCTAACAGGTCAATGCTAGAACTAGGTGATGCCATCACAAGCTCGGCCCTCATTACATAGGGTTGCCAGTCCTGGATACTTAATACTTAATCCTATACAACATCATTGTCGCTATATTCCCTTGTTACACCAATGATATCCCCACTCCCCTGTAATAGAGCTTGCCCTGTTTGCTGATGACATCGCCCTCTACACCTCAGATAGAAACCAGCAACGTGTGTCTCTACGCCTCCAACACGCAGTCACCGCCTTAGGCGAATGGTTTGTGAGGTGGAGGATAGAGGTCAACCCGAAGAAAAGTGCAGCCATGTGCTTCTCTTCCCAGTTCCCAGTGTGTTCCCAGAGGTGGCACTCGAAGTTCTAGGCCTCGTCTCTCCCCATTCCCGATATCCTTTTTCGGTCAAATTATCCCCTGGGTTGGGAAGACCAAATATCTTTAAGTTACACTAGACAATTGATTGACCTTCCGAGAACACATACAAACTGTCCGAAACCTATCTGCCTTTATACTCGGTGGCTTCAACCCTCTCGTATGTGGAAGAAGTAAAATGTCGCTTAGGTATAAACTGTCATTGTATTAAACATTCATACGTCCCATATTGACCTTCGCTAACGTTGTCTTTGCACAAGCAGCACTCTCCAACATTAACACTACAAATCCTTCAAAATAGATTCGTGCATGGGGCAGCCACAGCCTTGCTGCTCCATGGTACTCTCGCAATGTCGACCTCCACGAGGATTTAAAACATTCCTCCATCGTCAAATACGTGAAAGACTCTGCCCGATGCTATTACGACACAGTCCCTCAGCATTCCAACCCCCTAATAGTTGCCAGCCGAACCTATGTCCCCTATTGGAATCTCCCTTTCCGTTACCGTCGTCGTTGTGGTCCACGGCGTGTCCTAGACGACCCCGACTACCCAATTACTGCTGCTACACTCACTCACAGGTTACACATATACACCGTTCCCGCTAGCGGAGACGAGGACGTTTCCCTCACTACACCTTGAACACACACCGGCCTTCAGCTAACACTTTTACTAGGTATCGGTACGTGCACGGGCGCTTTTCACCGACTCCCGACTCCACGTATTCTGCGCTCGCCCACATGTCCGGTGACCCTTGAAAGGTCATTGGGGCCATAAGAGTTTAGCTACTCCGAAAAATAAACAAGACATTCGCCAGTCCCGTCGAAGTAGGAGTCGGTCACTAAAGTGGTAGTAGGTTTATTGAGGACAGAGTTGGAAAAATACGGAAAAAGCGATCTCACGCTTTTATTTAATTATCACTAACACTAGAGACTTTGATGTTTAATAAACTATCACTAAACCACAAATCCCACAATACTCAACTTTTATAATAATTAAGCAAAAACTCAACTTTACTTCTCGGGTTCCTTCCAAAAAGTCTGTCCGTGTCCAAATAAAATATAAAAAAATAAAATTGTCATTTGACAGTTTGCCACATTTTCTAATGTTCACTCACCCACATGTGCAGTGATACCATTATAATTTTTAAAATCTTTGACGAATACTTAAAATAAAATCTTTTCCTTACAGTTTCCTTTATGTAGAATAGTCAAATTTTTAAGCACAATGACAAGATTTGCTCGAGCGAAAGGCTCAAAGTCATCTAACGAGAAGGCTCCAGAGGATAGTACACCATGGGAAGTAATGAAAGAACAACTATTGCAGGCCAAAGCGGAAAACGATGAAGCTAAAAAAAGGCAACAAGTAAGTAGTTTAATAGGTACAAAATAACTTGTACGTTATTTTGTAGATTAATGGATGTTTTAGAACTTATTTTATATACGAGTGGACAATGGGACAGACAAGAAAAAACTCATTTGTTCACTGTTATTTCTGCAGACAGACATTTATTTGCATGTAAGTTTATCGGATCAATATAAAAAAAAACCTTTTATTATAATTCTGATTTATGAATTGTGTTTTATAATTTGCCAGTTGTATTGCATTTATTTTATAAATCATTACAGGCTGAAAATCAGCGACTAGAAAACTATGAAAATTTTCTCAAACAAAGGAAGGTACAGAAAAGGAAGGCTACCTGGTGTGATTTTCCCGAAACTGAACAAGATAGTAATAAACAAAGGATTGTTGAATCAGCAAGTGGTGAACCTGTTAAGAAAAAAAATAAGAAATCCGAAAAGAAAAATGTAAATGATGATTTTAATAGCAACAACATAAACTTCACTAATGAAACCAGCAACAATGTAACTTCTATCAACTCAAAGAACAAATCTAAAAAGAGGAAAAATAATAATAAACCTCTTGTAGCACCTGAACAAGAAGCTCAACTTAATCTAACAAACACTTCGATAGAGGTATCAGAAACTCGAGTAAAACAGAAAAAGAAGAATAAAAATAAAGTAAAAGCCAATTTAAACCAGGAAAAGAATGATAATCTCAAACCAGATGTTAATTTTAATAAAGAAAGCAAAAATACTAGTTTTTCTAATAAACAAAACAAAGGTGCGGCTAATCAAAACAAAGATAATAATTCTATGAAAAAGAGAAAGGAGAAGAAATTAATTGATGGAAAACCTGTGCGTAGGAAGGCTATAAATGATAACAGTTTTCAACTGATAATCAATGGGAAAGAAGTTGAATTGGTCAGATTTGACAATTTTCCAATTATGAAAAAAGATGCTGAAAGGTTGACTGAACTTAAAGACAGTATGATTAAAAAAGGCATTCCAAAAAGTGAAGTACAGAGAACAATGAAGTTGGAAAGGAGACGGGCTGAGAAAGCTTTGGCTAGGTTGAAAAGAGAAGTGTGCTATAATTGTAGAAAAGGAGGCCACAATCTTTCAGATTGTCCAGAGCTGAAGTCAAAAATACCAGGAGCGGATGCAGCAGCAGGAGTATGTTTTAAGTGTGGCTCAACCGAGCACAGACAATTTGAGTGTAAAGTACAAAGGGACAAAGAATTCAGATTTGCTACTTGCTTCATTTGTAAAGAGCCGGTTAGTATTAAATAATTTAGTATTTGTTTTAATATAAACTGTAAGATTTTCATATGGAAATTAATGCATGTGCAAATGTACCTTTGCAATAATATTAATGATAGTAATCTTTATTTCAGACCATTATATAGTTGTTAGTAAAACAAGTAAAATAATTTATAAATCGATGTTAGTAATCCCTAAAATATATAACCTATTTATTTTAATTGAAGTGTACACACACCCAATGCCTTAATATATACATATCTATCTTTCCAGCTATTCCCACATTCCTAAAGAACAACAATCAGTTTTGAAGTTGATATAAAGTATTGGACTAAAGTATGGGATATAATTAAAGTGGGGGTAACTGGAGGGTGCATTTTTTAAGACATTGAAATGATATTTGACATAAAAATAGTGTCTATCTTGGTTATATTCATAGATGGGTCAACTCAGTTTGGTAGAACCTATAAAAAAATAATAATTTAAAGCCACTATGTATAGCACAAGTAGCATAAGTGAGAGTTGAGATAAATACACTACTCATAAAGACACATTTCTTACTCATAGAATATTTAAAAATTACTATCTAATCTTTTAAAAAAGATGGTTCAGTGTTAGTATACTTCCCAATGACATTGCCTCTTTAATATAGAGTTTCCAACAAATACAAATCTAAGTGAGTATTATTCATCTCAACTGTCACTGTGTTACCAATACAAATGATATGTCAGTGGATAGGATTTCTGAAACTAAAATTTTTGTTTAAATATGTTTGTTCTAAAATGTAGGGAAAATAATTTACCTTACGGGACGGGAGTATGCTATGACTGTTGTATTTTAAATAAAAAATAATGTTTCAGGGTCATATAGCAAGACAATGCCCCGATAATCCTAAAGGATTATATCCAAATGGTGGCAGTTGTAAACTATGTGGAGATGTCACACATCTGAGAAAGGATTGTCCTACTGTAAGTATAACATATCTTTTTTGTCATTTTCTTTGCTTATTTTTATTTTAAATTTGTTTTTCATGTAATAACATTTAATATTAATTTAATATACACCAACCCATACTGGGTCTGCATGGTGGATTATGTTTCGAAAGCCCCTAGTGAATTACTAGGAAAGACATTTGCCCTGCAGTTATAGGCTAACATCATCACAATCATTAATATAATGTTATTATTTTCGTGTAATTAATTATTGATATTTATTTCATTTAAATTCAATATGTGCAAAATTATTAACTAATATTGTATTATGCAAGTTATAAATTAATCATTTATTTTCAGGCAAATGACAAAAAAGAGGAATCTGCAGTCAAACTACAGACATGGGAGAGTACAGATAATATAGAAGATATAGGGCAGGCGAAAACTGTAGCCTCTAGTGAAAGGTTGTCCAAACAACCCAAGAAAATAAAATTTTAGAATGTTGCAAATAACTTGTGTAAGTTGTTCCTATTGTAGTTACAAGGAATATGGTAATGAAATACATAAATAATTTTAAATACATTTATGTATTATTTTATTTGTAAACATACAAATGGATAGATAGATACACTTTATTGTACACCAAAAACATACAGAGTAATACAATTTGTAGTACTCTGTATGTTTTTGTATTATACAAAGTACAAATTATTTAAAGTACAACTGGCGTCTTTATCGCTAAAGAAATTTCTTCCAGGGTGGGTTCCAAATTTCTTCCATTTCTTTCTTTGGGTGATGAAGAGAAGTCTGTAAACGAAATAGAGGTAGATGGTGCAATAAGGAAATAATGTCTGTATATACCCATATTGTAGCTTAATGGAAGGACCTCTTGAAGCAGTTCTTTCCACAGCCTATGGGTTCGCGGTATAAAATGATTTTTCGACCGACCAGTACGCGAAACCTCCGTATCAAGGTAATGCGAATGGACTGCACTTCTGTGACGGGAGGTGCGGTTGTAGAAACCCGAGGTGGGAATTATATTGAACAATTTTTCAGAGCATTCCCTATTGTACAGGTGGTAGAACACATAGAGGGACGCATCGTCTCTCCGAATGCTGATGGGTTATAAACCACCCGTGAGAGTGGGATCGTCGAGAATACGAACAGCAGTCGTTGGATGGAGTCAAATGGGTCCAATTGATATTTCGGTGCGCCTGCCCAGAGATGTGAGCAGTACTCCATATGGGGCCTAATCTGAGCTTTGTAAAGCTTAGGAGTTGCCTAGGGGTGAAGTACCGCTTCCCTCAGAGGCCATTTTCGCTTTATTTTCCAGATTACCCCTAAATTCGACTATGCTGGAAATGACGACACCAAGAATCCCGATACTCTCCGAGACTTTAAGAGGTATGCTCTGAAAGCCAGGTGCTACGACAAAGGGCTTTTTTTATCCGTGAATGCACAGACTTGCGTCTTACTGGGGTTGAAATCCACTAGGTTTAGAGAACCCCAAATCGAGACTAGGTCTAAAGCGTCTTCGATTTTAGACACAAGCCTGACGCGACTCTTTTCGACCCGAGGGAAGATGGCGCGGCCCCTTACAAGGCGTTCCCAGTGCTGTCATCTGCATAGCAACATATGTCACCAATTTACAACAGATTGTTGATATGCAGGAGGAACAGAGTTGGGCACAGCACGGAGCCTTGTGGGACGTCAGCATTAGTAGACAAGGTGTCGGAGCAGCTACCATCGATAACGACTCTAAGGTTCCGTCCAGTCAGGATATTGGCAATCCATTCGCATAATCCCTCAGGTATCCCGAAAGATGGTAGCTTGGAAATCAGCGATTTGTGCCATACCCGGTCAAAAGCTTTCGCAATGTCTAGCTAGACCCGCAGCTAGAGCCTCGCCTCTACTCTCAATGCCGTCAGCCCAGCAGTGTGTTAAATACGCTAAAAGAGCACCAGCTAAGCGATTATGGCGAAATCCATATTGATGGTCGCTAATCAGAATTAAGATAAGTGTATATCGTCGATAAAGTGTTGGCAGTTGTAGGAAATATTTGTATCTCCTAAGTGTGTGAACACAAATTTTACACTAGAAGAAAAGAAGTTTTTTTTTATAGACAAATGGGCGGACGAGCAAGCGGTCCCACGTGATGGTAAGTGTTACCGTAGCCCATGGACACCTGCAACACCAGGGTTAACCGTTTGTAAGGAATGCCTAATTTGTTTAGATTTTATATTAATTGTAAACTTAGGTATAAAGTGTTATTTATATAAGTGTTAATAAAGCGTATGCATAAATTTACATTTTCATCAAAAACGTTTCAGTTAGGAGATATTGCTTTTGGTCCTAAAGAAACTATTTTGGAATTTGTAGTTAGGATCTAATGTAAGTAAATCAATTTCATAATTGCATTGTTTAATTTTTAGTAACAGATTACTGATACAATGACATTATTTAAATTTTAGGCAAAGTATCATAATAGGCATGACAATCTGATAGGTATAACTATTTTTAAACTCTGCAAATGATTGAATTTTGTGTTCGAAATAGGAAGTGGATTATTGTTCATCTGGGAGTAAGTAACAGGCTCCGTGATCTTTTTTGGTCTCATTCGTAAATTAAACCATTTTTCATCAAAATTTTATTTTATTTTGATGTCCCTGTCAACAATATATTTAATGGCACGAATATTTGTTACCGTAGGATACCCCGCTTTGCGACCTGGCCTGATACTTGAATATCGGAAAGTAGAAGGTTCTGCATAGTTTTTAACAAAACTGTAGTCAACAAAACTTCATGAGGAAATGGATGAGTTCGAGCTTCTTTAGTAACCCTGATGTAGTCGCTTCTTAAATGGATGTCCCTATTTTTAGTTTTATTTTTATCGCACTGTGAACCGAGTCCATTTGAGTGTGACCCGGCTCAAGAAACTTTTGCTCTGTAGCAACATTGTGTTTAATACTAAAATCTAGTAGAGCATTGCTCAAAATGTTATTTCTCTTTTGATAAGTAGGTACATCCGTCTGAAAATATTACTATGGGCAGGCCATTGGTCAAATATCTCTCCAGATAATCTATGATAAAGCTAGTAAAGGGACTTGCTGTCAAATCAGCCACTATTTTAACAAACCAGTATCAGATGATATGGTGGGTTGTTAAATTATACATTGTAAAATTGTGACACGTGAGTTGGGTCGAGTACAAAATACATACAAAGCAATGACAGTCAAATAAGGACACACTTAGCGTCGAGATCCATTGTTAACAAAGTAATTTCATTCGTTGCTGCCCCAGCTCTACTTCTTTCACGCGTCGAGCCCGATTTTTTCTGTTAATATGATCTACATATTCGACAGTATTTCTATTACCAGCCGCAGACGTCCTTTTTTAGGACATATAAAGAGAGATTTTTGTTATTGAATGATTTTTTGAAAGTCAATCTGCAGACTTGGTTCTTCTTTATCCAAACAGTACTTTTTGTAGTTATATAATCAGTCATTGAACGAAAATAAGGCTCTAAATATAATTTTGTTGTCTCCTTACGTATGTAATGAAATTGCAGCTTAGGAATGTTATCTAAAAAATATTAAGCGCCACCAATTTCCTATCCACTCCACGCTTAGCAGTTAGAGGTCTTTCATTTCCTATCCACTCCACTGGTAGGCACCAGTTAGAGGTCTTTTATTTTGAACTTCTTGACCCGATATCATCCTAAATGCTGTTTTTTTTATCCACGACTGAATAAGACCCCAAACAAAATGTTTTCAAAAACAGGTTTCTGCATACTTGTACCTTATTATTTGAACTTGTATCAAGTGGAAGGAAATAATGTAAAGTGGTGTTGCCCCTAGATTCGTCGTTAGAAGTTTTTCGCGATACATTAGTGCGATTGACTAATCCTGCAATGTAAACTTTTCTTTGGTCTTTCTTTTCTTTTCTGGTAAGCATGACATTGCACCAAGTGAGGCGTTCCGTTTTTTGAGCCTCAGTTAAATTGTGTGGGATCCACTGTGAGCATAGCTTTCGCACAGCCAAATATTTGTGTAAGATTGATTGTATTTGAATCATGCCTATGCCTAAGGATCTCAAATCTCATAGTAGGTCACATGCCTGTCTGTTTCGATCATATGGCGCACAGCATCGATGTTTTTGTTGTTGACAGCGGTGGACGGGCGACCTTCACGAAATTCGTCACTGAGATTGTCACGACCGCGCTTGAATTTTGCATACCAGCTATAAATTGTCGTCTTGCTTGGTGCTTCATCGCCGAAAGCAGTTTCAAGCTGAGCAAGGCTCTGCTGAGCTGTCAAATTACACTTAAATTGTAGAAAATCATACAGCGAAAAATTTCACGAGTTAAATCCATCATAATGCGGACACGCAATTTTTAAAATGACGCCACAATACAAAAACAAATGACAATGAATGATGAAACAAACTTTATTCTACAGCCAAAGAGTTCCATTTTCAAATATTGTAATTACTTTTTGAATATTGTTTAAATATGTAAGTGGCCAGTTCCGGAAATTTTTAGTGGGAGCTATGTAGGTAAGGAAAAATGCTAACTGAAGTGTTTTTAATATTAGGGGTTAAAGTATGAAATTGCCGATTTGTACTGAAAAATTAAAACTTTTTTTTCTAAAATGTAACATATTTATTTAATCAAAATATTTACCTTCATTATCTATACATTGTTGCCATCTAATCGGAAGTTCATTTATGTCTTTGCGATAGAACTCTGGTCGGATGTAGATTCGACAAACTGTGTGAAAGCATTTTGTACTGCCTCTTGGGAAGAAAATTTTTTACCACGTAGAAAATTGTCCAAATCACGAAAAAAATGGTAGTCCGTTGGAGTAAGGTCTGGCGAGTACGGAGGATGACGTATGGTTTCTAACTGCAGCTCCTGTAGAGTTACAACGGTTTCTCGTGCAGTGTGAGGTCTTGCGTTATCATGGAGCAATAATGGTGAAGATCGATTCACGAGTCGGGGCTGTTTCACTGCTAGTTTCGCCATCATTGTTCGAAGTTCGGCACAGTAAATATCTGCTGTTATTGCTTGACCAGACCTAAGAAAGCTATGAATAGACCACCAAACAGTTACCATTACCTATTTATTGGTAAGCTTTACCTTAGGGCACTGTTGCGGCGTTTGACCTGGGGTCAGCCATTGCATTTTTCGCTTTCGGTTATCGTAAAGAATCCACTTTTCGTCACATGTCACAATTCGATCCAATATTCCTTCATTTCTGTACCGATTCAACAAGGCAACGCAAGTTTCAACACGCGTTTCTTTCTGCAGATCAGTCAAATCACGAGGCACCAATTTTTCAAATTTTTTTATCTCATTGTATTGATGCAAATGCGTCAGTATTGTAGGTAAGGTAACTTTAAACCATGCCGCTAATTCCTGGGTAGTTTGACTCGGATCGGCTTCCACCATCTCCTTCAATTCAGCGTTATTCACCTGTGTGGGCGGTTTTTCACGTGGTTCGTTCTTCAAGTCGAAGTTTCCATTACGAAAGCGTTTAAACCAAAAACGCACGGTTCGTTCATTAGCAGTCTCCTCTCCAAACGCAGCATTGATATTGCGAGCCGTTTCTGCCGTGTTAGTTCCGCGTCGGAACTAGTATTCAAAGATTACTCGGATTTTCGAAGTATCCATCTTTCCCGTCTAAGTTGAATAAAAAAAACAATTGAAAGTCTAAAATCGAATGTTGCACATTTTTTAAAACAAGAACCTCATAGGTATCATGTGAAAAAAGTTTCACTCGAAAATCTCACACCATGAAGGTTTTATGTCAATTCAAAGTATCTATTACTATAAAACGGCAATTTCATACTTTAACCCCTATTACTACGACCATAAAACTTTAGGAATACCTTCTATCTACAATTTGAATTGAAAAAAACTTCTTACGTAAAATAATTTCATTATAAAAACCAATGTGCCTTTGGTACAGCATTCACTAATTTATGCAGTCGTGTCAATTTATGATAAAAAAAACACGAGAATAATAGAAATTATCCGTTTGAAACGAGATGCACTACAACACTGCTAGAAGTAAACATAAAACATGCTCGGGCTCGTACCCGATAGTTCTTTTCATTCGCGTCATTCATGGTGCCACAGACATGGTGAGGTGCAACGAATCAAATGTCACTTTTGTCGTTTTTGGAAATAATCATCATATACCTATAGTGATTTTTGGCCTCGCTGTTTTATATAATATAAGGTCGGGGAAAAAGTTTCTTCGTATTTTATATACAAATTCAAGACATTTTTTTTTAAAGTTTAATTACATTTAATTATAATATATGTATATGTGCCTTTTTGTTCTATAACTTGTTGCCATCTTGTAGGTAGTGACATGATCCCGTTGCTGTAGATATTTTTGGGATTTTTGGTCAAAAAATTGCGACAAGTCGTTTTAACAGTCTCCTCTCTTGATATTAACCTTACACTACCTAAAGAATTCAGAAGAGACCGAAACAAGTGGAAATCTGAGGGCTCAAGGTTTGGACTATATGGTGCGTGCATCAACATTCCCCAACCAAGTTCTCTCAATTTTTGCTGAGTGGCCAAAGATGTGTGTGGTCTGGCGTTATCACGATGAAAGACCACACCCTTTCTGTTGATTAATTCCGGTCGTTTTTTCTCAATTTCTTGCTTTAGCCTCATCAGCTGTTGGCAGTAGATATCCGAATTGATGGTTTTGCCCGACGGTAAATGCTCATAATGAACGATGCTTTTCCAATCCCACCATACACACAACATCACCTTATTGCGCGATAATCCGGGTTTCGCCACGGTCTGTGGAGTTTGGCCGCACTTAGACTATGATCTTTTCCGCACGTTCTTGTCGTAAGTGATCCACTTCTCATCACCAGTGATCAATCTTTTCAAAAATGGTTCGGTTTCATTGCGTTTTAATAGAGAATCGCAAACGAGTACACGGTTCATTGGGTTTCTTTCAGTGAGCTCGTGTGGTACCCAAATATGCTTTTTTGTGAATCCAGACTGTTACAAATGAGTTAAAACTGTTTTGTGGCCAATGTCCAGTTCATCAGCGATGTCGTAACTACTTATATGCCGATCTTACTGCACTTTTTCACAAATGACATCAACTTTATCGGTAACAGGGCGAACTGCATCTTTAACATTAAGATTTCCTGACTGAAAACTCTTAAACCAACTTTGTGCTACTTTTACTGACACTGCATTAGGTCCATAAACGGCACAAATTTTTTTCGCGGCTTGTGTCGCATTTTTCGCTTTATTGTAATAAAACTTTAAAATGTATCGAATTTCTTTGTTAGATTCACTCATTTTCTTGGACAGAAAAATAATTGAAAAATGGCGGGAATCAGTTTTTTATTTCTTTTTCTTAAATGTTACCTTTTTAATGGTATCATAACCAGCCAGGTACAAAAAGTTCAATCACAGATATTGAATCACAACTTCATACATACAAAATACGAAAAGACTTTCTCCCCGACCTATTGTATATAATATAATGTACCGTATATATTGTAAATAAACCTATATTTATTTATATCTTTTTAAAAATAGTCTCATCTCGAGGAAGTTGACCAGCGTTTGCCCACGGTAATTTCTGCGTCAAAAACCGTGTGGCCCAATTTTCGATTCCACCTTCTTTCTGTATTCCCACTTTAGCGTTAAAGTCCCCGATAACAACAGTGCAGAGGGTCTTATTAAAGTCCAAGGTTTTCGACAAATCGTCGTAGAACGCTTCGACTTCATCATCCGTGTTCACAGAGGTGTGCATATACCTGCACAACCTTTAAGAGATGCTTCTTATTCAGTCTACATACAAGGTATGCGACCTGCGCCCACACACTTCTGATGTCCACAACGCTGTTAACGAGGACCCTTCTGACAAGAAAGCTGATTCCACCCTGTGAAGGCTGGTTACTTTGCCTGTAATAAAAGAGGTGTCCAGATTCTATATATCTTATAATTATAAATCTACATAATAATTTGAAACAACAGCACAAATGTACTCGTACATAAAACAAGCAGCAAATTATAGAGCTTCCAAACTAGTTTTGAGTTGTTGCATGGACTCAAGTGCAATATGAGCGGTGATGCCCTCGGGGCTCTGAGGGTCCTCCCGCTGCAGTATCCTGACGGCTTCAGTCAGGCATTGCATAGGCTCTTGTAGTCTTTCCTTCAATTTTTCCTTCATTATGAGTCCAGCATTGAATTCGCGTCGTGCCAAAAACATCAATGGCGCGTGAAGTTCATACAACATCATACCTATAAAAGTTGATTAATGAATAAGATAACGAGAAATAATTAAATGAGCAGCAAAAACTACTGAATGAGCAGCAAATCGGTAAGTATTGTTTTGCTCCAAATAAATCTGTACTTAATGTTAAAAATACCTAAGAATTTATGAGTTGGAAATAGAGTACCCCTAAGTCATCACCATTTTTCTACATCGTATTATATTATAATCATCAATAAATAATTTTTACATCTTTTTTTATATTTGAAAGGACACTGATAGCCATAACTGAACTCAACTAAGAAAACATAATCAAAATTATTGTAAGTATCAATTATAATTATAGATCGGACTTTTGGGTGCTATTCGAACGTTGTCACAAACATGGATATGACATTCGGGAATTGGAAATTCCGTAATCCCGATATTTCTTTTTAAACCTTATTAGAGTTTTGAAAAATGTTTAGAAATTGTATTAATTTTAGAAAAATATTATTAACAAATATTTTAGAATTTAAAGCATAAAGTGGTATACCTACTGAGTTTTTTTCATACATGCAATCTCATAATTTTAAGTTAACAATAACCATAAATAGGTACCCAAAATTGAACAAAAGGAACCTTTTGACGACAGCCATAAAAATTGCTTATCTCTTGCAAAATACCTAGAAAACTATTGAGCATACCTACTGTCACTATTGTCGGCAATTTGTTATTTTTCTTCGAGCTATCGCGGTTATTTATTTAAAATATTGGAGTTATAGAGGTAGTAGATCCATTTCTGTATGTTCGAGATATGAAAGATATACACAATTTTTTCGATTTACGGGGGTTAAATATGCAATTTTTTGACCAAAAATCCCAAAAATATCTTTTTTGGGATTTTTGGTCAAAAAATTGCGACAAGTCGTTTTAACAGTCTCCTCTCTTGATATTAACCTTACACTACCTAAAGAATTCAGAAGAGACCGAAACAAGTGGAAATCTGAGGGCTCAAGGTTTGGACTATATGGTGCGTGCATCAACATTCCCCAACCAAGTTCTCTCAATTTTTGCTGAGTGGCCAAAGATGTGTGTGGTCTGGCGTTATCACGATGAAAGACCACACCCTTTCTGTTGATTAATTCCGGTCGTTTTTTCTCAATTTCTTGCTTTAACCTCATCAGCTGTTGGCAGTAGATATCCGAATTGATGGTTTTGCCCGACGGTAAATGCTCATAATGAACGATGCTTTTCCAATCCCACCATACACACAACATCACCTTATTGCGCGATAATCCGGGTTTCGCCACGGTCTGTGGAGTTTGGCCGCACTTAGACTATGATCTTTTCCGCACGTTCTTGTCGTAAGTGATCCACTTCTCATCACCAGTGATCAATCTTTTCAAAAATGGTTCGGTTTCATTGCGTTTTAATAGAGAATCGCAAACGAGTACACGGTTCATTGGGTTTCTTTCAGTGAGCTCGTGTGGTACCCAAATATGCTTTTTTGTGAATCCAGACTGTTACAAATGAGTTAAAACTGTTTTGTGGCCAATGTCCAGTTCATCAGCGATGTCGTAACTACTTATATGCCGATCTTACTGCACTTTTTCACAAATGACATCAACTTTATCGGTAACAGGGCGAACTGCATCTTTAACATTAAGATTTCCTGACTGAAAACTCTTAAACCAACTTTGTGCTACTTTTACTGACACTGCATTAGGTCCATAAACGGCACAAATTTTTTTCGCGGCTTGTGTCGCATTTTTCGCTTTATTGTAATAAAACTTTAAAATGTATCGAATTTCTTTGTTAGATTCACTCATTTTCTTGGACAGAAAAATAATTGAAAAATGGCGGGAATCAGTTTTTTATTTCTTTTTCTTAAATGTTACCTTTTTAATGGTATCATAACCAGCCAGGTACAAAAAGTTCAATCACAGATATTGAATCACAACTTCATACATACAAAATACGAAAAGACTTTCTCCCCGACCTATTGTATATAATATAATGTACCGTATATATTGTAAATAAACCTATATTTATTTATATCTTTTTAAAAATAGTCTCATCTCGAGGAAGTTGACCAGCGTTTGCCCACGGTAATTTCTGCGTCAAAAACCGTGTGGCCCAATTTTCGATTCCACCTTCTTTCTGTATTCCCACTTTAGCGTTAAAGTCCCCGATAACAACAGTGCAGAGGGTCTTATTAAAGTCCAAGGTTTTCGACAAATCGTCGTAGAACGCTTCGACTTCATCATCCGTGTTCACAGAGGTGTGCATATACCTGCACAACCTTTAAGAGATGCTTCTTATTCAGTCTACATACAAGGTATGCGACCTGCGCCCACACACTTCTGATGTCCACAACGCTGTTAACGAGGACCCTTCTGACAAGAAAGCTGATTCCACCCTGTGAAGGCTGGTTACTTTGCCTGTAATAAAAGAGGTGTCCAGATTCTATATATCTTATAATTATAAATCTACATAATAATTTGAAACAACAGCACAAATGTACTCGTACATAAAACAAGCAGCAAATTATAGAGCTTCCAAACTAGTTTTGAGTTGTTGCATGGACTCAAGTGCAATATGAGCGGTGATGCCCTCGGGGCTCTGAGGGTCCTCCCGCTGCAGTATCCTGACGGCTTCAGTCAGGCATTGCATAGGCTCTTGTAGTCTTTCCTTCAATTTTTCCTTCATTATGAGTCCAGCATTGAATTCGCGTCGTGCCAAAAACATCAATGGCGCGTGAAGTTCATACAACATCATACCTATAAAAGTTGATTAATGAATAAGATAACGAGAAATAATTAAATGAGCAGCAAAAACTACTGAATGAGCAGCAAATCGGTAAGTATTGTTTTGCTCCAAATAAATCTGTACTTAATGTTAAAAATACCTAAGAATTTATGAGTTGGAAATAGAGTACCCCTAAGTCATCACCATTTTTCTACATCGTATTATATTATAATCATCAATAAATAATTTTTACATCTTTTTTTATATTTGAAAGGACACTGATAGCCATAACTGAACTCAACTAAGAAAACATAATCAAAATTATTGTAAGTATCAATTATAATTATAGATCGGACTTTTGGGTGCTATTCGAACGTTGTCACAAACATGGATATGACATTCGGGAATTGGAAATTCCGTAATCCCGATATTTCTTTTTAAACCTTATTAGAGTTTTGAAAAATGTTTAGAAATTGTATTAATTTTAGAAAAATATTATTAACAAATATTTTAGAATTTAAAGCATAAAGTGGTATACCTACTGAGTTTTTTTCATACATGCAATCTCATAATTTTAAGTTAACAATAACCATAAATAGGTACCCAAAATTGAACAAAAGGAACCTTTTGACGACAGCCATAAAAATTGCTTATCTCTTGCAAAATACCTAGAAAACTATTGAGCATACCTACTGTCACTATTGTCGGCAATTTGTTATTTTTCTTCGAGCTATCGCGGTTATTTATTTAAAATATTGGAGTTATAGAGGTAGTAGATCCATTTCTGTATGTTCGAGATATGAAAGATATACACAATTTTTTCGATTTACGGGGGTTAAATATGTACTAAAATAGTTGTAGGGAAAAACTGATTATTTCGAATTATCGAGAAGTAAAATTCGCGAAATGGAGGTTTTGGGGCTTAAAGGGAACAAGAGATTTTGGAATTGTAGAGGTTTTCAACTATCTCCTTTGCGAGGTTCTACTGTATTCTTTTTTAGCGTACCTACCATAAAATAGAAAAAAAAAGACAAACATACATATCGATCTCTTGTTGCAACTAGTGATGTGCCAGCTTTGAAAAAACATGACTGGTCGTAATTCACGTAAATCGAATTGTTAATTTCCTGATTTGTTGATTTCGAACAAGATGCCTGACGAATTCGAAAATAATAAATGTTTAAAAAATTACCCTTATAAAATTGTAATGTAACATTATTTTGTAAATTCTAGAGCCGTGGCCCTAAATTTTAAATTTTGTTACTTTGGAACTGAGCTGGAGACCTGGATTAATACATAAACTACTTTTTATCCCGTTTTTCCCACGGGTTAGGTGAAACCGCAAGTCGAAGAACTTGAGTTCGTGAGATCCGAATCAAGTTAACTCGAACTGAGCGCTTGAGTTGACCCATCTCTAATCGCGAGCATTTTTTGACTCATTCGCTTACTTCGGTTTGTCGAGTGCTGTTCAGTTTGCTATCCGTGTGTTTTGTGCCATTATTTGTTGACCCCTGCGCGTTACCTGGATTTTGGATTTAACTGCATAACTTGACATTTTTGGCTTGAAAAACGGACTACGATTATTGCAACTGGACAAGTATTTAAATATGTTTTTTCCCGAAAACATACTTTTGGTGAGTACTATCTTATTCTGATATATTTTATACCTAAGAGATTTTATGTTTTGTTTGTATTTTAAATCAAGAAATTATACCCTGTACATTTATATGAGTGTTTTATTTAGTAAACACTTATCCTATTCGGAATCTCATCATTAATATTTTTACATCTATTACTAAATACCACAT
Organism: Sesia apiformis; assembly: GCA_914767545.1. Taxonomy (NCBI): domain Eukaryota; kingdom Metazoa; phylum Arthropoda; class Insecta; order Lepidoptera; family Sesiidae; genus Sesia; species Sesia apiformis. Next base: position 5,222,067 of record OU611963.1, read on the forward strand.
TCTTAACCATTGAAGAATTTTTTTAGTCGTATCCATTCTTTACATAATAGTCGTACTCGTGATTCCGACATTCATCCATATTCGATATCCCAGTGATATATGTAATTCCGAGACACGAAATTTTTCCCGGGATTTTTTTGGTCGTATCCATACTTTTGATGACATATTTTGTCAATAGCACCCAAAAGTCCGATCTATAATTATAATAGTTATCTTTGTGCCAAAAACATCGCGTTTTTATAGGCAGGATTTGGTGCAGCTTATATTGCAATTTATCGATATATTCTCCGTCCACTATGCAAAGCTGGGCTGAAAACCGTTAATCCGTTAATCGTTACTTAACGAAGTTAATATATTGCTTAATAAAGAAACTGAAGTACCGCGAAGCAGGACTCCTTCGACTTAGTGATGACATACTTAGTACCTAGTGATTTAAATTTATTTATTTCGCTATAAATTTATCTTTATTAGGTTACCAACAGTTACAATATGGAAAAATAATAAATATTAATAATTATATATAAAAGTAAATCTAACGATAGGTGGCCAATATACAGTTAACACGTTTATATTAACACGAAACAATTAAACATAAAAATTAAATTTAACTACAATGTGTGCATGAATGTATCTATTATTATTTATAATAGTTATTAATAATATATTGTAAGGCTGTATGTGCTAGTGTGGATGTGTTAATTAAGAATCGTTTGTTTTGTTGATCATTATTTACACATCCCGGCAGTTAGTACCTAATACACATCGACTATGATTCGCTAACTTCGATTTTGTAGAGCGTCGTATCTGTCGTGTGCCGTTACGTCGCTGACTTGCCAGTCGTCGGACAGGCAGACACGACAGAGACGACACTACAAAACCGAAGCTAGCCGATAGTCTCTTTCTAAAGGCCGATGTATATTACTTTTGGGCGGAAAGTGTACTTCTAATTTTTTTGGCGCTAATTTAAATGCAAGCCCTATATTCTATAACATAATATACAAACGAATATAATATACATACCAATTATATATAATAGAAAGAATCGGACGCGAAATTGCTCCAAATTCTCATAGGCCGACCGTACATATGACCTACGTAATGTACAGGTATGTCACGCACGATACGTAACATACGTCACGTGACGTACGCCACGATACATGTTGAATTGGCCAGATGTAGGTATACCTCTCATCCTGGTGTCGCCCGGTGTGACGACGTCGAGCGTGGTGAGCAGCAGACGGCAGAAATCTGCCTTGCGCTCGAGCATCACGTCGGGCAGCTCGTCGAGTGCGTACCCGGACACGCGCCCATACAGCTGCGCCAGCGCGTGCTTGAGGCTCATCACGAGTGAGTGGCGCGGGTGGAACACTGACTTGTACTGGAAACACATATAGAGCTTCGTAATTTCTTAATTTTGTAATTTCTACCTCCTTAAAAGAGTTCCCACGCCCCAGGCCCCAGGCCATCACAGTTGTGTTAGCACAAAGTTTACTTCTACCTATATTTGTCTATGGCGACGTCTGCTACATGGAATTAACAGAAGCACAACTAACGTGTCTTAAGAATTTCAGCTTACGGTTCTTATTTGGACTGTCCAATTATGACCATATTTCACAAATTCTCAAATGGCTTCCAATTCGTCGTCGTCGAGATGCTCATTCACTCTCCCTCCTTAATACGCTACTCTTTAATCCGTTAATACGCAGATAGATACCTTAAAGAACTCTAACTATCTTTTGTCTCATCCTTTTAATGTTCATTCTTCAAATAATCTTCTTAAAATTCCTGATAATTCTTCTACTTGCTATTCACGTTCCTGCACTGTCAAAGCGGTTCGCATATAGAATGTTAACTAACTTAATATCCTTTAACTAAAATTCCTATCCCTTTAACTATAAAACACGTTCAATCTCTGTCAAGTTTTAAGAGTCGTGAAATAAAACTACCTCGCAGATGAACAACAGATTAATTAAGAGAACTTACGCCCAATATCTTTGCCTTAATTTTTCATTGACTTTTTTAGTTCCTTAGTTTTTCTGAATATATGTATGTATCTGTATATTTATATAAAGAAATTTTTTGATTATTGCACCATCTACCTCTATGCGTCTACACTCAGACTTCTTACCACCTAAAGGTTGCCTATCTAAAGGTAAAGACATCGCTTTACCGATTGTACTTCTACCGATTGTACTGGCCGCCGACCTGGTTGTACTTCTAATTATCTACTTGTATTTTTGTCTTTCTCTTCTGTATGTTTTAGTGTACACTGTACAATATCTATTTATTATATGGCGGAGGTGATACCAAAATGGCGCGAAACGATCCTTCCCATCCCTCTGATAGTTGCTTATATAAACTTTCAAATTAGGTACCCACGCTTTCTAATAAGTGAAACTCATAATTTTCGACTTTACGATCTTGCGACTTCCTACTTTTGCAGTTTTTTCTTCTTAATCACTACCAGAAGATATAACTGACCTTGTGTAATACAGCCTCCCTCTGCTCAATGGCCTGCGGGCCCGGCTCGAGCTCGTCCAGCTGGTCGATCTCCGCTTGACCCATCGCTAACAGCTTGCACATCGTACTGCCTAATGTTTTGAACCCACACTTCTTCTCAGTGCACTTCCATTCTGCTTCGTTATCTATAATAAAGTACTTGACTCGTTTCAGACAATTTTAATAAACTAGGTATTTATAATTATGAGACAACTTTTGCTGTCTCTGGTATATCATGAATCATGAATGAGAAATGTAAGTATGCGAGGGCTCTGAGGGAAAAAGTCTAAAGGAGATCAGAGTAAGAGATCGATTTCGTTTGAACCAACACACGTAAGAGAAATCAACCAAATGATGTTACCTATTTTCTAACTGCCTAATTTCTTACCTAAAGGATTAGTAGACACGATAACACCGTCGTCACACTTATTGCACTTCAGGGTGCTAAGGTGGGACCCCAACTCAGTGGGATCGGCGCAACGCGGGCACTCGCAGTTAAAAAATTTGGACTCCTGCAAGTATTCCCGCCGGACGATCGTGGGGGAGAGAGTATATGTGTAGCACAAGTGGAGCGCTTCACCGGAATTGATCCGAACCGCTGCTCGGACTTGTACTCTGCAAGATCATGTATATAGGTACAGCCAGGCGACTTGAATAGGTACAACAGTATTCGGGCATAATTCTGAAAAACTGTTTATATTAATGCCATTTTTGATGCTTTAACCTCTTACACTTTTAAAACAGAAACTTTTTGAGTTGTAGCGTTCAGTGTGAACTGTGCGCTCTTCGAGATAGTGGAGTCAACCACCATCCGAGATTTGAGCGTTTAGTTACGAGATGGGGGTTCTTCAAAAGCGCCGAAGCCCTTCGACTTGGGGTTCGCATCCGCATTTGCTTTGGTGGCTTTTTTTGCTGAACGGCAGATTCTTTAAATTGCAGATCTACAGTTACTGCCAGATATCTAGACGCTAAGGAAATAAACAAAAAATATCAATATTCTCTTGAAATTTTATTTAAGCAGAAAAAATATACTTGGTAATGAAATTGACATTGTCAATTATTACAAAAAATAAATTTCTAACTAAAACAATAACATTTTTAAAATTGGAATTAGTTGGAACTTAAAATGTCACTGGCACAATAACCTATAAGTAAAAAAATATAACTCTTTTTACACGACATAAACGTTCTAAGCAGTCTATTGTTGATTTCATTATTTATCGTCAGTCCACAATGACAAACGTTGGCACGTCCCTAAATGCGTTGCCTGCCTTTGAACATATAGGGATTGATTTAGTGGAAGGATTGGGAAAATTCGGAGGGATGGGATAAGGTGGGACTTTTGACATACAATTAATTTTTTTTCAATTTAAGGTCTTGGAAATGGGCCTCCTTTTTTAGCAGTTGTATAAAAAAATAAATTGAAGGCTTTCTTGGTATTAACCCGTTTATACGATGGTGCCACCCTTCAGTTGAATTATTGTAGTTGTTCGAAATTTATGTCCATAGCTGTTGTTACTTTTGTTGTTATGTAAATGAATTTCGAACAATTTTGAATTAATGAATACAATTTTGACGTCATATGTTATTTTATTAACTGTATCCATTGTTTTACAAAGTAACTTTAGAAATTATTAAACTCAGTAGTCTCTTACCCCATTTCGCAAATCGCAAGAAATTACTTGGGAATTATAGGAATTAGAGCAAACTTGCAAAAAGTTTTGTAACATGAACACCAAACAAATCATTCGCTTTAGTCCAACTTTTTTACTCGTCTTCCAAATAGCATTTGTGTAGTGGTAAAAGCAGCCTCTAACTTGTACACCTGGATACACTTGCTTTACCGCGTTTATGGCAGTAATTTCATAATCGCACTGGCAGGTACATTTTATTTGCAAAGATAATTTATCTGTCATAATTATGAATAGACTCTTGTATATTCGCGTTTGTTTGGAAGAAAAATATACAGGACCGCCGTAAAATGTATAAGCTGATAAAACTTGTCCGGCAGAACTCTAAATGTCTCTCTAATCTAATCTCCGTAATATGTGACAATATTTATAACTTTATACTCAATGTCGTCATAGTACCTACAAAAAAAATCATTGACAATATGATCGGGTAACTTTAAATCCTTTTACATTAGATTTTGTCTACTTTTAAAAATTTACGACTTTTTTGTATACCATATATAATAGATGGCAGACGACCGGGCGGGCCACATGATGGTAACTGGTCACCGCCACCAAAGGACACCTGCAACACCAGGAGGCTTGCGGGTGGGTGCTAGCTTTGCAGAATCCTGTTCACAGCTCTCTTGAAGAGCCCCATATCGTAACGTAACGGAAATACCTCAGCTGGCAGTTCAAGAAAGGTGAAAGGTACAACGCATCTTTTTTGGTTGTATCTAAATATTGATATTACACATGTCTTGCGCAAATAATTGTTGAGAAAATTTACCTAAAATCTTTAAAATATTTTTTAAATAGGTCCAAGATTCTGTGTTTCTTACACTCGTCTATACCTAACATCGTCAATGTAGGTTTCGTACTGCATTCGGTGAACATGTGTGTTTGGCTTTCTTAACAATATTGTTTATCATATTCAAAATAATTGATGAATCATATTATTTTCTTTTGCTACATCGGTAATTAGTTGTTCCCGACATGTTTCTTTTTGCAAAATTGTATCTGTAGCCGGCATGTAAAATGGCGACGCTTTCTTTTTGACTTGTTATTAATTTTATTTCAGTAACGCGGCTGCTTGGACCCGCCGACGTATCCATTTCTTTTAATTATTTATTTATTATTATTAATTCACATGATTCACGCTTATACATATTGATGGATGAAATAATATTGTATAAAAGTACTCGTGTTTCGCCTGTGTGAGGCAAGTGAAACTAGTCTAATAAAAGTTTAAATCTTTGAGTCTAACACTAAAATCTACCACTTACAATCCAAATATCCCTTAACACTATAGAAATTATGAGCAGATATTAATTTAACTAGTTTATCTTTAAATATGTTCACCTATAGTTAATTGATGTTATCTGGCAATTTCAACAATGTTGCATAGAATGGATGCGGTGGTGGGCATTTCATTAGGAACATCAACATATAATGTGCAAACAATGTGTTTTATCGTCGTAGAACTTTTGTAAAAATTCTTTTTAAATCCTACACGCCTTTATGCCTTGAAACTTTAATTGCATAGTACAATACTTACCTGTAATCGTTTTGAAGGATAGTGTGGACGATGTTAGGTACGCAACTGTGTGCGGCGATAGCTAACCGCGGATACACCGCGCGGATACTGAATCCACCCCGAGAGGGTATCTCTACAGCGTTCACCTGGTGGACAGCATAGTGAACATGGACATTATTTATGGATAAACCATGACCACATCCTAAAAGATTTTAGATTTTTTAGTTGCGTATACTTTTTTTATGTAAATTGAAAATATACGAAATATCCAGAGGACGCAGGAGATTTTTTAGAATATAGGATATGTTTAGAACAACATAGAATAATGACAAACGTGCTGATGAATTGTGCACAATAAATATTTTGATGAAATGAGAATTGTTTTTATTTGAATATTTGGATAGGGCAATGATATGTCACTCTAAGTTAAATTTAAACATCTAAATGAATGAGTTTAACCTTATAAATACTGACCTCTAAAATCCCGCAGACTTGCCGTACCAGCTCCTTGCTAAACCTACTGCCGAGCTTGCAGTGGTCGACCAGGAAGTCCACAATGTTGATCTGGTCTACGCCCCAAATTGGCCGCTGCTGCCGCGCCTCCGCGTGGGTTTCCATCGCTTCCACCTCTTTCTGCCATCGTTCTGGATTTTTCTCTTTAGCTAAAAGTAGTCTACAATATCACAATAGATATTTTTATGAAGCTTTTGGAAGATAGATCTACCTACTAGTAGGAGGATAAAATTTATGCTATTAGCCTGTAACTTACCACTGCAGTTCACAAGGCTTTCCATTGAGGAGGATCTCCAATAAAGGTAAAATTATTAAGACAAAGTCAGACATACAGATAAGGCAATACTACGGATTGTTACAATGGTTACCATTGTTTACAATGGACAAAATTAACGAGGCGAGGCGAGTTGAGATTAAGAAGCATTCGTCTCAACTCGCCTCGTTAATTTTGCCTATAGCAGAGATCCTTCTTTGCACACCTACACATGTCCCGGATTTCTTTCTTATTTCTTTTAGACCCGTGGGTTTGCTTAATATGGTTTTCTTCAGCGCCGTGTCAGTGATAAATAGAAATCCACACTTAATTCGAAACCAGTTACAGTTCGAACTGGTGGCGTCTCACAAATGTCAATCGGGAATACCCCTGAGCTGTCGACACTAAATAATAGTAAAGGATAAGATTTTCCATCCCTTTATTGTTGGCTCAAGGCAATAATAAAAAGCTGTGTATCGATTACCCACGGCAAATCTTCGAACGTTGCATCGCGTGATCTATATCTACCGTTTTGCCGAGCGAAAGTTTGAATTGGCTCGCGCGGCAACACGGTTTCGATCACGCGCGTCAATGTTCACAAATTTGCCGCGCGTAATTGATACACAGCTTAAAAGTTTATAGTTTACCATTATGATGTTTATAGACTAAGCGCTTATAAGGAATGGACCTTATTGGTGTAATACAATCAAGTTGTGGCGTGCTGGTGGTCCAGTCCTCTACCGGTTGAAACCGCACGTGCACCGAGGTGAATAGTTCGCACTCTGCCGCATGTTGAGGTGACGACTCGCATTCCTTACCACAGACCGGCCAGCAACATTTCGAGCACAGTGTCTTGTCCACAGGACAGTAGCATCCCAGACAGAGTGGCGGAGTATCTGCAGTAAACAATACGCCGAAAGTTGGGATCGGTGCTAAAAGCTAATGGCTTGTGTATATAACTGTCAATTAGTGTATATACTTATATATGATCCCACCCTCACAGGCTGTCTAGAATTGTTCAGCATCCGCAGAGATATTGCGTCTCTGCGTTTTCTACCGCCTATATTATGGGGAATGTTCTAAAGAGCTGTTCAATTTGATGCTATCTTCGGGTTACCATTGCACCACACTTCCTTGACGAAAAGTCGCTGCGTACAGTGCGGTCACCAAGACATTTTATACCACGAACCCGAAAGTTGTGGAATTAACTACCACCCGAGGTTTTTACGTTATGCTACGACATGGGGCTCTGCTCTACGATGCTACGAAGAGAGTTGTGGACAGGATAATGCAAAGTCGGCAGCGAATTCGCATGCCCCGTGGCATTGCAGGTGTTTATCGGCGACGGTGACCACTTCTACCCGCTAGTCTTTCGTCTGTTCTGTATAAATAAATCAACCCTCCAAGTTTTGTTAGTTTACGCAACATCTAAGCAAAGGATCATAGTTTCTTTTTCTGTCTAAATAAATCGCTTTAGGTTAAAAGCTATAGCGAAGCCATTTTAAAATTTCGATTTCACATCTCTTATAGAACCTAGGAACTTGTTTTGTGAATATAAAAGTTTACCGAAACTTTACTCTAGGTAAAGGTAGGTAGGTACCTTTCGTTTGTTTCACTTTTTTGCCCAGAAATACCTAATTCGAAGACTAGTATTTAGATGCCATCCATTGCATCTACTTATTCGCTAGCATGCGTGTAAGTACCTACTCGGTAAGTAGTAGGTAAATACTGTGAAAATTAAATTAAGTACTTGCCTGGTTTGGGCCCAACGACGAAGGGCGTATCGGTGAAAATCATTTCGCCAGTTTCCAAATCTTTATTAGCAACCAAATACCGTCCATACTTCTCATTTTGCAGTACATCATAGTGACTAACGTAATCGACCATTGCGTTCATAAATGAGAACTTTTTCGCATAAATCACGAAATCAATTTTACCGGGTGACCGAGTAAAGTCAGCTCGACTAGCTGTCTAACAGTCACTGCTGGTCGAAGATTATGTAGTGGCTATTATAAGACGCGAACTATTCGAGAATTGGGACGTTCGGGAACTCGAGTTCGTTTCCATTGGCGTATGTGCTATGTAATATAAACAGGTTTACATTCAGTAATATTACCTACATATAAACAAAAAAGAGAAGTTTGTTTTTGTTCATCTTTCATGGAATTTAATTGTTACTTACCTACAATTAGTGAAAAATTATAAACTTCCATCTTTGCTGATTTTTTCGGACTGGAATTAAGAATATCAATTCAAAAATTCAAGAAATATTACATCATTTATACAGGGATTAAAAGCATCGTGACAACTGGTGTACTAGGTGCATATTTTTGAAGGTATTAAAAATAGATCATTGTACCTATGACATGTTCATAAACTGTCTCCCTTTCCTGATTTATTTTTCATTTTCGTTATCAAAGATAGATTTTAGATTTTTATATGTTTATATGTAAAAGGTAAACTCAAAAACTAGGTACTAGCACGGTTTTGAAAATTCTTTCACATTTAGAAACTAATAGCGACATGGGCTATATTTCGGTTTGCTAGTAAATCGTTGTCACTTGAACGATGCCAGGTCTGGTGGTTAGTGCTGAATAAATCGACAAATACTTACATAGTAGTCTCATTATACTAACTATAGAAATCTAACCACCACTAACTATAGAAACTTGTAAATTAAATTGTGACCGGGAGGAAACAAGCTATCTAGCAATTATTTTGTGATTGTCCCTGTCCCTGAATACGTCCCTTAATGTTTAAAGAAACAGTTAATGGTACCTACTGAGACCCATGTTGCTGCATACTTGATTAAAATATCAGCCTCTGAACGTCCTCCCGTAGAGCACGAACCTCCCCTTGTAATCGTACGGCCTTTCGGGCCATCATAATTCACCACGCGACGCGAGACTTCTTAATTCTCAAGCACGCAGTTTTCCCAATATGTTTTCCTATACCGTCGACTTAGTGATAATATAAAAGTTCATACTTAAGCAGAACAGATGACCAATTAGCCCCGTTGCTAGTGCCCCTGCCTGCTGTATAAAATGTACCTACCGGGTTAGATTCCGGTAGTCAATTGGTTAAAGACAAATACTACTCGTAATTAAGGTCTCGGTGGTGTGTTTGTCTTATGTATCTTTGGATCCATTACATAGAGATCCTAGCGTGGACCTTTGAGTGGCATATGAAACCCCACGTCACGAACTTCATCGCCAAAAAGAGAGTATCTCCTGCGTCCTGTGCTCTTTTCGCCTCCATGTGCGGACGAAGCACGAGGTTTACACTACAAAACATATAAAAAAATATGTTGTTTTTATTTATAAATCAACTACAGTTGTTGCGCATGCTGAGCATGCCTTTAAGTAATAATAATAAAAAATAAGAATCAATATACAATTCATTCGCGACACGAAAAGAATGAACCATGAACCTCTAACATATACCGAAGATGGAAGGTGTACAGGCTGCGGGTGGTAGAAATAAAACTCGTTCTTTGCAAAAAAACATATCTGAGGCGCAGCTTGTACTAGCGGTACCTACACGAAATCAGTCAGATGCCTCTTGAGGTCTCAAACAAGATGTATTAAGCAAGCGCTGAGATACTTTTCTTGATAGCACTGTTGGTTTCTTCTATTTCTTCTTGTTATTACTTTTGCTGATTTACTATTACGATCTGACTGTCGAGGTTATCTCACGCCCTCCCCTATATGGGGGAGCGGAGGATCTACGAGTATCTGTTCCTGGGCCATTGCCCACTGCAGAGATTTCGTCTCTGCCTGCTACTACGGGCACGTCTCTGGGGAGGTCTCGTAACGCCCTGGCGTCCATCCGTTCATCACGCCGCCTGCGCCATCAAGCCCACTGGATTCCGCTTGTAGGAAGCCCACTACGGGGCCGGGCTTGTGATACCGGTGCGGGCGGCCACTTATGAGTCTCGTGCGTGTGTGGAAGCCTCCATGCGTGGTAGTGTCCGAGGTCGCGCGAGAATGTCTTGCCGTCAGGCGGGCGTGCGTTATAAGACCCTTATGTGCTTTTTCATCATGACAATGCACCTGCACATCGGTCTGATGTTGCAGGCGCTGCCATCCGAACGGCTGGGTTTCAGTTGATGCAGCATCTGCCATATTCTCCGGACCTAGCTCCTAGTGATTTTTACCTTTTTACCAATTTGAAAAAACACTTGCGTGGTATAAAATTTCACGGAGATGATAAGGTCATGTGCGCTGTCTTTTTTCGATACCCAAAATCAAGCCTTTTTTTCCAAGGGAATTGAGCAACTTTCAAAATGTTATTCAAGGTGTATTATATTAGGTGATTACGTTGAAAAATAAATACAATTTAGATATACGTTTCCTAAAGTTTCAATACTTTTCCAAAAATATATTGATCAACCTAGTATAATTAGGGGACAGACGGAAACAAAAGACCGTAAATCAGAGGTATCTATACTCGACTCACATTCATGCGATCGTAAGTTCAAATCCTCGGCCCGTACCACTGAGTTTCTAATGATTTTTAAAAATTGACACTCGCCGAGGGAGAACATAGTGAGGAATCTCCATGGTCCGGAAATTGAAAACAATCTGGAGTCTATATAAAATCTGGAAAATCTATGAATTTGATCAATAGTTCCACGCTTATGTGGACAGTCAAATCAATGATCTGGAATAAGATTATCCTTTTCTGTTATAACTACAAGCCTCGATAGGAACAAGGTTTCGAAGAGTTTGGAAGTGATCGACAATAATCTGATTGGCCTATATGATTTGGGATCATCTAGATTCTTTCTAGGTTTTAGAAACATTTTTACTTGCGACTCTTTCCACTAGGGAGGGATGAATTTTATTCGGATTATAGCATTGTAAAGGTATGTAAAGTAGTAGGAGACACTTATTTCCGGTCTATAAGAATACGTCCTGTTAGATAGTAACCCGGTGTTTCGTTACATTTTAATTTTTTAATTACTTCTGCAACTTCATTCTTTGTGAATTTGAATATCTCATACTCAAGGTCTGATACATAATCATGTAAAACACTATCTACATACATTTTGTGTTAATATGAACTCTCATAATGATGGGGGTTTAAAAACGTCAGCTCAGTGATCGGCCAACATTGTGGCTTTTTCAATGTCACTTTGAGCCCAGGTTCCGTGGATCATAATCCACCAATCCGCACTAGGCCCGCGTGGTGGATTACGGCCCGATCTCGGGAATATGAGCCGAGAATAGTAAATAGAGCCTAATAGATTTACCATTTACAATTAAATTATTAGGTAATCTAGATGCATTTTTATGTCATAAATTCTCATCACACCAAATAATATTTATTAATTATTTTTTAAATTATGATCATTTTTGACCACTTTTTTGGTTTTAGGATTATCAAAAACCTACTGGACAATGTACGTGAATTAAAATTTCCAACAGTAAATGCAGGGATAGCGACAGAAATTGTACCGTGTCTTCGAGACGTAAGTAAAGATAAAGCTTTACGTCTTTAAAGATAATACGTCTTTTGACCTTTAGATCCTAATTATCGGTGAATGTGTAGGTCAGTCGTCGTAAATTGAAAGACAGGAAGGATTAGGAAGACCGTAATTTGGATCTATGCAACATTTAAAATTTAAGCAGATACATAATTAACACCATGATTCTCGACGACTAATCTACTGGCTAGGCTGGGCAATATGAAGAGGAAGCTGTCGTTTGGGATTCAGATAAGAAATTAGCTGGGATTGGAAAGTGTATCTACCTTTATTATAGAATAGATGGCAGACGAGCGAATAGGCCACATGATGGTAAATGGTCACCGCCACTCATGAACACCTGTAACACGAGAGGGCTAACGTGTGCGCGCCGACCTTGCAGAATCCTGTTCACAGCTCTCGTATAAAAAATACCTATTTATAAAAAAAAATAAGGACCGGTTAAATAAATACAAGTTCCTTAGCCTGATTTGTGGAAACTACTTGGAGTTTTTTAATCTGCATAAGTTATAAAAACAAGATTCGGGCTAAGTCTAAACTATGTTTCATAAATGTATTTATTGTAAGTACCTACTATTTATTTTTTTATTTGTTTAGGATGGCACAATTGGTCAAAAAACTGTGTGCAAAGATGATAATGGTTACATAGTTCAGTGTCCTGTGAAGTGCTTTCCTGAACATGAAGACAAACACAAAAATAATGTAAGTACATATGTAGTTTGAAACATTTGAATACAAGTATTTATAGTCCAATTTTTAATTGCATGGAATTCTGTCATTTGTCATTTTATGACATTTCAGTTGTCTTAAACCATTTTTGACTGGTGCTTTTTCAATTATATAGTTATAATTTTTAGCTAACTTAAAAATTCAAAATGCAAATAATATACCACTTGCGTTTTTGCAGTTTTTGTTAAATCTATAATGTAGCAATCTATCTATCTATAATTCTTCCAATTTGTCTATATTTTTTTGTAGGAAAAGAAAGTTAAAAATAAAGGGAAAATAATAAAAATATAGGTACTAAGTATAGGATTCCTATACTATTTCCTATTCAGAATAGTGTTCCTATAATAGGAACACTCTATTCTGAACATAAAGTCATCATCATCGTTATTATCATAATCTACATATATTATGTAAGTGTTGCAGACACTATTAATTGAATGGTCGAGTTTTTTATTTAAAATAGATGTCAGACGAGCGGGCGGGCTACTTAAAAGTGTCCACCGCCGTCCATGAACTTCTGCATATTTTCTCTGTTGACTTGCGATACAGCCACCGTTGTGCCGTTGAAAAAAACAAAAGTAAAATTTTAATTTTATTATAAAAAAAGGCTTGATAAACATGCCACAAGTTAGAATGATACCCTTCACAATTTAATTTTCTCCCCAACTAATTAGACCACAAAACCAATACACACTTTTTACACTACCTATTCGAACAAAAAATTCAACTTTATTTACAGGTTCCCGCCAAGAAGTCCCGATTGTCCATTTCTATGGCTGTGTTTGAGAACGTTTGAGATTCGCTATCTAAATATAAATTTTATTTTATGGTGCCGTCTTTCTTTTGTCACGAGGGTGCAATTCATCAATTGCAGCAAATATCACACGTTTTGGATCACAGCCCACAAATCACAGTCTGACTGGATCTCAATAGAGTGTCTAATTAAATATATAAACATAATTCATGACTAAATTAACTTTTAAATATTTATCTGTATTAAGAAAAGAAATATACATACTTTATGCATTGTGAATTCAACATTATTATGAAAAGAAGATGCAATGACGAATATATCAATAATGCTATTTCCGGCGATGAATATGCCCTCTCAGTTGTATGAGCAACCTAGAATTTGTCTTACTTGGTGGTCCTAGTCGTACGGTTAGTCCACTACTGTTGGTAAATTTGTTGGCAACATAGACTTTAATCTTTATCTTATAAGAGACTGAAAATTGTTATAAAGCGAAGTAAGTATCCTTTGTTTATTAAATTCTAAATTAAACCCGAAAAGTCCTTGTAAATGGTTTAAAATTAAATTCTAATTTAGGTTACATAGTACCTATTACAAATACCCTAGCCGGTTGTCGGAGAATCATCGTCGCTCACATGACTTTTTAATTGTTTCGCGTTTTTTTATGTAAGAAATATATTCCTTGTAAAAATATTTTATCTATAAACTACTTTAACGCAATTCGATTGATTGAAGTTGACTGAACTGAAACGTCAGTGGAGGACTGAACCCACGCATGTGATTTCCACCTTTGATATCAATTTCAACATCTTTTCAGTAAGGTCAAGTTTACGGCCACTATTGAAACTATTATTTAAAAAAACTACTATGAATTTGTTTTAGGAAACTATTATATTATTAAAAAAGTAGTTATAATATTGAACCTGAATGTTATGTAATAAATATTACATTACTGAAGGTGCTTGTAAATAGTATACGCGACTTTCAACGCCGACCGTGACATAGCTGGCACCCGTTATTACAGTTACCTGCCCTTTGTATTAAATATCCCAGATGATTATTTAGCAGGTCATATTATCATCTGCAACAAAGATATCCACAAAAGCTGTTACAACACTTGCAGCATAAACTATAAAGCCTTAACCCTCTATAATCTATATGTAAAAAGGTATTAATTAGTTGTCCCTGTTAAATAAATCTCAACTTGTGTAGCTGTAATATATTATCTTGATAAAAAGTGTAGGCCGAAAAATTAACAAGGTATATCTTCAATGTCCAGCATACAGGATTAAATTGATATTCTACCATAGTTTACCTCAGGAGCGACCTATATCCAGCATTGGAGAGCATGGGAGAATGATGAAGATACTAGTTAGGGAGGGATGGCTTAGATGATGATTATAAACATATAATTAAAATGACCCCAATAATTCAGATTAAATGACCTATAAACAGTTTCAAATTCTTGAACAGTTTACACTTGATAAATGGCTTCCAGGAGAAGAGATATGACAAAACTTGTAACATCAGCTAATACAAGATACAGACATAACAGCTGCTCACCTATTACACAATAATAATAATTCTCGCAAAAAAAAAAACAGATGAATAAGTGTCAATGGAACAAATTCGTGAAAATATGATCCATAATAAATATACCCATAAAAATATATATATCCATAATTAATATTTATTCTAGATTACAAAAGAATAAGCTGTGTTTTCTTTATCTTATTTGCTTACAGGCTAAAGTTCTTAATCAATTTCCAGAAAATGGCACCCCCATACTACTCTGATCTTGGAAAGAAGGCCAATGATGTATTCGGCAAAGGCTACCACTTCGGTGTGTTCAAACTGGACCTGAAAACTAAGAGTGAATCAGGTGTTGAATTCAGCAGTGGCATCACCTCAAACCGGGAAAGTGGACAGGTATTTATTTTATTATAAGCAGTACAAAACAGAAGGGCAATACACAACAAATGCACAATACACAATAAATCATTTGACAAAAAAGCTAGTTGACCCCCCTTCACTATGTACTGACATCAAGACTAGATAACAATTTACCAGTGATAGACTACAAAAAATATAATTTAGGAAACAAATAATATAATAAAATAGAAAACATACATAATTATATTAATAAAGGCATCCAAATATGTAGATATATAAAATGAGGTAGGTAGGTATTTAAAATAATCTGTTTTTAAATGAGACAAATTTAAATAAACTGTCTAACTATGGGTTGGAGTAAAATTTTATTATTTTACATCTAAAGTGACCAAAATTTTTATTCCAATAAATCAATGGAACACTCTTTTTTAACAGCTTCATCAAAAGAATTGACACATTACAATTGCATTGAAATAGGACGTGTTGTTCCTGTATATGCCGTGTTGTTCCTGTATATGCCGATGCTGTGTATTTAATCCATTACTGATAAAATCTCCTATCCTTTCCTTGTTATAATAACTGTAATTACTCTCTTGGCATTTTTTATATTTGTGCACCGGGATTGCTTATTTCCTTCTTGGACAGTATTAATTAAAACTGCTGAATCTCATTCAACACTTTATTTACAGTGTGGACATGCTAGCTAGTGTTGCACCACTACTGCTTATTGCAACATTGCAATAGTGATCGATCACACTTGTCATCTCCATTATGCAATTACTGAATAAGTGGGTGGTTTCGGAATTTATAAAATTTATTTAATTTGAATGATAATAGTAATTGCAGAAATTCAAAGGGATTTAAAGAATAGTATTGGCAATGTTCAGAGTGGACTCTGGAGAAGGGTTTTGCAGATAGGCAGGACAGACCCAGATGTGTATAGTAGAATTTTGCTATTGTGCATGGTTTACATAATTGCCTGCCAAATAAAGGTTTATCTGGATGGAGACATGTTCTCGAAATGGCTTATCTTAATGGTAACATGTTTGATATTACATATATCATTGATATGTAGACCTTCCCTTGCAATCATTAAGGTCTAAAGTCAAAATTCACTAATGCTTTTTTAAGTATTCCATGAGTATTGTTCATTTCAGATATTTGGTAGCCTCTCATCTAAGTACTCAGTCAAAGACTATGGTTTGACATTCACGGAGAAGTGGAATACTGACAACACATTAGGCACCGATGTCAGTATCCAGGATAAGATCGCTGCCGGCCTTAAGGTCACATTAGAGGGCACCTTTGCACCAAACACTGGGTAAGAATATACATTTGAGTGCACATAGTGCCCCCGGCAATAACTTTTCTGTAATGGGGATTTTATCTGAGGCTGAGCATAAGGACTTTTGTTATTGATATGGTTGATATCGACTTTATGGCTGGTTAAGTTTTTTTATAATATTTTTTTTTGTTTCAATATTCTGTTTGAACACAAACATGTTCTAACATTTGATTTGTAAGATAAATTCAATGTTTTATATTTTGTATTTATACAATCCATTGTATTTATACAAACATTTGGAATGTACTAAGAGTAACCATAACAAGAGCGGAGTGAAATGCAAACTATTCTTCATCCGCAATCTTTCTTACCAAATCTTGTGCATCTGTGAGGTAGTAATTGTTGATGCGTGAAAGACTGCCATGAAATGTCCTATGTATGTTTCGAGAGTGAGTGAGATATACCAGTGCACATTTACCATCCCATCAAGTGAGGAGTGTGATAGTATGAGAGGTCTCTCATACCACTCTATCCCTATCTCATTCCTGCCTGATTGAGTAAAGGATCTAACGATATAAGGTAATTTCCTTACTCATTATACTCTACTTCCTACTCCACTTATTCTCCCACCACTTAGATGAGGAATTCTGATATACTTCCTATTTTTCTCAACCATTACTAAAATTCAATTATTTAAACTACAATTATTACTAGAATTCTAAAAGTAGCCAGTACTTCTGTAGACATGCAGACTTCTGTCATTCTGAATTGATATTGACATCAATACATTGACATACTCATGCACATGTCCATGGGCAAAAGTATCCTTCAGGACCAGGTGAACTGATTGTTTGCCACCTTCTTTCAGAAGTGAGTGAAACAGCACACCTAAATGAAATTATTTGTTATTTTAGGAACAGAACTGGTAAACTAAAGACCCAGTATGCCAACGACACTGTAGCTATCAACACAAATTTAGACCTGGACTTAGCTGGACCCATAGTGGACGTGGCTGCCGTTCTCAAGTACGAGGGCTGGCTGGCTGGTGCTCACACACAGTTTGACACACAGAAGACCAAGTTCACAAAGAATAACTTTGCATTCGGATACCAGACTGGTGACTTCAACCTTCACACCAGTGTGTGAGTAATTTCATTTGACCTTTAGATTATTGATTTGTAAGATTATACAACTATAATCCTATAGTAATGTTGGTAAAATGTTGTAATTGATTAAACGTTATGTTGACACTATTATGTTAACAAATTTAGTGTATTCTCAAAGTGCACATAACATAATGTGATTTGCAATTATGTTGATCCTTATCAGCTAATTTTCAACATAACTAACACTTAAGCATAGGGAACACCATATACAGTAAGGTATATACTGTAATTGAACTTAAAAATTACATGACAAAAATATTGTTAACATGCTGTAGCTGCTCAATGAATATTTTGTACACACATGCTGCAAGACTTTTAGGGCCTTTCTCACCACCTCCTGAAACTTTATCAGAACGTAATCGAAAGTCAGTTGTACTTTATCAGTAAGTCAGTATCACCTAGATTTAATTGACATAATTTATCTAACAGATTGTTAATTATGAGGAGGTGGTGAGAAAGGCCCTTAGTAAAATTTTAGTCTTATTGCCATACAGTCACAGTAAGAAAAATGAACAAGGTTTTTTAATTGTTAAAATGATCAGTCTATTAATTTAAATAATGATATAGCAGATTTTGTGAGATGATGATATGATAATATTATAAAATTCCTTGACAGGCGAAACTTCGGGTAAATGCTAGTATATTTTTGTAATATTAAATGGTACTATTTCATGGTTACCATAAGGTTAAAAACATTTTGTAAATTTTATAAAGTAGGTCATTCATTTTATAGGATTGCATAACTACTCCAGCCAACTGCACATTCATTAGGATATCCTCTACATGGCTCAGTAATACATACTAGTTATGGACAGTTGCTGCTCATTGAATTTACGAGTCAAATAAGTTTTGCTTACTTGAAACCAATTGCCAAGTTCCCCTACAAAACCTTCGATATTTTCATAATTTCTTAAATTATTTTGACAAAAAGCATAAAAGTTTCACAATAAATACTTATCCATTCATTTTATAATGACGAAAAACTATAACACAATCACAGTAACAATTCCTATTAGTTAGACTAAACAGATAGATGTTACACTTCATGTATTATGTAAAGATATATTTTTAAAATGCTTTTCTACTTAACCTAGAGCCAAATAATAATTTACTACTTTCACAATGTGCTGTATGTTGTACAAAACATCATATTTGTAAGTTTTGTACTATGTTAATAAGTTCACCTGCCTAAACATATGTTTGCATACATTTAGTGTATTTGCATAATCAGTATTCATTTAACAACCGTTTTTACCATATTTTATGTAGAATTACTTTAAAGAGTAACTATAGGTCTTATTTTTTAAAGGTTAACTTTAATTATTTCAACAAACCTTGTTAATTTTTCATACTAGGACTCTGTGGCAATAAAGTCTAAAACCATGTCTCTAGATCCACACTTAGGCACAATACATAGTAATTAATGAAGAATTGCTCATTTTCTATTATCAATGTATCAGTAAGCTTTTACCTGCGACACCACTCATTGAACATGGATGTTCAAAAATCATAAAATATTTTACTGAGACAACAGTGTTGAACGCAGTCCTTAGATGCCTCAAAGTGGAAGTTGGGACTTTTGAAATACTGTAAAATACAGTAAATAGTTTCTGTGTGAATTTTGCACAAACACATTGTTTCCTATCTGAAAATTGTTATTATGGCATCTTGTACTTTATTCAAATAATCCAGGGTTTTCATGAATGTATCGTACAGGGTATATCAGTATTTAGTGCAGTAGTTATCCGTATTTTGCACCAATACAGATAACTCTATGTGTCTGGGTAACTGGCAGATGGCACTAGGCCCTACACTGGGGCGATACCAAAATATCATGAAACGGTCATTTCAAATGTAATAATCAATCTCAGAAACTACCTATTTTCGATAAATTATAGATAATTATCGTTTTGAACCTAGTCAAGTTTCGGGAGCAAGAAAAATGCTTTTTAAAAACTAAAAATTAATATATTAAAACTAATGAGATTGAAGACAAGTGGCAGAGCTTAATGCCAGTATTCAACTACCTATTTAATTAAATCTAACTTACAAAGTAATCTCTTATGGCTACATCCTAAATGCTAACTAAGCGCTAGGTTCTTAGAATTATGGGTTCGGCCGACCACCCGGTTCTGCTGACTTAGCGATCAACAGGAAGGGCTTGGGTGACGTAACTACCTTGCCTCTCTCTATGTCATCATTTTTCATTCATTTTGATAAAAGGCTTTTAATTAATTATTTATAATCAAATGTTGAACTGTAAGGCCAGTTTTCACATATACTCGAAATTAGCAATGGCTTGCCATACTAGGTCCTTAAGATCTCTGTTGTAGTAATCTTCATGACTACTATCCCATAAGCATGGGTAGCCTTTTAGGCGTGTGTTTACAAATGTGTGTGGCGATCCATACAGAATCTATGGGAGACAAATTCGGAACGACTTTTTTCCGTGTGGAATCCCGAATGCATAGGCTAGGATCAGGATTTCCCATTCGCAAAAAAATTCGAACTGAAAACTACTGTACGTATGTGATAGATTTGTACGGATTTGTTGCGTTCGAAATCCCGAATCGATATTCCGAATCGGAATTTCGAATGTATATGACCGGCCTAAAAGCTATAATTAGGACCTAATTTTAATAACGAGGTCCTTTATGAGATTATTTACTTTTATTTTATATGAAACAACGGCATAAATACAGAATATTACATTGAAAATAATCTCCAAACACATGCCTATTAATGTTTCAACAAATGATAAGGTTATTTTGGTTATAATTATACTTAACTTTTATGAAACTGTCAGTAAATTTCTGTTCTAATATTATGAAGATAGATTATTAAATAAAATATGTAATGATAATAGTGCCTTTTTAAATGTGTGTGTGAGACACAGATTTTTGGCCTTTATAGGCAGTCGCGACACTAAAAAGGTTGAGAAACGGTGCTCTATTTTATTGATGGGATTTTTAGCGACAACGGCAAGGACTTCGGCGGTTCTATCTACCAGAAGGTGTCGGACAAGGTGGAATGCGGCGTGAGCATGAAGTGGTCGGCGGGCTCCGCGGACACGCTGTTCGGCGTCGGCACCAAGTACGCTCTCGACGGCGACGCCTCGCTCCACGCGAAGGTCAACAACAAGGCACTCATCGGACTCGGATACCAACAGAAGTTACGCCCAGGTTAGTGCACCGCTTCATGTATCGAACAGTTGAATGACCAAATTACACCATTCTTGATTCTCACATCATTACCATGAAATTTGTTTCGGAAGTATTAGATGGCATAGCTCACTTCCCATCAGATGAAATGGAGTGTGATACGAGGAAAGCCGCTCATTATATTGTACTTTGCTATAAATTTAAATTCATCATTAATTTATAACCCCTCAATTAATTGTACTAACTATTGTACTATATTTCTCATCCTTTCCAATCCTTATTTTAAATTCTAATTCCTATATAGATTATGCACCTGCAGATGTAGTAATGTGTGTTGACATGTATCCGAGATATCCATTTAGGCGACAGTATCTGCTTATCATATGGCTCATTGTCTGATATGGAAGCAAACACATGACACAGTATTTGATAAAGTTACCCCCCTACTCCCTCCAATCCCTTAAAAGTAATGACGCCTTGACAAACTAATGTTAGAATGTACTGCCTATATTCATAGGTGATATATCCATTTACAATCTGGCACACTGTCTAATCCATTGAGAAAATATAGTCTTACAACCAATTACATGTCCTATCTCTATCAATTATATTATCTTGAATGTTATCTTTGATGGTATTGAAAAGCTATTGTTACTATCCAGTTCAGATTTAGTTAAGAATTGGAGGTGGATGAAGAAAATGTGACGTCATATTACGCCATTTATTTGTTTGAGGTTATGTCACTGAAGCATTATTTAAAAAGGAATTATGTAATTTTCACTCAGCAACTATGCATTAGATAACAGCTCATGAAACATACCATTTTGTTCCAATTCCACAGTTACACAATAAGATCCCCCTGCAACTAAAGGGCGATATACCAAATTATTATACCTTCCTGCAGGATATAACGGCATATTGACATTAGTAAGACTTAAAAAAAAATTCACTATCATATTGGCCAATTGAACGTTTGAACAAATATAAACTTTTTTGCAGCTCATTATCAGCTTATTCAGTAGGCGGGGTACGTGATGCCAACTGCAAATATAATGTAGAGCAAACCCATTCATTCAGTTAATGTACGAAGGTGAAAGTGCTCGTAATAACTCATTTACGAATACAGAAAAGTACAAACTCTTGATTAGCGATTACTTCAATGTAGTGAATGATTTTGGTAGTTGCAATTTTGCAATTTAAATATGCTACGTGAGATTTATATCAAATACATTGCAAAGTAATATTAATCTCAAATACACTGCAAGGTGTTTTTGTGCATTGTTGTATATAAGAGTTGTATTTCGCAGGACTGACTCTGACGCTGTCGGCGGCCATCGACGGGCAGAACTTCAACGCGGGCGGTCACAAGGTCGGCGTCGCACTCGACATCGACCTCTAAGCCCACACACACCACTGTAGATATATAATTAATGCCACAACTGTTACATTACTATAATTATAATATACAATGGAACCTAGAGAAATCAATTTAAACAGTATTTTCAAGTGTTCTTTATCCAGTGAATTTCAGCGTTATCACGCACTATATATATATATATCATTCTATATATCGTGTCAGTGTTCATTGACCTTAAATGTATGTAGATGGCGCCGCCACTCATATCTTCTTTAGTGTTTTAAGATGGCGGACGCGAGCTCCCTGACGATACATTAGCTCCTGGTATATGTATGAGAGCACGCGATGTATAACGCATCCCTACTTTGTTGCTGAATAATTTTAATAGTAATTCAAATTGTAGCACTTCAATCAACTTGTAAATAAGCACCAATGGTGTGTACTCTATTGAATTGAATTGAAAATAAAATTAAATAGAAATGAATACCTAGTATGTTTGGATTCAAAATTTATTTGTTTTATTAGACCTCTAAATTGTTCTCATTTTGATGAGACTTACCTATAACTCCAATTTCCTTTCATACGATGTTCCTTTCTTTCAAATGTAGTACATTTAAGTTTACAACGTATTAAACTTTACTAGTGGCTATTTGTCGGTTTACGGCGTCCGCCATATTGCTTGTGTGTGTTGCAAGTAGGGTGTTTTATATTTCTTAATTTAATTTCTTTTTTAGAGAATATATTGTGAAATACATTATAATTATTCAATTGTAAGTAATTATTTGTATCACTTAGTCGACGTGTCGTTGCAGCGCACATGCACCGAGCTGGACCCCATACACACGGGTTGACTATATTATGGCTTGTATTTAAAGGGGCGGTAAAAAAATCTAAATGAGCTGCAAATCATGATCAATAAAACAAACTATTTTTGAATAACTTAAATTAATAATTTTAAATTACTAAGAAATGCATCACAAAGTCGATGGAGACCCATACGAGTTACGAGACTCATTGTTACGAGAACCTAAATTCAATCCACCTTAAAATTTGCTGCCCATTCAGTATTTTCTGTTGCTCATTTAACTATTTTCCCTATATTATTGCAGTAATTTGTAGTTCATATAACCTACTGAACTAATTTCAACAGAGATCTCGTGAGGGATAAAATCCAAAAAAAGTAATAAAAGTAAAACTTAAAAGTATTGTAGGAATTTCCTACAATATGAAACGTATTTTTCCAACACGCACGCATCAGCTTCCAGATTTATCAATAATTCCAATTCACATAATATGAAACTCCATCTTTGATAGACAGAAGAAACTTACTGGGAGGTTACCTCTTCACTAGACTTTGCATTATTACCTGAGACCATCGTAAGGGTCATGGAATACGTGGATCTTGGGAGTAAGCTGTAATTTAGTGGTCTCAATAGATCTAGGTTGCAATGATTTTTTAGCGTTTGGTCCAAACCGCAGTAGGTCATATATGTGTGTAGACTTGGAAAAAATTCGTTGCAATGACGCTACTTTTGTGGATATTTAGGGCTCAAGCAAACCCAAGGGAGGGTCCCTTAATATACGATAGGTCAAACTAAAAGTTCTTAGAACTGGCTATTGTACAACACGATAGAAAAATACAAATTCGATTTTTTGGAATGAAACTGGTTGTCAAACGCCACTAAATTTTCAAAGCTATTATTTTGGTCATTTGCTTTTTATTTCTGGCCAGAATTAGAAAATTAAGCGTTTGCGGAAAAAACAATTTAACAAGAGAACATCTTCATTCAATGATTTTTTATGACTTTCGTTGCGGTCTAAACCAGTTATGATTCACGAGTTAAATCCATCGTAATCGTAATGCAGACACGCAATTTTTAATTTGACGCCCCAATGAAAAATAAATAACTGTTAGAGGAAACAAACTTTATTCTACAGACAGAGTTCCATTTTCAAATATTGTAATTACTTTATAAATACTGTTTATGTAAGTGGCCAGTTCCGGAAATTTTCAGCATGACCTATGTAAATACATATACCCAAACAATAAATACTATACATACATATGATAATATATATATATATTATCATATCATATAATAAATATAATCCATCCATTTCTCCAAATCCATTCCTATATCTTACAAAGATAGGCAGCGCATCCGATGGCGTGCCAACGTTTGTCATTCTGGACTAGATGTTGGCATGTATTGCTTGTCTATGTACGATAGTATCGATTTACCACCAGGTGAACTGTATGCTCGTCTGCCGTTTTTCCATAAAAAATGAATTCTCATTTATAATTGCAAGGAGAGGCCTGTGGCCCGTAGTAGTGTACAACTAAAGGCCGACACACATTTGTGCGAAGGCTGTTTGAGCGATACGACGAAATTATTCGAAATCACGTGGGCCGAAGAATATTAGATCGTCAAAACGTTTGAGCGACACGACTAGAAAGACAACGTCGGTACGAAGAATGATTTTCCGACTGAACGTCAAATGTTCTGTCGTTCTGCTGTCGTATCCATCAAACAGCCTTCGCACATTTGTGTATCGGACTTCCTTTGTACAATCCCTGTAGTATAAACACTACGACAGTAAATTTGCTTGTCAGCGTAAACTAGTAAAGGACACAAAATATTTACAGTTATGCCTTTATTATATAGAACAACGCTAAACATAAACGGTACTTCTAAAACTATTGTATCATTTCTTCTTCCATTAGCTTAGCCATCCATTCTGGCTCGGCGGCCGCGATCTTTTCTATAAGGCTGTTCACTTGGTAGCACAGACTCTGGATTTGTTTGTCCCACTGCGGCAGGATCTCGCGAGCTGAACATTATAAAAGTATTTGTTAATTATAGCGCATTTACATTTTATTTTCGACGAGGGTAAAAAATCTGGCAAAGTATCTTCGGAAACAATTTAAAAATAACTCTTAGTCATCATGCGGTTATTTAATAAGTCGTCAGGTCGCATAGTTTCTGTACCAAGAAGACAATACGAGATTTAAAAAGTTTTGCTCATATTTGCATATTAGGTAAGTATGTATGTATTGATTATGAACGTTTTTGTATTGTCATTACAAGATACCATAATAGGCAAAGTGAGGACCATTTTGAAGGAGTTATCCAATGATATCCATGAGCAACGGACGCATTAGTGAGCGGAGGGTGCAAAAGAAGATTAGTAGGCTTATCATTACTTATAGTGCTTAAAATATAGCTTGATACCTGTGACGGCAGTCCTCGAAACCGACAACATAACTTTGAACAAGTGTCTCGATAATAATTTTATTTTGCAACAACAAGTCCCGTTGTTCACGGAAATTTCGTCACTATGGTGCAACACATTTCAATTAAAATATAATATAATTCACACTTAAAATAGACCCCTCCAATTCTTAGATTACACGTTGATAGTGTTTAAAAAATAAAAACGGGTACGCACAATCTTGTACGATACAAGGTTATGTCAGATTGAAAAAAGCGAGGGATGGGATTAATCGATAAATATATATCGATCCATTTAAAAAAAATTAACGGTCTTAATTTGTGTATTAATTTATTTAGAACCCAACGTAACGTAATAGGAACACAACTCAAATGCGTTAAAAATAGTTTAAAATATGTAATCTAAGAAAACAATATCAAGTTCGATTAACTTTATTTTTTAAGGCTGTTAACACTGAGGGCCACGACCCGGTGGCGCCAACTTGTTTACTGAAACAAGATGGCGCCGCCGGGTCGTACCGACTCGAACAGCGTACCGTACCGTACGAGTGTCGACGCTTTGTATACGCTACGTGTTTCAGTTTTCATTCTTTTGTCGTTATTGCTGTTAATTTGTTGACATTTGTTGTTATCCATTTGTTAAGTTTGTTGTTTTTTGGTTACATATGCCAAAATGAACAAAGAAGACCGTCGCTTTAGCGAATACTTTGAGCGCGAGAACCAAAATGGCGGACCGCTGCTGCCATTTGGCGCGAGTGTGTCACAGTTTGTGACGCTCTTGACATAGGACGAGCTAGTGTTTCGCATCAGCAAATGAAAGTATGGCGAGTTATCAACGGAGGTGGCGGAGGAAAAAACTATCGACGCCGAATAAAAAAAGAAAAAAATCTTCAGTCACAGAAATTGTCGATTTTGACACCGTTACAATTCGCAACCATATTTACGCATATTACGCACGTGGTGAATTTCCGACGCTGAAAAAATTAGCCGTGTCCCTCAAAGATGCAGATTTATTCAAAGGAAGTTTACCGTCTCTATCCAAAATTCTTAAAAATTGGGTTCGCGTACAAAAGAAAAGCGATAATAGAAAAATTGTAATGAAGCGAACAGACATTGCTCTTGCCCGGATATTTTTTGCGCAGCTGAACTGGGACAAGATCGTGGACAGACGATAAATCCGAATCTACCACCAAAGTGCCTGAAGGCAAAGGACAAAGATTAATAATTGCTCATGCTGGGACATCGTCAGGTTTTGTGCCCAATTGTCTACTGGCCACAAGACTTGAAAGTCTGTAAAGACAACCGAATACCATGAGGAAATGAATTTTGGATAATTTAAATAGTGGTTTTTTATCCTTCTTAACAACTTGAATGAGCCATGTCATCATCATGGACAACGCTCCATCACTCTGTACAAAAAGATAAAGCGCCAACGACGAGCAACCGTAAAATCTAATTATTTCATGGCTGCAAAACGCGAGTGGAGGCCGACGAGACGATGCTGAAGAAAGAGAGTTATTAAGATTGGTTAGCATCCATAAACCCCGAACCACCAACTTACATTTTGGATGAAATCGCAAAGGCCATACTGTTATCCGTTTACCACCATAATACTGCCAGTACAACGCAATTGAACTGATTTGGGTCCAAGTCAAATGTTTGTGTTTCTATGTATATATATATATTTTTTATTTCCCCGCCAGACAATACAGCGCCGCCTTACACGGCAAATAAAATATTGACATTATTGCACAATGCGTGTGAACATGTTATACCAGAAGTTTGGAAGAATGGGACTAGAAAAACTCCAGCGGGACTGAATCTGATTATGGCGTTGACGATGATTTAGGTTGTGCACCTTTAAGTGGATAAAAACATTTAACATATCTATTCCTATTGTATGACTTTATACAATATCATACGATCGATTCGGTAATCGATCATATGTTCCGTTACAGATTTTCCAAATATCATTGATAATAGCAACAATAATCGATAATTATGATCGATTAGATCAATATCGTCCCAGCACCAGGTATGCCTGACATATGTCGCAGGCATCAAGTTACATTTTAAGCACTATAGACCTTTGTTAACGTGGAGAGGGGCGCGGCGTGCGGTTACATTAGTCTATGGGTTTGTATGGAAGTGGCATGCGTGCACAGCGCCAGCGGAGCGGCGCCTCCATATAGACCTATGGCTGATGTCACCGCTCGCCCGCGTCGCGATCCACGCTAAAAAGGCCTTATGGTAAGCAGACAAGCAGAGCTTAACATTTTTATTGTGCTCCTTACATTTTCTAATTTGTTAAAAACGGTTTTTATTTGGGTACCTGAATATCGTCACTAGTCTACTTGGATTCAAAAGCAATGCACGCCAGTGTCTTTTGTAACCAGCCCTTTTATCGTCCACTGCTGGACACGGGGCTCATGCACAAAGTCTCGTGCACGAGAGACGTATGGCCTTAAAACGCTGCGCTGTCGGCGGGCGGCGAGTAGCAGAGTACACTCTTTTGGAGATGAGGCGTTCCTCGCCTGTCAGTGTCATTCTTACATATAAAGAATCAAACCACATAACATTAGTATGAATATGTGTGCACGTACTCTCGAAGTGCACGATGGAGCTGATCTGGTCGATGTACCCGTTCATGCGGCCCTCGCTGATCATGTGGCTGGCGATGCGCTCCGCCTTACCGGGCGGAGTCTCCAGCAGCGCGCCCAGCTCCTCGAACGTGATGTTGTTGTACAGCTTGCTCGCCGACAGCAGGTTGTGTTCGAACACCGCGCGGTCCACGATCGTCGACCCGTCTGATGTGGTCGCCTGACAACAACGAAATGTCTATTTATTTGCATACAGATATGGTCAGGTATGCCCTGATTATTACCTTGATTATATTGGAAATATTATTACCTAATTTACATGATTTTGAGGTGGACACCCAATTGTCCTTTCTTTTCTTTTCATATATAGCAATGGTGCAATTAGCTTATTATACCAGTGTCGCCTTTTGAGCATTCGTTATTTGTTTATCTGTGTCGTTATTCTGCACTTTTGAGAAAGGTGCGTCAAGCACACAATGAGAAAAGGATGGCAAGACAACGCGCCTAATGCGAGACGAGGCTTGTTCTGAGGAAAATCGCCTTTAAAGAAATTGACCACCCTCCAGTCCAGATCTAGCCTTTAGTGTCTAGTCTAGTGACTATTTTCTCTTCAATAACTTGAAGAAAGACTTTAGAGGAAAACCATTTGGGAGTGATGAAGAAATGAAGGCGGGAGTAGAGGAGCATTTCAAAGACAAAGACGGAGAAGATTATTTTAATGGCATTAAAAGTATTACTCGATATAATAAATGTGAAAAATGTATTCAATTATTATTATATTGAAAAAATTAGAATTCTTAATTCTTTACATTGTTTCTTTCTACCGGGTCCTGTTTTTAGAATCTAATAGGAATGTTATTTTCTTTACATCCATCGCGTTCCAAAAAAAATATTATAATTACACTACGAAACGTTTTCAATAAAAATAGTTTACAATTTACAAGTAAAGTATGAAATCTTTTTTTATTTTCAAGTCTTTCTTAGTAAGTATTTTTGCAATATTTTTATTCACTCTACTTACAGGAAAAACTGTTATCGTACCTACATTTAATTGCAAAACACCAACGATATTTATTTGGTGGAATTTAGTCTGTATTACTTTTTAACATGTCACATCTACATTTTCTAGTTTTTGACAATTTCTTAGTCCTTTGATATTTGCCGCTTCGAGCGCAATTTGGTCAATTTTTTAATTTTCATTTTTAGTTCTCGTTTGTCAGTTGACAAATTCAAACGTTTACTAAAGAAGGAGTGGTCGAGTGTTATTAGGTAGTGAAATTGAGTGTAAAATATCTCGTAGTGGAAATGGATTAAATTTTAGTGCTCGTGAATTTTTAGATATGATTATGATTATTATCTTACAAATGATTATGTTGTGGCGAAGCACGTGGGAACGCACAACGAGCCCTCCGCCTTTACAGGAGCGTTTTCCTACTGCTAGCCACCCAGCAGACAGTTGTGTGATAACCAGTGCATACCAACGTATCCGTGGACTATTTTCTTTGGGATTGTACCTGTACGTACCTATGTTGATAGTGGAGCCGCGTTGTCTGCACATCGTTCGCAATACATTGCGCGCTCTAAGATGACATCATCGGTAACCCATCATTGTCGACATCAGGGGTACGTGTGATTTAATAATAGATATTATTTGTAAGCTTTTAACAAAGTTATCGATAGTATGTCCCTTACACCCTGTATATTAGGTGCTTACTGAAATGACCGATTTGTATGAGAAACTGAAATTTTTTTTTTTGTTATTAAATTATCTACACACTGGCCACCTCACGGGTAGTTGATTGATGCCACTCCTGTAAAAGTCTCGTGGACGGGTATCAATGAATTCTTCAAAAGCCCTCATCACAGCTACTTCAGAATCATTTTATATTCTAAATCAGGTCTGAACGCGTATAATAAAGGTATTTGTTTATCTTTTATTACTCGGCGTTTCGGCACGGGTTACACCAGCCGCGGTCACGAGTTGACTGAAGAGGCGGGTAGTCAAGGGTAGAAGCTGCAAGCAGTTTTATCAACTACCCACATTTGAACTTCACATTCGGAAAGGCTGTGACACACTACACTAACAATGTCCGCGGACGTATTTGGCGGTAAATCGCAAGGTTTAAATTTGTTAATCACTGGATTCCACGTCGACAACAGTTTATATCCATCATTTGCCGGTCTTTCCATTATTGTCTGCAGCTCCTTACAGTACACATCTGCATCAATCGATTGACCGGGTCGCAAGAACCTATAGTGGACAATACCGGCACAGGACCACCAAACTGATACCAGTAGCGTTTTCTTAGTTATCTTGCGTTTTGGACATTGTCGGGCTGCAACTCCTGAATCCAGCCATTGATACAAACGTTTGCGGTTATCGTACAAGATCCACTTCTCATCACAAGTCACGATGCGATTTAAAATTCCTTCGTTTTTGTGAGGGTTCAATAACACAGTGCACACTTGGACGCGTAGTTGCGCTGACGTTCGTTCAGTTCATACGATACCCAGTTTTCGAGCTTCTTTATTTTGCCGATTTGGCGCAAATGAGCCAAAATTGTTTTATCACTAACATCGAAACCTACTGCTAACTCAGCTGTATTTGAGATGGATCTGCTTCTACTATAGTCTTTAATTCATCGTTATTAACCTTGGTGTTAGGTCGTCTGTGGGGCTCATCCTTAAGATCGAAATTTCCAGAACGGAAGTGTTCAAACCATCGACGCACGAATGCGATCGTTTGTGGTGTTTGGCCCATACACACTATTGATATTGTGAGCAGTCCGACTTGCGTTGGTGCCGCGACGAAACTCATATTAAAAAATGGCACGAATTTTCAATTTATCCATTTGATTTCAATGCATTTTGTTTTATTTTGAAATTCGAATTAGAACAGAAGATATCGAAACTCAAAATGGCCAGTAATAATGTCCAGGCCAGGTCTCAAAATGGCCAGGTCATTTCATAGGTAAGCACCTAATAGAAAGTAAGTACTTACCTTTTGATGAGTCTGCATCAACGCTTCAAATTCGTGCAACTCAGAGCGTCTGATGATGCGGTCTAGGTACATTTTCTCCAAAATAGAATAAGCGGGCAACTGCTGGCATCTTTCGTCTTTAAATAGAGTTGCTAGCATTCTTGATCTTTGCTGTCCTGAAAAACAATACAATTCAAAAACCATTTTTACCCGCGACGGAACGAAGATGATATTTAAAGAGCTAGTATTATTAAAGTATATGTTCTTTATTTTGCATTTCAAAGCAAGATATCGACATAACAGTACATAATTTAAAATCAAGTATACAGAACTAATCTAATTGACATGTCGATAATGTGACGACGGCATGATTGACTTTTTAACATAAAATATAATTATAATATTAAGCACTAAATTATTTAACCATTAATTTAATCATTTATTTATTTCACTTTTAACCACTAGCTTATTTAAGTTAGTGGTTAAAAGTAAATAAAAAAAGAAAGTTAAATGAGAATAAAACAAAGGCACACCTAATTATGACGCCCTGTAGTCAGACCGCGATTAACTTATTAATATAGTTCTCGAAACTCAATAACGCGCTTCTATTTTGCATGTATTTTCTATTTTGTACACATTACCAGTGCCCGAAGGTTCGGTTTCAGCCTAAAATTCGTGTTTCGGCCTGAGTATCGGTTTCAATTAAAAACCGGCTGAACTTTCAGCTCGGCCGAAGCTGTGATAATAAGATGACAGCAAATCAACAAAACTGAGATAAAGCATTGGCAAGAAAATGATCGGTGATCATCTGTAATATGCCCATAGATGAACAGTTAACGCTGAGCGGTACACGGTAATTTGTCTGCCGAGTGTCATAGAAAAAATCCACGAGAGACGACTGAGAAGTCGCATTCTTTTGCACCATGATTAAATCGGCTCCACGGTAAGTAAAACAAAGTCGTTTTTGTGTTTTGAAAAGGTAGAGCTCGTGACTGATTCTGCTCACAACCCAAACCCAAAGATTTTTTAAATTAAAGATGTTTTAAGCTTGTTTTAGGATTACAGTTAGCAATTACAGTCCTTAAGAAAAGTTTAGGGTTCGACTGAAACTGTTATTGCAGCCGAAAGGTTGTTTCGATTTCGGCCGCAAAATCAGTTTCGGTCAGACACAACACATTACACAAATCCCAATTACTGTAACAGATAACTTTTGAGTTGAAAGGGATAGAGGGCAAGTGTTCACGGGGTTTCTACGTCCGCACCGCCCGTCACAGGAGTGCGGTGTATCCGCATTTCCTCGATATGGAGGTGTCGCGCACTGAAAAATAGTTTTTTGCCGCGAACCCGTAGGCTGTAGAACGAACTGTCTCGAGAGATCTTCCCCTTGTGCTACGACATGGGGTTCTTCAAAAAAGCTGTGAATAGGATTCTGTAAGGCCGGCAGAGCACTCGAATTTCCCTTAGTATTGCAGGTGTCCATGGGCGGCGGTAGACACCATCATGTGGGTGGTTTGGTTGTCTGCCTCCATTAATAAAAAAAAACAACGCTCGTGCCCTTAGTGACACCTCACTGCTGGGTGATTCAGGTTACACTGCGGCACACCTAGCATCGTATCACTGCACACCGGTTGCGGAGCACTGTCCTAAGCAATCAACACAGTCCGATGGGGGGAAGTCGCCAAGACCATTGTTACTGTCAAATACGACAATGAACACTTGCCACCGTTATTATGACCACAACCACTCCATCAAAAGCGGTGCAAAATCTATAATAAAAAGTGTATAACGCACCAGCCGACGCCAGTACGGTGCAGATGAGTGCGTTCCGGAGACATGTCATCCTTTCGTCCTCGTGGATTATGTTACGGTACGACAGTTCATTGTATCTCTGGGCCGCTTCTATGAACTTCCTGTGGAAACACTTGCACATCCGTAGTATAAGACATTACATATCAAATGATAAATACGGGATAGCCTATTCATACCACACTGGAGAAAAGTCGTACTATTGGGGATAAATCATACAAGATCATTTTCACACTACAGTACAGCAAAAGGCCGAAAGTAATACACATTGACTATGATCAGCTAGCTACGATAGACGATACAGCACACGATAGAGACGACGCTCTACGATACCGAAGCTAGCCGATCATAGTCGACGTGTATTACTTTCGATCGTTTACTATACACTTAGTATTAGGGTCCTTACCTATAAAGGTGTCGTTTTATATGGAAAAATTCAAATATTTCTTTTTGTATGAAAATTATATACAGCCAGTCCTCGTTTTAAGGCGTTTCGTTTTACGTCAGTCAACATTTTGACACCATTCCCCGTTTTAATGTCTATGATTTGTTTTTCGTCTTGGTAAATAGTAGAGTATTACTAAATAGTAGAGCGGGGGTTGACCGTTGGCGGGTAAAAGGCGGAAGGGAAACAAATTCAAGCGGTAAAGCGAAGCGCTCGTTTGTTTTAGTTCGCATCGTTACGTAAGTAGGTGTGTACGTACATACGAAAGTTTAAGCAAAATTTTATATAAGCAAGCAAAAGTTTATAAATGTTATAAACGTGTTGCTACCACGACGAAACTCATTCGAAAATAACGCGAATTTTTAACTTTTCCATGTTCGCAATCACAAACAATGTCTAAGCAAAAAGTAGTTTGACGGAAAAACAATTGAATAATTGTTTTTGAAAAAAAAACGTCAGTTTTAAATTGAAATTAATTTGATTTTGGAATTCCATGCCAAATGCAAGATAACTAAGTTAAAAGTGGCCACTAGGAACAAACAGCGATTTCATAGGTAAGGTCCTAATATAAGCATGAAACCATACCATACCATCAGCCTATTTCTCTCCAATGCTCCCCTGCAGCTCGCCACCACACACGATCTTCGGTTCTTCTTATCCTACCACCACTAATGAACGTGTCCACATTGCGCGTCCCACACGGCGTTTCCTGCTACGTGGCCTCCCCTCAAGAACTCGTCTACCCCATCGGTTATCGGTCCTGCGGCAAATGTGTCTATGTCTCCCCATTTCTAAATAATATAGCCCTCTCACAAGGCTCATCATTACACACAATCTTTACTTTTAATCATAAGAAAGAATCTGAGAAAGACTGCAAATCTTTGTCACTGCAAGTTATGGGTTACAAATAATGCATAAGATACGCCCTAGTTGCTTGGGCTAATATTAAGTATTGTTGTTTATTCACTTAAATACTTACAGGAAATAAAAAGGGCAAAATTAAATTTGGGAATCAATAGCTTAGAACTTACCTCCTATAGTCTAAAACCCGCGCATAGCAAACTTTATAGTAAATCTGTAGTTGTTCATTGGTAGTCTCTGCTTGTAGTAGTGAGGCACGGTTGACGTACGCTTCAGCTTGTACCGGGTCGTCAACTTCCAAGAACAGCCGGGCTATCTTCAGGTATGTCTCTAGTTTGTAGTCCACCGAGTACTGTCTGTAATGATTGTAATGAACGAGAAAGATTTATTAGCAATGCAGGTGCTGGTGTGCTTACTTATTTTGTACCTTTTGTTGTTTGTATTTTTTGTTCATTTTGGAGCATGGGGCTTTCCTTACGATGTTTTCACTCACTCACAGCAACAACCTTAGTACCCCTAGTTACATCATTTAATATTTGTGCTATTTTAAATAATGTGTGTTCTGTTGATTTTTAAATTAATACTTGACTGCCCCTGAAATTGATGTTTTTAACTAATTCGACAACTACAGAAAAATATAAATTTATATAAAATATTATTTGAAATTGATTAGAATATTAGATAGATTAGAAAAAGGCGGTAGACGAGCATACAGTCCACCTGATGGTAAGTGGACACTGTCGTCCATAGACATCCGTGATACATGCCAACATCAGTCCAGAATGACAAACGTTGGCACGCACCCGGATGCGCTGTCCACCTTTGCAGATTAAGGAATGGATTGGGAAAATGGGGAAAATAGAGTAGGATGGGAATGGGCTCTGGCATATCTCACTCACTACCCAAACACGTACGTACATTGGTGAAATATGGCAAAGTAACGTGGCCAGTCAAGTGCGCCCAGCCGCTATGGGAATACAGCGTGCACTCTCCCACTACAAGTTTTGAGAAAAAGAAAAACAATGTTCTACTGGTTCCAATATTTTTACCATATATTTTCGTTTTTTTTTTTCGAAGTGGCTAAATTCTTGTGGCCCTAATGGCGAGAGTCCCCGGACATGTATGGTTTAGGGCGAGCGCAGAGGCCAGGAGTAAAAAGTGTGTGCAGTAACGAGTCTAAGGTCTAGTCTAAGTTCCCCCGCCGGTGGAAGAAATGGACCTCGGCTTAGGGTGTTGCTTTGGGAGGGTACCGCGGGATTGCGAGTCGGTGAAAAGCGCCCAGGCGCGTGCCGATATATAGTAAACGTGTTGGCTGAAGGCCGGTGTGTTCACGGTGTTGCGAGGGTGAGGTCCTCGTCTCCGCCGACGGGAACGGTGTATAAGTGTAGTAGCTTGTGAGTGTAGTCTAAGAACCGTCGCAGCAGTAATTGGGCCGTCGAGATCGTCTAGGACGTGCCGAGGACGACAACGGTAACGGGGAGGGGCAATCCTATTGGGGCTGGCAACTATTATTAGGTGGTTGGGATGCTGAGGGACTCTATCGTAGTAGCGTCGGGCGGAGTCTTTCACGTATTTGACGATGGAGGGAAGTTCCAAGACCTTGTAGAGGTCGACATTGCGAGAGTACCATGGAGCAGCCACGATCTTACGTACGAATCTATTTTGGAGGCTTTGAAGTGTTTGAATGTGGGAGGGGGCTGCGTGTCTTTGTGTGTGCAAAGACAACACTAGCGAAGGTCATTATGGGACGTATGAAGGTTGTGTACAATGTCAGCTTATTTCTAAGCGACATTTTACTTCTTCCGCCTATGAGAGGGTTGAGGCGACCGAGTACAAAGGCGGCTTGGTTTCGGACAGTTTGCATGTGTTCTCGGAAGGTCAGTCGATGGTCTAGTGTGATTCGAGATATTTGATTTTCCTAATCCACGGCATAGTTTGACCGAACAGGGATATCGGGAGTGGCGAGACACATGGCCTAGAGTTACGAGTGCTACCCATGGGAAAAGGGAACCAAATGGCTGCACTTTTCCCGGGTTGACCTCTATCCTCCACCCGACAAACCACTCGCCTAGGGCGGTGACTGGCGTTGGAGGCGTATAGAGACACGTTGTAGGTTCCTATCTGAGGGGTAGAGGGCGGTAATCCGCAAAGGGGATCCAGTGGAGTGGGAGACGTCTTTGGTGTAGAGAGAATAGAGCGTGGGTGTTAGGACTGAGCCCTGTGGGACTCCAACTCTGATTGGGCGAGAATTGGACAGGATGCCTTCAACTCTGTAACGAAAAGTGCGATTGATAAGGTAGTCTCGAATGATGAAAATGAGACTTTCAGGTACCTTCAATTGGTACAGTTTATACAATAAACCATTGTGCCAGACCTTATCAAAAGCCTTCGCTACGTCGAAGAAGACAGCTAGGGTCTTGAACGGTCTCCTATGGTTGAGACCTGTGAGGATGTGCTCGGTGATTCAGTGCACCTGCTAGACACTAGAGTGGTTGGCTCTAAAGCCGAAGAGTTCATCGATGAGTAGGCCTTTTGAGTTAATGTAACTCAGTAGGTAAGAAAGGAGAATTCTTTCGTACATTTTGCCATTGTATTCAATGTTAATGGATCTAACTAGAGGGTTCCGAGCTTTGTTTACCCGGTTTGGGGATAACGACGGTTTCTTTCCAGGCTGCTGGAAAGACAATGTTTCATTGGGGCATTGTAAATAGCCACAAGTCCGATCAACTTGATTGGGAGGTTTTTAAACACCTTATTAGGAATTTAATCGATGCCAGATGATTTTGTAATTTTGATACTTTGATGATATCCTGAATTTCAGTTACCGTAACCGGTAGAAGGGAGTCTGATGGAGGTGATTAGGGCTTGCTCGATAGAGGCTCGACGCCTCACCTCTCCGTCAAGCGAGTCGACGTATGACGCGTCGACCGATTGACAGCTAGGGGAGCATTGGGCTTCAAGGCTGTCGGCCAGGCGTTCAGCCTTCTCTTCATTGTCAAATGCGGGAGGGCCGTTCGGTGTACTCAGTGGGGGCATGGAGGCAGTATTATCTGTTTTCATAGATCTCACCAACCGCCAATATGCTGTGTGTGATAGCGAGATCTCTGACAATATCTCTTGTTTTTTAATTCAGCGAAGCAATTCTTCACGTCCCTCTGTAAAATTCGCATCCTGTGCCTATTCTCTTCACAAGGGAAGGAGTCGTAAATACGGATAGATGCATTCTTGGCTCTTATCAGTTCCCTTATGTCGTCGGGCAACTTCCATGGGCGATCATTCGCCGCTGGAACCCGCCTAGAATTTTGGATTATATCGCAAAGGTGGTCACCGAGCCCATAGACCACCGTGTTTGTGTCATCTGCACTGGTTAGGTCGTTTGGGATAGTCTAGGTGGGAGGAGCTAGAAGCCTTAAAGGCTTCCTCAAGCTTGCTCCAGTCAATAATAGTCTTGACTTGGGGAGGTGGGTCGGTCTGCTGACCTAATTTCATTACTACGGGACGGTGGCCGGAGTCTAACTCGCATAGGGTTTCTATCGAGTTTAGACGTAAGGCTATATTTTTGAAAAGGGCAATGTCTAGTGCGTCGGGTCGGTACATTTTTTTTCAAGTCCTCTCCACTTGCATCTATACAAAGCTTCTGAACCAATTTTGAAAACCTTTTTTCTACTCTTCCTCAGGTACATCTTTCACAGCCTCTTCGAACGTAGCCAGCGCAACTTCGGGCGTCTCGGTGAGGTTGTGCGCCATCCAGCGAAATACTATCCTTTTGAGTGAAGTGAAGTGTATTTACCAACTGTATTCGATGTGTTAAATCAAAAACGTCCTAAAACAGGTTTGAGAGGGCTTTTCTTGCATCATGACAATGCATCATCTCACAAAGCAAAACTTACCCTCGAGTTTTTGAAGACAACAAAGAAATCAGAATTTAGCACCCTCCTTATAGGCCTGATTTAGCTGCATGCGGCTTCTTTCTCTTTCCAAAAGTGAAGCTTGGACTCCGTGGCATTCTTTTCGACAGCCCTGAGGACGCTCCGAATGCTCTTATGGCAGTTGCTGACAACCCCGCTAAAGAAGAGTATCGCCAGTGCTTTAAATCGTGATTTAGTTAGACGAATAAATCACTGTATAGAGATTAATGGAGAGTATTTTGAGAAGTTGTAATAAAAATTTGTGTTGTAACCCATATATTTTTATTGTATTTACCTAGTCACATGCTATGTACAATTTCTCTGCCTTCAGATCCAAATCTTTTAATCAAATATAAGAATTTTAGCCATTTCAATCTTACATCATGCTTTTTCATCAAAACTTTCCTGTTGTTGTTAGTTTTAGTGAACCGAAAACCCAACTGATGAAGAATTTTTTGTAATGTACTCTCGAATCCTTTGAAATCAATGGCTTCTATTAGTTTCAGTTTTAAAGACTTAAGTGTCAGCACTTGCTTAAATCTCAAATGAAAATTAAGTACCATTCTTCTTACCACAGACTAGACAAAATCGTCAAGATTCAATAAGATTTTTTTTTTGGTCTGCCTTTTTTTTGGGGGTCTGATGAATTTGAGCTATCGCCACGAGCTCTTACAATTTTACGGATACTTGTACGGGAAAGACCAACTGGTCTTTCCAGTTGCATCACAAACTCTTTGTTGTATCTTATCAAAATAGATTTTCTAGGGCGTGTTTTTATATTTTGTTCGGTCAGTTAAAAAATAAAGATATATATTAAAAATAATTTCACTAGCTAGTTTATTTATGGATTTTCCTTGTCTTGAATTCTTCGACATCTTTATGAAAGCGACTGTAGTGGATAATAATGTGGCTTTTTAAGGCGTTAGTGAAGGATTTTGACATCCATCACATTGATGGATCCATCACATTACATTGACGGTTACCTTTTTGAAAATTAAATATAAAAAGGTAATTAAAATGAGGTCGGTAGCAGTTGACGAAAGCAAATATATACGTATAAAATTTATTATCCATTGAAACAAATATTTTGGGGGTATTAGTAGGCCTATCAATATTTATGAATTTGAAATTAGCTGAAGATACCCGAATATTCCCGATGGCCAATGTTTTTGTGCAAGATCTGTATATGAGGTTGAGAATATTTGAAGTGAGAGCTGTTGCTATCCTAAGATTCAAGTGGGTATGTATACAAGACAAAATGTTTGTTTCAATTGACTAATTGTGTAGAAGGGATAAGCTTGTATAAGGAAAGAAAAGCATGGATGTAATGACACTACGGTAGTGCCGTTACGAACGCAAAGTTTAGGTCATAAATTATTACCAGCGGACCTCTCGCTCGCACTTATGGGCCTTATGGAACTGTACTAGTGATGTGCGTAACTGTGATGGATGTATTGTCGATACAATAACACAATACTAAGTAAATGATATAAATTTTATTTAAAAAAAAAAGAAAAATATATGTAAACTAATATTAATATTAGTTTAAATAAAAATTAAATGCTGTTCATTGGTAAGCACATCACTTCAGAACGGCTGGACCGATTTGGCTAATTTTGTCTTAAAAATGTTCGTAATAGTCCGAATAAGGTTTTTAGGGAAAGAAAAATTGGACAGGGCAACTTGTCCAATTTTTCTTTCCCTAAAAACCTTATTGAAAAATTCGGGAACAACTGAAAGTGCTTTTTTCTATGGGATTTTTGTATGAATTTATTGTATTATTGAAATTTGGACAGGACAATGTCTGTCGGGTCAGCTAGTATAGAATGTTTAAGTATCTACAAATTATCAGTTCATAAATAAATTACAATAAAAAATTTAAACCAAAGTTAAATTTAACCTAAAATAAATAGAATAATGAAAGTAATAATGAAATGCAGTTACCTATACTAATTTATATAATCACCACGTGCAGAAATGCGTTACAACTACAGCCAATCAGATGTTTACTAATGACTCATCGACAAACCGACAATCGTCTGTCTACCTGCACGTGCGCTTATTGACAAATAAAACGTTTTGTGCACAACATTATTGACAGAATGATTTATGACCCAAACTTTGCATTCGTAATGTCGCTACTAGTGCTGTGACGTCGTAACACAGTAACACAGTCCTTTTCTAAGCCCGTTTAACTTAGTACCTTTTGTAGATATTTTAATTTTACAATCGTTTTTAGTATCATATCATATAAACATACTTTTGTCCTGTTTCCAGTGGGATTCCAACAAGCACATTAGCCGCTTCCTTCCAATTTTGGTTGCGCTCATAGATGTCAGCCAAATGTTGTCTAATACTGGATACCTAGAAAAATTCAAAGAGAAAACAAGATTGGAATATTGCAAATGGAACACTGAGGAAAAAAGACTTTTCTATAGAAAATTTTTGATCCAATATATCCAAAATATTTTTTATGGTGCTAGTGTGTCTAGGGGAGCAACTTTTAACAAAAGTTGTTCCCCTAGACACAGATATTAAGGCTATTAAGATATTAAGATCCCCTAGATCATTAGGGCTTTATAATTATCATTAAGGCATTAATCAGCATTAAGGCAATCATGAGGGTTAAGACCAACCCTCGCCGAGCTAGGGGGGTGAAGACTAACATGCCTAATTCTGATCTACCTAGACTACTATTCATTCTATTTAGTGTGACTATTGCACAAAATTCTTTCATACTTAGAAGCAATTTGGCTTGTTTAGGTTAGAAATGGGAGGCGATCATGAAGCATAGTGGAGTGATCACCTCACACTTCATAGTTATTTTTTTTATACAATGTGAAAAACTCCCTACCTAATAATTTTGTTAGAGATAATGACTCAGAGCACCCCACCTCCATTGTCGTCCTATAGATAAGCCCAATGACCATTCGTTGTTGTGAACAATGATCCCAGTGGTCAAGGCCAACTACTTCGGGCTCAAAGTCATTGACCTGGGTCCGAGGCCAATGACCCCGAGTCAAGGTCAATGACCCCTGGGGTCACCCCATGGAGGTTCCCCATTCTAAATACTCCCGCATTCTATATGAGTAAGGCAGGAATAAGTTCCTAACTTGATAAATAAGAAGTTCTAGCACACTGTATCACTTTGGATTTACAATAAAAAAATTAAATGTTTCATAATTTGATAGCTTAAAATAAACTGATTTCTGCATGCAAGTGATATCTCAATTACAAAGCAAAAACATTAAATTTTTTAAATGTGCCTTTGAAAAGCAGTTGAATTTGACTTATTAAATTATTATCACAATGCAGTATATAATCCTAATCCTTAACGGATTAGACTTATCATTATATTTATAGATAATTTGAGATTTTTTATAAATTACTAGGTGTCCTGACAGACATTGTCCTGTCCAAATTTCAATAATACAATAATTTCAATAAGTTAATACAAAAATCCCATAGAAAAAGGACTCAGTTTTTCCCGAATTTTCTAATTTTCCAGGCAACTTTTCCAATTTTTCTTTCCCTAAAAACCTTATTCGGACTATTAC
This sequence comes from Sesia apiformis, assembly GCA_914767545.1. Classification (NCBI taxonomy): domain Eukaryota; kingdom Metazoa; phylum Arthropoda; class Insecta; order Lepidoptera; family Sesiidae; genus Sesia; species Sesia apiformis. The sequence goes on from OU611963.1 coordinate 5,263,759, forward strand.
GAACATTTAAAAAAAAATTAGCTAAATTGGTCCCGCCGTTCTCAAGTGATGCGCTTACCAACAAACAGCATTTAATTTTTATTTACATAGATTATTAAATTAAGTACTTTTTAATGTACAATCATTTTTTCAATCATGCTATAAAGGAGGTGGATAACTAATTATACCTGTTCTTCAAAAGAGATGACCCTAGGCTGTATGACATCCAGTGCAAAGTGGGACACTTCTTGTGAAACACTATCGGGCAATAATGCCAAGTGTGTGCTGACATCCGTGAGCAGATGCCGTGAAATCACCAGGCTCACATTTTCATTTACAACTGAAATAAATAGTTTTATAGAATAGAAACAAAAGAAAAGCAATCAGATATTGTCATTTCTTGTTGTCTTTTATGAGTCAGCAGATGTGTTATAAAATGCTTAAAATTTCACAAAAAACAAAACATAATAATTTTGTAAAATGACTAAATGTTACTTCTATAGTGCTTACTTGCTTCTACAAAAGCTTTCAAAGATTCAGCCAATTCTGTCTCTGGATTTTTGAGTATTTCCATAAGAACATTGCGATATCTGTGAAAGAAAGATAAAATATTTAGTTTGATGTTTTTGTGTGTTTACAGATTTAACTTGCCCTATTGAAACATGTAAAAACATCAAATTCTAGCAAAAACATCTGTATGCATATTATAAATATTCATATGTATTCTGCTGTCAATATGCAGGAAAAACAATTGTAGTTATTGATAAATCACAAAATGTAAAATTACTATGTAAAGCTGTGGATTAACCCAATACTCACTTTTCAGCCTGATCTTTGTGCAACCCTCCAGAATTTCGAAGCTCACTCAAATATTGGCGCACACCTTGCAAGTTCATTGTCATTTTGATTCGTAAACACCGTTTGATGTATTAATTTCTAGTTGATGTTTCGTGTGGGCGGATTTCAAAGTTATAGTTTCAAGCCGGATTCAGGCCAATGATTTTTCTTTTCTTAGGATTTCATAGTTTAAAATATTTTTTGCGAATGTTGACAATAATGACAGCTCGTTAGTTTTTTCTTTATAATTTATTTGGATACTGCTATAGCCATTCGTCCACATTGTACAGCAATAATTAATAACATTATCTAGGTATTGATTTTATCATGTCATTGCCCGATCTAGTAGAAATAGGAGTCGCTCAATAAAGTGATAGTAAATTTGCTGAGGACAGAATTGGACTCCTGGAAAGAGAACACGAAAAATACAGTCTTATTTGAATTATCACAAACATTATGTACTAGCACAAGGCACTTCGAAGTTCAATAAACTATGACTATTAAGCCACAAATCCTACAATACAATTTTATGTACAATAATCAAACAAAAACTCCTTTTTTATTTTATTATTAAATTTAGCATTTGTTGTGTCGACCAACGGGTGTGCCAGTATCCAAATAAATTATATATAAAAAAAGACTATCTCCTCAGCTGACAGATACTAGATAGTCTGACTTCTGACAGACTGCTGTGATTATAATGAAATTTGTTTCTCGAAGAGAAATTATAAAAATATGAATAAAACACCAAATCAAATATTTTTTTAAAATTCATTTGCACTACCAATACTTTGTTGTGACAATGACAGGATTTAACAGAAATATGAACTTAGAATCTGTAAATGAAGACACCGTACAGTGCATATTCTTCTCGTCATCCCTAGAAGCCGGCGAATTGGAAACTTTATGTAAAAGTATAAACGATTTTATAGAAAGCCTCTCATCGGATTATATCTGGCACAGAGATGAATTTAAAGTGCTACAGTCTATCTATAGAGAGACAGATGGTAATGTATTTTGTTATCAATATACTTTTGTACATAAAATTAATAGACGAGAGTTGGATATTGGCAAGCCCTTATGGAAATATGCCTATAATTTAATACATGTTAAACATCAAAAAACAAAATCAGTGATGATCAAAATCAACAAAAAGAGAATATATTTGCTCACAGCTTATCCTTGTAGGAATTATGGACATCTAAAGATAAACAATATTAGGAACAAAAATGAAAAACTTACCAAAAAGCGCAATTATCAGAAATGTATGCTAATACCGTGCCTCACGTGTGGAGGCACCCTGTGGTCGACAATAATGGTATTGCTTCTAATATCATTTAAAATTATTTGTATGAAAATGGCTTCAAATAATTTTAAATTAAATTAGAAATGAAGTGTTAAGATAATAAATTTATTGTAAAAATAACACAAGTCCTGAGATACAACCTTTGCGACTGTAAAGCCATATGTCAGTTTTTGTGGGTGTTGTTGGGTAATTGCATAAAATGCTTTAGTCAATAGAGCAACATGCTGACATACATCATTCTTTTGTTTTTCTCCAGCAAAAAATAATACCACGCCTAATTGTGAAATTCCATTACTTTGTTTTGAAATCAAAAAACATCTTTAAATATGAGTATTAAGAAAATATTTGCTGAATATTAGGAAAGTATTTGCACACCATTCTTTAATATTTTTAGCAATGACAAACATTCAAACAATAAACATTTGCATAAATAAATATCTTGTAATGGAAATACATCAAAAATTACAACAAAAGCATCGCAAACCTTTTGACTTCCACTTACCATTGCAATCCAGCACATTGTTGTTCATAATGCACGGATCACCAGTGCAAGAACTATTAGACTATGATATTACACACTCAAGATGTCCTGAAACGTTTTTGGTTTTTTGGATATGAGTGGGCATGGTATTATCAACCGTGTGCAATTATGCAACTCTCCCCTATAGCTGGGGACTTGTACATAATAAGTTGTAGCGCTGCCTATTGTGTCCCAGGTTTAATTACTGGAGGTCATCTTTGGGAGTCTCAACTGTGAGACATTGTATCAGTATTATTAAAAAGTAGACATGTACCTACATTATTAAAAAATAGGCCCATTCAAAGGTTGTCTGGGAGATATCACTTGGTGATAAAGTTTGGTGTTGTAGGTTTCATATTACTTACTTAAATTGCCTTTTTGCAACATGTGTTGGTGTACAATAAGGGATTTATCTATCTATTATTTATTTTTTGTAGTAATGTCAAATTAACATGAATTAATTTTACTGTGGCCTTTGACATTAAATTGTTCTCTTTTGGCCCTGTGGGTTATAGATTCCTTTTGGGCCATGGTATGTTTGTAAAATCTGGTCAAGCATGTAATTAATGTTTCAGATATACCGCCACACCTTTTTAGCACAACCTGCTTTGGTGACAACATTGAAGATGAATGGTTCATGATGTACCTTGTATTTGAAATAACTAAGATATATAAAGAGTTGGTTGTTCAAGTGAAAGATAATGATGGAGAATTTCTTCTCATAGAAGCAGCTGACTACTTACCTTCTTGGGCAACTCCAGACAACACTGAAAACAGGGTAAGAAAATCCCCAACTACTAAATTATAACATTTCTGTATAAATTGTAAATATACAGACATATTTTTGTTTTAGGTCTTTGTTTACAATGGTCATGTGCATATAATTCCACCAACTCTAGTAGATGTAGATATAGAATTAGACTTGAAAGATGCTGTAGATATTGTGCGTCAATCCACACAACAAACTCAAGTTTCATTGGAAATCCAGGAGGCAATACAAACTAGAATAGGCAACTACCCTCAAAAAATTGAAGAAAACATTCACAGAGCTGTTGTAAAATTGCCTATCGATATTGCCTCTTTGTTGGTATTGAAGCCTTCACTTATTGTCCCAATTGTGACCACATACTGCAGCCATGATGTGATTGATGCAAAATTATGTAAAAACTTAAACTTTAGTAACTGTGTAAGTATTAGACTTAAGTTTACAAAATGCCTCTATGCAATGCTTATGCATTCAAATCTCATTACAAAGGTAAGGTATTCCAATATAACTCAAAGTGATAAAAAGAGTGTTCTTGGACTAAAGTTGACATGTGGATATCAAATGATTATGAGCAGAGTGTCTACAGATGTATTTTCTTCGAAGGAGTACAATCATTTTTTAAATAGTTTGAAATCTAATGGATATTTTAAAGATAATATTGAAGGATCTAAACAATATAAAGAACTTTTGGAGAAAGCAAAAGAATTTTTCTTGAGTATGGAATGCCCAGTAAATAGTCAAGTTTGTGACAAGGTGTCTCAAGTTATGAGTACAGAAGAGTTTAATAAAATAAAAGACTCATTGCAATGTAGAGAAACACCAGAGGATGAACTTTTAAATGACAGTGAAGATTGGTTAAATGTTCATCCAGAACAATTGAATGACTTGCTCAATTCACGCTATGGAAACAAGGCGAAATTTAAAAAAGATGATGTCATTTCAGCTCAAACAATAACATCGGAACTGTCAAACTTCCTGAAACAAACATCAGATTTTGAAGGTATTGAGGCCAATGATGATGACGAGTCTAATGACAAGATACAATTTGATTCAGATGAATTTGTTGATTCTTTGCAAAAAATGATGAATTTAATATCATGTGGAGATAGAAATGAGATGGATGATATAAGTGATATTGATGATTATGATGTTGATGACAGTTCAACTAAAGATACAATTGACATTGATATGAGTGAAGAGCTTAGTGCAAAATTACAAGGTGACAAAGTAAGTTCACAAGATAGTAAAATAATTTTAAACAACATTGTACAAAGTATGAAGGAAGAAGCAGCATCACCGGGGCCTTCAAGTAATTTATTAAGAACTATTGGTTTTAATAAAACTGATGTCTTAGATTCAGATGATGACCTAGAGTAAGCTAACAAATAAAAGCTTTTAAATCTTTTTGAAAACATGTATATTTTTTAAAAAATAATGTACAATACACCAAATAATTTTAGTAAAAATATTTACTTAGAAATTACGATTGTACCATAATAATTACAATATTAAAAGTAAGGTAAGTTTAATTTCTTTAAAAAAATTCATTTTGTTGTAAAATTTATTTTAATTAACACAGGGCAACTACTGAAATAAATAACTGAGCTTGAAAATTAAAATAACACTGGATTCATCTATTGTAAAAAATACTGATAAGATAAATCGTTATGGATTTCCACATGCCAATGTGCTGCAATTTTGAGTTTTGATGATACAATACGTAGGACAGAACTCTCGTCTGAACATAGCATTTAATAGGATCGACCCGTAGTAAAACAATACAATACTAGTAATCAAATAATGGCTGTCGTATTTCATGTTCGTATTTTCAACCTCACTCATAGTTGGACACTAAGGGAATGTATATAACAGAGTGGTTACCACTTATAAGAGAAGAACTTCGAAAGTATGTTTAGATGTTTCTTTTTTTACTCATCGCGGCATTTCTTCGTGTTTGTTCGGAATACGAAAATACGACCGGCATTATTTAATTGTATTCGCACACAATATTATAATTATGTATACATCCCATACCCACAACCATTTGCATTCATTAACCGATTCATTATCACGAAGCTGTGTCATAGGCCTTATAAACCAATACAGGGTAAAATAAAAAAAATATTACACCCTCCTATTCAACATAGGTACTTTAATTCAGCACTTTTTTCCCATACAAATACTGGTACCACGTAGACACACCGACGTAGGTATCGCTACGGTTCGATTAGCAATTTTTGGAATGGAATGTGCGGCGTTGCGACCATTAGTGGCGTATAGTGAATAGTACAGAGCAACAAAGTCTGAGACTAAAAAAATACTTTGTTTTGGCTAAGTTATCAAGTTAAAAAAAATGCCATAGAACAAAAGTTGTTAGTTATAAGTTATAATAAACAGGAATTCATTGTTAAAAGGGTGCGGGTATTTTTTTATTTAACCCTATATACTTGGCACAGAGACAATACAAGGCATTGCACATGATAAGGCCCATGTCCAGCAGTGGACGACAAAACGGATAGTGACGGATACTTGGCATAACTGTTGTAAGCCAAGGTTTGTTAATTCAAAGGTGCGACTGCGCGCCTCCAGCAACAACAATAGTTTCACCGGTCACGTAGCTCGCATCGTCTGAAGCCAGAAAAGCGACCGCACTAGCAATCTCTGAAGGCTTACCGAACTTATTCATAGGTATCATGGATAGGCTTTTCTCTTTTGCCATATCTGATTCTGTAATCTGTAACAATTGAATATTTAACTCTTAGAAGAATTCAATCTTCGGGAAAACAATACAAACATCTTGTAAAAGGACTTAATTATAGGTGGGTGCCTTTTCTTAATATAATGTTCATCAGAATTTGCTAATTCGAAAAAATATTTTTTAACGTGGGTTTGCCAATTACTGTGTTGTTTCTCCCCAACATATAACATTTGGTTCCGCCGTCTTCCGCGGATAGCTGAAACCGTGGATAGTAGCGAACACCATATTTTGGAGTATAAAGGTAATAAAACAAAATTAATACTAAACTAAAAGAAAAGAAAAATGTGCTTTATTAAAATTTATTTTACATTAACATGAAATAAATATTTATATGCTGTAACATAAACATAATAAAATTTAACTAATTAATTACATAAGCCAATTATTTGTTGGGCTCGGACGATGTGGACGGCTTTATATACGGATTATCTATAGTTTTATTGACTTTTTTGAAAAACATTGTTATTGGAAGTTGTCGTTTTTATCTTTTCTACCTTTAACTAATACTTTATATCACGCACTGTAGCTGTAATCTTTGCAGTTTGGGGCAGTGTTTCAAACTTGTATATGACTTCGCGGGCTTACCCGAACCGCGGATACGGAGGCCCTACTGTAATATTATTATAAATTATGTTAATACAACTTTATCCCGCAGCTTCGCCCGCGTGCTCACTATAGCACTGGAATTTTAGATTAGTAGTTTATGTTCTTTTCATGGTCTCCAAAAAGGTCCATCCAAAATTTCACCTTGATTCATCCATCGCTTCATATCGGAATAATAATAGTTAGGATTTAGTGCTGCAGCTATATGACTAGGATAACAAAGGCGCAGACCAAAGGGGCGGCTAACCACCAGGCGTTACTAAACATCGAGAAAAAAATAAATACTGAGCCCCATAACATCCCTATACAATTTTTCACAAAGCATCGTGCGGGTCAGGGCCGTCTTAAGTCTATTCTGCGCCGGGGTGCGGGAGTGTATCCTAAGACAGTCAAACATCCTATTGTGTATCCTATGACAGTCAAATATCCTATTGTGTATCCTATGACAGTCAAATATCCTATTGTGTATCCTATGACAGTCAAATATCCTATTGTGTAATCGTTTACTATAGCGTTATATTTTTTCATTACCTTTAAAAGGTGAGCGCCCGGGGTGCACCGCACCCCTTGCACCCCCTGGTAAATACGGCCCTGGTGCGGGTGACAGGTCCTATAGAATATACACATGTACACAATACACCATACACAATGTAAATTGTTCACTTAAAATAAAAAGCTGAAATATTTTGTAGTTTATGCTTTATAAAAAATAAACAATTACAAAAAGCTATAATATGACTGAACAGAAAAATAATGTGTTTATTTCCGCCTTCTATTTTTTACTTGTGAAAATCAAATTACATATATCAATTTATTCTGTGGGCTGTTTTTCCGGTGTCAAGCTCACAGAAGACTATCTTGAAATGTACTGCATTTCCCACTTCATCGTATTTCCCCAAAGTACGTACGTGTTTCGGTAGTAAGTGAGATATGCCAGAGCCCATTCCCATCCTATCCCTCCCCATTTCCTCAACCCTTTCTCCAAATCCAGTCCTATATCCAAAGGTAGGCAGCGCATCCGGGGGCGTGCATGTCACAAATCATGAGATGCACCTTCTGACCGACTAGCGACTATTTCAAGAAAAGCAAGTTTCATCATTAACAAAATAGGAAACGTTATCCATCTATGTATATACGTACCGCTGAAGCAAACTTAGTGGCCACGATGCCTGGCGCCACGGCATTCACTCTGATATTGTCGTGTACTATCTCATTAGCGATGGCTTTTGTCAGACCCAGTAATGTTGTTTTACTCACACTGTACGCACCTAAAGGCTAAAAATAGAAAAGTGGAGTTTAAAATATGTACTTTTATCATAAAACCTGTTGTATAATAGAACAATAAATTGAAATAAATGCAGCACAGACAGATAATCTGATGGTTAGTTTTGTAAAAACGAATGTTGAGCGCTCGACGCTCGAGCGCTAAAGAACATTTAACCCTTGCAGTTAAAAGTCTGAAACGGTTAAGGTTCTATAACAGCGCTCGTTTTAACAATTACTGAAGGTAATGGTAAATGCAATATGCCCCCGTTTGCAACTATTCGCAATCCTCCTGAGTGATGACAGAGGGTTCTTGAAGAACCCCATTTCAGAATTGTGGAAAAACCTCAATAGGTGGTTCAGTTTACAATATTCGCATTTGCAGTATAAAGCTTTGTGAAGACTGCACAGTGGAGCAGTGCTTTGACGAGGAAGCGCGGATAACCTGTCCTTTGGTGGCAAAAAGTTGGCGCAGGTGGCATATTTTGTACTCAGGTTAAATAAAAAGGACCTTTTAAAGATAACACAAGTATATGCCCCACGTCGGCACACACGGACGACGAGGACGAGGCATTTTACAATGACCTGTCGAGAGCCCTAAATCAGACTCACGATTCAGTTCAGCATTGTTATATAATCTATATAATCCAATAATATGGGAGAATCGAACACGATTTGGAGTAAGAAACCACCGAGGGCAACGGCTGGTCAACTTCCTCGAGATACAGGGGCTTGTTTTGATGCATTATTTTATTCAAAAAGAAGCCCCACAGGAAGTGGACCTGGCAAAACCCGGATGGTAGGACACAAAACGAAATTGACTTCATCCTTACAGACAAAAAGCGCATCTTTAGAGATGTTACAGTGATTAAACGGTTTAAGACCGGAAGCGATCACCGACTTGTACGTGACACTCTAAATACCTAATCTGGCCATAAATACCATTACAATAAAGAAAAATAAATAAATTACATTTGAATTTGGAATCTGTCATTCTCACGTGAAAAATAAACGCTTTTTCTCATTTTGGCGCCAATTATTATTAATTATTGTACTGATATTAAAATGGAGTGGGGTGATAACGAAAACCGCATTGTTGTAATTGCATTACACAAAGTAATACGAAAACCCATGGAGTCAAATGCAATTTTTAAGTCTCCATCCGTTTAGTATTGGCCAATGTTTGTGTACAGGGCTATTAAGGTACATTGAAACGTCCTCTGTTTGTGACAGAAAAAGGTCTGACTGTACACGCACTATTCGTACTAAACAGACGATTAAAGCTGTTAAGGAGAGAATCCGAAGAAATTTCGTCCGAAAGCAAAATATTTTATTCAGAGAGATGAATATAGCATCCAAAATCATGTCATGTATTTTAGATGATTAGGCCATAAAGATCTAAAATACATTTAGATCCATAATGATGATTTAGGTGTGATGCAAACAAAAGTCGTACTGGTCATTTTTAAACTGATAATTTAAAGAAAAATAGGGTTGACAAGTCAAAACAACTTCTTTGGTGGTATGCAAAGAGAGCTAACAGACAAATCTTATTTACGGAAGAGAAAATGTTCACAATTGAGGAACATTTTAACAAGCAGCATGATCGAGTTCATGCTCACAACTCTAGAGAAGCTGCTCAATTGGTCAATAGGGGGCAACGTGGCCATTATCCGGCTTCAGTGATGGTTTGGTGGAGTGTTAGCTATCAAGGAGTAACTGAACCATATTTTTGTTAAAAGGGGTATATTAAAACGTCGGCTCAAGTGTATCAAGATACGATTTTTGAGGTCATAAAGCCTCCTAACAACACCCTGTTCCATGATCAAAAATAGTCCTTTCAGTAAGACTCAGCATCAGGTCATACGACTCGTTCATCACGGACGACGTGGCTACAAAGGTATATTCCCGACTTCATTAGAGCTGAAGACTGGCCGTCATCTATTCCCGGTCTTAAACATTCCATAAGGGTGGTTCCGATCTTAATCCGCTCGATTATATTTATGGTTTGTTTTAGAGAGCATGGCATACTTTAAACGCCATGATAATATTAAATCCCTAAAACATTGCATAGGAGTGGCAGTTGCCAATTTTCCCATAGCAAGGGTGCGTGTTCCAATCGAAAACTGGCCACAAAAGTTTGAAAGATTGTACAAAAGCAAATGGTGACCATTTCGAATATATGTTATATTTTTAAAATGCTTACCTATTTATTGCCGAAATAACTAATATTCTTGTAATAAAATGATAACGTAAAAAAAATATCAAAGTTTTCTTTGTAACAATATTTATGGCTAGACTAGGTATTAGCTTCGTTCGCGGTAAGGATTCAGAACTGATTCGGAACTATACGCATGCGCAGTTCAAATAATGCCGTTCGCGGAACACACAATTCAGAATTTCTAGTTACAGTTCTGTGTTCGCGGAACCGTCGAACTCGATTCAGGATCGGTTCAGAATCAGTTCTATAACTTTGGCAAGAATCCGTAGTTCCAGATATGCGCAGTTTTTACCTAACGACATTTGACATACATGCTGCGGCTATATTCAGTTGGTTAGAAACTAATAAACTGGTTAAATAGTTAAATAAAATATAAATTTTATTAATTTATTAAGGGTTAAATAAAATATGGTTAGTTTTGTTTGTTGTTTATATAAATAAGTTTATATAATACTCTAATAAGAGTAATGTGTTTTGGTGGGTCCACTTAAATACTTGCCAACTTAGGGGTTTTCCCCCCAAATTTAGGGGGTAAATAAGTGGGATGGGTTTTTTTTAGGGGTTTTATATTTTTAGGGGTATTTTTAGGGATTTTTTTACTCGTCATATATTTTTTTGAATATATATTTTTCATATATTATGTGAAAGTATAGGCCCTGGGACAATCCAAACTATAATAGCTAATCATATTTATTTGTTGACCTAGCGACTTAACGACATCTAGTACAAATATATTACAACTACTCTGTGGTGACTGGTGGTTATTGTGCCTATGTATAGGCCTATGTGCCTATACATATGTACGTTGATTATTGTTTACTTGTTTAATTCGATTTTGTTGTTGTACTGCTGTGCCGACAAGCAATTTGTTAATGATGCCTAAAGAAACTAAAAATAAAAAAATGTACAGTCAGAAGTACACGTAGATTTGGGAAACAGATCCAGATTTAAAAGGTAAAGAAATTTCATTGCATTTTTGTAATTTATATTTTTTCTTTTATTATATATTTTTTTAGAGGGATTTCTAAGTAATTGGGGCGATTTTGGGGGTTTTTGACTTAAGCTTTAGGGATAAATATTTTTGAGAGTTGGTAACACTGCCGATGACAGTAGATCGTACGCAGTTTGGTTCCAAAATCGTTCGCGGAAATAAAAATCACGAATCGGTCTATAACCGAGCATGCGCTCTACTACGATTCCAAATTAGTTCAGTACTAGTTCCGAATTAGTTCTGAATCCTTACCGCGAACAAAGCTATTGAATATACGCTAGAAAAGTGCCAACGATGAAAGTCAATCTTCGTTCTTATACCACTACAAATCGTGATAGGCGCCATAGCCGATAGCTAGTTCCAGTTAGAACTCCGAAATCGATTCGACGCACTGGAAACCATAGCTAATGTTAAAGAGATGGCCGACAATTTGATGAAAGTGATCCGAGAAATTGACTGTAAACACTATAAACCTTCGCGCAAAGGCAGGGAGTCCAAACTCTCAAGCGAGACTCTGGATCTTATGGAAGCGTAAAGAGAGAGCTACGCTTACCACATCATTAGATCGCCAACTCAATAAAAATAGTCCGAAGGCTGATACGCTGTGACTTTCGTCGCTTCAACACTAAACAAATTGAAGCGACGATAAAACAATAAAGGAACCAAAATGTTCGCTCAGATCTTAGAACGCAGTCATCTGACAATGCTGAAAGTGATAGTAGCCAAAATCTCTCATCGAGACCGGAGATCCTCGCCGATACGGAGCTGAAAGTGATAGTAGCCAAAATCTCTCATCGAGACCGGAGATCCTCGCCGATACGGAGAAGTTTTACACAAAACTCTACGCCGCACATGCACCTACTGTACACGAGGAGAACGGTCGCCATGCGAAGTTGACCCGCCAATATACCTTGAACATTGCCCTCGTACAGCTTAGGAACGGTAGAGCCGCCGGTGAAGACAGTATAACATCAGAGCTTTTGAAAGCTGAATGAGCTCCCATTTTACGAGAGCTACAACATCTCTTTAATACCGTCTTACACGGTGGCCTGACACATGAGGCATGGAGTAGACGCGTGGTAGTCCTTTTCGTCAAGAAAGATAACAAGGCCTTATTGAAGAACTATAGACCTATTTCTCTCCTAAGTCACGTATATAAGCTGTTTGTGAGGGCAATTACGAATCGTCTCGCCCAAAGCTTAGACGAGTTCCAGCCGAGAGTTCCAGTAGTTAGACGAGATCAGGCTGGGTTTCGAAAAAGCTACAGTACCGTGGACCACGTACACACACTGCGGCAGGTTATACAGAAGACTTAAGAGTATAATGGGGAGAGCTGTGCTCGCAGTTTCTTTGGGTTTAAGATCCGAAACGAAGAGATTCGTCAAAGAACTACGTCCTCAAAATAGCTCACAGAATTAAAGTAGCAATTTGTAAAAAATTGTTTATTTTTTCAGTTCTTCAAATTGAGTGACATGCTGAAGTGGGCAAGTCATATTTGCCGCAGGACCGATAACCCATCGGTTATCGGTAGACGAGGGTATAGGGTAGACGAGTCCCCGAGTGGAGACCACGTACCGGAAAGCCGCACCGTGGGATGCTCTCCGGTCAGGTGGACCAACGACTTGAAGAGGTTCGCCGGTGGTGGTTGGACGAGAAGAGGCGAGGATCGTATGTGGTGGCGAGCTTTGGGAGAGGCCTATATCTAGCAGTGAAGAGACATAGGCTGATGGTATGGTAATACTAAAATAATAAAAATTTTGGGGTTTAGAAAAAAATTACACACAAGTTTCTTACTTGCATTGGTTGGTATCCAGCGATAGAGGCTATGAATACTATACTGCCTCCTCCTCTTTTGATTAATTCTGGATAGGCTTCCTTGGCCAGCAGCCACGAACATTTTACATTCACTTCGAAGATTTTATCCCATGCTTTCTCATCAGTCTAAAAAAATATTATAATATTTTTTGTTATAAAAAAAACGTTTCTTCACTTTTGTAAATATTATAAGACCATTGAGGAGTTGTTATTTATTTTTATTTTTTTTTTATAGAGAAGAGGGCGGACGAGCAAGCGGTCTCACGTGATGGTAAGTGTTACCGCCGCCCATGGACACCTGCAACACCAGGGGGTATGCGGGCGCGCCGCCGACCTTGCAAAATCCTATCCACAGCTTTCTTGAAGAACACCATGTCGTAGTTTAACGGGAAGACCTCTTGAGGCAGTTCGTTCCACAGCCTACGGGTTCGCGATATAAAATAATTTTTGGACCGAACAGTACGCGACATCTCCGTATCTAGGAAATGCGGATGGACCGCACTTCTGCGACGGGAGGTACGGTTGTAGAAACCCGAGGTGGGAATTATATTGAACAATTCTTCAGAGCATTCCCCATTGTACAGGCGGTAGAACACACAGAGAGATGCAACGTCTCTCCGAACGCTGAATGAACTGCATAAGTTATTAAATACTTTAATTTTGATAGAAATTCTATCAAAATTAAAATAATTCAAATTGCACAGTTGATTAGAAAGAGCCACTGAATAGCAGAGATAAGGGGTTCCATGTTTGTCTGATTTTTTACAAATATATTCACTGTTAAATACGAGTATATAAAGATAGAAGTGACTAGAGTCCGGCATATGAAAGTTAAGACTAGAAAAGCACAAAAAAAAAGTTATCACTAAAAATAGTTTACATGTAATAATTTTTTTAGCCCTGTACATGAAATATTTTCAAAAGTTATTACACTGTAAAGTACATGTCATACAGAGTCCAAAACAACATTTTTTGGAATTTTTGTCTGTCTGTTTGAACGCAGATCACGCAAAAACAACTGGATGGATTTTAATGAAACTTGGCAGAATTATCTATCTAATATATAAACGCTATATTTTATTTTGAAATTTAGAAAAAAACATTTGAAAAAAAAAACTTATAGACCGAAGCGAAGCGAGGGCGGGTCGCTAGCAACTTATAAGCTGGGTTATCATTTAGGGTACTTTTTATCCAGATCAATTATAAAGTTCCCACGGGAATCACAAGTTCACGCGAATGAAGCCGTTGGCACGGCTAGTTGAATAATAAAATTGGCCTAGCATTATTTTTCCAACTATTTTTTTTAACCTTGCTTTTCCTGTCTCCAGCTTTCATTTGCCAGTTTACCAGCAAAGCTAATATCCAATTTGTGCAGATGACAAAAGATTATTAACTCAGAATATAACTAACAATAACCAACCTCTAAAATTGGTGATACTGCTGGATTCACGGCAGCATTAGAAACCAGGATATCGAGTCCTCCAAACTTGCTGTTTGCCTGTAAAAGTACAAAGTAAACATTTTGTAACATTCTAAATAGCATTTTGATTTAGAATCGTATCGTATCTCAAAGCCTCATGGTATCTCAAAATTAAAAAATCACCTGGCATCGATAGAATCCCTAATAAGGTGTTTAAAAGCCTCCAGGTCAACTTGATTGCACTTCTTGTGGCTATTTACAATGCCGCAATGAAACATCATCTCTTTCTAGCAGCTTGGAAAGAAACCGTCGTTATCGGCATCCCCAAACCGGGTAAACACCGCTCGGAACCCTCTAGTTTAGGGGTGCTCAAACGGTCGATCGCGATCGACCGACTTACCTTGACTAAAAAAAATGCATATTGTGCGGAAAACTAATATCTATGCCACGATACACCCTACCTAGACGACAATCCTGCATCACACATACTTGCAGCCTCTCAGAGTCGATCGATCGTAGTCTAACAATATTGAGGTAGATCGCCAGCAGTTCAAGTTTGAGCACCCCTGCTCTAGTTATTGATGATTAGTTATGTTAGTTATTAATGATTAAACGAACTTAGATACATTACGATAACATTAGCCATAATCCGGAATCACCCGAACGCGTCATCCTCGTCTATGAATTACCGTACCTCTAATTGCATACTTTATTACGAAATAAATACAAAACGTTGTGAACATGTCACAAGCCAGTGCAGAGAAATATATGGAGCTGATATTTTCCCTTCTTCTTCTTTTTCAGCCCTTGGACGTCCACTGCTGGACATAGGCCTCCCCCATTGTCCGCCATTTAGACCTATCGGCAGCGATCTGCATCCAGCGGGTGCCCGCAACCTTTATGAGGTCGTCTGTCCATCTAGCAGATGGACGTCCTCGGCTTCGTCCGCCGGTACGTGGTCTCCATTCGAGAACCCTTCTGCCCCATCGGCCATCGGTTCTTCGAGCTATGTGCCCTGCCCACTGCCACTTCAGTTTGCTAACCCGAGAGGCTATGTCGGTGACTTTAGTTCGTCTACGGATCTCCTCATTCCTGATTCGATCACGTAGGGAAACACCGAGCATAGCCCTCTCCATAGCTCGCTGTGCGACAGTGAGCTTATTTATGAGGCCCATAGTCAGAGACCACGTCTCGGTACCGTAGGTCATCACTGGCAACACACACTGGTCGAAGACCTTCGTCTTCAAGCACTGAGGTATTTTGGACGAGAAGACGCTGCGTAGCTTCCCGAACGCTGCCCAGCCGAGTTGGATTCGTCGATTGACCTCTTTCTCGAAGTTGGACCTACCTAGTTGGACCGTTTGGCCTAGGTAGACGTACTCGTCAACAACTTCGAGAATCGAGCTCCCAACTGAAACTGGGGTGGGCACGACATGGACATTCGACATGATTTTCGTCTTGTCCATGTTCATTTTAAGGCCCACCTGTTGGGAAACTCGATTGAGGTCTCCGAGCATTGTGCTAAGATCCTCCAACGATTCTGCCATGACCACGATATCGTCGCTACGCTATCGCTACGATACGCTTGATAATCGTATTACATTTTTTCTACTTAGGTCTTATTCATTTATTTATGTATATTTGCATACTAGATAATTAATTATAATACGATGCTTATTATCTATATTGTGTAATGTATCTAGATATAACGTTATCCTGTTTTTATTAGCCTTATTCACATTATATCTTAAAAATCAAAACCTATATATCAATCATCAATGAAACGTTACAGATCATTTAGGCGATTTTGGTTGACCCCCTGGTGTTATGTATTCAATACCTTCTATGTTATAATCACAATAATAGTAGTCTTCGTGGTCACTTTAAGAACTCTCAGAAGTATTAATTATTATCCTATCCATAAAGTCATCCATGGCATGTTCATATTCACCTTCGCATTTGATTGCGTGATCACAAACTTTTTGCCATTCATCTGGACCAATTATAATTATCTGGACCATTTTTTTTCAACAACAATTTTTATGCTCTGGTCATATTCATATCAACATTTCTTTGAGCTACATAACCCTACATTTCTTTGCGACCATGTTTTCAATCGGATTGAAATCTGTATGATATGGCGGACAGCGTGTTCATATTCAGCTAAAATTTTGTGAATAACTTGGTAAATTTGTGGCTTTGTCCAAGTTGGATCGACGTTAATGTTATGTTTTACCGACCAGTTTATTATATCTTGCTTCAGTAAAGGGGTTTGAGTAAAAGTGGCGGCGTCATTTTGTAGTGTTGCGGCCACTTATGGAAGTAGTATATTATGAAAGAGCAGTTTAAAACAAACAAAACTTATTATACAACACATGTCTAAATCGTATCGGAACCGAGATATTTGTCTTTTTTTTCTGGAACTACATAGTTTTCTTATGCATGTTTTTTAGTTTATTACATGCGATCAACACAATGCTTCCTAACTTTTATCAATCCGCTCGCAACCTCGTTTAGCCAATCACAGCACACGATTGGTCTACCTGCGCTGGTGCTGGTGCTCGGGATTCCGACGCGCCGCAGCCACTACTCACCATTTGACCATTGTATTATGTGCGTGCCTGCTTACGTATTCTATCACGTGTATTCGTTTCGTTTCACAGCATCTGAGTTTTGAGCATATGACACGTGAAGAAGTTATATGACGGTGTCTTGCAATTCGAAATGAATTATTTGGTATTCCAGAGGCTGGTCTATCGGAAAGGAGGGCCGTGCTGGAGGCTAAAGATAAGACGGAACACCAGATTACTATACAGCAAGCCAATGATTCTAGAAAAGTGTGAAAATGTGCCGCTGGATTGTCGAAACCATAAACAGAAGACTTTTTTTTCGGAATGGCTAAATTCTTGTGGCCCTAGTGGCCTTTCAAGAGTCACCGGTCGTGTTTAATTTAGGGCGAGCGCAGAAGGCGCTCAGACAGTAACAAAATGTGTGTTGCAACGAGCCTAAGGGCTCCCCCGCCGGTAAACCGGCGGAAGGAACGGGCCTCGGCTAAGGGCGTTGCATTGGGGGAATACCGCGGTATCGCGAGTCGGTGAGAAGCGCCCAGGCACGTGCCGATACCTGGTAAAAGTGTTGGCTGAAGGCCGGTGTGTGTTGACGGTGTAGCGAGGGGGACGTCCACGTCTCCGCCGGGGGGGACGGTGTATTTGTGAAGTCAGTGTGGTGTAAGAACCGCATTGGCAACAGTAATTGGGTCGTCGGGGTCGTCTAAAACGTGCCCTGGACGACGGTAGCGGGGAGGGGCACTCCTATCTGGGACATAGGTGAGGGAGGTAACGATCAGGGGGTTAGGATGGCGCGGAATCACGTCATAGTAATGTCGGGCAATGTCTTTCACGTATTTGACGATGGAAGGAAGTTCCAAGTCCTTATGGAGGTCGACATTCCATGGGGCAGCCACGGCCTTACGCACGAATATATTTTGGAGGGTTTGGAGAATTTTGATGTTGGAGGGAGCTGCGTGTGCGAACACAACGCTAGCGTAGGTCAATTATAGGTCGGACAAGCGTTTTGTATAATGTCAACTTATTTCTAAGTGACATTTTACTTCTCCCGCCTATGAGGGGGTTGAGGCGATTGAGTACGAAGGCGGCTCGGTTCCGGACGGCTATAATGTGTTCTCGGAAGGTCAGTCTATGGTCTAGAGTGATTCCGAAATATTTGGACTTTCTAACTAGAGGAATGGTTCGACCGAAGAGGATTATCGGGAGAGGGGAGAGCCTAGGATTACGACAGCCATTCCTGGGAAAAGGGAAGCACATGGCTGCACTATTCGCCGGGTTTATCTCTATCCTCCACCTCACAAACCACTCGCCCAGGGCGGTGACTGCGCGTTGGAGGCGTAGAGAGACCATACGTACGTTCCTATCTGAGGCGGAAACAAAAGATTAAAAATCAGTTTCGGCAGTTACGATCGTGGAATATTTAATACTGCTGAAAAGTATTTATTTATCGAAATAAAAATCGCTGAAGCATTATTAAATGATCAACCAAAGGTGCCCCACCTTTGGTTGATCACAGGCTAGTGCAAGAAATAACAAACAAGCTCTAAGATATGGCAGTCGAAATCGGCTAAGTGAATATGCGATCGCTAACAATCTCAATAAAAAAGGGCTGATTTCCAGTTTATGAACGCCGAAGTTACTGCAGTCTTACATCATCCTTTTCCATCAAAACTTTCTTATTGTTGTTAGTTTTAGTGAACCGAAAACCCAACTGACGAAGAATTTTTCGTAATGTACTCTCGCATTCTTTGAAATCAATGGCTTCTATTAGTTTCTGTTAAATACTTGAGATTCGGCACTTGCTTAAACCTCGAATAAAAATTATGTATCTTTCTTCTTACAACAGAATAGTCCAGCAATATTATTTGAATCTAGACCGATAAAAATATTGAAACAATTCAAGGTCACGTCGATCGCTCGCTGTGGTCGACGCAATAATAATAAATAAATAAATAAATATCAATAACAATAATAAATCTTTATTTGCGTTAAACATGGTATATTACAGGTGTCATTGTAGATCTTCATTGTGCACATTTTTGATTAAATCTTTTGCTCTGATCTAAGATGCACATGGATGTTTCGCTACAGTGTAGGTACATGTGACATGCAAATAATTAAATGTTTAACATAAACTTATAAGAATTGTACCTACTAAAAATTTATGACATAAATTTATAACATAATAACATATGTTTAAATCGTCATAAATCATAATTAATTATAAATGAGATCATAATAAAATTATTTTCTAAATAATTATTTTCTATTCAATTATTTCTTTAATGTCATAAAAGTTACGATTAACAAGCCAACTGTACAAAAAAAATAGTGAATTATTTAGTTTCTTTATATCAACAGGAATTTTATTATAGATTCAAGACCATAATTTTAACATATCCTTGGAGTTACATCGAACACAAGTTTATTAGGATTTCCACGATTACGAGGATTCACCGAGGACGCTTTCGTAAACAACAAAACAACCCCATATTTCGTATATATAAAGAAGAGGAAGAGTTACTAAAGCAAGTCTTTTGACAACAACAAACAAGGAGAAACGTTCCACATTGCTCTAATACTCTAATCTTGCTTTTAGTAATAAAGGTTCTATTTCTATCTATACTATTACCCCATGTAATCAGTCCATAACGAAATATCGATCCTACATAATTATGCGTGGTAAACCATATTTTTTGGTGTATTTATATCTATACTAATATAATAAAGAGATAAAATTGTGTTTGTTTGTGGGCATGTTGGGGGTAATCTCTGGAACTACTGAACCGATTTCAAAAATTCTTTCACAAATAGGAAGCTACATTATCCCAGTCTAATATACCTAGGCTATATTTTATTTTGAAATTTTGAAAAAAAAAACTTATAAAGCGAAGCGAGGGCGGGTCGCAAGTTAGTTATATTCATAATTTGTTTAAGGACATAAACAAACTTGTTAACTTTATTACACACATATTCGATATGTGCTTTCCAGTTTAATTGCTGATCCATCATAAGACCTAATATTAGATTGTCTCACTTCTTTAATTACTATATTTTTATGATGTATATTTTGTTTGCACTTCTAATAAATTAATTTATTAACTAAAATTTATGAATTTAAATTTATTTAAGTTATTCTATTCACGTTAACCCATTCAATTATAGAGCCTGATATCATGAAATCATGATTTATGTCATTTTCATGATTTTTAATTCTATCATTATTTGTTTATTAGTTGAGAACAACGGAAATAGCGAAGAGAATACATTTGTGCTTAGTTTTCTCAGTAATATCATTAATATAGAGTAAAAATAGAACAGGAGCTAGAACAGTTCCCTGCAGAAGTCCATATATATTACTTTTAGTTTCCGAGGGATATGATATGACTTCATTGTTTTCGTCCAGTTTAGTTATAATAACATATCTTTACTGTTTAATATAAGTGTTTTATTAACACCTATTTTAATGCGATATCTTTACTGTGTTTTGCAAATATGTACTATCAATTAAATAATAAAGATAAATTGTATCTATCCATCTTTTATAGCAAGTAAGAAGATAAGATTATAAAAGACGAATTTTAAACAGTTTTTTAATTCCATAATAGGGAAAAACAATCATGAAATTTGTCAAGCAATTAGCCCAGTTGGTAGTGCTTCTAGCAGCCGTGTAAAAGATCTAGGTTCAATTCTCTGTTAGACACTCATTTGTTAAAGACTGTGTTAAATAAGGTCTGAGTGGTTTGTATTTAATTCTGTATACCCATAACACAGATAATTCTAATGAGCCATTTCACGTCAGATCACTCAAAAATAAATAAAATAAAATTTCATGTCTTTCGATTTTTATGAAATTTGGCATGCTCGTTCGAGTACCCAAGAGGGTTCCAAATTCCAAATTTGAGGTCAGTCGGTCAATGAGTCATGAAGTTACGGGTCACTGAAAACGGGTCAATTTTCGGGTCACGGCCGGACATGTATTAGATTATCGCTTATAACTTCCTCATTTATTGAGCTAGAGGGTCATGTAATATATCATTGAAAAGGTATTTGAAAGCTGAATCAAATGGTGCCAATACCTCAGAAATAGC
The DNA here is from genome assembly GCA_914767545.1 of Sesia apiformis. Classification (NCBI taxonomy): domain Eukaryota; kingdom Metazoa; phylum Arthropoda; class Insecta; order Lepidoptera; family Sesiidae; genus Sesia; species Sesia apiformis. Next base: position 5,284,896 of record OU611963.1, read on the forward strand.
ATCATAAATAAAAAAATTACGTTTCCCTAAACTTCATGGACCTTGTCCTTGACCTAAAAAAAAAGTATACCAACAGATTTTTTAAATCTTTGTGGAATCTGATTCAGCATCAAATGTACTTGAATACTGCAAATAATCAGGGTGGGCAACTCATGGGCTCATGAGATATTGGTGTTTTTGTGACACTGCTGCGTCGTGATTTTGTGACATTTCGGAGTTTAGCCAGTAACTTGTCATTACCTAATAGTTATTAATATATTAGTCATAGATGACATTAAAGCTCATGACTAATGCTCATCAAACAAGTTTACAAAGAAGTACAAGAAAACCGCCATCTTTGTCTTAACAAAATATTTAATTTAAAAAAACAAAAATTTCTTTTCTTCTAAACTTGTCAAATTTTCATTATCATAGTCATGATTGTTGATAGAAAATGCATCTAGGCCTACTAGACTTCTGTGTGACAGATTATATCATTAACTATAATTGATAACTTGGGTCAATGGACAATTTAATGCATTGTAACAAATCAAATCACATCAGTTGAATTTCGTTTTGTCGAGACATCGGAGATTGAATCTGAAGAGTCGCTTCTTCATGAGAGACTAGAGGCAGCAGAGACTGTCTCTAGAACACACAAGTTTCATGCGTATTTGCCACTGGCAACGACCAGAAATCATTTAACTGTTAAGCGGTATTCTAATGCTGTGTCTTCTACCACCGTAAGACTGGCAAATCTCCGCGAACTGATACCAAGGAACGAAATTAGTGGATATATCATCTGTGAGTATGACCAACAGTGGTGGCTTGCGTTTGTGTTGGAACGTATTGATGAGAGACATGAAGTGAAAGTTCGATTTCTGCATCCCGCCGGTCCATCGCCTTCATTCACTTTTCCAAAGATAAATGATGATCTGGTCATTGCTTATGGACATGTAATAATGGCTGTGAATCCAACAACTCCGACAGGAAGGACGTATCAGTTAAGCGCTGCAGTAGCAGCAGAGGCTACAGCTAAGTTGAATATGAAGAATACATAGCAACAACACGTTTATGTACACTGAAATCTTATCAAGAACTCTTATGCGCAATGACGTTTACCGCCAAACGTTGAAACTAATAACATATATATTTCCATCTGATAGCAATATGTTGTCTCACTTATATATATTATCTAACTCACTACTCTTTAACCGACTTTCATCACTTGCTATGTAATAACTTACCAGTTTTGATTTGCTGAATACATCAAATTGCGAAATGTCACAAAATCGCGACGCTGCAGTGTCACAAAAACACCAATATCTCATGAGCCCATGAGTTACCCACCCTGATTATTTGCAGTATTCAAGTACATTTGATGCTGAATCAGATTCCACAAAGATTTAAAAAATCTGTTGGTATACTTTTTTTTAGGTTAAGGACAAGGTCCATGAAGTTTTGGGAAACGTATTTTTTTTATTTATGATGCTATTTCTGAGATATTGGCACCATTTGATTCAGCTTTCAAATACCTTTTCAATGATATATTACATGACCCTCTAGCTCAATAAATGAGGAAGTTATAAGCGATAATCTAATACATGTCCGGCCGTGACCCGAAAATTGACCCGTTTTCAGTGACCCGTAACTTCATGACTCATTGACCGACTGACCTCAAATTTGGAATTTGGAACCCTCTTGGGTACCCGAACGAGCATGCCAAATTTCATAAAAATCGAAAGACATGAAAAATATTGACCGAGTGATCTGACGTGAAATGGCCCTAATGTAAGCTGTTGAATGTCTTTTTTTTTATGTATGAAGGCGGTAGACGAGCATACAGTCCACCTGATGGTGTGTACTGTCGCTCATAGACATCCGCGATACATGCCAACATCAGTTCAAAATGACAAACGTTGGCACGCCCCCGGATGCGCTGCCTACCTTTGGAGATATAGGAATGGATTTGGAGAAAGGGTTGGGGAAATGGGGAGGGATTGGATGGGAATGGGCTCTGGCGCACCTCACTCACTACCGAAACACGTACGTACATTAGGGAAATAAGATAAAGTGGGAAATGCAGTACATTTCAAGGTAGTCTTCTGTGAGAGGGGTAAAGTGGCCAGTCGAATGCCAGCGGCTGTTGGATTGCAGCGTGCATTCTTCCCCTCATAAAATATTATTTTTCATACAAAAACAATCAATGTAATTTTGATATTTACAATTATCACGTTCCTGAACAGTAACACATTCTTTTTTTTCATGTGATGTGACAATATGTGTCATACATTTTTCTACTACAGCTATAGCAGTGCAGTCACAGTCACAGTGCAGTACAGTACGAAAATAGACGCACTACGCTTGTAGCAGTAAGTGGCTCGTAAACAGGCTATAAAAATTGCATCTTGCTGGCAACTATAGACCAGCAATATTTACGGCGATACAATTTATTGTGCAATAGATTGCAGAATATATTCCAGGAAGGTTGCAACAACTGCATTACCGGGCAATTGAGCTTGTACACGTGAGCAACACTGGGGCTAGAGATCTGAGCAAAGTGAGATAATAAAATGGCCGACAGCAAGGCTGTTCTTGTTGCTGCAGCATTTATCATAAAGGTGCTTCTAAACGGGCCATATTTTTACTGCAATATGTAAAAATATGGCACTGCAATACTGCAATACTTACCAGCCAGGAATATTACCAGCAATGACAGCAATATTATGCAATATACAACAATATATTTAGTATTGACCAGCAATATAGCCAAACATGTTTGTTGTTGACGCATTTTTATGCGTTGCAGGACGGTCGTTCGGTATCGCAAATACTGCAATATTGCCCGGCCATCTCTACTGTTGTTTCACTTTACAGCATATGTGCATCTCTTATTGACGTGACTAGGAGCACCTTATACCATCTAGTAATATATGCAAAGTACCTTGTGTTATGCTTATGAATTATGATAGTAGGTACAAAGAAATTAAATAAAACAATTGAAAATTTGTCATATCACAATAATCTTAGTAACATTCTTTATAGCTCGAACAGGACTGTTTTTCCAAAGGGGTACGAAACTGTGGCATGTGGCATAGTCCCAAGCCGCCAATTTGACTTTTTTTGAAACTGAGTTGCGCGATGGGACCTACATATTATATTGATAGGGGATGCTCTATACTGTATAATATTGTCCTAAAGTGTTACGTTACAGAGATATTACGATTGAAAGATCGCTATAAAATGACGTTCGACTTTTACCGAACGCCGAGAACTGGCGAAATATTTATCTAACTGCCCATTCAATAATTTTATTTAATCTACCGCTGGAATAAGTTCTGTGGCATCGCTGTAGGATTACATAATAAACCAAATTCTTTTATATTACTAGGTATATTTTACTGCCAAAAAAGTTTAATACTGCCCATATTAATTATTAATTAATAATAATACGTTGATTTATGGTCATGTGAAATTGATATTTCAACAAAGTAAAAACTATACTTATTGTAATAATAAGTATCCGGTCCCATGCTTGTTTGTTCATATACTTATATCTGATTTTCTATCATTCCTTGAGATACCTAGTAAATTAAAAGTAAACTTCAAAATATTTGTTGTATTTTCACTAACAGGTATAAAAGTAAGCAAAATTAGTTACTTGATAACAATTTAATTAGTAGAAGCACATATACACTGAGGTAAGATTTGCTAAGGTCATACACTTATACAGTGATCTTTCATGCATAATATCTTGGTAACTTACCACTTTAGGCCATAATATTACATAATATTTTTTGTTTGTCTATGCATTTCTATTCCCTCATAGATATATGTAGGTCTCATTGTTTTCAAAATGGCAGCCCTAGACTTCATAGTAAAAAGTTAGAACCCCTTTGCATCTAATGTCTATTCAAATCACTCTTCTTTAGAAATAAAATACCGATATGAATAGTGTCGAATTATTGTATTATTTATATAATATTGTAGCAAATTATATCCACTCTTTTTCATGAGTAGGTATATTAACTGATAATAAAAATAAAAACAAATTTATCACAATACAATAGGTACTTACTATGATACACTCTGTACTAGATATGCACAAAAAGATCATTTCAAAATTAGTTCAAAATTGCAATGGATTTGTATGAGCTAGTAAACTGTCATAGTTGCAGTGTCTGTGTGAGTGGTATTTTGTATGTATTGACACAAAAGCAAATACATTCAGACAAATAAATGTTATAGCATAACGGTAGTTACTTGAAGAAGTATTGTAATATGACAACATGAATGTTTAATACGACCATCTCATAGATATATCTAACTGCTAAGGCTACAGCTTTCTACTTATTTAAAATTCTACTGTTATAACCGTTCTGCCATATTTCAGAGTTCAAAATTTACTGCTGTGACCATACTGTCCAAGAATTTGTTAAGAATCTGACACTTGTATATTTATTATTATTGCATAATAGGCGAGCAGCATTACTGCTGTTTTGCCTATATCTTATGGTCCTGGAAGCCATCTGTTATTTCTGTTATTGAAACTGTTTATAATTGGCATCTCAACAATGTCTTGCGATAATTCCATGTCCACAACTCTGTTACTGAGAGTGTTATGGCCTGCTTTTGTAATGGCTAGTGTTTTACCTAATTTTAGCTTATTGCAGTAACTTAGCTGTTTGTTTGACATAACATATTTCAATACTTACAATTTCAAACAGCTTTTTCCTCTGTTCAGCACTGCCAACATGACAAACTACTCCCTCCACAGCAATTCCTTCATTACGCAGGCTTGTAGTTGCTTTCTTAACATTCTCTTCTCTTCTACTGCTTATCACTACTGAAGCCCCTTCATTGCCCAGTCTCTTGGCTATGGCATAACCAATGCTGCAATCAATGAATTTTGCTACCCATTATAAAATGAAACATTCCTCTCTATGTGAATGTCTGTGTTTAAAAACTCAAAAATATTAATAGATATATAGGTTGTTTAATTTGGGCTTAAAGTGAAGACAAGTAGGATATTCTGTAAATTGTTATCTTAAAAATAAAAGTATTATTTCTTACAATTATGTTAGTTTATCTTACCCTTCAGTCGAAGCCGTTACTATAGCAACTTTCCCTTTTAATCTACTGCAGGCTTCTGAAGCATTTGTACTGTAGGGTTGAACTTTTAACATGTTTTTCGCACTTGATAAAACTTTATAGGACTGCAACATAATTACTTCTTCTATATGACTATCACGCTAAGTAAACACAATAACACAAGTGAATGTACAATGAATCGCTTGGAATCAAAGGTTATTATGAAGATAAGGTAAATTCCAAAGTTCATTTGTTGATTATAGGTAACATATTATAATATGGCTATAATAGCTACGCTTTCAAACATCTCATTTTTCCCTGAAAAAAATCATCTTCATTATGTGATGAATTGATGATAGGTATATTCAGCGAAATGTGTTATTATTTCGCTGTGTATATTATATAGGTATGTTTATTTTAAAAGATTTCACTGTTTTACTTTTATTCTTTTGATGCGACATGATGTTTTTAAGTATAATATATTTGGACACTAGCATAGCCATTGGTGCACAAACAACAAATAATGACACAGAATAATTGTTTTATCACATCATTGTGCAATCCCATCGAAGTCAGATTCAGGAGTCACTCAGTCTTTTTCTTTAGATTGAAGGCAGTATCAGTCGACTTAGTCACGTGAGAAAATAAACGCTTTGGGAAGGAGGGCACAAGACGAGGTGACAGCATAATACTATTGAAATAAATAAATTTTAGTAAAAGTTTGGGAATAGAGGGAGATTGACTACGGAGTGAAAGGAGCAGGGCCGTCTTTACCAGGGGGTGCAAGGGGTGCGGTGCACCCCGGGCGCTCACCTTTTAAAGGTAATGAAAAAATATAACGCTATAGTAAACAATTACACAATAGGATATTTGACTGTCATATGATACACAATAGGATATTTGACTGTCATAGGATACACAATAGGATGTTTGACTGTCTTAGGATACACTCCCGCACCCCGGCGCAGAATAGACTTAAGACGGCCCTGGAAAGGAGAGTGTTAAAGTTAATTGGTTTCGAATTTTTGAGGGGGAGAAGGTCTTAGAGAGAGCTTTGTAGATTTGGACAGTTGAAGAAGATATGATCCGGAGATCCCATTTCCGACCCACAGTCACAAGTTGGGTTGTCTCGGACACCAATTCTGTTTAGATGGACAGGAGTACAGACATGACCTAATTTAAGTCTGCACAGCACGTTGCCCGCTTGTCACCGCTACCACAACGAAAGAACCAGGGCTATATAGGAATAGATGGTTGGGTAGTGTAATAATGACGTCCTTTAACACGACCAGATCTCAACTACAAGGACTCGGTTAGGCGTATCTTCGCTTTGGGGGTCATCATCATGTGGGAATGTTTGGTAATGTTCCACATAACCAGACACAATTGCAGGTTTATCAAAAGAAATCAGCGATTTCATTCCCCCGAATTCCAGTAAGGTCTGGAATCCAAGAAAGGACTTCTACTGCTCTTCTCGATTATTACATTTGCACAGGGGTTCTCTCATTTAGAACATCAAAGGAATCAGCCATATGTATTTATTACAGTTTTGTCGCTTTCAACTTATATAAGATATGGGATACTCGAGTATATTGTGGAAATTCTGTTGATGCTCCACTAGTGTTCAAAATACAAAAAAAAAAATGTAATACGGCTATTTTAAGAATGAGACAGACCGAAAGCTGTAAGCTGTAATTTAAAAAGTTGCGCATTCTGACTCTTCTCTCAATGTACATTTATGATCTAAGATGAAGCATGTAAATTTGTAAAACAAAATATAAAATATATTAAAATCGTGGAAAAGAAGTATCCACGAAAAATCACAAATACATACATATAATATACCTACCGCCAATTTACACTTCAAAGATTAAACATTATAGTAATAGTATCTAAGTTAATACTGCGAAATTATTTAATGGGTTACCTGACTTCTTATTATAGGAAATGAAATTGAAATCGTTTAAGAATAAGTTATTTGACAGTCTAATATGCAGGGCCGGCAGGTTGTGTTAGGCTCGAGTGGATAGTTGGCCGGGAGGGGGGACAGTCCCTCAAGAAATTGTATATAGAGGAATGACTCATAAACAAGGGAAGTTTATAGGAATAAAAACTACAAAATAAAATCTGGTAAACGGTTGACCCTGTGGGCATCACCAAAACTTCCAGCTATTTTGGAGCTCGAACCGCTCGAAAATGTAATTGTTCATACGTTATTGAGTTTGAACTCAAAAATGTAAATGCCTTTATTTTTCAAAAATAGTATAACTAAGAAACAAAATAACAATAACAAGTATAACAAAATAAAGAAAACATTACATCTTGATTTGTCTCGACAGCGGGTTTTTTTGCGAATAAATAAACCGATTGCGTCTAGACATGGATTTTTCGAGCGACGATGAAATCCCCATGTCTAGTGACGTCAGTAACTTTTCGTCAAAATCCGAGTGGGTAGAACTACCCACTATACCCACATTATCGTCCAGCCCTGCTAATATGTACCTAAATCTTATTATACTTAATATTAATAAATATTTGACATGAAAAATTAGATAATGATTACGATATGTACTTAGATAGTACATGTATGCCTACCCGGCAAGTTATAGTGGATCAATTTATAAGTTTTCTGAAACATCTTTATATTTTCATGTTCATGTTCATGTCATGTTCTACAATAGATACATAATATCCCATCGAATAAAAAGTCGACTATAAACTAATAGCCATATTGACTTATACGTTTAATGTATTTTTTATATCAATGCTGATAGCATTCATTTTCAAGTCAATTATGTTAAAAACGCTGTGCATTTTGCAAAAGGTTTCATTCTAGCAGTTTAAAGATAATACAGATAATACAAAAGGCAGATAATACAGATAATATAAAACTTCAAGGACAACTTTTTTAAGGAAAAAGACGAGAATGTGCCAAACCATAATATTATATTCTTTGGTCGCGATTGATACGCTTGGATAGCCTATGGATAGCGAACTCAATTATAGGTGGTTAGTAGGGCTGTTGATAATTTTAGAAATATCGAATTTTAATATATCAATATTTTTAAATATATCAATAACTACGTATACCTAGGTAGATTAGAAATATCGATATTTCGATATATCGGATTTATTTAAAAGAAATAATTGTCCAATTCAAAAATTAGTTTTATTGTTTTTTTTTAATAAAGTATATTCATTAACATATAACAAATTATATAACAAATAAAGAAAAATGTTAAATCAGTGTATTTTCCGTAAATGTTAATTTAAAAAGATAAAATTATGTGTATCGAGTAGTTTCTCACGCACTGCTCACTCGAATTGTCGTTGTCCGTAGATTATTGTGGATTCTGGTAAATATATAAGCGTGTCGGTTAAAATTGTTGAGGGCTCATATTGTCAATTAAAACTCCGTACTGTCGGATTGAAAAAAATATGTGTACGAATATTTGTCAGTAAGCGTTTTTAAAAATGCTCGTTGTATAATATATAAAAAAATATCGTCACCGATAATAAGATTTTAATATCGAACTATCGATATATCGTTCCAAAAAATATTATTCATAAATATCGATATTTCTAAAAAATAATATCGATTTTTCGATATATCGAAATATCAACAGCTATCACAGCCCTAGTTGTTAGTTTCGTCATGTTGGATAATTTTGACATCATAAATTCAAAGAACCGCCATCTAAATAAAACCCTTTTCGCGATATTTTCGCCATAAAATTGCTTAAAACTTTGCATATAGCATTATAAACGAAATTGTAATAATTTACTGTCTCTTGTGAGCTAATAATTTACGATATATGCCTCTGTTTTAATCAAATACTTTGGTGCTTACTATAGGACAATTTGTTTTCAACCGTGGCGAGTTTGCGAGGGATTGTGAGTATTTGACAATTTAAAATGGCGGTGTCATTTGAACTCAAAAAGGTTATTATTTATTATGCTATCTGTTTTGTTAGAGTGTTTTAAATTATAGTGCACAAACTGATAGTATAACATGGATCCCAATTTGGAAGAACCTTTGACCTTGGAGAGTGCTATTGGCGTGAGTATTTTTATACATTTTAACATTGCTTTCTATTTTTTTTTAAACCTGATAAAAAATATGATTTTCCTTCTTTTACTAGTATCTCTATGAATTTACAAACAAAACTGATTATTAGAAATTCAGTTGTCAAGTAGCTTTATATGGTCTTTGCTACATATAGCACTAGAACATATTCTGCCTTGTTTATTTTATTATTTCCGTTTTCTTGTACTTACTATGGTAAGTGATCTTATTATCCAAGGTGGACTTCGAGCCTAGTGGAGATGCTGTTGTAAGTCATGCAGATATAACCTTTGACTCTGGTAACCATGAAACAATCATTCCTATGGAGTTTGAGAACATCAATGAACAACCAATACTTATGGATACAGGGAATGAAGAAATTATTGGTAAAGATTATTTTTAACTTTTATATTTACCGCTCACATTACACTATAAAATGAACTAGCTGCCTTGTAATTTCGTATCATGAATGAATTACAAATAATGTTTGTGGAGCACTATTCTATATAAACACTGAATTTCAAAACTGTTAATAATGACAATCAAGTCAAGCTTATTTACTTGTACCTCACAAAATGTAATTAGCAACTTAGTTTTGCACTATATACTGATTTCCTTTGAACTTGAATGGTTTTTAATATTCATTATATGTCAGAACTTTTCTCATGAATTCTTGGAAGGTAAAAATTAAATATTTTTAAGAAAGTAAGAATCAGTAGATTTAGACCATGTTTCAGACTTCATGGATGATCAGTTAATACTTCAGGAATATCCAGTGCAGGAGGGTCAAAGTTCAACAACTACAACTATTGAGTCTGCAGTATGTATCTATCTATCAATTCATGTTAACTTTATCTATTAATTTCATGTTCAACTAATATGTGACATTGTCCGTGTAAAGGGAATTTATTGTTGCTATGAGCATATTGGCTTTAGTAAGAATTTTCTGGTTTGATAATAGGAAATGGGATAGTATGAAATTTATGACAGAAAATTTTGATTAAAAATACAATGCCATATCATACCTTCAGGACTTGACCCTGGGGTCATTGACCTCTGAAGCTAAATAACATATGCATTATCAGTAACAAATTGTTTTTAGGTAGGAAGGATTTTTGTGTTAAAAAAATTAGAGTGAAGCGAATATGAAGCACAGTGGAGTAATCGCCTCACACTTTGAACCTAACACGCCAAATTCTTTCTGGGTAGACTTTCTAAATAGAACAAATGAATAGATCAGGGTAGATCAGAATTAGGTATGTCAGTGTTCACCCCGTAGCTCAGAGGGGGTTGGCTGCAGATCAAAATAACCTTGACAAAAGTGTGGCGCCCTATACTTGATAGTATGATAAAAAATGGATGTTTATATAAGATAAAAAATTTCTTTAAAAAATTTGCCCCTGGCCCCTTTAAAATGGATATCAATTTTCAACCCTAGCTCTGTGGCGGGAGTTGGCACAGACAAAAATGATCTTGACAAAAATTGCTCCCTTCCGTAGCTGTTACTCAATAGTACCATAAAAAAATATATTTTATTTTACATTGAATAAAAAAAATTCAACCGAAAATTTTCGTTTTTCCTCAGTGTTCCATTTGTTATAAACCAATGGATTTAACTTAAAACTTTGAAGTTTCAAGATTTTGTTTAAATAGAAACATGCACTAACATTCAGTTTAAAAAAAAATACATTTGGTTTAATAAAGGTAAAGAAAGCAATTAAAAAAAAAGTTATTTTCTTAATATTTTCTGAGGTTTCCAGGGTTAAAACTAGGACAATGGGGTTCCTTTTCTCAGACCAAGACATTTCTTTTATGTTGCAAATCATATCTACAAGAATACAGGTGCTAAGCCAAAGAAAAAAAATCTAATGAATTAAAATTATATGAAAAGAAAATCTTGGAACAAAAAATAAACATTTTATAATTGCATTTTTTTCATAAATTCCAATTCAGATATACCACTTTGTAGTTTAAGTCTGCCATACATTTCATCAAAACAGTTTGAGTTGTCAAAAGGTTGTATATCCTCCTTTCCCCGATTTTTTGTAAAAATTAAAACAATACTTGAATTTTATTGTTCTCAAAATGGCCCTTCCTTTCCTAAAATTGTTTAAATTTAAAAATACTCAGTTTTGAAGGTGTTTTTCCATTAATAGACTGCCATCCTTTATGGGTGTTCCTTCATCTGTCCCTTATAAGTACAACTTAAAATTGTAGGTGGTAAATGATGGTATAGGAAACCATGATATGCAATTTGGACTAGTTGCAAACTGGACAAGTTACTGATCTTGACAAGTTCGGTTCTGGATGAGTTGCATATCTTGACGAGTTATGATCTGAATGACCTGCGATGAAATGGTCTAGAATTGTTTAAATGTTTTTAATTCATCAAAGTTAATTAAGCAATAATGCAAAAAGTGTGTGGTTTTTGCAGATGAAGCAAAAACCACACACTCAATTAACTTTTATTTTTTGGAATCAAATGTTACCAGTTATAATTAGTAATTACTGTTATTATAATTATAATGACTTCATATATTTTTTCAGCAAAATGTTTTGACCACACAGGCTGAGACAATGATGGATTTGCAATTTTACCCTCAAACAAGTGCACAAGAGACTCATGTGCCTGCAAAAGTCATTGCTGTAAAGGTAAACATCCCAGTGTCTTCTATTAGTATGTGTCCATAAAGAAATAAAATTTTCTGTAACGTTTTTCACTTTTAAAGAGGAGCTTGTTTTTTATTCTTTTTGTCAGTTTGGACCTCTTTAATTACCGTTACTACCAATGTATAGAATAAATGAGCAGCAAATCGTTATGAACAAAACTCTGTTTGAATGACAAATAAATAATTTTAAATTATGAAGAGTGACAAAGTCGACGAAGTCCCTGTGATTCTTATTTCTTTGTTGTCACTATAGAACTTAGACTTATTTCGCCTTTAAATTTGCTGCCCATTCAGTATTTTCTGCTGCTCAATTAATTATCACTCTTCTTCTTTTTCTTTTCTACTCAATAATGCTGAAATAGTTGTGGAAAATTAAGATTTTTTTTCTTTTTAGGCGGCTTTACCAGCTCGTACAATTTCTGGCCAGAAGAAGATAGAGGTAGCCAGTACTCCTCGACAGGTGGCCATTGCACCCAAACCACCTAAAGTGGTTCATGGAACCATAGTTCAGAAGTCTTCTGCCTTTGTACAGGGCAAGCAGTATGCAATAGCTCCAAAGCCAGTAGCACTGGTCACTAATAAAACAGTCACTAGTTTTATGAATAAAGGTGGACAGACTAATTTGAAATCAAATGCTGTTCTTAGTAAGTATACCAAGTTAAGGTAAGCCTGTACCTTTAAGGTGAGGTGCACCCAGACTGCGATCATTTAATGTGGATCAATGACATTGACCGTTAATATTGTTCAGTAGAGCATTGATCGTTCATCTGTCAATAGTCAGTTGATCTATAAACTCGTCAACCATCCAGTGGCATCAATTGTGTTTCAGGCGATTAATATTGACCGGTTGACATAGATCAACCGCTGTCTAGACCTTTGCTCATCTCATTAAGCATGCACAATACAGTTCCATCCATATAGAAGGATAGATAACGCAAGGTGTCCGTCACTGCATGCCTGATGTTGGTGCTAAGTTCCTACTTCTCGCGCTTCCGCGAGAAGTCGACGCGAGAGAAACGACTTGCTAAGTCGTTACAAATTGCAAGTGCCTAATTTCGGTATAATTAATTGTAAAAATTCGCCTAAAGTGGTGAACCAAATCAAGGGACATGTTTCCCATCACCAATTACTCGAGACACGTCACGACACATGCTTTGTTTCCATACAATTTCACGAATTTACGTTGTCTATCTATTTCTTATTTCATAATCCATTAAATTTAGATATTAAATGGACCAATAATTATAAAGTAAATTAAAAAGATAGCAACTGCAGGAATTACCATATTATCTAAAGATAAAATGTGTTGATAAATATCAAACTGCGGTAAGTCCATTGACACCATAAACACTTTTTTTAATATGACAAGTTTCGGTTTTTAATTGTAATTATACCACTTTAGTGTAAAACATCATTAGCTCAATGAATATGTATGAAAAAGCTTGTTAAAGTGGTATATTTTTTTCAAATTCAAATAAGTCCACAAACAGAACACATCATATTCTCACATGTCCACACTAATCACAGAACGCATACGACTCAATATGGCGTCATCATTGCTGTAAGTCTTGAGGTCGTAGTGTGTGTTCTTTTAAATATAAATGGAATGATGGATAAAATAGAAATAGTTGAGCCTTATAAGGCCCGGAAAAGAAACAGTCTCTTGTACAGCGAAGAAAGCAAGTAAAATGACGAATCTGTAAGTAATAACCGTTTCTTTGTTTAAACGTGTTCATTACGCGGCGTGGTAACACAGGGCCGTACTTAAGTAGTTTTGTGTTTATGTTTCAATTATTAAAATTTGTGACTGAATTTTAATGGCTTTTATACCCTATAAAATTTTATACAATAATTAATATATAAGCTAGTTTTGGTTAATAATATCGCTGCTCGTAAATATTGATCGTGTTTTTACTACAATAAATAATTTATTAGTTGATGTTTTAGTTTAATCAATTTACTTTGTTTTAGGTATTCAGCTCCTGGATTACCAAAAAAACCCACTTGTGCCCACTACAATAAGTCATTGAAATGTGGAACACTGACATCAAATGATATTTTTCATTTTCACAAAAAAATTTACAAATTTAAAGAGAAAATTAATCAAGATAATTTTATATTACGACATATATCTACTGAGGCTGTAAAACGTCGACGTCCTAGAGGTACTTCAAAGTCAAAGTGCAGAAATTATTCAATAAAATATTTTATTACTGGCGTATACCACTGTTTAAACAGTTTAAATCTAGATGGCAAAGAAATTGTGCGATTGGTCGTCGATGGTTGTGGCGGCCAAAACAAGAATTCAATGTTAGTAGCAATGGCCATGAAGTGGGTTGAACAAGCTAATCATTCCATTTCAGAGATACAAATCATTTTTCCAGTGACAGGCCACTCATTTATCCCACCGGACCGAGTATTTGCGTTAACCGAAAAAAAAGTACGTCAAAAAGAATGTATCGTACAGCCAGAAGAATATTATGAAATAATGTCTGAACATGCAACGATACATTATCTTGTGAAAGACATACAAGTACTTGATTGGAAATCAAAGTCCAAGGAATATCTCAAGCGTACTCAATCTTGGCACTTTCAAATTAGTAAGTGCAAAAGAATAATTCTCGAACGTACTCCCCAAGGAATACGTGTACGGGGTGAAATCTCATACAGAAATGACACGGGTGTTAAAAAAAACGTGTTAAAAAAAGGAAAACGCTTGTTGGATTTTCAACCGGAGGTAGTTCATACACGAGTTCCAGTTAAGAGAGAAAAGCTTAAGGATGTTGAGAATTTGCTCAAGAAGCACTACGGTGAAAACTGGAGAGACTTCAGAGAATTAGAGTTTTATAAAACAGTTTTAGACAATGAAGGCGAACAGGATATAAATGTACCAGAAAATGAAGATGTTCTAAATAATGGTGAAAATTATTTATTGGACGAAGTTATTGATTTTGTTTGAAATTCTTATTTTTCATAATTACAGACAATACAGTCGGAACATTATATACTATGAAGTAAATTACAAACACCAGCATTCTTTCAGCAAATTAGTGTGACAGTAGATTATGAATAGCTACGTAAATGTCAAAAGGTTAAAGATTAACGCCTTCCCTTGCTATAAAATGTAACGAAATAAATAATTGAATTCAGTTTTACTTCAAGTGTAATTTCAATTTTTATTCAAAATTGATCAACGTTTATATCAAGTTGGCGGCAGAGTATTCATCCTGTTATGTTCATTATTATTCTGTGTACAATACGAAGTCATATAATAAAGAAATATTTTGTTCGTGCTGCCGGGTTTGATGTGTTTTCTGTTTGTAATAAGTAATAATAACAGATAACAAATAACAATTTGTAATAACAGAAATCTGTTTCTGTTGTAATAATTGTTGTAATATAAAAATAAACAATTCACTAAATAATACACCTTATAATTGGGTCATTTTATTTCCTTTCTCATTTTATTAAAACTGGTGTCATCATGAGTTCGGCCCTTTATCTCAACCCAAGATCTGTACTTTTCAAAACGTTGTAAGTCCACATGCTCCATATCAAATCGTAATATGTCCTGTATGGGCATATCAAAATCTAATAAGTCCATCTTTTATTTGCATTTTTACTATTTTCTATGAAAACTAGGATCAAAAAACTCATAAAAATGTGTTTAGACGATCAGAAATCATTTATATTAACATTGTACAATACCGATATTCAACGAATTCAATACAAAATAAAAAAACGCTTTTTTCTCGAAAAGTCATTTGATGGACTTGTAGCAGTTTGATATTTATCAACTCAAATACTTATTTTTGCAGTTCCCTCTAGGAAACTTGTAAGTAAGTTGTAACTTTAACTTGTAAGTAAGCTTTAAATAATTCATAATTTATTTGCTAAAACATGGTAATAATAAATTGACAGAAGTTCTACATTAAACATGACGAGGCTTTCATGTTTATAAAAAGTAATCCACAGTTTTTTGAAAAACTAAGCAACTCTTGTAGGTTAGAAATGCGTTATCCTCAAAAGTTAATACTACCCAGTTATAAAAAAACTCTAACAAAAATTCATATTAAATGACAATATTTCTTTTTTTTGTAATATTTAAAATTTAGTTAAAAAGCTTAATTTGACATTTTTTAAAAAAAATGTTGTCATCACTTGAGTCTAAGTGTTTTTACAAGATTCATGAAATTATTAATGGGAACTATAAGGAATTCAACATTAGAATAACGATCGTTTAAAAAAATGGTATTAATTGTGGTGTTGGGTGTTGTGTTTGTGTTATTTGTAAGCATTTATTGTTTATTATGTTAGATATATGTAATTTTACACGCCATTATTGGCAAATGTGTCAATCTGACTATATAAAGATGTGTCAGAAATATTTTCGTTTTTGAAGGATAAAAATTAAATTAATAATGCAAATTCAAAAATATTTCTGAAACACGCTTTATTTACCATCTTTTCTAAAGCACATTTCAAATAAATAAATTGATTGATTGATTGCAATGAATTTAACATAATAAAACAATTTGCATAATTAGAATTACATATTAATATAAGAGTCAGGGCAGTTAATCATAATTACAAATATCAAATGGCTAAATAATGAAATAATAAGA
This sequence comes from Sesia apiformis, assembly GCA_914767545.1. Taxonomy (NCBI): domain Eukaryota; kingdom Metazoa; phylum Arthropoda; class Insecta; order Lepidoptera; family Sesiidae; genus Sesia; species Sesia apiformis. Next base: position 5,301,326 of record OU611963.1, read on the forward strand.
TAGATAATCAAGAGAATGGATGCAGCAAGATGGAGCTACTTGACACACCTCTAACGATTCTCTGCCGGTGGTGAAGATATGTTTCCGAACACACTGATGTCCCCTGATAGTCCATTGCCACCTAAGAGTCCCGATTTGACTCCCACAGATTTCTTATTGTGGGGATATTTGAAGAATCGTGTGTACACGCGTGAAGAGATGGCTGCAATCTCACAATAGCTGTGTCGAAGTCTTTCAATTTTTTTTTTATAGAGAAGAGGGCGGAAGAGCAAGCGGTCCCACGTGATGGTAAGTGTTACCGCCGCCCATGGACACCTGCAACACCAGGGGGTATGCGGGCGCGCCGCCGACCTTGCAAAATCCTATTCACAGCTTTCCTATTTGCGTGCTCGTGTAGAGGATGGCTGTAGCCTCACGATCGGTGTGTTGAAGAGTCTTTGAAAATTTGCGTGCTCATATATAGGAATATCAAAATCGAGAACGGTGGTGATTTGGAGGACATTATTTAAAAAAAAATCCCAATCAGCGATTCTTTAATTAATAAATAATTATTAGAATTAGTCTTCTCGTATTATTTTAATATAATATTTAAAAGAAACCGAATTCATGGCCCACAGTGTATAGTAGACTACCTCATAAAATACTCATTCAAATTATAGTAATTTTTAGTACTTAGAATTATTTGAAGTTTTAGTTGCAATGCATTAAATGTGTATTGTTATTTCAGCACAAATAGGCAAGCAGCTAGTGTTGGTACCCACAGATGGCACTCAGAAGATCAAACTAGTGAATGCCGGCTCATCTGCACCCAACATTCAGTACATAAAAGCAGACTCTAACCAGGTAAAATAAATAAAATAAAAAATTATTTAGCAAAAATGCTTACAGAAGTGTGCCTGGCCCCAAACTGGGATACCCTGTACCATGGGAGGCCAGGTCCTCCGTTCGAATTATATTTACTAATTAACAACATATTCATTACCTAAATTCACGTTTTTATCATTGGCCATTAATATAAATAAACATCATTTTTTGCGTTTACTATGATCCATTTCTAAATGTTGAATAATATGATACAAGCTTGCTGATACCTCGTCATATCTATGACTAATGTACGTGTCAACTCGCTATCTTGTTCACACCATACTAGTAGTAACGTGAAAGAGTAGAGTGAAAGAGACAGAATTATGTCAACCATGGCTTGTTCAATTGAGTTCAAGCCGTCATTGTAATGAGAGCGAATTGCATATTGCTTTAAAAGTTTGGCAATATCGAAATTGGTAGAAAATATGGAATATGGAGATTATCGTTGGTATTTATTATGGATCTATTATGGTTATATTAATATTATGGATAGTTTTATAGAAGTTTTATATTAGGGGTTAAAGTATGAAATTGCCGATTTGTACTGAAAAATTAAAACTCGTTTTTTTCTAAAATGTAACATATTTATTTAATCAAAATATTTACCCTCATTATCTATACATTGTTGCCATCTAATCGGAAGTTCATTTATGCCTTTGCTATAGAACTCTGGGGATGTAGATTCGACAAACTGTTTGAAAGCATTTTGTACTGCCTCTTGGGAAGAAAATTTTTTACCACGTAAAAAATTGTCCAAATCACGAAAAAAATGGTAGTCCGTTGGAGCAAGGTCTGGCGAGTACGGAGGATGACGTATGGTTTCTAACTGCAGCTCCTGTAGAGTTACAACGGTTTCTCGTGCAGTGTGAGGTCTTGCGTTATCATGGAGCAATAATGGTGAAGATCGATTCACGAGTCGGGGCTGTTTCACTGCTAGTTTCGCCATCATTGTTCGAAGTTCGGCACAGTAAACATCTGCTGTTATTGCTTGACCAGACCTGAGAAAGCTATAGTGAATAACACCATGAATAGACCACCAAACAGTTACCATTACCTTTTTATTGGTAAGCTTTGCCTTAGGGCACTGTTGCGGCGTTTGACCTGGGGTCAGCCATTGCATTTTTCGCTTTCGGTTATCGTAAAGAATCCACTTTTCGTCACATGTCACAATTCGATCCAATATTCCTTCATTTCTGTACCGATTCAACAAGGCAACGCAAGTTTCAACACGCGTTTCTTTCTGCAGATCAGTCAAATCACGAGGCACCCATTTTTCATATTTTTTATCTTATTGACTCATAGTTTTGACGTAGACCCTAGACGAGTCCGAGAGGCACACTGTGGGACGCCCTCCGGCCAGAAGAAGTTCGCTTGGTGGTTGGATGAGAAGAGCCGAGGATCGTGTGTGGGGCCGAGCTTTGAGAGAGGCCTATATCCATCAGTGGAGGGACATAGGCTGATGGCATGGTGTTGTCATGGTAAAAAAATATGAGAAATTCTGAAATTATTAAAAAACAATTTTTTTATATAATGCGAAGTAAAATGTATGGTGTAAGTAATATTTTGCGATAAATATGTTTGTGTAATTGAATATTGATTAAGTGAATATTAAGTAATTATATACTCTTAAAAAGGTAATTATTACTGCTTGTATATAGGTTACAGTGATATTTTATTTATACGATTGATATCAGTTATGAACACAGTTTTGTTACAAGGAATTATCAATCTACATATGTATGTTTGTTGGTCGGTGGTAAACCATGACTATCTGTTCGTCTGACAATATAATTCTATAAAAAAAATAGTTTTTAGCTGATGCCGGGAGCTACTGGGCTTACAACTGGTCTAATTTTACTAGTTACTACTGGTGTAACTTGTTTATTCAAGAACTTGTGTCTCCACATTTGCCCTGGAGTGAACGAAGGAAACTTTCCTATTTTTTTTCTTTTAATATGGTTTTTTCATTTTAATATGGCAATGGTGCAATTAGCACATTCGGCCAGTGTAGCTCAGTAAATTGATAGGACTGAAGAGGACTCCTTGCAAGCACACGAAAAAGACAGTCCTATGCTTTATTTGATTATCACAAACATTACGCACAAAAGGCACGTCAAAATAATAAACTATCACTATTAAACTACAAAACGTATAGTACAATTGATTGATTTTACAATTGATCAAACAATAACTCAACTTCACTTCTCGAGTTCCCGCCAAAAACTCAACTTCGTTATTTGTAGAAATAAATACTATTTTTTTATGGAAAGAAGGTGCCAGTCAAACAGGTCTACCTATCTGATGACAAGTGGATACTGTAAGCTCATGGAAATACACGGTATATGCCCAACTATTGTCAACTCAGTCCAGAATAACAAACGTCGGCTGTAGAATTGCAAGAAACTGTAGGTAGCTTTGGCTATATTTTTTCTCGTACAGACCTTGACCAAGAGCCGCGAGTCGTAGCAGACGTTTTGCTTTTTGTTCAATTTAACCGTCTGTAACGGTGCTTTGGCCGTAGTCACAACATTGCGTATTGACACGTATGGGTTTATTTGTTGATTTACTCTGTTTTTGTAAACTATTCCAAAAGGCTGCCTCGATGCCTTAGTTAGAGCATTATATTTCAATCGACCTTCGGATCTATTGGATTTTTTCTCCTGTGTTGTGTTCTAGTTGTCTTTCAAGGCTCCCCGGACGTGTTTAGGGCGAGCGCAGAAGGTCAGAATTCAGCCAGAAAAAAGTGTGGAGTGCAGCGAGCTTCAGGGCTTCCACGCCGCCTGCCGCGGTGGGAGGAACTGGACTTAAGCTTAAGCCGTTTTGCTTTGAGAGGCACCGCGGGATAAAGAGTTGGTGAGAAACAACCAGGTAAATACATGGCGCTGGTAAAATTGTTGGCTGAAGGCCGGTGTGTGTTAGCGGTGTGGAGGGGCACTAGAGTTGAAAATGTTAAATCTTTAGTAATTAATGATTACAGAATGGCTAATAAAATGTGGACATAGGCCTCTCTCAGGGCTCGTCACTGTCATCATCCATACAGGCGAATAATCCAACAGTGGAGAAACAGGCTGATGGTGTGGCATACCATCAGCCATGGTAATAAAATATGGTATGCTAATAAAACAACGTTTTAATGGATATTTACATGGCAATAAGTTTTATTTGTTTAAATATAAGCACTTTATAAATAATGCGAAGCTACCTAATTTAACATATAGCTCCATTTATATAGAAAGGATCGCGCACATTACAGCCGCAGCGCGACGTAATGCAAAACTGCGACAATGAACATTACAGACGCGGCGGGCTGCAGCTGATCGCGATAATTTAAATTAGCTGTTGACATTCAATGCTTCACGTCGTCGCACAACGAATAATTAGAATTACGTCCGATAAATGCGACCATTATGTATACAGGACGTATTTATGTATACAGGACGTATGAGTCAATATTGTAGGTAAGGTAACGTTAAACCATGCCGCTAATTCCTGGGTAGTTTGACTCGGATCGGCTTCCACCATCTCCTTCAATTTAGCGTTATTCACCTGTGTGGGCGGTCTTCCACGTGGTTCGTTCTTCAAGTCGAAGTTTCCATTACGAAAGCGTTTAAACCAAAAACGCACGGTTCGTTCATTAGCAGTCTCCTCTCCAAATGCAGCATTGATATTGCGAGCCGTTTCTGCCGCGTTAGTTCCGCGTCGGAACTCGTATTCAAAGATTACTCGGATTTTCGAAGTATCCATCTTTCCCGTCTAAGCTGAATAAAAAAAAACAATTGAAAGTCGAAAATCGAATGTTGCACATTTTTTAAAACAAGAACCTCATAGGTATCATGTGAAAAAAGTTTCACTCGAAAATCTCACACCATGAAGGTTTTATGTCAATTCAACGTATCTATTACTATAAAACGGCAATTTCATACTTTAACCCCTATTATAATGGACAGTTAATAGTAAAGTGTATATTATGTACATATAGGTTAGTTAATGTTAGGAGTGGTCAAATAAAGTATCACCACTCTTAGGAGTGCAATAGGAGGATTACAAGCAGTGCCCAGGACTATAGACTTTAGACTATGTGGTTAGCTTGATGCCCTTGGGAACTCCATAGTTGGTCTGGGTAAAAAGTAATCTAAATACTAACCCACTACAAATTATAATTATGACAAGTTTAATTAAATCCATGCAGTGATTTTTGTGTGATGTGCCATTCAGACATACAGACAAAAATAAATTCGAGAAATTGTTGTTTTGGGCCCTGCATCACTCGTACTTTACACTGCAAGGACTTTTTTCAAAAAATATCTAATGCGAACCAAACCAAATGCGAAAGTATATACTTTGCGAATCTTACGAATATGTATATTTGTATACATGTATACGTGTACACGTTTAAGAATCTCTAATATGCTCCAGATTTTTTTAAAATTAAGAAATATACATCATAATTATATTCATAAGTTATAATATAAGGTCATAACAAGTCACAATATATTCGTTTACCGCCAAGCTTTGTTTCTGATCAGGCTGTTAATTGGATGTGTGTATTATTTTCAATTGAGAGTTTTTATTGCTGTTGACATTAGACTTTATCTTTACCCTTTCTTCTTTTACAATTTCCTTATACAATTTTAATTGTTTATAAAATAATAAAAAGAAGAATCAAGAAAAATGACAATGGAAAAAGAGGATTAAACACTACTTTTAATTAAATTTTCTATTTCCTTTCAGACGCAACTTATAGCACCCAAAAGTGTTTCTGGTATGCAGAGTAAACAAGTTATGGCGAAAATCATAGTGCAAAGTAAGATACTTTAATTATCTTGATTTTTAAACTTTGATGTTATTGAATGAAATTATGATCAACACTACATTAACCAATTAAAATTATGATTGCCTGTGTCCAGTGTATAGTAATAGTGTATGGTAGTCGAACTATTATAGTAATGCCAACATACTATCTACCAATTAAACAATGAAAAATAATCGAAAAATAATTGAGGAGCTTAGGATGACAATGCGAAACTTAGACTACTATTTATACCAGAAAATGAAAAATGACTCGATCTGTTAATGACACCTTTAAACTTGTGATATCAATCACTCATTGTACTTAAAGGCATCTTTTGGTGCTAGGTGCATAACTTGTAGGGGGAGAGTGCTTGCTGCAGTTCCACAGCCGCTGGGCGCACTCGACTAGACATATTACCCCCACTCCAGAAGACTCCCTTGAAGTGTACTGCATTGAAGTGTACACTCAATGCAGTGTACTGCATTGAAGTGCTTGAAGTGTACAGTATCGCGGATGTCTATGGGCGACAGTATCCACTTACCATTAGGTGCACTGTATGCTTGTCAGCCGCCTTTTTTCTATCAAATAAAAATAAAAAAGATATGGCTTTTATTGAAGATGTCGCCAGTGAGTGATATATGTCCATTCCCATCTCATTGTATTCCTCCTTATTTTCCCATCCATTCCTAAATCTCCGGGCAGGCAGCGCATCAAGGGCCGTGCCAATGTTTGTCATTTTGGAGTGATGTTGGCATGTATTGCGAATGTCTATGCGGAATCCGCTCACCACCAGCTGGACTGTATGCACGTCTGCTGCCTTCTTTCTATAGAAAAAAATAGTCAACGTGATTAAGATTACACACAACAATTAATTTTGTCCAGAACAAGAACAATAATTTTCAATAATAGCTTTGGCTATTATTTCAGTTCCATAAAAAATGATTTTTTTTAAATTTCATATATGATAATAGCGCAATTAGAACATTGTGCCAGTGTCAAGCTTTCGTATTTTATACATATGGAAATTATGCCAATGTCAAGTTTTCTTCGTAATTACCAATTTCGAAATCAACATTCAAAACAACTCGTCAATGTCCACTCCCGTCGAAGCAAGTTAGAAGGCGCTCAGTAAAGTGATAGTAGATTTATTGAGGATAGAGTTGGACTCCTTGGAAGAACATGAAAAATCCAACGTTATGTTTTTATTTCATTACTAGCGGTGCCAGCGACTTCGTTCGCGTGAACTTGTGATTCCCGTGGCAACTTCATAATTAATCTGGATAAAAAGTACCCTAAATGTTAACCCAGCATATAATTTATAATAACAGTGCCAAGTTTCATTAAAATCCATCCAGCGGTTTTTGCGTGGTGCGCGCGTTTAGACAGACAGACAAAATATCCAAAAATGGTTATTTTGGGCTCTGTATCACACGTACTTTACACTACAATTACTTGTTTTAAATATTTCATTTGCAGACACGGCTTTGTTACGATTTTATTATATGTATTGATCACAAACACTATGCACTTTGAAGTTTAATAAACTAGTACTATTAAACCGTAAAATCCGATACACACACACATTTTTTGTACAATAAAACAATAACTCAACCATTAGTTCTCCGGTTCCCACCAAAAGGTCGAAAAATGCTATTAAACTGATTACAGGCAGCAGTGGCGGCACTCCCGCTCGCATTGTGACGATGCAGCAGAAAACTGTACCAATATCCCTCGCGAACAAGGTAATATTATTAATTTAATAGTAATTTTGCAAGTTTAACTGATATTATTGAATTAGCTGTGCCCGCGACTTCATTCGCGTGGACTTTTGTACTTTAAGTGAGATTAATTTATTAGTTAAATCAATAAACCTGTGTAAGCTATAGATTGTTTGCACAAGACAGATCTCGCCTGCGGTATGCGAAACGCGTGGAGGAGCAGGTTGACAGTTGGCCGTTGACCATCGTGTCTGTGAATGAATCCTAATGATCCATATTTAAAACCTCAACGACGCTTGTTATATTTATAATTCCTCCTTGTACCAACATATTGCTATTTGATTTTATCAGGCACGCATCACGACACTGATTTCCGAGAGAATTTATAATACTTTCGGGATAAAAAGTATCCAATGAGTTAAACCAGGACATAAACTATCACTTTAGTTAGTAATTTAAATAAATTCCATGAAACGGCTGATATTGTACATGCATATTTAACGATAATTTCCTTAGGAACTTTATAGCGGATCCCCATAAAATGTACCATAAATGTTAACCCAGGTCATAAGCTATTTAAGCCATAAGCCAGGTCATAAGGTCATAATACTAAGTTTTATTAAATTCTGTTCAGTGGCTTTTGCGTGATGCGCTTTCAGACAGACAGACAAAAATTCTAAAAATGGCTGTCTTGAGTTCTGTATAGTTCGTAGACTAAACTGGAACGATTTTTTTCTAAAATATTTGATGTACACTGTTCTGTTACGATTTCATTACATGTATAGATATTGAATATAAAATTAACAATTTAGATAGTAGAATCATTACTGAAGACTTCTCAAAGCTAGCACAGAACAAGGGATTGTGAAATTATGTTTGATATAAATCATTTGTGACCCATATAAAAGTGTAAAACTTATTATTATTAGTATTTATAATGATGTAAATGATGTCTGGTTTATTAAATAAATGAAAGGGAATGTAATTTATTTCGGACTAACTTCAAACATTTCATAATTTGCTATTTAATATAAGACTAGAAAACATTGGGTTGTTTATCCATCGCCAATAAATTCCGCGAATTAATCCAATTATTCACATCAATTCACATAATTGTACTATTGCAGGTGTTAATGACATCTCCAACTAAAATCGCCAAGAAGCAGCATATTGTATCTCTCAAGTCACCGCAGAAGTTGTTGTCGACATCAACACAAGGTACATTTGTTTTTATATTGATTTAAGTTCAGATTCATTATTCGTGGATCGTACGTACACGTCATATGATAGATACGGTCGGCCAAGAAAGTGGTTTACCAGTTTGTTAAGAATGTTCTAGCTATTGAAAATATCTCTGCCGTTGAATCTTGAAATTGGATTTTAATACCGAAAGAGATGCACAATTATGACGTAGTAGTTTGGGAGCTGTACAAAAACACGTAACAAAGTTTTTTTATTAAGACATCTAATGCAGGAAAATATAGTCCAATGTCACAGATTTACAAACTTAATAATGAATTATGGTTTGGAGCTGGGTTAGATGTGTGTAAAGGTTCATTTAATATTTATAGAAAGGAAGTCCTGATAAATTCTGAAAATATTTATTTCGCTTAGTTTACTGTTGTGTTGCTTTTATTCTTTGACTTGAATATCTTAACTGTTAAAATCTTAAATATGGTAACATGAAACATTAAATTGTTAATTTTAATCATTTGGAGTGTTTTAGTCACCCACTCTGGCTTATCGGGTTGTATTTCGATCACTTACAATATGAATGCTGTGTTCTCCTGTAACAAGCTACTACATGTGTGTATTATAATGTTTATCGTGTTTGTATAGAATGAAAATGTATGGTGTGTCATTGGCGAACCTAATAAAATAAAAAAATAAATTGAATTCCACCCTGCGAGCCCTATAGCTCATATAGACTCTTTGTACTGTAGAATGCAAGCTTTCGGCCAATGAGTTTGCAAAACATAATTCATAAATACAATGAAACATAAATTAAACATAATTACACATGAAAAAGCTTTACCCTCTTCAACGTATTCCATGAGATGAAACTTAATAACTTTGTTTTGTTTAAAAATATAAATAAATTGAATATTAAATCTCAGTGGTAATAATCAGTATCAGTGGGTATAATAAAAATAAAATTAAATACTGATTAATATGCATTCGCTATATTGTATACCAGCGACCCGCCCTCGCTTCGCTTCGGTCTATAAGTTTTTTTTTCAAAATTTCCAAATAAAATATAGCCTATATTAGACACGAATAATGTAGCTACCTATTTGTGAAATAATTTTTGAAATCGGTTCAGTAGTTCCAGAGATTACCCCCAACGTACCCACAAACACAATTTTACCTCTTTATATATTAGTATAGATAAAAGACAATGCATATGTATAATTTATAGAAATCTATTTCATTAGCAACTCGTTTGAAATTTATACTTGTATTTTTTATAAATGTTTTTAAATTTTTAAAATTTTGAATTTTACAAAGTAATACATTCATGTAACATTATCAAAATATTAATCAAATCATAAACAAAATAATCAAACCTGAATTCAATCAAAAAAAATCAATCAATTCATTTCCAATTTAAGTTTGTTCTTGTTTCAGGACCTACTACAAAAAAAGTGGTCATAACAGCTAATCCAAATGTTGTATTAAAAACAGCTGCACAACAAAAAACCACACAGGTAACTTTGATTTAAATTGCTCTAAAGCAAGATTTCAATACATATTTATTTCTGTTTTAAAAAGAGATATTTAATCTGAAGTTGTCACTAATATATTGTTGAATTGTTTCTATACATTATTGATATTAGACGTTACATATTAACTATTCTGTCAAATAATTTTCGGTATTTTTTTATACAGAAAAAAAATATTGTTTCAATCGTCTAAATTTCCATTTGAAAGTTCAATTGTCCATTTGACCCAATACACTTTCGGCAGCGACTAATCCATACGTTGAAATACTTCCTATAGACACTTTCCGGTATGGCCTTTAGCTCTTTTAGCGAATTTTGTTTTATTACGTCAACGGACTCAAAATGTCTGCCACGAAGTGGTAATTTGAGTCTGGGGAATAAGAAAAAGTCACACGTCGGATATGGTACTTAATCGATGGACATTCATGGAATTTTTGGCTAAAAATTCCCGTACAATGATTGAGGTGTGAGACGGCGCATTGTCGTGGTATCTAAGAATTGTTTCACAAATCTGGTTTTTTCGACGTATATTCTCTCATAATCGCCTCATGACGCCCAGATAATAATGTTTCTTGACTGTTTGACCCTCTGGAAGGAATTCTGAGTGGGCAACACCATGATAATCAAAGAAAATAGTCAACATGATTTGAATTCGGTTCACTATAGAAGCGCCATTCCGAAGCTTGTTGGCTGGTTTGCATGTCAAACTCATAAAACCACTTTTTGTCACGCGTTATGATGTGTTTCATGAATGTGAGATCCATATTGGCTCGTACAAGCATGTCTGTAGCAACCTGTTGGCGGTATCTTTTGACTAAAATCCAGTTCCTTTGGAATAAGCCGTGTCGCGACGCGTTTCATACTTAGAACATAAACCAACTTCCTGAGCTATCTCTCTTAAACTAGCGCGACGATTTATCATCACCATTTCCTTCACCTTGTCGATATTTTTTTCAGTCGAAGATGTTGAAGGTTTACCAGAACGAGGCAAGTCTTCATTTCTCTGCCACTTCTCTTCTCTGCCTTCTTTGAATGCTTTGTACCACTCATATGCTCTTGTTTTTGATAAAGTCGACTCACCGTAGGCCTTCTCTAACATTTTTCAATGTTTGCCTTTTCATTGATTCTGCACAAGAAATATTGTCGGCAACACAAAGTTTGAGGCAAATTCTTTGTTCAATATTTTTATCCATTGTAAAATTCGCAAAGTACACTCGAAGTCGTCTAGCAAATATGAAAATTTTCAAACAACTATTTAACAGATCGCGCCAAAACTTTACATGGAAATTAGCTTCAATAGTGCCAACCTAACAGCAATATATTTTACGCAGGCATTCTTTTTTCAAAATTCTCGGTACATACTTATTTGACAGTAAGTATATTGATTGATTCTTCGAAGATTGACGCCATTGTAATATAATTTCTAATCTTTCGTGATAGCCAAAATAAGCCAAAAGGCTATTTACTTAAACACCTAAACTTTTTATGCTAAATTTCATTTTAATCAAGAACTGCACCCCGCACTTTATTAAAAATTATCATTATATTTAAATATGTGTTTATATTTCAGATTATCAAAGATGGGAATGTGTTTAACGTACAACAAGGGCAGAAAACGCAGCTGCATCAAATTAATGTTCCGGGCAAAGGTGTAAGTAACTGAAAATATCATTGATTTAGATTTAATTGATTTAAATGGTTATGCATTTAGGTGTAAGTAAATGAATATTATGATTCATAATTAGTTGAAATCATGTTTTATGGCACCATATATAAAAATATGACTATTTAAATTTTCCCACTTTGTTTACATTTTATATTGTGAATCGAGTCTAAACAGCTGTTAAAACCGCCAGACCAATAAATAGGCAATAGCGGAACACATTTCACAAATTAATTTTTAAAATTTTTGTTGTCCAAAAATCTTCTCCATAGAACGTCATTTTTATCCCCGAATTGTTTAAAATTAACAAAAAATATAAAAATAGTCACCTGTCGTCGATATAGAATCCGATGACTAATAAATTTAAAATTCACGATTTATCGACGAATACTTCCGCGAACATTGTTAGTGTAGTGTGTCGCAGCGTTCCCGAATGTGAAGATCAAATGTGAGTAGTTGATAATACTGCTGGTAGCTGCCGTCTTGTATTACCCGCCACTTTAGTCAACTCGCGACCGCGGCCGATGAAACCCATGTTGAAACGTCGAGTAGAAATAAAAGTTAAAAAAGCATTTAATTGTACGCGTTTAGACGCGATCCACAATGTAAAATAGCCAAAGACCATATAATAATGGCTATGGTTAGATATTGACTAAAGACCCCGGCACAAGAAGTTAATTTTGTTATATAAATTAATTATTGGTACATAACTTGTACATATGTTTTGTTTACATAATTTAGAACTTTAGTCCATAAAAGTAACTAGTGTAATAGTAAATAATGAAATACATTTTTGATGTAGATACAATACATACGGCTCGTAACAAACGCAAATCCCGCAGCAGCGAAATCCGTACAAACAAACAAAACGCAAAGTCCCGTGCTTGTTCCCTCCAAAACCATTGTTTTGTCAGATAATAAAGGTAAGTACGCATACGTAAAAAGTAGTTTTAAGAAGTATTTTTACGTATTATAGTGTGCCAACAATCAGGTAGACGTTATTATTTGTATAATTATATTTGTTTATTTTATTTATTTAAACTAAGTGTAGTTCTTTCATCTTACGAAGGCGGGTTACGCTTAGTGGTGGTTGTGCTCGTACATGTACATTGTTTTAGTGTGAGTAAACTTGACAACGTTGTTCGGCTTCCGACGCCGTCCGAGTTACAAGTGTATTTGGCTTTGTAAGAGAGTGTTGTTACAAGTAGCGTCCGCATGACTATAATGTACATTAATGTAATGTACACATGTACAAGAAGATAGTTGATAGGTAATATCGCCTCGCTAGCTCACGCACTAAGCCTATCAAATATGCTTTATTATATACTTTGTCTAGATATTCTATACAATACCGATTGACAGCCGGCAATGTATAAAATAGTTATCTAAAACAATTAAAAAACCGTAAAAAATCTTTAATAATATGAGAAAAGTTCTCACTTGTGTCACCAGCGCTAGAAGTTGATAGAGGTCACCATGACGCTTGGAACAATGTGGTTATTGTTTTACAAAAGACAGAAGAAGAGCTATATCGCCTGGGTAAAAAAAATAACAAATGAAAAAAACATTCCTAATCAAGAAGGAAAAGAAGGAAATTTTACACGTCCAATGTCACGTAATAATAATGTAATAAATAAATAATTTAGAAATTAAGAGTTTTTCTAGTTTAAAATTTATGATTTCAAGATAAACTTTTGTGTCATTTTATTTCAGCACTAAATCACCAATCTTTATAGTGTAGAAAGTTGTTTTTTGTTGATTATACTTATAGATACACTGACCTAATTGAAATTTCTGTAATTTATTTTTGCAAATCAAATCAAAGATGATTTTGGTACCATTTTATTTTATACTTTACCTAATCTCCTGTCAGAATTTTGTAAAATAACTAGTGTTTGTATAAAATGCCTAGACATAGTATGTAACAGTTATAGAAATAAGTAATATTTCACACATTGGCTGAGACAGTTCGGCATTCCATACAATGAGTAGGAATTCTGTAGAATACCTCAATTATATACTTTGCTTGTAACTATATATCAACGAAAGTTACGTGTTGACGATACATGATAATAATACCTGGTCACAAAAGAATGAAGAGACTATTCCTTAAGAAATTAAACACCGGAGTAATAAAAGATCATGAAATACATTTTATATTTTAGTTTTATTTTGGTAGCTTTAGTGTACAGAATGACATTAAAATATTTCACACTATGTTTATAGGACCTTATATAAACATAATACACAAATGTACATATATAAATAATAAAATATACATACATACACACATCCATCTTAATAAACATACAGAAACACTAACCCTGGGATGACGCAAGATTTAGTTTATTTTCGAATTACGTATATATTTAGTAAAAATAAATTTAAATAAAAATATTCTTAAACTTAGTTTGCTAACGCTACTGGTGGGAGTCGGTGTTCCACGCACACAAGTGCACGTGTATTTATGTTGCACCATTACAAACAAGGCTAGCCCGTCTTCGTGAGATGAAATAACTTTACAAGTAGGTGCCATCTCAATTAGTTAAAATTAGCATTTGAACGGGGTAATGCTGCCAGCATATTGGGTACTTTACCACAAGGTCCCAATCTATATAATATATACAATATATAAATATTAGTTAATTATCGCATTAGTAAATATTTGTCTTCTAAACAACATATTTTATACACATTTATACAGTCGGGATTGGGCGCAGTTACGTTGCAATTATTGTAGCTCCATACGTGACAGTTTTTGTACCACATTTATTTATTTACAAAACGATCTCCAACATAAGATATTAAATTTAATAAATATATTTAAATCGCATTTATAATGTTCCTATGCCTATAGGAGAACACAACATTATTACTTTAAAATACAAAAGTTTAAATACTTTAATTTTTTTATATATAGAATTATAACAGTAGTCTCATATTAATACTGCAATTTAATTTTCTGAAAAATTTAAATATAATTAATTAAAAGTATCGGCGTCCTATTTAAAAAATTATCAGTAACAGTAATTTAAAAATTTGTTTTCTATGTTTGCCAAATTATTTCTTTTATAGAATATCTATAATTCTGTTATAACAAACAAACAAACTTTGTGTTGTTGCAACAAACAACACGTTCCTGCGACGGATACTCTGGCATAACTTTAATGTCACCTTATTGTAATATAAAAAAAGGCCGATATATGTTTAATAGTAGACAAATCGGTATGTGCACGCACTGTACAGCCCAATCAAGGTATAAATAAATAAATAAGAACAATTAAACAAATAATACTTTTTGTGTGTTTAGTATATTCATTTCATTTCTTTGGATTCTCTCCTTAAGAGCTTTAATCGTCTGTTTAGTACGAACAGGCGTGAAGGGGCGGACCTTTTTTTTTGTCACAAACTGGACGTTTCAATGTACCAATAGCCCGGTACACAAACATTCGGCTAACATCAAGTGGATGGAGAGTTTAAAAAATTGCATTTGGCTTCATGCCTACTTTGTGTAATCCTTATCATTCTGCTTCATTTTAATATGAGTACAATATGTAATAATGATTGGCGCCAAAATGAGAAAAAACATTTATTTTTCTCGTAATATTTTTTCTTTCTTTATTTATTTATTTTATTGTAAAGGTATTTAAGACCAGACAAGTAGATAAAGATAATATAAATACAAATAGTATGAATGTGTACATAGAGTATAACAGAATATTCTCGAAAACTGAAACTATGGTTCTGATCAATCATCCATGTCACTGAGTTGATTGACATGAAATTTTCGTAATTTTTTATTTGAAATTTTATACTTTGTAATTAGCAATAAAAATATGTACTCAAAGTTTAGTTTAAAATAGAAAATGTAAAAAATACCAAAAATTTTCATTTCAAATAAACTGTCTCATTTTTATTGTTATTCGTTATTTTCTATTTATTGTAATTAGAGAGAAATATATTGTATTTGATATTGTATTGTATATTTATTATTGTATTTGCATCTGTTGTCTGAATTAAAAAAAAATTATATGTTAATGTATGTAAATATGTATTAATGTAATGTAGATAGTATGTATATTAATGTAGGTAAATGTGTAGGTAATTTAATCCACATGCCGGCGGACAAAGTGCTGTGCAGTCAACCGCCGCCGCTCGTCGTGACGGGGAAACCTGGCGCCGGCAAAACTTGTACGTACATTATATTATAATTTTTTCTTTATTTTGAAAAAAGCGTTCAATACAAGATAAAATTATAATGTAAACAATTGTACGTAAAAGCTAATAGACCTACATTCCTAAATTTTAAATATAAATAATTCTTATAACCTGTAGCGAGAGGCATGTGATACAATTGCAAGGTACCTAGTAATCGAATTAATAGTTACTGAAGTTGTTTATGTAATTGTTGAACTTGAATTGCAGAATCCTTTTTTTTTTTTTCAAAAATATTAATCTGTAAATTCTTAATTTTACCAATCGAGGCTGCGTTGAATAAATGGTTGTTTAGTACAGTTGCTCGAACATACTGGAATGTATTACATATTTTGTTTCATGTACAGTATGAATGTGTATAAAATCATGTGCAATTTTTCATTCAGAAATTAGAATCACCCGAGAAAGTGCGAATATGATTAGAGTCTGGTAAACTAAACGTGACAAAATAAAATTTGGGACTATTTAAAAATCTAAACAGGCCCTGACTTGAGACGATCCAACGCGAACGGTTTGATTCGAGCCTCACGTATTTAATAGAACAATTTGACTTTGGTTTGAAGAGGTATTGAGCAACATAGCTTTAGTTTCTATCCTGAAGTTTCGTAGTAGCGGCGTACTTGCAATATAATACTTAATTTGTCACAAAACATTTGTCCACATAATACAGCCCCCGTAATAGAAACGATCTGACGAAAGTGGGTTCTGGCGGATGTGTTTTAAATCATAATGTAAGCAGTGACATCTTTCTTATTAAATAAACGAAGGCAACAATTCATATTTTTCTAAGATATCGTTCATATTTTTTTTTTAATCCAGCTTCAATTCAAATATTATTGTCTAATTGGAGTATTATTGTCTTTGGGTTGCAGTATTTTACGAAATTCCTAATAATAGTATTTTGGAAAAAAAAAATATAGTTAAGTATTAATACACAGTATTAGGTGCTTACCTATGAAATGACCGATTTGTATGAGAAACTGAAATATTTTTTTTTGTTATTAAATTATCTACACACTTTGGCCACCTCACGGGTAGTTGATTGATGCCACTCCTGTAAAAGTCTCGTGGATGGGCATCAATGAATTCTTCAAAAGCCTTAATCACAGTTACTTCAGAATCAAAATTTTTTTCCTTGCAAACAATTGTCAAAATTTCGAAAGAAATGGAAATCTGTCGGGTTAAGGTCCAGTGAGTATGGTGGGTCTTGCAAGTCCAACTCTTGAAATTTTAAAACTGTCGTATGAGAAGTGTGAGGGGCGGGCATTGTCATGAAGAAGTGGAGATGACCGATTGCCCAAACTTGCTTGCTTTGTTGCCAGCTTTCCACTATCGTACACCAGCTCCTTATAGTAAACATCTGCATCAATCGTTTGACCAGCTCGCAAGAAACTGTAGTGTACAATACCGGCACAGGACCACCAAACTAGCGTTCTCTAGCGTAGCGTATCTATAGATAACTAAGAAAACCAGTAGCGTTTTCTTAGTTATCTTGTGTTTTGCACATTGTTGGATTGCAACTACTGGATCCAACCACTGATACGAACGTTTGCTGTTATCGAACTGGATCCATTTCTCATCGCAAGTCACGATGCGATTCAAAATTCCTTCGTTTTTGTGCCAGTTCAGTAACACAGTGCACACTTCGACCCGTTGTTGTCGCTGACGTTCGTTCAGTTCATACGGTATCCACTTTGTGAGATTCTTTATTTTGCCCATTTGACGCAGATGAACTAACATTCTTATATCACCAACACCAAACCCTGCTGCTAACTCAGCTGTAAAGTGGCCAGTAATAAAATCGGTCATATCATAGGTAAGCACCTAATATTTCACATTATAGACATTTTTCTGTCTTTTCATTGAAGTATAGCAATTACAATTTTTTTATAAGACATTGCATAATTCGGAACAACGCTGCATTTAAATAGAATTGTGATCCATATCGTGATAAAATATGTCTATATAGTCTTTGTTTAGTATAAGAGTTACCTCACAGCAAACAAGGTAGTCTTTTCGCATCTTAAATACCTTAAATGAAATCGATAACTAATAATTTTATCATTAATAACTTAATCGATGATATTTTTTTTTATAATGAAGTGGACGGACGAGCAAGCGGTCCCACGTGATGTTAAGTATTACCGCCGCCCATGGACACCTGCAACACCTGCACACGTACTGGTGTTGCCTCACCTTGCAAAATCCTATTCACAGCTTTCTTAAAGCTTTCCCATATCGTAGCTCAATGGAAAGACCTCCAGAGGCAATTCGTTCCACAGCCTACGCGCTACGGGTTCGCGGTATAAAATGATTTTTTGACTGAACAGTTCGCGACCCCTCCGTATCGAGGAAATGCGGATGGACCGCACTTTATGGAATCAGTGGAAATTACTATCAGTTTAATGATTTACTATGTGGAAATTACTAAAAATATCAGTGGAATATTACTATGATGTAAACAAATTAAAACACTTTTCTAAAAAGAGTCGCCATGCTCTATTTGACCGCTCGAAAGCTTATGCAATAAAAAGGATGCTTTTTTGACAAAATAAATTAATGTCAGAAATTAACTTTAACTTTCCTATATAAAGTTGTCAACGTGACATTTGAACAGAAAAAGTTTGTAGAATGAAATTCAGGAATATTTTAAATATAAATTGACGCAGATTTAATTTATGAATACTTTCTGTATTTAAAAATATTCAATTAGAGAATCTAGAACACATTAATTCAATTTTGAAAATTTTAAATCATTTGGTAATTTGTGTGTCGTAGCAGTGAGTTGATGTGTATAATTATTATTGTCCTGCACTTTTCAGTGTCGGCAAAACCACAAAAGTTCGTGCGGTTAGCGCCCGTCTCTAAATCACAGCTAATTGCGGTGAGTACATAAACATTGTATGAAAAAATGATGCAAGAGTTGAATAAGTTCAGTAGTGTTTATGGGGTACTTGACTGTTAAAAAATAATATGAAAATAAAATTCAAATAGTATAAAATTGTAGAAATAAATTAGTGAAATAAAATCTAGAAAAATAATTGAAATAGAGGTCTTAAAATCACAGGTTAGCAATGTCTTTCTTCTATACTGCCATTACAACCAAGCATGATCAACAGAATGCGAAAGTTCCCCTTCAAACAGTCAAGTACCGTAGTGAGATGAAATTTTATAATTCAATTGTGATAAGCTTTTATAGTTTGATATTATGATTTCTTATTTGGCGGTGCAAATTAAAAACCTATTAAGTGCACTAAATAAAACTGATGAAACAAAAAGCATGTTTGAAATTATAATAATCATAATTACAGTTAAGACTGATTATAAAATGTCATTTGATTATAAAATCAGACTTTTGTATTTCACCCTTATCTTGTATTCCACGATACAGCTATAAATATTGGTAAACGATAATGCCATAAAATGAATCCGATTTGGCAATAGTGTTTCTTTCTTAATAAGTTTTTAATTTACGCAGCCGGCCCATATCAAAGTGTAAATCAATCATCGCTCAATTTAAGATGCTATTCATCTGGTATTCTGACATAGAAGCTCTTCTAATTGTATAATTAATTGTCTAACATAATAATTATAATACTTTATAATAGTATTATTACGTTGTGGTGTGGTTCAGATAAAACAAATAAAAAATAAATACATATTTTATACAGCAGCAATCGATCAAGCCGGTGCAAAGCCTCCTAGCACCTATAACGATGGACGCACCAGCAAAAGAGACTATAATTCCCGATTTAATTGATGCGAAATGCGAAGTGGATGCTGAATCTGAATCAAAACCCGAGTCCTCAAACGAGGGAGAGGTTGAGTCGAAAGAGGCGTTACACGCGTTACTGATCGAGCCAAATGAGCAGGAACAGGAAGTGTCAACGCATGAGGTGCAGATCGAGTTTGAGAGGCAACAGGTAGTATTATACCATATTCATTACTAGCAGTGCCAGCAGTTTCGTTCGCGTCAACTTAAGAGTGATTCTCGCGGGAACTCTGTAACGGATCGAGATTAAATGTATCGAGGTTAAGGTTTTTGTGGGATACGCGTTCAGACAGTCAGTCAAAAATTCTAAAAATGATTGTTTTGGCCTCTATCGTTCGTAGAGTACTCTGATTTGATTTTTTTTTTCAAAAAACATGTACGAGACACGGCTCTCACTATTTTATTATATATATATATATAGATATAGATATATATATATATATAGATAGCATGAGACAAAAGGTAAAGAAATAAGGCAGTAGTTTTGAAATTTAATTCCTATCGCTTGCATTTTCCTGGGGTTAAACTTGCATGTTAGAGCCTATATGTTAGATAGAACCTAAACAAGAACGAAAGACTCAGTCTAAGCTCTAATTAAAATAAAACAAAGTGATCTCTTTTAAACTTTTATCACAAGCGCTGAGGCACTACACCACCTGTAAAAGAGTGGACTCGCCAACCTGTAGCATTTTATGGTCATTTATCTCTCATTCACAAGACAATATGCATGAGGAGGCCCATATCCGGCAGTGGATACTGAGAGGGCTGGTTGCATTGCGATACCTTTTGTCTCATGCGTCAATTACGTATATCACCGGCTCGTCTCTTTGCAGTTTTAGACACTCAATCCATAATGCTAGTCTCATAATTTTATCCTTTCTATTGGAATCGTTTTAACCAAGATTAAATTTCCATTAAGATTAAAATAATAAAAATATTTTGTTCAGTTTATTTTATGTATTACCATAATATATGTGACATTATCAGGGAAAAGTGACCTTATTGTCGATAGGACTTATTGATGTTTTCAAAATCTACATAAAATCGAAGTATGTATATAATATCATGTATGTGGGTGCTAAGGAAAATTTTTAAAAAAGTTTAAAAGACAATGTCCAGAAATGTGCTTAAAAGTATGTTCCCGTTGGAAGTTACGCTGTTATTTGGAAACTAGAATATCTATATTTATGACTAATACAAGAATTTTACAGTTTTGTTCAGAGGTATTGCCAAAAATCTACACCTACAACCATAATTCCCGATGTGATATTATTTTTTTTACATTTTTTTTATTATTTTACTAAGTTAAATTTGATGTGCAAGCGCGCTAGGCAACCATAGTAAGGTGTATAAATAAAGTAACAATTAATTAAACGTTTTTATTAAAAGTTATCACTTATATTATCAGACAAGATATTTTTCCATTTTTCGTTGTCCTTGATAACAGCAATGGACAAATTGTTATAAAACTATTAAATATCAACATATTGTGTTAATAGTAATACAACTGATAGTCACACATTATTAGCTTCGTTCGCGGTAAGGATTCAGAACTGATTCGGAACTATACGCATGCGCAGTTCAAATAATGCCGTTCGCGGAACACACAATTCAGAATTTCTAGTTACAGTTCTGTGTTCGCGGAACCGTCGAACTCGATTCAGGATCGGTTCAGAATCAGTTCTATCAGTTCTATAACTTTGGCAAGAATCGTAGTTCCAGACATGTTTTTACCTAACGACATTTGACATACATGCTGCGGCTATATTCAGTTGGTTAGAAACTAATAAACTGGTTAAATAGTTAAATAAAATATAAATTTTATTAATTTATTAAGGGTTAAATAAAATATGGTTAGTTTTGTTTGTTGTTTATATAAATAAGTTTATATAATACTCTAATAAGAGTAATGTGTTTTGGTGGGTCCACTTAAATACTTGCCAACTTAGGGGTTTTCCCCCCAAATTTAGGGGGTAAATAAGTGGGATGGTTTTTTTTTAGGGGTTTTATATTTTTAGGGGTATTTTTAGGCATTTTTTGACTCTTCATATATTTTTTTGAATATATATTTTTCATATATTATGTGAAAGTATAGGCCCTGGGACAATCCAAACTATAATAGCTAATCATATTTATTTGTTGACCTAGCGACTTAACGACATCTAGTACAAATATATTACAACTACTCTGTGGTGACTGGTGGTTATTGTGCTTATGCTTACTGGAAATACATATGTACGTTGATTATTGTTTACTTGTTTAATTCGATTTTGTTGTTGTACTGCTGTGCCGACAAGCAATTTGTTAATGATGCCTAAAGAAACTAAAAATAAAAAAATGTACAGTCAGAAGTACACGTAGATTTGGGAAACAGATCCAGATTTAAAAGGTAAAGAAATTTCATTGCATTTTTGTAATTTATATTTTTTCTTTTATTATATATTTTTTTAGGGGGATTTCTAAGTAATTGGGGCGATTTTGGGGGTTTTTGACTTAAGCTTTAGGGATAAATATTTTTGAGAGTTGGTAACACTGCCGATGACAGTAGATCGTACGCAGTTTGGTTCCGAAATCGTTCGCGGAAATAAAAATCACGAATCGGTTTATAACCGAGCATGCGCTCTACTACGATTCCAAATTAGTTCAGTACTAGTCCAGAATCAGTTCTGAATCCTTACCGCGAACAAAGCTATTATTAAGGGGTTCTGATCTCGTGATCAGTTTCTTGTTTCCTGTGATTATATTATAAGTACAGATTGAAATTAAAGACTAAGTGATTTTGAATGCTCAATGTCATTTTACAAAAAACATTTTGGAGGGGGACGGTGCTCGCTCAGCCGCTGAGTGCTCTCTACTGATCACATTGCCTCTCTCACAGAAGACTACCTTGAAATATACTACATTTCTCACTTTATCCAACTTCCCTAAAGTAAGTACTACGTGTTTTGGTAGTGAGTGACATATGCCAGAGCCCATTTCCGTCCCATCCTATCCAGTCCCACCTAATTTTCCCAACCCTTCCTCCAAATCCATTCCTCTAAATCTCCAAATGTAGGCAACGCATCGGGGCGTGCCAACGTTTGTCAGTCTGGACTGATGTTGGCATGTATCGCGGATGTTCATAGGCGACAGTATCCTCTTACTACCAGGTGGACTGTCAGCTCGTATGCAGTCTTATTTCCAAAAATAAATAAAAAAAACATTTAAAATAAAAACACGGAACTTTTTATGACCGACAACAAGGTCACTTTTCAAAAATGTATGGTGAGAAATGTCCACAATTTACTAAACTTTATAAGTAATTTTAGGAAAAGTAATAGACATCACTGAGTAAATTCGATCTTAATTGTGTTACTATTAGCACAATATGTTGATTTTTAATAGTTTATAACATTTTGTCCATTGTTCAATTTGTTCAAAAGAGTAGCGTAACTGACTGACAAAATTCATTCAACAACTAGCAGCGCCGGCGACGCCTGAATGATCACAAATTCATGCAATACAACGACGTTACCATTTGTGTTATGCCGACAAGGGCGACAAGTAGCCATAATTAATAAATAATGATGGATAATAATAAACAAATAGGTATATCGTATTATATAAGGTCGGGGAAAAAGTTTCTTCGTATTTTATATACAAATTCAAGATTTTTTTTTAAAAGTTTAATTACATTTAATTATAATATATATGTGCCGTTTTGTTCTATAACTTGTTGCCATCTTGTAGGTAGTGACATGACCCCGTTGCTGTAGAAATTTTTGGGATTTTTGGTCAAAAAATTGCGACAAGTAGTTTTGACAGTCTCCTCTCTTGATGTTAACCTTACACTACCTAAAGAATTGAAGTCTGTGGAAGTGGAAATCTGAGGGCGCAAGGTTTGGGCTATATGGTGCGTGCATCAACATTCCCCAACCAAGTTCTCTCAATTTTTGCTGAGTGGCCAAAGATGTGTGTGGTCTGGCGTTATCACGATGAAAGACCACACCCTTTCTGTTGATTAATTCCGGGCGTTTTTCTCAATTTCTTGCTTTAGCCTCATCAGCTGTTGGCAGTAGATATCCGAATCGATGGTTTTGCCCGACGGTAAAAGCTCATAATGAACGATGGTTTTCCAATCCCACCATACACACAACATCACCATATTGCGCGATAATCCGGGTTTCGCCACAGTCTGTGGAGTTTGGCCGCACTTAGACTATGATCTTTTCCGCACGTTCTTGTCGTAAGTGATCATCACCAATCAATCTTTTCAAAAATGGTTCGGTTTCATTGCGTTTGAGAATCGCAAACGAGTACACGGTTCATTAGGTTTCTTCCAGTGAGCTCGTGTGGTACCCAAATATGCTTTTTTGTGAATCCAGACTGTTTCAAATGAGTCAACCTTTTCACTATACTTTGGACAAGGCACCCCTTTCTTTAAAATTTCTTTGTTTTAAGAATGTGTTGAGTAGAGAACATGTTTTAGTGTCTGAGCAATATCAATATATATATATTTGAAAAACGATATTTTTTTAGTCATTTCACTAATGTCTGATTACCTCGAGAACTAGAACCGACAACAAATTCCCTTTTCCGTGATAATGTTTCCTTAACCAAATATTAAACTTCATTTCCTTAACAAAAATAAAACTTAAATTTGTGTTAAGTACTTAAGTTATTAACAGCGACTCAGCCATTACGATTTAAAAAATCCTAGTCCACGGGTGTAACTCAAATATTTAGGTATTTATACTTTGAAATAACTATCATTATAAATTTACTATTAAACCACAAAATCCAGAAATTATGTATTGTTTACATTAATCTACCAAAAACTCAAACCATCACACTTTACTACCGATATAACACTTACTTTGTCTTCTCAGACCCCGCCACCACAAGAGAAGTGTGTAGACCACGAGGAGGGTAGTCTGGAACAAGAGTTAGAACACGATGCGGAGCGCGAGTACGATTCTAGCAACGAGGAGCACCCGCTGATCGTGATCCCGTCCGCTTACCTGAAGCAGCAGTACCGGTACGAGCCGCCGGGCGCCGACGACGAGCTCGACCCGTACCAGGCGCCGCACACACCCGCACCCTCCGATACAGGTACCGATACACTACACTAAACATAAAGCAGCAGTACCAGTACGAGCCCACGAAAAGCTTTATCCGCACCAGGCGCCACACACGTCCGTGTTCTCCCTGTCCGTGCTGCTATTTCTTTGTCTTTAGCCGTTGGTCGCTCAGAATTTCTTCTTCCATTAATTTGTTTGGAGTGAGTGCATCTATTCTTCAGTCCATCTAATCTCAGGGCGTGGAAAATTGCACTTGCATAACAAAAGAAGAAATGCGATTCCTCCTGAAATTAGGAAAGCTCCAAATAATAATATTTTCAAACGGATGCTTCGGGCGCATATTACATATCCAGCGTATATCGAGCAGTGGCGAGACACGGGCTGGTGGTATGGTGACAAAAGTAACAATTTGTTTTTCAAACTACTTACGAAATGTAGTAGGTACGGAATAAATACCGAATTTAGTAAGTATTCTTATATTTAATATTAGTTTTCTTTGCGTAAAGTTGCTATCAATAATTAAGATACTTTTCTTGCAGAGCCCGTTTATTTCCTTCATTCTGTATATTGTTTATATATATATATATATATATATATATATATATATATATATATATATATATATATATATATATTGTTGTTTTCAAATGAACTGTAGTTGTGAATTTGAGGACAAAGGTTTTGTTGTGTATATTATGAAAGAGGGCTTACTTGTTGAATATCTCCTGTGCGTTACTGGTTTTAATCAAACAACAAAATGTCACGCAGACATAGCTATAAAGAAAAGTAAGTTGTAACTAAAAGTGAAGGAGACAGCTAGGCCCCGCGGAGAGAGACTCGCGCCGTCGCGTTCACGTTTAGGCCAATTACATAGACCGTCTCCGGTTGCGTGCACCAGTATCTACTTCTAGGAAACTGTTGAGAGGTGTTCTCAGTTAGGCGCGCCGTCGTCTCGTCGGTTAGCCGACAAACTAAGCTTATTGTTTATTGTGTTTTTACAGTCGCATTAGTAGATTACTTATTTGCACATGTTTGGTAATTTTCATTGTATTTTTTTAGGTTTAGTGTCCCTCTATTATTATTACTATTTCTTCTAGATAGTTTTACTTTCGTATCAGTTCACTGCAATACTCAACTCAGCTTTAAAACAAAAAAAGTTAACAGGAAATCTTTAATTAACAAAATAATTGAGTTTTATCGATGGTAGGTAGGTCGATTTATTTAAGAAAAAAATCAAAATTTTAAGTATCTCGGAAATTACCAACTTTTGGTCAGGGTATGTAATAGTGAAAAATAATTGTCACACTCCATGGAGTGTGTCGATTATAACATGTTACTGGTCGGGGTGGTAACATGTTACCACCCCCTGAAAGGAACGCTTCTATTTACCAGTACCCTTGTATACATATTGTTATTCTTTTTTTAGAACACCTTTTTTATTATTGTGATATAAGAAATATAAGAACGTTATTATAGCAAAAAAAAAATACTTTTCACATTTGATTACATGACTACATAATCACCAACCAAGCGTCCAACCAAAACGCAGAAAGAGGCGACCGGCAATTTATATTTTACATTTATATTTATAAAATATACCTACTAGCTTGTAGTTTATTTAGTTTTTTATATGATTATGATTTATGGGTTTCCTAAATGATGGTTTATGAGTATAGAACATTGATTTTTATATATTATTTGTTATTGTTGAGTATAGACATGGTGAGCAACGAGTTCGGCATGCGTCCGCGCAAAGCGTGCAACTGCACCAAGTCGCAGTGCCTCAAGCTGTACTGCGACTGCTTCGCCAACGGCGAGTTCTGCAACAGGTGCAACTGCAACAACTGCTGCAACAACCTCGAGAACGAGGAGTTCCGCCAGCAAGCCATCCGTGGCTGCCTCGACCGGAACCCCAACGCGTTCAGGTAATGTTTCTTTTTACATATATAACAATGGTGCAATTAGTATATTCTACCAGTGTTAAGTTTTATTCGTAATAAAGAATTTCAAAGTCTAAAACGTATCCTGTCAATGTTCAGTTCCGTTGCAGTAAGTCTGGAGCCGTGCAGTAAAGTGAGAGTAGGTTTACTGAGAACAGAAGAGGACTCCTTGAACACACACTAAACACGCAGTTCTATAATGTTGTTATTTGATCATTTTGTCATTTTGTTTCACTTACGTTACCAGCCATTTCATAGTCCACTGCTGGACACGGCCCTCCTCATGCACAGGGTCTCGTGCATGAGACTGTGCATAAAGGATCTGTGCCCCTAAAATGCCGCGCTGATCAAACGCATTGGCGAGTCCACTCTCTTAGGTGGAGTTCCTTGTGTCATTTCAAGAAATGACGGTCTTACACTAATGATGATCACGCTAATGATGCAAATACAACGATATCTAAACAAAAAGTCGTTTGACGGAAAAACAAATGAATCACTGATTTTGAAAAAGAATGTCATAGTCATGAAAAATAATGTTTAAATTGAAATTAATTTGAATTTGCAATTTCAAACCAAACGCAAGATAACTAAGTCTAAGTGACCACTATGACATAATATGGCAATTTCATAAGTAAGACCCTAATATTAGTATCAATAACAATAAAATTATTAATTATCCATCTTCTCTGTTGTTTTAGGCCTAAGATCGGCAAGTCCAAGAGTGGTGGTCCTGAGTTAACGAGAAGACATAACAAGGGCTGCAATTGTAAGAAAAGCGGCTGTCTCAAGAATTATTGCGAGTGTTACGAGGTAAATATTATTGTTTGAATTCATATAAAGGTATTGAAAAATATTAAATATAAAAGAAATGCACATGAAAGTCGTGCTTATCTTTTTAGGAGATATTTATTCGTAGTTCTAACCATTAATCAGGTGGATTATGGCCAGAAATTTCATTGTTATTATAAAAGGGTGTCAGTGCTCTGCAGTGGGACCCTATGTAGTTGTGGTTACGGATTTCAAAAATTGTTTTATCTTACATAATATTTTAATGTAAAATCCACTAGTTCTAAATCTAGTGAACTGTGAACTTCTCCATTGTGGCCGCCTACGACAACAGTGACGTTTTTATAATACCATATACACGTGCTATGTATACACATATACATGTTATATGTATGTATACCATATACACCATATACATGTTATATGTTTGTTATGTATTCATTAGGAATATTTGAGTTAATTATATATACTGTTAATCCTCTCATCACACTTTGAGGGGGAGAGTGCACGCTGCAATCTAACAGCTGCTGGGCGCGCTCGACTGGTCATGTTACCCCTATAACAGAAGACTACCTCGAAATGTCCTGCATTTCCCACTTCATCTTATTTCCCTAATGTACGTACGTGTTTCGGTAGTGAGTGAGATGTGCTAGAGCCCATTCCCATCCCTCCCCATTTTCCCAACCCTTTCTCTAAATCCATTCCTATATCTCCAAAGGTATGCAGCGCATCCGGGGGCGTGCCAACGTTTGTCATTTTGGACTAATGTTGGCATGTATCGCGGATGTCTATGGGCGACAGTATCCACTTACCATCAAGTGGACTGTATGCTCGTCTGCCGCCTTCGTCCATAAAAAAAAACACTTCCCAATATATCGCAGTATTTAACCCAAATGTTGACTGGTAGAAAATGTCTTAAGGCATTAAGCTCGCCTTTTGTACGATAATGTGCAATAATGCTAATTAAAAAAATAGATTATAGTTTTTTTTTCATATATGGTAATGGTGCAATTAGCACATGTCAAGTTTTTCTTTGTTAAAGCAATTTAAAACACATTTGGTCAATGTCCAGTCACGTCGAAGCAAATCTAAGAGTCGCTCAGTAAAGTGATAGTAGGTTTACTGGGGATAGAAATGGACACCTTAGAAGCAAACGAAAAATTCAGTTTTATATCTTTATTTCATTATTACAAACATTAGTCACAAACACTAGGCGCTTTGAAGTTTAATAAACAATCACTATTAAACCACAGAATCAACAATACATATTTTTTTCATTAATCAAACAAAAACTCAACCTTATTCTCGAGCTTCCTGCAAAAAGTGCATATTAGTTCTTGTGAGTGAGTGATCATCAGCTGAATAGTAATATTGGTCGTGCGTTGTCCAGGCTAAGATAGCGTGCACATCGACGTGCAAGTGCGTGGGGTGCCGTAACGTGGAGGAGACGTTGGAGCGCGCGCGGCGGCGCGACGCCGCACACGACAAACCCCCGGACGTGTTCCGACCGTCGCCGCATCCGCTCAAGTGAGTGCATAGTTATCTGCAATGCAATGCCATCGCCCCTCTCAGTATCTATTGCTGGGCACGGGCCTCCTCATGCACATTTATTTATTTCTAATATTAATATTTGACATTTTATATTTATTGTATAAACACATCACAAAACCGATTGTCGATTTGTCTGTGATGTAGTTAAAAATATTTTATTCTTCATTAATTTTGTGTATACAATTTATAATACTTAGTTAAGGTAACGTTGCTTACGATTCACTACATTACATCGTTTATAATTATAGATCGGACTTTTGGGTGCTATTGACAAAATATGTCATCAAAAGTGACCAATATGTATACCAAGTGACCAATATGACCAAAAAAATCCAGGGAAAAATTCCGTGTCTCGGAATTACATATATCACTGGGATATCGAATATGGATGAATGTCGGAATTACGAGTACGACTATTATGTAAAGAATGGATACGACTAAAAAAATTCTTCAATGCTTAAGAATGTGGTATTTAGTAATAGATGTAAAAATATTAATGATGAGATTCCGAATAGGATAATTGTTTACTAAATAAAACACTCATATAAATGTACAGGGTATAATTTCTTGATTTAAAATACAAACAAAACATAAAATCTCTTAGGTATATAAAATATATCAGAATAAGATAGTACTCATCAAAAGTATGTTTTCGGGAAAAAACATATTTAAATACTTGTCCAGTTGCAATAATCGTGGTCCGTTTTTCAAGCCAAAAATGTCGAGTTATGCAGTTAAATCCAAAATCCAGGTAACGCGCAGGGGTCAACAAATAATGGCACAAAACACACGGATAGCAAACTGAACAGCACTCGACAAACCGAAGTAAGCGAATGAGTCAAAAAATGCTCGCGATTAGAGATGGGTCAACTCAAGCGCTCAGTTCGAGTTAACTTGATTCGGATCTCACGAACTCAAGTTCTTCGACTTGCGGTTTCACCTAACCCGTGGGAAAAACGGGATAAAAAGTAGTTTATGTATTAATCCAGGTCTCCAGCTCAGTTCCAAAGTAACAAAATTTAAAATTTAGGGCCACGGCTCTAGAATTTACAAAATAATGTTACATTACAATTTTATAAGGGTAATAATAATAATTTTTTAAACATTTATTATTTTCGAATTCGTCAGGCATCTTGTTCGAAATCAACAAATCAGGAAATTAACAATTCGATTTACGTGAATTACGACCAGTCGTGTTTTTTCAAAGCTGGCACATCACTAGTTGCAACAAGAGAGCGATATGTATGTTTGTCTTTTTTTTTCTATTTTATGGTAGGTACGCTAAAAAAGAATACAGTAGAACCTCGCAAAGGAGATAGTTGAAAACCTCTACAATTCCAAAATCTCTTGTTCCCTTTAAGCCCCAAAACCTCCATTTCGCGAATTTTAATTCTCGATAATTCGAAATAATCAGTCTTTCCCTACAACTATTTTAGTACATATTTAACCCCCGTAAATCGAAAAAATTGTGTATATCTTTCATATCTCGAACATACAGAAATGGATCTACTACCTCTATAACTCCAATATTTTAAATAAATAACCGCGATAGCTCGAAGAAAAATAACAAATATACCTACCGCCTTTGAAATATTGCCGACAATAGTGACAGTAGGTATGCTCAATAGTTTTCTAGGTATTTTGCAAGAGATAAGCAATTTTTATGGCTGTCGTCAAAAGGTTCCTTTTGTTCAATTTTGGGTACCTATTTATGGTTATTGTTAACTTAAAATTGTGAGATTGCATGTATGAAAAAAACTCAGTAGGTATACCACTTTATGCTTTAAATTCTAAAATATTTGTTAATAATATTTTTCTAAAATTAATACAATTTCTAAACATTTTTCAAAACTCTAATAAGGTTTAAAAAGAAATATCGGGATTACGGAATTTCCAATTCCCGAATGTCATATCCATGTTTGTGACAACGTTCGAATAGCACCCAAAAGTCCGATCTATATTTATAATATACATACTCGTAATATAATAACTATGGGAATGAAAACAACACAGCAACGCGGCGGCGCGCAACGTTGTCTTGTGCATGAGGGATGAATGGTATTAAAACGCCACGCTGGCCCAGCTGGTTGGCGAGTCCAGTATTATAGAGATGGTGTAGTTCCTCAGCCTGAGTTGCCTTTTGCGACACCCTCGAGAAGTGATGGGGTACAGCCGGTCTACACCACACGGCACTATTTTTCCCAGCCAACCTTGGAGCTATATAGTGATGGTATGGTAGGTGTAAGTTAAACAACATTATAGAAAATAAAAATTGGAAGAAGTACAGTATGCAAAAATAATAATAAATACTTGAAATATACATACATATACATACGTATATGTAACCAGACTCGGTTGTTTGATAGCGAGCTTGTCCATCATCGTTTGCAGTTCTTCATAGTACACATCTGCATTAATTGTTTAGCAGATGTCAAGAAGTTGTAGTGGATAATCTGGTACAGGACAACCATACATTCACCATGAGTTTCTTTTGACTCAGTTTACGTTTGAGACATTGTTTGGCTGCATCTCCTGGGTTCAACCATTATGACAAAGGTTTACGATTATGATACAGGATTCGTTTCTCATCACAAGTGACAGTACTATTCAGAATCCCTTCATTTTTGTGCCGGTTTAGCAAAGTAAGGCAAACTTCGACGCGTTTTTGCAGCTGGATTTCATTAAACTCATACGGTGCCCACTTTCTGAGCTTCTTCACTTTCTCCATTTGACGCAAGTGAATCAATATCATTTTGACACGTACGCCGAAGGGTGCTACTGACTCAGATGTGGTTTGAGATGAATCCGCTTCCGCTATTGCTTTCAATTCCCCATTATCGACTTTAGTCTCCGGTCGTCCACGGGATTTGTTCTTAAGGTCGAAATTTCCAGAACAAAAACGATCAAATCAAAAACGCACCGAGGGTTCGTTTGTGGTGTTTGGTCCGTACACATCGTTGATGTTGCGTACCGTCTGTGCTGCGTTGCTACTACGACGGAACTCATATTCGAAAATAATGCGAATTTTAACTTTTCCATGGTCGCCAACACAACGATATCTAAGCAAAAAGCCGTTTGACAAAAAAAA
This sequence comes from Sesia apiformis, assembly GCA_914767545.1. Taxonomy (NCBI): domain Eukaryota; kingdom Metazoa; phylum Arthropoda; class Insecta; order Lepidoptera; family Sesiidae; genus Sesia; species Sesia apiformis. The sequence goes on from OU611963.1 coordinate 5,333,498, forward strand.
AATAACTGTGTTTGAAAAAGAATAACCATAGCTTTAAATTGAAATTAAGAGTTTGGAATTCTAATCCAAATGCAAGATAAAGGTCAAAGTGGCCACTATGAACAAACGACAATTTCATAGGTAAGGCCCTAATATTTTCACTTTAAATCTAAGAATGTACTCTATATGAAATATCATTTAAAGCATTAAGGTTTGTACACACTTGTAGACATGTTTCGCGATTTTTGTCTTCGACACATGTCTAGAGTTGTCTACATAGACATGTCTATAGACCAATTGCCGTCTACGAGTCTGTTGCGAGACCAAAAATCGCAGGTCTACGGTCTGCCGATCGGAATGGGAGACCACGTGCAATGATAGACACATTGCGCAACATTTCGTCAGTGTGGACCTCACGACGAGACGCGAGACACGAGACACGTCCCTCTCTTTCTCCACCTACCGAGTGTGTGTTTCGGCCGTTTTTATTTACAGTGTTTAACCATATTACAGTCCTCAAACCATCAGAAGCAAGTCTTCAAAATCGGTTGGTGTCAGCCGGGTGAAATTCCGAAAACCCGTCTTCCGTCTTAATTTATTTAATAACATATTGCCGAACCTAGGTCCTTCTGCGAGCACCTCGCGCGTCCACCAACGTTTACGTTTTCGCGTTCTTTCATTTGCAATCAGCACTAAGCATGAACTCATTGCGCATAAAACAACGTACTCCATTATGGACTGACGGAGACTAAATTCAAATCATAGTGTGGACACTAGACGAGACAAAGTACGGTCTCCATAGACGGTATAGACAAATCGCTCAACATGGTCTATTAGTGTGTACGAGGCTTTACAATGCTCTATTCTGAAGTGAGGCCGTGCCGATCCGGTGCCGAAGCGTTGATTAAGCTTGCCCTTAATCTACCTAATAGTGTTCTTTTTAAGGCGTCTTAAAACTTGCCGGAGATTGAACATGCTTTATAGTTAAAGGTAATGCATTCCATAAGTGAATCGTTATGACAGTGAAGGAACGTGAATCGAAAGTAGAAGAGTTTGTTTGTTGTCGACAGGCAGCCGTGCAACTTCCTGACGACGGAGGTGATCGAGGCGGTGTGCCAGTGTTTGATCGCGGCCGCGGCGGAGGGCAGCTCACCGGTCGCGGACCCAGTGCGCGGCGTTATCGAGGAGTTTGGCCGCTGCCTGCAGGACATCATCGGTGCCTCGCACCAGCCGGCGCCCTCGCTGCTCATCAACGAGGTGAGTGTGTTGTGAACAGAGCCGTGCAACTTCCTGACAAAGGTGATCGAGATGGTGTGCCAGTGCCAGGTCGCGGCCGCGGTGAAGGGCGGCGCGCCAGCACTTTGGGGATCTTCTGTGAATATTATTGTTTATTTATTGATGTGTTTAAATGGCTGCTGATGTCTAATTTTTCCTATTTACTATATGTGTTTTTTTCTGTCGTTGAATATAACCGTGCACGCATGTATGCAAATGCATCTACTTTTTGCAATTTTGAAATGGATGTTATGTTATCATCTTCCTTTGCAGAGTTTGGGCTTGGTGATTATGAAATTGACCTTTTTCTCTTATGATATACCTTGTTGATTTTCCTTAGTTGTAGTTGTTTGCGCGAAGTGAAAGTTCAGTAAATAGAAGACGGTAAATAATAGTACATTGTTACCCTAGGGGTGAAAGTGACTTATTTCAGTCCCGAGACTGGGTTTGGTGCCCGAGCGCAGCGAGGGCGCCAATAGGTCGAGGGACTAAATAAGTCCTGAACCCCTAGGTAAACACTGTGCTTTTCATTACGAATACAAGGAAAGTAAACACAAGCCATATATGCAAAAAATATTACTTCAACTTCCCAAGAATTTGCATTAATGTCGCTTACCCGCCTTTTTTTTTTCTTTTTTACGCGCAACATTTTTCAAGCGCCATAATGCCAGCCAGTCTTTTTGAGTAGTACCTACTTATTGCTAGCTTGATAAAAAGAACTTATCATTATAGATTATTTCTAATTTATGTCAATGATCTATCTAAATTAATTTTGACGCGGTTTAATCGGTGTCTTAAATAACATCACAAACAAAAATTCTACAAAGTTAAGAATTAATATAGTATTAATCGAAGTGTGGCTGTATAGGAAGTTAGATCATGGTTACATATAAATGTGAAAATAGTGAAAATGAAAAATTTCCTATACAGCCACTCCATTACAGCGCGATGTAAAATTGAAATAATATAAAGAAACGCACCCATTAATTAAAGAGTATATTTTTTAAATAACTTTATTATAATTTACTTTCAATAATTTCTTCAAAATAACATAGATTTCGGCAAAATATAAAAAAAAAAACATTTATGAAAATGAAAAGTAATTGGCTGAAAAGCTGGCTAACCGCGCGGCCGCGTGGCCGCGCGACAGAAAAGAAACAAAACAGGCGGGAAAGCGGCAATTCGATTTTCATTTGTTTTTCCGAGTGGTAGTGTTTTGTAAACTTTTGTACTCGTAGCAGAGATTTTTTAACACTATGAGTTCAACAGATTCGGACATGGAAACTCAAGTATCCCAGAAAATATCAAATATGAAAATACCCGGAAAAAACATTTCACTAACTATAAATAATTGCTCTAATGTCACCATAAACTTTAAATAAATATCTCACCAAAGTTGTTGATTTATGAAATAAAATTCATTCATTTTTTATTTTGCTAATTAGTAGTTTTATTTATACTTTCCTTGTATTCGTAATGAAAAGCACAGTGTTTACCTAGGGGTTCAGGACTTATTTAGTCCCTCGACCTATTGGCGCCCTCGCTGCGCTCGGGCACCAAACCCAGTCTCGGGACTGAAATAAGTCACTTTCACCCCTAGGGTAACAATGTACTATTAAAATAGTGCAATAAAAAGTAGATTATATACTACTACACAATATACCAAATTGTATAATAAGCACACATAATACTTCTAGCCCCAACACTATATTGTAGCCGAATAGTACTTACTATTAAAATATTTGTGATAAATATATAGTTTATATTCACATACAATGAATAATTAAGTTAGATTTTATTATTATTAGGTATACAGATGCGCCCTCTCTTATTTGCTACACCCTAACAGGATATGTGTATAATAGTTAAAAGTTGTTTTGTAATTTGTAACTCTGTATATGGTGCAATATTAAATAAATTAATCATAAAAATCAATATACATACAAACATAAGCCATACCCCCTGGTGTTGCAGGTGTCCATGGGCGGCGGTAACACTTACCATCACGTGAGACCGTTTGCTCGTCCGCCCTCTTCTCTATAAAACGAAAAAAAAAAAATTATGCCAAACGTAAGTTGTTGCAGTTTTACATTATACAGGCTTAAGGGTGTAGATTGTTGGCCTGAGATCTCGATTTCGAGCGACCGCAGCGCCAAAGTTTAATGTAACATCCGACGGGGCGGATGAATGACCTAGAGAGCGCGATTTTCAAAATGTTTTGCAACAAACGTTCCACGTTGAGAAATTGTTATTGAACTTGAATATTTACAGCATAACAATAACGTTGAATTTTTGGAAACTAGCTGTTGATTCTTTTTAATAGATTAATAAGAGTAGTTGAGACACAATTTTTATGTTTTTCTATCATTTGACATCTGACATTTTTGTATTCTACTTACCTAAAATTCCAACTATTTATTTATTTGTAATTTCACTACCAAAATTTATTCTAATTCGTAAAATATTCATTCAATAAAATAATTGCAAATTCAGTAGGAAGTGTGTTTATCTCTACGCAAGGAAATGTGCCTATTGCGTAAACTCAAATACTTACTTTTTGTTTACGATCACCTCGTCGATATCTAAAAAAAATCCTAGGGTTTTAAAAAAAATGTCAATAAATGAAACACAAGTATAAAAATGATTTATTTACTACACAATAACAAATATGAGTCGCCATTACTCGCTATCTCAAAAGCGTGCTAGGGTTGTACAAAAATTAGTAAATAATTCATTTATTTACTAATTTTAACAGAAGTTTGTAAATTATTAATATACTAATTAAAAGTATGTAATTAAACAATAACGAAATATGAGTTCAAAATTCTAATGGTTTTTCATTCGATTACGGATCAAGTTCTGATTTCTGCTAATTTGATGATAAAATCAATGGCTATCACAAAACCTATCAGAATGAAAACGTTACCAGCTGCCCGATTCACGTAAGTAATAAAAACCGTAGCGCAGTGACGTCACTTCGTTTTTTGCAAATTTAGCCCTTTTAACCGACTTAAAAAAAGGAGAATTCTCAATTCGCTGTATTTTTGAACCAATTTTTATGATTCTTTACACCAGGTAACTCAGAAATTGTATAGTAATTGAGCTATTGGAAGATTTATGACAATCCAAGACTAGATAAGTAAGTGCGTTTAAAACAGAAAACCAAAAGGCGATTTCTAAGTTCCTAAGTTAAAACGACTTTTGGACTGGCGTGTTTACGTGAATCGACTGGCTGGGTAGTTAAGTTACCTGTATCTTTCAAAATCATTAGGCGTTCTTCTCTTTCATAACACGTAAAGCTCTTTCTTTCCTCTCTTTCATAGCCTCTATGATACTGGGCGCGTCACGAATGGGCATGCTTCGTGACTGCCGAGGATCAACTAATTCTGGAAGTAGGCAATCGTAATAAAACCTAACTAATTTCATCTCCATTTTCTCCTCCCAAAATTTGTCGTCCTTTTCTATAATATAAACTTTCATAGGTACAGTAGCACCAAACCAGATGCCAAGCATGCAAACGTTTCTTTTAGTAATATGTACCTGTCCCTGAATTTGGAAATACCAGTTATGATTTTTATTTATGACATAACCCTTGGAAGCCTTGTCCTTAACCCAAAAGGTATGTTTGGCCATTGCTTCATCAAGAGTCATGCCAGCTAAAGAATGTGGGCACTTAATTTCAATTAAACCGTTTGCATAAATGCCATCTGGTGTAGTACCAAGAAATTCATATTGATCGTCGACGAACAAACCGCAACCTTGTATACTAATATTCTCTTGAATTTCTAACTGTTTAATTGCGGTTTCTTCGTTTTCGATACCGTACCGTACAGCAGGCAAACTGGAGATATTACTACCATAAACGATTTTACGAACAAGAACAGCACAACTTGTGCTCTCTCGTTTTTTACAAACTTCCCCGAACGATGATGAGGTTAGTAATTTTCTCCTTGTACTCATCCACTCAGAACTACTTCTTTGCAAATGGGTCGACCTTTCAAGCTCCTCTCTTTCAGCACAAGACAACTTTAAATCGGCTAAAAAAGATGACTTGGCTTTCTCATATAATTCTGGACTCAGATCAGGTTTTTCGCAGTTTGGTCCATAGTGAGCGTCTTTCGATACAGCGCTGTGGCTCTTTTTCAATCTTAATTTAGGTTTAGCAATTAAACGGATTCTACGATTACAATTTTCCACTTTCGCGATCAAAGGATTAGGACTAGATTTAAATATTACTTCATGAGTTTTACTATGAATCGATCCTGTATTAAAAGACACAACAGCAGCTGCGCATCGGCCCGCATAAGAACCACGGGAAGAATAATTTACACGCTTACCCCCTACTAATTTGGCAATCACTGCGTTAAAACTTTCAACTATATTACTTGTACAATTATGAATTAAACTTCTAGAATGATATGACAGTCTTTTACTTAAAATGTGTACCGCGTCCATTAATCCGCATCCAACAATTGCTGGAAGCAACCCAACAGGTTCTATTCGACGAGTATCAGGTCTACAGAAATACTCCTTGCAATATTGGTGATTACCAAATACGTGTTGTGGACCATTTAGGATATCTTCACTAAGATTTTTTATTTTTTCTTCGAGTGACTGATTTTGATCGCCCCAATATTTAATAGCGCATTTTACACCCGTTCTTAAACGCAAATACCTTTCTTTTAGGAATTTCCGCAATTCGCAAGGATACTTAGTGTCTTTCGACAGTTTCTCCAAGCTATTGCAGTAGTTTCGTAAAAGATGATTTTTGCATTCAATTTTCTCTACTGTTAAATTACCGTACGGTCGCGAATCTAATATTTTTTTATAAGTACTGGAATCGCCGTCTGCTACAAATTTATTATAAATTACACCGTGATCAACAATGGAACGTTTAAACCCCTCAACTATTATGGTCGATTCCATACCGGTAGATGATCCCGAATAATTCTTGAAACAACGGTGTTCCGAGGGCTGACTGTCGTTCTTTGCGGCTCGTGCACAAACTACGCAGTATTTATTTTTAACTCCAAAAAACAATACTTTATTAGTTTTAATGCCAATTATCGCAGCTGCGCCGGACAAGGCGGAAAAATTCTTACCATAAGATCTCTTGCTCCAACAACCGTCAACAGCAACAGATATTAATGGTGTACCATTTTTATCAACACTACCTATAGACACTGCGTACTCCGCTTCTTCCTTGACAGCTTCTGCCATGGAATGTGCTGCTGTCTTTTCCCACCAATCGCAAACCGTATTATTAATTTCATTGTATAATGAAGGTGACATGATTGGTAGGGCTACTGCGGCAGTTAATGTTTTTAACTGATAGTAGCTCCCACCAGATGATATGATACCAGATACAATTTGATGATTCACTTCCATTCTATCTTCTTTCTTTTCAATCAAACACACAGTAAATTTCATACTACACATACTACATTTCATGATGAGTTTTGAGTCCAGACCAACTTTTACTTCACCTATTATACTGAGGTAACTTAACTTACAATCCATTGGACCGTGGTCCCCTATGGCCTGAAGAGCTTTAAAAAAAAAAGAAACGTCTACAACTCTACGCCCAACTTCCATTTCATCCACCTTTCCCTCTTGGTCGTTTTCAATAACTAGTTCCTGTAAAGAAAGATAATGGCTTGATTTTTTTTATAAAAAATAATTAAAAATTTAAAAAAATGCAAAAGAATTAATACAATATTAGGTTCCTGATGAATAGAAATTATAATTTCTTTACGCATTAGGTATTGTTTTTTTATGACGTCACCTATTTGAACGTAAATTTTCTTTTGAGAAAGTAATTGAGAAGTATTTCGGTACTAAGGTGTTTGTCTCTCGATGAAAATAATAAATATTGCAAGAAAAATCTATAGGTAGGTATTGAGATTTTGTCTTCGCCCATCACTAACTAAGTAGTTTGTTTATTTATGTAACAAGTCTACAAGAATTACGTATAACAACTTACCTCTATACAGCGCGTAGCATTGTTGCTCAGAGTCTCGGCCCCAAGGTTTTCTTTATTTTCAATGCTGGAAATATTATTCATCAATATTATCCACTTTTTATTTATTTTGTACAACCCTAAGCCAGACGCTAGGCGCCTCGCGTCTGTTTGGCGGTATAGGTATGTCGACAAAGTTGCGCTGTCGCCTACCTACTTCCACAATTTGATATTTAGACAATACTAGCCGACCCGGCGAACTCCGTATCGCCTTTTTTTTTTTAAAAATCCTATTATTTTGATATTACATACAGATACTTCAATTTTATTTATCAGTATAGATATAGATAATACAAACCAATATTTACATGTTATTGTAGGTATATGTCTGAATCGGGCGATCTAAATCATATGACATATTGTATTAGCTTTGTAATGTACCCTGTTCAAATGCGATAATAAATAAGTAGGGAGGAACTTACATTTTATTCCGAGATCTTTTGGCTTTCATATTTTTATAATGCGTACAAAACTTTCTTTTCCCTGGCATGCCACTCAAATTCAATCAGTCCTGCGAAAAAAATAGCCTATGTTACTCAGTGATAATGTAGCTTTCGAATGATAAAAGAATTATTAAAATCAGTCCAGTACTTTTTGAGTTTATTCGTTACATACAAAAATCCAAATCTTTCCTCTTTATAATACCTATTAGTGTAGATATTGTATTTTTTACGATTTATATCTAGTTCCATCATGGTTTTCTTTCAGACATTCATTATATCGATACTTTCTACTAACTGAAAATAAATTAATTATAAAAATGTTATACTTACAGTTTTTTATTATACAAAAAACACAAATTCACAATACGTAATTCTGCTGTCTGCAGCCGACAAGCGTGGTGTCGCGTTCACTTACAGAAAGGAACTGCCGCTGCAGACCACCGAGATTGCACGAATGAAACGAACGTTTTATCCCATACATTTGTGTATGAAAAATTTACCTTAAAATATATCTAGATTTTAGGGCTTTAAAAGAGGAAGTCTTTGTTTGTAAAGGTATAAAAAGAAGTATACAGCTATACTTATTGGTTTCTTCAGTGTTCAAAAAGTGTTTCTTTTTATCAATTTGTGTTGATTTATGGGGTTAAATCTGAAAAATACGAAGTCATGTTTTTGCATTTTTACTCAATTTTGTGCGTTTGTTGACGTTTATTATATAACAACTATTAGGTTTAAGAGTTTAATATAAGCATGAACATACTTATTGGTCTTTGATTGTAATATATACAAATTATCATTGATATCAATCATATGTAAATAGGTTAAATATGAAAAATCGTAACACTCTTTTCGGTGATTTTCACGATCTACACCCTTAACTGAAAAAGAAGAATAATTAAATGTACAACAGAAAAATTATTAGAGAGAAGTTTGTCCGGTTGTTATTCTCTTATATAAACATTTTAAATTTTTCGTCTTAATACAATCCCAGTGGGTCGAAATGACTTTGAATCCGAAATAATCCGAATGGATGACCCACCCCTTATAAAATAAAATAAACGTGAAAGAACTACATTGGCTATTATATTCATATCAGATTTTGAATTTGTTTCAGGAGGGAACGTGATACAAATACGTACATAACGGAGACGGCTTTACTCATACTGTATTAGAAGAGCGAAATCAGTAACTATGCCAAAAAATTTGTCTGAAACTGTTTTACGCTTTGCCATGTATTCCAAAAATGATATAAATATATTAATTCTTTCAATAAGCGCGCTCTTGTTTTAAATATAAATACAACAAGTTGTATAATTGATACCGCTATCTTTTTTTTATTTCGAAGTTCAATCTATAGCATTAATTATGGAATATGATATTGGGCAAATGACCGCCGCGGCTACATTAAGTGACGCGCATTCTGGAGGTCCAATTTTCTATCACTCTATCGCATAAATCGGGCTCAATTTGATTAATGACGCGGGTGATGTTGGCCTTTAAGACATCAATTTTTTGCGATTGATTTGCCGGCATTTAATGTAACCCCACAAGAAGAAAGGCGTTAGATCACACGATTTCGGTGGCCAGTTGATGTCGCCGCTTCGCGAGCCTGCGACTTTGTCCTGCAGAGAATATCCTTTGTTGCATGCACTGTGTGGCACGTGGCACCGTCTTATTGGAAACCACATACCGCTACCGCAAACAATTGAGGCCAACATTACCCGCGTCATTAATGAAATCGAGCCCGATTTATGTGATAGTTATCAAAAATTCGACCTCCAGAATACGCGTCACTCAACGCAACCGCGGTGGCCTTTACCCGATATCATATTCCATTATGAATGCTAATTATACAAATTGTTTTTATTTATATTTAAAACTAGAGCGCACTTTTTGAAAGACCCTTTAGTAGTAGTTTATGTTATAGGTAAACTTACAGGATACTCCTTATCTCGAACCGTTATAATTTCCCGCGAGAATAATTGCAGAATTTTACATAAGGGATATGAATTATGAAATGACGCTTTACTATCACTCCATTATATTCGCTATTCAATAGGATGGGGTATTAAATAGGTATAGTATTAAATTATGGGATAGGTTGGAATAACATGGCACAGGGTCGGGCCAATCATGAAATATTGGGCAGCACAAAGGTCTTGGTAACCATACAATATTTGACGACAAATTCAGGTTAACCATAAAATATTTGAAATTCTTAACTTCAAATGTTGTCTTCAACACCTCAGATTTGTTAAAAAAATCGATTGAATGAACTTGCGACTATCGCATTTTATTTACAAGAATTCTTACGCTTAATACCGCGTTTGCTTTATGAGAATTGGCTTTACGCTTTACGAGAATTTATGTTCCGCATTCCCTTTTTACCTTATAAAACTGAAAAAATTCCTGTTCGAGGCGTCAAAATTAATAAAACTGTAAAATTATTCGAAACGGGATTTTGTTATTTATTTGCTTCTCAAGTTACTATCCACAATAGTAACTTCAAATCTACAGTTTTCTCTTTATATTCGACATTTTGTATTAATTTAAGCGTCATAATGAAGTGAAATTCTATGAGAGTTCTCCTCATGACCTGATTAGACCTGATTATTGCATGCAAGTAAAGGGAACCATTATAGTTGATGGAGTTATAAGACTGTGACATTGTAAGTTACATTCTAGATATGCATATATGCATATATTAGGGCCTTACCTATGAAATTGCCATTTGTTCATAGTGGCCACTCTAAACTTATTTATCTTGCATTTGGCTTGGAATTCCAAATTCAAATTAATTTCCAATTTAAAGATATGACATTCTTTTTCAAAATCAGTTATTCATTTGCTTTTCCGTCAAACGACTTTTGGCTTAGATATCGTTGTGTTTTCAACTATGGTAAAGTTAAAAAGTCGCTTATTTTCGAATACCAGTTCCGTCATGGCAGCAACGCACCACAGACGACACGCAATATCAACGATGTGTACGGACTAAACACCGAAAACGAACGTACGATACGTTTTTGGTTTGCTCTTACGTTGTTCTAGAAATCTTGACCTTAAAAACAACCCCCGTAGAAGATTGTAGACTAAAGTCGATAATGACAAATTGAAATCATTAGTAGAACCGGATTCATCTCAAACCACGTCTGAGTTAGCAGCAATATTCGGCGTAAGTGATAAAACGATATTAATTCATTTGCGTCAAATGGGAAAAGTGAAGAAACTTGGAAAGTGGGTACCTTATGAACTTAATGAAAGTCAGCTGCAAACACGCGCCGAAGCTGCCTTACTTTGCTGAACCGCCACAATAATGAAGGGATTCTGAATCGTATTGTCACTTGTGACTCATCACAAGTGACAATACTATATGAGTGGATCCTGTATGATAATGTTAAACGTACGTCACAATGGTTGAATTCGGGAGACACAGCCAAACAATGTCCCAAACGTCTTAATGATAACGCTCGCCCACAAACTACACGACAAACAGTTTCAAAGTTACAGGAACTTAGACTGCTCGACTGTAAACTCTACGTCACTTACCGTACTTCCCACACCTTGCCCCTAATGATTTCCATTTTTTTTTCGGAATTTGTATAACTTTTTATACGGGAAAAAATTCAACTCCGATGAGGCAGTGAAAAACACCTTCAGAGAATTCATCGATTCCCGTCCCCAGGAGTTCTATAACAGAGGCACCAATCAACTTCTATTAAAATGGCACAAGTGCTTTGATAATAATGGACAATACTTCGATTAACTAATTATATAATTTTCATACAAAAAGAATATTTGAAGTTTTCCATATAGAACGGCAATTTCATAGGTAAGGACCTATTTTTAAATAAATATTCATAAAATAAATTCACATGTTAATAATATTAGATAATTTATGTATTATATATTTTTTCATAAAACAAATTATTACTGTACATATACAATCTTATTGTATAGTCTCGCTAGTCATAAGAGATATTTTATACCGTTGATTAAGTTAAAAATAAAATTGTAAATAGCAATTAAATGATATGTACATGACAGTATTTTGGTTTTTATTTTCAGTACATAATTTTCCACATTAACTTGATTCATTAAAGGTGCTCAACTCAAACAACTTAACATTGGGTACATATGGTCTTTAATGGGCTACGGCAAACTATCAAAGGTATGCCGGTAACTTTAATTTTACGTTTTTGACTTTGTTCAGCAAAAATGACGCCAAGCGTACCATCCCTCACTGAGCGACCTTGAACTTTTAGATCAGGCTTACTGTAAAGCCAGAAATAAATAGTTTTTAAGAGTATCTATGCCGACTTAGATAGAGTGGTTCGAAAAAATCTTTATGGTACAACTAACTGGAATAGCTACGGGTAACTGGTCAAAGTATAAACATAAGGTTCTGTCAAATACGACTAATTCCGACATCGACTGAGAAACTTTCATTTTTCCGCCTTATCGAAGAGCACGTTTCGGCACTGTATGTCATAACTGGCTGGACGCACTAATTGAACATTTTTGTCTTCGTGCATCCTCGTATGGACGACGCATTTTCCCAAATGCTGCCCCAATGCCGAGCTGAATGGGTCGGTCGGCCTCGCGACTGAAGTTGAACTTGTATAGTCCCAGATTGAGTATTGTCCAAAATATACATATTAGTAGTTCCAGCGTTAAAGACTGACCGGTTTCGAGACTACGTACTCGTTGAATGTGACTTATCTTACTCAAGTTCATTCATCCCCAGAACAACGCACCATTATAGTTAAACAATGCATTATGGTTTATTTCAATTCATTCGCCATATATTTGGAATCGAGTAGAATCAAAAAGTAGGCCAATAAGTCATTATATCGATATTTTTAGATAAAACCCTAGATATGATTCATTTATTACGGATCTTAGAGTTCAGAATTTCCTAGAATATTTTAGATTTTCCGCACATTACGTTTTCAATCAAGTTTTATTCGAAAAATTACTCGTATATACCATACGTCAGCATAGGTATATGTGTTGTTGATCTCTGATAATTCGTCGATGGAGTTACATCGTGTAATGTGAGGTGAGGGTAATGATTCCGCTATAAATAGCGTACGCGGTGTGGGCTATAAATAGGGGATGTGTGTAGTGGCACGTGGCAAACGTGCCGCGATGCAGTTCCGTGTCGTACCGGCCGATGAGTGCACCGCGATTTAGAAGTATCTCGAAAACAGGCGACAATGATTTCACGTTTCGAGGTGCAGAGGAATGACACGCTGGGCAGGTCTGCTTTATTATTATTTACTTTTTGTAAAGGGGCATAATTGAACCAAATAGAATATACTCGTATTTACTAGTGATAGATTTACTATTGATCAAACAACGTGGAACAAAAATGGAAATTGTTTAATTTCTATTTTTGTTCCACACGTGTTGTTTGGTACGATAAATAAAAACTAATGTATATCTGATCTGCGCACCTATTCGGTTTTTGAATATCTGATCTTTGAATCTTGCAAGTTTATTTTCAGTTTTTATTTTCATCTGTTTTATAAAATGTTACGTTATTTGAACGAAGTATTTAGGTATAGACTATTGGCGGGTTAAGATTTTTCTACCTTTATTTTCAATTTTGTTTGATTAATAGCGTCACAAATGTTTAAATCAATTGATATTAGAACCTGGCTTTGCAATTGTTATCCCAAACTAATATTAATTGTAAACAGGTACCTAGTAGCAGGTAAAGACCTAAAGTCGGGAGAGACTGTTCTGTACGACGAGCCGTTTGTGTTGGGGCCGCATGGTGAGACCTCGCTGGTTTGCTTCCAATGCTATCAGCCGTTAATTAGCAAGTTTCTGTTATGTAAGAACTGTGCCGTGGCTCCGGTGTGTCCCGGTGAAGGGTGCCCAGAAAAACTTATGAGTAAGTCGGTAATAATGATTAATTCTGTTTCGTTTTGAGTAGAATCTTTACAGACTATAAGAGTTGCTTATATAGCTTACAGAAAGTGAGTAGACTCTATCTCAGATACTGCCCGTTTTTATAGATATCTAGTTGTTCGGCTGCGTCATTGCAATTGGTTTCAAAATTTAAGTTATTTCTCGTGTTGCTTAATAATGGTTTTTGTGATTGTTATCTGATGATGTCTTACATAGGATTATTTTTCGACTGTGTAAAAAGGACAATGCGATTGCAAATAGAGGCCTGTGGCCTGCAGTGAGAAGTTATAGGTTGATATCGAATAACAAAGGGCACTGAACCAAATTTAACATAGAAAGAGTGAAGAACATGTTCGGGATTTCCCTTACATTAATAATTAAAATTATATACGTAATAACATGATATAGCTATCTACGTAATAATATGCGGTACGTACGACCATAATGCAAATACTCAATATTTGACAAGTGCCGTAAAGTGCTCCTTAAAAGTTCTGGCGCTGCCATTTCATTCTGGTGAAAATTGTAACAACTTGTTTGCTTAACAGAATGGCATAGCCAAGCAGAATGTGATTTCTTTAGAACGCTAAAGCTATCAAAAGCGTTGAACCCGATGACGATGGTCAATAACGTAGGATCACTCATTGTTCTCCGTGCCATGTTGAAGAAGGAGAACGATCCTAAAGCCTGGAAGGAGTTCCTCCAGTTAGAAACACATTTGGAGGAGAGGAGAAATACTAGTGTTTGGGAGCATCATGAGACCACTGTGAAGGTAAGTCTCAGTATAGGTATAAATTGATATTAGTTTTATTTTGCACGAGAATATTTTGTCTCGAGTTGATACGAGTATATAGGTACTTTGATGGTACGCTTTTATAAATAAATTGGATCTATCAGAGGTGTGTGTAGGAGGTGACAAAACAAGCTCTTTTCAGTCATATACGAGGGGCGTTCAATGTATTCTCGGTATAGGCATGAAAGAATAAGCAGAGGATTCTGAATAAAATTTATTTTTCAATGTAGTCCCCCATCACCTCAATACACTTATTTGAACGGAAAAGTAACTTTTCAATACCCTCTGAAAAATATTTTTCTTCCTTGTCTGAAAAATGTCCATTAATTGCCGCCTTCAACTCTTCATCGTCGGAAAAATGCTTACCTCGAAGATCTTTCTTAAGGTTGGGGAACAGAAAGTAATCACTAGGGGCTAGGTCCGGGCTGTAGGGTGGATGATTGATTTCTTCAAACCCGCAATCCCGCATAGCAGCCTTGGCAGCGCGCCCTTTGTGAACCGGCGCGTTGTCGTGAAGAAGCAATACACCTGCGGTCAATTTTCCGCGTCTTTTTTCTTTTATTGCCTCCTTTAAATTACGTAGGGTGTTTGCGTAAGATGCGGCAGTAATACTTTGACCTTTTTTTGTGTACTCAATCAGTAAAATTCCCTTAGAATCCCAAAACACTGTGGCCATGAGCTTTCCGGCGGATGGGGTGACTTTAAACTTCTTCGGTGGGTCTGTTCCTTTTTTATGCCACTGCATGGAGTCTTGCTTGCTCTCAGGATCATAGTGATGAACCCACGTTTCATCACCGGTAACGATTCGGTCGAAAATACTATGCGGATTTTCACCACAGAGCTCCAAAAACTCCTTGCAACACTCAACTCGCACTTGTTTCTGAAGCGCCGTGAGCATTCGCGGCACCCATCTTGCACTGACCTTTGACAGATTCAGATGCTCATGAAGGATAGTGTGAATGGTACCCACGGATAGCTTAGTCCTTTCTGCTAATGTTTTCACTCTCACACGGGCATCTTCTAGTACAAGTTTCTCAACGATTTTGACATTTTCTTCAGTAGCGGCACTAACCGGCCCACCGGCACGGGAGTCGTCTTCAATACTTTCTCTACCCCGTTTGAATTCACTAGACCACTTCTGAATAGTAGATAATGAAGGAGCAGAATCTTGGTAAACAGCCACCATTTCTTCGTGAATAACTTTTTGAGCCTTTCCTTGTTTTGTAAGGAATTTTATCACAGCGCGATGCTCGATTTTTTTCAACATTGTCGTATCAGTCATCCTAGTTGCCTTTTCGTAATGATATCACGAATACTAATGGTGACAATTAAGTTAAATTTTATATTTATACCCTCAAAGAGTGTCTTTAACTAATGAGATAATTTAATTACCCTCATCATTAGTATATCACCCCGATACCGAGAATACATTGAACGCCCCTCGTAGATGGGTGCAATTTTGCATTAATTAAAACGTAAGGAAGGATGGACTTTAACACAGATTATATAATCCTAAGACGTTAAAGCCACATGATAAAGTTACATGATTAGAAATGCTCATATAGAAGTACGTGCTACAAAATTAAGTTTGCTGTGAACCTAGGTTCTACTTTTTATTTATTATTTTTTAATTTACTCAATAAATTTCGTCCATTACAGTTTATCGAGTCTCTTGGCCTACTCGAAGGTGTAGAAGATAAGGATCTGGTACAAAAAATATGTGCTGCAATAGATGTGAACAGTTTCGAAGTGCGAGGGCCAATGATCCCTGCTATCGGATGCGCTGAGGTGTTACGAGGTGTTTATCTCAACGCGGCGCTGTTACCCCACGACTGTGTCGCCAACTCGCATATGTCTATAAATGACAACAACCTTTTAGTGTGTCATGCGAACACCGACATAAAGAAAGGGGAAACTATTTACTATAATTACACAGACCCACTAAAGGTATGACGAATAAATATGGTACTAGATTGTTTTATATGTTCATGCGAATATTGTACTAATATATCTATACCAATAAAAGTAGACATATCGAGCCTTTTCAGGTAGAAAATCGCAAGCGTTAAATTATAAAAAATCAAAATATATCCTGGAAGTTATCAAAAAACATGTTTTACTGCAAAATTTGCAACTGTGTCTTACAACGTTATTGGACGACTAAGGAAGAAAACAAACCCATATTTAAAAAATAACTCGCTAGTAAATTAGTTATTTTGATGTGAGTTAGAGAATATTTGATTTATTGCTATCCATGTCATTCAGTGGCCTATGCACATTGGTTTTGAAATTAAATAGTACCTAACGACTATATTTTTATAAAAAAGTCAGACTGTCTAGTCCACCTGGTGTTAAGTACTGCCCTTAGAAAAACAGGCACAGTGCATTTTTACGACATTGGAGAAAATCCAAAACAATTTGGTAAAATTTTCAATAATTTAAATACAAACTAAAAACTTGGAGTTTTAGATAAAACAAAAAAAATACTTATCCATTGTTTATTTTTATTTCCGAATATAATTTTACTTATACTTTCGTTAGAAATATTACTACCTGTCTTTTCTTCGTAGGAGGGTAAAGTAGATCTGTCACCTTGCGACATCCAGTTATGCGCCAATATCAGTCCAGCTCCATGACACGCCCCCGGATGCGTTGTCTCCTTTACGTTAGCGTAGATGAGTTAATACTTATTTTAACTACTGTTAATGGTGAGCTTTGTATGGGATACACGTGACTGGTCACTCACGCTAATATCACTACTGAAAGGTGACGCCATTCTTTAGTAGTGCGGTCTATTTTTCGAATTTGTAATCCCTATTATTTGGGTAATTTTTTCATTTATTTAATTAAACTTCTTTGCACGAGTAATTGTACTTACAACTATCGCCATACTAACGCCGTTAACTAACTAACTTAACGCCACATAACTGCCATTCTGTGGTTCAATCTATATAGGTCTACTCTATATTAAACTACACAAAAATCAGTGTTAGAAAAATTACTCCATTCCCGCTGTCAAGTATCTTATTATTTATATCATTCACGTCATAAATACTCGTATATGTATGAAGTATAAATTTGTCTATTG
Organism: Sesia apiformis; assembly: GCA_914767545.1. NCBI lineage: Eukaryota > Metazoa > Arthropoda > Insecta > Lepidoptera > Sesiidae > Sesia > Sesia apiformis. The sequence continues at coordinate 5,351,011 of OU611963.1, forward strand.
AAATTAGGCTAATTGCATAATAGAGTACACCTAATTAACGAGTTATTAAAAGGTACATTAATTGTGAACGTTCTGCCAAGATTGGTAAGCAAATGTCAATAGGTGCAAATAGGCATAGGTCTCTATTCTAGGTAATATCATTGGTGACCTATGAATTTTGCAACCATTATCAAACAAAATACATGTATTTAAATGTAATTTGCTTGATCTGTGTTTACAGTACTTATTCTTTTTAGGAATCTTAGATCTATAATAGAAAGTTTTAAAATCACTATTTCAAAGTAAAAATTCTGTACTTACTAACTTCATGAACTAAGACAAATTGGAGGGCGCGTGGAGCGCGCAATTCTTAGCTGACCGAAATGAAATTTGGCAAAAATAGTTTGTATGTGCGTCAGTTAATTTCGTAAATAAACAAACTGTTCAGTGGTTCCATAATTATGACTGTTGAAACATCTCAAATAATTCCGAAATATTATACTAATACATAGTTTATTAAACTTCAAAGTGTTTTTCGTGCATGGTGTTTGTGATAATCAAACAAAAGCATGGGACTGCGTTTATCGTGCGCTTCCAAGGAGCCCTCTTCTGTCCTCAGTAAACCTACTATCGTCTTACTTAGCGACTCCTGACTTAGCAATTAAACAACAACCGTTCAAAGTTGTTTAATTGCTATGTATAGTAATCGCGAAAACCTAAGACTCCTGACTTACTTCGACGGGACTGGACATTGACAGAATACGTTTTGGACTAGACTAGACTTTGAAATTGTTTATTATGAAGAAAACTTGACACTGACAGAAAGTGTTAATTGCGCCATTGCCATATATATATGAAGAAAAAGCAGGTCTCATGACCAGAGATGGAAAAAAAAGTTTTCTTTATTTCGAACAAAACAAGCAAATTTTTTGTTTCTGACCGTTTTTTGTTTAAAATAGGTGTTTTTATTTCAATAAAAAAACATGGATGTACCATATTAGAAATATTTGAAATCCACGTTAGTTACATGCAAAGTTTATGTGGGTAACAAGTACTACCTACTTACATTATAATCTAATACATACATGGTTGCGGTTTATATACCTGTCGCTCGATACTCTATTGCCTCATGGATTCGGTACTTTTAAAGACCACTTTGAAAGTACCGAATACTGATACGTACTTTACCTAGCAATTAAACAACTTTTAACGGTTTAAATCGCGTATATTTGACATTATTTATATCCCGACGTTTCGAACACTTTGCAGTGGACGTGGTCACGGGGTGACTAATTGATTTTATTTGTCACTTGAGTTATTAAGAAATTATTACTACCGTCTGAAATTTTTATGAACTACCGTCTGAAATTTTTTAATCATAACATTCCCTATGCACGCAGTATTCGCTCACGGTGTCCAGAGGTCTTGCAGTATGGCGTTGGCCTTGTGATTTAATTAATTTAATGACTGGATCCCAAGCCGGTGGTACTTGCCAACCATCTTCTCTATTGAAATTTGGGTGTTTCTTGATTTCAATAGCCTCGCGTAACCTGCCATCTTACCATACACCATACCGTACCACCGGCTTGCGATCCAGTCATTAAATTAATTAAATCACAAGGCCAACGCCATACTGCAAGACCTCTGGACACCGTGAGCGAATACTGCGTGCATAGGGAATGTTATGATTAAAAAATTTCAGACGGTAGTTCATTAAAATTTCAGACGGTAGTAATAATTTCTTAATAACTCAAGTGACAAATAAAATCAATTAGTCACCCCGTGACCACGTCCACTGCAAAGTGTTCGAAACGTCGGGATATAAATAATGTCAAATATACGCGATTTAAACCGTTAAAAGTTGTTTAATTGCTATGTATAGTAATCGCGAAAACCTAAGAAAATATTACGTACTTTACCTGTTTATAAAACAACACTAGAATGGATCCTTATTTTCAGTAAAGGTCACGCATAAATATAATTTGCTTAAAATCGTTCTTATTTTTTTTAATACAAAGATTCATTTTGCTTTTGCATTCCATTTTGTTTGTGAAATGCTGAATTTTTCATTTACACCTACAAAATACTACACGGCTGTTCAAAATCAAAACAAGGTAACCGACTTTCAAACAAAGTCAAATACGTTTAAGGGACGTTTAAATGTAGTGTGTTCCGTTCCTTTTAGGTATACTTAGAAAAAAAGGAAGAGATTTAGGGATGCCATTAATGTTAAAAAATGTTTGTGAAACTGAGCATTGCCCTGAGTTTGAACAAATTTGACAGAACTAAACATTGGTTGGTTTTTTAATGCCGACAACAAGACGAAGAAAAATAATTTTATATTCCGTAAGGGCGGGCTGTTACTGTAACAATTCAGATTCGAGCATTACATCAGTGAATGCGTCCAGGCGAGCATTACACCTGTATGATTGTGCTCAAAATCGAATCTTGCATTGTTACATTACACGCGAATGCTCCTCCCCGGTCAGTGACCGCCCTTACATAAACTTTTTCCACCAACCACAAAATTAAGTTTACTGGTAACAGAATATCTCGAATTTCTTGTACCTAAGTTATAAAATCTAGGAACTTCGGTATAGTTTTCCTATATCTTTTGTGTAAATACCATACCTAGAAACCCTACTTTTTTTTATTAATTTTAGCTTTATTTCTTTCAAAGATAGAGTGGGGGGAACATTTTGTAAACGCACATTTTCAAAAATTTCTTTCAAACTATCCAACTTAAAATTTCAAAATATAATTTTAGAATGACTATATTTGAAGAAATTTTTTTTGAAGAAACTTTCCCAAGTAGTCTAATTAAAGCTGAACAACATGTTTTTTCATGTTTTTATATGTTAGAAACAGTGTTTCTAACACTATTTCTGACAGTCCATTTTAAACTTGTTTTTAATAAATCTGTTAAAAACAAGTGTTTTAAAACACTTTGTTAGAATTATGCTATCCCTGCTCATGACATTATGACACGCTACAATTTTGTTTATTATTTTTGTTTTAAAATGTACAAAAGATAGCGAAATCTACCTTTCTGAACGGCTCGTAGGTACCATTCGTTTTTTTTTTAAATATGGGTTTGTTTTCTCTAGTTATCAAATAAGCTATAAAAACATATTTTTCTGGAAAAGTCAATTATCCTACTGTTTTCTAGGGGACACCTTTACGACAGCAACATTTAAAAATCGGCAAATACTTCACATGTTCTTGCCGTCGTTGTGTCGACCCTACGGAATTGGGTACCTACATGAATTCTGCCATATGTCCCGACTGCAAGAGCGGCTATATCTCGCAAAGTCCAGACACTCCTCTAGGAATGTGGACTTGTAATACTTGCAAAAAGCAGTTGGAACATGCGGAAATTGGACACAAGGTCCAATGTTGTTTGGAGAAGCTCGGCGTTATAAGTTAGTTTTGCATTAAATACTATTTTTATATTAATTAGGAATTAAATTTTTTATCGCTATCACTTATGTACTCATACAAAAGCGAAGCGAAAAGAAATCTTTCTGTGATCTTTTCCGCGGTGCCATGTCAAGCACAACAGTGCCCTCCTAACAAGGAAAGGCGTTAGTAACATTTTTAAGGGAAGCATATTATAAGTAACATTATATTCGGAAACAAAAAATAAACATTGGTTATTCTGTTTGTTTTATCCAAACCTCGCAAGTTTCTACCTTGATTTTGAATTAATGAAAATTTTACCATTTTTTCGAATGTCATCACAATGCACTTGCCATTGTTTTTCTAAGGAGAGCAGAAAGTTATCAGTACAGTTATATCATGTTTTGTTTCAAGATTAAATAGGGCCCAAATGTATATAGATAAAAATGAATGTTTCTTTGTTTGTCCCGTATGCGTTCCTATATCATTCATCCGATTGCGATAAAACTTTGGTGAGTTTTTGTGCGCACGCCCGCGAAGGTTTCTGAATTAGTACTTGTAGACCACGCGAACGAAGTCGCGGGCAACAGCTAGTTATATAAAAAAAAATCAAAATGTCTCCAGGAAGGCGCCCCACAGCCACCTTAGGGCATATATGCAAAACGCCGAGTGTTTCTACGACACAGAAACATTTCTGTCTCCTCTGTTCTTTAAGTGCTGGAAATGATTTTGATGTATTATTAAAAGCAGGTAGTTTTATTGACTGTAAAAAATGACTGTAAAAACTAAAAAACACATTTTTATTTATTTTTTCAGATAATAACTCGCCTTTATCTATTTTTCACGTAAAATAAAAAATAGTATTTTTATTTTTTCAGATAAAAAGGATGAAAAGGAGTTAGAGGAGTACATAAAAAACGTATCTCTCGTGCTCGCCCCCAACCACTACCTGCTTTTAGACGCCAAGCAACGTTTGGCGGGTGTTCTGAGAGATGTCATCAACAGAGAACCGCATCCTACCAAGAAACTAATGAGACGCAAAATAGAGCTGTGTCGGGAATTTCTACCGGTGCTAGAGAAACTTAGTCCAGGAATTAGTAGGACTAAAGGTAACATAAATATGTATTGTGTGTATGTATTTATTGTTATATGTACCCTTTTATAAACAAAGTATAAATAAATTCCGATCGTTCATAGCGCATCAGTTTACAGTTGAAGGTGTCATGCAAGCATAGATAGTCCCAAATATTTTTCTGAAAATGATACTATCATTTAATTATTTATTGTATCTACGAATTATTGAATTTTAAGTTGACCATATCAGGTCAAAAACATTTATTTTATAGTCAGTTCCTAAAGAATTCTTTAAAAAATATTTTGTTAATTACTAGTTTTGGCAATAGTTTATTTATTTATTTTTACAGTTCATTGCACAATATCGTAGAAAAGGCGAGCTTAATGCCGGCATTCTCTACCAGCGCACCTTTGGGTTTGTCAGAGAAGTTCAGTTTGGAGGTGCATGAAAGACATATTCATACATTCAAACTGACACAAACATAAATATGTATATACATAAGGATAAATGCTAGTTTATCGTAATTACTAAACTACATTTAACGACTAATCTTCCGATTTTTATTCGGAAAATCTAAACATATGTTCTTTATTGTGTCTTTGGACACAGAACATTCCTGGCCGTTGACCGTGACTGCAGTTTTTATAAAAAATAAAGATTTTTTTCTCTTTCTTTCAGCAATAACATTATACGAACTGCATGCAACGATGGTGCAGTTGGCAAAGAAGTTATTTGACGCTCGTGAGATATCGGGGTCTGCTTACATGGTACAAAAAAATATAACATTATCTTTATTCCATAAAAATAAATTTTAAAAGGCAGTTCTGAACGGTCTTATTTTCTTGTCTTACAGGACGAACTTTTAAATGCCGAGAAGTATTTAAAACGGTCTTTGGAAATGCTTTTCATAGAGCCAGGTAATTCACCCGAAGGAGAGCTGTGCGCTAAAGCATTAGAGGAATATAGAGCATTAAAAGCTACTATGGGAAGCGTGTTAGATGGCTTACATGCTGAAGGAAAAACCTATGTTAGTAACACTCAAAAAGAAGATCTGAAAGAAGAGCCGACCGTAAACTAATGAGTAGAAACTAGAACGTCTTTTATGAATCAAATATTAACTATCCTCGGTTTCACCCGTTCCAGATTTTATTTTACCTGAAAATACTTAGCTATATAATATTCCTAATTATCTTATCATTTCATGTACCTGTACCAAGAGAGTCATATAATTTGTTATTTTATGGGACTGTTTTGTCTTTATAAATAAATCATTTTTTATTCGTAAATGTATTATTTATGCCTCTTCTATTAGTTTTAAAAGCGGTGATAGCCTATTGTTCTCTACACTCGACCCATATTCGTGAGTTCAAATCCTCTGCCCGAACCACTGAGTTTCTAATGTACGCATTTTTTAAATATCTCATTTGCTCACTGGTGAGGGAAAACATCGTGAGGAAGCTCGCATGCTCGAGAAAAAAATGCAGTATCCGTAATGGATCATGGCCCGAAATCCCCAAATAATTAAATAGGGGGGACCTACTCCTTACAGTGGGACGTTTTAGCTGATATTGATAATTAATTTTAACTGGGAAGAATACAATGGAAAATAATATCTACCTGAGACTACAAAAAACTTTTCATCAGACTATATTACTCTTGCACGCCAACTTGGGACCCGTGCTGAATGTAACATCCCCCTCCCCCTGCACCGCACACTTCACCGCTGTCACCTTCGCAGTACGCCCTTTTATTGTTATTGTTACTTGTTGACTGTCGCTTCGGAGCATGACGTCTAATTCCTAGAATAACCATTTTTTAAAACGATTCCTTTTCAGAATAACCACTTTCTAAAATGATTCCTTTTCAAAATGACCACTTTCCAAAATGACTACTTTTTCAAATTGACCATTTCCCAAAATGACTACTTATTCAACATGACTACCGTGAAATATGCCCGTTCTTTTTCGAAAATTTTAAATTTTCTCAAGTTTTTCTAGGGAAATTTAAATATATTTTTTTATCTGCCTTATCCTACCTTAAAAACGTACCCTACCGTTTGAATATAGCCAACGGGTCTATTCACTCGTCTTCGCTCTGGGTAATATCTTTGTAAATGTGCCTAAACGATTATTTAGAAGTCATATTTTTTACACGTCCCATCTAGTAGTAGTAAGTAGGTACTATCGCCAAAACAGCAGTGCAATAATTTGAATGTCATCTGTAGTTACCTGTTTTAAACAAATAAATTTAATTTGAAGTTTAATAAACTATTACTATTAAACGACAAATCCCACAAACAAAATTTTTACATTAATCAAACAAAAACTCAACTTTACTTCTTGTGTTCCCGCCACAAAGTCCGTATCCAAAAGGCATCCTATCGTTTTTTTTCGAGAACTCTTGAAGTGAAGTTGAGTTTATATTCGTTTGATTATTCTTAAAATTGTATAATAGGGCTTTTGTGATTTAATGATGATAGTTTAATAAACTTCAAATTGTTTTTCGTACAAATAAATAAATAATCAAATAAAAGTGTGGGACTGCGTTTAGTGTGCTTACGAGTCCTCTTCTGTCTTCAGTAAACCTACACTTTACTGAGCGACTGCTGACTTCGACCGGACTGGACATCGTTTTACGTACGTTTTCGACTAGAAAAACTTAATACTGGCAGAATTTGCTCATTCCACCATTGCTATATACGAAAAAAAGGCATCTGAACTCAACTGAACTGTCAGCTTACGCATGTCAAAATTACAAAATTGTCAAATTTTTCACTTCTTAGTCGTCGGTAGGGATGTGACATTGAATGAAAAAAATCGATTAATTAATAATCGATTTTGCTTCGCCACTTATAAATCGATAAATTAATTTTTTTAATCGATTTTATTAGACAAAATAATCGATTTTTCGGAAAAATCGTTTTTTTTTTTAAATACTATATAATAATAAAACCAAGCTTAAGATCTTAAGGCGAAGGAATATGGGTATCAATAATTGGGTTGGGTTGGGTTATGATCTATGATAGCTTTTTCCCAGGACAAAGAAGTACTCACGGGTTACTCGGAAATAACCACCATCGGCCTCAGCCGTCATGTTTTATAAACGTTAGTTTTAAGGAATAGACGACTTAGAAATTATATTAATATTTTATTAAAATGAAAATAAACGAAAACGAAATAAACAAAAAAAAACTTCTCTTCTCATAACTAAAAACACCGTTCAAACACCAGCTGTTTGATATTAATTGTGTGGATTATTTATATTAATGAAAGTTATTGTGTTTTCGAGCTCACAGTGTTTATTTTGGTCGCTTTATTTTTTATTTTTGTCCCTAGCTTGGACAACAAAAAGATAACTACAAGTGAAAATACTTATTTTAAAAAGTATATAAACAAGTACGAAAAGAATCAGTTACGTAGATTTTAATATTTTTGTAACAAAATACGACATACTCTAACTTTGATACTAACACGTATTAAAAAGATGTTGTATTTTTAATTTATTCCGAGTGCTGTGTACCTGTGAATGTAGAAAAGTGAGTAAAGTAATTATTTGCGAACATTTTCATCTATAGCGAAAACGGAGTACCTTTAGTTACCCTGTCTGTATGAGCCCTAAAGATGACGTCACTATGGCGTCGACAGGTAGAGAAATTAGGAGATAACTTTTGAAAAATTATGATTTGTGAACTCGAAATATGATATTTCGTAATGATCTATACATGAAAATGTTCGCAAATAATTACTTTAGTAATTGGCTAGTCTGTACCGCTTTACCGATGGTACCTACCCCTAGCCCTACCTATTTCAAACATATACATACAGATGGCGCCGTTCGATTTATTTTTTCCCGTTAAGTGAACGGGAACTATTTCTTTCATCCGGCGCATAGATGGCGCTGTATACAAAAATCGATAAAAATGTGTATTTTACACAATCGATTAAATTATAATCGATTTTTTATTTCAAAATTTTAATTATTTAATCGATTTAATTTAATCGATTATTTTTTCACATCCCTAGTCGTCGGTATTATTTATTATTATATTAGTTCGAATGCATGTAATAAATGAAAAATTAAGCATTTATTCCGTAATTCCTATTATTATATGGGATTGGTAATTTCATTTGTCATCATACCGTTAATAGTCAGCGTACACTTCGATATTTGGAGGTAATAAATTTTGTCTTTCAATGTAATTATTTATTCTTGTTTTGCTGGCTTGGATGTAATGTTTATTGTGTACATACTAAATATTCTTCTGTGAAAGTTTCATTTTAAATGTAAATTCATATTGGTATTTATTTCAGCAGCCCAGTGATGGCAGATCAGTCATCAATTTTAGCTCTGGTGATTTTAACAATAGGAATTACCGTACATTTCTCACTGCATAAGGTGGAGGAAGGACATGCTGGTGTATACTATCGGGTAAGACATTAATTTATTCAATATAATGTAAATAAATACCATATAAATATCAAAATTTATATTACCAGATATTACCATATCATACCATCACCCTATATTTCTCTACTGCTGTCTATAGGTCTCTCCCAAGGCTCACCACCACACACCATCCTCGGCTCATCTCATCCAACCACCACCAGCGAATTTCATTAAGTCGTTGGTCCACCTGGCCAGAGGGTGTTCCACACTGCACTATAAGTACGGAATTTTGGGGTCATAATGGATGCGGAGTTACACCAAGGATCACATACTAGAGATAATCCAGAACTGTTTTTAGATTGAACGTCTTGTATCGCATGTGTAACTTTCTAAGTGTAGATCTGTGAATAAAGTTATGTGACTATTTTGTGTTATCCAAACTAAACTATGATGACACTGTCTATGGTACACACCTTCTAGAACTAGAACCGAGTGGGTCATACAAAGGGTGCAAAACGCTTGTGCATATTTTGTTTTAAAATTCCAATTCTCAGTCAGTGCTGGCTTTACCTACAGAATTAAAACAGATAATTAAAAACTATATTGGCTAGTGTCGCATCGCTACCAAAGGCGCATGCAAACCAATTGCCGGCATCTGTTTTGATTTGTTTGAAAAGACGCCGACAATTATTGCGAATTCCCCTGTATTAGAATGATATAAAATTCAAATTGCCAGGGATGCGGGATTTTCAAAGGCGCGTGTACGCTGCCGCATCTTGTGTTTTACCGCTACACTGTAGTTTTGCGAAATAAGCCTTGACAAAATGGATCAAGTATTATGTTTGAGTAAACACATAAATAAGTAAGTAAATCGGCTTTTCTTTTGATTTAAATGATATAAAAGGTAAGTATTGGACTGGTTATTAGTTATCACAATTATTACGACTTTCACCCGGGTCAGAGCTCATCAAAGATAACAGTGAGTGATAAGGATATCGAAGATACGTACGTACTTCGAATTTTTCATCTGTTTATCCTAGTGCAGTGCGGAAGAACGGTAAGTTAAAGTGCTTTAATATGTACCCATGTACCTAATAGTATACCTAGGTATTTATTTAGGTCTTATTTGTAACCTCTGACCGACGAAGTTAACCAGATGTTTTAACATGTGGGTTTGTGTGTCTGTCTGTGGCTTTTAAATGAGTGAACTGATTTAAGTACGGTTTTCTTATTATTTATTATTTGAATAGCAGCAGTTTTCTTTGCAGCAGTAAATTAATTCAGAGGTTCCCAAGATATTTAGCTTTTTCCATGGTGTTTGAAGAGATCTTGGGCATTATTACAAATAGAAACTTCAGGCTAAGAAATGAATGTTCAGTTAAGTGATAAGATCCTACACCCATACTACACCCACGATTTTGAACCAGGGTCATGATATCTGGATCTCAGAACAGTTAGAAGTTTTGATTTATTTCTGTCGGGGTTTTTTACCGGTTAGGTTAAATACACTGTGCAATTTAGGTCGTTTAAATTCCGTGGCAGAGTGATTAGGTATCAGGACTCCTATCAATTGATGCAAAAAACGACAGCAAAAGTGGTATTTTTAAATCCATCGTTTGTACTGCGGATGCCACATCTGTGGTGACCGCTAATCGTGGATTTCAAAATACGACTTTTGCTGTCGTTTTTATTTGCATTAACTGATTGTAATACTGATACCTAATCACTCTGCCACGGGATTTAAACGACCTAAATTGCACGGTGTATATGTATTGACTTACTTAGTTTTTTTTTTTTTATTGTTAGATTGCTTTATGTAGGTACCTACGTTGATTGATATGTGTTTTATAATAATACCTAGTTGCAACGATTTATCTGGACCTATATTAATTTACACTTAGGTACTTAGGTACCTACTACTGCCTAAAATACTATACTTTTAAACACCTACATACTTACTTTATTATTCATTTTAGATGTCTAATGGCGATGGAAAGAAACTTTCTGGTGCACAGAATCGGATAAGAAAGCTGGAGAAGGAAGTATCTCTGAAAAAGAATACAAGTTCTATCGAAAAGTTTATTCTTCGACCCGGTCCATCTTCGGACGAACACCTGCTGGAGACGCAACTCGTCTCTCCACCGCCGCCGCCGCTGCTGTCTTCGTCATCGGTAGTCGAACAACCTCCTTGCCAAAGCGTCCCTGGAGAATATACTTCGAGAAGATGTAATGAATGATCTCGCGTTATGGCCACAAGTGTTATCCGACAAACAGAGGATATTTTTAATAGAGCGGGGACCAGTTTGATTTGATAGTGAATGACGCTGCTAAAAGTTCGTTAGAAATTGTCAATTTCTTTTCAATTGTTCAAGAAATTTATGTTTTGTTTTCTGCATCAACAGCACGTTGGCAAATACTTGTCAAAGAAGTGCCAACTTTAACTCTAAAACCACTCATAAATAAGTACTCGATGGGAGAACAGGGTTGAGAAATAAAAACTCTACATTTTAATCTAGGAAAAGTATATGATGCCTTGTTTACCATATATTCCGATGATAGGAGCAAAGATGCGGAGTCAAGAAATTTGGCAAATTCATTATTGGCAAAAATTAAATCATTTAAATTTATCTGCTCTCTACTTATTTGGTTAGAAATTTTAAGCAAGATAAATATAGTTAGCAAGACTCTTCAAAAGTCAGACGTATTGTCAGAAACGGTAAAAATGATTGACCATGCAAAAATAAGTTAGTCTGAATTCCGTAATGAGTCCGCTTTTGGGAAGTTCCTTAATAGCGCGAAAACTAGCGGAAGAAATGAACGCAATAGCAGAATTTTGCGCACCTGCCCGCCCTCGCGCTCGTAGAAGGTTTTTTAATTATAAGGCGGAGGATGAACCGATAACAGACGCGGAAACACATTTTAAAGTAAATTTTTACTACTACCTATTAGATACCGCAATTACTAAGTTCGACGAACGGTTCGAACTTTTGAATCAAAATAATATAAATTTTTCATTTCTTCAAAAAATAAAACACTGGAAGGATTTGGACTTAGATACAAAAAAAGCGCATTGGTCTAATTTAGAAAATAAACTGTGCCATGCTGACTCTTCAGATGTAGAGAAGTTCGAGCTCTAATGAAATCCAATTATTACCTATGTTTATTGATGATTCCACCGTAGTGGAACCGTACTGAAATTAATTTATTCGTAAAGAAATACATAATTTAAAATATCCAACGGTATTTCAGTGTTCCTAAATCTAAATCCCAAAACTAAAGATAATTAAAAACTATCTCAGATCAACATTGTCGCAAAGTAGATTGACAAATTTATCGTTAATAAGTATTGAATATGAAATCAAAATTGAAGTCAGTGACATCGTTAAAGATTTTGTTAATGCAAAAGTACGAAAAGTATTTTTTTTTTAAATATTTGTGATTACGAGCGTCCTGTAATTCCTAATTAGTAATTACATATATATGAAATGATTTAGTATATTATACTTAGGTGTATGATTAAGCTACCCAAGGAAATAAAGATTAGACTTCGAAACAATGTTTCTAAAGTGTTTCGGAAACACTTGTTTGTCCAGGGGATCTTCTTAAGTTTATAGTTATAGTTTTCAATAACTTCCTGTAGCCTGTAGAGATCGCAAAGCTATGTAAAAAGTAATTATGGATATTTTGCATCTTTTTAGAAGACCCGATCGAATCTAGTTAAGTAAGCTACCTGTGCTTCCCCTTAAGCTAAGCTAACAAAGGTTTCAATGTAGGTACATATTTTCCACTCACTAAAATTACCAATGTGACCTCTGTTGTGCGTGTCTACGAAATTTTATTCATACCTACTTTGTTCTGTGATTTACATTTAGTTTTATAATTAAATATTTTTGAATAAACGACAAAATTGTTTTTTTATTCTTGTAAGCCCTTCCTTCCTAAAAAATACTTTTTACTCTCGAGTCTACCCCGCGGGTCCACGGGAGCGTACTGCAAGCGAAGTAAACGGATTATTGCTTCATACATCATGTATAATTGCACTATTTGCACCCGAATTTTCGGTCACTGGTGAAAATATAACTGTAAGTATTCCATTTTGATCGCGCGCCTACTAAAGGGCGCCAGGGTATTGATTGCACCCGGGCGCTACATGGGTTAGAGCCGGCGCTGCTCTCAGCCATGTCACACATATTGAAAATGACACTACGGAACTTTATGAGGCCACTTTCCTTTTTGGTGTTATTAAATTTCAACAGCCCACATACCTGTTTCATAAATTACAATGGATGAGTAATCCACTCACTGAATTGCGGGCATTTAGACACTTGTTTCAAATCTCTTGTCACAGCACAGCTGCTGTATGTGGTTAGGCATGCTGCCACCAAATGCTGGAAAAACTTGCGAGAGTTGCCACCAATGCGAAAGTTATAGGGGTTAAACAGTTTTAAATTAAAATATGAACAGCATTTACTTTGCTATCAAAAACAGTTACCAATTGGCATTACCCTTCTACATTAACTGAATAATCCTCAATGTCTCTTTTCTATATACCTTCGCCCCTGTTTCATTATGTATAAACTGATTCCTTTACATCTTTTAAGTGATTTTTTCCCCATTCTGGGTTTATATAACTGTTTCTTTTTTTTACATCTGTAGTTTATTTACGTCAATAATTTCAAATTGTTTTCCCTGAAGGCTATATGTGCGAGTTGCCCGCTGGACGAATTTGTGGAGGTTCATCTCATGCTGTGATAAAATAAGTTTTCAGGAGATAATAAACATGCATGTATGTGTATAATATATGTGGGCAGTTAAAAAGGCTGACAGTAAAAAATATGTAAATTATTCCCATTATTATTTTATATGTATGTTTATAATTTATATAATGATATATATTATATAACAGATGTTTATTTATCTTTGAATCTTTATTTTTAGTATTGTTTATTTATATTACATTTTTTTAATTTACTGAACTCAATTTTATCATTGTTCATGCATTTTCAATGGCTCCACTGAATACCAGCGCTGCAGTTTGTCCGTGGCATATACTGAGTTGGAGACTGTTTCCGACATCGCAATACACATTATTCTTGTAGAATAAGTATTTTCATTTGTGTTTATTTTTCATGTTCATTCTTTTTTTCTTATGTGTAATTTGTTTGTTTCTTACCTTTTATTGTTTATTGTGGTGTTGAAATAAAGTTATATCTATGCCTAAAATGACATTTTAATATGTATTTATATCACTTTAGGGGGGAGCTTTACTCCCAGTCACCAGCCAACCAGGATTTCATATGATGATACCACTTTTAACATCCTATAAAGCAATACAGGTATGTCTGAACTCAAATTATATTTAGCATTTGTCCTTAGTTACACTAAAAATACTGACTTTGGCATAACTTTAATTATCCGTACATGAAAATCTGTATTATTTTTCTAGACTACGCTGCAGACTGATGAAGTGAAAAATGTACCGTGTGGTACTAGTGGAGGTGTTATGATATACTTTGAGAGGATAGAAGTTGTTAATAAATTGGAACCAAATAGTGGTAAGTGTAAAAAAATCTTTTATAAAACACTATTTTCTTCACAAAAAATTAAAATTAGTCTGATAATGATATGGACTGAGAATGTAACATACTAAAATTATTTCTGAGGGTATCTTAGACCAAGTCGTTCTATCACTTGTTTTGTCCAGTCTTGTTTTAAATCACTTGAGTATGGGCTGTCGTACACATGCGTGTTACTCGCATAAAAGCATACCAATTGAAAATGCATGATACTGGCATGTGTATCCAGATTTTGCCAGTCAGAAGCATGCGTTTTAACAGATCACAAGTCATTTGATTTTGATAGTGAGAGGGGAACTACGAGCTTGTGAGCCTCCAATTTGTGGTTTTCAACTGGCACTCACGAACCGTTTGTAGTACGTGGTTTTTGTTTTAATAAAACAAAAGCCACGTGATTACATTACACTATGCAACTCAATTTAAAACCTAAAAGTCTACAATAGTTCCAAAGTGGACCAGCATAATGAAAGAACAGGAAACGTCCTAGAATGGCAATGTAAGTAATGACATAAATATCACATGTAAACGTAACGATATTAATATCGAGTGTAATCGCCGTTTGCTTCTCTGAAGTCCTGCAGTTTATCTCTTATTGACCCTTCAAGCCGTGACCAGATATCAGATCCCCGCATTTATTCCCATATCTAATTACTATGACATTTCACAGCATCTCTTGTTCTTTCGTTACGGTTCGACCATCTTTTAACCATTAGGCCCCAAAGACTTTCAATTGGGTTTAGATCTGGAGATTTTTGGGGCCAACCTTATATCCGGGTGTGCACTGAATCAGTCACGCACTACTCTCGCCGTGCGCAAAGAACAATTGTCTTGTAAAAAATTAAACTGTGGTATTTCATTTTCCGGGTAAACATTTCGGACTATTCAAGTTAACAATTAAACACTTACATTATAATAATAATCTATACCTATAATGAAATCGTAAACAAAACCGAATCTGTACATGAAGTATTTTTGAAAAAAGTTAATGCTGTTTGCGTAACTAATGATATAGACGCCAAATAATCAATTTTTGGAATTATTATTATTTATTGTCAATTTGTCTGTTAGTCTGTTCACGCGAAACTCAAAAACTACTGGGCCGATTTCGTTGCGGTTTTCAATACTGAGTAGCATATTGGCCAGAGTATTATCTAGGGTATCTAGGTAAATATAATCTAAAAATAAAAAATATAACTGTTGCCGATCGCTGACATTTCGCGTCGTAGTATCGAAATTGACATCTGTGGGCGAATCTTGGTACTACGAGCGAGCAAGCAGCGACACTAGCTTGTTCGGAATACTGAATATTCGTAGTACATTGCATTTTATGTAATTGTACTGAATAATCGCAACAACAATCCATTATTTATACAACGATGCGCATAATCCCTTGCCATTCCATTAACAAAAATGTTTAACCCTAGATCACTAACCTTATTTTACAACGCTTATTACTAACCTTCGTCGTTTCGGCTACGCCGTATAAAAGGGAGGCATCTAAGGGTTTATGAAATAAAATATTTATATGTGTTATACTTATTTATTACAATAATCATTTGTCAACATGTTTATAAGTTTTTTTATTTACTAAAATCACATTTTAGTTACTTTAACAGTCTTATAATTGAGACCAGAGTTTTTACTCAGTAGAACATTTTTGGTTTTTTAAATGCTTAAAGTTTATAAACTTAAAAAAACAAATACTTACAAAGTATTAAAATATTAAAATTAAGTAATAAAATCAACCAAAAAAAGAAACATTTTAGAAAAAACTATTAATTAATACATTTGTGACAAATGTCAAGTTTGTGTTCGCCACACAAGGATTTGTTGCACTTGGTGCAACAACTCTTTGTCATTCTTCGCTTTTTGGAGGGGCAAATTGCACAAATTTTTCTTTTTTTGTCTATAGAAAGACTAACTGCATCTTCTCTTTGACCAGTCTCATGTGTAGAAGTAGAACTACTAGTTCCTGGCATATTCAAAATCGCTGTAATTGAGTCCCGCGTCCCGTTTTTACAATTACGTGTGGGCCCAGGTCTAATATGAACAATATTTCTTGAGGGTGTTCGGCTTCGTGAACTCGGTTGTACTGATGACCATTTGTGTTTGTCTTTCCCGCGAAGAATATTACTTGTTGGTATAATAATTAATTCGTGTGGCTGACCTGAAGTACTAGGTAACGGGTCTTCAATTGATGAGGATGTACTGGCCTGGATGTCTTCAGTTGAAGGTGGTTGTTCTGTCACAGAAGAAATATCTTCCTCACCATCTGTTTCATAAGCTGGATCAGTCTCAAGATGGTCTTCTTTCTCACTCTCAGAGCAGTTTTCTTCGTCACTAATATCATCTAATAACAGCTGACGAATCGTATCTAAAATAAAAATAAATAAATAAATATTCAAATAAAAATAATGTAGGTTCTTATTTCAATGTAGGCATATTAAGGGTGTAGATTGTTGGCCTGAGATCTCGATTTCGAGCGACCGCAGCGCCAAAGTTTAATGTAACATCCGACGGGGCGGATGAATGACCTAGAGAGCGCGATTTTCAAAATGTTTTGCAACAAACGTTCCACGTTGAGAAATTGTTATTGAACTTGAATATTTACAGCATAACAATAACGTTGAATTTTTGGAAACTAGCTGTTGATTCTTTTTAATAGATTAATAAGAGTAGTTGAGACACAATTTTTATGTTTTTCTATCATTTGACATCTGACATTTTTGTATTCTACTTACCTAAAATTCCAACTATTTATTTATTTGTAATTTCACTACCAAAATTTATTCTAATTCGTAAAATATTCATTCAATAAAATAATTGCAAATTCAGTAGGAAGTGTGTTTATCTCTACGCAAGGAAATGTGCCTATTGCGTAAACTCAAATACTTACTTTTTGTTTACGATCACCTCGTCGATATCTAAAAAAAATCCTAGGGTTTTAAAAAAAATGTCAATAAATGAAACACAAGTATAAAAATGATTTATTTACTACACAATAACAAATATGAGTCGCCATTACTCGCTATCTCAAAAGCGTGCTAGGGTTGTACAAAAATTAGTAAATAATTCATTTATTTACTAATTTTAACAGAAGTTTGTAAATTATTAATATACTAATTAAAAGTATGTAATTAAACAATAACGAAATATGAGTTCAAAATTCTAATGGTTTTTCATTCGATTACGGATCAAGTTCTGATTTCTGCTAATTTGATGATAAAATCAATGGCTATCACAAAACCTATCAGAATGAAAACGTTACCAGCTGCCCGATTCACGTAAGTAATAAAAACCGTAGCGCAGTGACGTCACTTCGTTTTTTGCAAATTTAGCCCTTTTAACCGACTTAAAAAAAGGAGAATTCTCAATTCGCTGTATTTTTGAACCAATTTTTATGATTCTTTACACCAGGTAACTCAGAAATTGTATAGTAATTGAGCTATTGGAAGATTTATGACAATCCAAGACTAGATAAGTAAGTGCGTTTAAAACAGAAAACCAAAAGGCGATTTCTAAGTTCCTAAGTTAAAACGACTTTTGGACTGGCGTGTTTACGTGAATCGACTGGCTGGGTAGTTAAGTTACCTGTATCTTTCAAAATCATTAGGCGTTCTTCTCTTTCATAACACGTAAAGCTCTTTCTTTCCTCTCTTTCATAGCCTCTATGATACTGGGCGCGTCACGAATGGGCATGCTTCGTGACTGCCGAGGATCAACTAATTCTGGAAGTAGGCAATCGTAATAAAACCTAACTAATTTCATCTCCATTTTCTCCTCCCAAAATTTGTCGTCCTTTTCTATAATATAAACTTTCATAGGTACAGTAGCACCAAACCAGATGCCAAGCATGCAAACGTTTCTTTTAGTAATATGTACCTGTCCCTGAATTTGGAAATACCAGTTATGATTTTTATTTATGACATAACCCTTGGAAGCCTTGTCCTTAACCCAAAAGGTATGTTTGGCCATTGCTTCATCAAGAGTCATGCCAGCTAAAGAATGTGGGCACTTAATTTCAATTAAACCGTTTGCATAAATGCCATCTGGTGTAGTACCAAGAAATTCATATTGATCGTCGACGAACAAACCGCAACCTTGTATACTAATATTCTCTTGAATTTCTAACTGTTTAATTGCGGTTTCTTCGTTTTCGATACCGTACCGTACAGCAGGCAAACTGGAGATATTACTACCATAAACGATTTTACGAACAAGAACAGCACAACTTGTGCTCTCTCGTTTTTTACAAACTTCCCCGAACGATGATGAGGTTAGTAATTTTCTCCTTGTACTCATCCACTCAGAACTACTTCTTTGCAAATGGGTCGACCTTTCAAGCTCCTCTCTTTCAGCACAAGACAACTTTAAATCGGCTAAAAAAGATGACTTGGCTTTCTCATATAATTCTGGACTCAGATCAGGTTTTTCGCAGTTTGGTCCATAGTGAGCGTCTTTCGATACAGCGCTGTGGCTCTTTTTCAATCTTAATTTAGGTTTAGCAATTAAACGGATTCTACGATTACAATTTTCCACTTTCGCGATCAAAGGATTAGGACTAGATTTAAATATTACTTCATGAGTTTTACTATGAATCGATCCTGTATTAAAAGACACAACAGCAGCTGCGCATCGGCCCGCATAAGAACCACGGGAAGAATAATTTACACGCTTACCCCCTACTAATTTGGCAATCACTGCGTTAAAACTTTCAACTATATTACTTGTACAATTATGAATTAAACTTCTAGAATGATATGACAGTCTTTTACTTAAAATGTGTACCGCGTCCATTAATCCGCATCCAACAATTGCTGGAAGCAACCCAACAGGTTCTATTCGACGAGTATCAGGTCTACAGAAATACTCCTTGCAATATTGGTGATTACCAAATACGTGTTGTGGACCATTTAGGATATCTTCACTAAGATTTTTTATTTTTTCTTCGAGTGACTGATTTTGATCGCCCCAATATTTAATAGCGCATTTTACACCCGTTCTTAAACGCAAATACCTTTCTTTTAGGAATTTCCGCAATTCGCAAGGATACTTAGTGTCTTTCGACAGTTTCTCCAAGCTATTGCAGTAGTTTCGTAAAAGATGATTTTTGCATTCAATTTTCTCTACTGTTAAATTACCGTACGGTCGCGAATCTAATATTTTTTTATAAGTACTGGAATCGCCGTCTGCTACAAATTTATTATAAATTACACCGTGATCAACAATGGAACGTTTAAACCCCTCAACTATTATGGTCGATTCCATACCGGTAGATGATCCCGAATAATTCTTGAAACAACGGTGTTCCGAGGGCTGACTGTCGTTCTTTGCGGCTCGTGCACAAACTACGCAGTATTTATTTTTAACTCCAAAAAACAATACTTTATTAGTTTTAATGCCAATTATCGCAGCTGCGCCGGACAAGGCGGAAAAATTCTTACCATAAGATCTCTTGCTCCAACAACCGTCAACAGCAACAGATATTAATGGTGTACCATTTTTATCAACACTACCTATAGACACTGCGTACTCCGCTTCTTCCTTGACAGCTTCTGCCATGGAATGTGCTGCTGTCTTTTCCCACCAATCGCAAACCGTATTATTAATTTCATTGTATAATGAAGGTGACATGATTGGTAGGGCTACTGCGGCAGTTAATGTTTTTAACTGATAGTAGCTCCCACCAGATGATATGATACCAGATACAATTTGATGATTCACTTCCATTCTATCTTCTTTCTTTTCAATCAAACACACAGTAAATTTCATACTACACATACTACATTTCATGATGAGTTTTGAGTCCAGACCAACTTTTACTTCACCTATTATACTGAGGTAACTTAACTTACAATCCATTGGACCGTGGTCCCCTATGGCCAAAGAGCTTTAAAAAAAAAGAAACGTCTACAACTCTACGCCCAACTTCCATTTCATCCACCTTTCCCTCTTGGTCGTTTTCAATAACTAGTTCCTGTAAAGAAAGATACTGGCTTGATTTTTTTTATAAAAAATAATTAAAAATTTAAAAAAATGCAAAAGAATTAATACAATATTAGGTTCCTGATGAATAGAAATTATAATTTCTTTACGCATTAGGTATTGTTTTTTTATGACGTCACCTATTTGAACGTAAATTTTCTTTTGAGAAAGTAATTGAGAAGTATTTCGGTACTAAGGTGTTTGTCTCTCGATGAAAATAATAAATATTGCAAGAAAAATCTATAGGTAGGTATTGAGATTTTGTCTTCGCCCATCACTAACTAAGTAGTTTGTTTATTTAAGTAACAAGTCTACAAGAATTACGTATAACAACTTACCTCTATACAGCGCGTAGCATTGTTGCTCAGAGTCTCGGCCCCAAGGTTTTCTTTATTTTCAATACTGGAAATATTATTCATCAATATTATCCACTTTTTATTTATTTTGTACAACCCTAAGCCAGACGCTAGGCGCCTCGCGTCTGTTTGGCGGTATAGGTATGTCGACAAAGTTGCGCTGTCGCCTACCTACTTCCACAATTTGATATTTAGACAATACTAGCCGACCCGGCGAACTCCGTATCGCCTTTTTTTTTTTTAAAAATCCTATTATTTTGATATTACATACAGATACTTCAATTTTATTTATCAGTATAGATATAGATAATACAAACCAATATTTACATGTTATTGTAGGTATATGTCTGAATCGGGCGATCTAAATCATATGACATATTGTATTAGCTTTGTAATGTACCCTGTTCAAATGCGATAATAAATAAGTAGGGAGGAACTTACATTTTATTCCGAGATCTTTTGGCTTTCATATTTTTATAATGCGTACAAAACTTTCTTTTCCCTGGCATGCCACTCAAATTCAATCAGTCCTGCGAAAAAAATAGCCTATGTTACTCAGTGATAATGTAGCTTTCGAATGATAAAAGAATTATTAAAATCAGTCCAGTACTTTTTGAGTTTATTCGTTACATACAAAAATCCAAATCTTTCCTCTTTATAATACCTATTAGTGTAGATATTGTATTTTTTACGATTTATATCTAGTTCCATCATGGTTTTCTTTCAGACATTCATTATATCGATACTTTCTACTAACTGAAAATAAATTAATTATAAAAATGTTATACTTACAGTTTTTTACAAAAAACACAAATTCACAATACGTAATTCTGCTGTCTGCAGCCGACAAGCGTGGTGTCGCGTTCACTTACAGAAAGGAACTGCCGCTGCAGACCACCGAGATTGCACGAATGAAACGAACGTTTTATCCCATACATTTGTGTATGAAAAATTTACCTTAAAATATATCTAGATTTTAGGGCTTTAAAAGAGGAAGTCTTTGTTTGTAAAGGTATAAAAAGAAGTATACAGCTATACTTATTGGTTTCTTCAGTGTTCAAAAAGTGTTTCTTTTTATCAATTTGTGTTGATTTATGGGGTTAAATCTGAAAAATACGAAGTCTTGTTTTTGCATTTTTACTCAATTTTGTGCGTTTGTTGACGTTTATTATATAACAACTATTAGGTTTAAGAGTTTAATATAAGCATGAACATACTTATTGGTCTTTGATTGTAATATATACAAATTATCATTGATATCAATCATATGTAAATAGGTTAAATATGAAAAATCGTAACACTCTTTTCGGTGATTTTCACGATCTACACCCTTAAGTACAAAGTTTACAAAACACCGAAATAATTACAACACCAAAAAAGAATGAAAAATAACTCTGCAAGAATAACGTTAATACTAACCTTCGTCGATTCGACGACTCATGGTGGCTGGAACGGCGCACACAGGGCCCCTACACAAAAAACACAACCGTGCGCCGCACGAGCTGCGGGTCGACTGAGATTAGCCGGAATCTGAAATGCGTACGACTACGCACTCAAAATTTATACGACTTTTTTTGAGTCCGCGTCGTCGTTATGACGAAGGTTAGTGATCTAGGGTTAATACGTCTCTTAAATATGGAATGTTTTCCACAGAATGGAAAAATGCCCTTATCGTCCCTATACATAAGAAAGATGATGTAAGGGATGCAAAAATATACAGGCCTATTTCCATTTTGTCGGTTTATCTAAATTATTGATTTATCCAATTCTTTATAATCATACCAATTCAATAATTAGGAATAAGCAGCACGGTTTTCGCGGTGGAAGTGATTGTGAGTAATTTTGTTCCTTATATTAACGACTTAGTGAAAAGCGTGGACGAAGGCAGTCAGATCGACTCTGTCTAAATGGATTTTACTATTGTTTGATAAAGTCAATCACAAATTATTGCTGCACAAGATTGAATACCTGTATGCGGTAAAGGGAAGTGTCTTGAGATGGTTAGCCATTTAGGCCACAAGAATTTAGTCATTACGAAAAAATAACATTTGGGTTACTTTTAAAACATCGAATAAAAAATAAATGTGATTAAGTACATGGTTTGGATTATGACCTTATTTGGTTCAATGTTTAATCAAGACCTTTGATGACAACTATGTAGCACCAACATAGAAAGAGTTAATAGCAAAGTTAATTATCTACAAATTGAAACTTGTGTTGTTCCAGTGCTAGATGTGGTGCGTAACTTCACCGCAGACTATGACAAGACGCTGATATTCAACAAGGTGCATCATGAACTCAATCAGTTCTGCAGCGCCCACACACTACATGAGGTGTACATTGACTTGTTTGATCAGATCGATGAAAATTTAAGAACAGTGAGTATAGTAACAAATAAATTAGTATGTCATATTTAATTCTCAAGAATACTAATGATAAAATGCTTGTTTCTCCCCAGCATACTGAAAAAAAAAGATAAAAATGACTGCTTTTTTACTGATAGGAATGTTTTCTATTGTTACGAGTAGATGTAGGTTTGACCCATTCTTATATATTTTTTTACACTTTTATTTGACTAATGCATAATTCGCAAAATGGCTACTGAATCTCGAAATGCCAACTTCACTAAATAGCCAATTTGATAAAGGGCCTAAAATCCTAATTCCATAAGGACTAATTCTTGAAATGCCCAGTTCTCGAAATACCAATTCTGGGAATGGCTATAATACTCTTAACATATGACTGGGCAATTTATAACACTATTATTAATCATAAATAATTTATATTAAATTGATAACCGTATGTATTTATTGTACAGGGATTGATACAGAAGTTGTTTCTACA
The DNA here is from genome assembly GCA_914767545.1 of Sesia apiformis. Taxonomy (NCBI): domain Eukaryota; kingdom Metazoa; phylum Arthropoda; class Insecta; order Lepidoptera; family Sesiidae; genus Sesia; species Sesia apiformis. The sequence goes on from OU611963.1 coordinate 5,374,611, forward strand.
TTTGAACCATTTTCAGATGATCCTTTCGAGAACTAGCCATTTCGGGAGGTAGTCCTTATTTCATGAATTAAGTATTAGTCGACTAAAGCGTTTTACATGGCAATGTATTAAAATTTCAGCATTTATGATGAGTTAGACTAAGAATCCTTTGTATTATAACTATTTTACCCAAGACTTGTGGTAGAACATCCTTGCAAACCGGGGGTCGGGTTGTCACCGCCCGATATTCAGCATTATATTGTTGCCCATTTAGCTGAGAGATAATTTCTAAGGACGCGAGCGCCAGTTTCTTATATTATGTATGTTTTAAATTTGTATTAAACCAAAAAATAAAATTATGTTATATAGATTTCATAGTATTTTTATAGTCAAAATAATTTTCTTGACGTAAACAGCATAATATTGTATTATATGTGTATTGTTTAAGGCCTTACAAAAAGATCTAAATGAAATGGCTCCAGGCTTGAGGGTGCAGGCCGTGCGCGTCACAAAACCAAAAATACCCGAGGCTATAAGGAAAGATTACGAACTCATGGAGGCCGAGAAGTCCAAGCTTCTTATTGCAGCGCAACATCAGAAGGTGACGAACATTTGTTTTGATCACCTTTCTTAACACAACCTTTTTCAGTAGTAAAAAAGTAGTTTAGTTTAAATGGTATAGATATAATACAGCGCATATACTCATACATGTATATAATGTCCTACAAAAATAATGTGAAATATTTTAATATGTCATTCAGTACACTAACACTATTACGAGTATATCTAATTAAAAAATAAAATGTATTTCATTATTTTTTTATTACATTAAAGGTAAATAATCGGTGATTATGATTAATTAACTCGTATAGTGCATAGCACTATCCATGTACGCTCGCTTAGGTTTTTTGTTACCTTAAAAGCTCCTGGTTCTAGCTCGCTTAGGCCTTTTTACCTTTGAAGAGGCCCACTTCTGTTTACGTAATTAACGCGTACTTAGTAGATTGTCTTTTTAATCAGTTGGTAGTTTGATTTCCGTCACACTTTTACAGACTTTGGACTGTCAAATTAATGTGATTTCTTATCAAATGTCTAAATACCTAGATACTTAATTATAAATGCCCGACGCTGCTACGACAGAGTCCCTCACCATCCCAACCCCCTAGTAGTTGCCAGCCTAACCTATGTCCTCGATAGGAATGCCCCTCCTCGTTACCGTCGTCGTCCTCGGTACGTCCTAGACGACTCCGACGACCTAATTACTGCTGCCAACGCGGTTCTTACACTACACTCACAGGCTACACATATACACCGCCCCCGCCGTCCGGCGGAAACGAGGACGTCCCCCTAGCTACACCGTGAACACATACTGACCTTTAGCCAACACTTTTACCAAGTATTGACACGTACCTGGGCGCTTCTCACCGTCTCGCGATCCTGTTGCTTTGGGAGGGTTCCCAAAGCAACGCCCTAAGCCGAGGTCCGTTCCTTCCGGCGATCTACCAGCGGGGGAGCCCTTAGGTTCGTTGCTGCACACTTTGCTTCTAGCTGAGCGCCTTCTGCGTTCGCTTTTAACCATACATGACCGGTGACTCTTGAAAGGCCATTAGTCCCACAAGAATTTAGCCATTCCGAAAAAAAATATATTACATTTTATTTAAAAGTTCATTGATAGATTTATAAGTGACAAGAATTTACATAAATTTTGCGCGTTTAAAATTAGAATCTATTTAGTTACAATAATTTTATAAAATCAATTTACCTGCCTACGGTTTTATTTATGTGATTATTTACAAGAGTTGTGAACGTGCCTCCCGTGTTTTTCAATGCAACGAGAGGCGCATCTTACGACGTATCCTTGCACTCTCCTCATAGTTTATCTATCACGTAGAATGCCGGTACAGAATTATTGTAAACTGCACTTGTTACACTTGATATTGTATGGCCATCGTAGCCGTATACGACACGACACTTTAACTCGACCCCTCAGGTGGAAGTCGATAGACGAGCGAACCGCCCACTCTTCGGGGCTTCCGCGACCTATCCACCGGTCACCGTACACACCTGTCCGGTAGTCCCGCACTAAATTAAAATCCCGTAATGGGTATGTCCACACTAACATTTAGTAAGTTTAGGTATACATATATCACCCGAATTTCCTATTTCTAATAATTACATGATAGATTGTGTTGCGAGGAAGAATTCCCGACAACGCAACTAGTTGTCCTGATGGTCGGTGGGCAATACTAGTCTTCGAACGCCCAAATCAGAACGCGTCATATATTTCCAGCATTACCTAGTGTGACAATGGAACCTGAACATGAACAAAGCTAGTGTGACAACGTGGTGTGATGATACTCCCACTGATAAAATATTTTTTGTCATACTCGCTTTGTTCTTCTTAACGTTCCGTTGGCACACTACTACCTAATGATTACGGGTCCGTCGCGATTATTTCAGCCGGTAAGTACACTTGAAAGATACACAGATATAATCCTCTTCAGACGTCGGGTCATAATAACGAATCCTATTCTCCACCAGCTAGCTACACTACGAACGCGAGTAGTTGAGCTAGCTACCTGATTAAATATGTGTATTTTATTATTCTGTAATGTCAATTGATATCGACATAATTTGCTTACACGCCCAGCCCTAGTGCTTGTTTATCACATTCCTTCCGGAGCTCTACTGCTCGGGGGAAGAGTATACTTTCAGATTTACTCACCATTAATAAACAAAATTATATAACCCAAACAGTTTGGTCGCTAAATGTACAGGTATTTAAAGCGAATAGTTTAAGAGCTTACTGAAAAATTACAAATTTGTTTATATATATTATAATGAACATTACTTATAGTTTACAAAATGCGAACATTTTAATGTGTATGCGGAATGATTTCAATATGCTAATAGATATATTGAAAATTCTAAAATCACCAAAAATGCGAAAGTTTACAATATACAGTAATCCCCCCTATAACACGGTACTCTTATAACGCATTTTCATATTACGCGATTTCAATCCCCCGTATAACCGTTTCCAGATTATATTTCTGTACTGTGAAATTTATAATGATTTGTACAGTTCGTAATGTAATAAAACTGTTAATTTATTTGAAATTAACTGTTTTTTTAGTTCATATGCATAAGTTTTTTATTTAAAATGTTCTTAGTTTAGTTTGATTTTAATAAAACATACATATTTCGTTCATAATATAGTTTTTTCTTAATATTCGATTTAAACCCCCTTTAGCGAGAAAAGATAAACGTGAATAATTTATACGTAACGCGTTATACGGGAATACTCCTACAACACGTTTTCATATAACGCGGAACCAATCTACCGTGTTATAGGGGGGATTACTGTACTAATAAATCGTAATTAAACCGTATCCTACAATAAGGGTATCTTACAAATTAATATGCACTAAAATGTAACAATTTGATTGTTCGCCTTCATTGGATTTTAAAATTTGCAGTTATATTACTTTGTTATGTCTACAGGTTGTTGAGAAAGAAGCAGAGACTGCCCGTCGTAAGGCAGTCATTGAAGCGGAAAAGGAGGCTCATGTAGCTAAAATACAATACGAGCAGAAAATTATGGAGAAGGAATCTTTGCAGAAAATTGAACTTATCGAGGATAGTATTCATAAAGCTAAACAACAGACCAAAGCAGAGGCCGATTACTACCACTTGAAGAAACAGGCAGAAGCCAACAAATTGTTGCTCACAAGGGAATACTTGGAGCTCAAAAAGTATGAAGCTCTATCTCTAAACAACAAGATATACTTCGGAAGTGACATTCCTAACATGTTCTTAAATATGGGTGATAAAGGAGTGCAGGTTGAGTGACTCTAGTCATATCAACTAGTCGTGAACAATGCAAGCACCTTGATTACACAAGTGTTTCTAAGTTATTGTCCATACTTTAGTGTGGTCATCTTTAAGAAAAATGTATTGTGATAATTTTTGTAAGTTTGTAAAATGCAAGAGATTTTTCAATGTTTTATTTCACATTAACTACCTACTTGTTTCCCCATATGACTGATTGATTAAGTTTCTGATGGATATAATAACGGGTCAATAAATTAAAGCTAATTGTGTTATAAATGTGATTTTATTTTATGCTTAATAAATTAAATGACTTCATCTAGATTTTGTTGAAGGCAGCAATGTCCACAGATTGGACGTGGTCTTCAAATTCCTGGATCTTTTCTGTGAGGAGATCGACTGAGACTTTGTCATCTTCAATGACGCACATGATCTGCAGTTTATTGATACCATAACCAACAGGCACAAGCTTGGCGGCACCCCACAAAAGTCCATCCATTTCAATGCTTCGAACATTCTTTTCCATTTCCTGCATGTTCGTTTCATCGTCCCATGGCTTGACGTCTAGGAGTATAGAAGATTTGGCAATGAGGGCTGGTTTTTTTGATTTCTTATCAGCATAGGCTTTAAGGCGCTCTTCACGAATTCGGGCTGCTTCCGCATCCTACAACAATAAAGAAAGATTAGAAGATGATTTGCTAGGAACAAGGTTTTTTTTTAAAATAGGTGTATAGTAAGTAAGGAGATATTCGAACTGATGGTATGTGTATTCTATCACCCATTGATATCTTTGACATTAAAAACTTTGGTACATCTGCAAATGTACTGTTCGCCACTAGGGATTGAGGGTCAGGGCTTTGGAAGCACTTCGGAGCATGAAGTCTTGTTCTTAGAATGACCACTTCCCAAAGTGTATACTCCCAATATAACAATTTCCCAGTATGTACACTTTCAAATATTACCATTTCCCAGAATGTACACTTCCAAAATGCCAAATAAATATGACAAATTATATTACTAAAAAATAAATAGACTTGTTGCGATTCTAGGTAGAATACTCAGTAATAAATAAATGAAGATATATTTTAAAATATTTTAATTTTTTATAGTGGAGTGTAGGCTTTCTCCGCCGTGTTAATTGAATCTTCAGGGCTATTTGGCCGAGGTCTTCTGGAATCTCTTCTCTTTCTTCCAAACGTTTCGTCAACAACTGCGATTGACATCTTCAGTGGCGACTGCGTTCACTTTCGGAGAGATGTTATCTCTTTGGCTTCTCGAACGCAACTGACTCGACGACTGTGGCGCACCGGTATTTATAGTGGGCGAGGGTAGTTGTGATTGTGTGTGTACCGAGTCTGTTTTTGTCCCCCCCCCCCCCCCCCCCTCTCGTCTCTCTTCCCCGTGAGCTTGATGTCGTCGGAGTGCTGGATACCAGATACTACAGAGTCTTAGATTCTCTTGTTTTTTTGTTAAAATTGTTGGGATGCTTGTAGATTTCAATAGCTTCCTTATTGAGACGGGAATAATAATGATAACCGGTTGATAAGATCTTTGTATCCCTGAAGCAGATTTCGTGGTCCCCATCCGACAAGGCATGTTTAGCTAAGGGCAACTTCTCAGACTCTCCTCTTCGACAATTGCCTTTATGTTCTTTAATGAGGGTATTGACACTGTTTTGTAGTGTCAATATACACTGACCCACAGGAGCATGGTATTTTATATACTTCACTCGAACATGTCTTCTGTTAAACGCTAACTACATGAGCGAGTCTCCTGTGGTGATAGCTCATATAGTTGCTATTGAAATTAATGGCACAGTCGAGGATATCTTCGCGACACTCGCTCGTGTAGTAGGCGCCTTAGAGTAGGGTTGAAATCTCAGCCAGTATGATGTAAGGATGCAACATTACTCAAATCTTTCCACTGAGCCACAAGATTTATCACTTAATAAAGCAATAAATACTTACCCCTGGTACTACCATTTGAACTACTGGTAGTTCAGGGGTAATTGTTGGCCTGCTACTACTGAGCAGCCTGGATTTATTTTACCTCTGTTACTATTCAAAATTTCCAAATTATTAAAAACAATTCCATCTAATTAAATATTTATTATGTACTGAGGGGATTCTCTATTAATCAATACATAAAATCATAACAATATTAGATGTGTCCAAATGCAACTCATAAAAAATGAGATTACATTATATTTATATACCTAACTGGCAATAGAAAAATGGCATTGATTAAGTTAGTTTGAATATTAAAGAAGCCCTAGTAAGCACAAAGAAAAAATAGTTTGAATTGTTTTTAATATATATGTTTTCAGTAGTAATGGGGGTAAAATAAATCTCCCAGGCTGGTATCACAGGTAGTAGTACAGCCAAAAAAATTACCTGTGGACTATGAATAAATAGTACAAACGGTAGTACCATGGGTAAGAAGGAGTACATACGATTCTGCGACAGGAGCCCATTTACATTTCTCAAATCTCCATAGACATTTGTCATTATGTAGCTCTTAGTATTAGGTCTTTTTAATTATGTATAACTATTTAACAGTATTTGAGAAAATAATATACTTGATTTGTTCTGCAGTACCAGCATCTTAACTAAGTTCTTTGTGACAAAATTGATTAATTTGATTTGATACATTGACTTTTTCTTTTTCAATTACTATACTTACTATCTAGAATCTAGATTGTGTCAGGTGTTTTTACTACTTAGCTACATAGATGTGGGAACTTACTTTTAGCTCTCACAACTGATACTAAATGATGTCATTTATAAGAGAATGACAAAAGGTACAGACCTCTTCTTCATCTCCAGAGGCGAACAAGTCGCAATCGTCATCATCGTCTTCTTTCTTAGCGGGGACAGGAGCCGTGGGTTTGCCGCCCGCGCTCAGTGGGCTGACTCCGGTAGCCCACGCCTTCCGTTCAGCTGGAGTGTACGAAGCGATTTGGTTGTACCAACGAAGGGCGTGTGGCAAGTTGGCGGCGGGCGCCTTGCCCATTTGTTCGAAAACTTGCACATCTGCCTGAGATGGTGTGTAGCTGAAAGGAATAAGAACACTCAAATAGAGTTATCACTTATTCATGGATGACTTTCACAATATTATTACTAACACTACAGTTTTTTTAACAATTACTAACTATTCATCACAAAAATTATATTTAGAAAAATAGAGGTTATAACAGTTGTTCACTTTGCAAGGGGTTGACGTGGTTCGGATTTCCAACCTTAGTATAAACTACAGAACTGCTTACCCAGATGTGTAACTTTTCTCGGCCAAAAATTTGTTCAGTTCATTGAGACCTTGAGGAGTTTTAACATCTCCGAAAGCCATTTTTTATGTAAAAATTAAATTTGTTCGAACTACACACGGGGCGGTAGAAAGCGAACGAGAAAAAGAGACAGTAATTAACTAAATGTTTTAGAAGGAGAAGGAAAATGAATGCTTCTTTTAATAATTTATTTGGACACTGGCATAGCTATTGATCCACAGCAAATAAGCGTTATATAGTATCGAATGGTTTTGGATACATTAGCGCATTGCTAACTCTATAAACCAACATCCTTTTTTGTCCAGTCCCGTCGAAGTAGAACGGTCAGTAATGTGATAGAAGATTTATGGATTACGAAGGACAAAGTTAGACTCCTTGGAAGAATACGAAAAATGCAGTTTCACGTTTTTATTTAATTATCACAAATATTATGTACTAACACTAAATAGGCACTTTGAAGTTTAATACACAATCACTAAATAACCACAAATCCCACAATATACAATTTTTACAATAATCAAAATCAACTTTATTTCTCGCGTTCTCGACAAAACTCATTGTTTTTCGTTTTACAACTTACTTGATCACGATTATCGTTTATGAATCGAAATCAAAAACCGTAAAAGATCGAAAAAATATAATATCCTTATTAATAATCGTGTCGTTTGACATTGACAGTTCGTCCAGCTGTCACCCGATCGTTAAAATTTTTTGTTACATTTTTAGGTACGATTTTTTACGAAACTACAACGTAAATTGAAAAAGTAATACTTAGTTTATCATATTGTGTTTAATACTTTCAACAATACTTTGCATAATCTCCTAATTTTTGCATTATTTATATATTTTAGGTATTCGTACTTATGTAACAATAACATGATGTGATCGTATTTATTCGTATTTAGTTGTTTGATTAAATTAGTTCTTTAATCAAAGTCCTTGTATAAATAAAGTATTTTTGTGTGTAGTCAGTAGTAGTTGGAAAGAAAGCGGTGTAAGTGCGTACTTTACTGGTTGAATATGTCTCTGCAGAGATGCTGCGCCAGCCGCTATCCCGGGCTTTTGCGCTGGGCTCGCCGACGCGCGTGGCTCCTCTAACATCCCGCCGCTACGCTGACGCAGTGCAACCGCAGCCCGATAAAGTTGAAGTCTTCATTGATGATAAACCAGTGCATGTACTTCCTGGCACAACTGTGTTACAGGTAATTTGTGTTACTTTTTACTAATAAACCTTATATATTTTGTAATTTTGACTTGTACATGATCTTGTACAATACTGAAATCCATCTATCTCCTAATATTAGTTTATGAACCAATTATAAAAGGTTCTTGGGAAATAGATTTAAATTCACATTACTCCTTTTTCTTAAGAAGTTGCTGTAAGAACATGCTAGATGTTTTATATTTAATTTCATTCTCGTCTTTAACTTTCACCTATTGTGATAGCCACAATATAAATTTCATTCTCAATAAGGTTTTATCCACATATAATATAATTTTATCTATAAATTAGGAATCAAAATAAAAGATTATAGGACTTATTACACTTCCCGTTATTCAGGAATTTTAACTCATTTAAACTGCTTTTATACCATTCTGAATTTAGTCACTAAGAGTTAGGATTCCTGAATAATGTAAAGTGTAATGAGCCCAAAAACATTTCACAAAATAATTAAAATAAATAACAGGCAGCTGCACAAGTGGGTGTAGAAATACCCCGGTTCTGTTACCATGAGCGGTTGGCTGTAGCTGGCAACTGTAGGATGTGTCTAGTTGAAGTAGAAAAGTCTCCTAAGCCAGTAGCTGCCTGTGCCATGCCTGTAATGAAGGGCATGAGAGTGAAGACCAACTCTGACCTGACAAGGAAAGCTCGGGAAGGTGTTATGGAGTTCCTGCTAGTGAATCATCCATTAGATTGTCCTATCTGTGATCAGGGAGGAGAGTGTGATCTCCAAGATCAGTCTATGGCATTTGGTTCTGATAAGAGCAGATTTACAGACATACATTTCTCTGGAAAACGGTAAGTTATTTCTAATTTAATCAAAACTATTTTAATGGGAATATGTTTCATTAGACTTGATTTCAGAGTACAGCCGAAGAATGGAGCAAAGCATGAACCCTTTAACTATATTTAATACATTTTAAGAATTTTTAATTAAATTTAAAAGTTGGTTGTATGCTGAAGCATCCTTTGCTCTCTGAGTGAGATTTCAAAAAAATGCACCTTTACAGAACTCAAAACTTTCGAATTTCAGCAAAATTTCAATTTTGCTACATTGTACCTAAGGGTTGCGAAATGAATCCAAAACATCAATCAGTGTGGAGGTATAATCTTTGTAAATAAACTGAAATGGATTGAAATTAAGTTTTGCAGAAAAGTAGTTTTGATCTATATCCCAGTTAAGTTCCAACATGAACCCAGTAGTTAACCTACTGGGTAACTCCAAAATAATGACACTATAAACTTGCACGTGACTAAGCATGCTATATTTTTGGCAACACTGATCACTGGCGGGAGAGTGTTATATCGTTTGACAGCTGACTTTTTTGTAATGACGGCTGGGCCAATTACAAGTGAAAAATTTTTGTAAGAATTTTAATACGGAAGTTAATAAGCAGAAAATTAGATGTTTTACAATTTTTTTCTACAAGGCTATGAATGCTTCTAGTGCTCGAAAAGAGATTTGGAGATTTGTGGTGTTTACGCAGAATATGCTTTATCCAAAACTACTCCAAAAAAATTGTTCAGTTGATTCAGGTCTGATAAATCTGATGTGAATGATGTTCCTTGCTATGCTCGTCCTATTAAGGTAAATGTTGATGTTATCATTAGCGCCCGGGTGCAATCTACGCCCTGACGCCCTCTAGTAGGCGCGCGAACACGGGTGCAGGGTCTTTGAGAGCGCCCCCTAAAACCCTGCCCTTGTGTGCACCGCACACCCTACACCATAGGTAAAGCCGGCTCTGGTTATCATTGAAAAAATTGAAACAGATCGACACATAAGCAGTCATCAAATCATTGCGTCATTGCGGGAAGAGCTTAGCACTCAACAGTTTTGGATCACCTGCATAAACTGATTTTTTTTAAAAAACCTATATGTTTGGATGCTGCATAGTTTAAATGACAGAAACTTGGTGAATAGAATTTCCATATGCAAGATATTGCTAAAACGAAATGAAATCAATCCATTTTTGAAGAGATTGGTAACAGGCAATGAGGAGTGGATTATCTACGATAACAATGTTCAAAAAGGATCTTGGTCTAAGCGAGGTGAGCCATCACAAATAGTACCAAAGCCAGGCCTCACTCCATCCAAAGTCAGACTGGGACTGGAAAGGCATTGTGTATTACGAGCTTTTGCCACATGGCCAAATGATTAACTCTGATGTCTGTTGTCAGCAATTAGTGAAATTGAAACAAGCACTTGAAGAAAATGCCCCAGAATTAATTGATGGACCTTAGCTGGGAAGTATTAATGTATTCTCCATACATTCCAGACATAGCATCTTTCATTATTATCATTAGGATTATATCATTTATTCCACTTTTTACAAAATTCTCTAAATGGAGTAAAATTACATTCAAGTGAAGCCTTTATAAACCATTTAAATCAGTTTTTCGCTCAGAATACTCAAAAATTTTATAGCAATGGGATAACGGCTCAGCCAGAAAAATGGCGAAAGATAGTCGAATTAAATGGACAATATCCCGTTCAATTAATATTTATGTATTACAAAAAAGTCTTTATTATTTTCACTATAAAAAGGCAGCGGACTTATCGGACTACCTAATAGAACTGGGCAATCACTCAATGAGTGTGTGAGGTCATATGATAAGGTTGTGAATGATTGGTTTGCTTTTGTCTGGAGTGTAGTGACAATATAAGTACTGTCCATGAAAAGTAATTTGTAGAAAAAACAAAATCCTCAACTTTCTTCTACCACACTTAATAATTAAATGTTTCTAGAGCTGTGGAGGACAAGGATGTAGGTCCCTTAATCAAGACGATAATGACACGTTGCATCCACTGCACACGGTGTATTCGGTTCGCCTCGGAAGTCGCTGGCGTTGATGATTTTGGTACCACCGGCAGAGGGACTGATATGCAGGTAAATATCACTTTTTCAGTTTACTGAATTTCTGATGTCTGTAATTTAGTACTTTTCTTTATAATAAATAACAAAGATTTTTGGTTTCATATCCACATTTGTGACAATTATAATTTATTCAAATTTATTTTATTTATTTATTTAACAACTTAACAATAAATGCAGTTATACTATTTAACTAGTTACAAAAGGTACCCCTTTGGGAAGCCACAACCACACATAGACTACGTTTTGGTCCCTGTGTCGTGCGATTGTGTCACCTGACCAACCTGATGTTGACCAACAGTTAAGTCCATATACCTTTGTACTTAGGGGCCATCTACTAAACTCAATTTGTGGGTACTGTGTAATAGTGTTTAAATGTGTTATAGTTATTGTGTTACATTCTGATTATTATGGAAAGGTCATGGATAGATATCAATACTGTATAATAAAATCGTAATGGAGCCGTTTGTATATGACATATTTTTGAAAAAAGTGATTGTTAAATAAAGCACGAATTATATTGAACTCAAAACAACAATTTTTGGAATTTTTGTCTGTCTGTGCACGCATCGCGCAATACTTTAACGGAACTAATGAAACAAATGGAATAATTGTTATAATAATTATAATGGAATAGGACGGAATTTAATGAAACTTAGCATACTTATAGCATATAACTTGGGTTAACATTTAGGGTACATTTTATCCCGATCTGTTACTGAGTTCCCACGGGAATCACTCTTAAGTTCACTCGAGCAAAGTCGCTGGCACCACTATACTCCGTGCCATTTAACATGGCAAAAGAAAGAAAGAAAAATATATATTATCAGTCATTGCCTCGACTTTCACCCCAAACTAATGTACTCGTGTTTACCATAGCGACACTTGCCAATTTTCACCGTAATGAGCGAAAATAGCTATCGCCAGCGTATTGTGGTAGCAGCCACGTTGGTAGCAGCGTAATATTATTAATTCATATTTTTTTAATAAATACACAGTTTTATTATAATTTAAAGTTTTTAACCATTTACACTATTTTTGATATTGTATTTATTTAAGAAGTATATATCACACACACACACAAACAAACACGCACTTTTAAAGGCACTTATTATCTTTACATATTATAATTACGTTTACAGCTAGTTTCATAAAAGTGTAGTATAATGTAAGCAATTACTTATCATTTGATGAAACATTAATAGGCATATGTTTAGAGATTTTTATAATGCAATTTTTATACTGTTGTTTTATGGAAAATAAAATAAATATTGAAGTGTTTGCTTATTTCGTTATATACATGTGGACACAGTTTGATGCTTTTCAATATCAAAGACTAAATCTTTCCTATGCTTCTTTTTAATTAAGTTTTTATCAAAAGGAATTGAATTATGTGTACATAATATATTATATTAAGAATTATAACTGTCTCACTGAGCATTTGAGTATCTGCTGAATAAATCTTTGAAGTGCATATAGATATGGGCCCTCGGTATCTCTCGGCAATTCTCTCAACTTGTAACATTGCAGTTTTATCACCTCCACCTCAAATGGCTATATAACTAAGGGATGTCCCAGTTTAAGCGCCGGATTTAAATTTCGCGCCATTTTTTTGTTTGGCATTTGCCAAATCTGGTTTGTTTATGGATGTCACATATGAAAGTTGCAATTAGTCAACATGGAACGCTACACGAGCAACGCATTGTTATTGTTAAATATTGAAATAATGAAAAAATAATTTAAAAAAATAATGTAATTTTGCTGAGACAGTTAGCAAACTCGGTTTAATTTTTGGTCGGCGAAGTGTACCAAAGGAGTCGTCTGTTCGGCGTTTAATCCTGAAATTTGAGGAAACCGGTTCGGTGATGGATGCAGCTCCAACGGAGTGTAAGATCAGCCGATAATATCGCCAGTACTGTACGCACCTATGTACTATTTACACTTGTTTATTTCAGTTTACATCCCATTTCACTTTCATATTACTGGGCACACTGAATTGTCAATCCACTCGTGGTTTCGTCGTGCACAGTATTGTCCATACTTACACCTAAGTATTTAATAGCTAAGGTTCTAGTTAAAGGCAGACCAGAGCCCTAAGAGAGTCAGAACATTTAATACAAAGTATTGAGTATCTGTTTTCTTATATCTAAGGTTTATTGTGATAAATATTCTTTCATGTCTAATGTTGAAGACATGGTCCCATAGAATGCAATTGTATAATACCAACCAAAGGTAACCAATAGGGGTGAAATGGCGTTATTTGATGCCGCCGTTTGATTTGCTACTGTGTGATTTACTTATCGTTATGTTGTTGTTACAGTGTCGGCTATGCTTTCTTGCAGGTCGGAACATATGTTGAGAAAATGTTTCTATCGGAACTGTCTGGTAATATCATCGACCTGTGCCCGGTGGGCGCCCTGACTTCGAAGCCGTACAGCTTCGCCGCACGACCCTGGGAGACCAGGAGGGTACGTACTTTAATTTAACATATCTTTGTGTTGTAGTTATTAACTTTGTTTTATATTTATTGATTCTATAAGTACTTTTTAATAAGACGTCGGTCCATCTGGCCGGAGGGCGTCCCGCACTGAGCTCCCCGGTATGTGGCCTGCAATCGAGGAGTCGTCTACCCCATCGGTCCCGCGGCAAATATGACCTGCCCATTGCCGTCTTCAACATGCCGATTCTACGAGCTATGTCAGTGACTTTAGTTCTGTGGCGAATATCTTCGTTTTGGTTCCTATTCCATCATAACCGACGACTTAAAGAAATTCGCCGGCGGTGGTTGGATCAGAAGATCATGTGTGGTGGTTAGCCTTGGGAGAGGCCTATATCCAGCAGTGGAGAGACAGAGGCTGATGGTATTGTATGGTAATTATTTTTTATGTCTTTTTGGGTAATAGTATCTGAGTGAAGATATGGTCGATTTTCACGCCAGCGAGAATTTTTTATGAGTTATAATAAATGAACTAAATAATTAATAAGAACTTCTAGCACATATTTAGTTTTAAATTTGTTTTTGTTTTGTATATTCTATGGGCCTTGCTGCCTGAGGTAATGTTGTGGAAGGTAAAGAGGTAAGGTAAAATTGTGGAAAGAACTGTCAGCTGAGGTATTTCCGTTGCTCTACGACATAGGGCTCTTCAAGAGAACTGCGCCCTGCAAGAGAGCAAGCCCCCTGGTGTTACAGATGTCCATGGGCGGCGGTGACCACTTACCATCTCATGTGGCCCGTCCGCTCGTCTGCCATCTATTCTTCTATTCTATTCTAAAAAAAGTAAATAAAAATATACATCCATTTTATGTTTTATTATAATAGGTATAACAGTATATTGCATACATGAAATATACATAAATAATAAGAAGGAGGATAAATAATAATAATAAGAGAATACATAAATAATTGAGGGGGAGAGTGCACGCTGCAATCCAACAGCTGCTGGGCGCGCTCGACTGGCCCCTCTCACAGAAGACTACCTTGAAATGTACTGCATTTCCCACTTTATCTTATTTCCCTAATGTACCTACGTGTTGCGGTAATGAGTGAGATGTGCCAGAGCCCATTCCCATCCTATCCCTCCCCATTTTCCCAACCCTTTTTCCAAATCCATTCCTATATCTTCAAAGGTAGGCAGTCTGCCTGTATGCTCGTCTGCCGCCTACGTCCATAAAAAAAATATATGTGAAAATACAAATCGTCTCTAGTATTCGATTATAGCTATACCTAGGATACATATGTAAATAAATTAATAATAAATTCGTGACCATACAGAGATTCAGATAAAATGCAGTGGCCATTACAAGTTTTCCTTCGATTATTGAAATTTTTAGTTTTGGTTATGGAATAATTTTGGCTTAATATATTTAATTTTTTCCCAGATTGACTCAGTAGATGTATTGGACCCTCTTGGCAGCAACATCGTAGTGACCACGCGAACAAACGAAGTGCTTAGAATTCTTCCGAGAACCAACGAAGTCAGTATAAAATTCGATTATGTATTGTGCCACTTTAAAACTACTGTCATCATGAAGTTGTGTTTAAAATGTACATTATTTAGTGGTGCATACTTATTTCTGATGATTAGATCTTTAGCCAAGATATGTCTTGTTGTGCTATTGAGTTTGTATAGGTGCCCATTTTTTGTTTGGCGGTTGGCATCTCTGGTTTGTTTGTAGGTGTGACATATGACAGTTGCAATTAGTCAGCATGGAACGCTACACGAAAGAGCAATGTAAATCACTGGGGGGTGCCGAGCCGTAATCCACAGTGCGGATTAGTGCATCATATACTCAGTATTTTTTTTTTATTATTTCTAGAGAATGCGGGTTTCCTCACGATGTTTTCACCACCGAGCTAGTAGCAATTTTTAAAAAACCGTACTTAGAAGCAACTCATTGGTACTTGGTACAGGCTGACGATTTCAACTCACGATCACACGAATTTGAGTCGAGTATATATATATCTATGCTAGGCTATCACTGCTCTTAGATTATATAGTTTAGGTTTTATTATTATTTGTGTGCAGTGTTACCTGACACCAATTAATTCCTTTTTTTTTCTTCTTTATCTTTCTAAACTTTTAATTATAAGACTAGAGAGACAAAAGAACAGAGAATATGATTCATTAACTCTGTTTGTTGCAGGAGATCAACGAGGAGTGGCTCTCGGATAAGTCTCGGTTCGCATGTGACGGTCTGAAGCGTCAGCGGCTGGTGACGCCGATGCTGAAGGACAGCCGCGGCAATCTAACGCCCGTCGAGTGGGAGGACGCCATCGTCGCCGCCGGGCGGGCGCTGCGAGACTGCGCCCCCGACAAGGTACACTAGACACTGTTGCAGGAGACCAATGAGGAGTGGCTCTCGGTAAGGCACACTAGACACTTTGACAGGAGATCAATGAGAAGTTGCTCTCACTATGGTACACTAGATACTTTGACAGGAGATCAATGAGGAGTGGCTCTCGGTAAGGTATACTAGACACTTTTACAGGAGATCAACGAGGAGTGGCTCTCGAAAAGGTACACAAGACACCGTTGCTTGAGATCAACGAGGAGTGGTTCTCGGTAAGGTGCACCTCGGAAGGTGCACTAGATACTGTTGTAGGAGATGAATGAAGAGTGGTTCTTTGACAAGTCTCGCTTCTGCCCCTCTGACCCTCTGCAAGGTGACCTTCAGGGTGAATATAAAGATCTGTGTCCGAAAATTTCTCAAAATGTCTTCAAGATCGACGAAAATTCAGTGAACTAGCTATACTTTTTAAAGTTACTGAACCATCTGTCATACTATGCAAGTAATGGACTTAATCGTAGACGACGGTTATTCTTGGTACATCTTGGCAGGAATCATGTTTCTTACAATGAGCTGCTTACTCAAATGTGCAGAACTCTCACTCTCGTTTGGTTCTCCAGCCCAGGGTGGGCCTTGGCCTGATCCAGCAAGTTTTTCTAGATCGTTCTGTGCATGCCTTTCGTCCCCCAATCTGTAATTCTAACCGCTTTAAAATCTCCGTCGACTCCATCCAGCTATCTCAACCGCGGCCTGCTACAGTTTCGACGTCCCTCCGGTCTGTTCGTTTCGTCGTGGGTATTCACAACTCCTCGGAGTGTTTCGGCTCACTTAATCCGGCTTTGCTCGCTGTTCCGACTCCTCTTAACGATTCCTTGACTCCATTGATTCACCTACTTATATTTCATAAGAGTCCGAGAGCGACTCATTCGCATTGCATCATGTTCGTTCATGTAACTCAGCAATCCAAAAATGAAAGGAATAAATAACTTCTCGGAGTCGATAACAGTTAGCCGGAATCATTAAGAGTTTCGGCTCCGCTCGCGGTTTCGGATCTTTTGATTCATTGAATCCGGAGTTACCCATCGCTACTTACTATGTCTGGTTCTGGATACATGTCATAGAGTTCATGGTTGTAACGGATTCGCCATTGTTCCCCGCATTTCACGGCTCCATATATTTTGCGAATGTGCTGAACATATATTGAAATTACGTGTTCCGCTTAGACAAGCGAAGCAGATATTTTTAAATTTAAGAGTTGTAAAGCTTTCATAACTAATATAATGAATCTTATGTGACTTATGTTATTTGTTACCTTCAATGGATTTAATTATTTGTCTTTTGTGTTTCTCTTTTAACGAGTGCTGTGCATAGTTGTCATAGATTTACAAATATTAAGTGTTATGTTAAATTGTGTATTGCTTTAGATTGTGTATTGTTACTGTGACAAAGAAATAAAATAGCCACGTGCTTGATAAACGTTTTTACTGCAGTGATTACTCACTACAACAGTCCAAACGTGTCCGGACTGCTGCTGCTCCACGACAATGCGCCCGCTCAGCGCTTAAAACAGCGGACTTTTTGAACAGTACCTCGGTTAAAGTTTTAGGCAGTCCTCCTTACAGTCCCCACTTGGCAACTGCTGACTTTTTTATTTCCCTTTATATTTAGTTTTTGGTTGTCGGAAGACGCGCTGGCTACGTTCGAAGAGGGTGCTTATGGGGAACCTTAGGAAGAGTGGCAAAAATGTTTTCAAAATTGGTTTATTTATACACATGAAACGTTGTATAGATGCAAGTGGAGAGTACTTTATAAAAATGTAGTAAAAAAGTTGGAATCCGTAGAACATACAGAAAATAAGCGAAATCTTAACTCTGACTGGTGTCTGTTATCAACTTGATGAGATTGGACGGGATAGGATATTATAAAATAGGATGAAATGAAAAGGTATTGAAGGAGCTGCGGGAGATAGAATGGGATAAGATTTGATTGGTTAAGATGGCATTGGATGGAGTAGGTAGGGTTGTTCATTTTTCAACAAAAATATACTTATATATTTTATTTTTATTTCTAATTTTTTTTTTTTTTATGTTAGCTCCTCGCAGTGTGCGGCGACATGGCCGACGCTGAGTCTCTGGTGGCCCTGAAGGACCTACTAAACCGGCTGGGCTCTGAGAACACGTGCACCGAGCAGTACTTCCCGCTGGAGGGCGCCGGCACCGACCTGCGCTCCTCATACCTATTAAACACTAAGATTGCCAGTGAGATATAAATATACTTTGGACCGTAACTAGCCTTTTTATCGTCTAAGGCCTCCCATGCTACATTTACATATGGTCTTCATTCATCTACTCCATCAATCATAGGTTCTGCAACAGGTATGGCCTGCCCATTGCCACTTATTGTTCGTGATGTGTTGATAGCTTTTTTATTATTTAGAATTTTGTCTAGCACACACCTAGTATATAGCTCTGTTTTAACGTACGCTGAGCGATTTTAAATTTCTGCATTAGATCTGCTGTAATATATTAACATGTATATACATATATGTTTTAATAGTTTCCATCTATTTCTAAACAAAATATAAACAACAGAAAAAAATATGAAATTATTTGTTATTTTATAGCATTATTAACTTCTTTCGAAATTTTTGCGTTTTTTACGAATATTTACCTTATTAAACAGATATTAATGGTGTCATTTTTACCTTTTTTTATTATGAGTGAAATAAAACATCAAATGAAATAAAAAAGGTAAAAATTACGCGTTAAGACCTATTTAGGTATTTATTGTTAACTTAAATTAAAAGAAGAAGAAACACTTAAGAAGAAATGTGCATATTTCAGACGTGGAAGACGCGGACTTCGTCCTCCTGATCGGCACCAACGTCCGTTTCGAGGCTCCGCTGTTGAACGCGCGCATCCGCAAGGCGTTCCTACACAAGGAGACCGACGTCGCACTCATCGGCCCTAATGTCGACCTTACATATGAATATATGGTCAGTATTATGCTTTTACACAATTTCATCATCCTTTTCTAGTCAGAAATTTATTAATGAGAACACTGGTTCTGATAATATTTCAGATAATTTAATGTTCTTTGTAAATTGTCATACAAATTACAATACATTCACACTCAAGTAAGTGCATTAGAATTTGTGGAAATTACTCCGGTTCGTTTCCTAAATAAAATGAATAATCCTCCCGTGTGCGAATTTTTAGAATTAAAATGATATTCACATATGAGTATAATATGTACATAAATACGAATAAGTGTAGGAAAAATCGGTGACATCAATATCAGTTTATAAGGTCTTTGATAGTAATTTTCAATAGATTCGATGCGGATAGATGATCACACGCCTCAGATTTGTTACAATTTTCATGCACGTGGATTTTCCCACGGTGTTTCGATGGTTTCTTTCACCGCCCAGCTAGTGTTAATTGAAAAATCAGAGTGATAGAATCAGACTAACGCGGACCAAAGGTCTATGCCCGTGTCCAAATAAGTAATAATAAAAAATATCAAAATTATAATTCTATGACAAATGATGAAAACCGTAATCAGCGTTCTTATTGTCCACTGCTGGACTCGGGCGTTTTCACGCATATTGTCTCGTGCATGAGAAATGTATGACCTTAAATCGTGACGCTGTCGGCGGACGGTGGGTTGACGAGTCCACTCTTTTAGAGTAGGTGTAGTTCCTCAAGACTTGTGGTAGAGATTTCACGGGGAGAGTTGAGGTGGTGCTATTATAAAGCCACGCGACACCATACGCCCAAGTGGACGCTTCCAGTGGACACTGAACTATTAGAAACTGGTTGAAGCCAATATGTAGTGATATTTCATTACATTAGGTTTTATTTTCTCACAGCACGTAGGTGATTCCGCGTCTATAGTCAAAGATTTAGCAACGGGTTCATCCAACCACCCTGTACTGAAAAGTCTAGAGCAAGCCAAACGTCCGGTGGTGATCCTCGGGGCTGATCAGCTCAAGACCCAAGAGGGTGCCGCTTTGTTGGCACATACACAAGACCTGTCTTTGAAGCTGCAAGATAAACTGCAGGATAAGAATTGGAAGGTATGTTGATCGTTGATAAAATGAAACTTGGTTCCATACATTGATACACCCAAAGGTTGCCTGAGAGAAATCGCTTTAGCGATAAGGCCGCCGGTTATACTTCTAGTTACTTGTACTTTGTATATATCTGTGTTTTTGGTTTATAATAAAGTGTACCTATTGATTTACTGAAATTTAAAATTAATGTTCATCAGTGTTTGAAATCTGGAATCTTATTTGCTACTCCCAGCGTCATATAATTTTGAATGTGGGGTCAAAAGGTGATTTCTCAAAAAAAAAGTGCTTTGCTTAACTGCCAAAGCTGGCTAGACACATCGTATGTGGATTGGAATTTCCGAATCTATGACAGGATCTGCAGACAGATGCATCTCAAAGTCACATTGCGTGAAGTTGCTTTTGAAATTTCGTTGTCAGCATCCTGACCTGGTTTTTTCATAGAGTCAGAGTCTCATTGGTATTTTTTTGTAAATAGCTTAGACAGTTTAGAATCTTTTTATTTCAAACTTATTGGAGATAAATTGGTATTTTTTATGGCTTGTATTTAAACAAGCAGCGAAAAAATAGTAAATAGGCAGCAAATCTTAAACAATAGAATAAACTATTGTTAAATAATGAAAAACAAAAAAAAAATTAGTAAGAATGTCATCACAAAGTCGACTTCGGGTATTTCTTTATTGTCTCCAGAGAATCTAAACCTAACACACCTTTAAATTTGTTGTTATCGATTTGCTGCCGATCCCGATATTTTTTAAAGCATTTATAAATAAATATTTATGGGAAATAATTAAATGAGCAGCAGAAATAGTGAAAGTGGCAGCAAATTTAAAGGTGGTTTAGGGTCTCTGATGACTATAAAGATATATGGAGTCCCGCGAAGCAGGACTTCGTCCACTTAGTGTTTACATTCTTAGTAATTAAATAAACATTGTTTATTTCAATTATTCAAAAATAATTGAATTTTCTTGATCACGATTCAGCGAATCGTGATGAGCGAATCATGAGCAGCGGCTCATTTAGTATTTTTTGGTGCTGGTTTAAATGCAAGCTCTTATCTATTTATTTTATTGTATAGGAATGGTGAAATATAACAACGTTGGCGTTTTTATTATCATTATTTTATTATCGTTTTTATTATAACAACGTTACTGTTATTAGGTGTTGAACGTGCTTCAGCGCACGGCGTCCCAGGTGGCTGCCCTGGACATCGGGTACAAGCCCGGCGTGAGCGCAGCGCTACAGTCCGGCCCACAAGTGATTTATTTATTAGGCGCGGATGGTGGCGTGGTTACACGAGAGGCCCTGCCTAAGGATGCCGTTGTTATATATCAAGGTGAGTGTCCCAATGTAGGTTCATGATGACAGTTCAACAAGGGTGAACTGTCATCATCTTATCTCTCAATTGCCTCAATTGCAATACCGTTTCGGAGTGGCGTAACAGTCCGTTCCACATGTGGGTTGCTTGCTTGATGCGGACGGCGGTGTGGTTACCCCGGAGGCGCTGTCCAAGGATCCTTTGTTATATATCAAGGTGAATGCTTAACTGGATGTAGGCTCAAACTGGATAATTGTAACTACCGTCTCATATCATCAGCTTATTTCTCCTGTGGCTACCATGGGCATCCGGCTTACAAGCGGTTACCTACTTGATATAAACAGCGTAGTGTTCACCCGGGAGGTATGACTTAAGGACACTTCAATCAAGGCGAGTTTTCAACTTAATGAAGATTTTCGCATTTTTCACACATATTCATCTGTTAAACTGGTCTTTAACACGTATGTTTACCTTTTATATTTTACTCGCCGTTTCGTCTAGGTTAAATGAACCATGATTACGAGTTGACTGAAGAGTCGGATAGTCAAATAGATATAAGGTTAAATCAGGTTAAATATAATGTTTAAATCTCTTCTTTTTTTTACTTCTTCTATGAACTGGAGACGTGGCTACTGTTGCTTTAGAGAATCGTCGTACCATAAATGCTGATTGGTACACTGATTGGTTGAAATCAAGAAACACCCAAATTTCAATAGAGAAGATGGTTGGCAAGTACCACCGGCTTGGGATCCAGTCATTAAATTAATTAAATCCCAAGGCCAACGCAATACTGCAAGACCTCTGGACACCGTGGGTGAATACTGCGTGCATAGGGAATGTTATGATTAAAAAATCCAGACGGTAGTTCAAAAAATTTCAGACGGTAGTCCAAATAATTTCTTAATAACTCAAGTGACAAATAAAATCAATTAGTCACCCCGTGACCACATCCACTGCAAAGTGTTCGAAATGTCGGGATATAAATAATGTCAAATATACGCGATTTAAACCGTTAAAGTTGTTTAATTGCTATGGTACACGACTATTTGCTTGCCGGAAGTTATTGGCGAACTCCGTAAAAACAATCGTAAAAACGCCGCATAATCTTGCACCATGACAATGCCAGCTCTCACACGGCCAAACACACAAACGACTTTTTGTAGGCGAAAAATGTAGAACTCATGAGCCATCTTCCATACAATCCCGACTTGGCACCTGGTGATTTCTTCTTGTTTCCATAAAATAAGAACCAATTACGCGGTCAACGATTTTCATCGCCAGAAGAGGCTATCAAAGAGTATAAAAAACATATTTCCGAGGTCACCACGGAGGAGTGGAATAAATGTTTGGAAGTTGGTTTATTCGTATGAAAAGTGTATTGACGCTCACAGAGAATATTTTGAGATTCAAATTGGAATTTTTTCTTATTCATTCCGGAAACTTTCAGTGTGGCCCTCGTAGTAGAGTAATTCATAAAACAAAACAAATAAACCCGTTTAGTGTATGCTTTGAAGTTTAATTAACTAGTGCACAAACCACAAGAGTTTTATCTATCTATCTATGTATTGTCCTTGAGGTCACCATGGCGACGCGGGGGCGTCGGTGGCGGACATCGTGCTGCCCGGTGCTGCCTACACGGAGAAGTGCGCCACATACGTGAACGCGGAGGGCCGCGCGCAGCAGACGCTCGTCGCCGTCACGCCGCCGGGCAAGGCCAGGGAGGACTGGAAGATTATTAGGTACAACCATACTGCTTTTTTATTTGTTTATTGTTTTATAGGAAACACGGCATATGGATATGTCTATAATGCCTCAAGACATTATAGCTTCAATATTTGGTACCTATCAAAACCAAATGGATTCTAAAACATTTTTTTATTACGAATTACTATTTTTACAGGTATTTGTGCTAAAACTTTCAGTGAATTTAAAAAATTACAATATCTACAATTTTTTTAGTATATTGTATTAAAATGCATTTAAAAATTTATATGTTATTGACGGGGAGGGAGGTGATACCATGAGTCTTAAGTTAGATAAATAATTTAATTAAATCAATCAATTTTGATATTTATAAGATTAAATAATATTAAATTATTATTATATAACTAATAGAATATTAATATTAAAGATTCATATGCGGTCCATATCGTGGTATGTTATTATTGTCGTTCATGAATACCTGCATTGTTAGGGGGGACACGGGTGCGGTGCCGACATCACAGGTTTCTGATCGAGCTGCCTACTACTGGTAAGGTTCTTCCAGTGAGTTATGCGAGCCTGTCGTATTGCGTTTCTGCTATTATACGATTTATCGTCTTTCGTTTCTGACCTTTGGCAACATTGTCATTGTCATTTTGTTTTTTGTTATAACATGCACAAACCATTAGACTCCTTAACCTTTTGACCGTTCAACGTTTTTTGAACGTGCCCTCGATGCCGTGGCTAATGACTACTGTATAGATCTTTTTAATTTTATAACTCAAAGGTGACTTTATAAGTCAAAATTTATTTATTTTATAATCGTCATTGTAATTCTTTTCTAATATAGTCTGTTTAAAATAAATATATAAATTAAGCGAAAATGCAAGGTTTATTGTTGAATAAATTCCACTAGCGCAGTTAAAGGCAAGCAACGCGATATAATAGCGAAAGCTGCGAATAGCATCCTGTAAGATCCTTTTCCTGCAAAACCAAGAAAAAGCGAGTGCCTCTTAGTTTCGCGAATGTCTATGGACGGCGGTGACCACTTGCCATCTGGTGCATAGCCCACCCATTTGTCATTTTTTTTTATAAAAAAAATTTAATAAAATAAAGAACGTCTGTTAATACTAGTCATACGTGGTATGTATTTGTACGAACGGAGAACGTTAAATACGTAGGCTATAACGCTTACTATACCATCAGCGTATATCTCTGCTGGATATAGGCCTCTCCCAAGGCTTGCCCATCACACACGATCCTCGGCTCTTCTCACACAATCACCGCCCACAAATTTCATTAAATCGTCGGGCCACCTGGCTGGAAGGCGTTCTACACTGCGCTTACCGGCACGTGGTCTCCATTCGAGGACTCGTCTACCCCAACGGCCATCTCAATCCTGCGGAAAATATGACCGGCCCATTGCCACTTCATGTTCATTCTACGAGCTATGTCGGTGACTTTAGTACTTTACTAGCTATAACGCTTACTAGCAGTGTTTAACACTCGAGTCTTAAAAGTTCCTTAACGTTCACTCAATACTTGAGCGATGAGCGCTCAGTGCTCATTTTTATATACCCAAAAAGAGAATTACCCTCCACCCATGGACAAAACAATGTTAATATAATAAGTACGAAAAGTAATGAAAAGAGCGAATGTGCAGTGTCAATATAAACTATCCAGTTTGATGGCACCGGCCTACCGATGTATTTAAGTTAAGGTCTGTAAACGTTGAGATAGATAAAAAAAATCTATCTAAGCCACTTTTAAACTTGTTGCTCATTCTTTTTTTCTGCTGCTTATTTAATTATTTCTCGTCGAAATCTGTGTTTCTAGGGCATTGTCTGAGGTGGTCGGCGCACGTCTTCCGTACGATAGCCTGGACGAGGTGCGCGATAGACTGGGGGAGATAAGCCCCGCGCTGCTCACGTACGGCCACGTGCAGGACAACAACTACTTCGCACAGGCGCGAGCACTCTCCACCGTACGTATATACGAGTACACAGTATACACGTATGATACACCACACACACAGTATCTTCACCAATATAATCACAGAAGTATAATCTTCAGCGACGAAGCCCATTTTTGCATGAATGGCCCATTTGGAGCGACAAGAATCCACAGGAAATTTATGAGCGTCAAATGCATCCCGAAAAGTTAGTTTAGTGTGGATTTTAGGCCGGAGGCCCTTACTTTTTCCAAAATGAGCAAGGAATTTTTTTTTATAGATTATTGGGCGGTCGAGCAAGCGATCCCACGTGATGGTAAGTGTTACCGCCGCCCATGGACACCTGCAACACCAGGGGGTATGCGGGCGCGCCGCCGACTGTTAAATCCTATTTACTTTTCCTGTTGATAGTTGCACTCACTATCAACGGCGACAGGTATCGGGTGATGATAACCGATTATAATTATTTGTGGCCCCGGTTAGATGATATGGACATTAGCCATATGTTGTTCCAATAAGACGGCGTCAAGTGGTTACGTACCCAATGGGGTTACGTACCCATCCCAGGTGTATGCAAATCAATCTCAAACAAATGATGCCTTAAAGGCCACCTTCACCCGCGTTATTAATGAAATCGAGCCCAATTTATGCGATAGAGTCATCGAATATTGGACCCCCAGGATGCGCGTTACTCAACGCAGCCGCGGCGGCCATTTGCCCGATATCATATTCTATAATTAAAGTTATCGATTGACCTTCCAAATAAAAAAAAATGTAGCCGTATCGATTATACAACTTGTTTTGTTTATATTTAAAACTAGAGCCAATTTATTGAAAGACCCTTAATAAGGCGTTATAAAATTTACTTGCATCATTTTAAGGGGCTGCTATAAACGTGATATTTTTATTTTTTTTAAATAAAAAAGGTGCCAGACGAGCATGCATCACACCTGAAGGTAAGTGGATACAGTCGTCCATAGACATTCGCGATACATGCTAATATCAGTTCAGAATGACAAATGTTGGCACGCTCCCGGATGCGCTGCCCACCTTTGCAGATTAAGGAATGGAATGGAAAGAAATGGGAGGAATGGAGGTTGAGAAAATGCGGAGCGATAGGATGGGAATGGGCTCTAGCACATCTCGCTCGCTACCAAAACACGTACATACATTGGGAAAATACGATAAAGTAGGAAATGCAGTACATTTCAAGGTAGTCTTCTGTGAGAGAGGGGTAACGTCCAGTCGAGTCCAATACAGCATTATTTTATTGATAAATAATCAACCCAATTTTGAAAAAAATGCAAATAATTATTACTATCCGCAATGAAAGTAAAATAAGCTTATACTATACAGTTACTACTACTTATTATCTATTTAGTATAAATAATATTAATAAAGCGGGGATGGCCTAGCAGGGGGGGGGGGGGGGGGGGGGGATCTATATTCGACTCACTTTTGTGTGATCGTGAGTGAGTTCAAATACTCAGCCCGTACCACACTGAGTTTCTAGTACGATTTTTAAAAAAGGTGATATTTGGCTCGAGAAATAAAAACAAAATCGGGAATATGTGTATCAGTGTCCCAAAAAAATATTTTTTTTCGCATACCCACTTTATTTTTTTTGTCTTATATCAAAACACACGTAAATCAAATTTCGTGCCGACCGACTTGCATCGAAACATATCAGTACTTGCATACTTAGGCGAGCGTGCGCTTACGCGTCGACGTGCATGTGATTTCCAGTTGTATTGTCAGTAAACATATTGCTTTTAGTCAATAAACATATCAGTGGAATTACACAGTTCTAAAAAACGTATAATATTTTAGTAGGGACGTAAAACATCAAAAAGCGACCTCTAATCTTCCCTCCAATGGGCTTATTCGCAGTTCTGTTTTAAAACATCCTCGAAAACGCAAATCTCGCTAGTATGTTACGAGTATATATATTTGTGGAAAGGGCACGAATACCTACCAAATCCTTACCCAATTGTGCAAAAAAAACTTGTGAACTCATATCATATTTGGCGAGACTTGATTCAAGACTCACGGTATGATTACGGTTGAGGAGGAACAAAAACAATTTTTGTTACTTTGTGTATAAGAGCTATCCTGACTGTAAGAAAGAAACTGAAAAGGAAGTGTGGCTGACGTCATAGGTGTGCGTATGTCGCCGGAACATCGAGCACTGCCTGCCGCTTTTTTTTTTTTTTTTTTTTGTTAGGAGATACAATCAGGAAAAATCCTGCATGGGACACCTGGTACCATCTAGTCTGGCTGGGCCAGCCTAGGTGGTACCAGGTAGTGTCGGACTCCTACCGACTAAAAAACCTGATTGCCTCAACATCGTGTATGTATAGTTCTTGTGGCCCTAGTGGCCTTTCAAGAGTCACCGGTCGCGTTGATGTAGGGCGAGCGCAGAAGGCGCTCAGCCAGGAGAAAAATGTGCGTTGCAACAGCCTAAGGGCTCCCCCGCCGGTAAACCGGCGGAAGGAACGGACCTCGGCTTAGGGCGTTGCATTGGGGGGATACCGCGGGATCGCGTGTCGGCGAGAAGCGCCCAGGCATGTGTCGATGCCTAGTGAAAGTGTTGGCTGAGGACCGGTGTGTGTTAACGGTGTAACGAGGGGGACGTCCACGTCTCGGCCGGCGGGGACGGTGTCTGTGTACTGTGGTTTGAGTGAGAACCGCATTGGCAGCGGTGATCGGGTCGTCGGGATCGTCCAGGATGTGCCGCGGGCGACGATAGCGCGGAGGGGCACTCCTGTCCGGTATGTAGGTGAGGGAAGAGACAATCAGGGGGTTGGGATGGTTTGGGATAGCGTCATAGTAGCGTCGGGCAGTGTCTGTTATGTATTTGACGATGGAGGGAAGCTCCAAGTCCTTGTGGAGGTCAACGTTGCGCATTTACCATGGTGCGGCCACGGCCTTGCGCATGAATCTATTTTGCAATTTTTGGAGGATTGCAATGATGGAGGGAGCTGCGTGTGCGAACACAACGCTAGCATATGTCATAATGGGACGGACGAGAGTTTTGTACAATGTCAACTTATTTCTAAGCGACATTTTACTTCTCCCGCCTACGAGGGGGTTGAGGCGACCGAGCACAAAGGCGGCTCGGTTGCGGACGGTTTTGACGTGTTCTCGGAAGGTCAGTCTATGGTCTAGAGTGACTCCTAGATACACTGCCTGCCGCTTTCTACAGCGGGCAATATTTATAAGTTTGCAAGCGAGAGGTTTTCGTCCTCTCGCTCTTCTGCTCGGTTCGCCATAGTAACCACTAGTTATGTAAGCACAATATGTATGTAGGTGAGGTGATTAATTAATAAAATATTCTGTCGGAGTATTTGACTTTAAAGTGAGCTAAAGTGGTGACCCCGACGTCATACTTTTTAAACGTGATTTTCGACGTGATCGTTCAATTCAACCGCCTTCAATATTCGCAGACAAAAAATGTTGCCTCGAAATCTTCAATATATGCGGGTATGCAAAGACGCTCGCGCCAATTTCAAACATACTCAATGATTTTTTTAAAATGTAAATTAGTAACGATTTGGACCAATTGGTGTTTTATTTTCCATAACTACATGAATTATTAAGTCAATCCATACTACACTTCAGTACACCTTCTCAAGTTGTAAGTTTGACATCAAGTTGGCACGGGTTCCGATTATCCTAAGGAAATAATATTTCATAATCGAGTAATTAGGACCAAATGGAAAAAAAAATAGAGGGTATGCGTGTATCTGATTTCACAAGAAAAATCCCCCTTATGTCATAGGACACTAATGTGTATCCACCAATCCCCACCGAGCCCGCGTGGTGGATTATGGCCCGAAACCTACCAGTGATTTACTAGGGGAGGCCCGTGCTTTGCAGTGGGACATTATAGGCTGATATCGTGTTGCTATTATTAACGAATGATCGTCATCGAAATGTATAGTGCTAATGTAGTGTACCTAGTGTTGGATTACCGCTCGGACCTTTATTTGTTTAAAGACACGTATTTGGATTTGTTCGGGTCTGGATGGATATGTTTATTTGTATATCTGGATTCTGGACCCACGCGACACAGAATTTTATTGTGGGCCAGTGAGTGTGACGTTATTTATTTATTGACAGAGTCTCCAAAAGCCGGTATCAGGTAAGTTAGAGGTGCAACTGAAGCAGCTGGAGGACTACTTCATGACGGACCCCATCAGCCGCGCTTCGCCCACCATGGCCAAGTGCGTGCAGGCAGTCATCAAACAGAAACAGTCGCCTTATTAGACAAAATCGTGTTGGAAATTGCATGTTTTACATGTACACTCTTTCTTATGGACGTTGGTTTATTAACCGTTGATGAAAGAATACAAAGTTATAAAAGGCTCACGCAACGCTACCGTTATATACCTCTTCAACTTGAAGTCCGTTCCAATCCAGTTTTCCGAAAACAAAAACAAATCAATGAAATATCCCAGCAATTTAGCTTTAAATCTAGGGCATACTTGCAATTTCGATGAATTGAATATTGATGAATTGACAAAAGACAAAACTTTATTCCGACATACACAAACACACAAAATATCCATACAACAATAATAAAAAAAAAACAACGTATACAAGAAGAGAAACAAAAGAAAATTACAAACACCAAAAATTTATAAGAATAAACAAAATTACAAATGCCACGTTGCTATTTCTTGAGTGTGTTATACTCGTACGATGCCGGAAATGGTCCCCAACTCCGAATATGGATAATATGTAAACAATTATCACTTTGGTATTTAATTTAAAGCCATGCTAGTTACGCCAGGCCGCCATGTTTGTTTACATTTTGGACAAATTGGATTGGAAGATAATATATATCAGGTCAACCTTGCAGCGCTAGCAATAAGCGTTAGTATCGAATGGTTTTGGATACATTAGCGTGTTGCTAACTCTATAAATCGACATCCTTTTTGTAGGACTGAATGTACTTGTAAAACTGACTTAATAATTCATATATTTATATGAATTTGCGTTTATATGGTTTAATTCTGCATACGAGTGCGCCTTTGATGTGATAATCATGGTTTAAAATAAAAATTTCAAACAACTCTGCAATTTTAGGGTCTATTCCGGTAAACTTGAGTAATCTATCTTTTTTATACTTTTACAGTATTTTATGCAACATAGTTGCTAGACATAGTTTTTGATAGGTACGAATATTTATTCAATAAAATAATTATTGTACGTAGATGCAAGTAAAAATGATTTTCATAATATTTGAAAATAAATGATAAACTACAGTAATAATAATGATAACGATTTATAATGATTTGAAATATTTGTTATTATATTTTAGCACTTGACACTTTATAGAATTTTTTATGTGCTCTGTTTAATTTTTAATCCGAGGGTACTCGTGTGTTGAATTATACTATTTGTTATAGATTAAATAAATAAGCAATTCCCTGTATTTTTGTTTCAGCGTTGTGGAATAACACATTTAACCACTGGCCTTGAAAATAAGGTCTACAAAATTTGTTTTTGAATTCGATATTTGTAAAATCTTGTCTAAATAATTCTACAGTACTGAAACAAAAGTGGTAAAGATATTAGGATAATTATGAAATTTCTATTTCGCTTTTCTGCAATCATTTTTACGTAGAAAATACTACAGAAGTGCACCCAGTGCAATCGAGTGCATTCAGATACCTAATGCATTCAATTGCATTTGTACATTGTGATCATGAAGCTATTTATTTTGTTATTTAGATAAGTGTAACCATTTGTTTCCAACTTTCCAAAGTTTAAAAACCTCTAATAAATTATATTTATTAATAACAGTAGATATGTGAAGCGAACAGACAATTGAACGATTTATAATGAATGTAAGGACAGATATTTGTAAATAGTGTTGGTAGAGTAAATAAAAGTAGTATAATGATTGTCGAACCAGTCTTTTATTTCACAATAATTTCCTTAATTCGTGGTCTAATTGGTAATAGGCAGCGTAACTAAATCCAGGCCGTTCTCCTTTTGATACTCCTGAAAAATACATAAAATTATGTAAACTAGTTTAGCTGCCAAGCAATTAAATGCACCGGCTTCGCTCGCCCGAAATTAATTGCAATTATCGTGTGATATTTGGCACCACCCGATTATCGTGTAATTATAATTAATATATTTATTTTTATTATATCATGTCATGCCAGACAGACAATAAAAAACATGAACCAATAAATATATCGAGATATTATATTTTGGCCTATATATTTTTCTTCTTTTAATACAATGACGTGTTTTCAAAAAATGCTAGCTAAGCTTGACAACTCTGAATAAACCATTACAAGGAGACCTTAATTATTACATTTGCAGTAAAAAACATTCAGCAAAAATCAAAATGTAGACGAAATGATAACAAATTTCACTTACATCAATAACTTTCCGCACCATGTTTTTATACTGACACTCTTTCAGTATTTCACTGGCATACTGCGCGAATTGCGCGTGCGCACCCGTCGTGCCGCTAAACGGTGACTGCTCTTTTTCGCGCTTCTTCAGATCTGCTAGTTTGCTAGATTTTTTTAAGAAGGTTAGTGCTTCCGGATCTGTAAGGTTTTTAATATAATTGGCGCATGAGTCGTGGTTGGTGCTTAATACATACATAAACTATAAGTTATAGAAGTATATCCAGCAGTGGAAAGACGTAGTTTGACGTATTGGTAGGTGATGTGTTATTAGTGTTGTAAACATGAACACTGACCGCTCGACCCTTGACGCGACGCGTTTAATGCTGCTCCAATGCTAGCATTAAACGTCCGTGAGGGTTGTAGACTCGAGTCTTTAATGCTGAAGGATGTAAAAACCCGTAAGCTTTAAAAGTTTGAACTATAAAGCTCATGAGCGTTTAACGCTCTAGCGTTGGTTCATTAGCCTTGACTAAGAATACTATAAAACGTTTAGGTAGTTATTTTCTAATCCTTAAGAATATAATACCAACAACTTTACAATGCATCCCTCTTAATTCTCTTGGCAGGCCTTATAGCTATTTATATAGCCTTATAACCATCCATCTAAGTTCCACATCGGCCGGAGGGATATTCGCACGGCCCTTATAAAAAGTTTGCCCAGTATTGTCGTCAGCATAACAACGCATGTTACCGACTTGAAACAGGTCGTTGATATGCAGAAGAAAGCACAGAGCCTTCCCGCACACCAGCATTAATTGACATGATATCGGAGTAGCTACCGTCAGCAACGAGTTTGAAGCTCCGTCCAGCCAAAAAACTGGAAACCCATTTGCATAATCCCTCGAGTAACTCGAACTTGGAAAGCAGTGCTTCGTGCCAGACCTGGTCAAAAGCCTTTGCGATATCTAAGCTAACGGCTATAGTCTCACCTCTACTCTCATTGACTTCAACCCATAAGTGTGTAAAGTACCTACTGCTGGCGATCCTCTAGGTACCCAAGGAGTTGTGCGATGATGACACTTTCCATCACCTTGGAGAGTAGGGAAGTTATCGCTATTGGCCTGTAATTCGCCGGATTGGTACGATCGCCTTTTTAGGCAACGGATGGACGTGAGCTACTTTCCAAGATTTCAGGAACCGTCTCGTGGAGTAAGAGAGCTTAAAGAGGGAAGTTTGCTAAGATTACGTACTAAAAGGATTTACCTTTACTTTCGCAAGCAATTTTATTTTTGCGCCGTTCAGAGTTTATAAATAAGCTTCCTCTATCGCACGTACAGTATGACTTGAATTGTCGAATTGCTCGGTCCATTTCGTATATAACCTTGTTCTCCTGCGAGATTTGGACGAGTTTCTCTTTTTCACGTTTTTGTGCTTCCATGCCATCCTTTTCCTTCTGCAAAGCTCTATGAATAGAATTCTTAAAATATTACATTTTCTTAATAGCTTTTGAATGTTACAGGCTAAAATTAACAAACTAATTCATGATGGTGTTGGTGATAAATGATAATCCAGTGTGACTAGCGGGTACCTGCACTAATTTCTCTTACTTAAATTTATCTATCGGTTACCTTGTCATATTACTTGCTATTAAAACAATAAGCGGTTCGAAAGCAATGTTCCAGTTCTCTACGGCTTTTAAACAATTCCTACCTGTTGTTTTACATTAGGAACTTCCCTCTTTGAAAAAAGGGCACAAGTGCATTTTGATGGTGTTCGAGAAAAATGTAAAATAGTTTGACAAAACTTTCGTTAATTTAAAATTAAGCTAGAAACAAAAATAATAGAAATGGTTTATTCTTTTTGTTTATTTTTGATTTCAGAATGCAATGTTACGTAAAGCATACGTTAAACATGTTACTAATACCTTTTCTTCTTAATATAGCAGTATGTATGAGTGTCTTGTCTGTGTAATTTTCTATACCTACGAGGCCCACCACAACGACAATGATAATGGTTCAGAGCGCGATATAAAATAACTATAATCAGATATGTACGAGTAAATCTCGGATATGAAGAAAACAAGACCAACTAACAATTCTTCGTGTTGCTTTACTGCTTTCTTGACGAATTTCTCATAACGACTCTCCTTTTCCACTTGAAGTTTCCGTAT
The DNA here is from genome assembly GCA_914767545.1 of Sesia apiformis. Classification (NCBI taxonomy): domain Eukaryota; kingdom Metazoa; phylum Arthropoda; class Insecta; order Lepidoptera; family Sesiidae; genus Sesia; species Sesia apiformis. The sequence goes on from OU611963.1 coordinate 5,408,176, forward strand.
TAAATCATAATTTTGCTTCGACAGTTCACGTTTGTGGGTCTAAAAGATAAAATATTCAACCAATTTTATCCTCAATATTTCACGAGGAACCACGAGGAAAATTCTGATCAGGCGAGTATATAAAAGAACGAAGATAATTTTACTGTGCTCGATCATGTGCCGTTCGTGTGATTCTGTTAACTAATTAATTTATGATTTTATTGTTTTTATTAAGCATGTATTTCACTTTCGCGGCATTGTAGAGTAATAAGAAAAATATCATATAATATATTCGTACGTAATTTTTGAAAAAATAATTGCAGTATAATTACGAATGATAGGTAAATTTTTTATGTTTAATTTTTTTAATGCACATCACGCATAAATTATTTACCTAACAGATTTTAATAATAGTTGGGATTGTTATAGTTCCTGTGGCGAATTAACATTTAGGGTACTTTTATTCAGATTCATTATAGAGTTTCCACAGGAATCGCTCTAAAGTTCACACGAACGAAGTCACTGTCATTACTAGTGTTCAATAAGATGTATTCGTAAGTATTACAGCGATGATGGCCCATTCTCGAACATTTTTGAGATCGTGAGTTCACACTCCGGCCCGTACCTCCTTACAGATTTATAATATAACAATGAAAACAAAATTTTCACATACACCATCAAGTGGGGTGAGTTTACCTGCTCGAGTATACGCTTCTCCTTACATCTCCTTCTATCCTGGTACTTACGCCACACTTCATTTAAAGCTTCCTCCAAATGTTCACTTGTTTCTTTACGTTCACGGATCTCTTTCTGCCCACGTTCTGCGTCCTCTGGCGTTTGCTTTTCAATGCATTTGTAACATTTCTAGACGGATGAAATATTATATTAGTAGGCTGATGAAGTGTTTGAACAAATATAAACTATTTTGCGGCACATTAACATCACATTTCAATAGGCGACTAGGTGGTGCCTGCAACGTAGAATCAACCTCTTTATTTAGTTAGTCTATAGAGTAATTAATATGAATTTTAAAGTCACCATAATAATTCGTTGGCGAACGAAAAATAAGTTGTGCGTATAGTATGTTGGCCAATTAATTGTAACGTGTTTATTTTCTTCTAAATTTAAACAAAATACGTCGTAATTGCATATAATATTTAGTTAAAATTGCCATTCCATATCGGTGTTACTAGTATATTTTTTTTAATCATGTCACGACTGGGTTTGTGGTTGATATGCAATGTTTTGCAAAGGGTTCGGGTTCCTATTCCCGGTTGAGCAAATTTGTTAGAAAAATATTTGTATGGCTCTGAGTAGTCAATGTCATTTTTTGTGTATTACGTATGTTTCTGATTGAATTCACAACACAGCCATACGGCCAGAACTTTTCAATACTGTGATTTTAATATGAATCACTGAATGTATTATTCATTTAACCAATCAAGCAATGACCTTTGGCCTTTTATTTTTCTTTTTTCTTTTTTATTGTTTGCAGGATGATGAATCCCAACGCCCGCCGAATTGTTTATTAGAAAATTAATGTAAATTTAATCTTAAGTGAGAAAAATTATTTGTTTTCACACAATTTGCCATTCTTTTCGTATGAAGCTCTAACCGAGCTCTAACCAGTGGACGCGAAACACCGAGGACCGTACTCTGAATACTTGGCGATTCGTGTTACCTCGCCAACCGAATCCTTGTTTTTAAACAAAAGGTTTTTTTGTTATTATAAAGGCAACATAAAATGCTGTGGAGTAGGTAATGTTACAATTTTTTAACCTCTGCCTGCTTTTCCTTCACAAGAAATTCCTTCATTAGCCTCGCGTCTTCAAGTTCTAATTGTTTTTCATTTTCTTTTTTAATAGCTTCTTTTGCTTTCTGCGCTTCGTACCTGAGAATTCGTTTTACACAGAATAAATATAGATTAAGTATAGATAAGTATAGATATAATAAATATGTATTAAGAATAAAATGTAGTATCATGAATTCAGAAGTTGTATCTTTTTGATTAAAGGTTTTAGTAATGAAAAATGAGTCGACCGTCGTCAGTGATTGCAGTTGTATTTAGTAAGTAGGATACTTAATGGCAATTCAAAGGAGTGATACTTAGCAACGATCTTACATGTATTTGTTAATTTGCGCGAATTCTTTATTTTTGTCTTTTCTCAGACGGTCGTTTTCCTTAAAGATCTTGTTAAATTTGAAAAATATATCATTAGAACTAGTTTTGTATTCAGGTTCAATTTTCTTTATTTCATTTTTCAATTTTAATTGGATTTCTCTTTCTTCTAACGCTTTAGACTCCAGAAGGGCGCTAAAATAAGAAAACGCTGTAATAATTTTAAATACGCTTAAAATAATAATTATTATTACGCTTTTTTTTTTATGAACGAAGGTGGCAGACGAGCATACAGTCCACCTGATGGTAAGTGGGTACTGTAGCCCATAGACATCCGTGATACATGCCAACATTAATCCAAAATGACAAATGTTGGCACGCCCCCGGATGTGCTGCCTACCTTTGGATATAGGACTGGATTTGGAGAAAGGATTGGGGAAATGGAGAGGGATAGGATGGGAATGGGCTCTGGCACATCTCACTCACTACCGAAACACGTACGTACATTAGGGAAATAAGATTAAGTGGGAAATGCAGTACATTTCAAGGTAGTCTTCTGTGAGCGAGGGGTAACGTGGCCAGTCGAGTGCGCCCAGCGGCTGTTGGATTGTAGCGTGCACTCTCCCCCTCATTATGCGGTCTTCAACACGCTACCTAGTCTGGTCATAAATACCGTTACAATAAAGAAAAACAAGACATTTGAGCAATGACTTCTATGTATTACTGCTGGATAAGTAATTCTAAAAAAAAAATGTCAATGCGCGGGTTGTACCTGTACGGGTACGGGTTGCTGAGGAGCTTGGAGAGGGAGGAGAGAATTTAATCCAGTGATTAACCGAACGTTCACGCAGATGCGACACGAAGCAATCTTTGTCTATTTCCATTTTGTTTCTGAGAGTAAACTATTTTTTTTTTAAATCTCGGAAGTATGCGCATTTATTGTAGTGAAACGCATGTAGTGAAATGATACCTAAGTATTACAATGTGAATTTAACCTATACCTCTATAATAATGGAGTGGGTTCAAATAAAATACTAATGTAATATAATTTCAGCTATTAGCTACAATTACTACATATTTACGCACGTATACTTAAATACATATGACTATTGTTTTTATATTATATACATGCATAACAGATGGATAGTTAAGAGTAAGTTATATCCCTACCTACTTATGAAATGTTATGCCCTCGGAAGACTTCTTTGTCATTTGTGAATATTTTTTGCAATATCAAAGTATTCAATTAGGCATTTTCATAAATATACTGTTTCTATTAATCAATATCTAAACAAACAAAAATATAACTATCTGCAAACATTTATTTTCTACCTACTTCCACTGTTGTCTCGCTTGTCTCATCTGTATGAGTATTTCTTATATTCTATGTCAATATGATTGGTGGTATTCATCCTCGCTACTCGCTCTTCATGATTAAAGTAAGGAATAAAAGACAAAGACATACTAAGATGGCTGACGAATGACTTTAATTTACGATAATAAAATAATATAGAATATATTTTGGTTTTGTAGGAAAATAGAAGATAAATGAGTTAATTACCTACATAAAGTTAATGAGTTAATTACATAGTTAATTACATTAGTTCAAATCACTTAAATACAGTGTACATGTACCTAAATAATAACAACGTTATATCTCCCACATTGAAGTAAATATGCGGTATTTTGTCGATTGCAGCGTTTAATGTCAATTTGATGTATTTAATATACAAACCGAAACACATCTTCTATCGGTTGCGCGCGATCGACAAAAGGAGTTGTGGACATTTGACCGCTACGTAATGAGCAAATGTTTTACTACTCCATTGCTTATCTAGTAGAATACATAGAAGTCATTGCATTTGAACTTGGAATCTGACGTTAAAAATAAATGTTTTTCTCATTTTGCCACCAATCATTATTAAATATTGTAGATACTAATATTAAAGTGGAGTGTGGTGATACGAAAACCGCATTGCATTACACAAAGTAGCCATGGAGCTAAATGCGATATTTAGAACCGTCCATTCGCTTGTTAGTAGCCGAATGTTTTTATACCGGGTTACTGGTAGGCACATTGAAATGTCCCCCTGTTTGTGACAGAAAAAGGTCTGGCCATAATCTGCTCGATTATGATTTATCATCTGTTTTAGAGAACATGGCATGCTCTAAACGCCATGATAATATTGTACCCCCAAAACATTTCATTAAGAGCGGCAGTTGCCAATTTTCCCATGTAAAGGATGCGTTTTAATCAAAAACTGGCCACAACATTTGATAGATTGTATTAAAGCAAATGGTGTCCATTTTGAATAAACGTTATGTTTTTAAAATGCTTACCCATTTATTTCTAAAATAAATTCTTCTAATAGAATGATAATGTTAAAAAATATCAATGTTTACTTTGTAATAATATTTATGGCTAGACTACCTATACCTATTGTGTATTTGAAAGTTGTACCTATAATGTACTACCTTCTGAGATTTTCTATTCAGCTACATGGGGCTCTTCAAAATAATTATGAATAAGATTCTCAAGGTCAGGCTTACCCACATGCCTTTTAGTTTCGGGGTGTCTATGGGCGGTGGTGACCACTTACAATCGTGTATACCACCTCACCCGCCCGTATGCCACATCTATTAAAATATAGGTTGGTTATACCGAATTTACCTAATAAGTAGTCTTCCATAAGAGCTGTCTTCAAAGATCAATCGTCTTGTTTTCTGTATAACCTCTGTGTTATCTTCATAGTTCCTTTTGTTAAATTCCTTGATTGTCGCGAGGTTTTTGGCACGTTGCTTTACTTTTTGCTCCTTAAATTTCCTCACGTGTCCCTGGGAGCGTATTATCAACTTTTCAAAAACCATCCAAGTTCTAAACAAGTCAATTCACAACTTTAAACTGCCTTGTTTTATGTTATATATCTTTAATAGTTAAAAGTTAAAAAAACAGTGGACTATAAGTAGAATGGCATTCTGCAAAGATCATCTGTAATATGTTCATAAATCATAACGCCAAATTGCAACGCAGTTCATGTCACTGGACAAAATGGCTGTCAAAAAGTGCTCATGATGATGCTCATGCCTGTGATATATTAACATTCTTGTATTTTACACATTCTGTTAGAACAAGGTGGTTACATGATTTCATGAGGTATTCGAGGGTTGGAAAAAATTTAATTCACAGAAATTTCAAAAATACAAAAGATCTTAAAAAATACTACTGATTTGCCCTCAAGCCTCATTAAGCAAGATTAGTATGTACTAGGTGCCGAGCTAAATTATTAAACCTGCGTTAATCTTAACTACCAAATGTTCTTGCAACCAGCTTCAATCTAAATAACTTCAACACTTCTACATAACTGAGAAAGTAGTGGGCAACACCAACGACAAATTTTAATTATACCTGTACAGAATCAGGCCACATTTTAATCCATTCCTGGGATTGTTCTATCAATGCCTTGATAATCTCGTTTTCTTTAGGAGGTGCTTCCTCTGTAGGAGGACAGGCTTGTTTTTTCAACCTGTCCCACTCATTTCTACATAACACTAAAACACTTTTGGGCTTCATATAAAACCGGTATAAATGTTAGGAAGATATTAGGATATAAATAAAATATTAATGCGTTATAAATACCTATTTGCGTTTTTTATTTCATCTAAATAACGTAGCTTATCCATATGGTCATGAATTATAAATTTCATCTTTTTTTTTTAAGGAAGCGTGAGTTAATGGCTATTATTAGCTTTGTTCGCGGTAAGGATTCAGAACTAATTCGGAACTAGTACTGAACTAATTTGGAATCGTAGTAGAGCGCATGCTCGGTTATAGACCGATTCGTGATTTTTATTTCCGCGAACGATTTCGGAACCAAACTGCGTACGATCTACTGTCATCGGCAGTGTTACCAACTCTCAAAAATATTTATCCCTAAAGCTTAAGTCAAAAACCCCCAAAATCGCCCCAATTAATCTTAGAAATCCCCCTAAAAAAATATATAATAAAAGAAAAAATATAAATTACAAAAATGCAATGAAATTTCTTTACCTTTTAAATCTGGATCTGTTTCCCAAATCTACGTGTACTTCTGACTGTACATTTTTTTATTTTTAGTTTCTTTAGGCATCATTAACAAATTGCTTGTCGGCACAGAAGTACAACAACAAAATCGAATTAAACAAGTAAACAATAATCAACGTACATATGTATAGGCACATAGGCCTATACATAGGCACAATAACCACCAGTCACCACAGAGTAGTTGTAATATATTTGTACTAGATGTCGTTAAGTCGCTAGGTCAACAAATAAATATGATTAGCTATTATAGTTTGGATTGTCCCAGGGCCTATACTTTCACATAATATATGAAAAATATATATTCAAAAAAATATATGAAGAGTCAAAAAATCCCTAAAAATATAAAACCCCTAAAAAAAACCCATCCCACTTATTTACCCCCTAAATTTGGAGGGGAAACCCCTAAGTTGGCAAGTATTTAAGTGGACCCACCAAAACACATTACTCTTATTAGAGTATTATATAAACTTATTTATATAAACAACAAACAAAATTAATCATATTTTATTTAACCCTTAATAAATTAATAAAATTTATATTTTATTTAACTATTTAACCAGTTTATTAGTTTCTAACCAACTGAATATAGCCGCAGCATGTATGTCAAATGTCGTTAGGTAATAACTGCGCATGTCTGGAACTACGGATTCTTGCCAAAGTTATAGAACTGATAGAACTGATTCTGAACCGATCCTGAATCGAGTTCGACGGTTCCGCGAACACAGAACTGTAACTAGAAATTCTGAATTGTGTGTTCCGCGAACGGCATTATTTGAACTGCGCATGCGTATAGTTCCGAATCAGTTCTGAATCCTTACCGCGAACGAAGCTATTGTGTAAAATATTCCATTGCGATTAGTATTGTTATAAATTTCACATGTATTTGCATAATAAGTATATATTGTCACAAAAATATATTTTAATCATAACACCAGTAGATAGTAAAGATAAAAGCATTTAAATATATTTATTATTTTGTGTATTAATTTTGTCTGTGCAGTATGAATCAGAACCAGATCATTTGAGCTCGGTAAGGATAACTTAGGGCAATGGTTCCTTAAGTGTGCACCTGGGCGCCCTGTGAGCCGCGACTTCCTCATAGGAGCGCGGCCCAAAGGGCGCCCGTCCTATAAATTATAAATATTTTATAAATTTTATAAATTTCCATTTTCAATTCACATAGAATGCTACATCTAGCGGAGCTGGTGCAATCCATTTAGTTATTTGTCGTATTTTATTTATTTTTACCTAATTCTTGTAACTTAATATTGGTTATTTCCCAAAGTGTACTTATTCTAATAAATGACAAATTCTATTTGACAAGTTATGGCGCTTTGGAAAGTTTGGATTCATCAAGGGTGACGCCGCCGCCGGCCGCCGAAATGGAAAAAGTTCGGGAACCAGTCGGAACCATTGAACTAGGGCTATATGGATCTATTTATATAGATAGGCACTTAAAAAAGACTATAAAGAACCATGTAACCTTTTCACAGTATTTAGGGGCCTATCATTGGTAAATTAAGGTTTGTACGAATATTTGAGAACAACCTGAACTTGTTTGACAGTTGTATAAGAAAAGCAATAAGGATTGCTTATGTACGGTGTGCAGAATAGTGTTATTTTTAACGGCTACGAACTAATTAGCTTGAAAAGGTCTGAAACGATATAAGAGCGAGAAGTGAGATGAGGCGCATCTTTGTTTACGGACGAATTCGAGCGCGCGAAAACTCGTTCGTCAACGTCGCGCCGCAGAATACTTTGCAGTTTATTATTTGCAGGAAACGATAAAGTGAGAAATGCTTCGGAATTTATTTCACAGTCATCGATATGGGAATACCTTAAAGTAACGAAAAACTGTAGTACGTACCTACCTAATAACATATTTTTTCAAAGCATCAGCTCCGAAAAGTTAATAAACTTAAAATAACAGAGGATTGTAAATTTTAAAAAAGTACTCGATATTTACTTATCCAGAAACGTAATTTAGCATAAGGAAAACGTAGATTGCGTAAAAAGAAATTAAATTACGAGTAAATTAAGTAAGAAGATCGCTTAAGTCAACATGTGTCAGTTATAACAAGGTCCGTAGTCTCGAAAGATCCTCCGAGCTCGTAGTATGATTGTGTAAGCACTTGGTACAGGAAGCGTATTAAGTAAATTAACGACAAATAAAACGGTACAGTAAACTCAAAAAATGTCTGTGATACTGTTAACGTGATATTAACCCGTACAGTAGTTAAGTATAATTCTACGAGTTCTATGCGCAAATATTATGTAGGTACTTCTAACGTTATTATCTCTAACGATTAGTTGTAAGAGCTGTGAGAGCCGTGCTATGGGTTTATTTTCGATTCACATACCGATGAGGTCGCGAGTTCAAATCCGGACTCTTACATACCACGGAGGTTTTAGTAAACAGCGGATTTTTCAGTTATTACCAACTCAGCGCCCAACTTGAGTAAAACGGCGTACTCGAGAAGTTAAAAAAAATTTAAGTATGTGTAACATTCACCAATACGCACTAGGTCCGAATTTGCGGTTCCGAGGTGCACTAAGTAGATTATGATAAAAAATCTGGGGTACGTGTAGTATCCATCAATACGCACTCAGTCTTAATGATAGAATATGTAAAAAAATCTAGTGCATGTGTAGTATCCACCAATACGCACTAAGTTCGTATGATATAAAGACCGTATGATATATTAACATAAAATCTGGTATAGATATGTACAAAGCACACTAACCCCCGATTCCCACTTATACGGTTTACCGAAACGTTTTTCTTATGCGGTTCCAGTGGCGTATGCAAACAAATGGATGTACTCTCATTTATACCTATGGCAAAACCGAATGCGGTAAAAAAACCGTTTCGTTTATTTTGCTACCGTGTCTTGTCACTGAAAACCGTGAGTGGCATACGGTAAAAAAAAACGAAACGGTCACAGTGGCAATAGTATCTAAATGAAAGAATTCACACAGTTCGGTTTTTGTACCGTACGACACCCGCGCGCCGTATGCTGAGGGAGGGGTAGGTCGGGCAGTCGTTGCACTCTACCGTATCAGAACACCGACTCGTAAAACGTATAAATGTGAACCTTTATACGTTTTTTTTTACCTTTACGGCTAAACCGTATAAGAAAACCGAATCGAATAAACCGTATAAGTGGGAAGCGGGGGTAACTCCGAATAATAAGATTATGACCAAGAATGTGTTTAAAAAATGTGTGTTACATTTATGAATACGCACTAAGTCCGTATAGTATGACCAAAAGTCTATTGTAGGTATTTGTCACATATTACACGATTACCTACTGAGTCAGCGTGGTGGATTATGATTGGTGGAGACCTGTGCCCCATGCAGTGGGATGTTAACTGGCGTTATATGCTGTTCATCGCGATAGGTGGAACTTTACACAGCGTCCGAAAATATTATGGTTTCATCGTCTTATATTACCAGATACTTAATATGAATCGTTTGTCTTGACTTCGGCTATGAAATATTTAAAATTATTGAAGCTTTGTTGGCTTATGTGTCACATTTTTTCTTATTTAAACGTATTTACTGCCGTATGCTTCTTAATTTGAAATAAAACAATAAAATAAAAATAAAGTACATACAATAACACTTACAAAACGCATTATGATAATATACTACACACTGATATGATTACTATAGTATAGTATACATGCAGCAGTGGAGAGACAAAGGCCTCTCCACTGCTGCATATACTCGCAACATTCACCACAACACGCGTAACGCGCGGTCTTTCGTTCTTCTCATGCAGCCGCTACCGATAGGCGTCTTCAAGCCGTCGGGCGTCGGTCCATCTAACCGAAGGCGTCCCTAATATGATTACTACTAATGAAATGTTACGCATACGGTCTCTGCCCTCACTTTGTTGTGTTATAGCGATCCATTATACTCGTAATTTTCAATTTATATGTAGGGAAAATTTATATGTATTTATATATAGGGAAAATTTATATGTCAGTTACTTATACGTATGATTTTGTGTACCTACCTATTGATTCCGTGTGCGTTGTTGTTTCCTGTACCTGAAATTTCATCGGCAAGCTCAGATATGGCCGCGTAAAATATAAATTTATTCATGAATCTTGTATCACCGAGCATCGATACAAAAGTTTCGAAATAAAAAATCTTTACGTAAACACAACATTGAATACGAAATGGAGTTATGCCTTTACCTACTAAGGCAATGTTGTCTATTTATCTGTCTGTATTTTCAGTACCTATTTGATTATAAGTTCAGAACAGTCAGTTTAATTATTTTGTCCACGGTGGCTTTTCATTTACAAATTTTACTGAGCCGCAAGAGTGCTAATTTTTCAAAAAATCAAAATTGGCCGTTATCTCGAAAGCTGTGCAATTTTTCACGAAGACTAATTACGGTCATCCGATAGGTCATGGGCTGGACTATCGACAGTTTCAAGGTTGGCCACTATTTAATGGACATTTTGTATATTATTATGTACTTATATTTGTACCCCAATAATTCATTTTACTTTTATTACTTATTTTTCTTATTAAGGTTGTCCGTGACAATTATCCTTGATCTCTTTGATCCTTGATGGTCGGCAGTTAAAAACGGTTAGGAAACGCTGGGCTATTGATATCGATATGTTTAACCAGTGAGTTGAGCAATAACAGTGCGTAAATTTGTATCTATGTAGTTAACTACTTTCAGACTGTCTGACAATGTAAGTAGTATCTTAGTCTAGGTAATTTGCAAATATAGATTTCCTATCTGCAATTTTGGAATATGTAGGTACTCGACACTGTGTTTCAATGATAATTCGCTTCCGAACTTATAACAAAATGAGGAATGTTTAGATTTTTTATAGCGATTGCACTGACATCGGACAATAAATTATGATTTTTATTGCCTCAATGCATTAAGCTACAGCAGCCCTCTCCTATTTAACAACAACGTTGTTACAAATCGTTGTGTTACTACTTTGATATAAGCAGCTGCCAGTAACACACCGCAGAGCCACTTCAGTGGAGACTCGAGAGCAGACAGTCCCACGGTCCACTTGACTTTTTAGCAGGTAGCTGGCATGCTAACGATGCATTTGTTCGCATACAATGCACATGCACGGTTTATAAAATATCCACTAGCTGTAAATAGTTTCTTATAACTAAGCTCAACAGAACATCCGAGAAGCGAAAATTATGGAAAATTAAACAAATTTAGATGTTCAAAATAACTAAGTAGATTCAAAATCTGTCGCCTTGCCTATTTACTATATATATATATATATCAGGGGGCTAAAATACGGGCTCTGTCTTTGTATCACAATTAAATAAAATCACACTAAATCACACACACTGTACTATCACAATTAAATGCAATTAATTAAATGCACACGAGCGAAGCCACGAGCTACAGCTAGTTGTATAAATCCATCTATAACGGCGGTATCTTGGAATAAGAGGACGTGGGAGGATACATTTTGATGATAGGGAGTGATCAATGTTAATTAAATGAAGATGCTCTAATATACCAAGCAGCAGTGATATAATCTATTATTTGTTTTCTAGTAAATGTTTATTTTCAACACACTATAAAAATTTTACACATATATTTTCTTTATTTGTAAAAGATTGACAAGAAATTAGAGAAGGGCACTTAAAAGCAGTTTAAAATTAGAAAAAATGTAGACTAAGAAAGATAGTTGACCTGAAACATCGCAGCACCATCACCGATGGGTACCACATTTATCTTCATTTTGTTTGTATCGTAGATATAGATACGTAATGAAGAAATACGAACAGAGTCACTACTGACTGTAAACGTAGCGAAAGTTGTACCACTATATATTTCACTTTAGGAAAATTTAGGTATCTACACAAGTATTGTTTGTGTAGGTAGTGAAAGATCTGGTAAAAATGTTTAAATTTTGTATAATTTTTAAAAGCATATTCAGTATTTATAAATTGTGAGATCAATATACGTATGCATCATTCAATGATATGCATATTATTATTATGTATACAGATCCATATTGATCATTTTTTTTATTTATTATATTTAAAAAACAAACAGAACAGTCTAATTATTAATAATCTATTATCCAAAAAGTTTTCACAGTTAAATAATTACATTATAGACCGAATATGACCATATGGTCTACCCATAGGTTACCTGGAAGAAATCGCTTTAGCGCTTTTTATAAGGCCACCGGTTGTATTTCTAAAAACTTGTACTTTGTATTACGCTGTATGTCTTTGGTGTACAATAAAGTGCATCTATCTATCTATGACAATTTCCATTATAATAGTTTTAACATAAAAATTGTAATATATAATTGGTATTTGAGAAATAATAATCGTTATGACTTATAAGAGAAAAATGACAGATACAAAAAAAGGTGTGATTTCGATTCTGGGATTTTTATTTAATTGAGTCCGTGATAAACAAAAGAACTGTGTACATAAACGTCCTGTACTCGCGTCCTTTACCTACTTCATATTTTTAAAATAACTTAGTACGCAAAAAGGACCTTTTCCAGGTGATTACTTACTTACCTACTTACCTTACCTACTTATAATATGATGGCGATCTTTTTTATGGACTGCCCTAAGTAGAAATAAGTGAAAAAAATTGATGGAGACTACACCAGACAGTAGAAGAAAGTTAAAAAAAGATGACAATACGTACCTGCTTTTAATTTATTTCATAACCATAAGGGTCCTTCCCTGGGAGACACTGATTACGAGTGTGTACGTTCTACTCGTATTTACTAAGAAGCGGTTCCAATCGCCCCCATTGTGCACAGTTTAAATTAAAAGTAATTTTCTTATGCAGAATTAATTAATAACTAACGAGCTCAATAGGGTTCATCAAGCGGAAGCGAGAAAGTGAGAGACCGAATCGACAAATGCATTAATAAGAAAAGGATGACGATAGTAGAGTCTGGAGTTGAATGAATTTATGCCGGACCATTTAGTTACGCGTCAATTGGGCGTGAGAGAAGACGTTTTTGAAGAGGTATTTTATACACTTATGAAAAAGCGCGCGAATTTAATGAAGTTTTTCACGTAAAATAAAAATAATAGTAATTTAATTTTAGAAACTGTTTAATGAAGTTAAGACGATTTTTCTTTTATAATTAAAATTCTTTCCTAAAATTAAAAAGTGAATTGTTTTCGTGATAAGATTGTTTCACAAAATTAGTGTGGTGCATTTTTGTTGTTGTTGGGTACGAATATATAGATTTAGGTAAACAATAAAGATAAGACGTCCGTGAGTTTGCTTTGAAGTGATATATATATTAAGAGATGAGAGGAGCCAAAAATAACCGCAGATATTAGAGTACACAGCTGTATCCGTACTCAGGGTAAAGTAGGTATATTATTGACTAAATACTTACTGTTATATATTTTTTTTATCATTATGTTTAATAAGAAGGGAATAAGACCATGCTGCCTGGTTACTGGATGTCTATACGTACAGCACTACTTTCCTTCTTATTTTTCATTGAGTTTTCGTAAGTAACTTCTCATTTACTTTACATTTTCTCGTTACTACGATTTTCTCATTTACTCATAGTCTTTATAAGTGTTTAGTGGATATTGGTGAATGGTGACGTTAAATAAATAATAAGTATTATATTTACCTTTTGGCGGGAACCCGAGAAGTTCACTTGAGTTTTTGTTTGATTATTGTAAAAATTGTGTATTAGGCGTATTGTGGTTTAATAGTGATAGTTTATTAAACTGCAAAGTGCCCTGTGTTAGTGAATTAATGTATGTGATAATTCAATAAAAGCGTGAAGCTGCAATATCGTGTTTTACCAAGGAGTCCAATTCTCTTCTCAGTAAACCTACTATCACTTTAAAACTGAGCGATTCTTCGACGGGACTGGGCAATGACGTGTTAAAAACTATTCTGTTATACTAAATCATATGCTATTTGTGTGGACCAATCGCTATGCCAGCGTCTAAATAAATTTAAAAAGCCATCAATGACACAATATTGAAATAAATTGTGTAAATTCAAACTCATAAATGCGCAAAATTATACCTAATGATAAGTTAAATAATAAATATAAACTATAGAGATAATTTTTCTAAAGAAATACAACGTGTAGATGTTTTCTGGTGTCTAGGTTGAGCGTTTTCATTAAAAAAAACTGCTTTGCAGCTCACTATCTTGTTCTTCAATAAGAGGTTAGGTAGCGCCAACCGCGAATATAACGCTGTAGGACAAACCTACTTATTTAGTTAGAGCAACGAAAATGAACTTTAAAATCTACTCACGCAAAAAACTTAATGCGAATGTTCAGTTGGCCAGTACATTGCAGTGGTTAGTTTGTAAACTTGTAGAACGAACGCGTAGCAATGGACTTCTTGTGCCGCTACGCGTGTGCTACGAAGTCACAGGTGTTCATTTGATAGTGCACTGTAAGAAATAAGCGAATGAGAACTATTTAAATTATTCATTCAGCTTTACCAGATACTGGATTTTGTGACAGCCAACTAAACTAAAAACTAAAATTGTATTAAAGCCTTGTAATTGTATTAAACTAAAATTGTATTTTATTATTTATTTAACAATTTATTGTACACACATTAACACGAAACAAATAAATACGAAGAAAAAGAAAAGATGTACTAAAGGCAAGCTTGTCTTCTGCGGAGATTTCTTCCTGCAGACCTCGGAAGTGAAATATAGGTCAAAGAAAGGCGCGCGTGTGTAGTGCGTACGGAAAATTTGTATGTATAATAGTTTTATATATAATTGTTTTATTGTTGTTGAAGTTCTTTTTAAATTAGTGTCAAAATAAGAATAATAAATAGCTCGCTTTTGTCATTCCACAGTATCAACTTCAAGAGAAGTTATAATTCCTAAGCAGTCTCAACTTTGTTTATAGTCTTATCAGTCGTTTGCACGTATTATTATCTCCATTCTGGGATTACATCACGAGCTTGTTTATGCGTAAAGTTTTCGGATAAGGCTTTAGTGAGAGGGTAGCACGATGAGCGCAACAAAGCTTTCTTTGTACACTCACGTGACATAGCAGCTATCTTAAAATATTGCTAGCACTGTCCGCCAGTCGCTTGCGCTGGAGTCGATGTTTTTACAACAATTGTATTTGCTTTATTTTTTTTTTAATGTTATATTCTCCATATTTTAACGGAGGTCTGATTTAAACTTTAGTTTTAAAAAGGCGAAACTCTTGAATGGTATAGAATAGGAGTGTCCATGTAATATTTCTTAACGGCCGACTTATTTCGCACAGTATCATCCGTCACAGTATATTTATTTGCATTGCAAATATAAATAATTTATACATGAATATAATGACAGCTCTCTTACAGGAGAACACAGCATGCAGTAAAAAGTATTTTATAAAGAAAAATAATAATAGGTGGACTGCGTCCCAGAGTCGCGTTGACATCACAGGCTGCGTCTTAAACTTGACATCACAGGCTGTGTTTTAAACGTTGACTTCACAGACTGTGTCTTAAACGTTGACATCACAGGCTGTGTCTTAAACGTTGACATCACAGGCTGTGTCTTAAACGTTGACACCACAGGCTGTGTCTTAAACGTTGACATCACAGGCTGTGTCTTAAACGTTGACATCACAGGCTGTGTCTTAAACGTTGACACTACGGGCTGTGTCTTATAAAGGTTACGAAAAATAAAATTTAGAACTGATTTGAGTTAAAAACAACAGACAAAACAACAACGACTCTACAATAGTATTAAAACCAAGGATAACATGTTTTTAATACTATTCTTATTTTAATTAATTAGGACTATGTCATCTGTCATTTTGTCGTTTCAAGAACTGAGTTACTGGGCATAGTCTACATAGTATCATCACAATTAAAGAGAGTGACAAATATCGTGGGCTTCTATCGGACTGTGACTTAGACTAGATTAAAGCGATCGTGCTGTCTTCACTGAATGAACTACAGAATACTCGTAGCAGTAAAGTTGGGCGGAGTTGGTTAGCGTGGGGGTACTATAGCATTTTTATACAAGTTAGCTCGATTCGTACGCTCCCTTGTGATTTGTGCCGAAAGTTCAGTGGCAAGTGCGAATTGGAGCCGGCGAACAGATGTTTATGGCTAATAAATACCCGTGCGGTACTATGAATAAAACATGATTAATAATTGTATGAATGGATATTGAATAAAGTAAAATGAGCTGAGTAAGGCCAAATGAATGTCATTGAACTTCACCGTCACCAGCTCTTTTATCATCCACTGCTGGATCATGGACGTGGGCCTCCTAATGCACACTGTCTTGTGTATGAGGGATGTAGGCCCTTAAAATGCCAAATTGGTCAAGCGGGCCGGCAAGTCCACTCTTTTAGAGGTGCTGTAGTTCCTCGCGGCTCGTGACAGCGGCTTTGTTATCCCTCAGTAGCCCTTTACGGCCTAATATCAGGAGCCCGGTAATAATAGTTCGGTTATAACGGCACCACTGATACTATAATGGGCGCCTATTACGACACCTATGGGAAGAGATGCTATTCTAAAGTCTAACGAAACCACACGGCCGATATAAGTTTAAAGTTTTCCGGGAATTTCTTGATAGTCGTAAACAAGAATTGCCTTTCATTATCGTATACACCATAGACGTATTAGTCTAGTGAAAGCCCATGAACGAAGTATTAATATAAAAACATATCATTTCATACCATACTATCAGCTTGTCTCTCTCTTCACGGTCGTCAGTTCTCATCTAACCTCCCAATGAAAAATCGTCTAATAAATGAGTTTTATGAGAGTATGAACTTGAGTTTTCATTGGAATTGCACTGTGAATTTTTGATAACTAATAAAAACGTCCAAATAAATTTTACAGTTGACCACGAAAGTATTTTTAAACAGGACACCACATAGAAAGTGGATTGCGTCGTGTAAATGAATCGCGCCACATAAATGAGAACCAACGCTTATTAGCCCCAGTAGGGCGATAAAAGTTGAAACGCGATAAATTACGACTGTTGCACAACATAACGCACCGACTTTGATACTAATGTTTACATTATCACATGCTACAAGCAATAAAACGAATATTTACTAATACGAGTTGTGAACTGAGATGCAGATTCAATATGTAAGATTTTTTTATGAAATAAATGGGGAAACCAGTAGGGTTATTCTCCTTTCACACAAAATGAACTTCCACTTCCAGTAATTTCGGCCATTATTATCATCACCAAAGGACAATAATTCCTATATTTCTCAAAATTTCAAGGTATGTAAAACAGTGGGTAGACAAACCTTTTGACAATAACTTAATATCGTCGTGTGTACAACTCGCAGCTCTTTGAGCACCTGTTAACTTTAGAATGATGTGATGTGATACTAATCTTTATTAGTCTAATTAAAACAGTAGATAGGGCCTGCTCTGATTCCAGCGTATACTAACTATATAAACTACATATTAAGAGAATGGTAATGATTCAGATAGACTAGGTATGCCTAGCTCATATAAAAGCCATTACTATGAGAATCATCACTAAATTGAAAATTGAATTATTCTAGGTGAGCAGATGATGAAGATTAAATCTCCTTGCCGATGATCGTAATCAGAGAAAATCCAGGAGTGGTGAAGAAATTCTCCATTTTTAAAGATGGCAGTGAAGAGAAAAAACAAGGCAATGATAAGCAGCTGTTGGAAGTCAAGACTGATCATGGTTGCTGTTTCTTTGGCCTTTGCGAATTCTCAAGGTATATTTAGATATTCTAATGTAATTTAAATTGGGTTTTTGGACTTTAGTATAAATGTTATCCGGTTGTTTTGATTGTATGGTATATCCCACTAACTGATTACAGGTTTTATATATTTTTTTACACCAAATACCATTTGATTATTTATTTTATTTTTATTCTCACATGGAGAAAATATGTTCGGCATTCGCGTAATCAATTTGTCGTCGTTAAATTTTAATTGATGGTAACTAAATATAATTTTTTATCCAATGAATTCCGACAAGCGCACCTGTCGTGTCAATAAAATGTATGTAACTGAATTAGCGCGTGAAACTTTATCGATCTCGATTTAATTGCAATTTACGATTTAATCTTCTCGTTATAGTAGTTTGATTTATACCCATGCTGCTTGTGTTTGTATTTGGATGTGCATAGCGGGTAAGGTTAGAGGTATTCTAAATGTGGGTGTACAGAAGGATGTTACGAATATCATGGGTGGATCGGGTGAGAAACGAGACGGTTTGCTGAGAATGGATAAGGGGTTAAACAGTTAAGATAAGAAAATTATCATATTTTGCTCAGGTCACGCGCCATCTAACCATCTTGTCATCTTAGATACCATCTTTTGCAATTGGTAATGCAGGCCAAGATAAATGGTCGCCGAAAACCTTGCAGAAGACGGACATGTTCGTTCAGAAATCTTAGAGAATGGTTTGGGATGAGCACCAGGTCTTTGTTCCGAACAGCAGCCTCTCGTGTGAGAATAGCCATACTGATCGCCTACCTCCGTTAGGAGATGATACCAAAAGAAGAAGAAGCGTAGACGAGAACATTAGAATGTTTGCTTATAATAAAGTTATGTATCACTAAACTAACTAACTAAGGCATCGTAGGTCTATGTAAGATTTACAAGATTTGGTAAAATCCTATTTTAGTTTTTATTCTTCCAATGGTATAAATTTTCAAATCGTTAGAATTAAATAGCTTGGGAGTGTAAAAAGTTTAAAGTAACATTTTATGAACAAACTGAGCGCTCTGCGGTTGCCATGAAGTCAATTGCTAAAAAAATTGAAAGAGCAACTTATTTAGAAAAGATTGCTAATTGATAATTTTGTTTTTATATGGAAATTTATCTCAAATTTTAAAAGTCCCGTATATTTTATCTCTACAATAAAGGTTGAATGATTTCTTGGATGGCTTTTAAAATGAATGAGAAAGAATTCGATATTCGATAGTGTTAATAAAAATTAAATAAAGTACGAAGTATATTTTAAATTAGTGATTTTGTCGATGAAACACTTCGGAAAGTGTAACCTGAATTTATCAAGAAGTTAATAAAAAGAAAGAAAAAAAAAGTTAACTCACCCACAACACAACTTTCTTTTAAAAAGTTATGTTTAGTAAGAAGTGTTGCTGTCATGTCCTCATTTTCTCGCGCTAGACTCAAAGATAAAAGTATGTTGTTATCTCAAGCGTTCTTGAAAATGAATTATGAGTTTATTATCGCACCAATATGTATTTTGCATATCTAATGCCTGCGATACCATCAAGATTCTAGGCATTGGCTAAATAGGTTATTGTGAAATTCCTGTACTTTGCTGAATACTAAACATCACCCGCGACTTTGTCAGTTCGAAATTAGGAGTATTAAACGCAATCAGTGAACCCCCCATCGTTATAGGCAGTCAGAAAAAAATGCAACATTTTTTGGTGTCACGTAACGAATAAGGGCGCTTATTATTCTGTATAATTTTAAGTATAGACTTGTGTTGTATATACGAGTATTGTGGCCTCCGTCTATGATTTTGTCCTTTTTGATTGAGTTGCCTAAAATACAGGATGACTGTGAAGCCTATTATCACCGTCACTAAACAGTTGGTACTGCTTTATATTTTCTATCTTTATTACTCCTTTTAATTTTTTACTTCCTTCCTAGATACGAAAGCAGATAGGCGTTTATCTGATTTTGGCTCAAGAATCTAATGCGGTACCCTCTGTTTTAGGGCATGACCTTTAAAAGTTCGTATTGGGATTCTTTGCTAACGACGACAGTAGTATTTCTAGTCTTCAACTAGTCTTCATTGTTTATTAAATTTTATAAAATAATTGTCATGTTACGTGTCAGTCCCAAATGATTTTCAGAAGATATTTACATAATTCCGTCTGCTTATATTTAGACGGACAAACTGTATTTCAGATTTCAGCTCATGTTAGTATTTTATAGAATGAATGATATACTCTATGTATACTGCATAAGTAATGCGATTATCCGGTTTAATGTCAACATAATCACTGTTCTAGACTTGTCCCGTAATGAACCCTTTCTTATACCTAATTTGGTTTCATGGAATCCCCTGGGGACTCGTTCATCAAACGGGTTCGTAACTTTAATATTTACTTACAATACTGAGTTACATACTATTAGTACGTACCTGTCGTACAAATACTTTCTTTTTTATAAAGATATGTTAATATTAATTGTATTTTACCGCAGTTACACAATTTTTAAAATATATCTTTAACTGCTTGAATATAATTAGGAGGTTACTTTAAATGAAATTTGGGAGAAAAATAGTTTTGGTGCATATCTTGGTTAAGTTGGAAGATGAGTGAAATCGATTCAATAGTTCCAAAATTATGACGGTGTAAACTTGCAACGTCGCTATTTATTAATTTTATTTATTTATTGCCGATTTGTGATTTTTTAATGGAAATAATTTAAAATGTATTGATTCACTATTTTTTTTTATCTACGAAGGCGGCAGACGAGCATACAGTCCATTTGACAATAAGTGGATACTGTCATCCATTGACATCCGCGATACATGCCAACATTAGTCCAAAATGACAAACGTTGGCACACCCCCGGATGCGCTGCCTACCTTTGGAGATATAGGAATGGATTTGGAGAAAGGGTTGAGAAAATAGGGAGGGATAGGATGGGATGAGAATGGACTCTGGCATATATCACTCACTACCGAAACACGTACGTGTATTAGAGAAATAAGGTAAAGTGGAAAATGCAGTACATTTCAAGGTAGTCCTCTGTGAGTGAGGGGTAACGTGGCCAGTCGAGCGCGACCAGTGGCTGTTGGATTGCAGCGTACACTCTCCCCCTCAATAAATGACTAATTTTCTTTAATAATTTTATATTTATTTTTGCACACCAATTCTGTCAAATGTGACGAACTATTGTATGTAATTACCATCTATTACTACTCACATTGCAAATATTGTATATGATTTGATTTGATTTTCTTGATCTATCTTTTTACTGTTCTTTCTTTCTTTTTCTAACACGTGTTTTATTATTTCAATTATAACTAGACATTTAATTTGTGTTACTGAAATAAATATTTACGAACATCAATATTTTATACCTGCTTTCAAATAAGCCGTGGGAAATGCGCAATAATGAATGTTTTATTATTAACTTATAAATTTTATTGATTTTATTTGCGTCGTTTAACTTTTGAAAGGAATCTAGATTGGAGATACTTGTGTCACAATGAACTCATTTTAATAAAAAAATAGTTTTAATAAACTGTAGGAATTACTTGTATTTCGGCTTAAAATTGACAAGTATTTCGTATTGCGCAAATTTAGGATACATGTGGTTATTAGTCGTTATATCCTACTTAAAACAATATGGGAGATGCCTTATATTATTCTAAGTAGGCCACCAACTACATCAATGCTGTAATTTGTACTCTTATTTAGATAACATCAATAAAAGCAGCGAATAGCGGTGATCTTTAGAGGTAATACACATAGATCAAAAGCTTTATACCGTCATCTGTAACTGTCGCGGCACTTTATGTGGTGTGGTAGCGTCGCGTCGGCACCAGGTGGCGCGCGCGCGCCGATTGGCCACGATACGAACTGCACAAACAAATATTTTGAATAAACATGTCTTTATTATGTTTTTCTTTTCAGACATATCGGCGTGCTGTGATAAAGCCGGGGGAACGTGTCGGAATGTTTGTGAGAAAGTAAGTACGTTTTCATTTATCATTTCGTTGCCTCACTTTCTCATTGCGTATTGGCTAAGGGAAATGTTTTTGCTTGTGTATTAAATGATATATATATGAGCAAATTAATTCGACTTTGTTATCCTCTGATTACTTGCGTCGTATATTTTTAATCCATTTAGTCCAGGCCCTTCAATCTCCATCGATCCTTTATGCTTCAGCGTAACTACAAGATTACATAAGGAAGATACGGAAAAGTTCCGTTTTATTTCCTTAACAGAACTCCTTACGCACTGTCGCTTATCACAATGAGTTTAATCATCGCACTGCCATCGCACGGCTAGCACGACCTTATCGCGTACATCATTCTTGACACTTTCTTTGTGGAAAGGAAAAGAACTATGAAGTAAGTGGCTTAAATTAAATCTCTAGTACTTAAAAAAGAAACTCATAGATGTATCTGTTTTTGCTAAACACGACGACTAACCGTTTTTTAAGAAGTTTGTGGGGTTGAGGACGTTTTTTTAGACAAGGTTTCGGAAGGAACTTTAAAGACAGTTATTAGGAAATCGTAAATGTAATTTCAGATAAAATGGTAATGTAAAAAGTTTTGTAAATCTTTCTAAATGAACATATTTTCCTACATACAACTGTGTCATATCGGACACGCTTCACTTATGTATTATCCGCTGGATAGTCTAACATTCTTCGGAGTCGCTGCCTTCGTCCTAAGAATCTTAATAGCATCTACAAGGATTTTCAATCAAAGTTCACTCAACTAATTTAAAGAGCAGTTGACTAATTAAGTTGATTTATCGCTTCCGTGAAGCGAACACAAGATGTATTTTTACCGTCCTTCGGCTGCATTAAGGTCATTCAATATTTGTTTTACGCAAAGGCACGGACGGTACAAAAGATTCAAAGGTCTTTGATTTCCTTCAGAAGAATCTCCGATGACAAGTCTTTGATCTAATGTTTCGTATAGTATGGTACGTTGATGTATATGAAATCAGCTATGAGTTTCACGCTCGCATCCTTTCCTGCGTTATTGAAATATTATACTAAAGGAATTATTCGAACCACCGCGTCGCTCCTAATCAGGAATCGTGTCACAGTGTGACTCGCGTTCTGAGAACGCGCGTCGCGTGAATAAAAGGGAAATTATTAAAACGTGTAAGAGGAGACGAACACCATGGGCTAATACATTCGTATTTAATTCCGTCTCGTTAGGGAACGCCGCGTGACGGCCACTTCCTCCCCGCGACACTGTTTGAATAAGTTACGTGCGGGGTATCGCTACATTATTTTTTTTCAAATTTTTCATGAACCTGTTAAAATTGTTCTTTGAAATGACCACCTATGACCTATGATAACTTTAGATAGCTTCATAAGTTATGATATGATTATGGTGACTATAGCAGATAGTGCGCTAGCTACATATTGGAGACCTGTAATTTTATTATGATAAAATAACAATATAATAAACATTATAAAACACTGGTATCAAAGGATACATACATGAAATATATTTATTTTTTGGCATCGTTCAACTCTATGCTCCTTCAGTATTTTTTGTGTCGCAAGTCTAAAAAAAATGGTTCCTTGTTAACTTAATCACCATGCACTTTACAGTCCTTTTAATTAAACACGTTTTCCTCTATGAATTAAAATAGTCTTAATTAAAGGATTGACATTTAATTAGAGCAGTGGGTAGATAATGTTTATCATGCACTGCGGGTAATTACCGCCGTTATAGGCGCATAGATGACAGGGCAGTGGCAGCACAATAATTGTTTAATGGCGAACGTCAGCCATTTTACTTTAGGGGAGTACAGGGTAATCACACAGGGAAATGTTCATAATAACAAGCCTAGCAGCCTTTATAGGGGATTTCCTGAAACCTTGATACAATAGAATGTTGAGTTTTAGAGAAAATATCATTTCATTTCATGGGGAAGAAAATGCTTTGTCATTTTCGATATATACTCGTATGCGAACAGGATGAACATATAGACTACATGACGTCATATACCCTTGTATTTATTATGCTTGATGTGAGTAAACGTATGTTTAAGCTATGATGCAATTCAAATAATACATAAACATTTGCAAGATTGATCGCAGCTTTTGATACTGCGAAATGCGAACAGTAGATATATTCGGAGTGAAAACTATTTATAAAGATTTTGTTAGTAATTGATCAGTATATTAAATCTAATAACGACTTGTAGATTAGTTTATGGTGTGACAGTGATGATTCTAGCAAATGGTAGTAACTTTTGTTAATCTGTGGTGGTAGACATACATGCGACAGGCGAGACGAGCTGCGAAAAACATATTGCCAGGGAAAGTTACGTGAGGCATATTGTAAACACAGCTGTAGTGAACTTGTTAAAACATGTAAACATGGGTATTTATGAGTGAGATGACGTCCGACTTGTTGGTTGGTAAAATATGATATTGATATCATATACCTCTATCTGTATACATTATGATGATAAAATATCTGTGATTTAGTTTTTGTAATATTATATATCTCTAAAGTGTGCCAGTTTCATCTGCATTTTGTTTTTTAACAACTTTTATAATAAATGTAAGTTTATGTATTCATAAATTTAGAGAGAAAAAATGTACTAGAATCGAGTGGGTTTGGCTGTGATACCCTTGTATCGACTGTTATTACTGCTCTTTAACTGAAAAAAAAATCACTTTAACATTTAATTAAGACTTTGAGCTTTTGACATTACTGAAATTAATTTTATCTCACTACAATTTAGGTACTATAACTTGTTCCCAATGTCTGATTGGATTTTTTTACAATTGATACTTTCATAGAAAACCTTTTTAAATATAGATTTTTTTGCAAACCAAAGTTTACCAGAATTTGACAAACATCGTCATTGGAGTGCTGATAAGCTGTTTTCAGTGTTATGTTCCTTTACAGAGGTTTTCTATGGATAATCCAGGATGTTCATAGGTATGTATGTATACCTATGCTATGTATTTATGTATTGGTACATAATATTTAAATTATTAATATAATTTATGTGGTTGTTTATGTATGCCTTATGTCGGCCTATTGCCTTGCTTGCTTAACACGTTCACAGTCCACGTGGCCCCAATGTGGGGTCACGCCACGTGTGCCACGCGGATGTGCGTGCGAGCACCCCCCATTGCGGGCATCGGCTAGACCAATTTTAATGAATTTTCTGAAGCGGACTTATGAGTATTGTTTATAAGAATTTATGGACTCATGAAAGAGGAACTGAAAATTTGTAAACGTTAAAAACAGATTTTTTTTAGGTTTTGACGTTTTGATTAGAAAGAGAAAACAACAGAGAACAGAGAAAACAATAACCATTTTTGCAATTTTTGCACTGTTGGGTGAATTTTGTGGCCATTTTTCGGACATTTGACGCAGTTTTTCCTTCAGCTGTAAGTCTTTTGTAGCGGCCTACACATTCTTTTTCCAGGTATCTTCGGCAGATCAGTCAAAAAATGTCAAGAACATTGACTGTGGGAAGAACTCGTTGAAGACATAGGTACATGAGAACGAGAGTGAATCATAGCTGTTGGCAGGTTCTCGACAGAAATGCCTAGAAGCTAGACAGTGATAATTTGTTCGTAGGCTGATAGTATGCTACATTTGTCTTTCTTCGAGGGCTGTAATTCATTGTATATAATTGCGGAATTGACAAAAGATCAAGGGCTATCTTTTTGTGCCATATAACAGTTTTTCTGATGGGGCTATTGTAGCTTGCCAATTTATTAGCGAGGTCGATTCCTTTCTTACCAACGTTGTAGTCTAAAATCATGCAAGGTTTCATTCTAGGGTTTCTACCGCGCTCATTACTACGTCCTTACCATGGCATGTCGATAGCATGATTACATCCCGCTTGTCACGCCATTTCAGGAAGGTTACATCACCTTTTTGCGGAACTGAAATTTCTCCGGGTCTTAATTGGGCCTACACGACATCCTTCGAGAGACCTCTTCTTTATTTACAGTATCCAAAAGATCGATTTTTCGACTTTTCAGGTACGACAATACTTCCAGATGTATCCAACCCATACAACTGTCGGCTTTCACCGTAGTATATTTTGTAGCCCCATGTGTTGTAGTACATAGTTTGTATATTTTGATTCCATATTTGTGCGATTTTGGAGGTATATACTGCCTGAAATACAGTCGTCCTCTAAAATGGACCATTGACTCATCTACTATTTATTACAGTTTTTCCAGGGGTATAGATTTGTTTCATGTTGCCAAGAATAAGATCTAATAATGGTCGTATTTTGTAAATTCTATCCTGTGTAATTCTTGGTAACAAATTATCAGCAAAATGCCAATAGCGTAGTAGCAAATTGAATCTATTGGAGGACATATTTATATTGTGAAGCAAAGGATGATAGTAAAGTGAATTAGTTTTCCAATAGCTTTCTAATGTGAGGTACGATAATAGACCAGTAACAAAATGAACTACAATAAATTTCAGCATTTCATCCTCATCAACATCATTCCACCTTTTTATTCCACTATAAGGTAGGCTTGTTTTATCTTTCAAGCGGTTTCCATACAAGTTAGTTTGATGTACCATAACCTTGATTACTTTATCATCAATAATGCTACGAAATATTGTAAAAACTGGGGTATTCACATCAAACTTTTCAGATTGTTTTGTTAGGTTGTCATGTCCGCAAAAAGTCTGAGTTCGAGTTTCGTGTTCCAGTACCTCAATACTCCAATTATCCTCTGTGGAAGCAGATGTTGCTGTTGGTATGTTGCGACGACGACGTCGTGATGGACCAGCAATTGGAGGAGGCTCTGTGCCTATGTTGTTATCCTGCTCAGTAGGTTGCACCGTAAAAGATGTTGATGGTTTATTGTCGAATTCCTCATCAACCAACATTGACTCAGAATATGATTGAGTTACCTGTGTGTCGTTTATAAATTCATCTATTAGTTCCAAGGTCTCTTGTTCATAGGGGTCACTGTGCAAAATATCATTATCTAAATCTGATAACTCACATCTGCGTCACTTTTTTTCAGAATTCTTAGTATATCACTGTCCAATAGTTTCGACATTTTTCTTGTAATTGACTGTACACTAATAAAACAACAAAATCTCGTCACACTCTAATCACATACGGCGCATGAATAATAAAATACAGGTAATTAGTAAAATGAGAAGTAAACAATTTACAACGAACCCTCACTGGTAAGGCCGTGCCCCGCACAGGGGACACGTGGAAAATTCCGGGAAAGCAGGAAAATTACCTAATACTAAACACATGCCAAGATAGTGTAAACAATATTATACATAAATTCACTATCAGGTGTTGTGGACTTGAGAGGTTATCAGACTGTCTTGTATGAGGACTGTGAACGTGTTAAGGAAAACGCTCTCCCTGGTTTGCGGCTAGAAATCTTCTAAGAGGATGAATATACTTTTTGCACATCTTCTCTTTTGTAATTATTTTTAATAATTATTTAAGTGTGTACAATTAACTATTTAAAAAAATCAATAAATGTTGTTTCTTCTTCTTCTTCTCAGCCCTTGGACGTCCACTGCTGGACATAGGCCTCCTATGTCGTTTAAAGACCGAAGACCGAAAATTTCATATTTCTTAGTTACAGAATCTACACTACCACGTATTATATATAGTATCTATAACATGTATAAGGTTTACCGCATATATAAGCTCTATAAATCATGAAAGGCACTTTTAAAACTCTCGCATTAGTAGGTGTATTTTTAGCTAGTACAAAATCATTTTATTACAATTTCAGTCGAGTACGTTTGGCATGTAGGCGCGTCATTTCAGGCGTGCGGCGGCTAGTTCAAAGACTCCGGCGGCTTTGATGTCACTGGTAGCCAGGTTGTCTTGGCCGCAACAGCTGTGTCTAAATTTGTCCCTGAATATGCTCATAGTTTGCAAAAACATTCTTATGGGCATATTTAAAACTAGAGCTGTTTTGCGATTTATGATGATAGATAAGAATATGTATATTCCATCTTTTATATTCCATGTGAATCAAAACAATATACGAATGCTTATTGCCGGTGGCGTCAACTAAAAATTGCTATGTCTGCACAGCACCTTAACCAATCGAACGTCCGCGCGATTATTAAATGAGTTATTATGGGGACGTTGAACTTTTTATATTCGGTGACCTAATTGAATTTAGTCTTGTAATGTTCTATACGTTTGTATATTATGTATGTAATGTTATATTTGTATATTGTTAATGATAGTTTAAAACAGGATTCACTGATATAATATATCATAGGATAATATCACGGTAAGTATCACGATGTTATATCAATTGATATTTATCGTCAAAACTAGATGGCAAATCCCACGCTTTTAAATTGTCATATGTACTGACGTAAATAAAAATTATGATCACGGCCACTGCCAATGATCCAACACTAAAGATTATAATTATAATTTAATTGAATGTTGATTAAATAGACTGATTTTTAACCTCAAAGACTAATTTTTTGTTACTCTTATTTTTTGTTTTGTTTTATAATTAAAAAGTCTATTAAACAAACTCAAAGTTTCATTTAACAATCTTCTCACACTAAAACCACTTACAGAATGAAATGCAGAATGCGTCTTTTTTATATACATGATGTTTATCCGATATATAATATATCGTATATATGTATATCCAAAATCGGATATTTTGATATTTATTATAAATATCGGATTTTTACGAACCCTGTTTCATAATGATGAGTTATAATGCAGCGCCGGTTCTAACCCATGTAGCGCCCGGGTGCAATCGATACCTTGGCGCCCTCTAGTAGGGGCGCGATCAAAATGGAATACTTACAGTTATATTTTCACCAGTGATTGGAAATTCGGGTGCAAATAGTGCAATTATACATGATGTTAGGAAGCAATAATCCGTTTACTTCGCTTGCGGTACGCCCCCGTGGACCCGCGGGGTAGACTCGAGAGTAAAAAGTATTTTTTAGGAAGGGAGGGCTTACAAGAATAAAAAAGCACAACTTTGACGTTTATTCAAAAATAAATATTTAATTTCAAAACTAAATGTAAATCACAGCGGCGCTCGGCGCCCCCTAAGACCCTGCGCCCGTGTGCGCCGCACACCCTGCACCATAGGTAAAGCCGGCACTGTTATAATGAGTTCATAATGAGATAGCCTATTGATAGTTCATAATGAGCTGCAAAGCAAAGAAATTTGTATTTGTCTACTATATCTTTTGTATAATTAATATAATCGGTAAATACTTTCGGTAACTCCTTCACTTCTACTTACAGCACTTATTATTATAGTTTCGTTTTAAAGATGTGTCAAATTGTAAAAATGCTTTAAAAATTAGGTATAATTTACCAGATATGCTTAGATTCTGTTACTTGTAACGTATCAAAAGAAAAGAGCGTCAAATTAAAAAAAAGAGGTTGTTCGCACTCACTTTAATTAGAAAAAAGAACGACTTTTGTTTTCTAGTAAATAAAACTAGTATAAAATTGAAACATAAGTAAATTAAATTCAGCCTAACAGTTTTTAAATTTGCCGACTCATCGATAGACTGTACCTATAAGTATAAAATTTTACAGACTCTGTATATATTTGAGTATATTTATACCTGTTTATAATTACGCCGATACTTTAATTGAAAATGCATATGATTCAGCATAATTTTAGGAACGTTAAGAACTTTGCAGGCTTATCTACCTATTGAATTTGGTATTCAACAGCACTTGGGTGTTGCGTGCGTGCATGCATAAAAATATGGAAATGAAGCTCATTTTTATTCGCCTTCAGCTGACATGAAACTTATGTTATAAACTTGGAACATAGGATAGGTGTTAAAAATATACGACATGGTTTTAGAAAGATGATTTTTTTTTATTTTATTACGGTATCTTAAATATTAACCGTGTGGATTCGGCCGGCTTTAGAATACCCCATCTCTTGCCGAGGGTGGCGTGAAAGGCGACTGAGACGACAAAGCCGCTACCACATACCCCGAAGAACTACACGACCTCTAAAAGAGTGGACTCGCCAACCCGCTTGATTAGCGTGGCGTTCTGAGGTCATTGGCGTTCCCTCATACACAAGACGATGTGAATGTGGAGGCTCTAGATAAAAAAAGGGCTGGTTACGGTTGCCCTAAATAATATAGTCTTTACAAATTCACATGTTCTGTGTATTGAATTCAAAAAGTACAGGCAGACATTTATTGTGACCCACGTTAATAGGTATATTCCGGCCTAATAAAGTTATATGGCAACTCGGACGGACAGTCCGGCGGACCAATCACATCGTGGTCACTCTGTTCAGGGAATTTGTCAAGCGTGATCGGGATGCCGATCCGAGTCATCCGTCCGAATCTATCGGATGCCGGACACGTAGCACCAACTTTAGCGGCATTTACATGACAACCACGTAAATTATACTTGCTTTACTTGATATAAGTACGGTTCGTGCACGTCTACTGACAGTGTGTAGATAGGTGCGAATGTGACATAACAAGGAGGCTCTGGTTATGTGTTTTGAATTAGTAAAATGTCATTGTAGAACTGTGAATCATCGTATATTTATAGGCGAAAATAACAATTGAAAATTATAATTTGAAGTCATTCATGTAAAAAATCAAGGTAGGTATACAATGTGCCGTTCAAACTGTTCTTAAAGTAGCGCTAAAATATACTCTGTTAGAACTCTTTCGTTCATTTTTTTTTTATATTTCAATCATTTTTATTAAAGAAACGTATGTCCGCTATTTTGTTATAGATAAGTTTGCCGAATATATTTTTTAATATCTATGTGTTCAGAGTTGGAGTAGCTAAGATCAAAATCTATACTAACATAATAAAGAGAGAGTGCGAATTTTGTGAGTTTGTGTGTATGTGGAGGGTAATCTCCTGAACCACTGCACCTATTTGAAAAATTCTTTCACCATTTGAAATGGACATAGGACATATATTATGTATATATATTATATGCAAAAAATTGCCGGGCATGTAATAATATATAATTCCAGTAATAGCCAATTAAGCTGTTGAACAAATACAAACTCTTTTGCAGTTTATGTTCAACTTATTGAACAGGCGGCTAGGTGGCGCCAACAGCAACTAGTACAAAGTTGTTGTAAAGCATAGGCTAACCGAACGTTTCGTACAATTACAAACTTTTTGGGTTCGTGAATGAATTATTGCGGTGATTTTTAAAGTTCATGTTCATTGATCTGATTGAATGAATAGGTTTGTTCTACATAGGTCACACTGAAAATTTCTGGAACTGTCCACTTGCATAAATAATATTTAAAAACGTAATTACAATATTTGAAAATGGAATTCTTTGGCTGTAAAATAGTTTGTTTCATCTAACAGTCATTTGTTTTTTCATTGAGACGTCATTTTAAAAATTGCGTGTCTGCATTACTATGGATTTAACTCGTAACCCGTCCACCGCCGTCAACAACAAAAACATCGATGCTGTGCGCCATATGATCGAAACAGACAGGCATGTGCCCTACCATGAGATTCGGGCATCCTTAGGCATAGGCATGAGTCAGATACAATCAATCTTACGTTTGGCTGTGCGAAAGCTGTGTTTGCGGTGAATCTCACACAATTTGACTGAGGCTCAAAAAACGGAACGCGTCATTTGGTGCAATGCCACGCTTACCAGATTCAACGAAGGGGCGTCAAAATTGATGTGGAACATAGTAACAGGTGACGAAACATGGATTTATAGCTACGACCCCGAAACAAAGCAGCAATCGACCATTTGGGTCTTTCAAGATGAGGCGAACCCCACCAATGTGGTGCGTGTGCAAAGTGCCACAAAGCAGATGGTCGCTTCTTTTTTTAGAAAAATTGGACACGTGGCTACTGTTGCTTTGGAGAATCGTCGTACTGCGAATGCTGATTGGTATACAACCATTTGTTTGCCGGAAGTTATTGACGAACTCCATAAAAACAACCGTAAACGCCGCATTATCTTCTACCACGACAATACCAGCTCTCACGCGGCCAAACAGACAAACGACTTTTTGAAGGCGAAAAACATAGAACTCATGAACCATCCTCCATACAGTCACGACTTGGCACCTTGTGACTTCCAAAAATTAAGAACCAATTACGCGGTCAACGATTTTCATCCCCAGAAGAGGCTGTCGAAGAGTATGAAAAACATGTTTCCGAGGTCACCAGGCAGGAGTGGAATAAATGTTATGGAAATTGGTTTATTCGTATGAAAAAGTGTACCATATTAGCGCTCACGGAGAGTATTTTGAGAAACAATAAATAGATTTTTGGCCATTAATTATATATTTTTCTTATTCATTCCGGAAACTTTCAGTGTGGCCCTCGAACAACGTTATATTTGCGGTTGGCGCTACCTAACCGCTTATTGACTAAGTTGATAATGAGCTAGCTGCAAAGGAGTTTGTATTTGTGCGAACTCTGTGATTGAATAAACGTGGAATAAACGTATTTAATCATCGTTTCTCATTTTTTTTTAATTTCGAGACCCTCTGAAACGGCCGATATTAAAGTAAATAATTTCACGACCCTATTATTACCCTATTATTAAATATAATTACCTCCTAATTGTATTTTTACCGTGTAAGATTTGATTACAAATCATTAATTAATATGAGTTTATTTTCGTATATAAGAGCTTATTTTTTCGTGACCAACAGCGACCCCCAGTTTGAGAAACAATGAGGTAGAGCAATGAATATGAACGTTAAAATCACCGTTTTATCTCGTTTACAAATGCAAAAAGCTTCTATTCGTGCGGACACCGGTGCGCCAAAGTTTTAGGTGAGCAAAATCTTTATAAATTGAATTGCTGACTCCTTTTATAATTACTGTTATAGCTAATGTGAAATGAATTTGAAAGAATAGTCTGACCATATTTTATATAACCGTAAAACATTATTTTCGCGTGAATTTAGATACAGTAAGGACGGGGTGCTGCAAGGAACCAAGGAGGGTATTATTGAGAAAATAAAACTACTTAATTATTTAGCTTCCTTGCTACCTATCTCACATTAAAAGTCATTAAAATATAACAACAGTGGTGTATTTACATGCATCTTGGACAAACAAATGATGAAGATCTCATAAAATATTGTTTTAGCTTTCACTCGTCTGGATGACACAGAATTTGCAAAAAAACCTTCTGTACGATTTTATACGATTAATTTGAACGTACGAGTTTATTGGTAACTGTAAATTAAACCGCACTAAATGGTTGTATGTAGATTACTCATCGGAAAGTATCTAAATGTAAAACAGAAAACTAATATCATTATCCAGAGTCGAGTAACTTTCCCTCCAACTTGAAAGTTGCGAAAACAAACAAACTAATGCCGGGAGACATTTCAAAGCGTTCAAAATAGACTCATCAGAAATCCTTTCATGTCTGTCTGTCCGTCCCACGTCCGCGACACTGATTCGAGACGTTTTACTTCACAATATTGAGACTTCGCTCCATGTCTTTATTTTGGATTTTTTATTCACACCTAATTATTCTAACATATTTTGGATTTAACAGTATTTTGTTTAAAATAATTTGAAAGTAGCAAATCTTGATCCAAAATCTGTTCTTGTTTCAAAATGGCAATCAAACTATAATGCATTTTAATTACAACAAGCAAGATTGTGTAATTAATAAATATGTCTATTCAATTTATTTACAATTACGGTGAACTAATTGACTAAAATTTTATCTTGTTTTTATTTTTCTAAATTTATTGTTGGGTATATGATTTTTAGATTTACACTGTAGTATTTATATCATCACCTCTTTTTTATCCCACTATGATTATAAATGGGAAAATTTGAATTTTTGTTATTCAATTATACCGAAACGATTGAACCTATTTGAAAATTTGGTAAATGGGTTGATTTTAATTCGAATTAAGAGTAACACACAGGCTACATAAATCATGTAGACCATGCGAATCAATTCGCGAGCAAAACCCAGCGAGTAAAAGTACATAATGTTACTTTTAATATTTATTATGTTTTTAGGACTATTTACTTTCGATTGGCTTCAGCAACTTCATTTCGATCGTGTCTACACTACACATACATATGTGATAATGATAATAATCTTGTAACAGATTCTTCCAATCTATTACAGGATTATTAACCTCGATTCCCTAATCTCTACTAAGCGTGATACAAATGTCTTGAACACGAAACGGCTTTAGTTTTACAAGAAAAGACAATGTGAAACAATCGTCAAACATCAACAAGTTAAAGAATCTTACCTACCAAATTGGTTTTGTAGTTACTTTGTGGTAATGAACAGTCGTTTATTTTTTTGTCTTATTACCAGCTAAAAGTGCCCATTTTTATTTTCAGTGCTCATTTTCTCGGGTGGATATTCTTATTCTTGTGTAAAACTAGTTGTGTAAAACGTTTGTAGTGTACATTTATGTAACATATACGAGTATTATCGTTCCGCAGTAAGCCGTTATCGCGGGGTATTGTGTTATGGACGAGAACGGGATACAAGTGGATGCAAGCAGGGTGGGGAGGGGTACGGCGGGGATGTCTTCACCTCGTTAATCACGCCGCTTGTCATCCTCGTGACGTCTCCAACAATTTGCCCAAACTTTAGTGCGGCATCGACGTGACTTCACTGAAAAAGACGCAAGTTTTAAGACTCGTAAATGTCCACAATGTTTTATATTAAGACGCTAACAAAGAACAGTGGCCGAAGATTTTCTTAGCAAATTCTCCACTAAAGAAAGTTGTGATCTTTCAGCTGTAGATTTTATTTATTTTGTTATAATAATTGTGTGGTTATATTTAGAACATCAGCTGTTTCTGAAATAACAAACGCATTTTTTATATTTCACTCTTAATTTAGTGGGTTTTGCACAACGCCTGGCTAGTAAACTAGGCTGTAGGTACTATCTGTTAACATAAGTAATAATTTTACATTTATTTTATATGATGCTACTGACATAAATAAATGACTCTAAAATAATTTGATCGTTTGATATATTCAGTTCAAAGT
This sequence comes from Sesia apiformis, assembly GCA_914767545.1. Lineage (NCBI taxonomy): Eukaryota > Metazoa > Arthropoda > Insecta > Lepidoptera > Sesiidae > Sesia > Sesia apiformis. The sequence continues at coordinate 5,443,052 of OU611963.1, forward strand.
CAACTATTTCTTAAGCAAGTACGTAAATCAAGAAGGAATGGCACGAAGACAAATTCACAAAGAAACTTCAAAGTGGTGATGGAGGCGGAGATTTGATACTGTCCTTTGATTATCAAACTTTAACGTATGTCCAACCAACGTTTGCTATTTTAGAACTGCCTCTTTAAAAGTGGCGTGAAATGTAGGGCTGTCAACTAAATTAGTTTAAAGAGTTATCACCGCTATAAATGTTCATTCTTGTGCGAATTACAAAGAAGGGTGGCGCTGTGTGACCTCTGCTTTAGTGTAGTGTACATTTGTCAATATTAATTAATTGCAAATGTGACACCCCTGAGGCGTCTGTAGCGAGTTGTCAGTAGCCGTCGGCTTCTCTGAGGCAATAATTACAGGCGGGTAGTTGCTAAACTATTTAGGGCGGCGTCGATGTACATTCCGCTTTGTTTTATTCTGTCAACTGGTAAGTTCCTTTGTGTTTTAATTAGCACTGTAGTGACATTTGATTGTTTAATTCTTGCTGTTAAGACATTGGTATTATTAGTTTTGTTTTAAACATTAAATTTAGTGAGAACTGCGTAAGCGAATTAATACTCTGGTTATTTAATCCCAATAAGCTCGGGCTTAATGCCGTATGTTAATAGTGTTTGAGTACAATATCGTCTGTTGATAGAGTCTCTGCAAAATCCACCGTGAAGCCGTTAAATTTTATTAGTGCTGCTATTACTATTATGCTATTACTATTTGGTATATGCAAAATGGTTGCGGTGTGTGCAATACGAATCCTAATAGATTAATTGTCTATGAGGTTTCCAATGAATGGCTCTATTTGTTGCGACTAGGTGTTCGACCTCAGGTGGTGCATTGATTGAGCAATAACATTTGCTGCATCGTAAAATAGAGCTGAAGTTTAATGCTTTCATTTCCATATTAGAGTAATTGTCTGTCTTTTTGGATTGCCTTTTATTTCCTTTCATGTTTCACCTTAGGAGTTACGGTCTTGACGTCTGTTTGCGTCATGTCTTTCTTTCCCATTTGTGTCACGTCATTTAATTTTGGATTTGTCGTATTCGGGCATAAGGACGTTGTGTCTTCGAATGAGTCTCATTTCTTTACTCCAAATATTTTGATGCCAATTTCTGCTACTTTTTTAATAAACAAATAATTTCTTGCAAGTTGTAAAGTTCCTTTTAGTTAATTTTTTTGCTTTCTAACACCTTGCATTTCTGATAACGGAGAATAGGTACTTATATACTTAGTTTTTAACGATAAACTAAAATTTAATATTGATAAACGGAACTCCCTTCGGTATGTGCTCATTGTTTTAAAATCCAGAAAACATATATTTGACAAGGAAGCGCTCGCGTCATGGATAATATGATATTCGACCACAGGTCTGTCAAAACAGTGCTCATAGAGGCCACGCACGTTTCATACAGGACGTGTCAACGTGTCACGGCTTCAATGCGCTGTGATGATGTCAAGTACATCCCCCCGATTGTCTCCATGCTAATACCATGAGAGACCACCTCCACAATATCGTTGTGATTCAACGGAACACTTTTTATTCTGTCGCCATTGACAAACGGTCGCCGCGGATTGAATAATAAGCGGTGTTTTCGAATGCCAGAGCGACGAATGCATAAAAATATCAACGCTTATTTCGGTTGTGGCATCTACACCCTGCACATTGAATATATGATTCCGAAAAATATTCCTGAGGCTGTTTAGGCATTTTGAACAATACAAGCTACTCACAAATATGAATGATTTCGTGCAGTTGGAAAACTGATGTCACAATATCCGTTCATTTTTTTGTATTTGAATTTTGGTCACAAATAACATCATGAACTCCACGTTAAATTTTTACAAAATCTATGTTTAATTTAAATACGGTAGCCTTGTCTAAATTATTAACCCGTTTGTGGACAGACTCTCTCCTTGCCAATTTTTATCTTTAGTAAACGACTGCAGACGTACTCAGGGCATGAGTCATGAAGTATCAGTGTCTCTGAACGAGTAAATAATGAAATAATATCTCGCGTCGTCGGCAAATACTGTCAATTTTATTCTTTTCACTATGTTTTCTATGTCTTTGGTATGTATATAGTCATATGTTTGCATGTGTTTGTGTATATGGTAAATACTACTATGTCTGCTCTTCTCTATTGTATGTTTTTGTCTGATTCACATGACATCTTTAAAGGTACTTCTCTGTGTTAATCTCAGGCTTCGCTGATATATATATAGCTGATATATGATAGATAGCGGATAATGATATCGGAATTAATAATATAACATATCAAATATCGGATTTTTACGAACCCTAATCTAATCTGGTTAATCTGGTTTAATCTAAAAAGTCTAAAAAAATTCCTTCTAAGACTAAATCTGTATTGTCTTTGTGTAATAATTTATTTTATGTACCTACAATCGAACTATAATAACCACTATCCATTCTTGGTACATTGTTCATTTTCCTCAATTTGTTTTCATTATTAAGATCACACGCTACATGTATCTGCATACATATTGTGATTTCGCGAGTCAATTGTAGCATAATAAACCGAGTGGGCTGAATCGGACTTGTTTTAACGACATCTGATTTGTATACAATGATCATTGTTCCAACACTTGAGAGTCGAAGGCTGGAGGTTAATAGAGAAATGTTGTGTGTCAACTGTCAACCCAATATTGACTTATGATCTCATGCTATATTAGTATTTTTTTGTCTTGTCTGTGTTGACGAGATTTGGAATCAACTACTATTGATATTTATTTTTCATTAGTGGTTTAGTACATACGATTGTAATACCTGTATCTATATAACGTTTCACGAGTATCTAAATTTAAATTAATAACTTGTCCATACACAATATTTTATGCTACAATAAGAAGTTATGAACAGAAAAAACATAATTTTATATACATTACGAAACTCGTGCAGTACCTACATTACGAAATTATATTTCAGATCATTATAGAGCTTTCAATTTTAACATCTTTTGACTACATAATACATAAAACACCCATGAGTAACGGGTTAATTGATAAAAGAGCGAAAGTTTCGTAAACTATATGTGAAGAATATGATTGATATTTCTGTTTGTTAACGGGTATGTAGAGCGATTTCTGATAACCTTAACGCCTCAGTAGCGATAACAACGTACCAAATAGGTACTTGTTTGTACGATAGTTCTGCCCTGAGATGCACATTCCAAAGATTTAATCGTAATTTATATGCAATTTAATTTGCGGTCCGTTACGTAGAAGTTACATTGGCAGTAGCAAATATTAAATAACTAGGTGGAAACACCGTAATAGATTGCTCAACTTAGGTACACTTGGGTTTATAATAAATTAGGTTACATCGGGGAACATGTTATAATGGCAGATATAGATATTTCTGGCTAATCATAATAACGCTATAAGTAAGACTAAAGAAATAGACCAATCAGAAACAGGGGTACATTAAACAATGAATGCTAGATATGTAAATATGTAATTATTAATCTAGCCTTTGCCCGCGATTTACTTCGCATGGTCTACATGATTTACGTAGCCTATGTGTTACTTTGGATTACAATCTACCCATTTGCGAAGTTTCAACGAAATCGGTTCAGGAGTTTCCACGTGATTGAGTAATAAACATTCAAACATCGAAACTTGCTTATTTATAAATAAAATTATAATTACCTTAGAAACATGAATATATTTATTACGAATAATAGATAAGAAATAAGCGCTAGAAAACAAGCACTACACATAGGTACTTAGGTAAGTAGGTACTAATTAGACCACTATAATGTAATTAGATATTTTAAAAGGGACATGTGATAGTTAAAGTAACAGCCAATGTGTTTCTGTGCGCCGTACATCAATTAATTTCATTAACCGGTTCTAAAACGCGACATGTGTTATTTTGATCTAAACATATATCCCGCCTGCGACAGTTTTATTACGTCTGTACTGAGCTCTTTTTCACGTTTATACGATTTCTAGGAATTCTGATAGTTTATTAATATTTATTTTGCAGTTTCGTTATTTATTGTGATTATTATAAGTTTAGTGTTGTAAATATGAGTGCTGAGCGCTCGACGCTCGAGTGCTGTGTGTACGCTAATAGTAATGAATCATTAAAACTCCAGCGTCAGACGCTCTTGAGCGTTATATTATATATTAGTTTTATATATAGTTTAGTTTAGTGTTTTATAGTCCAATTATTTTACGTTTGATGGTTAAATTTTTAACTTTTAAAAGTTCGAGTCTAAAACAGTTGAGGTATTAAGTACCTAACGAAGGTTCAATAGCACTGACTTGGCGCTCAAATGCTCTGTGATCATTTTTACAACGCTTTATAAATTACTTTCACAAATAATTCTCTGACCGAATTCACGAAAAAGATTGATAGGAGCTTCATGGAAATTTATTAGAAAACTTGATAGGAATAAACGTTCAACAATTTATGCCAAAATATTTTTAAGTTTCTATAGAAGTAGAATGGTTGTTAAATACACTTATTATTTAAACTAACGATCCTTGTTTGTTTCGAACATTGAGTTATTTTAGCGTTAGTACACTAACTAATACCGGTACTAAACTTAATACTAATTAATTTCATCATGATATCACAATAAGGCGTTCCCTATTGTGATATCATGATAAAATTAATTAGTATTAAGAGCGTAGGTTTTGTAAGTACAATGGGTAATATTATACCATATTGTATAATATGGGCTTTCTTAGCTATACAGGGTGTAATTGAACTCTGAATTCAAATACTGAATTCTGCCTGAATTCTGTATAATACGCCTAAAAATTAAATATCGCCTTTGTAAACAAATTGAACAAATTTATCACCATGCTAATGTTCAAAAATTATACATGGACAATTTAAATTTGTACTTATATCCGTATTGATGTATTGTAATAATTGATGCCGCAGAAGGGCCTTCAGCGTGCTCTGGTCTCGTGTTGAATCGAGGTCAATAACCAACCCCATTAAGTGTTTATAATTGTCTATTTAACCCACATAACAATAACGTGGCGTTTTTATCCACATCATTCCAGATGTCGCTGGTGGAGATAGCATCAAATTCCTCAATGCGGGAAGAGAGGATACACAACATTTATAAGTTCTGCACACCACAATTAGTAAGTAGTTAATATTTTTATATTGCCCTAGTTTCAAAAGAGAATACGTGTTTTAGATATTGGTCTAGGCACGTTCTGTACTACAAACGGTTTGAATAATACACGTATGAAATTCTCATGGATGAAAAATAAAAAGTGGGGATCGAATGAATTGCGGTTGCATATGAACTTATTTCGAAGAAATTAGATTTAACTTTTTAAAAATGTGGATTGCAATTTTAACTAAACGTATCTTTGTACATGTACTGTTCTTTTAATTTTGAAACACAAGACTGAAGATGTGTGAAAATCGCTTTTTAATAATCAAATTTATGAAGTGGTATAAATTAGATTGAAAAAGAACTTTTCTGTATTTCTTTCTGTATTGTGAAAACAGAAAAAGATACACCGCAATCCTTTTCCTAGAGATAAAGATAAAGACAGTTTTAAAAATAGTTTATCACGTAGGAAACTTCAGCCCTATTTATATTATAGCCCTATTTACTTACGTTAGACGATCGAGAGGGCTAAGGCAGGTGGTAAGGCGATATCGGCCAATGGGACAATAACGATGTTTTTTTTTGTTCAACTGAGTAGGCAGGTATTGAAATAAATTTTCTTTCATCAATAAACCGCCTATTGGCATTGTATTGTAATTGGGGAGAGTTTAGAATTACCGTCCTATCGAATTACTATAAAATAATGTAGGGAAGAAAGACGCACACAAAAGATGCGTTGAAATCAAGACTTCTTTAATTAAACTGTTCTTTCTTTTACAGATAGAGTTTTGGATATGTATGAACCAAACAATTCAAGGTTAGTAGTGTTGACATATCGTATAATTTGAACAGGTAATAAATATTAAAAAATGCTCTATTTAAAGTGAAAATAAAATTTAAACATTGACTGACTGACATCATCGCCGAGCCGAAACCGCTTAAGCTCGAAACGTGAAATTTGCACAGTAGATAGATTCTATGATACACGTTTCCAGGAAGGATTTTAAAAAAATACTGCTAAGAGGAGAAGAATGGGGAGAAGATTTTTTATGCAATGCGTGTATCTCAAGATCTAATTAAGTTAATATTTTCTTAGGTTTTCGCGATTACTATACATAGCAATTAAACAACTTTGAACGATTTAAATCGCGTATATTTAACATTATTTATATCCCGACGTTTCGAACACTTTGCAGTGGACGTGGTCACGGGGTGACTAATTGATTTTATTGGTCACTTGAGTTATTAAGAAATTATTTGAACTACCATCTGAAAAATTTTTAATCATAACATTCCCTATGCACGCAGTATTCGCTCACGGTGTCCAGAGGTCTTGCAGTATTGCGTTGGCCTTGGGATTTAATTAATTTAATGACTGGATCCCAAGCCGGTGGTATTTGCCAACCATCTTCTCTATTGAAATTTGGGTGCTTCTTGATTTCAATAGCCTCGCGTAACATTCTTGGCATAAACCGGGTCTCTCTAACGAGGATTTGTGGATTATCGAATCGAATGTAATGGTTGGGTTTGTCCAGAACATGTTCACAAACTGCAGACTTGGTCGAGCGTCTGTTCTTCATGTCAGCTATGTGTTCTTTTATCCGGATACCGATGCTCCTCTTTGTTTGCCCAATGTATGATAACCCGCATTCACAATCAAGCTTGTAAACACCTCCATCTTGTAGGGGGATATTGCTCTTGACAGGTCTTAAAAATTGGCTAATCTTCTTGTGGGCTTGAAGTAAGTTTTAATTGAAGCTCGTCTTAAGATATTGCCAATTTTGTCAGTGATGCCCTTGATGTATGGTAAGATGGCAGGTTGTCGCTCAACTGTAGGAGGCTTGGGGCGGCTTTTGTGACGCATTCGTGGGAGTTTGTGATTGTTGCTTCGCAGTACTTGTTTCACGTGCAGAAGCTCTTCCTCTAGGTGGTCAGTGTCACAGATGCCGTGTGCTCTTTGTAACAAACATTTCAATAGAGAAGATGGTTGGCAAATACCACCGGCTTGGAATCCAGTCATTAAATTAATTAAATCCCAAGGCCAACGCAATACTGCAAGACCTCTGGACACCGTGAGCGAATACTGCGTGCATAGGGAATGTTATGATTAAAAAAAATTCAGACGGTAGTTCAAATAATTTCTCAACTCAAGTGACAAATAAAATCAATTAGTCACCCCGTGACCACGTCCACTGCAAAGTGTTCGAAACGTCGGGATATAAATAATGTTAAATATACGCGATTTAAACCGTTCAAAGTTGTTTAATTGCTATCTAATTAAGTTACAGGCATGAAATTCAGCATAGAGAAAGCATAGATATTTAAAACAATAAAACACATGAAACGGCATTTTTTGATTTATGACTTGAAAGGGGGTATAAAAGGGAGGGTAGCGTCTTTCGACGCACAATCTCTATCTCAGAAACTATTTAAGGTGGGGACTTAAAATTTGGTATATAGACTATTCCTTTAAAATAATTAAACACGAAACACGTGTATCGACGTTTTTTGATATTTTACTTAGAGGGGGATTAAAATGGAGGGGTGATTTTATATGCAAAGTCTGTATCTACAAACTTTCTAAGTTAGAGACACGAAATAAACTAAATAGACTTATCGATTAAAATAATTAAGAACGTGTATTGGCATTTTTGGTTATTTGATTTAACAGGGGGCAAAAATAGAAGAAGATGATTTTCTATACAAAGTCTCTATCTCAAGAACTTTTTAAATTGAAGTTATGAAATTTGGTGTATGGACTTTTAGTTTAAAATAATATACTTACAAGTATATAACTTAAAGGAGGACAATAAAGGAAGGGGTTAATTTTTTATGCAAAATCTGAATCTCAAAAACCTTTAGCTGAAAATTTGTAATTAGACTTTGGATATAAGAATAATAATTACGTATTACACATTACATGCCAACATTAGTCAAATATGGCGAATGTTGATACCTACTATTATAAATGCGCTGCACACCGTCGAAGGATTAGGAATATGGACTAGAAAAGATGCAGAATAGGGAGTATCATTATCCAATTCCACACTGATTTTCCTATCCAACCAGACGACGGAGCGGGTTATGATTATATGTAATTGGATACATTCCAAAATGTCCAGCAAGAAATGATATTTAGCAGAATAAGAAACGAAACGGGAAGCGGGTACGTTGGCATGGAATCTCGAAACATGTCGATATGCATGGCAGTCTTCTGTCAGACTGGATTACTTGGCCAATAGGACACGCCCTGACAGCTATGAGATACAATGGCGTTCCCCGCGCCTACTCACAATCGAAATTACTTATTAACTGGTTCTTCAAAAGGGAATCTGTGTTTATAACAGGTACTACAATACTAATACAGTCAGAGTATTCAATTGATTTCAAAAGTCTACAGTTTCTTCTGATAGTCTGTTTTGCAATGACAATATATCCGAGGCCAGATTGTTAAGGTAGCGGGTATAAGATTTCTCCAAATATCTTACTATATTTATTATACATATAAAAAGAAATCTCCTGACTGACTGATTGACTAATGATCTCATCAACGCTGAGCCGAAATCCCTGAAACTAGAAACATGAAAATTTAAATTTTTCATTAATTTATTGAACTTTTTTTAAAACATCTCGGAATTCAGCCTCCAGAGGGTGAAACGAGGTGTCATAATTTGTATAGAAAAAGCTAGTATCATATAACATTGCACGATTAACTGTGAACTGAAATTAATAGTACTCTCTCTCAATATATTATTTCAAGGGACCGTGACGTTTTATACTATATAGAGAGAGTACCTAACAGACAAAGTAGAAAAATAATATACATTGTAATATACATATATTTTCTTCACTGGCTTTATTACATTAAATACAATGTAAATAGGTATGTTACTTAATATTAATATATATGTAGTATGCTTAAATGTAAAATTAACATTTGAACCATTAGGTAAAATAGAAATCCCAGGAAGTTAGCAGTGGTCATTATTATCCTAACATTTAGTACCGCACAAAAGCGTAAAAACTGTATTCCTCAAAAGCCAGCACACGTGCCCGTGAACACAATAACAAAACAATAGAAAATAGAATTTGCCGGCAACCCTCAATAAAATTTCGGGATTTTTGTACAACACCTGGTCTGGTAAACTGCGTTCTTGTACGTCACAAACGGAAAATTTCATGTTCAAAACGAGGGAGGCGTGCTTAAAAGAGAAAGAATAAATGTATGGGTCCTGAAGTAAACCAACCAATTTACTTCGATTTATACTATAAAGAGAAAGATACCTAACAAAGAAGTGCTCAACACGGAGAGACTACTGTATGTAGATAATCAGCTTCGAAATTTGTAAGTAATTAGTTGTTCGAATAGTGGAGTGTAGGCTTTCTCGGCCGGTGTCCATATTAATTGAATCTTCCGGGCTACTTGGCGAGGTCTTCTGGAATCTCTTCTCTTTTTCCAAACGTTTCGTCAACAACTGCGGTTGACATCTTCAGTGGCGACTGCGTTCACTTTCGGAGAGATGTTATCTCTTCGGCTTCTCGAGCGCAACTAGTTGCGCCATCTTCAGTCGCCACTGAAGTTGTTGACGAAACGTTTGGAAAAAAGAGAAGAGATTCCAGAAGACCTCGGCCAAGTAGCCCGGAAGATTCAATTAACACTTGTTTGAATGTTTAATTAGCTAATATTATATTCTCCGTCTTTCTAACTATGCTTCGGTATATAGGGGTAGATATTTTTTGATAAGTAATGTTATATTGTTATTAAAAACAGAAGTGGTGTCAGGATCAGGGTGGTGGGGTCGCGCTTGCTGCGCGCTGGGCCGCGCTACCACGTGCCGGCACGCATGCGCCACGGCAGGCGACGCCCGCGCCCTTGCATCGAGTGCATGTCGCCGCTCCGATGAGATCGCATTCTTTGACTGCGTGCAGAGACAGCAGGAAGCTCAGTGGTGCTGTTGTAAGTACCGCAATGTAGGCCTCTTTTTCGACCACTGTTGACATTGACCTTCTCAAGCACATTGTATGGTCCAGGGAAGTATGGCCTTAAAACGCCACGTTTCTCAAATGCGTTGGCGAGTCCATGCTTTTAGAAGTGTAGGGCTTTTGGTACCCCTTTGTTATCCCTTAGTCACCTTTTATGAGAATCAGGGAAGAGATGGGATGGTGCCATTCTTATGTCGGTCAGCGCCACACCGCCGGTTGTTAAGTGCATTCAAAAGTAGGAAGGATCTCAGGCGGTGAATGCTTGTTAATGAAAAAGTTAATGAAATAGGTACTGATAGAAAAAAAATAAAGTTGTGACGAAAGCATTGTTGCAATACAATCAGTTCTCTTCTCAAAAATAAGCTATTTGAAATAAGTAATTTTCCTTATATTATTTTTCAGCACAGACGCAGTCCCTGAGTTGCAACGAGGCTTGCCAAGAAGTGTTGTGGCGCGCGGGACAGTCGCGTGTGGAGACAAGCGCTAAGGAGCGCGCGGTGGCTGCATGTGACCAGTCTCCTGCCTTATTGCAATGTTTGAGGGATCTCACTGCTTCCACTGTGCACACTGATACTTCTAAATGTAAGTTATGTACCTAGTTGTAATGAAAATGTATAGTCAAAATCCCAGAATACATTTCTTTTAATAGAAAGACAGCAACATGGAGAGGGATAGGATTGAATATGTATGGGAGTGGGTGGAAACGGAAGAAATCAACACTGAGGAGTCCGCGATGACCGCCTCAGAAGATGATTTGTTAGGTTGTACATCTCTATTAAATCAAGGTTTATGGACGTTTTTTTTTTTATAGAGAAGAGGGCGGACGAGCAAGCGGTCCCACGTGATGGTAAATGTTACCGGCGCCCATGGACACCTGCAACACCAGGGGGTATGCGGGCGCGCCGCCGACCTGGCAAAATCCTATTCACAGCTTTCTTGAAGAACCCCATGTCGTAGTTTAATGGGAAGACCTCTTGAGGCAGTTGGTTCCACAGCCTACGGGTTCGCGATATAAAATAATTTTTGGACCGAACAGTGCGCGGCACCTCCGTATCGAGGAAATGCAGATGGACCGCACTTCTGTGACGGGAGGTGCGGTTGTAGAAACCCGAGGTGGGAATTATATTGAACAATTCTTCAGAGCATTCCCCATTGTACAGGCGGTAGAACACACAGAGAGATGCAACGTCTCTCCGAACGCTGAGGGGTTCTAAACTGCCCGTGAGAGCGGGATCGTTGACAATACGAACAGCACGTCGTCGTTGGATGGAGTCAAATGGGTCTAATTGGGACGTTTCTTTAGATGCACACTATTAGCATTGGTAAGGCCAGAGAGTCTCTAAATTGAATTAATTATATTTTCTTATTCCCAGATTTACCATGCTGTCACGAATCCCCAAGCCAAGAGTGTCGAAGCACTTGCGAGTCCATACTTCGTCGCACCGGCGAGTCGCAGGAGATCATCGAGGGTCTGGAACAGGACTGCGGAGCGCCGGCGATACACGATGGCTTGTGGCAATGTTTCCTAAGGAAAGACGCGCCGCCTGATACTAAAGATCATATACCTCGTGATGTGTCTAAGCTACATTGTTGTTATAAGGTGAAGTTTTTTCTGTTCTTCTTTCTTTGTTCTTTTTGTTTCTGTACTTTGCCATCTTCAGGGACCATCATCACACACTCTAAAATCCTTACAGGTTACAGATCTCGGTTACGTTTCGTTTGTAATAATCAAAATTTATCTAAAATTGCTAATTTTAAAAAATACTTATACTAACTTATTAATTACAGGCTACCACAATCAATTGCCGAAGAATATGCTTCGACACATTCAATACGGACTGGCAGAATAACTGGCAGAAGTTTTCCGATGAATGCGTGGACGATCCTCAGGAGACCGAGATGATACAGTGTATAGAAGAAGGTTGTTACTCCCATCTTTCTAAAATATTAGACAAGAACAAATGATCATTCAAGAGTAACCATAACCAGCTCTTTTTTCGTCCACTCTTGGACACGGGCCTCCTCAAGCAGATTGGGATGTACGGCCTTAAAATGTCACGTTGGCGCGGGACGGCGGGTTGCCGAGTTCACTCCTTTAGAGGTGGTGCAGTTCCTCAGGGCTTCTGGTAGCCGCTTTGTTATCACTCAGTCGCCACCCACGACACCCACGAAGAGATGAGGTGGTGCTATATTAAAACCAGTCTACATCACACGGTCATTCATGAGTAAATCGTTGCAATAAAGAATTGGAAAATGCTCGATATTATAATTTTCGACTATTTAAAGATATAGGATTTTCTTTAAAGATGAATAAGTCAGTAGGTGTAATACATGACTTGATGGTTTTCCAGTGGACTCGCCGTGTTCGCTGGGCTGCAGCGGGCTGACGTACTGCAGTCAGCTGAACAACCGGCCCACCAGTCTGTTCCGATCTTGTTCTGCGCAAGCGGATCTTGACGCACACTTGGCTGTCGTTGCACAAAAGGATGTCGGGTAAACAACATGCTACCTTCAGATATGTGACTAAAGTTAGCATTATCCAGAAAAGAGCTTTGGATAAAGTCCGAAATTCTACATAAATCTTCCTAACCAGAAATGTTTCATACCCAGAAACGATTCGGCTCGCTTGGGGTAGATAGCTCTACTAAGCTTCGCGACCACCTCAGACTTCGTGGTTATTTTATTAAACAACGCGAAAATCCTTCCTAACCAGAAACAATTTGTTTGAAATAATTCATATGCTATTTGGACTTTATCCAAAGAAAGCCCTTAGATAATTCTAGTTTTATCCGGATAATATTGGATTTATCCGCGCACCTACCATTAACAGTAACATATTATATACTCTGAAACTGTGTAGTTTTCATTATTTTTATTAAAAAATATTTGCTACTAAATTACCTTTGATTATATTATGTTCATTTGTTATTGTTTTCAGTATTGTACAAGTGTCAGGACACCGGTTACCTCTAAAAAACTCCAGTGAATGTCTCACGGATATATGGAAGAGCGTTGCTTGCGCTCTACATGTGAAACCTTGCACTGCTAAAGTAAGTTAAATTATGATAAATACACTTATAATAATATATTTCATTAAAAATCGATTCATTGGTTCACTGTAATAGTTGAAACAGTTATAGTTAGTTAATCATTTATAAGTAATCGTTGAAATTGATATGGGTCCCAAACGTGACCCCTGGGGAATACCATAAGTAGTAGAACTTCTAGTTACTTATCAGTGTCTGCCCAAGTTCCGTAAGTTTGTCAACAAAGATGTTATGATGAATTTGGGGTTCGACTTCGCTATAGTTCCTTCTTGTCGGCATGTTACAATCTGTGATTACCATTATCGAATGCTCAGGATTTTTCTCTATTTTATCTAGATTTTTATCTGGGTTTTACTGGATGGAGCAGTTTTATCATGTTTTCGACTAATTGAATTTTATTTTATCGCTGTGATATAATAAATGTAAATATTGTACTTGAAGACAGATTAGCTTAGTTGGTAGTGCCCTTGCGTGCTGTGTAAAAGGTCACAGGTTCGATTCCTGGTAAAATATTTATTTATTTAAAGACAAAAATGTTTGTTCGTGTTTGGGTGGTGTGTTCGTCTTTGTGTCTCCGGACCCACAGGGAATCGTAGTGTGGGCCATTGAGTGTGACGTTATTTATTTATTACACTGCAGCATCGATCAACCAACGCTCATAGATGGATAATTCCTTGTGACAAAACATTTCCTCGATACGGAGGTGTCGCGTACTGTTCGGTCTAAAAATCATTTTATACCGCGATCCCGTAGGCTGAGGAAAGAAACTGCCTCAAGAGGTCTTTCCATTAAGCTATGATATGGGGTTCTTCAAGAAAGCTGTAATTTTGCATGGTCGGCGCGCACCCGCATACCCCCTGGTGTTGTAGGTGTTTATGGGCGGCGGTAACAATTATCATCACGTGGGACCACTTGCTCGTCCGTCTACTTCCTTATAAAAAAAAAGAGTAATGCCAGCGGTATATTATAATGTGATAAACGAGTAGTACCCAATAATTACGTTTATAAGAGTCTTTGCTTCATTTATTTGCTTAAAATAAATTATGCAGACACACATCATTAATATTATTAACATTATTATTATTATTACATAATATTATTTATTACGCACATATAAATTACATCATTTTCGGTTTATATAGAAAATGTTTTCTATATTTCTTATATTTTTTTACATTGACAACGTCGTTACGTCAAAAATAATTATTGCAGTTATTGTAAAAAAAGAAAAGTATCAATAATGCTTTTTTCGATGAATATTTTTTTTATTAACCGTATTTATAAATAAAATAAAAATACATATAAAAATACACATACAAATAATATTTGGCAATTTTTTCGCTAAATGGCAGACAACTGACAGTAGGTAAATTTGACCGCCTTGCAAATGCTTCACTTTTAGAGCCGTAATGCCTACACCTCTGTATTTTGTTTGATCGATGTGCTGCAGGGTCACAGCAGCCTGCTGTGCGTGGAGGACTGCATGCGGCTGGTGTCGTCGTGCGTGGAGTGGTCGCGCGCGCCGGCGCGGCTCTCAGCGCATGCGCTATGCGCGCGCCTCGCGCCGCGCTCGGCCAACGCGCCCTGCGTGCCGCTGCGTGAATACATCACCCCTAGTAAGTACACGTAAGTGCGTTCGGGAAGCTACGCAGCGTCTTCTCGTCCAAAATACCTCAGTGCTTGAAGACGAAGGTCTTCGACCAGTGTGTGTTGCCAGTGATGACCTACGGCACCGAGACGTGGTCTCTGACTATGGGCCTCATAAATAAGCTCACTGTCGCACAGCGAGCTATGGAGAGGGCTATGCTCGGGGTTTCCCTACGTGATCGAATCAGGAATGAGGAGATCCGTAGACGAAGTAAAGTCACCGACATAGCCTCTCGGGTTAGCAAGCTGAAGTGGCAGTGGGCAGGGCACATAGCTCGAAGAACCGATGGCCGATGGGGCAGAAGGGTTCTCGAATGGAGACCACGTACCGGCGGACGAAGCCGAGGACGTCCATCTGCTAGATGGACAGACGACCTCATAAAGGTTGCGGGCACCCGCTGGATGCAGGTCGCTGCCGATAGGTCTAAATGGCGGACAATGGGGGAGGCCTATGTCCAGCAGTGGACGTCCAAGGGCTGAGAAGAAGAAGAAGAAGAAGAAGTAAGTACACCACAGGGGGTCTACTTTGATTTTACATTTCCGAAGCTTCAGCCACAACCGAAGTTCGAACGAACAAAGTGCTATTACCCTACTTTGACTTTCCTTCGTTTGGAGCTCTATATATCTGGTATCTCCGATTATTTGAAAGGTGAGATATTGTTATCGTGAAATTTGACGTTTGATCTCCAAGTATTTGTTGTCAAAATCTATATATCATCTAGTGCGTCTAGTGTCTCGTGCGATCGGAGTAGTTTCAAATGTCAAATGAACCTAGTTCGGGCCGATATATTGTAATGAAGGATTTCGTGGTAGGAATTACAAAAATATCGGCCAAACCTTCGTTTTTCGTGTTTTTGGAGTACATCCCCAAATTCGAACACTAACACCCGCCATTATATTATTCTGTTTATATTATTCGCCATTATTTCTGTTTAATTATACAAACTATAATAAACTTTGGTGTTTATTTTTTTTAATAAAAGTGATGGTTGACGGACTGGCGGTCAATAAGGTGGTAAGTGGTCATTGCTGCTCATGGACACATTCAATATCAGGAACAACGCGGCTGTATTGTCGACTTTGTAAAATCCTATCCACAGCTTTCTTGACATGGGGCTTCATGTCGCAGCTTAGTGGAAGAGTTTCAGTAGGCTGTTCATTCCACAACTTCCGAGTTACCACACTATATCTTACCGTCAGCCTATGTGTCTCTACTGCTGGATATACGCCTCTTCCAAGGCTCGCCACCACATACGATCTTCGATTCTTCTCATCCAGCCACCACCCAATTCAACTTCTCATCCAATATTATGTATGATGATTGGATGTTTCATTCAAGTTCCTTCTATAAATTAAAGGGCAGTTAGAAACTCCGGCTAGATTTTACAGACAGGAGTGAAGAGGAGAGCTTGTATGACATCCAGCACTTTTAACTTTGTCTCTTCTTAACATTATTTGATTATGATATATTCGTTGGTAATGCAGGCACAGAGCCGCCTCTGCTCTCGTCGCAGGAGGCGGTGACGTCACCGTGCGCGGGCGCACCATGCAACGCCACGCAACTGTGCCTCGTCAACAGGAACTGTCTCCGCGGAGGGAACTGCGCGCGTTACACTTGTGTTGATGGATGTCCGCTTGGTATGTAGTACAGGTTTGTTTATAACGTAGTCACCACACTCATTGCTCGTTCTTATCTTCATTAACCATATAGTTAGTTATGTCAGAAGCCAGAGCAAATCGAACTAGATAAAGCCGGGCTACATTCACTTTCATCCTTTTGTTTTCTTCTTAAATGGCAATGGTGCAATTAGCACATTCTGCCTAAAGCCTAAAACGAATCCTAATAATGTCCAGTCCCGTCGAAATAAGTCCGGAGTCGGTCAGTAACTCAGTATGGATGTACGAGTATGGTCGATTAGATGGTTCATACATTGTTTGTCCGGTCCAGGCGAGGGCAGTACGAACGTGGTGCCGCTGGGCGCGTGGACGCGCGTGCCGATGCCCAGCGGCGGCGGCAAGGCATGCTACAAGGTGTGCCGCTGCTCGCGGCGCGGACTCGCGCACTGCCAGCCGCTGCCGTGTGTAGCGCTCGCCCCCTGCCAGCTGCACGACCGCGCACTCAACCACGGTTACTAACCATTTGTTATTTAATAACATGCAACAATTTTGTTTTATAAATAATTATTTTAATTTGTACATTAAACAAAGAATGTAACCGATAATTGCTTATGACGACTGTCCATAATTTTAGCTACTAATCTTATAACTTACAATAAAAAATGAAGTTCCATAATTGGCAGTAAAATTGCTTTTTGTTATTTTTTAACTTTGTGTAAAATAAAATTTAAAAAAACTGCCAATAGTGAAAAAGAATTCAATGAATTTAGTATACACGTGTAGTAGTGTAGTAGTGTACACGTTTAGTATACAAAGAATTTAGTTGTAGCACGTGGGATAAATTAACACATCTTTTTGGAATTAATATTCAGTAACGAAAACTTTTTGGAATAATTTACACAATAAAAAACACATTAAAGTCTATAATTAGTCAGGATAAAAATAAATATAGTCAGAATCGATAGATAGATCAGAATAAATAAATAGAGAGCTGTTAGTAACGATAATAATAAACTTTTGGTAACGTCGTGTCCATGATGGATCAGTGGCTGATGCTGCTCAAGGATTAGCGTCATTTGTTGTCAATAAGAGCTCTAAGGAATTTAATTTGACTTTTGAAATAAGTGTTTAAACTCCATCACATTTTTATTGAATACATAAGGAGATGGTTTGGAAATTGACTTTCTTGTCCAGTAATGCGATGTAGCTATTCCGATTTCTTTGTGACGTATCTTGGCATTTTAGTAAAGCTCCGGGGTACACCAACAGAATACATTTTTATTTCTCTTCAGAATTACTTATACACCGTTATTAACACATACATCCATATTTCCTCACTACTACTTGATACGTCATTAGGGGCCATCCATAAATTCCATCACACGAATTTCATGATTTTTGGATTCCCTTCCGTCCTTGTCACAGGGGGTCACATTTGTGTGACCTTCCCTCCCCTGGTGTGACGTCACATATTTTGCAATTTTAAATTTAGAAATTATTAAATTAAAATAACCCTATAATAATATTGATAGAGTTGGTAATATTAAAATTTTAAAGTTTTTCGTTAGAGTTGAAGTTTAGTTTTAATACTTTAGATTTATACATGTGACGTCACGAAGCTTATGACCCCCTCCCCAATATCACACTTTGTTGACCCCCTCTCACCCCCTTAACGTGTGACGTAATTTATGGATGACCCCTTATAAAAAACACTTGTCTCGACGGCTAGTCCAATTCTGTCCCCATGGCCACGGACTCCTGCCTATTTATTCCACCCTCTATCTACCCATATCCTTATTTTAATAAAATATTAATTTATTACTGCATGTCAACTGAAAGAGTAAATTATTTAACAGTTAACTTAATGTGCAGTGGTGTAGTATTGCGTGTTGTGTGCGCAGGCGCCATGTTCTACATGGAGTGCAACGTGTGCGCGTGCGCGGTGGGTGAGCGCGTATGCGCGCGGCGCGCGTGCGGGCGCGCCGCGCTGCTGTCGGGGCTACCGTGCAACTGCCCGCTGCACCACGTGCCCGTGCACGCGCCGCGCGGACGCCTCTACCCCAACGCGTGCCTCGCCAAGTCAGTACACACTGGTTTATTTTATTTTTTTATATGACAATTGTCGCAAATATCACATTGTGACAGTGTCGAGTTGTCTTCGTAATGAATAATTATTAAATGAAAACAATTCAACCAAAATACATAAATTGATCTACTGGTATTATTCTTATAAATAAACAAAAACAAAATTGCTATTATAGAAATTCAATTTAACTAATTCATTTCAATCCAATAATTTCTTATCCACGTCTTTCATGTAAATAAGTACTTATTCCGTTGATGCTACGCAAACTGTAAAGCAATCTTATAATAAATACGGAATCTACTTGTTACCTGCTTCTTCACTCCCATCTTAAAATACGGAAGACGTACCTAAGTCTACAACCTTGCACACATTACAGTCGCATCGCGTCGCACTGCAAAACTGCAACAGCGCACATTACAGAGGCGGCGGCCGCAGCTATACGCAATAATTTAAGTCAGCTGTTGACATTCAATCCTTTACGTAGTCGCACAGCTCATAACTCTCGAATTACGTCCGTTTACTGCGCCCGGTCAACGCACATTGAAGCGGACCCGTAGCGGCGCATAAAATCAGCGCATAAATTTAGCTGACAAGCAATCTGCCCATGGCGTTGCGCTGCGGCGTGATGCGACCCGCCGGGAGGGTGCGATGGCTTATACAAAATGTAATGTTCAGGACGATTTATGCAATGTCTTGCGCTGCGCTGTGGTGCCACTCGCCGTAATATGCACGAGCCTTAAAAATACAGTCTTAACATGTTGAACTATGTGTCTTGTTTTGTAGCAAACAAAATTCATTCATTTATTTAATATATTATAGATGTATGAGTAAATCTACGGAATTTTAAGATTAACTGTTTTGTACCCTGTCTAATTAATAATTCAGCTGGCGTATACATGTACGTCATTCCGTTTAAAAATCGTGTCGTATTCCTATATAATTCCTAATACAACATGGACCGGTCTAATCAGATGCGCAGGCGCAACCGACGCTCAGATCGAGTTCGGGTCGAGAGACGCGTGTGCGGACGCAAGCTGCCCGCGCGGGCACGCCTGCCTGCCCGCGCCCAACGTCTGCCTCTCGCGCCTGCAGGCCACCACCTGCCCGCAGCATGTCTGTGGTATGTGCACCTGAATCTCACCTATACACCATTCCAATCCAATTTTTCCAGTGTAAACATGGCTGCCTGAGGTAACTGACACGACCTCAAATTCACCTATCAGACAACTGACCTTTTATTGTTTTCTTTTGTTTAAAATTTCACCTGTTGCCCTCCGCCGCCGTATAAGATATAGTGAGTTGATAATTGTTTACATATCCTATTTATTCAATGGTTACAAATTTAAAGCAAAATATTGATATATTTCATTAATTTGGTTTTATTTTCGGTAATTGCTTTTGTAGTGACCGCAATATTTAACGTACCTTCTCATATTTTTTGATCAACTGTGTCGAATGTCTCTTTAAAGGCCACAAATGTAACTTGATCAGTATTACTGTTGATTACTTTGTTGTTTAATTAGTTTACCATGGTCGTATGTACATAAACAGGCCTTCAGTTGTACACAGTTAAGATAATACACAGTAAGATAGAAAGTCCTTCACTGCGATCTCATGTGAAATACGACAGTTGTGTCATGTTATAAGACGAAATACGATAAATAAATAATATATTTCCTGTACGAGTATGCACTTCGTTTTAATGGCACAAAATAAAAAAATACATGCCTGTGTAAATTAGGTGAACTAAGGATCTCAGTATTAATTTATTGTCACTATATTTTAGTAAACACAAGCAGCTGCGAGTCCGGGGCGACGGGCGCGGTGTGCGACACGGACGCGCGCACGCACCCCAGCGCGTGCCGCCTCGTCTTGAGCGGCGCTGTCTTCGCATACTGGGGGCCCTGTCTCCGCGGATGTTCTACGGTCGGTATTTATTCACATATTGCCGTGGGTACGAGTAGTACGAGGCTACTAAGGGATAACAAAGTGGCTAACATAAGCCACGAGGAACCTCTCTAAAGGAGTGAACTTGTTAGCCGCTTGATCAGCGTGGTTTATTAAATATCCCTCATGCACAACACAATGTGCTTGAAGTGGTCCATGTCCAGCAGTCAGGGACGTAACTAGGCTAAATATCACCCGGGGCAATATCTCACTTTGGCGCCCCCCCCCCCCCCCCCCTTCACCCATTTAAATGAACCATTAATGAACCATTTAAATGTCCAACCATGACCAATGAAACGAAAACTCTCCTAAACAACACTCCTGAGATTGTTACCAAACATTTACTATACTTTTCATAATTAACTTGGGTAGGTGGTAAGTAAATACTCGATTCCAAAGGTAAAAAGTTAATTTAATAGTTATTGAAATCACGCAATCAATGGTTACATAGTGTATTAAGCCTATACAGTTTACACGTATATTTATGTATATCTAAAAGATTCTGAAAAATAGTGAAAAACTATGGTGAAACTTAAAACCTGAATATGAACTAAAATTTTACTTTACGACTTTTTGTAGCTGCAAAAGTCCTTACAATTTTGTCAAAAGATAGTTTAGAAGCTATTTTTGGTGCTCTATGGAAATGATGCCAACGTTGGTAAGTCGTTGCTGTCCTGTCAAGTTTCTGATATATTTTTTTATTATTTTTAATTTACTGAAACTTTATTCGTTTGAGGCAACTGAAACTGTTATTGTTAGGAAAATTCTTAGTGCAGTAGTAATGTTGGGGTAGGCATCTAAAAGTTCGTTTTGGTATATTAATGTAAGAAGATCAGACGAAGTGGCCGTTTTCATGTTAGGGCCTAAATCCAATGCGTGGTACTTGAAACTCTCCACTTCTATAGCCAGTTCGTCTTTATCTAAATCATCTTTATGCGTGGCTGCTAACTCAATAGCCCGATTCTTCAATTCCTCTCCATTCAATGTTTCAAATCCCGCTCCATTGAGGAAACCAAATAAGTCATTCATGTTTTGAATAGATTGAAACCTTTGCCTCAGTTCAGTTAGAATCCAATCAACTATTTGCGTGATTAACAATTTGGACTTCTTCTCCTCTGAGAATTCATGGCTTACATCATCACCCTTCTCATCAAACATGCGCTTTTTCTTCCTCTTTCGTACTTCTTTAAAATGTGGATCTATGTTAAGCTGTGTTGCTATTTCTTTGGCTTCTTTTACTGCGTTACTTGAACAATTTGACCTTTCTGATTCAAATTCAGAAATCAGTCGGCTAATATGTTTTGCTGATCTTTCAATAGTGATGTCCTCTCTTTGTAAAAGCTTATTCACAATGTCGATACGGCTTAACTGCTTGTACCAAAAACAGGAGAGGAGAGAAATTCAAATGTTTTTACATTTTTCAGAAGAGAATTTGCTTCTGCTTTTGTTTCAGCAGTTGGTACAATAATACCCTAGTGCATAGGAACTATCTAGTGTAACACTAGATGGTTCCTGTGCCTTTAAATAAGTTAAAACACTAGCTAGTAGTGTTTAAATAATGAAATCGTGTGATGAAGCCAGTGCAATATATAATAGATAATGTTTAAACTATGCATCCATAGATTACTTACTTGCTAATATAAGAAATAAATCACATTTAAATTATCGCCAATTTGCACGATCTCTATAGACTATAGACCAATCAAAATCGAGTACGTTCCCGCGCGCCGGCGCGCACCGCGCTCTAAATCTTTTTTCACATTTCCAGACTTTTCTGAACTCTGGAGATATCCTTATGACGCAATAACTCAAATCTTTGGAGCGCCAGTTTAAAATTTTATTAATATTATTTATTTATTTTATTATTTTTATCTTCCACTTGTATTTTTTTGGAAAACAACAATTGCTATTTTGGCGCCCCTGCAAACACGGCGCCCGGGGCACAAGCCCCGTCAGCCCCCCCCCTAGTTACGTCCCTGCCAGCAGTGGACGTTGAAGGTATACAGGGAATAAATATACACTACCGTTTTATTTAAAAAAAAACACCTTTCTAATTATTCATTCATTTCTCTCAACTATTAATTAGTCTCTTGTTACTTTACCTATTTCATACAATTATCTTGTCCAGTATTCTCTTCTTTATCACTATAATTAACATTAAATGAACCATTAAATTTACCTGGACTATCAGAACTTTAGGACTATCAAATTTAATAATTTATGTATATACATACCATACATACATTGTATGTGTGGATAAGATATAATAAAAAACTAAAACGAAAATTAAAAACCTGTAATCTGATTTTACTCTGATTATGATAATAAGTTATTTCAGATTGGCACTGTTTGTGGCATCAACGGTGTCACCTACCTATCAGAATGCATGGCGTGGGCCGAGTGTGTGAGCGTCGACTACCGCGGGCCGTGCCTCGCCGTCGGGCCCATATCTGACACCATGGAACCCAAGTGCACTATCGACATAATCAATTGTCCGCCGTTAAAAAAACAACACTGCCTCGGGTTCACACCCCCGGGAGCATGCTGCCCGAAATGTGGCGGTGCTCTGAGGATCCTTTATTCAAAGAAACAAATCGACAGAGCACTCTACGGCACCAACATTTCCTCCACTGCAATTAATCTCAAGAATGTTTTAAGAGCTCTAGAAAGACATATCAAAATAGCCGAATGTGCTCTTAGGGGATATTTAACCGTTGAAATGGAGATTTTTGTCACAGTAGAAACGTTACTAGATAACGCAACAGATCTGCAGTTAAAAGTATGTGTATTGGAAGCTGAAAAGTTAGCTGATATTATTAATAGAGAGAGTGCGTTGATCAGCAGTGATTTAGGTCTAAGCGCTTTATCTTACGCTTTAACAGTTCACACATATCCAACGAAAGGTGCGAGCGGTGCCAGTTTGTCTATCGCAGGTTTGCTATTGTCGTATGCGTGTATATTCGTTTTGAGATAGGAGTTAGTTTTATGTAAATAGTGTACGTACATTGTAAATATGAAGATGTAAATATTTGATACGTTATACACCAAATATTAGTGCCATGTTATGTATGTTGCGATTACATATGTTATGTAGGTATATATATGTATGTTGCGAGTTTTGTACAAATGTACAAGATTATGCTTTGGTCTGCTTTATCTCAACTTGGGGCACAATTTATTTCGTAAAGAGTACGAGTATAATGTTATTATTATTACTGACCGTTGTGAGTTCATTGTGCCATTTCTAGTTTTTGTAGGATTTTTTGATTGTAGATGCTACCAGTACGTACGGTACGCTAAAAAAAAATAAGCATTTAATAACAACTTTATTTGTAAAGTCAAGTAGTTCTTATTTGTAAAGACAATCAAATCGAGTAGTCCTTAAACCAAAAATATTGCAATTATTATTACAGTTATGTTGTTGATGCGTAGTTTTAAGGAGAAATATATTGTTTATATGCTTAAAGCTGAAAAGACTATTATTAATTATACTTTATATTACAACTGTTTTTACAATAAAACTCAGATGATTTTCATATTATGATTTTTATTTCGCATTTAACACTGAATAATCAGGAATATAATATTATGTGAATATATTATCACAAAATAATTGATTACTTATAATTAAATTCGTTTAAGTCTTTTTTATCGAAAAATATATTGATTCTGTCGAGTAGTTGTGGGTCGGTGACGGTCTTGGCGAGTTGCGCGAACCCTCCGTGAAGCACCGGGTTTATGAGCGCGAACCTCTCCACCGTGAAAGTTAAAACCAGTTCTAGATATGCCATTATAATGTTCAAGAAGCAGTTCCTTTGCACCTCTGTATCCTGAAACAATTGTCATTACAATACCATTAATATCTTCCCAGTGCATATATTTTTATAATGTTTTTATTTATTTATTCATTGTGATGGTTCCTAAGTATGTTAGTCTGTGGAATGCCTCTAATATATGAAACTAATTTGCGTTTTTTCTGTTTAGAACATACTTTGCGAATGCTCAGATTAGGTTCCTTGGATACTATGACGGATTGCACCGAATTTACGTAAACCCGACCACTATTTATCACCAACACATCACACGTCAGCGCGTCTACTGGAACCGGTTTATTTGATTTGTCTACATCGGGTGGGTAACTGACACCCTGGACATAAACGACATAAATAAAAGACGAGCTTGAAAGGTTATGCGGATGACTATATCATTAAACTATATATACATATATAATAATGGATATCTGAGATTAATAGACTTCGACACCGTTTGATCGTTCACCATGAAAGTTGGCACATGTATGTATTTTTTCATGGAGAACGTTTTTATGCTGTCCACTTTGTTGTAACTCGCCACTAGATGGCGCTGTAGCACATCAACTTCTATGGCAGGACAACGTCTGCCGGGTTTTGCTAGTTTACTATACCAACGATTAGTAATGTGACTTTAGTGGACAACTATCTACATGATTTCATTTTACTTTCCTACAATGCAAGTACATAGTTTAAGCGACGACGATGCCTGTCCGAGATACCTTACAATCTTTCGGGATAAATGCTATTCGACAGTGAAAACTTCAATAAAGTCGGCCCAGTATATTCCGAGATTAGTGCAAACAAACAAATAAACAGGCGTCATTCTTTGTATATGCACATCTGTGCAAGTCATCTGACTAATCTATACTACCGCTGCTCTAGCGTGGCTCTCACTCGTTTCCACACTTTCGTTTGCTATGAAAATATGAGATGTCATTAGGCATTTGAAAGACTAAGAAATATTATTGAATTACCTTATTTATGCTTAAAGTTCTTTGTTGTTCAATTTCCGGCGGCACGGGCTGTGGCGGGATCAATGGTTCAATATTCTTATTTGTGTGCACATCACAAATTGTAATAAAATTCACTTTCTTGTGCATGTGACTATCTAGAGCATCTGATACACTGACTTTCTTCTCTTTTACAGGACTGTACCCATTTTCAATTGAACTTGTGTCAGGAATGTTATTTACTGTGTTTGCAAGTTTTTCACAGTCCTTAGCGACAGTACCTTCTGATACATTATTACATTCATCTTGAACAACATTTATTTCGTCAATTTCGTTTTGTAATTGAGCGTCACTGTCATCAAAGTCAACTTCTGCCTCTGTATTTTCAATGTTAATAGTATTGGTAAAAGATGCTTGACAGTTTCTTTTAAAATCTGCAAATGTAAATGGTTTGGGTTTATCAACTACATTTAAATTGTCATCGGAATGTTCCTTTTCGAAGCTAACAGCTGGTTCGTCAGAATTCACAGTTGTGGCATAAAACTCCATGTAATGATTTGACGACGAATCTGTATCTACTGAACTGCATGAAACTCGATCTTTAACAAGATCAGGATCGTCAAAATCAGACACATTTATCAGATGTTTCACGTAACTGTTACACAGAAGCTCCCATGTAGCTTTCAAATCAAAAATTTTCATAACAAATCGATCATAGTCCAAAGTCAAATTCAACGAGGTTGTATAATTGTGCAGTATAATGGATACGTCTGTAGCTTTTAATTTAAAAGTATAGACGCCGCTGTAAAATATCTCCGTGAGAGCTATGATTTTGATCAACCACGAGGACGTCGTTTGCTTATAAAGATTGGCAGCGTAGTCCAAATTAGATACTTTTTGGACGAGAAACTTCAAACCTGGCCGGGAATCAAACTGCATCGCTCTCATATAGGACAATTCCAAACTTCTCAGTAGCAAGTCATTGTTGCTATTGTTCAAGAAAAATCTGTGATTGCAAATATTTGAACCAGTTTTTAAACTATCCAGTATTATACAGTTTATGCCATGAAAGACATCTGAAGAAGCTTGAATAAGGATTGTTGAGATTATTTGAACCAATATTTGATGTGCTAAGAGACCGACCACCAAACCTCTATGGGGAATCCGTACTGTGTACAAATCCGGATTGAGAGAATTTATAGTCTCTTGTAAATAAATAAGGAAGATGTAGCTTCTGTCATCTATTAGCAAGTTTTGTGCCGAGTTTTTCGGAGTCAATTTTACATGACCATCTCCTTTTATTTGTTCGTTTAGGAAAACTTGCTGAGCCATTGCGTGTAATCTTACATTATCATTAACTGAACAATCGCGCCTCGCTGCCACTTTAACCATCGCCAAATCTCCGTAAAAACTGTTTGAATTCTCTTTAAACGCGTATGTGATTTGCTTCAGTGGCGTTAAACTCACATTACAAGCTCTATGAAGACTTGTGCACACAATCTCCCATTGATTGTCAGTCAGAAGATGACCTGATGTTAAAATTATATGTCTTATGCACGATGCTCCCAATCTGGCTATAGGTTCCTGTGGTTGGGCGATACATTCCACTAATATTAACAATATCTGTTTCAGTGCAAACGTCACTTCAACACTCTCGATAGGTTCAAACTCTTCTCCTTTCTCTTCGGCAGTTGACCTTTCTATATTGATTTGTTGCAGATGATGTAAGTATACCACAATTGTATCAGTTGTCATGCCACAACACTGTTTGAAATTTGGCATTACACTGTCCCAATGTGTATTCACATTGGCTATTTGACGGAGCCAATTTTGTACCGTTGGCAGGAGAAGGTGATTAATGCAATGGAGACCAAAATGTGTTCCTGGAACATCTATAGTATTTCTTAGTAGCTTGAATAGAGTTTCCATGGCTGCCGGTTGATTTTTCTTTGAGCACACAACTGTAGCAGAAATCAAACCTTCTATGAGAACATACCATACTTTCAGTATATTACTTGGCTTGTCCAGTTTCAGGAGGCAGTTATTTGTAGTGTTTGTTCGAGGAAGAGTTGTCGACAGCTTTCTGTACGAAATGAGATCTTCCTCACAGTTGTCGTTGTTAATATACTTAGTTATATCTAAAGAGCTGCTGGGAATTATAGGATCAACAACTGACAGTGGCATATCTCCTTTGATCCTGTTACCGGTGTTGAATATAGGACACTTCGGCATATTGTACATCATTGTTAAAATATCAGCACAACTCTCCAAGTGATATAATGCTTCTTTACACATGTCTACAATAACTTTCTCAGATTTTTCTTCACTGAGCGGTATGAATTTGCTGTTCTTTGAGAATTTGAGGCTTAGACTTGGTTTCGGCTGCGGAGATGTAGTGACTTTCTTTGGTTTAACTTCAGTCGGTTGTACTTCCTCGTAGTGTAGACCTTTGATATGGCTCAGAAGGCAAAGAATGCAATCCAAAGCAGCATTGGCGAATACCAAAGTGTTATCAGTGCCGAGAAAAACCTTAAAGATTTCTAATATAGCTGAGTATTGGTTAGAATTGTTAGCAGCTCGCAATGTGTTGAAGAGAGGTCTCCAGCCTGATCTAATTTCCATTCTGTTTGTTTCTACGAATTCGCAAATGCAGGATATGATTTGCTCCTGAAAATAACAGAAAGCAATACTTAGGGCCTTTCTATCGAGAGGTATCAGAAAGTCAGTTATACTGTTTTAGACAGACAGTATCAGTTAGATTTAATTGCACATAATTTATCTATCAGATTGTTAACATTTACTTTATCAGGAGGTGATAAGAAAGATATTCGTGTTATTAAAATGAGCCCTGAAAGCTTCGTTGCTCAATCGACGGCGCGCGTTTAACGCTAGCGTCTTAAATGTTTCTTTAGCGTCTAATCACCGCTCGAGCGTCGAGCACTCAACGCTCGTTTTTACAACATTAGCAATATTAGCATTAGCAAAAAATGGGACCTAGAATACTGATAGAAAACCGATTTCAATAAAAGTTTAAAGTGGTTTTAAATGAAAGAGAAACAAAAGATTCTGTTAAGAATCGTTTGTTTCTCTTTCATTTACAACAACTTGCTAAATCTGACATTGAATTAATTTTAGGAAGTCTCATGCTGACTGACATCCAAACTCAGTAAGAAACAAATTTAGAAAAATCATTTTTTTTTTTCAAAAACTTGTTTTTAAAGCTAGTCTTCAAACAATGCAAAGACACTCGTATTAAAATATTTCGTATTTATGAAGATATAAATATCTACAAAATTTTTAGATGTATCATATGATTTTTATAAATCAATAGAAACCCATAAAATATGTAATTTATGAGGTGACTATAAATTTCAGGCATGATATATTTAACATTGAGTATTGTGTTAACTTCCTATGTTTTATGTTAACTTCCTATGTTTCATGTTAACTTCCTATGTTTCATATTAACTTCCTATGTTTCATGTTAACTTCCTATGTTTCATGTTAACTTCCTATGTTTCATGTTAACTTCCTATGTTTCATATTAACTTCCTATGTTTCATGTTAACTTCCTATGTTTCATGTTAACTTCCTATGTTTCATGTTAACTTCCTATGTTTCATATTAACGTTCTATATTTTAACTTGGCTGCTAGAAAAATACTTAATAGTTTTTGATACGGGACAGTCGATTAGGATTATATAAATGAATCGTGTATGTAAGTATAAGAATACGATAAATCATGTCATTCGATAATCGATAATCATTTCATGTCACACTTTGCTGTGGTGTTAAATGAACATTTACCTGTATATCATCATCACAGAGCTCCAAGCAGAGAAGGTTCTCGAAGGGTTTGAGTAGAGCTTCGTTGAAGTGGAAGTGCGGCAACTCGACCTGCTGGTTGAGTAGTGCCGTTGCGCAATCGTGGAGACACTGGATCGCTAGGCTTGAGATTTGAATGTCTTTGTGACAGGCAGCCTGGTGGAAACACAATAGTGTAGGTCAGACCTGTCACACTGTCGTGTCCGCGTTTGGATTCGGTAACATTAAAAGTCTGTATATCTTAGTACCCGTATCACAGGAAAAACACCCCTTAGTTCGTGGCTGTCATAGCTGCGACATTAGTGTACTAACTGTTAATTTTCTTAACGTAGTGGCTGTCAGTATTTATTTAAACTTCATTAGTTAATGCCCTGCGGCATTCTCTAGCGATCAACCATCACATCAAACAGAAATACAGAACGCTGCTGCAGTTTCAGTTTAAATACGTAAATATACGTACAGATACATTACGAAAACATTGGCCATCACTAATCCGGAAACATCCGAACGCGTCATCCACGTCTATGCAATAAAGTAATAAAGTATCTCGTAATAAAGTATGCAATTGGAGGTACGGTAATTCATTGCAGTGCAGTCACCCAGTTGTATACTACCAAGGCGTGGACCGACTAGGAGACTAAGAGGATGCTACGCACCTGCATGAAGTGCGGTCCGACCACCGTCCATATCGCCATGCGGTGCGCCAACGGTCGGGCGGCGCGCAGGCACCGTAGCGCCACGTCGCCGCCCCTGCACAGAGCCCTGGCCGCCTCCCCCGCCGCGCCGACCGCCCCCGCTCGGGAGCCGCGACGCCACCATGTCGTATTGTTGTTTGCTACGTCTTGTTCCCAGCCGGCAAACAGCTGGGAAGTTATACATTTTGTGGTACTGCGAGTTGAATTAATGTGTATAGTTGAATGTTATTTTCAAAATATAACAATTCATAAGGAAATAACATTCAAGAACACATTAAAGTCATTATTACATAATTAAACGCACGTTTGAATTGGTTAGATTGGAATGCGCACCGTATGGAAATACCTGCAGTTATATTTTAAGTAAATATATAATAATTGTATTAATATAAAATAAATTGTCGTTTCAACTACCTACTACTTAACATGTTTTATTTATATAAAATATAGTTCTTTCATCTCACGAAGGCGGGCTACGCTTAGTAGTGGTTGTTCTCGTACACTGTACATGTACACACTAAACTACAGGTACATTGTACATACACACTAAAACAATGTACCTGTACGAGCACAACCACTACTAAACGTAACTCGACTTCGTGACTTCTAAACGTACTAAACGTACATATAATCATCCTACAAGTTGTTATTAAAATCTTGAAGCATGTTTTTATGCGTTCAAGTCATCTACAGTCGGAAGTTTATACAAAATCAGTTCACACCAACTACATTAGGTATTTTACTGGTAATGTTTATGTAACTTCTTCATTTTTCTTCTTTACCGGCCCGTGTCAGTTCACTGCTGGATATAGGCCTCTCTCAAGATGCCATCTTTGCCATCCCATCTTCAGAATCATCATGACTTCAGATCATCGGTTCATCTAGCCGGGGAAAGACACGAGTCTTACCGGCTCACTGTACTTAGCTCTATGTAAATTATGACACAATTCAAGGGTGTTTACCAATCTGTGCTGATGTGCGACGTGTCGTGTGAGCGCTGCTCGTAACGCGGGCAGAGTGGTGGTGGCCGCTAATCGCGTGAAAAGCGCATCCGCTGCGGCGGTCAGCGCGCAGCAAACTCGCGCCGCCGCCGCACCGGTTATAACCATACCACCCTGATGTACCAACAATAATTAACAATTAACGATGATTGAATTAATTAATAATGAGGTAGCCCCTCCCCAACTCCCAAAGGAATTTCTTTTTAAGCTCCTGACGCGGAACGCTAGAGGCACTAGTTCAGTGACATTCCACGTTAGAACATACAGAACAAATCTGGGTAAGTTCTTTCCTCTTAACCGTTTATCTGCTTCATACAACACAGTACTCGTACGTAGTCAATTTGAAAACTAGAATTAACATAAACTATAATCTCAGAAAGTATAGACAAACAGGCGCTGCTCCGTACTATTTTTGTCTCTTACTATTTTTCATTCATCATCATCATCATCATCTCAGCCCTTGGACGTCCACTGCTGGACATAGGCCTCCCCCATTGTCCGCCATTTAGACCTATCAGCAGCGACCTGCATCCAGCGGGTGCCCGCAACCTTTATGAGGTCGTCTGTCCATCTTCAGTGCTTGAAGACGAAGGTCTTCGACCAGTGTGTGTTGCCGGTGATGACCTACGGCACCGAGACGTGGTCTCTGACTATGGGCCTCATAAATATTTTTCATTAGTTACTATATATATGTTTGCTTTCAAATGCAATTAAACTACAGCATCAATATAATAAATATGTATAATATGACTTGCCTCTTGCCGACAAGCTTCTACAATATTTGCCACAGACATGTCGTTATAACCGTTTTCGAGCACCGGCTGCAGGAAATTGAAGACATCCACACTACGATAAAAATGAAGCACAAATTGGTATTTGCTATGCAGAAAATAGCTTAAGAAAGTAAGTATACTTTCTTAAGCTATTTTCAAAGTGTAGTAAATAAAAGGTAGGTGTAGTATAAGACAATCTTTATGTATAGAGCCAACTGAGCATTCGTACATTACTAACATCTTTTTTTTGTTCTCGATTTTATTGATTCTAATTTATAGATTAGGGCTACAGACCAATTATCCTAAAGACAATCTACTTAATAAAAATCTAACACTGACTGACTGACAGACAACGCACAGACTCAACCGGTGGCTCTAGAAACATGAAATTTTGTACAGGAGTTCCTTATATAACGTAGGTCAGCACTAAGAAAGGATTTATGGAAATTCATCCCCTAAGGGTGTAAAAGTTCATGAGATGTTGCCGATGAGATTTTTCATCGGGCTCACGGCTAGTAAATAAATAAATTGTGAGAATAAAATTCAGACAATCTAGCGGTGCTATCTAGCGGACGGCGTATATCAGGGTGTAATTTTTAGTTACCTATGAAAATCAATATTGTCCTTTTTGTAATTGCATGAATTGTTTTTCTCACGCAAAAAACATCTATCCCTAGCTCTGTTTTACTTGTACTTGTATCCGTCTATAACGTCTCACTGCAGGCACAAGCCTCCCCTAGTAAATCACTAGGGGGGGTTCCGGGCCGTAATCCACCACGCGGGCCCAGTGCGGATTGGTGGATCACCTAATTAAGACTTTTTTAAATTTCTGGAGCATGCGCCCAGCTAGTGGCAATTTCTCTAGCTCTGTTACTTGATCGAAACTAAGAGTTTGCGCCGAGTTCATCATACTTATATAACCCATTTGGTTATATATGTTTCTTACACATTGGGTCTAACATGAGGTGCCCATAGGATAATTGTTCCGTGATTAGGACAAGCGACTTACCAAGTCTCGTCATCTCTCCCATCTAATCCCAGTTTAGCATCAGCTTGCAATATAGAAACTGTTTTATTTCTTCCCGTCTGCATGGTCACTATAGGAGTTGCATTGTTTCCTTGTTGACCAAACAAGGAGTGTTCGAAACTGGACACGTATTGACAGGCTGCAAATATGTGATCCCAACATTCCGGGGCTCTAGAACCCAGCTCTAGACCACCTGAAAATTATATAACCAATGATGTCAATTTGGATCTGCCTGTCAATTTTCAAGACGACGATTTTCCTTTTCGTGTTTTGCTGTGCGCTCAAAGCAGAATATTAAAAAAAATGACAATGTGACAGGTGTTACCTTCTTGTTCTATAAGGACATAATGCACGAGTCCATAATCGAGAGATACAAAGAAGATCACAAGTATCTACCATAAATCCTAACAATACCTTGTCTCTTCATTGCTGGATATTGGGATCCCAGTAGGTCCATTCTTGAAGTAACGTTTCATCGATGTTGGCATCGCCGTTGCGCGCAACGTTGTTTCGGGGATGTTATTGTAGAATTTAGAAAATATCAATTTCATACAAAAAATGTCAAGTACCTATTAGTTGGGTCTCGTGCCGTCAACATTCCTGAGTGGATAGTGTCCACAATGAACTATAGTGAATACCGCACGACTGGCTCGCCGTAGTTTCAACGTTGAACTCAAGATTGTAAGGATGGATGTTAGAGAATCGCACTCCTGCTGTTACACACAATTGTCTGCTCTTCTTATTTACCCTCCGCAACTGCGGCGATTTTTTTAAGTTAGCAGCCAAGGACGGGGCCGGAGGACGTCGCACGCTACGTTTGCCCATACATGGCTTCTATTCGAGAACTCATCTATTCCGTCGGTTATTGGTTCTGTGACAGACATGCCTAGCCAGCTACAACTTCAAGTTCATTCTTTGACTTATGTCGGTAATTTGATTATTATGATCATAAATGAACATTTGTCGGTACCTTTCGCACAGCAAGCAGATGCACTACCAATTTCACTAATCCCACGTTAAAAAGTAGATAGTTCAATTAATTCGACGCTGAAGTCTGCAAGCTATATGAGATTTGAAAGCGTGTTATTGATCGTCTTTTTACTAAGAACTGAAGTAAACAGTATTGTTTTTGTACGAGATAATCTTCTAGAGAACAAAATAGAGCGGGATAAATAGATGATTCTATCGTAAATTTTGTCCAACTTGTGTTTATAACGACATTATGCAAACTGAGCAGAGTAAATACAGGCATTAGGTCTAAAAGATACGTTTACGCATCTTAAAGTACGTATTTATATTTGGTCCAAATCTTTTAGATACGCATAACTCGTCGATTAGCGAATATTACGTCAATTGATCAATTAGACTTCAATTTAAATTTCATTGTGTAATGTATATCTTAAAAATGTCATTAGAATGACATGAAAGAGTCATCGGGGAATAAGGGTAGGTAATACTCATTATTCGTGAATTTCGTGATTTTATTGACGATCATGTCGGCCGCGTGGTGTCGGTCGGCTTTAGTATAACGCCACACCATCCCTTCCCGTGGGTGCTGTAAAAAGGGATTAAGGGATAACAAAGTGGCTGCCACAAGCCTCGAGGAACTGCACCACTTCTAAAAAGTGGACTCGCCAACTCGCTTGCCTAGTGTGGCGTTTCAAGGCCATACATCCATCATACACAAGACATTTGCATGAGAAGGCCAATGTCCAGCAGTGGATACTAAAAGGGCTGGTTGCAATGCATTGCATTGACGATGACAATTTACCTGTAATCAGTATGTCCAGTGACAGGGCATGTGTGGATAATATTCTCCCGTTGGGCGGCTGAGAGATGGCAGAATTGGCGAGCAGCGCCAGTATACTGCTGCACCGGTTTTGTAGGCAGAGGGTATTACTCACTCGGGCAGCCTAAATACAAAAGTCTAGATAAATACATATGGAGTTCACAATATCACCCTGGACGATTTAATGTTGTACCGTATAATTTATTATTATGTTAACTAATAAATAACGCTATCAGTCCATCTCTAACTAGTATTCTAACATGTGATTTTCTCTCAACTATCCGTTGTTTTTAGCAAAGGTAGCAGCCAGTGTACCTGTACTGACGGGATCAAGTCAACTGCCACGTCCCCTCCGTATTATTAACTCTGAGCTGATTTTTAAATACAGATCAATATTCTCAACGCTAAGTACGTCAAAGTCAAGATAACCTGAAACTTTAAACTTTTTTTATCGTGGTTTTATGTAAACAATTATTATGTTACTCAGGATTTATTATTTATTAATTATAGCCGATATTTCGGTCCAGTTACATGAACCGTGTCCGCGGCGAGACTGCGGAGGCGGGGGTGAAGTAACTGTAACCGGACCGAAGTATCGGTTATACTATATAAATATTAAACGAGTGGTTACTCGTTTACATAACAATTATCAAGATAACCTCTCTACAAAACCTAGTGTTATTTTTTAAAGTGCTGTAAAATTGAGTTTTTGTTTGGTTTTATTAAGGCTCTTTCTGTATAAGGTTTGATGTAATTGCCGTTCCTGTTCCTATTTCCGGTCAATAACTTCTTTAAAACTGTATGTATTTGTGTGTGCCGCTGCACGCGCTGGACCAACGACACAGGGTATCCTAGTGTGGGTCATTGAGTGTGGCGTTATTTATTTATATGAAAACTATTATTATCTTCGAGTTCTAGATAAGTGTCAATATTCTTAATTACATTCACTTCGAAGTCAAAAGAATCAATCTACATTTCTTTTACAAGCATTATATCGTAAGTTATTTCAAGGCTATCCCCATCCTTTATCTTTTACTAAAGGTTCTCCTTTCCAAGTTAGTGTAACTGATGTTTCCTGTTCTCTATGTCGTGATAGTTAGTTATCTTAGAAGCATTACCGTCGAGTCCGTGAGACAGTATAACATAATGGACCCCAGTTTCGTCAAAATCAAGATAATCTCTCTACAAACCTTGTGTAATCCTTCTAAGCACTGTATTGTGAGTTCCTCCCAGGCCTTGCGCTTGCTTTTACCAAAGGTTCTTCTTTGCAAAAGTCGGTGAATCTGCTGTTTCCGGTTCCGATATCCCGTTAGTGGCACGCTAAGAACTGTTACCATTGAATCCCAAATGCATGTCAGTATTCTGCAACAGTAAATACACAGTTAGGTATATTTCGATACAAACAACCACATATACAGTGGTCTGAGGGGATCAAGTTCGAAGGTGATTTGAGGGAATTATAAGGCCGGATAAATCAGGATTTTCCATCTTCAATTTGAACCAAGTATTTGAGAACTGAATTCTATGCAGACGGCATAAGTTGCCTAGACTAGACTAGACTAAACTTGAACTATATCTAAGCAAGAGAATGATTTACACCTTTAGTTCCTGTCGTTGATCACTAAACACGGTAAAGGGTTT
Source organism: Sesia apiformis (assembly GCA_914767545.1). Lineage (NCBI taxonomy): Eukaryota > Metazoa > Arthropoda > Insecta > Lepidoptera > Sesiidae > Sesia > Sesia apiformis. Next base: position 5,479,018 of record OU611963.1, read on the forward strand.
TCTGTTAGAAATATAAAAGAAAAAAAAACATTCTTGAATGAATATAATTAGATATACATATGAAGTAGCTCGCTGAAAATAAAGAACAAGAGAAGACGACATCCGACATAGTTGTCGATTCACCAGATCGCCAGTATTTATGTAGGTATATTATCTAGAGGTATACGAACTACAGCCTCTTGGTAGGAGTTACTTACCGTCTAGCCCATCTCAAGCTGGCCTGATGCACTGGCGTTTCATTGGTGTTGCTGTATACCATCGACACTTCCTTCAGTTTCTGCCAGTCCGACATCACCGGGCTCTGGTCCAACCCACCCAGGTCTACATACAAATTAATGAATGGTTTATCTTTGAAAAAATATTTTCAGAAATATTATAACAAGGATTTGAAATTGCAGGGTCTGAAAAAAATGTATTAAATATAAATGAATTCATATAAATGAATAAAATGATTGGTTAGTCGTTTGAAGGCTGGTTTACGCTTTTTGGAAAACTTCGAAGTGTAGTTTTCTTGTCTTGCTGATGGTTCACACGAACAACGTCGCTTTGCAGATGAAGCAGCTAATTAGCTTTTATTTGAAGAAGATTTTGAACTACTTGATACATCGTTTTTTCCCCCAATTTCCATATATCCTTACTGGTATGGAAATGGGGAAAAAATCCATTCTTCCCTACCAGTGGGGATAGATGGACCAGGTCAAATGGACTAACGGCGAGGAAGCCCTTAGGCTCGTTGCTGCACACACTCTTTGCTTCTGGCTGAGCGTCTTCTGTGCTCGCCCTAAACCATACATGTCGTGACTCTTGAAAGGCCATTAGGGTCACAAGAATTTAGGCATTCCGAAAAAAAAAGAGTAGACTCACGGCCTAGACGACGCTAAAATCTCGAAATCGATATTTTAGTATAGTGACGGTATTCTTTTCAGTGTAGCGAGAATTGACACAAAACACATAAGCAGTGATAAAGACGGCAGACGACACTACAACTACCATCAACCTTATCTCAGACAGATATGTGGTCTATTGAATAATTGAATTTTATTCTTTTTAGTCTTTGAAAAATCAAAATAAAGTGTTAAAATGTTAAGCACGAATTTTTAAACTTACTAAAAGTTTAGAAAAATCAAAGTCACATGTGAATTTTCCTTCAAACGAACTTAATACTTACCTGACAGTAAATGTATAAGTGGGTGATCGGAATGAGGCAAGTCCTTCAGAAGATCGTTGGATAAAACCTGCTGATACAACTCTCTAAGCCATGTCGCCGATAAGTACACTAACACTCCGCTGCCTTGAACTTCTTCCACGAACTCGTCTTCTGTGAGAGGCACCGGCACTTTCTAAACAAAAAAGAAGGAGGATTTTACTCATAAATTGCTATATTGGCTAGATGGCCTCTCTATATATATGGCGAAGGGAAACTGAATATGTAATCTTGTAAAATCATAATTGAATGGTCAGTAGTAAATACTTTGTGAACTATTAAAGTTAAAAATTAGGAAACACGAGTACCGCAACTATTGGACGTCGAAGGAATTATAGAGGGCGCTGACGTGATAACGAGTCTGGCGAAATCGTCTATAAAATCCGAAGACAAGCAGCAGACAGTCTCTTTTCCTGTCCGGTGACTCTTGAAAGGCCACTAGGGCAGCAAAAATTTAGCCATTCCAAAAAAAAAAAGAGCCCGTCTTTACGAACGGATCGCCATCAAGTTAACATCATACCATCATTAGTATAGTAGTGAAAGAAGTGTACTGTGAGTACCACTAACTAAGTACTGTGAGTTATTTCGTCATTGAAATTACTGATTTATAGTGTCCCATGTTACTTTGATAAAGATTATATTTACAAGTGAAGTTCTTTCTTGTACTAACTAATAACATATTTTGGATTGAGGAGGAACGACCCGATTTGTTGACCGGACTGTTCCTCCCGGTGTGGGTGATGTGGAGGTTGACCCAGAGACCGCAATGTCTCCGTCTAAATTCTATACTAGAAATGTGTTTGCTAAATTCCGATCGAATAAACTCCTAGTGAGTGAATAAACAGTCAAAATCAACTAGTCAGATTTTACATAGTTTCCTTTGTTTTCCATCTGCTACAGCCGGAGGAGGTCCAATAACTCGCTTGTGAAACAACCCAGCAATATCTGCAGATCATAGACATTGTCAGCGAACTATAAAAAAGTAGTTCTGGCAGTAGTTGGTCCGTCGCTGCTAAGCGTGAGCAGTAGCGCGGCGTACGTGGCGAGGTACACGCCGTCCGCGTTCGTTATGCGCTCTGTACTCACAGCCTTCTCGCAGTAGTTGATGCGTCGGTGCTTGAGCGTGAGCAGTAGCGCGGCGTACGTGGCGAGGTACACGCCGTCCGCGTTCGTTATGCGCTCTGTACTCACAGCCTTCTCGCAGTAGTTGATGCGTCGGTGCTTGAGCGTGAGCAGTAGCGCGGCGTACGTGGCGAGGTACACGCCGTCCGCGTTCGTTATGCGCTCTGTACTCACAGCCTTCTCGCAGTAGTTGATGCGTCGGTGCTTGAGCGTGAGCAGTAGCGCGGCGTACGTGGCGAGGTACACGCCGTCCGCATTCGTTATGCGCTCTGTACTCACAGCCTTCTCGCAGTAGTTGATGCGTCGGTGCTTGAGCGTGAGCAGTAGCGCGGCGTACGTGGCGAGGTACACGCCGTCCGCGTTCGTTATGCGCTCTGTACTCACAGCCTTCTCGCAGTAGTTGATGCGTCGGTGCTTGAGCGTGAGCAGTAGCGCGGCGTACGTGGCGAGGTACACGCCGTCCGCATTCGTTATGCACTCTGTACTCACAGCCTTCTGGCAGTAGTTGGTCCGTCGCTGCTAAGCGTGAGCAGTAGCGCGGCGTACGTGGCGAGGTACACGCCGTCCGCGTTCGTTATGCGCTCTGTACTCACAGCCTTCTCGCAGTAGTTGATGCGTCGCTGCTAAGCGTGAGCAGTAGCGCGGCGTACGTGGCGAGGTACACGCCGTCCGCGTTCGTTATGCGCTCTGTACTCACAGCCTTCTCGCAGTAGTTGATGCGTCGGTGCTTGAGCGTGAGCAGTAGCGCGGCGTACGTGGCGAGGTACACGCCGTCCGCATTCGTTATGCACTCTGTACTCACAGCCTTCTCGCAGTAGTTGATGCGTCGGTGCTTGAGCGTGAGCAGTAGCGCGGCGTACGTGGCGAGGTACACGCCGTCCGCGTTCATTATGCACGCGGTGGCGGGCGGCTGGCCTGCGTTGTGTTGGCAGCACTTTGAGGCGAATTCTTGCATTGCTTCGTCCACCTACAAGCAAAGTACAGGTCAATTAACCCACCTTTTTTAACCTGTTTAACCTGTTCCTTTTTTAATTTTTGAATAAAAATCCACAGAAAACCAGGAAGGTGAATTTAGTTTAAGCTAAATAAATTAAGTAAATTAAAACCTATTGCCAAAACGGATTTTACTCTATATACAAATCAAAATAGATAATTATTGTAGGCGAAGGGTTTACTTATTATTTACAATGAACTATCGCGTAAAACTCGAGTGAGGGTATGTACTCGTATATATGTGTATGTATGTATGTATGAGGCTGTGTGTGCTTTGTGTGTAAGAGAGAGGAGAAAACTAAATAGGAAAAGTGGTATAATGGTAAGTGTTGTATATGCAATAAGGTTTATGCACCTATTTGTGTGAATATTCAATATCAATTCAATACGTCGTAACAAATTCATCTATTTTTCTGTAACAAATGCTTTTTTTAAGACCAGAATTCTATGGTTTTATAATAGCATAATAATATATTGTGTCCTGTTGCTAATCTGAGTTCTAACCCATTCGCTTCCAAGATGTCTGGTGAGTGGTGAGAACAATGGTCGAAGGTGACTGCAGACCGAATGGGTCTTTTCACCGAAATCATCAATTTCGTCTACAGGTCTTCGGTGCACGAAATATATATTTATTTTTATTTAAAAAGCCTTATTGCACTCAATCGAGCAAAAGTCGAGTTTAATGCCTAGAGGCATTCTTTACCCGACAACTTTTGGGTTGAACAGAAAGGCACGTTGAGAGAGATTAAACGTGGCACGGTGAGCGGGCAGTGGGTTGGCGTACGTCCACTCATTTAGAGGTGATGTAGTTCCCCGGGGCTTGTGGCAGCGGCTTTATTAGCTGCGTTTAACGATATCCACGGCGGGAAGAGATAGGATACAAAAGGAGTTGCCACAACGTTTCAATAAACTGCTTCTAGCAAAATGTACATGACCAATTAAAGATAAACACGACATTCTTTCTATATACAGTATTCTCTATCCAATCAAAGTAAATCTCACCTCTATGCAAGTCCGAAGGTGCAACAATTTAGGTATCAGTGAGTTTTGCAGAGTCTTCACAAACTGCCTTGCGTTGTGTCGCTCCAAGTCCACGTTGCATTCGGTTACCGTGCATCTGCAACAACAATGCTTTGTTAAATATATTTTATCATTTCTTTTCATCTGGTGTCATCTCCTGACTGAGGTTGGTGATCAGCGTAGTTATCCATCCTCATACGAAATACTGCTGCCCGGAATAAAGACATCGTGCTCTTACTGGACCATTTCTGAGCCACAATTTCCGTGTTTTGCCAGGTTTATAGAAACCGTGAATCTTCCATTATCTTTGCATGTATCTTTGCTTTATTTCATATCAAGGTTCAATAATATGAGGGGTCTAGTAAAGTGGTCGGTTTGCGACGATTTCATACAAATCTCTTTGCGTCCAGTTTTAGCTGACCTCATGTCAATGACCGAAATTCTGTCTACTCGTGATGCGCGCTTTAGTATGACGGACTTGTATTTCGATTAAGTTTGCTGTAAGTCAATTCAATAAATTTCTGACGCACAGGAAGTCAGCCCATGCATTTGGTAGGTATACGATTATTTTCACAAATATTTGAACAAATCTTATGAATACTGTAAATGTATGAGGGTTGAGATGTATGGACAGTATGAATTCTCACCTGCCAAGATTTAAGGTCTTGGGAACAGTTTTAGGTTTGTCTTTGTTGTCAGAAGTTTGACTAGAGTTGGGGTTGTTGGCGCGAGTTGGAAGGAACACATTGTCTGCATCGGAGTCCGCTTCGAAATCGCTGCCGAAGCTTTCTGGGCCTGATGTATCTAGTAATTGAAAATATGGCAATTAAAACTTGGAAACAAAAGGAAAAGTAATAAAACGTGGCATATCCAAGAGATACACCAGGGCAGACCAGAGACGCGCCGTTCTAGGTTGAGCGGCGGCAGCTGGAGGCCAAATATAGGTTTAGCAATTGTAAGATCTATGTAATAGATAGATCCTAAAATTGACCTTCAATAATTGTGGATAAATTAGATACTTCGGGTTGCTGTAGAAGCTGATCTTGAATCGAGGCATACCTTTAGAGGGGGGGGGGGGGTATTGAAACGGAAACAATAAAATCCCTAATAGAGTTAAATCATTATTTTAGTATATATTTGTAGCCTATGTATTATGGAGCATTGATGCCTGATGTAAAATAAATAAAACATTTTTGTTTCCGTCAGAAAGTAAGTTAAGTCAAGCAGAAGCATAAAGCGAGTTAATCCTTCAACAATTGATTTTTGACCTTTTTTATATTCTATTGTACTAGTATTTCGGACACATGCGATCAAAACTGTTTAATAACTGTGAGTAAAGTCAAAAGTGAAGAATACATATTAATCAGAAGTTACGAAAAAAATTGTCAGTCATTTTCAGCGACGTGTAATGATTGAAAGTATTTCGTACCTGAAGAGTCTTGTCCCTTTTCTTCATTGTTCTGAAGTACAGCCACTACATCCCTGAAATAAATTCAGGGATAAGGAAATTTGCGTCTCTATTTGCGAAGTACCTACTTATTTATAGAAAGGGCCACCTACTATGTGCGAGGCATTTCACTGAGCTGATAGCAAATGCTGTCTCGCTAACGACCCTCGAGACTTTTATGGAGCCAATTACCTATACCATAGATGTCTTAATTTAGATTTTGTTTGCTTTGTATGACGACATATTATTTAAAAGTGCTCGTATGACCAAAGATTTATTAGCTGTAGATCCATTTAACATTTGGTCCAAATCACAATTCGTCTAGACGCAGTGGGTTGAAGTAAGTCCAATTTGATAATTTTGTTAAGTACAGTTCAGAACACATCAAATACAGTTTGTTTTCAAACACCCGACTACTGTACGGTGTTAAAAACTGTTTAATATGTATTGTTGTTATTCTATGACTGTTTCAATCTTCGTAGTAGACAGATTGATGATAATAACTTCAGATCATCTGCGAATTACCATTACCGTGCATGTCTGGATTTCTGGTTAATGTATTACTCAACGCGACTAGTCAGGTATTTGAAGATAAGTCAGTAGTCAGTCCTATGTTTGATGAAACATCGACGCAGATTTCATTTGACACAAAATAATAAGAACGTTGAAAATTAAATTTCAATTAGGCATCAATTTATTTGATCGTAAAAATATGAATCCAGTCAAACTGAATCCAAACACGTTCGATTGCTTAGGAAGCCTTTTGAAATACGCAATGCCATCGCTTAAGAGCCATCTTATTATATTGTACTCCATAACGTATACACAAGAGAAACACAAAAAAATACAAGTAATTAGAAGCACAGTGGAAACTTTCTTGGAAACTTTGAGTGGTGAAAAGAAGTCTGTTGAAGAACAAGAAGTAGATGGTGCAATTAAGAAATAATGTCTCTATATAAATACATAGATATATACATACACACACAGAGATACATACCTACCATACATAAAGAACTAAGGACCGGGAAAGAAAATAAAGAATAATAAATAATGGAAAACATATTAAGTAGATTTGCTTCGTGTGCTATATGAAATATACAAGATACGTCCCAATTAACACGGACCCCAATTACTGTAACAGTTAGCAGTTAAAGAAGAATACAAGGGCACGATGACCTATAATCACAACGAATAAAGTAATTTAATGAAATCATCAACGCAAAATAATTGTGTGTGTGTGTAATCGCTACTTCTCCACTGTTACACGATTTTCTTAATTTTTGTACTAAATAACTGACAACATTTGCTTTTCATAGATGACTTATTAATAATCGTGCAGTATAAGGGTATCGTCATGTAAAAAGAAAGCTGGACGTCTGTGGAAGGGATGAGTTCGCGCATCGGTATGAAATGACTTATTGTTTTATATACATATTATATAAGTAATTACGTGCTTAACAGTACCGATGCGCCGACTCATCCCTTCCACAGACGTCCAGCGCTCTTTTTACGTGACGATACCTATAACTATATGCGAAAATTTGTAATGTCCTCAGTATTCAAATATAAAATGAGGTAATCAGCTCTTTTATAGTCCACTGCTGAACATGGGCCTCCTCATGCGCCTTGTCTTTGGCGTGAGGGATGTATGGCCTTGAAACGTCACGCTGGCCAAGCGGGTTGGCGGGTCCACTCTTTTAGAGGTGGTGTAGTTCCTCAGCGCTTGTGGTAGCGGATTTGTTATCCTTTACGTCACCCACGAGAAGAGATAGGGTGGCATTATTCTAAAACCCGTCGACACCACACGACAGTATTCAAGTAACAAAATTGTAACCAGCCGTAAGTTTTTCTATAATGAAACCTCCTTTGAATATTTACCTGTAAGGGCTCGGCAACCTCGCCAATGTCTGATAAGTGAGTGGTCCAGTATAATCGGCGTCTTGTAACATCGGCCAGTGGTCCAGTACGAGTGAGGCTAGTTCAGGCGACAAATATGCGTCGCAGGAGCACAAGTCCTCTATAGCGTCAAGGAGAGCCACGATGCACTCTATCGCCGCGCTTACAACTTCTGTACTGCCGTTACGACCACATTCCTCTATACTGTCCATTATCCTGAAATAATTTAGGAAAGTGACAGTGACAAACCCTCCTTGGTAGCAAGTGCTAACGTCCACCGATGTTTGTGACATATCCACGCTTTTCCATTTTACCAATCCTTTTCCCAAAGAGAAAACACTCAATGAGCCGCAAGTCGATGGACGCAAGTTTAAAGGGAGGGGATGGGTGTCAGATTTAGGTTTTCTAGTAAAAAAAAGAAACAGGAGTCTTGCGAACATCGACATTAGAAAATTAAAATTATTTAGTTCAATTATTCCAAAATATGGAGATTGTTTTGTTTAGTATGTTTTGATACTCACTTAAATCCATCCACTTACCAGCAGGCGGACTGTCTGCTCGTCTGCCGCCTTCTTTCTATATAAAAAAAATCAGAATGCATTTTGTTGATATTTTCAGATTATTGGTTTCTTCTATCACACATTTTTCGCATTCGGACTTCCTTCATTCCACTTTTCATTTGTGAAGAGGTGTGGATTATCTAGGTGGATGAAAGCGGGGCTGACCATAACATCTGATTGATGCCACGTTCTTGAGCATCGCCATAGGATAAAGCAATTAAAGAGAGGGGGAAACAAAGTGTGAGACAGAGCCAATTAAAATACGTCACATGGACACCTCCGGCATGCACCGGCTCCGAAATAATAATTAAAGTTACAATATGTCATTTCGCTCGAATATTGGAAATAATGATTACTTACAGTCTCAAAATAGCCATGTCGTCGCTGTGCCTCTCTAAATGATCATTCTTCTTCAGTAACACCAACTGGCAGAGTCTCTTAGGATTATGCAGTAGGTCTTTGGCACTTCGTAGTGGCTCCACTCGGTGTGATATCGGTGGGTAGAGCAGCATGCGGTGGTAAAGGGCTTCGAGGACCGGCCGTAGGGTAGCTGTGGACCCTACCAACCGAACCAGCTGATTGGCTATGCTGGAAGGATTCATAATTTAGTTTGAAGAAATTTAATGGTAATCGGAGTATGTTTTTTTGATAGATAGTAGAATGTATATTTTTTATATTATGAAATGAGCAGCAGGTGTTTTAAAGGTTTAAGTTCTCTGGTGACAATAAAGACATAGGATCACATAGAAAATGTTTTTATTCTTAAAAGTTAAGGCTGAAGGAGATGTCATATGTAATGGTCAAAAGAAAATTGATTCAGTAAAGGGTTATTTAAATACAATACATATTTAAAATAATAATAATGACTGTAATGATTATAATAAATATTTGAAAGAAAGCAAAGACCAAGTTGTATGACATAAAGTATATTACAGATTTAGATATTTAATTGAATTAGAGTGGTGTTGCAAATGTCAGGAAATAAACTATAACGTTAGCTAGCTACCTACATTTGCATGTCATAACAAAGTGACGTAACATGTGTACCAATTATCGGAATTTATCTATTTTAAATGAATTGAATAGAAAAAAGTTGACAGACAAACAGAGAGTCCACCTCACCTAAGAAGGAAAGGCATTAGCAACATTTTTAACAAAAGCAAAATAAAAAAAAAAGAAAGAGCTGATTTAAATCAAGCCTGAATGTAAATTATGAAAGTTTTATCATAAATTTTGCATTTTTCTTGAATGTCATCAAAATGCACTTGTGCCTTTTTTTCTTAGGAAAGCAGTATGTGGATACTGTCGCCCTGGGACATCCGCGATACATGTCAACATTAGTCAAGAGTGACAAATGTTGATGATTAGGAACTTTATTAAGAGGACCGGAAAGGATGAGGAGACGTAAGGTATGTTTTTACGTGTCGGCAAGCGCAGTGTGGTACGCCCCCGGTCAAGTGGACCGACGACCACTTGCAAAAGTTCGCCGCTGATGGTTGGATAAGAAGAGCCGAGGATCATGTCTGGTGGCGAGCTTTAGGAGAGGCCTACATCCAGCAGTGGAGAGACATAGGCTGTATGGTTTATGGATGAAATGTTACGTATCAAGTATGTAAATGTTACCTGTAAACAGCTTTGGCCTGCCTGCTGTTGAAGCTGGGCGCGCACACGAGGGCGCCCGAGCCTCGTCCCGAGTCGTCCACAAGGTGACCTTCGTGCTCTCTGAATTAATGCAATATTCCTGATCTCTATTTTTTTTTATTTGTTTGGTGAACTCATGGCTATAAGTATGTACACCATATTTAAAATATAACACATTTAATACATATGAAAACATAAAAGCTATTTGCAAGCTACAAGTAGAAACTAAATGACTCGTATTATTAATTATCTAGCCCACCCTAGCCCCTAGGTTAGTCCGCCTCTGCAGCTGGCATAAATTCTTTAGCAATTCGCCTTCCAGGCCTCCTTTTGTCCTGAATCTTGCTTTGTATAATCAATTGAAAGAACTCATATTCGTTTTCTCTGTTTTCTTCGGAACGGCTAAATTCTTGTGGCCCTAATTGGCCTTTCAAGAGTGACCGGACACGTATGGTTTAGGGCGAGCGCAGAAGGCGCTCAGCCATCGTTATTTCTCATTACATAACCGAAGTACTGGAGTTTCCTTACTATGGTTTTCAAGGTTTCTAAGTCTTTATAATTGGTTGCACAATTTTATTTCTAAGCATCTTATGTAGGTAAAAAATACCGAAACCAGCCATTTATCATCCACTGCTGACCGTGGGCCAAGCGAAGAGTGTTGGTAAGTTCACTCTTTTAGAGATGGTATAGTTCCTCAGGGCTTGTGGTAGCCGCTTTATCTCTTAGTCGTCACGACACGACACCCACAGAAAGAGATGGGAATTAGAATATCTAAAGCCGACCGACACGGCAAATTATGTAGGTGTTATCGGAGATGTATCGGAATTCCTACGAATTGTATAACATTCCTGATTTATATCAGGCATGTTATACAATTCGTAGGAAATTTAGAAAATAGCAAACTGATCTTGGAAATCTATAAAATATTTTTATTATTATTACATACATAGGAAATTTATGAAGTTTAGGAATTTTATAAAATTACTAATTAATATCCCAGTGATATATGAAAATGTAGTAAATTTCCGGGTAGGAAGGAAAAAAAATAACCACGAAGTGTGAGGCGATTTTATACATCTCCTGACGATTTTACGTATTATATACATTTCCTGGGAATTATATATATTGCTGTATTTGATACATTTCCGTTAACATAGGCACTTAATTAAAATTCTTCAACTCACCTCGATTTAATATTCTTATCGACTCTTGGTGTCCCGAGGAACGATATGAGAGATGGGCAGAACTTCTGCCAGAGGAACGTGGTGAAGTGGGAGTTGCCGCTGACGCGCTCTGAGAGACTCGACATCAATGTTAACAAGCAGTCCAGGGAGAACAGAGCTAGAGGGTTGGGCTTTGGTGTCCTGCGGGATGTCAGACGATTATTAATTCTGTAGGAGTGGAAACAACTTAGGGATACCTACATATTTTCTACGCAGAGGTCATCAGTTTTTATCACTGAACTTGTGCTTAAGTACGGAATTTTCAATTATCACTACCCCGGCGAAGATAAACATCGTAAGGAAGCTCATGTATTCGGATTCCCGGGAATTTAAAAACATGTTGAATATGTCAAAAGCTGAGTCTCCATTTGAGTAACCTCATGTTAAGTAGCGCCAGTTTGAGGCTGCTCACACTGAGGCAGATATATGCACAGAGGTATCCGTGCGGCTCAACGGCGAGGATTGCGTAGTTAATTGTATCATCACTTTCGCCGCCACGACAAATCTGTAAATTAAAGTGGCCCAGTAATACATAATCACATTTGGATTCAGAAATTGGTGCGTCGAAGTGGCATAAAAACATGTTATATATATTTGAATTCCTAATTTGATGGATCGAAGAGGAGGAAAATTATCCATGGATCCACCGGTGGAGCTTGATTGTGGATCCATGTGAACGGAGGCGTAAATTTTAGTGATGAAAAACCTTAGAAAAATTTAGAAAAAAAGGTACAGTGCATTTTGATGACATTCGAGAAATGGTAAAAAAATTGTAAAATTTTAATTAAATTCAAATGAAGATAGGTATTTAGAGGTTTGGATAAAACAAACAGAATAATCGTTGTTTGTTTAAAATCTCTGAATATAAAGTTACTTGAACGCTTTCGTTAGAAATGTTACTAATACCTTTTCTTGTTAGGACAGCATTTAGCATCAGTCGGGCCATCATCTAACATATTTAGAATCATGTGGTGTACTTATGTTAAATCTAAGAATATATTTTCGTGTGTCCTTATAGGTTTAAAGAACTTACAGTTGAGTTTCGGTGAGCCTGCTGCATAGGTACTGTATCACTGGTATGATTTCACTGTAGCACCCGACCGCTACGATGTGATTCCTGCCCATAGGGGATCCTTCCGATAGAAGTTCCAGACATTCCTCATCTGAAACAGCGGATACAATGTGATTACCAGTTGTTGGAAAATTATAGCTTGCTCATTTTTGTCGATCGCTCAGAGAATTAGTCGATATTTTTAATAACGGTGTTGGAAGATTTGGTATGAGGGTACCATATTAGCAAAGTTACAACCTGCCCGAATCTTCAAATCGATAAAAGACGTATTGTAATTCTTTTGTGTGTTTGTGTAGTAACAGATTATTTACATTAAAATAGAATGACCCAGCTAGGTGGCCTGCCCAATTCCATTTAAGTTTTATAACTCTAGGTAAGAATCAGCATCTTGTATCTAGTATGACGCTAGATCTGGATCTCAATCTGCATTCATATGTCGATGCAATTAGATTGAAATATTGATTAGGTAGATAGGTATCGCAATTAGAATAAGTATCGACGTAAAGGCAGACCGAGGAGGAGATGATGGGATGACTTAGATGCACGCGACAAAACTTGGCGAAGCATAACATTGAACAGGACGGTGTGGCAGAAGAGGGGCCTTTGCCCAACAGTGGTACACACATACAAGGCTAAATAAAAAAAGTAATAGTATAATCATAGTGTCATAGTAGTAGTCGAGTAGTCAGTGGCCGCTTTAGTGTGCAAGTTATTCGATTGCCCTTCTTGTGTTTGCGTCCGTCTGCTGTCCGCTTCCAATTCAAGGCGCCTTCCGGGTCTCCGGCGGGTGTAATTACATACATTGGCAAAGACTGCACTCTGCTCAAGTTTACTTACCAAGTTGAGCACAATAAGCCCTCAACATCTGCGCGGCAGCAGCGCGAGCAGCAGCTGCCACGTGCGGAGCAGCGGTGGCAGCCTCACCGCACCTCCCGCACGCCCACACGCACAGGCGCCCGTTCAGTGTACGGCGCGGGGACAACGCGAGCGACAGGTACATGCGGAAGATTTGTACCTTGAGCATTTCACTTTTATATTAAACATAATATAATAGTACATTGTTTAGTCATCATAACTACTATATTACGTATTATAATAAAATTATAACAATAATAACTATAACAGTAATTGTAACTATAACAGAGCCCAAAACAATAAATATTCTTTAAATTTTTTGTCTATTTGTCTCTCTGAACGCGCATCGCGCAAAAACACTTAGGTTCAAAAAATGAAACTTGACTTGGGTTAATAATAATTAGGTTAGATACTTTTTATCCAGATCCATTATAGACTTACCACTGGAATCATTATCAAGGCCGCATGCTCAATATCAGAATGCACATAAAAACAAATGATTTTAATGAAATTCAAGTACAATGAATAAATTCCCGTGGGAATCATTGTAAAGGAACCACACATACTTTAAATATCACGCGAACGATGTCACGGGCACTGTATAAAAAAGGAACGATGTCTGTTTGTGTGTTTCAAATTAACAGATGGATGAATAAAGTTAAAGATTTGACATGAACCTTCTTGGGAACAACGGAAAAGACACAAAACTATATGTAGTTTTGTGTCTTGCTTTGGCAAAGCCTCCCGTGGAATAGGGTGAACACACGTACGAAGCCGCGGACAAAAACCAGTATACAATATAATTATGTTTATCAATTAAAATATCTAACATACCTGCGTGTCCGAAGACTGATACATAACAGATGCTGTAGCACACAGAAGCTGTGAAGGCAACCATAAAGAATCATCCTCTGGCTCAAAGCCCCAGTGGAACGTGTCATCGCGAAGAATTTTCTGAAAATGTATAAAACAATATTATACCTCTCATAAATACTTACCTAGATTTTTTTAGTTCTTTGTTACGTTTATACATTGCTGTTCCTCTTTGTAATTAGCATCTGGTTGGCGTTAGATGAAAACGCAATGATAACTGAATGCTTACATGGAAGCCTTGTAGCGCATATGCGACCAGTCGCGGCCTTTTGGACTCCAGCGCGATTTGCAGCGGTAACAAGCACACTCGGCGTAATTCATATGACGGACGACGCCCGGTGCCCTCATCGTAAAAGAAGGATCGATCTGCTATCAAAACTAAACATTTTTTTTGTAAATATTTCGTAACTGTGAGAAACGTGATTGTTACTAATCGTTTTTGTTATCTAAGTATTTACCTATTGCATCTTGACATGATTTCCTCAAAGCTGCCAGCTTCGGTCCCGTAGCGTCTTTAAGAATATTCTGCAGTAGTTCTCGCATGTCGGGCAATTTATAACATACGAGATGATGCACTTTCTATCATAAAATAATTTTATCCAAAACTAAACTTGTTATTAGAACATTTAACACTGAGACTTTGTAAACTACTAAATAATGTTTTGTAAAGCGATTAATTACGCTCGCTACATTGATATTATTTAAAGCGAGTGGGTGGTTGTATGTTAGCTTATCACTCTTGCTTGTGACGTACTGTGGTGGAGCATGCTCAGTGGAAAAATCAATACAAGCCACTATCACAATTTTTATAGAAGCAACAGGTTGGTGTGACGTTACATTATGTAAATACTGTGTTTTGTTTATACTAAGCTTTTACAAGAACACTTTATAATCAAAATAATATAAAATTATGTTTATTTTACACCTATTTAATTTTTAATCAATAACAATGTAAAGTCTAATCTGAATCAGTTTATGTATTATTGCTAAGATGTATATTAATATGAAGTTTCACATTTCTAAAACATTATTTGTTTAGTAAATGTGTAAAAAATGTAAAAATTACAAATCAAAATTCGGCGGGCCTAAACTCGGAAGTTCTGCAACGGAAGTTTGGATGACATCATTCATGTCTGTCATGCATGTCCGTGGTTAGTAATATGTTAATAAAATATCATTTTAATCATTTTAAAATTGTAGCACATTTTTAACTTAATTATATAATAACAATATACGTGTATATATTTATCTAATTAATACCTATATAAAAAATACTTTTAGATTTTTTAACTTCTTTTGTATTATTTTTATAAATTGCAACATCATTGATTATCTGTCATAAATTATTATATTTTTTAATTACGTTTGGCAATGGTGTAATTAACACATTCTGCCAGTATCAAGTTTTTCTTCGTAATAAACAATTTCAAAGTCTAAAACGTATCCTATGAATGTCGTTCAGTAAAACAATAGTAATTTTATTGAGGACAGAGGAAGTCTCCTTGGAAACACACGACAAACGCAAACCCACGCTTTTACTTATTTATTACAAACACCATGCATGAAAAACACTTCGAAGTTTAATAAACTATGACTATTAAACTACAAAATGCCTATACATAATTTTTACAATAATCAAACAATTAAAATAAACTTAACAATAAACCAAACATTAAACTAAATATAAACTTAACATTAAACTTATCTTAACTTAACATTAAAATAAACAATGAACTCAATTTCTCTTCTCGAGTTCCCACCAAAAGGTAAATTATAAATAGGTAGATAAAGAAGTAAGTTTTGGCTTAAGGTCTCTGTACCCAGGCCTTTATTGATAAAAATAAAAATCTGTCAGAAATTTATTCATAATAAAAATGGTCTCCTGGAGTGCCCTATGTCGCCCTTTTGGCATAAATTTATTAAAAAATTATACTAGACCAACACAATTACATAAAAATGTGAATTTTTCAACGGGACAATCTTTAAAAGGCGATCATGGACATAAAGTATTTGCTTTGCAGCCGTCTAGGTAGTGTCAATTGCAGTGATTATCTAATCATTTTTCTTATTTTCCACACTACCAATTTAGTTACTATTTATGAAATTACATGCGCAAATTGGCACAACAAATGTGATATATGGGCACAAAAGCCTGTGGTCGTTAGTCATTGCACTGTAGATTATAGTAGTTCCCTGCAACATAACCTTTATGATCTCATGAATGTTTCTTATTACAGATGGCAATATCACAAATTCAAGGACATGTTCCACTACTACTTCATGGTGGGCATGATTCCCGTAACTGCCATCATCTTTTACTCCAATGTGTTCATTGGTCCGGCACAGCTGTCACCAATTCCTGAGGGCTATGAGCCTAAGCACTGGGAATATCATCGCCATCCTATAACGAGATTCATCGCCCGTTATATGCACAACAATCCACAGCAGGTTAGCAATTGAATTATAAAAAAAAACATTAACAGAAATAAGCTGTAATTTTATGTATATTACTGAAGTGTATTAAATCACTGTACCATTGCAATAACAGCCTAGGGATATCTAATCTCGACTTTCATTTGTGAGGTCCTGAATTCAATTCCTCTGCTCCTCATCTTGTACTGCTGCCTTTCAACATAAACATCTAATTTAAAAAAAAATGCCTCTAGTTCAGTGGTGAAGGAAAACACCGTAAGGAGGAAACCTGTATGTTCCAGAATTAAAAGAAAATCAGGACCATGTGTAATAGATATGTAATAGGGACCATGTGTGTAATAGGGGTGTAAGGGGTCCCAACCTACATCTCTGGGACCCAAGCCAACCTCACCGGCTCGTGGTGCACCCTGCCGACCAGCGCGGCGGGTTACGGTCCACCCCCCCCCCCCCCTCCCCTATGGCAGAAAAAGTAAAACGGCCCCAAGTTCCCGGCGGCTCCAGTCGCAACACCGGCGTGGACGACGGGCGCTGGTCGAGCGCTGGAGCCAGGGGTGCTAAGAATCTCCGGGCGGGATTCCACCGTCAAACGACCAGGGCTTTTAATACGGATTACCGACGTAGGTTGTCACTGGTGACTTACAACACGCGCACTTTGAGGACAGACGAGAAGATCGCTGAGCTGGAAGAGGAGATGGGCAAGTTGCACTGGGATATCTTGGGGTTATCAGAAATCCGAAGAGAGGGGGAGGACACGATAACCCTGAAATCCGGCAACTTGTTCTATTACCGGGAGGGCGACCAGCAGTCCCAAGGTGGTGTCGGGTTTATCGTCCACAAGTCCCTCGTAAACAATGTTGTAGCCATCACGAGTGTGTCGAGCAGGGTCGCGTACCTTATACTCAGAATATCCAAGAGATATTCGTTGAAGGTCATACAGGTCTACGCACCGACCTCGGCACACCCGGATAACGAAGTGGAAGCAATGTATGAGGACATTAGTAGAGCCATACATGCTTCGAAAACACACTACAATATTGTTATGGGGGATTTCAACGCGAAACTGGGCAAAAGAGGCGACGATGAGTTGAGAGTGGGGCAATTTGGATGTGGGCACCGGAACCAGAGGGGCCAGAGGCTGGCCGACTTTCTTGAGAAAGAGGGACTCTTTATGATGAACTCTTTCTTCAAGAAGCCGCCTCATAGGAAGTGGACCTGGATGAGCCCCGACGGTTCCGTTAAAAATGAGATAGACTTCATTATGGCCACAAAGAGACAAATATTCAATGATGTCTCCGTGATCCACAGGGTGAAAACCGGTAGTGATCACCGAATGGTTAGAGGCACATTGAATATAAACGTCAAGTTGGAAAGGTCCCGCCTGATGAAGTCTACGCTCCGACCTACTGCTGCCCACATACAGAATCCCGAAAGCTTTCAGCTTGAACTGTCAAATCGCTTCGATTGCCTAGAGGATTGCGTTGCAGTGGACGATATCAACAACAGGTTGGTAGAAACTGTCCATACGGTGGGGTCTAAATTCTTCAGACATCGTCGAAGAGATGGACCCCAAAAGCTCACCGACCACACCCTCGACCTCTTGGCGGAACGACGTTCGATGACACTGCAGACTCCTGATGACGCGGAAGCATATCGGCAGCTCAATAGACGGATTCACCAGTCCTTGCGTCACGACATCCGTCTCTTCAATACTAATCGTATTAAGGAGACGATAGAGCGGAATAAAGGCTCCAAAGTGTTCGCAAGAGACTTATCTATTGGGCAGAGCCAGTTGACGAAGCTGAAGAGGGAGGACGGCAGTGTCACTTCCGACAAACAAGAGGTACTGAGGGAGATCGAGAAGTTCTATGGACAGTTGTATACCTCGGTCGCTAAACCTGTTGGCAACTTGGCCAAAGACCCAAGAGCCAAGTTGACCCGACACTATACTGAAGACATCCCGGACATCAGCCTGTACGAGATTAGGATGGCCCTCAAACAGCTTAGAAACAACAAGGCGCCGGGTGAGGACGGAATCACTTCAGAGCTTCTGAAAGCGGGTGGAACACCGGTACTGAAAGTCCTTCAGAAGCTCTTTAATTCCGTCTTGCTCGAAGGTATTACGCCGGAGGCATGGAACAGAAGCGTGGTGGTGCTCTTCTTCAAGAAAGGTGACAAGACCTTGTTGAAGAACTATAGGCCCATCTCGCTTCTGAGCCATGTTTATAAGCTGTTTTCGAGGGTTATCACGAATCGTCTCGAGCGCAGGTTTGATGACTTCCAGCCTCCCGAACAAGCCGGTTTCCGAAAAGGCTATAGTACCATAGACCACATCCATACGCTGCGGCAAGTTATACAGAAGACCGAGGAGTATAACTTGCCATTATGCTTAGCGTTTGTGGACTATGAGAAAGCCTTTGATTCGATCGAGACTTGGGCAGTGCTACAGTCCCTCCAGCGGTGCCATATTGACTATCGGTATATCGAAGTGTTGAAGTGTTTGTATAACAACGCCACCATGTCAGTCCGAGTACAGGAAGGGAGCACGGAGCCGATTCCATTGCAGAGGGGTGTGAGACAAGGAGATGTGATCTCTCCGAAGCTCTTCACCAATGCGATGGAAGACGCTTTCAAGCTCCTGGAATGGAAAGGACTCGGCATCAACGTTGATGGCGAATGCATCACTCACCTTCGATTTGCCGACGATATCGTGGTCATGGCAGAATCGCTGGAGGATCTTAGCACAATGCTCGGAGACCTCAATCGAGTTTCCCAACAGGTGGGCCTTAAAATGAACAAGGACAAGACGAAAATCATGTCGAATGTCCATGTCGTGCCCACCCCAGTTTCAGTTGGGAGCTCGATTCTCGAAGTTGTTGACGAGTACGTCTACCTAGGCCAAACGGTCCAACTAGGTAGGTCCAACTTCGAGAAAGAGGTCAATCGACGAATCCAACTCGGCTGGGCAGCGTTCGGGAAGCTACGCAGCGTCTTCTCGTCCAAAATACCTCAGTGCTTGAAGACGAAGGTCTTCGAACAGTGTGTGTTGCCAGTGATGACCTACGGCACCGAGACGTGGTCTCTGACTATGAGCCTCATAAATAAGCTCACTGTCGCACAGCGAGCTATGGAGAGGGCTATGCTCGGGGTTTCCCTACGTGATCGAATCAGGAATGAGGAGATCCGTAGACGAACTAAAGTCACCGACATAGCCTCTCGGGTTAGCAAGCTGAAGTGGCAGTGGGCAGGGCACATAGCTCGAAGAACCGATGGCCGATGGGGCAGAAGGGTTCTCGAGTGGAGACCACGTACCGGCAGACGAAGCCGAGGACGTCCATCTGCTAGATGGACAGACGACCTCATAAAGGTGGCGGGCACCCGCTGGATGCAGGTCGCTGCCGATAGGTCTAAATGGCGGACAATGGGGGAGGCCTATGTCCAGCAGTGGACGTCCAAGGGCTGAAATGATGATGATGATGATGTGTAATAGACCTAGATGGTGGATTATTGTCGAAACACCCTAGAAATTTAGCAGGGGAAGCTAGTGCACTGCAGTGGGAGGTTAAAAGGTGACATTGACTGGTTCAATAAGTGACTTGTGAAGCTGTTGCATGTTGAAAGTCATGTTGCAGTAGTTTGATGTTTTTAGTGCAATTATGCTATATGATTCTTTATATGTATGAATGTATTTTCTAGGTATATATGTATTGTATATAGACATTATTTCTTTATTGCACTATCTACCTCCACTTGTTAACAGACTTCTGCTTACCACCCGAAGGTTCTCTGGAAGAAATCCCTTTAGCTATAAGGCTGCTTCTAATTACTCGATTCTTGTGTTTTTCTTCTGTATGTTTGGGTGTACAATAAAGTATTTCTATCTAACTAATATTATGAGATGCACTGTTTCTATAAACTAGTGGTGTTTCATCTCAGTATGGTGTTACATGCACCAATGTAGTACATTTTTCATGTATTTCAATTCCGTAGCCTCAGGTTTCTACAACCGCACCTCCCGTCACAGAAGTTCAGTCCATCCGCATTTCCTCGATACGGAGGTGTCGTGCACTGTTCGGTCCAAAAATTATTTTATACTGCGAACCCGTAGGCTGTGGAACGAACTGCCTCAAGAGGTCTTTCCATTGAGCTACGATATGGGGTTCTTCAAGAGAGCTGTGAATAGGATTTTGCAAGGTCGGCAGCGCCCGCATACCCCCTGGTGTTGCAGGTGCCCATGGGCGGCGGTAACACTTACCATCACGTGGGACCGCTTGCTCGTCCGCCCACTAATCTATAATAAAAAAAAAAATAATAATAATAATAATAATGAACTGTATCAGTGCATTTGGGCAGCATACTGTTAGTCACTTTTGCCATGCTCTCCACCAATTTCAGAACACTGCCAATATTTTGTTGATCATCAAAACTAGTTCAATAAAAACTAGATATAGCTTCATTTTGAGTTCTGATTGGTGGAGTGGTAGTCTTACCTCTGTTAGAGGTAAGACTGTATAGAGGTATTAAGTATTTAAACATTATGGAATAATTTAATTGGGATTGTTTTGGCAATAATCTAAATAAAGGGATTGGTCTCGCACCACTTTTGTTCCTGTCATTGACCAATTTTTCTTCAGAAATCCACACACATTTTAATTGACCTTCTAATGCTATTGTTATCTATTTACTAAAATTGTATGCAATCCAGATTAGCTGTAACTACTGAAAAAAGTTATATATCACTATATAACTTTTCAGTGGTTAAAATTATTTGACAAAATAGGTTCTAAACCAATTTCTTAAGATCTCATCGAGACTTTGATACGAAATAGGTTCAATAGGTCTAGAGATTACCTACCTCCTTAAAACACAAGAGGTAAGAGCATCGGAATGTCATCACAGCTCACCGATTCTGGAGAGCTGTAACACCAGAATGTGTTTATTATACATAATATACTTTGTATACTTGTATCTTCATATTACTTTTGCATACTTGTATACAGAAATAAGTTGTCATTAATTATCTGGTTAATTTTATTTCTTTTTTGATTACAGGATTATGAAAAGTTCATGCATTTTATTGATGAAGAGCATCAGAAGATGAAACTGCGTGGATTGCAGAAACAAATACTTAATAAAATGGGAGAACGTTCTGACTATCAAGCTTATTATTACAGACCACTAGTGAACAAGTACTTGCGTATCAATAAGAAAACGGGAGAGGAAATATATGATCGTGTGGGAGACAATATGAAAGATTAAGCAATATCCAAGACACGCAGAACCGTTAGTATAATAATATTTAGTAATCAAGTGAATTGTTACTTATTTTATTTCAATGTAGATAAATAAAATAAACAGTTGAATTGTATGTTTCCTTTTCTTATGGCATAGGCAAATATTTAAACAACTTGTCCTAATGGATTATTAAATA
This sequence comes from Sesia apiformis, assembly GCA_914767545.1. NCBI lineage: Eukaryota > Metazoa > Arthropoda > Insecta > Lepidoptera > Sesiidae > Sesia > Sesia apiformis. The sequence goes on from OU611963.1 coordinate 5,500,785, forward strand.
GCTGACTCTCGCGACACCATCCATAATAACAAGTTCTAAATTTACAAGCAATTTTAAATTTTAATTCAGTCAAAATCATGAATCTGTCTACAAAAATGAGCTTAAGTCTTTCGACCTGGAGCTGTTTGCCATCTGATTGATTTTTCTGTACTTTAGGGAGTTAATTCTAATTGGAAATAGCTGTCTCATTCTACTGGCCATCTATTTATTGAGCTATTTGATTGTCATATATGATACATGGCAATGTCCAAAGTTGGGGACTGTCAACATCCACATTACATGAGCAAGTTAATAATGACCATTACTTATAGAGACTGAAATATTTCATTAAAAATTGAACATATACCAGATGATGTTGGTACACACTAAGGTAGTATGCTAAATGTAAGATAAGCATGTATCTTTCATATAAACTTGTTCAGTACATTGCAACACAATATTAATAAGTAATGTTCAATATGCAAAATGTCCAATACGCAAAAGGTACAATATGCATATTGTTCAATCAATTCAATTGTATGCTAAATGTTCAATGGGGAATATGCATGAAACCTGATTTTAATATATTTGATTTCTTACCCTTTTAGAAAACTGCAAATAATTGCCAATTATCTATTTTGCGTATTGAATATTACCTATGCATGTTGAACATTTTGCATTATTGAATATTTTCACAGTTTGTAGTATCTTGAACTTTATGCATATTGAACATTATTCGTGATGACTGTTCAGTCAACAGAACTGCTGGGAATAAAGGAATGAAATGAGTGAGATGTATTTATACTTAGTTCCTTTTCTATCACATGCAATGTGGTTCATCTCTAAGTAATATGCTTGCGTTCTTCCCCATTTTGTTATCAACAAGAAGGGGCATGCATTATTAATGACTAAAGGTAACATTTTAATAAGGTGTTTATCTTTCATCATTTCAGTCAAAGCTATTTTATAAATAATAAAATTTTACCAACACATTCAATCAACATTCATAGTGAGTGTCGACATAAAGATTACTTTGGACATTCACAGCAACATAGACCAATAAGTAATAGTTAGTGGTTTGTAAAGTATAAATATCTTTACGTTTTTTGAAAGGTTTGTTTTTAACAGCTGAAATAAAAAAGTCCAATATGGTAACATTGTTATTTATTTTAAAGGAAACTAACGATTGACAATAAATTTCCACATGGAATTCTTACAAAATTAATGTCAACACTTATCTAGCAATACGCTAAATACGACCTGATATGATTCTAGGTTTAAATCATTACAATTGGTTTACCTATTTATTTTTATTACAGTAACATTTCTATGGAGTTTAAGGAAGTAAGGGCTTTTATCAATTAATAATAGAAATATGGGAAATATTATGTTGGAATTGAATAAATAAAATGTATAGATTTATAATTTACAACATATTTCATGCAGTCAACTTAATTCAATTAGACATATTCCATCTGATACTATATTTTACTGCAATTTTAGGAGTATTGCGGAACAAAATATACATATAAAGTTGGATAATTTATTCGAGTCAAGGATATGACATATACAACTGTTACACAGAGTGAAATTTGTGCGGAGATGACACTTTATTGACAGTTCTTCATGTCATATCTCTGACTTGAATAAATAATCCGACTATAGTGTATATTTACTCCTTTTTTCATTTGTACTTAAAGTAATCATTTGAATGGGTTTGATGGGAGCTTAAAAATCATTCAAATTACGGTTTTCATTTAGGACGGTTTTTACCATCAAATATTTTTTATAATAAGAAAGATAAATTTGAAACTATATTAAAAGGAAGAGAAGAAATTTGATTTTAGGTAGGTACATGTTAGCCGCATATTCCACCATTTAGGTACTTTAATTGAATAATTGCTGTAGCTGCAGATTTTATAAATAAATAATAATATAATATGTACCACAAAAGACTTACAGACCAACAGTACAACAAATTAGTACCAACAACAGTAATAATCAAGTAACCTTTGGCGGTGCGGAAATGCACGAAGCTCTTAACTACACTGTACACACGTAACTACACTGTTACACAAGTAAATTAGAAAACGATATGATTTCATTATCTCATTCGTTCAGTCTTCGCAGTTTGTTAATTTCCAACTATGACCTGATAACTATGTATTTAGATTGCTTCTCATATTAATAACATTTATGACCATTAAAACTATATACATCGTTACTAATTTTAACAATTTAGAAGGAAATTTGCAGGTTGTACATAAAGAGCTAAATAAACAACAGAATTGTAAATGTCAAAATAGTACCTACATAAAACATAGATATTTGAACTGAATTTAAGAAAATAAATAAAAATCTACAGCACATTGTAATAACAATAGACTTGTAATACATACATGTTAATAAATTTACTCAACGATTCTCAATAATAACGATTTCGAATCTAGTATCTAAGACGGCTACGTTTCTATAATGTAAAAATTTAAATGGTATAACATTATTTAATCTTCTCTTTCTCCGCCTGTGCCGCCAGTTTAGCTTCTTTTTTGGCTTTTTTCTTCTCTTCCTTTGCTTGTAATTTGGCTTGTTTCTCTTCTTCCTTGGCTAATAGTTTAGCTTGCCTTTCCTCTTCTTTTGCTTGAAGCTTAGCTTCTTTCTTTGCCTCTTTTTCGGCTTTGAGCCTCAATTTTTCTTCTTTCTTTTTTTCTGCTAATTCGTTCTTCCTATTATCGTTACTTTCGTCTTTCTTATTTTTATCTTCGTTTTTTGTGTTTTCGTCTTCTTTTTTCTTCTTTTCATCTTTCTTGGGTTTTGTTTTGGGGTTCTCTTTTTTTTGATCAGTCTCTTTACTTTGATCTATGGAGTTGGGTAGATCATCTTTGTTCATTGGTTTCAAAGGCCGGAAGAAGTGCTGTTTGTTCTTTTGCGGTGAGACTTCTAGCTGCGTCACTATTTTTTGGGCACATCTATAACAATCGTTTGTGATTAGTTGTGATTAGTGTTAGATGATTGATTTTAAGATGTGAGTGATTAGAATTTTTTAAGAAACGCCATTTTATTAACCATTATTCTGTCTTTCCACTGCAACATATGGGCGTTTTCCAAGGTTCACCACCACACTCAAGGCTCAATTACACAAGGAGAGTTTCTCGAACGGTTCAGGCGAGAATGTTATATACGATTCACGTATGCGACCAAACATTATACGATTCTCGCCTGCAACTGTACATATGATGATAAAAACTCGAATATACGTTGATAACAGTGATCACAAGACGATAACATTTGTTTATATTAGCTTTTGAACGATTTTTTCTCATGTACTCTTTGTGTGAATGGCTCTTCAGACATCCGCTTTTCTCATCCACCCACTACCAATGACTTTATATGTAGATGTATGTATTTTATACTTTATAATAAAAACTATAATGTTAAGATATTAACCTTATCCTGGTAGAGGAAGAGGCTGCAGCGGCACTCTCTCGTCGCCCCTCCCGGAATTCCCGCTGGAACTCTCTGATGGGAGGCAGTCTACCTGAAGGCTCTCCGGATGGACCACCCGTGTAACTATGGACTTGATAATCCTGAAGTCGAGCCTAGAAAATGTAAATGAAGCTTAAATGTTTAAATATGTTGTCAAGAGAACGTCAAACATTTACATTATAGTTCGATAAGAGCTTCTTAAATATTAGTCAATGATTCATATTTAACGATCAAACAACATTAGAGGAGCAAAGTTACAAATGGATATTTTGTTAGACATATTTAGTTAAGTAATGTTAATTTGTTGTTAAACATGGCGTGTCTTTGATATGTTAGGATTAGATGTTTAACCTCAAATCTCGATACATCTATATATATAAAAAATAATGTTTGTTTGTCCCGTATGCGTTCCTATACCATTTATCCGATTGCGATGAAATTTAGGTCAGTTGATGTGCCTACGCCCGCGAAAATTTCTTAATTAGTACAACCAATTTTCACGCGAACGAAGTCGCGGGCAACAGCTAGTTTATCATAAAGTACGTTCATGTGGCACCACCCCATTTCTTCCCGTCGTTGTCGTAAAAGGCGACTAAGAAATAAAAAACCAGTTACCACATACCACGTTTTCCCTTTTTTTCATAAAATTGATAGCAGACTGCACTACGCCACACTACACACTTGGCCAGTGTAGTATTTTGATACACCCCTCATACACATTGTTTTGTGCCAATGTCCAGCAGCGGCCGATAAAAGTACTAAATAGTTACGTTAATGTTGATGTACATAATATTGGGTGTGATTATGGAGTAAACTTTTGTGTTTTGTGCCAATGTCCAGCAGCGGCCGATAAAAGTACTAAATAGTTACGTTAATGTTGATGTACATAATATTGGGTGTGATTATGGAGTAAACTTTTGTGTTTTGTGCCAATGTCCAGCAGCGGCCGATAAAAGTACTAAATAGTTACGTTAATGTTGATGTACATAATATTGGGTGTGATTATGGAGTAAACTTTTGTGTTTTGTGCCAATGTCCAGCAGCGGCCGATAAAAATACTAAATAGTTACGTTAATGTTGATGTACATAATATTGGGTGTGATTATGGAGTAAACTTTTGTGTTTTGTGCCAATGTCCAGCAGCGGCCGATAAAAATACTAAATAGTTACGTTAATGTTGATGTACATAATATTGGGTGTGATTATGGAGTAAACTTTTGTGTTTTGTGCCAATGTCCAGCAGCGGCCGATAAAAATACTAAATAGTTACGTTAATGTTGATGTACATAATATTGGGTGTGATTATGGAGTAAACTTTTGTGTTTTGTGCCAATGTCCAGCAGCGGCCGATAAAAATACTAAATAGTTACGTTAATGTTGATGTACATAATATTGGGTGTGATTATGGAGTAAACTTTTGTGTTTTGTGCCAATGTCCAGCAGCGGCCGATAAAAATACTAAATAGTTACGTTAATGTTGATGTACATAATATTGGGTGTGATTATGGAGTAAACTTTTGTGTTTTGTGCCAATGTCCAGCAGCGGCCGATAAAAATACTAAATAGTTACGTTAATGTTGATGTACATAATATTGGGTGTGATTATGGAGTAAACTTTTGTGTTTTGTGCCAATGTCCAGCAGCGGCCGATAAAAATACTAAATAGTTACGTTAATGTTGATGTACATAATATTGGGTGTGATTATGGAGTAAACTTTTGTGTTTTGTGCCAATGTCCAGCAGCGGCCGATAAAAATACTAAATAGTTACGTTAATGTTGATGTACATAATATTGGGTGTGATTATGGAGTAAACTTTTGTGTTTTGTGCCAATGTCCAGCAGCGGCCGATAAAAATACTAAATAGTTACGTTAATGTTGATGTACATAATATTGGGTGTGATTATGGAGTAAACTTTTGTGTTTTGTGCCAATGTCCAGCAGCGGCCGATAAAAATACTAAATAGTTACGTTAATGTTGATGTACATAATATTGGGTGTGATTATGGAGTAAACTTTTGTGTTTTGTGCCAATGTCCAGCAGCGGCCGATAAAAATACTAAATAGTTACGTTAATGTTGATGTACATAATATTGGGTGTGATTATGGAGTAAACTTTTGTGTTTTGTGCCAATGTCCAGCAGCGGCCGATAAAAATACTAAATAGTTACGTTAATGTTGATGTACATAATATTGGGTGTGATTATGGAGTAAACTTTTGTGTTTTGTGCCAATGTCCAGCAGCGGCCGATAAAAATACTAAATAGTTACGTTAATGTTGATGTACATAATATTGGGTGTGATTATGCAGTAAACTTTTGCAAGTATACCTTCATACTGTGATGTTGCGAACGACGTAGTGAGTTTGAAGCGGGTTGCCGCGGCCTCGGCGGGGCGGAGGCCGCAGCCCTCGGTATTGCGCCGAGGCACGCGCCGCCGCATTTAACTCCACCACACAATTTGGTCGAACAGCCGTTGATTACGTTGCCGCCGCTGTTCGACGATACGGAAGACACGCCTGCGTTGTAAACAGAATGATTTAATGTAACAAATTAAATAGCATGTTCGTGAATAGAGTGGTGGATTATAACTATACATTACACACACACATTATCACACATAAGTTGATGAAATGTAGTGGTTGAATGAAGAAAGGAGAAGACGATCTTATGTATGTATATGAATATCTGTATTTGCAAAGAGAAAATGTCACGTGACACTACGTTGTGTTACGTTGTCATCTTATGTCTTATGTATGTATCTATGTTTTTACACGGAGACTACATATTTATTGAGCCATCTACATCTTTTCGTCTACAGACATCTTACCACCCAAACGTTGCCTGGAAGAAATCGCTTTGGCGATAAGGCCGCCGATTGTACTTCTAATTTATGTATATTATTGTGTTTCAGTTTTTTTTTGTTGTACAATAAAGTATATATGTATATCTATCTATCTAATGTTGTGAGATTGGCACTTCTATAAACTTGTGTCGACTAAAGCGTTTTTGTCTCGACTTCGAATTCGGAAATTTGCAAGTTTATAGGGGCATCCGGAGCCGAACATGATTTAATGAAACTTTAACTTGTTTATCCCTTAAAACTGATCCCTCATTTCTTTCTGTCTTAGAGTGTTAATTGCAGAAATTACATATACATATATACCAATATTGTCATTGGGTATAAACAGGCCATTTTGTGATCAATTTTAAAGGATCACAATTATATCAGAAGAAATGAAGCTACATGTGTTTTAAAAGTTTCTAAACACTACCACCAATCATTCACACGGCTGTATTGTATGTCTTAACGAAAGGTTGACTGGCAGAGACTGCCACTAGGCACTTGGTCCGCCCTTTGTACAATTTATGTGCGGTAAAGTTTAAATAAATAAATATTACCAGATAGGGAAGACTCGCCACTCGTGACGGAGTATAAGGATGCAGAGGCAGGCACTGACCGAGCCCCGACAGAGTAACTGGATACCGAGCCCGGTACACCCCAGGACTTGCCGCTACCGCTCGACACCTGAAATATGAGACCATAGAATTATGGAATTATTTATCACATGAATGACTACAATGAAGGCACAAACATATGTGTTGTATGCCTACCAAATTGAAACGTCGAGTGAGCGTTATGTTCCTGGTTAAGTAAGGTAGGCAGAGCATCTGGGGGAGTGCCAACGTTTGTCATTCTAGATTGATGTTGGCATGTATCGTGGATCTCCATGGGCGACAGTATCCACTTACCACCAGATGGACAATAAGCTAGTGTGTCGCTTTTTTATAAAAAAAAAAAAACTGCACAGTCCTGGTTACTAACATTATCACCCCCATTGTTGTCTAGGCAAGGACTATGACGCCTTTTTGGTATTCAATATGTCGGATATAGTTTGCTTGCAGTATTTGTTTTTTTTTTCTTTCTGTTTAATAAATCCTCAAATATACCAGACACACATGTTCTTCACGTACAAAGTTGTATTTCCTAGTAAATAAGCTTAGCTGAGATGTCCTTGGTATTGTTTAAAACTCATCAATAGGTACAAAGTTTTCGTCAACATGGACGTAAAGTAATGGGTCCACAGTCCATGGCCGTAAACAACTACCAAATACGACTAAGGAATTTTAGAAAATTAAAAAATATTCTCAATAATTATATTTGTTTAAAAAAAATTTGTTTAATTCTATAATTTTGTTAATACTTTATAGATGATTTCTGATGTATGGATCTTGTGTTAATCTTCCTACTATAAGTACTTAAAAGTACTTGAAAGTTCTTATTGATATGTTTCTCTTAACCAACAACTTTAAATATTTTACCAGTAACATGGACTTGTCAGCTCTAGCTGGTCAGCAGTCTAAATAAATGATCGCGCAGCAAATATCTTCGCCGGCAAATGACGTAGCGTAAAGACAGAAGGTGATAGCTGACTACTATCTGAATGGTCCTGAGCACTAGTTCTTCTCCCACCCTACAGGGAAACGAAAGTTAAGACAAGTTGAGATTACAAACCTGCCAGCTCTTGCTAGTCACAAGTCTAGGTGCCTGCCGCAGCCGCAGTATCTTCGCCCGGCAGATGACGCAGCGCAGCGGCAGGAGGCGCTGGCTAACTGCCATCTGGATAGTCTTGACGAAACACCGTCGGCAGACCACGCGGTGGCCGCACGGCGATGTTTCCATCGTTGCTTTGGCGTTTACGCATATTACGCACTGGAACATAACATAATTTTTTGCTAGGCATTTTTTTTTTCATATCACTTTATTTTTCTACTTGGGTCTTATCTTACTTGTTTATAATAATATATTGAATTGCCTCAAGAGGTCTTTCTATTACGCTAAATACTTAGGCACTTTGTTCTTTTCGTTTTTTTAGCGACTTTGTTCGCGTGAATTGTAGTGATTCCCGCGGGAACTCCGTAACAAATCGGGATAAAATATACCCTAAATGTTAGCACAAGTCATAAGCATGCCGAGTTTAATTAAATTCTGTTCAGTAGTTTTAGCGTGATACGCGTTCAGACAGCCATATAAAAATTTTGCACTCGAGTGCAACACGTAACTTTTCATCCCTAAACGCAAAAAAATGACTAAATGCAAAAAAAAAAAGTACACCAAGAAGGTTCCGAGTCTGAGTTTTTAACAAATTAAAAAAGGTTGTATGATAAATTCGGCACCATGGAGGTAGAAGTAAATAGGTTTAATGATGTTTTGAATTCACAAACTTAGTGCACACGATGTTCTAAATTCAATTTACTTTATCCTCTAGCGGATAAAAACGGCTTTTGCACTCAGATATCGAAGAGCAAAAATACTCTTTCTGAGATAGGGGGATGAAAATGTTATTTTTGGCTCTTATATCATTCGTAGGTGCTTCATATTGTAATCACTTTTTCAAGAAATATTTCAGGTACATACACGGCTCTGTTACGATTTTATTATAAATGTAGGTATAGATTAATTACTAGAAAAGTCTGAAAGATTGGTCTAATTATGTAAGTGGACAGGTGGTGCGCAGTTAGAAACTTGAATGAAAACATTTTGTAGTAAGGTCAGTCATGTTTCAACACAAAAAAGTAAATAAAAATAGTGTGTTGGCAAGTTGACACCAATTGTTACTCTACCTATTACCATTGTTCAGTGATTATAGCTATTGCTAAATGCATCAAAATGGCTATATTTATTGTAAATAATAAAATTTAACTTTAAATTTACCTAAATTTTGTTACAATCTTGCCTCGGTTTTGCACTGTATGGATGGGATATACGAGTAGTTAGAAAATTTTGAATGTTCATTAAATATTAATTTATATAAAAACGATCCATAGAATATGCATCAAAATCCATTTGGGAGTTTTCGACTATCACGAACATACAGACAGACGCATTTCTGGAACCATATTTAATAGATACATTTGTTGTCACTAGGTCGGTGGTGACAGAACACACCGTTCACACACCCCCACGATTTGTGATTTGACCAGTTTGTTCAAATCACAAAAAAATACAATATTTACCAATCCGCATTTGGCCCGCGTGGTGAATTATATGGCCTGTGGCTCTGCAGGCATTATAGGTTAATATCGATGTAAGTAGGTGTCAAGAAACTGCAGGTGTGAACTCTATTCCTTTGTTGCAACAATTTTTATTGACTTACTTCTTCCTCTGGCGAAGTGGCTAGCTCAGGTTCATTTTCTTCCAGTTTATTGAGCAATTTGTCCTGCAACAAGGAACATATTTATAATATTAAGTGTTGTAAACCCGGAAGAATTAAGCTTAAGAAGTTTATTTTTTTATTATTTTCTTGTAGGTATCCTAAATACGGTTACAAGTTCTAATTCAAATTAGGTAAAATTTGAGGTAGGTACACATAATTAATTTTGATGAAAGAATACTGGTTAAATATCAATTCTATCAGTACAGTATTTGATATCAATCATCCATAATTAAATTGAGAGTGCATTCAAGGATTGAAAGTAGACTGGAAAACGCGGCAACAACATCTTTATGTACTTATAAAACGCTTTTTTCTTCATATATGGCAATGGTACAATTAGCACAATCTGCCAGTGTTAAGTTTTCTTCGTAATAATTTCAGTCTAAAACGTATCTTGTCAATGTCAAAGTTGTCTTGTCCCGTTGAATTATGTCACTCCTTGGAAGCTGCGTTTTTATTTGATTACCACAAACACCAAGGAACGAAAAACAATGAAGTTTAATAAACTCACTATTGAACCACAAAACGCCTAATACACAACTTTTACAATAATCAAACAAAAACTCATTTCATTTCTCGAATTCCCGCAAAAAAGTCCCACTAAAAACAGTTGAACAAATAATTTTGATATTTGAATTCAATAGAGCTGTGACCAAGAATTTGCAAGGTCGGCGATGCACCCGCATGCCCCTCTATTGTTGCAGGTGTCAATTGGCGCCGGTGCTTCGTACATGTTGTGCGCCGGCTCGTTTATAAAAATTCTATCCTATAAAAAATGACAATAATAAAATTAACCTAGCATTGAATCAAATCAATATCAAATCTGAATATTTGGAAAAATATCAAAATTATTTTTCCAAATATCGTTCAACTTTGACAACCCTAGCTGAAACAACTATTCAAAGAATTATGTAGAAATTATATGCAACTATAAAATTATGGTATGGCAACACATAGAAATTTCCAGAATCGTGACTCAGCAAAAAATGTATAAAATGTCATTTTTCCATTATTAAATGCTACTAAAAATTTTAGGAATGATAATTGATTCACAGATATTTGTTTGAATAAAAATGTCGAAAAGGAATATAATATTATAATTAGGTATGAAGTCAAAATAGTAAAAAGATGCTACGTTAAAAATGCTTGTATATAAATATTATGATATCTGTGGTAAATGTCCAACATGCCAAACGAAAGTTTAAACTAAATATTTTTTACATATTATTTTATAATTATATATTAATATTATACTTCGAGTTTAATAACAAAAGCGTCGTATTAAAAAATGGGAATGTTAAAATAAAAGGTAATCTTAAATATTACGTTTGGCAACATTTCATGTTAGAATTTGAGGGATTAAACTGGCAACATTCACTACCACGCCACCGGATCACGAAGTTGTCAGTTGTGCGTCTTTGGCTAAAAAATCGTTGAATTTCTTTGAAAATTCATAGTTTTTGTGCTTATAGTTTCTAATAAATCACCAATTCAAAATGTCTGACGAGAAAAAAGGAGAAAGTGAACACATCAACTTGAAAGTCTTGGGTCAAGACAACGCTATAGTTCAGTTTAAAATCAAGAAGCACACTCCATTGAGGAAACTCATGAACGCGTACTGCGATAGAGCCGGTCTATCTATGCAAGTAGTTCGATTCAGATTCGACGGGCAACCTATCAACGAGAACGACACACCTACGTCTCTGGAAATGGAGGAAGGCGATACGATCGAAGTGTATCAGCAACAGACCGGCGGCCTAGTATAAATGTGCATTTCATGAACTGTTCGATTGCTGTGGGCAATAAAACGCGGTGGCCGAGTCCCAAACTTTAGTGTTAAGTTAATTGTAACCACGTCATTGCAAACATGTACGCGAATATTAAAAAATAACCATGCAGTCACACAAAGATATTTTGATAATCTCACCAAATGATGTATACTTTATAACCTCACAATCTCTATTGATTCAAAATGAGTTAATATCTAGTGTTGTTCTCTAATTTGGCAACTGGATAAGATTTTATGCAGTTACTGACTAAAAACATTGTATTAACCTTTTATAACTAATTGTGTATGACATTGTTTTAGTCCATTCTATCATTTACAATCTTTAAGTATAAAATTGACAAGCTTTCTTGAGCTTTGATTTTTCACTATTCAGTTGCCTGTAACTTTTAAGTAGCACAGGACATAATTTGTTAGTTGAATTTTTAAAATAATTGTGTGTAATGGGGAATTTAATCTTAAACTTTGATTCACAACAATTCTGTCAAAATTCATGCTCGAGAAAACATCAATATTTGATTATGTATGAAATAATAAAAGCATTGTGTACTTTATAATGTCGCCGAGCTGTCAATTTTAATTTGGAATCTAAATATTTTTCATCACCAGTTACATTTATATTGATAAGTAAAAAATGCTTGTAACCTTTAATGTTAGAATAAATGTGTAACAATTCAAAATAACGTTACATTTGAAAATAGCTGTACTTAGAAAGTTAATAGTATTTCTTTAAATTTACAGTTTCTGATTGAAAATAGTCTTTGCGCTAAAACAATCTTAACATGTTTGCTGCAGTGTTAAATTATCATGCTACTAGCCTATTTTTAAGAATTTAACTGTAAGATCATTCGTTTCTCTTTACTATAAGGGTATCCTGTTTAGAGATGATACAAATTAGCCAGTAACTTAAGGAATAATAAAAACTTAAAATTAGAAATTTGTTCTTTATTCACACCCTTACAGCCTCTTAGTACAAAACCAGCCTACTCAAAATACTACTACATAGGTAATGTTAAAACAGTTGCAGAAAATAGTTAAAAACTTCAGCCCTCTTAGTTCAATTATTTGTTTTTTATAAAGAAAAGGAAAGGTATTCACCAAAGTCATTTTTATTTTGTTAGTAAGTATAGGGTAACATGCTAATGCTCTTTATGCAATGTGCATAAATTCTAGAAATTATGTACCTATATTGAAAATATTGTAGGTATGTTGAATTAAATGAACATGATAGTGATGATGATTAATGAATGATAGCGGTTCATAAAATGGAGGCTTTGAATTTCCGTTTCCGCTCTGTTGTGAACGCAGCTTTATAGGTGCGTTTCAATTTAACTTTAGCTGCGTTCAAAAAATAATCACTATTATTATGATTAAAACCACAGATCTAGGATTTTTGCTAACCATACGAATGAGTAATAAATTTTTATTTTGTAATAAAAAATCATCTCATTCAATATTTTGCACGAAATGCTTAATGTACCTACTCATAAAATGGAGGCTTTCCGTTTCTGTGAATGTAGCTTTATAGGTGCGTTTCAATTTAACTACAGCTGCGTTAAAAAATAAACTATATTTTTTACCATTTCAACCACAGGTCTAGAATTTTACATCAATACTAATACGTGGTCGACACTGAAAGCTTTTAGAATCTCAAAAATGAAATTGATATAAATATGGAAGTTGTTTTATTGCCTTTCGAAGTATTTTCCGCGACAACCGATACACTTTTTCATGCAAGAAACCATTGCGTGAAGCATTCAGCCCACCCTTCTTTAGACATCTTATCAACAGCCGTTTGGAAGGCCGTTACTGCCTCTTCTGCATTCATAAAAAGTATTCCTCTTCGTTTATCCTTAATTTTAGGTAATAAATTAAAATCATCGGGCGGAAGGTCGGGACTGTATGACGGATGACCCATTCACTTTACATTTACAGTACTTAAAAATTGCTTTGTTCTGGCGGTGTGAGCTGGGCCGTTGTCGTGACGGAGGATCATTCTGCTTCGTGGGCGTCGTTCTTTGACTTTTTCTAAAACAGAAGGTAAGCAGCTGTTCACATACCAGTTCGCAGTTACTCTTATTTTATTTTCTAAAGTTATAGTAGCAAAGTGGTCCAATCTGCCAAAGAAGGAGGCAATCATCTTCTTTTCAGCACTCCGTCCTTTCTTCACTTTCGTCGGCAGCTCTTCGAAAGGAAATAGCAGAAGATCCAGCTTTCATCACCTGTTACTATATCAAAAACAGCATTTGATTGACCATTGTTGAATTTTTCAAGCATTTGGAGACACCATTCCACGAGGCAGTGTTATTGAGCTTCGCCCAAATTGTGAGGAACCCATCTAGGACAAAGCTTCCTTACCCGTAGGTGATTGTGCAAAATAGTTTGAAATTGGCTCATAGCAATAGCTAATGATGCCCATATCTGCTGATATGTCGTTTGTTATTTGTCTGTTTCAATAATGACCCGTAGTTATCATGTTTTCGTAACCGTCATTCATGTTTTGTTTCTTTCGTCACCGCCGCCGTCACAGCGGTTCAGCAAAGTAAGGCAAGCTTCGACGCGTGTTTGCAGTTGAGTTTCATTAAGCTCTTACGATATCCACTTTCCGAGCTTCTTCACTTTCCCAATTTGACGCAAATGAATCAATATTGTTTTGTCACTTACGCCAAAGCCTGTTGCTAACTCAGGCGTGGTTTGAGATGAATCCACTATTGCTTTCAATTCGTCATTATCGACTTTAGTCTCCAGTCGTCCACGGGGCTTGTTCTTGAGACCGAAATTCCAGAACGGAAACGATCAAACTAAAACAAACTAAAAACGCATTGTGCGTTCGTGTGCAGTGTTTGGTCCATACACATCGTTAATATTGCATGCCGTATGTGTTGCCTTCCTGCCACGACTGAACAGAATATTCGAAAATAACGCGAATTTTTAACTTTTCCATGCTCGCAAACACAACGACATCTAAGCAAAAAGGCGTTTGACGGAAGAACAAATGAATAAATGATTTTGGAGAAGAATGTAAATGTAAATGAAGAATGTAAAGAATTAAATTGAATTAATTTGGATTTGGAATTTCAAGCCAATGTCAACTTTAAAGTGGCCACTATGAACAAACGGCAATTTCATAGGTTAAATTTTGATAAAATTACCACTCTTGAAAACCCTGTACACATAATCGGGCCAGTAGATCTCAAGATTAGCGCGAAACATTTATACAGACATTGTTCATTATACAGGGATAGCGGTGAAAGCAATGAAGGTAGACGACCAATTTGGTGCTAAACGACGTCATGATACAAGGGCTGCTCTGCCTATCTATGGTGTTGTTCCAGCAGAATTGCAAATGGATCATCGTGTTTTGGCTGTATTATTAGATATCAGGGCAAATTACCAATATATCGAAAAATTATCGCTTGACGCGAAAAATCTTAATAATTCTGGTAGGGGTTAGCCCAGTCCTAGGTACCTTCTCATTCTTTCCTTCAGTAGATGATTTACATAATTAAATTTGACTGATTAACATTCACCCATTCCCAAATCTCATATCCATTGATTATATTATAAATAGATAAAAAATGATTTTTGACTAATTAAATTTATTGATTAAAATAATTGACATAAATAAATGTACCTAAATACCTAGATATGTGTAATTATTTTGTAAAATATTTCGATGTACATCGATCTCAAATATTTGTTCAGCAGAAATATTAGATCATAGAGGTTTTTTTTTAAGATTTTTACTATGATTACCAAATAAATATTATTTTATTTTATTTTTTAGGTACTTAATAAAATCAACTGAACTGCAGTCAGTGGTTAAATAGTTACGGAATTTAACATACCTATATATTTAAATCACTTAACCATGCTAATTATAAGGTAATATATATATTGGTATGTTTGTTCAGAACATTATTGCCCAATTTAATTTACATATTAGATTAAGACTAACGCCTGATCATAGAGATCAGCAAAGTAATCCGTTTATGCACTCTCCGTTATGCATGCGCAGCGCTTTAACACAAAAGCGTCTACCTACACATTAAAATACATTCGCTGCCATAAGGATTTTTAACCAGTTAGGTTTGACTAAAAATAGTAAGTATTTAAATATAAAAATCTGTATCTAATTATTGTCAAAATGTGTACCTAATTATTGTCTTTATATTTTTTATGAGGTTTGGATAAAAAATCTTTCGACACATTAAATTAACAAGTTCTTGCCTACTTTTAAAAGAGAAATAATTAAATGAGGAACAGAAAAATAATTAAACAGGCGGCAGAAAATACAAATCTATGGTAGCAAATTTAATGGTGGGTTCGGTGATTTTGAAAGGATTTTTAGGTGGTCGTTTAATTTACGATTAGTCAAAATTTAGGTTTTCTGGTGCCAGTAAAGAAATAGGAGTCCGACTTGGTAACATTTCTAGTAGTTTACAAATAGGAGTCCGACTTGGTAACGACATTCCTAGTAGTTTACAAATAGGAGTCCGACTTGGTAACGACATTCCTAGTAGTTAATATTTTCTTAGGTTTTCGCGATTACTATACATTGCAATTAAACAACTTTTAACGGTTTAAATCGCGTATATTTGACATGATTTATATCCCGACGTTTCGAACACTTTGCAGTGGACGTGGTCACGGGGTGACTAATTGATTTTATTTGTCACTTGAGTTATTAAGAAATTATTACTACCGTCTGAAATTTTTTGAACTACCGTCTGAAATTTTTTTTAATCATAACATTCCCTATGCACGCAGTATTCGCTCACGGTGTCCAGAGGTCTTGCAGTATGGCGTTGGCCTTGTGATTTAATTAATTTAATGACTGGATTCCAAGCTGGTGGTACTTGCCAACCATCTTCTCTATTGAAATTTGGGTGTTTCTTAATTTCAATAGCCTCGCGTAACATTCTTGGCATGTACCGGGTCTCTCTAGCGAGGATTTGTGGATTATCAAATCGAATGTAATGGTTGGGTTTGTCCAGAGCATGTTCACAAACTGCAGACTTGGTCGAGCGTCTGTTCTTCATGTCTGAGTCTTCTGTTGGAGTCTGAGGTCAATAAATCCTTGGCTTTCCTTGACATTTCAGTCATCAGAAATCCTGACAACTCTCTTGGTCATACTGTGTATAGGAAACCCACCCATACAGATAAATATCTAAATGGTAACTCCCATCACCATCCATGTCAGTTGACTACCGTAGGCAAATCTTTGTTACAGAGAGCACACGGCATCTGTGACACTGACCACCTCGAGGAAGAGCTTCTGCATGTGAAACAAGTACTGCGAAGCAACAATCACAAACTCCCACGAATGCGTCACAGAAGCCGCCCCAAGCCTCCTACAGTTGAGCGACAACCTGCCATCTTACCATACATCAAGGGCATCACTGACAAAATTGGCAATATCTTAAGACGAGCTTCAATTAAAACTTACTTCAAGCCGCACAAGAAGATTAGCCAATTTTTAAGACCGGTCAAGAGCAATATCCCCCTACAAGATGCAGGTGTTTACAAGCTTGATTGTGAATGCGGGTTATCATACATTGGGCAAACAAAGAGGAGCATCGGTATCCGGATAAAAGAACACATAGCTGACATGAAGAACAGACGCTCGACCAAGTCTGCAGTTTGTGAACATGCTCTGGACAAACCCAACCATTACATTCGATTTGATAATCCACAAATCCTCGCTAGAGAGACCCGGTACATGCCAAGAATGTTACGCGAGGCTATTGAAATTAAGAAACACCCAAATTTCAATAGAGAAGATGGTTGGCAAGTACCACCAGCTTGGGATCCAGTCATTAAATTAATTAAATCACAAGGCCAACGCCATACTGCAAGACCTCTGGACACCGTGAGCGAATACTGCGTGCATAGGGAATGTTATGATTAAAAAATTTCAGACGGTAGTTCAAAAAATTTCAGACGGTAGTAATAATTTCTTAATAACTCAAGTGACAAATAAAATCAATTACCATAGTCACCCCGTGACCACGTCCACTGCAAAGTGTTCGAAACGTCGGGATATAAATCATGTCAAATATACGCGATTTAAACCGTTAAAAGTTGTTTAATTGCAATTCCTAGTAGTTTACAAATAGGAGTCCGACTTGGTAACGACATTCCTGCTGTTGTTATGTTAAATTATTATGTTGCTGCTTGTTTAAATACAAGCAGTTCTTTAAAATTACAACACATCGATATGCCAATCGTAATTTTTCTACAGTTTTTAATTGTATTTTTAGATTTTGTTAGATTATTTTGTAAGATTCTCTTATTTCTTTCTTTTTATTTTTTACGAACTAGTAAATGTAATAGGCCTTATCTATTACCTACTTGCGATTATGACTTGTAGTATTTAAATGGGAAGTAAAAAATCATCAACCATGATATACTATAGACTTGTATCAGTTAAAGTAAACTATTTCAGATTTAATTTATAGTTAAACATTTTCTCATTATAGGCTTTTGTTTTTGTTTAATCTTACCTCTTTACTTATCCGTTAACTTCGCGGTGACTCACAGTTCTTCGATTCCGAAGCTTGGCTCAACGATGTGGAGGTAGGTAGGTAATTAATGACTCAATTTTTTTTTTATTTATTTATTGATAACATCATTTAAACTAAACAAATTATGGTAAGTTTTTTAATCTAAAACAGTGGAATTTTTATCCATAGTTTACGATCCCCATCAGTGTGGATTTCGGGACTTAACTATCACTATCTACTTAAATTAAAAAACCCTACTGGATTTAGAAAGATTTGAAAATGAAACCAAATTATACTATACTCTATTTTATCAAAGGATAAAAATTGTACATACTTTGATGTCTAATTTTGTCCTTTGATTAGGTTATTCAAATACATATAAGTAAGTATATCAAATTACGAGTATATTGGTTTCATTTTGTAAGTCTGGGAGCATTTCGATTTTATAAAATTGTTTATTCCCACAATTCCCATTGGTAAGGAAGAGTCGTGGGAACTTCAATAATAATACTGTTTGAGGCCTTCTTTTACGAAAGTCCGCCTCGTAGGATGGGTGGGTGTAACTTACAATCACACCATACCATAGTATATCTCAACATGCTAGTTACCATCAGAAGATTGCTAGTCCGCCAGCTGTTTCACAAAAATATTTGCAACGTTATCTGAGCAAATGGACCTTTAGTCGGACTTATTAATTTAAAATTTCGTCATTTCAAGATTCTGTATAAATAGGAACATGCTCTAATATTTACCTAATATTTAAGATAAAGCAATAAAAATATGTTATGATTTTTGTTATTTTATTCAATATTTTATCTCAATGTCTGAGAAAGTAGAACTGGCAATAATGTCTTTTTTTTCAGATAATGTCAATAATCTAGTTACAAAATGTAAAAATCGCTAAAAAAATGTTAACTCATTAATTGTTAACGTATATTGTTATTGTTAACTTAATTGTAAATATATCGGTAAAGTCAACCATATAGCTCGTAGAATCAGCATACAAAAGTAGCAATGGGTTCGCAATTGTTACTTTAGCATGCTGATTGTTACTTTAGCATGCTGATTCTAAATTAATTCTAATTTAAGAAGTTGCCGGTGGTGGCTGGATGAGAAGAGTGGGAGATCGTGTGTGGTGGCGAGTGTTGGGAGAGGCGTATATACAACAGTGGAGAGACATAGGCTGATGTTATGGTTTATTATCAATAATTAAAAAATTAAACAACTCTTTTTACTCATGAGCTGCCGCCTAAGCCCAAATAACTGCCTATATATCAAGTTGTCTTAATGAACTCTTATAAAACGAGCAATCAAGGCGTCAATCAATGAATGATTAACATTAATATAATATATGATCATGCAAAGGGTTAAAGAAAAAAGTTTTGATAGTTTTTCTATACATGTATAAGTACGAATACCTTAGAGAATATTTATCATAATAATTAATCATAACCTTTACTATCATAATATGTATAATTTATTTCATAGGAAACTATTATATATTTTCAAATGCAACTTTTTAGAGTTTCTGTTATGTCTAATATAGGTAATGCTTATTAACAATCATTATATTAATGTATAACATAATGATTGTTATAATGCTTGCTTGTAATATGTATAATATAATGTTTATTGACACGGGATTAGCTTCACAGACTCATAGAGACAACTGCCTCATAGTAAGTATAAACAAAATTTAAACACAGAAACAAATTGAATTTTGACTTTTCAAAGCACAGCAATTGGTTTTGTACTTCCTCGCTTTTGTTGGCTTGCCGATTAATGCGCTTATCAAAAAAATTGTAGAGGTGTTGAGCAGGAAATATGTCAAATATTTATCGCATTTCGTGTTAAAACCATCAAAAAATCCTAAATCTGTGATTAAAACGCAACATGACATAGCTGTTGTTCTGATTGATACATATTGACACGGAGTCGCAGACGAAGATATAGGTGAATCTCTTTCTATTAAGGAAATTCCAAATTGTAACGGTATAGGTATAAATTGGTATACTCTTATCCTCTGTAGTACAATTAATACCTACTTGACATTCATAGGAAAAGAATAGATAAATAAAACGTATACCTAAACCATAAAAAAATGTTTTTTTTTTTTCCCATGGTTTATCAATGTTTATCGTAACTATAATAAGTAATCAAATAATAGGAGTTAAAGTATGAAATTGCCGTTTTATAGTAATAGAGACTTTGAATTGACATAAAACCTTCATGGTGTGAGATTTTCGAATGAAACTTTTTCACAGGATACCTATGAGGTTCTTGTTTTAAAAAATGTGCAACATTCGATTTTCGACTTTCAATTGTTTTTTTTATTCAGCTTAGACGGGAAAGATGGATACCTACTTCGAAAATACGAGTTCCGACGCGGAACTAACGTGGCCGAAACGGCTCGCAATATCAATGCTGCATTTGGAGAGGAGATTGCTAATGAACGAACCGTGCGTTTTTGGTTTAAACGCTTTCGTAATGGAAACTTCGACTTGAAGAACGAACCACGTGGAAGACCGCCCACACATGTGAATAACGCTGAATTGAAGGAGATGGTGGAAGCCGATCCGAGTCAAACTACCCAGGAATTAGCGGCATGGTTTAACGTTACCTTACCTACAATATTGACTCATTTGCATCAAATCAATAAGATAAAAAAATATGAAAAATGGGTGCCTCATGATTTGACTGATCTGCAGAAAGAAACGCGTGTTGAAACTTGTGTTGCCTTGTTGACTCGGTACAGAAATGAAGGAATATTGGATCGAATTGTGACATGTGACGAAAAGTGGATTCTTTACGATAACCGAAAGCGAGAAATGCAATGGCTGACCCCAGGTCAAACGCCGCAACAGTGCCCTAAGGCAAAGTTTACCAATAAAAAGGTAATGGTAACTGTTTGGTGGTCTATTCATGGTGTTATTCACTATAGCTTTCTCAGGTCTGGTCAAGCAATAACAGCAGATGTTTACTGTGCCGAACTTCGAACAATCATGACGAAACTAGCAGTGAAACAGCCCCGACTCGTGAATCGATCTTCACCATTATTGCTCCATGATAACGCAAGACCTCGCCAGACCTTGCTCCAACGGACTACCATTTCTTTCGTGATTTGGACAATTTTCTACATGGTAAAAAATTTTCTTCCCAAGAGGCAGTACAAAATGCTTTCACACAGTTTGTCGAATCTACATCCCCAGAGTTCTATCCCAAAGGCATAAATGAACTTCCGATTAGATAGCAACAATGTATAGATAATGAGGGTCAATATTTTGATTAAATAAATATGTTACATTTTAGAAAAAAACGAGTTTTAATTTTTCAGTACAAATCGGCAATTTCATACTTTAACCCCTAATATATATTTACCGATATATACGTATTTTTGTTGGTTTAGTAGATCATTTAACCATTTATTGTATCCCGTAGTATCTGTATTTTTATCTATTCAGAAGAAAAATAAAATTTTAAACAAACGCAGTGAGTCAGTTGCTCTGCTGAATGAATGATTTAAACAAAGCCAGTGAGTCAGGTGCTCTGTTGAATGAATGATTAAACAAAGTCAGTGAGTCAATTGCTGTGCTGAATGAATGATTTAAACAAAGCCAGTGAGTCAGGTGCTCTGCTGAATGAATGATTAAACAAAGCCAGTGAGTCAATTGCTGTGCTGAATGAATGATTTAAACAAAGCCAGTGAGTCAGTTGTTCTGCTGAATGAATGATTTAAAAAAAGCCGGTGAATCAGTTGCTCTGCTGAATGAATGATTTAAACAAAGCTAGTGAATCAGTTGCTTTGTTTAATGAATGATTTAAACAAAGCCAGTGTTTCAGTTGCTCTGCTGAATGAATGATTTAAACAAAGCCAGTGAGTCAGTTGCTCTGTTGAATGAATGATTTAAACAAAGCCAGTGAGTCGGTTGCTCTGCTGAATGAATGATTTAAATAAAGCCAGTGAGTCAGTTGCTCTGCTGAATGAATGATTTAAACAAAGCCAGTGTGTCAGTTGCTCTGCTGAATGAATGGTTTAAACAAAGCCAGTGAGTCATTGCTCTGCTGAATGAATGATTTAAACAAAGCCAATGTGTCAGTTGCTCTACTGAATGAATGATTTAAACAAAGCCAGTGTGTCAGTTGCTCTGTTGAACGAATGATTTAAACAAAGCCAGTGAGTCAGTTGCCCTACAGAATGAAAGATTTACGACGTTATAACAGTAATTATCCTTCGATTACGAAAATAAAAGAATATCTGTGCAAATTTTCTTACACAAGATGTTTTCTTACACAATATAAGCGTGGTTTTCTGTAGACCATTTTTTGTGTATGTTTTTCTTTTTATTTTTTTTATTTATGGACGAAGGTGGCAGAGGAGCATACAGTCCACCTGCCCTTTACCTGGGTACCTTTAAGCTCAGAAGATCAAATCAAAACTCAAGATGTTAGGAACGTCCACTATCTTGGGATGTTGCGATTCTGATTATTATTAAATACATATATTTTTTCCCCTTCGAAATTGATATCTACTAGTCCAGACAAATCCGCTTTGTAAATTTATTTTTATTGTCCACAAACTGAAAATATTTTTTTAAATTATCGATCTTATATTGCTAATTTTTATTGTTAGGTGTCAAGATGATAAGGCGATTAATTTATATAGAACTACATAGCTACCCGTATATAGGTTTTGTTGGATTGTTTGCAATTCTATTTCGGCCTATAAGATACACACTTTCTTTCAAAATTCGCTATATATTCAAAATCATTAGAGCTCCAATTGAAAAAAGAACTTTAATTTGTAATTATAAATTATCTGTAGTGTAGTATTTGTTCCATTAATTATGACGATTTAATGCTTTGAAGCATTGTTTAATTTCCTAGTCATTCTTTTCTCAAAAATTCCCTAAAATTCCAAAGGTTTTTCCTAAAATAGTACTTCCCGAAGTGCAATGAGGCGCATATTTCAACATTAATTTGTTTAAGTACCGAAGTCGCCAGAATGGCTAAACTTGATTAAATTACATACTTCTATCGAATTATATTAAGTCACAGCTATTGACGACTCCTATTTACTTTGCCAAGTGATTAGGTTTCTGTAAATTAGAATTTTGCGATGTAATAAGAGTCACAATGTTTCACAAATGTCACTACATTTCTGTGTACTGCACAATATCTTTTTGACACTTATATCACTATGGTATAACGTGTTTAATTTAATTTTATTCATGATTATTATTAGATAGGAACTAGGAACCATTAAATTTAGACAAGTGCTTACGCAATGATATCGTCGACTTTGTACACTATTAAACGAAAACATTTTGTTAAAAACATAAAATAACGATTAAGGAAGGACATTGCCATGGTATTTTTTATAATATCCCACTTGACATAATTTGTTATTCCTATTCCAAGGAGATCTTTGTACTTTGTATGAGTGTACTCGTATTACGTACAAGTAATAATCTAATTTGCTTATATTATGTTAGTACCTTCGTAATTCTAAGTAGACACACGTTTGAGTAATATTTCATAGAGTTAAGAAAAATTTAAAAAAAATGTATATAACTACTATCTGCATGCATAAAAAACTGCTTATGTAAATCCACGAATGCTGAACACGTTGCGTGTTCTGTATTCATTATTTGATAATCTTGTGATTTTTTATAAACATACAACTGGCCTTATTAATCTAGAATATTTTATTATTAAGAAAATCACTGTGCTCCATACCACAGACCAAATTTTGTAAGAAAAATCGGGTAAATAGAATTTTCATAAAATGAAGCAAGATATGTTCCTAAGTTCGGTTACGGAGGTCCTAAAAAATTTATAAACAAATACCTAAACAGTACAGATTTTGCACGTAAACATTGGTCATCGGGAATATTCGGGTATCTGTGGCAAATATCCAATTCATAAATATATAGAGCTACTAACACCCCCAAAATATTTACTTCAATAGATAGTAAATTTTATACGTATATATTTGTTGTCGTCCACTGTTACCGACCTCATTTTAATTACCTTTTTATATTTAATTTTCAAAAAGATATCCTGTCAATGTAATGATATTGTGTGATGGATGTCAAAATTCTTCACTAACGCCTTAAAAAGCCACATTAGTATCCATTACATGTATAAGTGTTGCTTTCATAAAGATGCTCAAGAATTCAAAACAAGGAAAACCCATAAATAAATAAGCCGGTGAATTTATTATTTCATTTAATTTAAAACTACGTCCGAGTAAAACTATTGTAACACGATACAACAAAGAGTTCGTGATGCAACTGGTCCTTCCCGTACCAGTATACGTAAAATTGTAAGAGCTCATGACTACAGCTCGAATTCATCAGAAACTCAAAAACAAGGTAGACCGAAAAAATAATTCTTATAGAATCTTGACGAATTTAACTATCCTGTGGTAAGAAGAATGATGCATAATTTTCCTTTAAGGTTGAAGCAAGTGCCGACACTCAAGTCTTTAAAACTGAAACTAACAGAACCCATTGATTTCAAAGTATGCGAGAGTACATTACTAAAAATTTTTCGTCAGTTGCGTTTTGGTTCACTAACAGGAAATTTTGATGGAAAAGGATGATGTAAGATTGAAACGGATAAAATTCTTAGTTTTGATTAAAAGATTTGGATCTGAAGGCAGAGAAATTGTATATATGGATGAAACTTATGTACATACGTCATATATCACAGATAAAACTTGGACTGATTCCACAGGAAAAGGTATAAAACAAGCAATTTCTACAGGATAATGTTTTATTCCCGGGGTTTTATTAATGTATATATATATAAATCTGCAGATATAACAGGAGACTATTATAATGAGATGAACGGCGACAATGATACAAAATTCAATACTGGTCGTTGATAATGCTGCATATCATAATAAATATGTGGAGAAGCCTCCGAATTTAAATACATTGAAACAAGATATGATAAACTGCTTGGTAAACCATAATAACATCGATCCAACTTGAACAAAGCCACAAATTTACCAAGTTATTCTTCGTCATAAGAAAAGATTTGTGGAATATTCTATTGACAAAATTTTAATTGAATATGGACACACTGTATTGAGATTACCGCCGTATCATCCATTCGGATTTCAATCCCATTGAAAACATATAGTCGCAGCTTATGGGTTATGTACGAATATCTCAAAGAAATGTTGATATGAGTATGACCTCATTAAATAAAATATTATTGGAAAAAATTGATATGATTGGTCCAGATGAAAGGAAAAAGTTTGTGATCACGCAATCAAATGCGAAGATTAATATAGAAAACAAAAACATACTGTGGATGATTTTATGGATAGGATAATAATTAATACGTCTGAGAGTTCTGATGATCCTGAAAGTGATAATGAATACTATTATTTTGATTATGACATGGAAGATATTGAATACGAGGGGTGATCAAAAATTAGTGAGAACGACATATATACTCCTTGGTAAGAAAAAAAATAAATACTGGCAGGCATAGCTCAGATATTTGTAATATTAATAAAGAAAAAGTCTTCGATTCTCTTTTGTTTTTTTTTCTGAATGTAGTCATTTGTTTGCTTCGTGTCGGAACGTGTTCTCGAAAATGGAGAAAAACGAAGTGCGAGCCGTTATTAAATACCTCTGTTTAAAAAAGTTAACGACGCAAGAGATTCACTGCGATTTGGAGGCAACATTAGGAGAGTCTGCTCCGCCGTATTCCACTGTCGCAAGGTGGGCTTCTCAATTTCGAGTAGGGAGAACGAGCACGGAAGACGAACATCGTTGCGGCCGCCCATCGACGTCAGTCACCCAAGAAAATGTTGTTAAAGTCGAGAAAATTGTATTGAGCGATCGAAGAGCTACCATCCGTTACTTAGTTCAAGAAACGGGCATTTCATATGGAAGTATTCAATCCATATTGAAACAATCTTTGAATATGAGAAAAGTCTCCGCAAGATGGGGGCAGAAAATGTTAACAGACAGTCAGAAACAAAATCGACTTGACATTTCGAAGACATTGTTGGACAAGTTTCAAGAAGATTCTGAAAACTTTTTGTCTCGTTTCGTAACAATGGACGAAACATGGGTCCATCATTTTGATCCCGAGACAAAACAGCAATCTTCACAATGGAAACGGCCATCATCACCGACCCCGAAGAAGTTTCGTGCCGTGGCATCGGCTGGCAAGATTATGGCCTCAATATTTTGGGACTCGGAAGGGATATTGTTGATTGATTACCTGGAGCGTGGAACCACTATTAGAGGCCAATATTATGCAGCATTAATTCCCAAGTTGAGGAATACCATCAAAGAGAAAAGGAGAGGGAAACTTCGAAGGGGCGTGCTGTTTCATCACGACAACGCACCCGCGCACAGCTCGGCAGTTGCAATGGCTGCCATTCAACAAGCTGGCTTCGAATTGGTTGACCATCCCCCTTATTCACCAGATCTGGCGCCTAGCGATTTTTATCTGTTCCCCAAATTGAAAGAATACTTAAGGGGAAACAGGTACGAAGACGATAACGAGGTGATAGATGCCGTGGAGAGCTTTTTGCAGGACCGAGACAAAACTTTTTTTTTGAAAGGATTGAAGCCTTGGAAAAGCGCTGGACTCGGTGTGTAGAGAGACTCGGAGACTAAGTAGAAAAATAAATTATTAAGTTATCAATAGTCATTATATTCTATCTCATTCTCACTACTTTTTGATTTATCCTCGTACATACCACCAGGGGGTCAACCAAAATCTCCTAAATGATCGTTAACATTTGACTGATGATTGATAAAGGACATAAAGACGACATTACGACCTCATAAAGGTTGCGGGCACCCGCTGGATGCAGGTCGCTGCCGATAGGTCTAAATGGCGGACAATGGGGGAGGCCTATGTCCAGCAGTGGACGTCCAAGGGCTGAGAAGAGAGAAGAGATGATTGATATACTCGTATAGGTGCTGTGATATATGTAGTACGTGCGAGATAAGATGATTGTTGATTTTTTAAGATATAAATAATGTGAATAAGGTTAATAAAAGCTTACTTATTATAATTAATTATCTATTAAGTATGCAAATATATATAAATAAATAAATAAGATCTAAGTAGAAAACATTTAATACGATTATTTAGCAATATAGTGATTTATTTAGTAAAGATATAATGTCATTAGTTTTTCAAGGGAAAATAACAGCTCCATATAATTCTCTGCACTGATTCTTGACATTTTCATAGAGATTTATCTCGTAATAAAGTATGCAATTAGAGGTACGGTAATTCATAGACGTGGATGACGCATTCGGGTGTTTCCGGAATAGCCGATAGCCAATATTTTCGTAATGTATCTGTACCTATTATTAACATACCTATGTTTAAATAATAATTAGTCGAAAATTAGACCGGTTGTAATACGTAGATTAGAATATGAAAGCCACAACAAATATTGTGGTTTTCTTTTACCTCTAATTTTAAAGGAAAATAAATATCTTAGTCATTTTGTGTGTTATGAGATTTTGTGCGAATTTTGTGAGTTTGTGTGTATGTGGAGGGTAATCCCCGGAACCACTGCACCTATTTGAAAAATTCTTTCACCATTTGAAAGGTAGATTATTCCAAATGGACATAGGCTATATATTATATAAAAAAAACTCTTATAAACCGAAGCGAAGTGAGGGCGGGTCGCTAGTTATCTAATAATTTGATATGCGTAAGTAGTCGATTAGAATTAATATTTGCAAAAAATATGCGTACCTAACCAGAACTTCTATTTATATAACTACTTATTTTTTATGTTTATGAGTCATGTCATGCGTCATGACATGACTTCGAATTTTTTATGTTGCCTTTGTTTAAATTTTGCGGATGTAACTTATTATCGAATGTTTAATTATTTTTTAAGTATCTTTTTCCACTTCTCTAAATACGCTTTAAATTGAGCAGGCGTGTTATTTTCTGTAAACAAGTAATATTTTGGTTCACATGTATTTACTTGTTTTAAGTTCAAATACATTTCCTAATACCGGTTTTGGCTCAAAAGCAAGGATTTTCCTTATACTATAGAAGTCGGAACCACATGTTCACAATGCAACGAGAGAATTAAATTTTGTTCTTCTTGCATGTTAGGTATTGGTTTCGGGCTATTTTGCGATATTTTGGTATCAATGATAGATCAATGCATCACTGAAATATTTTCCATGCACATTATCTGATCACACACAACGGCAGCTTAACAATAGATATTAAGTATGGCAATAATACAAAGGGATTTTATAACTATCATTAGTTTCCTTTCATTAGATCTCCGAGACGAAGTAAGGTTTAATTAGCGCAAGAATTATTATTCATCGCTGGAGATGCTTCATAACCAGCTTAAGCCAGTTTAATATTGCTACCTTCAACGTCTGTAAGAAAATATAGGTGACTTGAAACCAAGTTAATCCCTTGCAACGGTTAGATTGGCGTAAAACACGTTTAAATTGATAGATTAAAGGGCTGCAAATTTGTAATTTGGAAGATCAGAACAGCAAAGCAAATGCAGCGCAATGAGTTTTTTTTTTCAAACCGGAATGCAACGCGTGCAAAGAAAATTATACATAATTTATGTATTTAATATAATAAACAGATTTATTACAGATTGTTATTTTCGTCTCAACAGAGCATCAGCGAGTCGGAATATTGCCGATGCATTTAATCATTGCATCTTGCAAGTTGTATAACTTGTTACATATTTATTTATTTTTAAGGAAGATTACAGACATGTTAAAAATATTGTAATTACCGTAACCGTAGCCTTTTGTCGTACACTGCTGGGCACGGGCCTCTTCATTGCCTTGTGCTTGAGGGATGTATGGACTTAAAACGCCACGCCTGGTCGAGCGGGCTTGCGTGTCCACAGTTCCTCAGCGCTTGCGGTAGCGGTTTTGTTATTCCTTAGTCGCCTTTTACGAGACCCATTCCACGGGAAGAGACGGGACGGTACTATTCTAAACCTGGCTCTTCGAAATCAGTCTTTAATTAAGTGATCGATTAGGAGTATCGTTCGACTCAACTCTTATTTTCTTATTTAATTAAGAACCTATAAAACAAATAATAAACGAATACCTTAATAGTAGGTAGCCGTTGAGAAATGTTTGTAGTATTTTAGCTGCTGATTGGGTACTCATGATGTCGTCATGTCCTTTCACTGAGTATACCAAGTTCGTAAATAGCTTCTAGGCAGTAGAGTGTACGTATATTAATCGTGAGTATTTTGGCCCAAATGACGAGGCTAATGGGATTCAATACAGACGAACGAACGTGGGTATTTCATATTTAATAGTATTGGACAATGTAAAATTCTATGATCATAGTTCTTTATTATTATTATGTGTATGTTTTTATTAACTAAATCCAGATTTATGATTTCTAGTGCTTATGACTTTTCTTCGGCGGGCCTTGGAAGAAGCCTATATACAGCAATGGAGATGCATAGGCTGATTGGTGTGGTTTTTTTATGGTAAATGAGGAAGACTGACATGTGGTCCACGTGATGGTAAGTGGCTACCGCCGCCCATGGCCACATGCAATACCGGGGAGTAATTCCATGCATAATTCTACTTACAGCTTTCTTGAAGAGTCCCATGTCATAGCGTAGCGAGAAAACCTCAGCAGGCAGTTCTTTCAACAACTGTCGGGTTCGCAGCATGAAGTGTCATGATGACCGCACTGTGCGGAACGACTCTTTGTCAAGGAAGTGAGGATTAACCATGACGGGAGGTGCGATGGTAAAAACCCGAAGTTGGCATCAAATTGAACAATTCTTCAGAACATTGCCCGTTATACAGGTGGTAGAACACGTAGAGGAACGCAACGTCTCTCCCATATGAGGAGTTCTAGATCGCCTAGTGCGCCTGTGACAGTGGGATCGTCGACAATTCGAACAGCTAGTCGTTGGATGGAGTTAAATGGGTCCAACTGATATTTCGGTGCACCGGCCCAGAGATGTGTGCAGTACACCACATGGGATACCTGCGCTTTGTAAAGCATTAAACGTTTGAATTTATTATGCAAAATTAAAGTTAATTAAACTTATTTTTTTACAAATTCCGGGTTTGCTTGCTATGATTTTTACTCTAGTGCAAGAGCAATAAATTCGCTAATAAGCTTGAGCGAACTCCCGGGTAGTAGCACCGCTCACACGCTGTAGTGCGAGGTACACGTGAGGAGGCCTCTGTCTCTTACGTTATAGATTTTACATTGCAATTGTAACATTTAATATTTGCGCATAAAGGGAATTACTAAGTACCTATACTATGCAGGTATTACCTATAAGTAACTTAAACTTTGGTAAAGAAGAATTATGAAAGTCCTGGTGGATTCTATAAAATTATGACAGCAAGTCTTTCGACAGAGTTACTTCATTAGTTACGAGTCATTTTGTTTAGTAATTAGTGTATCTACATGTTTTAATTCAAACTTTGTAAATTCATACAACACCTACACTTTATAATTTTCACCCGTAAGGCTTCTAGACAACTTATGGTTTCACTACCAACAAAGTGTTTGTAGCGTTATCAAATGTTACATTCGTTCAGCCGAATTATACGCGAGTAGTAGCACCGCTCACACGCTGTAGTGTGAGGTACACGTGAGGAGGCCTCTGTCTCATCATAAGTTATAGATTTTACATTGCAATTGTAATGTTTAATATTTGCGTATAAAGGGAATTACTAAGTATACTGTTTTATTCTACTATTGAGTACTATTGAGTAGGATTTTTGTGATACTGCTAAAATGAAATCTGTCAAAAAATTTACCAAATTATGAGGAATTTAGATGTACAGAATTACATTGCTGAAACTATGGTACGATATAGTTTCGTAACATACTATTTTAGAAGTAACGGACTACTTCTGAAAAGCTCTAAAACAAATTTAATTAAAGACAACAGTTGTAAAATGTTGAAAAAAAAGAACATTAAATCAAGTACTCGTACAAGCTATCAGCAAAGAAAATAAAGGTCGAATAGTAACGCAACCAATACTAGGCCTCTATATCTAACTCTTACCAGAGACCTTGTTTTTGCCGAACAAAAAAATAAAAAAAATATGCAAGAAATATTTTTGCTATAATCAATGCAGGTCAGTATCCAGAGCTAAAGAACGTTTACCGATACAATCAATTTCGTTCGGCTTCGTTCGGCTCAGCGGAGTGGTGTTACACAATTTTATAACTGCTCGTGCTGCGTTACCCTGCTATAGCAGGCCATAGTTTCGGTTAAACAAAAACTTAATCAGTTGCCAAAGACACCTCGAGGCAACAACAGCAATGTTTCTGAAGTGCCTTTAAAGTGGTTATTTGATATAAGTGGACGCAAGGACCAAGGTCAAAGTCAACAACCATTATATTACGTTTATATGCATATAAGAAGATTTCCGCGCGCGATTCGAGTGACCGATGTTGAGTAAATGAGACGCTTCGCCGTCTGTCCTTTCCCGGATAGCTAATCAAAATTTCCCGATCGAAAAAAGTTTTTAACGAGCTACGGAGTAAACGGATCCATTGTGCCATGGAAATGATCGAGTCGCGCTTCGAAATGTACGAAAATGCACACAGTTTGGAGATGAATTTTAATTTATAGAATATTTTATGACGCTTGTTACTAATGCAACTAATATAAAAATCTGTGATTATTCTGTTTGTGATTATTTATTGGTGGATAATAATTTATTAGTGAATAATGTCATTGATGACAGTGAATAATTCATCATGCCATTTAGTTTCATTCTTTATTGGTGAGTGATTTATATTTTTTTTTATTCGGGTAACGCTTTTCCATCGGATTTTAATTATTTCGTTTATTATCAAAAAAATAAAATAGGACGATTGAAAAGAGTATGAAAAGGAAACATTCCGGAAACGGAGAATATCTCGTCTTTTTATTTTCATAAATTATAAAAATGCCATATAAAATTATTTTCAAATATATTCTTGAGAATAATATTCTAATTTTTTTATATCATTCTGTTAACCGTCTATAAAATAAAAAAGTTTCGTTTGTTTATGATTGAATTAAAACCGAGATAAATGACTCAGTGTTCGCCTGAATACTGCTGAATTCGAAAATTACTCAAAGATTATCATAAGATTGTCATGAAAAAATTTAAATATGTTATATATCTACGTTTAAAATATTAAGATTATTAACGTTACATAATCATTTTATTTGAAAACGTTATAAAAAGTAGATCTGGCATATGAACGTTCACAATTCTTAAGGACTTCTTAACGAATACGACTTGACTTGGCGTGATACGAATTCTCGATAACTTAGTATAATTTCTGACTTCACCACTAACTACTCGGCTATGAGTGGGCAGGAAACCCCCTCGTTATTAAAGGGAACGCCTATGACTTGCAGTGACATATATATGTTATATGCGACTGATTGCATTGCAATTACATTTATCATATTATAGCAAGAAAAACCGCCAAATTATTTGTCATACGATCGAAGGTCAGATTTCAGAAAGTTTTACGTCATTTTGTTCCCCAAATACAATGGGTATTACGAATATAAATGTAATGTTACAGAAGTAACAGCAAATAATTATGATATTAGTAAATAAATTAAAACATTCTTAAATTCTTAAAACTTCTTCTTAAACATTCTTAAAATTTATGAGTTTGTTGGAAACGAATGACTGGTTTCGGCAAAACTATAATGAGTAAATCAAATATGCAATATACAATGTACAAAACATATTAGATACGTATTCGTATTTCTTTTGTAAACGCTCAAAATAGACATGAATCAATTGAAAATTCAGAAGGCCACAATCATGCCTGTTTTGTTCTTCTCCGTACGTAAAGAAATTTGATGAATAGTCTTTTCAAAAGCAATGTTTTATCGATACGGTTAGCATTCCATTATTGCCTTGCGGTTACTGAGATATTAAAAGCCTTCGTAATTACAAAAGCAGGCATATGTGCTGTATCAGGGCATCACAGGCTAATGCAGTACAGTGGGTACGTAAGTGTTGTTCAATTACAAGTTTGCAGTACAAACTTAGTGTAAATATTATTAAGCAAAACATAGAACTGAGATTTCTCTACATTCATATATTCCGTGAAGCAAAATATATGAATGTAATTAAATTTAATTAAGATTGATCATTCAATTGATTAAATATGATTTTACCTCTTTAATAGCTATTGTCTGTCTATACGCTGGTTTACTCATGTCTATAAGTATCTATAGTTCACTATAAGTAAACCAGCGTAATGTTTCAGTTTCATATGAACAGAATGATTTATAGCTGTATATCTGTGGAGAATTGGCTGAAATTGGACCATAAAATGGTAATAAAGTCGCAACGAGCGAATGATTGGTGTTTATGTCTGTTCCAGGTGTCACCGAGGTGTGTTTCATGCAGGCGCCAGTAGGCCAGTGTACATACTGTTGTCCGAGAAATGACACATTGGATATACAATATAAGTTATTTACCAGGTGAGTAGTAAATATAATAATTCTGCATGTGTATTAAGCAATTATTATTTTTGTCTGTGACATAAATCCTCTGCATTTGGGTAGTGGCGCGATAGGAGCTGTGAACAAGATTCTGCAAGGTCGGCAGCGCACCCGCAAGCCCCCTCCTGGTATTGCAGGTGTTCATGGGCGGCGGTGATAACTTACCATTATGTGGCCCGCCCGCTCGTCTGCTAACTATAAAAAAATACAGAAATAAAGAGAATAAAATTTTAAATGTAAAAGGAAAATTAAAATTCTTAAGACTCAATACTTTCCTACTCCTTTATATTTTAATTTTTCATAATGTATGCATGTAATGTTACGTGTATTTATGTTCTATAAGTATCTATATACATATTTTATTAATGCATGTTTTTTTCCATTATTCTTTTCATTTATTTTTAATTTTACTTTGTGTTTCTGCTTCCTTGATTGCACCGCCGTAATTATTTTTTCACTCCTGAAGATTGGCTAGAAGACAATGGCATTAAGCCCGCCCATTATACTTGTGCAATAAAGTGGCTAATTAAATTCTAAAAGTACAATAAATAAATATTATACTTTTAGAAGCACTAACAATATATATATATAAATTAAATGTGTTATTTAGGAATATTTTATTTTGCATCTTTCAGAGCGAATCCAAGAAATTTCCAATTAATTCCGCCTGGAAACAGTAGAGCATTATTTAGGACTAATTTCAATGCTGCGAATCCAACCGTCATATATCTTATGGGGTTCTCTGAAGCCGTCACCGGAGCGAGCACTACTACATTAAGAGACAGTAAGTTATTAAAAGTATTACTTAGTCGGTCTAGGATAATAATAGTGTATGTATTTTGAATTTCAAGCCCAGTTTTTAAATTTTACTTGAAACACTTGTAAAGTATTTACCATATCACGATCAATTGATCACACACGATCTTCAAAATCCCACAAAGTATAGCTACTCCCGTGAATTTATTTTATCTCTTCTTCAGTTCGAACTAACGTATTTTTATTGGACACAATAGGTATAGTTATTAGTAGTCGTAATTGTAGCGGGCAGAGGTGTAAACTGTAATCTAGCATGTTGGCTAATGCGTGTTGGATACTTTTTGCCTTTTAAGCCTAATTTGAATACAATTGAAGAGATTTAAAGATTGAGCAAAGATTCCATGTCTTTATGCTCCGAGGTATTCGAACAAAAGTAAAAATAAATTTCAATTATCACACGAAAAGAGTTGAACAATAAATCTCTAATAGTATTAGGTAATAGTATTAGGTAATAGTATAGGTAATAGTATTAATCTAATAGTATGTTGAACGTTTTGTTACTTTCTTGAATAGACATGACACCACTAAGGTTTAAAGCAGCTTAAACTACTTACAATGCTCTTATCGATGTCTATCGTGTTGGAGATGTATCTCAAGCTATCTGCCACTCTAGACTAATGGCGAAGTGCTGTATAACTTGTTGATAAGTGGAATTCTTTGTCATTATAAAAGAAAACACTGGTTTTATTCTCGACCGATACTTGGATAATTA
This sequence comes from Sesia apiformis, assembly GCA_914767545.1. Classification (NCBI taxonomy): domain Eukaryota; kingdom Metazoa; phylum Arthropoda; class Insecta; order Lepidoptera; family Sesiidae; genus Sesia; species Sesia apiformis. The sequence goes on from OU611963.1 coordinate 5,535,794, forward strand.
CTTCTACAATTAGTGAGTATCCCATCACTTTTTATTCAATCACTTGATATTTAATCACTAATATTTAATATATTTTAATCATTTCGATAAATGTTCATAAACAAAGATAAATAATTAGTGAGAGAGCATCGGTTGTTAATGACGTGTATTTGACTTCGGTACTTAGAGTCTGTCTAATGAAACGTGTCAATTCAAAATGGCGGTAAATTTAAGAATCTTATAGCTGTAAACACTGAAAATACTCTGAAATATCAATTTGATACTTTCATTATTTAATTTTTTAAACATACCTTTTTCAGGAATTTGCTTATTCTCTAAATAGTAAATAAATAGTCTCTAACAGAAATAGTACAAAGTCGCTATTTCTGTCTGTCTGTGTGTGCGCTTAGTGAATATTGGTTTGTTTAACTCATATTTTTAGAGGAAACAAAAAAAATAAATCCAGCAAATCCCATTGTATATATCTTTATATATATCAAACAAATCATATTGTATGTAGGTATTATATCTTTGTATTACATTCAGGTTTTTATCTGTACGAGTCTCTCAGGGTGTTAAATCTAACTAATCGAAGTGTACTTGTGATGGACAATGCAAGAAATTTTCAAAAAACAAAGTCATATCTACAATCACGAAATTCTAATGCTGCCTTCGTTTTATTGCGATTTTAAAGAATCAATTATGTTATTGATCTTGAGTTTCAACTCCTCATCATTTATACTATCTGAAAGCAACCAATAGTTCTGTTAATTGTAAATAAAATAGCAGTAGAATCAAATTACCAAAAATGTCGAGAGTAGGTATCGAAATCTATTGCTCCTCATACAAAAACTAACCTGTAAGCGTAGAATGTTGCCATACTAAAATTTTTAAAAATACCGATCGACACGTTTCATTAGACAGACTCTAGCTCAGGCCACAGATATGGGATTATATTTACTTACAAATATTCCGTTTCTTAGGTTTATTTACGGGTAATTTCTGAAGCAATGAAGGACAATGCAGTTTACACAAAATATTTAGTAAGAGTTTATCTTGTGCAATTAATTCAGCTTTATAATTGAAGCCATATTGATACGGGAAACTAAAAATAGTGTTCTATTGACATTCTGTGGAAAAAACACCCACCTGCGCCGTACATTGCTTTCCGAAATTTCTACGGAAGTGATACGTAGACAATTTATAAATGTGACAAACAGAGGTGTTGGCACTAAACTAGGCGGCTGGAAGGTTGCACCGGCAGGCGTGAGCTATTAGGTTCAACTTCCGGCAGAGACAAATGTGAAGCTCTGCGAGCTTTAAAATATGTACCCAATTTATCATTTGAGATTTTGGCGTTTTAAATAGATTTTAAATAGCTAAATATGTGTACCGAATTACATATTAAGAATACTACGGTTAAGTGTGGGAGGTGGTTTTACGAACTTAGTTGATCATTACTACATTCATTCAGGTCATGTCTGTCCAGGTTAAATCGTTACAAAAGGGGGAGGAAATATTTTATTGAATACGCTTGACGATGGTAATGTACGATCGATTAGATTGCATTTTGGTCAACTACACTGAGACTCGTGAGTTCAAACTTCAGCTGTAGTACGACGACTTTCAAGCCTAAGGAACTTTTAAATTATATTCATTACTCCTCGCAGGTGATGGAAACCATTAACCTACGTGGTCAAAAATAAAAAAAAAAAATTGGGGAAATGTATAAAAATAAAAATATTTTTATGTTACCTACAAATGTAAACTATTCCGTGAATCGGAAAAATATGCAACGTTGTCAAACTGTTGAGAAAGAAAATTGGCAAGTGAAACCCCCTAAAAAGTTAAAAATAAAATATAAGAAAATCAGTAAATTTATTTATATTCCTGAAAGAAGACATGTTAAAAGGGTTTGAATAAGAATCAAAAATCCCACTGATAGGGGATGATTTAGAAAAAATAGTCGGTATATTAGACAAAGACTAAGAATACAAAAAAAAATATGGAGAGTTGTTGGAGAAAATTTCAAGCTCAGAAAAGTCCTACAATAAAAGTTGTTAATTTTGATGATAGAAGTTGAGTGTTGAGAGATATGTATTTATCAATACCTGTATAATCCTCGTATAACAGAATATATTTATTTCGGAGCAGAAGTTCGGTCTTGATGTTAGTAATTACCACAGCAAGATTGTCGATGAAGTCTTGCTAAATCGCTGCTAGTCTTCATCTTTCCCTTCATTATCTAATTACGTATTGTAGTTCCTTAGGATCAATGTCATGTTACTATTGTATAAATGTTTACTATAGATAGCTATATCTGAGTTAGTACAAAGAATATGAATATGAAATAAATTACAATTAAATGAAGCGTAACTAACGTATTTGTATTTGTTGAATAAAAGTTTCATTCATTTGTTCCTTTGTTCATTAATTCATTCGTCTGTTCGTTCATTCATGCAATCATTCACGAATGCCAAATCATATTGATAGCCAACAATTTTGAGTGCAACTGCCACCGATAGGTAGATTGTAATTTATTATATACTAGCTGACTCGACAGACGTTGTCCTGTCCAAATTTCAATAAAAAAAATCCATAATTTCAAATTTCAATGTTTTTTTTTCCTGAAAACTTTTCCAGGACCACAACGAACAAAACAAAAAATAATTACGCATATCCATCGTTCAAATCGTGAGTTATGGTTTTGAGTTCATACAAAAATCCCATAGAAAAAAGCACTTTCAGTTTATTCGGACTATTACGAACATTTAAAAAAAAATAGAGATCGGCGGAGTTCTCAAGTGATGCGCTTACCAACGAACAGCATTTAATTTTTATTTATATAGATTATTATACATTCCTTAGACTTTAATAAATTCTCGTGTTTCTTCACAATCTTATTTCGACCTATCTTTTCTCACAATGGAGCTAGTGGAGTTCGAATTTATGTACTCATTACCCAACGGGGTAATAACGATTTTAAATTTTGTTTAAAAAATCTAGGAGAAAATTGAACTGGTCACACTTCTTTTTCGGGCCATTCTCAGTAATTCAATTCATAACACAAAACAGCTTCAAGCGATAGTTCACTTGAAGCTAGTAGTCTGGGAAAAATAATTCCCACTATTTCAATGATTGAACTGATCAACTGAACTAGTGGAAATGTAGGTCAGTGTTAAGATACGTATAAGCTCTTGCTGTCTGGTACTCTAAAGTCTTGTAAATAGCCAGTTTGTTCTCGCTGAAAGTAGGTTCACGATTTTTAATGAGCTCATCGATCCAGCAGTCAGCCCCCACATGTGTCCACTAAGTGTGACCTTTCTTATTCTTAGCCCATCTTACTAATGGCCGTGTGTGTCTGTTTCGTAAGAGGCTGAATACACAATTAGAAGCATAACTACACATAATCTAATTAGAATGATGTCACTTGGACAGGGTCGGGAACTTGACATTAGCCTATTTCAGGATCTCCGGGTAAAGTTCAGAGTAAGCTAAGCGACAATTAAAGTGACCGGTAAATAATTGTGGCGTCACATTTCACCAAGTCCGAGTATCGCTAATAGGTGAAATCGGCTCTTAATTGCCGATTAGTAATAATTGTTAAGTAATAAATCGTAACTTTACTCGAAGGCAGTAAAATAGGTCCCAAGAAAAGATATACGTCTAATATGAGATAATAATTCAGGAAAAAGTTTTAATTTATTAGATGATATTCTACGGAAACGTAGGTAGTTATTTATTGTTATTGTACTGCTCTCAAATAAACAAGTTTGAGAGCCAATTAGGAATTAAAAGAAATGATTCTTATTCACGGTATCCGGAAAAATAATAATTCAACTTATTTCATTTTATCTTTATTATGTCGCATTATCGTTTAGCGTTTTGTTTAAATTAGCATCGTCAATTAATTTTAATTATTTATTTAGCTTTTGTTAACGTACAGATCGTTCGTTATAATGTCTCGTTATAACGAATTGTCAGCTAACTATGGGAACGAAACCCATGGGAAGAGATGTGGTTGTGTTATTCTAAAGCCGTGAGTGAAAAGTGAGTAACACTATAAAAAATTGTTTCAGCATTCTTGTCAAGGGACAACTACAACTTCATAGCAGTGGACTGGGCTCGACTCATCGCATTCCCATGGTAAAGTTTGCTCCAATCTGGTTTCACCGTAGTTTTTCAACTTTTATTTACGTTTTGTAAATACGTTCTAATGAAGTCGTTATTTGAGTTCCGCCTCAGAGTTCTTCAAGTTAAAATACAGTGAATATTTTCTCTGGTGGAAAGCAGTTTAAGTCTTTTATTTATTACATGATGGCCCTCGGCCAAGTACAGTATTGCACTAGATTTATGGAATGGAATTCGTTTAGGAACTAGTGCTGTTACGTAACGTTATGCGGGTACTGTGTATTTATTTTTGCTTTACCATGTTATCTTTGTCATATGACGTTTGATATGTTAGATACTGTCCTAACATTGTTCTATTAAATCGCAGTATAGGCGAATTTTAAGTTTAATAACATTTGTAGAAACCCCTTTTTACGTGCTCATGTGGAACGTATATTCATTCCTAAGTCACTGGATCAAATCTGCCTAGAAAGAACAATTTGTATAATGATACAAGGCCTTGCAGCGAGGCAATAAAACTATTATTGAACGCACTAAATTATATTTTACATTAATTATAAAAAATCTCGAAATAAATTTTCAATTAAAAAATAAAAAAAATCTTTTTTGTATATTTAAAGTAAGCACATAGAAAAGAGTTTCTCCGAGATTTAAAAGGCTTTTACTGCAGAATATGGGTGGTAATATAAATAAATTAATATATTTTCTCTATATTTGTTTGGTGGAGACGATTCTTTATTCTTATTATTCTGTAATCTTATAATCAAATTTTTATAACTAAATCATCTGATAAGGCCGAGTGTCTTCATGTTGAAAACCTTGTTTGGAGATAGCTTTCTATTACTCTACAAAATATTACTCTAACCGACTTCCTAATTTTTATTAGGAGACTATGTACTCCAATATGTAGACTTTATCTAGATTGGTTAGACTTCATCTCTACTATCAATGTTGGCTTTTTTTTTACTCGTATTTTTTTTAATTATTAAGGTATGTATCGGCAGTTCGCAACGCGCGTTATATGGGTACTCGACTTGCGGAGTTTGTCCAGTTTCTGGACGGGGCGGGAGTGCGGGCGTCCTCGCTACACATTATTGGATTCTCGCTGGGCGCTGAGGCCGCGGGATTCGCAGGCAAGCATTTGAGGAGAAGAGGCTTGTTTCTACGGAGGATTACTGGTAAGTAGTTACAAAATTACAATTTAGTTCTACTGGTGACTACCGGGTCAAATCCTAGTTCAATAACAATGACTGCCCATTTCATTGCTTACTTATTACTCTCCCAGGTTTGTTAGTAAAAATCTCTTAAGAGAATAAGCATGTTTTCTCTATGTATTTCTTTTTGTAATTATTTTTCATATTAATTATTGGTGTGTACAAAAATTATAGGTACCTAAAAAAATCGTGTCCTTTGAGTTCTTAAGTCTTGACTACATTATGGACCTTGATAATAATACCCAATATAGGGTACAAGGTACAGGATAGGAGTAGTGTAATGTCCTTTAACTCACAATGGACCAATAATACATAGGGTACAGGGACAGGATAGGAGTAGTGTAATGTCCTTTAACTCACAATGGACCAATAATACATATAATTTCAACAGAAGATCCTGTACACAACCACGGTATTTACTTATAACTTCAATACAGTTTTTTCTGTTTTCCGATATCAAAATTGATTAGGAAGCATTCTATAATCCAATACAAATAATCCTATATTTTTTTTAATAAAGGCGTGTCGAAAGAAAACAGTTTTAGTTTATGCGTATTTTTTGCGTGCCTTTAATAATTTTGCAGTGATTGTCGTGCCTCGCCCCGTGTTACGCAAAAATAAGTTTCAAGCGCCGCAATTTGTAGGTTACAGCGATGTTATCCGAAATGAATATTTTTCACTCGTAGAATAATTTTAAGTAAGACAATCTCTTTTAGAGGTGGTGTTGTTCCTGAGGGCTTGTGGTGGCCGCTTTGTTATCCCTTTGTAGCCTTTTACGACACCCATGTCCAGCAGTGAATACTGAAAGGGCTGGTTGCATTGCATTGCAGAGGCGACATCGGGCTGCTTTCAAGGTTTAAGAACAACCTCACCTAAGTCATTTTAATGACAATTTTAAATGCGTATGTTTCGAAGTGTAACAAAGTTAAATTAAATATGATAACGTTGTTTCAGGTCTAGATCCAGCCTACCCTGGCTACAGTTTATCTAACAGTGAAGCCCACCTCGCAAGAGGTGATGCTGCATTCGTGGATGTTCTCCACACAAATCCAGGACTGTTCGGATTTCCACTACCTATAGGTGATGTGGATTTCTACCCGAATCCTGGCAAATGGATACAGCCTGGTTGCTGGGTAGACGAGCTCCTCAGGAATCGAGAGCTTGGATTGATATGTGAGTATTGGCAACCTTTTCTTTATATTTTATTTGTGAATATTTTTTATGGTAGGAAGATGTGAGACGAGAAAACTGTTCACTTGATGATAGGTAAATGTTATCGCTTATGAATATCCTGGATGTCAACATGTCAATATCAGTTTTGAATGACAAATGTTGGCATGTTCCTGACTGCGCCCCCTACCTTTAAATATTTAGGAGTAGATTTGAAAAAGAGGGTTTAGAATGGTGGGGAATAACAATTATAACGAGTTTTCCTCATACCTTCCCATTCCTCCGTAGGGGATGGGGAGCGAAGTACAATAGGAGAGGGAGATTCCTTTATACTATTATACTCTATGCTCAGCGGGACAGTAAGGAATGGGATAGAATAGCAGTAGCAAATATAAAAGCATGAGAGATATCTGTTACACCTTTATACGAGTAGTCCTCACTCGTTGTGATGGAATGGGAAATCGGTTCTTGCATAATTAAATTAATTCAACTCCGAAACACTGTCGTATTATTTTAAGGCTGTTTTCCATCAGTTCGTAATTTGTAAATATGCAGAATATAGGATTTATTATTGATAAAAGGGTGTTTTTTTTTTTTTTTTTTTTTATAGATTAGTGGGCGGACGAGCAAGCGGTCCCACGTGGTGATAAGTGTTACCGCCGCCCATGGGCACCTGCAACACCAGGGGGTATGCGGGTGCGCCGCCGACCTTGCAAAATCCTATTCACAGCTCTCTTGAAGAACCCCATGTCGTAGCTCAATGGAAAGACCTCTTGAGGCAGTTCGTTCCACAACCTACGGGTTCGCGGTATAAAATAATTTTTGGACCGAACAGTGCGCGACACCTCCGTATCGAGGAAATGCGAATGGACCGCACTTCTGTGACGGGAGGTGCGGTTGTAGAAACCCGAGGTGGGAATTATATTAAACAATTCTTCAGAGCATTCCCCATTATAAAGGCGGTAGAACACACAGAGAGACGCAACGTCTCTCCGAATGCTGAGGGATTCTAAACCGCCCGTGAGAGTGGGATCGTCGACAATACGAACAGCACGTCGTTGGATGGAGTCAAATGGGTCCAATTGGTATTTCGGTGCGCCGGCCCAGAGATGAGAGCAGTACTCCATATGGGGCCTCACCTGAGCTTTGTAAAGCATAAGGAGTTGCCCAGGTTTGAAGTACCGCTTCGCTCTGTTCAGCACACCGAGCTTTTTGGAGGCCATTTTGGCCTTATTTTCCAGATGACCCCTAAATTCGACTTTGCTGGAGATGTCGATACCAAGGATCCCGATACTCTCCAAGATCTTAAGAGGTATGCTCTGAAAGCGAGGTGCTACAACAAAAGGGGTTTTTTTAGCGGTGAATGCACAGACTTGCGTCTTACTGGGGTTGAAATCCACTAGGTTTAGAGAACCCCAAATCGAGACTAGATCTAAAGAGTTTTCGATTTCAGACACAAGCCTGGCGCGACTCTCTTCCACTTCGACCCGAGGGATGTTGGCGCGGCCCCTGTACAAGGCGTCTCCAGTACTGTCATCTGCATAGCAACGTATGTCACCAATTTGCAACAGGTCGTTGATATGCAGAAGGAACAGAGTTGGAGACAGCACAGAGCCTTGCGGGACGCCAGCGTTAATAGACATGGTGTCGGAGCAGCTACCATCGATAACGACTCTGATGCTCCGTCCAGTCAGGAAACTGGCAACCCATTCGCATAATCCCTCGGGTATCCCGAAAGATGGTAACTTGGAAAGCAGCGATTTGTGCCATACCCGGTCGAAAGCTTTCGCAATGTCTAGGCCTACAGCCAGAGCCTCGCCTCTACTCTCAATGGCGTCAGCCCAGCGGTGTGTTAAATACGCTAAAAGATCACCAGCGGAGCGATTATGGCGAAATCCATATTGACGGTCGCTAATCAGCTGGTGATCCTCTAGGTACCCAAGGAGCTGTGTGTTTATGACACGCTCCATCACCTTGGAGAGGAGGGAGGTGATCGCTATTGGCCTGTAGTTGGCCGGGTCTGTGCGGTCACCCTTTTTAGGTAAAGGGTGAACATGAGCTACCTTCCATGTTGACGGGAAGCTTTTTGTAGAGTATGAGAGCCTAAAGAGTCGCGTAAGCACCGGGGACAACTCGGGAGCGCAAAATTTAAGCACCACTGCAGGAATACCATCAGGCCCACTCGATTTTCGGACATCAAGAGATGCTAGAGCTCGCCGGACTTCACGCTGTGTGAAACAGATTTCCGGCATGGAGCTTGTGCACCTTGAGATAGACTGTGGTGAGGCACCTCTATCGTCCAGTGTCGAGTTTGAGGCAAAGAGATAGCCCAAGAGATCGGCTTTCTCCTTCGCCCCATGGGCCAGTGACTCATCGAGTTTCCGCAGTGGAGGGAGTGACGACTGACAGAAGTTACCTTCAGCAGCCTTAGCGAGCGACCAGAAAGCCCGGCTTCCAGAAGGATAGCTAGCTAGTCGGTCGCCAATTCTGCGGATGTGCTCATTCTTTGCTCTGACAATGATCTTCTTACTGCACCTCGAGGTAGCGTTAAATTTCTTCCTCAAGTCGGAGGTATTCGGATCTTCGGACACCTGTGCTCTGGCCCAGGCCCTGTATGCGGCCCGTTTATTACGACGGGCCTCTCTGCAGGACTGATTGAACCATGGTTGGCTCCGTCCGCCTACCGGTATCGCGGTGCAAGGAATATAACATTCCATGCCCTGCAACACCACGTCGGTAACGGAGTCTGCACAGGTATCCGGATCTCCCGACGAGAAACAAAGCTGCCCCCAGGGATAAGAGGCGTAAAATTCGCGCAACCCATCCCAATCTGCTGACTTGTAGTGCCAGACTTTGCGCGTTCCCTGTGAATGGGTCCGCACGGATTGCTTGGCTGGCACAGCAGTTCGAATGATACAATGGTCGGATGATCCTAACGGGGCATCAACAACAACATTGTAGTCATTCGGCCGCGTAGTCAGCAGGAGGTCCAGTAAGGAGGGAGTATGGCTCTCGATATCAGGTATCCTCGTAGGTGAGGACACCAACTGCGAGAAACCATAGGCCAGGGCAAAGTTCTCCCTGCGCGGTCGGTAGTTCGGGATCCCAACCACTCTTCGTGGTGAGCGTTGAAATCACCAAGGATCACCACTTCCGCGCAAGGGAACTGCTCGAGCACTCTGTCAGTCGTTTCTTGTAGACGCTCAAAAAAACGAGTCGTCTCCGTATCACCGCTGTGGGACCTGTAAAGGCAAGCGTAGACTTTAGTGGAACGTCCGTAGTCAATACGCGCCCAGAGAATCGACAGGTCCCCGTCTTCAAAATGGCTGAGGCGGCGGCAACAAACATCCTCCCGGACGTACATGCATACCCCGGCACGTCGCACAAAACAGTGCTCCAGTTTGTAACCGGGGTAATGAAGATATGATGTATCGGCCGGGCAGGAAATCTGTGTCTCCGTCAAGAAAAGTAAGGCCGGCTTTGCCGTCTCAAGGTGGTAGTGGACGGCGTCGATGTTACTATGCATCCCCCTAATGTTGCAAAAGTCCACTTTAAATGTGGAACTTACAGGATGGGCCGCTGAGTGCACATTATACATTTTCTTGTTCCTGGCCATTGTGAGTGTGAATAGGAAAAATAAGAAGAGGGGGGACGGAGAGAGAAATGGTCGCATGTGGATCAAAGGACAAAGCACGGGGCGGAGAAAAAATCAGGTCACAAAGGTTGTGTGACTTGCTGGCGCGGGGTACGGAAGGGCCCCCGGTAATTAATAAAAATAAAAGCTAAATTTATAAAAGCTATTATAAAAGCCCTTTATAAAAGCTAAATTTTGTGAAATGTGTGTCAATGTAGGATGATCTGCCTGATAGTTTCTTATTGTCCGTCGATGCTATCCGTAACCCTTAACACCACAATTAATTTAGCGTTATCATTAGGTATAATTGATCTAATAAGAACCAGATTTCATACATGTAAAAAAACATTTTCCTAAAGTGAATGATGAAATAACAATTTAATACGGTTCAAACAGAATAAAAAGGCCTGCGCAAGCCGTTGTTGCGTTTTTGAATTACTTGGGCTCTTTTGTGGTATGCTTTACTGTTTTATTGTTCACTGTACCACGCAAATGTTGCACGGTTTGCTCGTAGCTCAATGGGTATGTTGATTACCATAGTAGTTGCGTTACTATGACCTACTATAGTATAAAACTATAGAAAAAGTGGGGTTAAAGGCTAAAGTTAAAGGCTGAAGGGTTAACTACTCTAAAGTCATTCACTAAAATAGGCCAATGGTATACGGTAGCCGTAAATATAGATTTTGATATTTTCCATTCGTTTTAGAAAAAAAAATAGAAAAAAAAATACGATATTCTAAAAATTATCCCTAGCTCAGTGGTGAAGGAAAACATCGTGACGAAACCCGCATGCTTGAGAATTTTAGAAAATCTTGAGCTGGAGCCCAAGTGGTGGATTATTCCGAAATCCCCAGTGATTTACTAGGGGAGGCCTGTGGCCTGCAGTGGGATGTTATAGGCGAATATCGAATACGAGAATAGTGTGAATTGTATAAAATAGTGTGAATTACAAGCACATTGTATAAAATAATTTATAGAAAAAAGATAAATTCAAATTTCATTTTAAGAAAAAATATCACAGTGATGATGATTATTTATCAATTAATTGTAACGGAGTCTTAAAATCATGATAAAAATGGAATTTCCAATTGCCTACCCTTCTTAATTTGACTTCTTAGTCGTAACGTAAACCAGTCCTTTTTCGTTCACTGCTGGACATGGACCTGGTCATGCACATTGTCTCGTGTACTAGGGATATCTGGCCTTAAAGGGGTACGCTCTGGCCAAGCGGATTGGCGTGTCCACTCCTTCAGAGGCGATGTAGTCGCCTTTTACGACACTCACGGGAATCGATAGCATGGAGTAATTCCAAAGCCGGCCGACACCACATCATCAGCTTCAAATAGTCAAATTCATTTAATTAAAATTAAAATTTAGAATCAAATTCATTGATTTCCATGATATCTAATAAGCATTTGTAGTTGTGACGTAATTAAATCTGATCACAGACTCTGAAGGTTACTGTAGTTTGAATTCAAATGATTGATCTTAACGCTCTTTCAAAATTTGCTCAACGGTTAAGCAAAGATTATTTACACTTGCTTACTCAATTAGTTTCTAAAATTGGAGCTGACTATGAACTCGGAGTTTAACGAACAAATCCTATAAATAAGTCTAAATCTATCTAAATATACTGGTCTAATAATTGAGTGTGGATTTATTATTTTTGGTCGAAGGTTCAAAAAATTTGCGCCCTGTTCACCTTAGTACGTACAATATTAAACATTTATCAGTCACTTCTATTCTGTTCTATTCTAAAAAAAATGTTTAAATTTCTACATTAATTTACTTACATAAAATGACTAGGGTTCAACAAATCATTTGTAAAATTTTTTGCGAATAAAACATTTTCTAAATTTAATTAAATCTTGTTTCTTTCTTTTAGTTGTGAGTAAATAAAGTGTTGCTATTTTTTAGTTACCAAACGAGTGTGAATATTTTTTTTCAGTGTGATAGTGGACTTTATAAAATCTATTATGTATTAATCAATATGAACGATAAGTTCGCAAACACCGCGAACTTTGCTTATATTTTCAAGTCAAAACGATAATCATCATTTGATTTTGAACGTTTCGTTTAGAGTTCAGTCCAAAACTCCAAGGAGTAAGAGAGAAATTATAGTTTTGTCTATAAAACCCCGTTACCTACTTGTTCTAAACTTATTGGCAGCCATCCAATCACGTTTTAGTCACTTTCAGAAAAATCCCAGTGCTGTGGGTTTTTCGTACACATTCATCGTGATATTTCTATCTGGGAAGTCTTGTCACGTTGTTATTATTGTTGGTACAGCCGAAGTCATGGCGAAGCCCAATGTACAATAAACAAGCAATATGGAAAATACTTCTTATAGTTTGACGAGCTATGATATTGAAATTGTAGAATTGCAGTAATAGACCAAGAGATTTCTTCTTTCTCTTTTACTAGGTCCATGAGTAAATTATCTCAAAAAATGTTGTATTGCCTATATCGAATGTAAATAAGGCACGGCGGAAAGAAAAGTAGAAGATGAAAACGTGTGTAAGCGACGAAATTCGGAAAAAATTTGAAGGTTTGTAAATCATTCGGGGCATGGCTGAAAATTTTAACATAAGTACTAAATACTGTTCTTATACTATACGCAAAGCAGCGGAAACCCAAATGGAAGATAAATGGCTGGTGGAAAGCCTGAAAGTCGGGAAAATATTGAAGAAACTTACATCATAAGGTCCATGTCCACCAATTTGCTAAGTCCACCTAGTAAAAGAGTAAAAAGCACTCCATATCTTGGTCTATAAATGTGCGTAGAAAATAGTGTTTGGTGGTGGTATATGTCAAGTGGAAAAAAAAAATAAAGTAGCCATACGTGAATGATTTACATGAATTATTTTCCTAAAAGTCTGAGAGACGAATGTAAAAGAAATTTTGGCTTGTTACTAGTGTTGTAAAATGAGCGCTAATGAGCGCTCAGAACTAATGAGCCTATTGTACTTTAACAGTTTTAGCCGCGACTTTTTAGCAATCATCAATCATAGCGCAATCAAACATTAAAGTTCATTAAATGTCTTAAAGTGAGTCTTAAAGGTGCACTAGCGGCCACGTAGTGCTTGAGCGTGGATCGCTCAACGCTTATTTTTACAAAGTACTTGACTTGATATCCGTTTAAAACACTAAATTTTAAAACGCAAGTGCAGCGAAATACTTATGGAACAAAGAGTAATACTTATGTATGTACAAAATACGTTATTATTCCTGTATAAAAGCAGAGGAAACGGGATGAGAATAATAAAATGTACATCATAGTACATATTTCGTATACCTTTATTTCGCTTTTTGCAAGCAAAGCCTTTAGTAGTTGATACGATTACTTGTGACGTGTTATGGCTTCTTGGCCTGGATTTGTTTTTTCTCATTACTTATTTCCCTTTTTGTTGACAGTTTCTTTGTCTGTATTATTCGTATTGTATCTTTAGTTTTCCATTTCAATTTTCAATAAAATAGATGAGAAAATATTTTAAAGAGTTTCAACACAAATCATCTCCGTTTTGTGAATCGCTACCATTGGAATACAGTAATCGAAGTTCGTTATCACCTACATCGGCTCTTTATTTATAGAAATGATTGTTGTTGTTATATAATTAGGCTCAAATCTAATCGTAATTTTCCTTCAATAGTCCCTTTATTGTCAAGTTAGTACTTTTCTTAGTAATTAAGCCTCAATTGCACTGCATACAACCGCATATTTCGGCGGGACTGGCCGATCGATACTCTGACGTCACACGAGGATGCTGCAGGGGAAAGGACGGGAAAGGAGGAGGGGTCGATGTTACAACCGTGTATACCAGATTATTTGCCTTTGATAAAACTATTAATAGAACGTTTACGTCTGATGATCAACGCCACCCGAAATTGAGTTTCACCTGTGTACCTTGCGACAAGCGATGAGGCAATTCGATTTCTAAAGGGTGAAGAATAAAGGCCACAGAGGAAATAATACATCTATTTCAACAAAATGGCATGGCATGCACGTTGATTATAGTCATCACGACTGTCATAAACTTATTGTTCTTTATCATAGTCCTTTGAAGTCATTAGTTACCATTTGATTAGGACTTCAAGGGAGTTCGTCGTTTCGTCTTCGTGGTAATGACTGATGCAAAAGCTGAAAATAGGTCGGTCAGTATCGAGAATAGAATCGATTCTACCATACAATAGCTATACAATAGTTTTTTTTTCAGGATTTATAGTAAAATTCTGGTATATCATTTAATCTACGCGCGTCACCCGAGCCACGAGCGCGCACCGCCTAGGCCCCCGGTCTGAGTAACGAGCGCTACGAACGTTTTAGACAAATTCAAATAATTTATTTGCCAAAATGTGTGTACAGTATAGATGGTAAAATATTTTATGATCTACACATTTTGCCTTCACCGGTAGGAGAATAAAATCTTACAGATTTGTAAGTTTTGATTTATTCCTTAAAATTATTTTATTTTTCGCTTGAAAGGTTTTCTATATTTTAAATGAGGAATAATAAAACGGACAGCAAAAATACTGAATGGGCAGCAAATTGAAGGCAGCAAATTTATAGATGGGTTAGGTTTAAGTTTTCTGGTGATAATAAAGATATAGGAGTCTCACGAAGCATTAATCCCTTCGGTTTGGTGTAATTCTCAGTAATTTAAATGTATTTACTTCATTTTTTCAAAAAGAGATTGTTTTGTTGACCACGGTTTGCTGCAGATTCTGTATTTTTTGCTGTCCATTTAAATATAGGCCATTTTAAATTGGTTGACATGTTTCAGGTCTTGCGTTACTTCGGTGATACACCTGTGTGAAAAGTGATATATTCTTGTAGTTCTAATAAATAGGCTTTCACCAAGTATGCATTGGAAAAAAAATTACGGCATTCAAATACGTGTTCACAGTCTCAGTTAAGTTAGTAGTACCTATCTTGACTAAGATTGTACGATAGTCGTATGATACAATTTATACCGTAATTATTGGAATTACTTTCTTGTGGTCAATTTGGTACAAGAAACACACTTCTATGCAAGTGTCGGAAGTTTCGTTCCGATAACGGAAAATACCTTTTCAATTTTCGACAAACAAACATGCAAATTGTTGACGTCGTATACGGCTATAGTTTATATAAAGAAGCACATATTTATATCTATACATATGATAAAAAAGGGTTGTCTGTACATTGACTTTAATATTAAAGGACATTTAAAAACCATGTGTTAAAAATCTTTTAGGTAGAGCTGGTTAGTCCTCGCGAGCGCCGCCGCAGCCACAAGATATTGGTAGTATTATTTATTCCATGTTGATATTACGATGTACAAATGATTAAACAAAAAGCATTTTCATGTCGAGGCGTGTAGGCGGGTCAAAAATAAAAATGAAATGTTTAAAATAACACCTCCCTCTAGCTTTGATTATAGTAGATAGTGGGAAGGGTTAGTTTAGAAATTTTATATAAAAATTCATAATATACATTTGAGGTTGGCGGGCGCCCATATATTAGGCTCCACGCGAATGTAATTAACATATTTCAGTTGTGAAGTTCTAATGAATATGATCATATTGTGTATGTCAAATGACCCGCAGACGATTATTTTAAATTACAGTTCATATACTTTAATTATGTAGTATTAACATTGTTTACAAAGTGAAAACATTTAAATTTACGTCCATTGTGATTACGACTAGTGATTTTGAAACTATGTAAGTAGGGGTGAAATTAATAAATATTTTATATTGTATAATGAAAAATTAGATGAAACGCACTTTCCCTGAAGCAGGGGTCTCCAAACTACGGCCCGCAGGCCAAAACCGGCTCGCAAGCACCAGCTTTCCGGCCCGCGGCAGCGAACTGGACGTGCCTGGCATCCGGCTCGCCACGCTTAACTTTATTTTGTTACACAAAATAATAATCAGATGTTGTTATTCTCCGAAGAACACAATCACTGTCATACTTAATACTTAGAGTGTATCATTAAACATTTTAATAATAATTAATGACATTTATGTAGCTGTAATTTTTCACAGACAATTGTTTACAATTGTGGTTCAAGTCTACTAGTGCCAATTATCAAAAGCGACTTAAGATGGTCATCGGTTAACTTGGATCTGTAGATTTTTTTTGTGTGACTTGGATCTCCAACATGAAGGAGAATGTTTTTTCACACAGATAAGTAGTTCGGAAAACGGAAAAATAAACCACACTTTGCAACTGATTAAACTGTGTGAGTGTAATATACTCTTATAAAATTCCAGCAAAGATGAGTGTGATATTTTTCGTTAAAAATATCGCTGCAATACAAAACAATCATTTCCATTTGAGTTCTGGAGAGAGTTTCTAGGCCCTTAGGACTTTGTGGAACAGTCAGTCTGGCCCCCAAGCCAAAAAGTTTGGCTAGCCCTAAAGCATTAATGTTTTCTCCTTTAATAAGAAAATGAGCCCCGAAAATGTATTTACTGTACCTAATCATATCCGTCCTAAAATTGCACAAAAATCGCGAGTAGTCTATTTTGGAACTTCAGTTAATGGACTTGTCTTTATTTCTACTCTTGTTTCCATTTGTAAAGAGAACCTACTGACAAAGTGGCTCCAAAATTGCACACATATTTTGCAAGGAAACTTGGCTCGCCTCCAAAAGATTGATGGTTCACTCAAAATGTCAATGGCATATTAGTTATCGCGGTACCTTTCCGGGCGGCACGGCACCAACTACACACAATACGCCTAAATGTTAGCGGCTTATTCAAATGTGGGTTAATTCAGAAAATAATATGTTCCATTGAATGAAAAGTAGGTAACGGTAACCGTTGTAAAGGTAGACACGAAGTTGGATTGCAATTGAATTGGACTTTACGGAAATGCGTGTTTATTGTTCGTTGTAATTGATGTCAACTTAATTGAATGACAGTTGATTTTGATCGTATGGTTCGTTTTACGCTGCTTTTTTAAAATAAATAAATTTTGTGTTAATAATAATTCAATAAATAATAACTTAGGTGTTACGAGGTTCCATAGTGACTTAAGACCTTATGCTATTTGGCACAATTTGTAAGTTGTAGTTTTGAATGATATAGCTTGGCTTTAGGCGAATGTGTCGCTCACTTTAAACTCTGAACTTGAACCTTATTTTAAACTCTGGGCGAACAAAACAAGCTAAACTTGAACTTACGGCTAAAAATATGCAAAGAAGTTAAGAGTAGGTACTTAATTTGTTTTTAACAAACGCTAAATAAACATATAGGTACATATGAGCAGTGTACTTTTTCCTTATCTTCAGTTCTGGATTGGATTGAATTAAGAGTAATGTTAGGTGAATCGTTTGTCTATTTGTCAGTATGAAAATATATACATTGATGTCAATTTAAAAATATCTTAGTGATTTATTTACTAGGGGAGGCCTGTGCCTGGCGGTGGAACGTTATTTATAGGCTGAAATCAAACAATCAAAATGTATTCTATGTTCGTTTCATTGTTTGTAATGAAAATATTATTAAATTGATTTTTAAATAAAATGTTAATATCACTATAATAGTTAATATTAATATTTAATTTTTTGGCTTATAAATAAAAAGATAATTTTATCAGTCAAGGTTTTAAATGAATTAAATGACATTCTAATTTTATTTCAAGACCGAATAACAGCGTTATTAGTGTTATTACCTTAATCAACCGACAATGAAATTAAATTTTGGCTCACTGAGCACGAAGAATTTAATTGAAATCTAATCTGACGAAAACCCCGGAATGTTTGAGGATTCTGTTTATTTATACTCGTATGGTAGGTACATATAAATCGGATACCCACGGTGCTATCTATGTTATTAACAGACACGCGTAAGTGTAATGTAGGTTTGCAATCTAGATATGACAAACCAATATTAACATTATTGTTAATTCCAATACAAAGCAGAGTTAAAAAATGTAGTAGTATATTATGTAAGTTTCCTTTTTATGAAATATTTGATAGAATAGCAGAAAATGCACTTGGTGATAAGTACGTACTTGCACGTATCGTCGTCCATTTACCCGCAGCCCTACAAAGCAAACAGTCACAAGGCGTGGCGAGATTAATGCCTTTACCACCAACCAACATATGTTATTATTTTAAAATTAGAACTGCACTTAGAGCATGGGCTCATCTGCAGCTTTGACTCGTTTTCACTGTGTTACTTATTATAATTCATTACTCTACAGCCCATACGCTTGGCTGCGTGATGTCGGCCGATTTTAGAATATCATCACCCCATCTCTTCCCGTGCGTGACGGTAACCGTTACAAATCCGTTAGCACAAACACCGAGGAACTACACCACCTCAAAAAGGACTCGCGAGCCAGCTAGGCCAGCGTGGCGTTATGAGACCATGCATTCGTCATGCACAAGACAATGTGCACGAGGAGACCCTTGTCCAGCAGTGGACGATAAAAGGGCTGGTTACGGTACTCCAGACGCTCTCAGAGACGGGTATGATAAAGTGTAAAATAAATTTTGTTTTTCAGTCGGATGCAGCCATAATCGCTCGTGGCGGCTGTATGCAGAATCTATAAGGAATCCTAGAGGGTTCCCTGCAACTCTGTGCAGAAATTGGAAAGGTCCGTCGCGTCGATGTCAATTCCAGATTCAAGGATACATGGGATACGGAGCTTCCCCACCGTAAGTTTTTAAACCTGTTCTACCTTTAAGCATTTTTAGGTAGACAATTTATCCTACAATTTCTGCCTAACTGCCACTCGAAGTGTACAACGCGCGAGAAATTCATTATTGTGGATCAGATAATGACATAGTTTTATCGTTAGATTTTCTTTAATGTCGTTAGTAGAAATCGCTGAGCGTAGTTAGCTGTACTGACGATCAACAATGGTTTCGAAATACACGTTCTCGAGCTGATTTTTTGAAATTTTCTTTGATAAATTCCGATAAATAATAACTATGAAGTAATTTTTTTTGTTATGAAGTTGACAACGCCATCACAATGAGAACTGACTCCCTTTGGACGAAGTTACGGACCATTGCATAAAACTTCCAAACTCGAGAACTAGCGAATACCCTGTCCCCCACTACAGGGTTCACCGCACCGCTTTGCAATCTCGCTGTGTCAATGGAGTTCACGCACCAGCAACTCTTTGATTGAATACTATTGCTATTGCTGATACTATTGCTGATGAATTTACCTTTGAGGCTTGGCAAGCTTAGTTCGACATACGCCGGGTTAATACCCCAAGTTGTTACTAGGTGGTGCATTTCAAAGTGATGTAGGATTGGGCAAATGTCGAACAATTGATTTATCTGCCTTTTGCATAACTGTGAATTGTATCCTAAAAGGTCACTAACATGTTTGCAGTCCGTTCGCTTGAGCGGCATCAACCAATTAGGGTTCGATCAATAACAACTTATAACGTCCACCTGCAGGGCAAAGCACTCCCCTTGCAATCGAGGGGAGGATTTCGAGTCATAATACTCCACGCGGGCAAGTATGAATTAGTGCCCAAGATTTACACATAGGTATCTAAAAATATTCCGTAAAACTTTTTCGATAATTTTTGGCACCCAAAACATTAGAAATTGCTCAGAAATGTTATGATACCTCACGATTCAGTATCGTTTTCTAATACAATAAATACTTCTGATAGCTCTCATTACCATTATCATCAGATCGCTCTTTTGTTATCTCTTATATAAAGAGTGTTTACAAGTCTCTGAAAATCATAAGTCGTTTTTACAGAACTCTTCATTTTATCCTAGTTCATATCATATATAGAGAGATCTTTTTATCAATAAGAAAACATGGACAAGCACGTAATAATAACGATATTAGGAAAAGTTTGTAGAAGTAATAATTACATTGTTTGTTACGAGAATCCGAAATTGTTTATTATAAAATTACATTGTTTATTTCCGAAAATCTTATACTGGGAAAAGTTAGAATTCGTTTTTAATAAAAGTAGAGGAAAATACACCTACGAGTATAGTGCTAAGCTTAATCAAACAATCCCCATCTAATCCACTGCGTCTAAACTAACCTTGTTCAATTGATTGGCAAACCTTCAAAGGTCTCATAACGTTGGTCGAATTATAGCGCTTGTTTCACGACTTTCATCGCCATACAGAGAAAATAGCTAGTAGTTAATCTTCATACATGTGTAGTTATTATAACCGCTTAGATATATGTATCTACGCTGTATCCTTATGAATAATCTTTTAACGAAACTCTCCCTGACTCCACTTTAAACGCATCAAAAATCACTGTGACAGAAAGGGATACTTAAGTGAAAAACGTTAACACTTTTATTGAGTCAACTAAGTCTTTACAAGGTTCACGAGAGAGGTTAGATTTATTGAAGCGAAATTTTAAAGGCCTGTTCAGATATACGCGATATTCGCTGCCGCCTGCGGTAACGTTACTGTCTAGTCGATATCCCACCGGGTATGCTGTATGAGTACCGCAAGTCATGCGAATTCGCCAGTGGGAGCGAATATCACCTAGGCACGCGTTTTGCTTGGATAAGCGATATTGTTAACACTGGGTCTAGAGTCTAGGCTGCAATTATATCGCTACCCAAAGCGGTTAGCGAGTATCGCCTATATTTGAACAAAGGAATTATCGTGTACCCACGCGATTATCGCTACCGCAGGCGGCAGCGAATATCGCTTGTATCTGAATAGGCCTTTATAGACCAACCCAAATATCGCATTTCGAGAGTCTGCATATAGTTGGACTGCTGTGAACCTTATTTACTGATATCCAATATACGGCGCACGTTCCTCTCATGAATCTCACTGTAGATACACGCAGATTTAGGGTGCAATAACGGGTTGCGTGGTCAACGAAAAGGCCTTTGTGAATATTCTACTTTATGAGTACACTGGCCAGTTTGTTTAAATGTCAATGTATGAACGTTGTAATTACTGTTTGGTAATTTTATTAGGTATACAGAAAATAAATTGAAATTTGAAAATTGATAAATTAATTGATTAAGTTTTGAAATTTTTATTGTACTATATGTATTTGATTAGTGATTTTTCGGCAAAATGAAACACAAAATTATCCTTTTGTCTATCAATTCAAATTGGGTCCCCTTGATGGATGGGATTCTGTTGGGCCAAATCACTCTCGAATAAGAGGAGCTTTGAGCTTGCAGTGGGGTGTTATAGGCTGATACAGTATAGTACAAAAATTAATTCATTAAATTCATATCAAAGGTCGTCAGAATCACATAAGTCAAAGTACCTATTCGTAGTGCTCGAGCTATTCAGTGTTGGCAGGAGTTACAGCTGGATACACAGCAGTAGACTAAAAACAATCAATAGGCAAAGAGATAACAATAAGAGAATAATGATATGTGGAGAGTGCATTTCATGTTATAATAGTGGAAAATTAAAATATTCAATTTTATTTTGTATTTGAAATCAGCCTAAAACGTTCCAACGCGGGAATTATCATGAATTATGAGTTTTCGGCTTAGATTAGAAGGAAAAAGTAGATACCACGCACAGTACTCGCGAGTGCGGCCAACAGACCGAATATAAATTCAAAAGTAAATACAAATTCGAATCAGTGTGAAACAAAGCGTCGTCGTTCAGATTGTGCGTCACGTGTGTGTTACGTAATATTTTTCAAAATGCCATCCTGTGTTGTTAAACACTGTAAAAACTATTCCCAAAATCATAAAAAGGAGTTTCGTTTTATACGTAATTAATTATTTATTGATATATTACTATTTTTAATATATATATTTCGTTTTTAATAACTATTCATGGATTGGAACACAAAACCTCAACCCAATATCGGTTGGTGTTACATTGAGATATTTTTCCTAAATTACAAGGTAAATGAATCCATGTAAAAAAATCTCCGATTGATAATTTATTCATGTTAACTACATGAGTTAATCATCAATCAAAGATTTTTTTTATCCGATTAGGCTGAGGTAGAATGTTTTCGCGAGTATGTTGTGTATTTGTAGGTATGTGGTTGTACTCGTATATATACGATATATAGTATATATACTCGTATATATATTTTTTTAATATATATATTAAAAAAAGTCCACTCTTGAGCTCTGACGGCTGGACCGATTTAGACAAGGTGTTGTTGGATTTGTCTTTATGTTTCAATATTGTAAGAACTGTTTTGTCATTGTTGCCTAATGGACCGTAGGGGCAGAGTGCATGCTGCATTCCCACAGCCTCTGGGGGCAATCGACTGGCCACGTTACCCCTCTCTCACAGAAGACTATCTTGAAATATACTGCATTTCCTACTTGGTCGTATTACTCGTATTTCCCCAATGGGCACGTGTTCCGGTAGTGAGTGAGATATGCTAGAGCCCATTCCCATCCCATCCTATCTCTCCCCATTTTCCCAATCCATTCCTTAATCTGCAAAGGTAGGCAGCGCATCCGGGGGCATGCCAAGGTCATTGTCATTCTTTACTGATACCACTTACCATCAGGTGGATTGGTATGCTCGTCTGCTGTCTTTTTTCTATAAAAAAATGGCGTTTGGGAAGTAATAAACAAATTAAGTGTAATGCTTGAAAAAGGAATAGCGTTTCGCAATCCTTTGTTCTTAAAGGGTATTTATGTTTCCGTTTAAGGAACGTATCCAAATTTATTGTTATTTTTTTTGTTTGTCCCTAAATTATTATAGATATCGTAAGTTTTGTTTTTAATTTGTTATCGTAATTTGTGATTTTTAATTTTGTATGAAACTTTTGTACTGAAAATTGTTAGGGAAATATTTTTGTGTAAAGGGTGGAATAATAAAATACTTACTTCTTTACATATTGTTGTTTTTCATTATTATTACAACCACGTTTAGGCGTTTTATCTATATATTAAAGGTATATTTGTAGAAACTTTAAATGGCATGTCTACTAATTTCTTTTTCTTGTTATATTGCTTCAACAAAATTTTAACGTCTGTAGGTAATCTTCCTTAAAAATAAAATGCAATAGCTGTAACCACACAGCGTTCGACACATGACGACACGCTGTTCAATGTATGTTAGTTTTGTAGTAGAGCTTTTTACAATGACAAAGGACAATGACAAGTAGGTCCATACTTATCAATATTTCTAATTTATATTTTAATTTCTGTTAAAAAATATTACTTACTATATAATAAATTAAGTATCAACTATTATAATATCAACAGTGGGATTTTTTTCATTACCCTGGCAATCTTACGCACACATTGATATAATTGTTTTTTACATACTGGACACGCACACAGCTGAATACGAGCCTCACCGCTTTGGTTACGAGCACGGTAACCTGGGAAATATGCCTTTTTCTTCTAATCTGAGGTTTTCGGGCTATAATCTATCACGCGGGCCAAGTGCTGTGTGGTATATTGTATTATGTACTTGATTATTTTTTTGATATTTTAAGAATATGTTGTTTTGTGAATCTGATATTATGCGAACAAACGGTGGGTGGTACATACATATGCTTCAATTATTTAATGTTTCCGCACGATGTTTTCCTTTACTTAAGTAGTACTTAATTAAGTAGGTATCCGTGCCTACTGCTGCACGGGTTCCAATTCATTAACTCTTGGATTAGGCTATCACTGCTCTTATTTATTATTTTTATCTTATGTGGATTTTACTGTATCAAGTTAACTTTTATTTACAGGTCGACTGGGAAAATGTACTTAGAAACTAACGAAAAATCACCATTCGCAAAAAATGGACCCTAGCGGTGCCCTAGGACTAGATTATCTAATGTTATAGTTAATAGTGCCAGTGAAACTATTGTGATATTTTGTTACCAGTAATAAAACATTGTTATTTTTAATTAAAGTACTATTTTATTATTAATTTTACATTTTACATATACCTAATCACTTAATTAATTCAAGACCATTTTATATACGGTTTACATTTTTTTTTCTACTTTTGGAGACAGCATAGTTCAACCTTGTTAAAAAAATAGAATTAATTAATGAAGTTTCAAATTCGACGCTATATTCAGGTCAAATGGACAGCGCAATCGTCTAAGTGATGATAATGTCTTGGTACATGCCAGTCTTTTTGCATGGTCATCCTGCATCTCTGACACTCCTCTGATATCACGTCGGTATGCCAGCTCTGCGCGAGGGCTACGTTATATTTTATGTCTTCAAATGCTATGTCCATGAGTTCCGTTTCATAAGGGTTCATCCTTGGGAAGTCGAATTTCTTGCAGATGCCATTATTGTTTAGCAATACTTCAACTGAGAGGTATCTGAACATGAGGACAAAAATAATAACTAGTTGGTGCAATGAGGTTAAGGCTCATTTACACAAGGACAGTCTCTCGAACGCGCGTGAAAATCAGTTAAGAATATATGCTTGCCTAGTCATACTAGGTAGTGTAATTATCAAGAAATACATTTCTCCGTGGTCACAGCGGTGTGACTAATCCTATTGGAATACGGGTCTGTCGCGGTATAAACAACTGTTATCATCATGTGATTACTGTTATCATTGAGATTTTATTATTATCATGTGAACTGTTGCAGGCGGGAGTCGTATGACGTTTGCGCATACGAAAATCGTAAACAATATTATAGCCCAAACCGTTAGAGAAACTGTCCTTGTGTATATGAATCTTTAGTCAGCCTCTCGGTCAACGTGAATATGCGATTATGCGGTGGTATAACTATTAATTAAATTTGAACTACGAACTGTGATTTGAATAAAGAAAATATAGACCATCACAGAAAATTATCTTAGTTACCGATAATTAAATGAAAAACAGATCGTAAGTATACTTTTATTAAATAAACACCAATTCAATTTTACTTAACAAACAAACTAGTGTGCAGCAATTATCCAGGACAAACGAAAAATAAAGTCCAGTTCCACAAAGATTCAAAACACATCACATGTTAACGTAAGCACAATCGTCAAATCTACGATACACGGGTCTGGGCTTGAAGATTTCAGGTTGTTTTTGGCAGGCGCTCAGTCTTGGAGATGAGCTACAATATTTAAAATACCAGTCGTATACAAGTTGTTCCCTTCGACACATTTCGCACAAGGCCTTGTCCACGGAAGTGACCTCTCTGTCGGACATTTTTGGCAGGCCGAGGCTTCTGATGATGCCGCTTCCGCCGATCTCCACCGTGTTGGCGATGAATCTGTAGCAGAAGGATTCGTTGTATCCTTACATTTGCTGATGAGCACTCTTCTTACTACACCAACCGCAAAAGAGTTATCGAAAAAAATTGGTTTTTAAAGAATTGCACAATTTACTGCTGAAGGCACGACTACCATTACACTTCTATTAGAATGTACAGCAAACGCATTACGACCACATATACCGATAGAGGGGTAGATAACGCAAGCTGTCTGTCGCTGCGTGTCCGAAGTTTGTGCTAAGGTCCCTACTTCTCGCGCTGTTCCGACCCGTGTCGCTAGCAAGTCGTAGTTACAAACGAATAGTGCCTAATTGTTCAATAATCAATTGTGAAAATTTGCTGAAAGTGGTGAACTGAGTCAAGGGAGATGTTTCGTTTCATCGGTGAGTCGTTTCCCATCTCTAATATTTACTCGTGAGCCTTAGTTTCCGTACAATTTCACGAACTTGCGTTGTTCTATCTCTGATTACGACTGTGTGATATGTATTAGACTTTCGAGGAACTAATTGGACGTAACGGACAGACTGGCATTCGGGACAAAATGAACAAAGAATACCTGAGGGGTATTCTTTGTTTGGGTATTGGGGTATGTGGGACCTTTTTGCAAACCTTTTACCTGTACTTTATTAATAAAAAGCAATCACCTCGCTGGAGAAATGATTTGGCTGTTATGATCTGTTTCGACGTAGCCGGTGACTCTGGGTATGTCGCGGCAGAGCAGCGCCCAGGCGACAGTGGTGACGAGGCCAGCCAAAGCGTGAGCCTCGCTAAGGTCGGCGGCCCGCATGCAGGGCCCGTCACACCGCGCCACCGCTGCTTGAGTAGCTCGGACCGTGTCTGTCAACATCTCAGCGTTGTGCTGAGAATATGAAGCTCATTTGGATTTTAGGAAGGAAGTAAAGGAGAAGCAGATGCATTTGAAAAATAGAATATTGGGTCCTAACTAAGTATAACGCCCTAATAGGCGGCCATCGAAATCGGCCAATATGCATCGAAAAGTGATCCTAACTTCGCAGTAAACAAAGCAGTTTTAATTAGTAGAATTAAAAACTAAGTCATAATATTAAGTACAAAGATACATATTTCTGTCTAAGGTTTTAACATCATCATGATGAGACAACTGCACAATATTCAGTGTTTTTTTTTTAAATAACGCTACACTTATTGGCGCGGGGATTTCCTGTGTCGTGGGTCCAACGACACATATACAAAGACGAACACACCACCCAGACCCGAACAAACATTTGTTTTTAAATAAATCTGGGACCTTTTGCACTTTGAAATAGTAATTTGATTTGTATGTTAAGTTGTATGTTTATTTGTTCAATCTACCGTGTGTTGTGTTTACGATGCGGTTCACTCAACTCCTTATACCCAGTCTTCTGATCAGAGTAAAATGCTACGATACATATGCGTTTATAGCTTCGATGTCGCAACTGAATTGTACACTTTGATATCAACTGGAAAATATAATCTATTACAAATAAAGTCAATATCTTTACTCATGAGTGGCACTCAATTAGCGTGTCACTTCTCTCTATTACCACCAATTATATAATTCTACTTAAAAAATATTTTTTTTATGTAAGTTTCTGTTACCCTCGTAAAGTCGAAATACTCGACGGCCTTAGAGAACAAAGGCACCAACGATTTTCCTTCAGTGCCTCCGACGCACGGCACCCTCGTGTAACGAGGCTCGAGACACAGGGCGCGGGCGGCTAGCGTGCTCGCCCGCATCTCTGGTACGGCTAGCGATCCGAGCAATTTCCGAGGGTCGTACCAACCGGTTTCTTTTAATGTCTAGATGAAGGATTGAAGATCTAAATTATACTGTACTAGCTTTTGCCCGCGGCTTCACTCGGGTCGGTTTAATTTAAATTTCAAACAAAACTTGAGACCCTGTATTTTAGCCTCCTGGCATACCTACATTTGAAAAACGCTAAAACACGTGTTCAATTATGTGAATTGTAGAATATTTATATCAAGTTTCAAGAGGACCACCATTTTAAATACAACCATTGTCATCCCGTTTCCCCTCTTTAGGAGTTGAATTTTGAGAAATCGCTTCTTAGTAAATGTTTGCGTCATGAAGCCAATGTCCAAATTTCATATTTCTAGTTTTGTCGGTTCAAAATTCAACGGACATTTCTCTTTATGAATGATATTATTGAATGATGAATTCAGAAGACAACATTTTAGAGAATTTCTGGTAAGGTTAACAGTTTAAGGTTTAAAATTAACATGGTACACACTATAAACTAGATAAGTTTGTAAGCAACTGGCCTTGCTAGCTATGAGTAGGTATATACAATAACACACGTACACGTAACACGGACAGATATGACGTTAACTGATACACTTAATGTGTAACAAAATTTCACTGACGACTTCCGTATATCACTCATAATTTCCGTATATCAGTTGGTTGAGCGTCTAGTTTGTGAAAAAAGTCTATTGCATGCAAACTTATCTATTTTCTGTGTAAACGGTTCCGTCATGAATGTAAACGGGCGACGGTATCCATCAATTACCAGATTTTTGATCATATGTCACCTTATTTCTATAAAAACACCATGTTCGTAATGGTGAATAAAATATGAATTTGAATTTGTAAATTTGAATACTGAAGACTAAACGAAATCGTTTACGTGTTAAATATTGTTTATATGATTCATTTTGTTTTTGCCACAGAAAATATTTACGAACATCTCGTAATTTTACTATTAGCATAGTTTCCTTAAGGCCGATTAGGTTATAATGAATTTATAAAACTCATCAAAATACCTCAAGTAACGTAATAAATTGTTGTGGTCTCGTTACACTGTGACAGTTATGGAGTGAGATTACACAACAACTTTCGCTTTTTTATTAAGGCACTAAGTCAGAAATCGTTTTATTTCACCATTACTACAAAAAGTCCTATTGGTAATAAAAAAATGCAAAAAGAAATCAATTCGCAAAAAGTAGACACAAGAATGATTACAGTTCATTTCATACAGTAAGTGGCGCTTAGCGCAGGAGCTTGTAAATAATTAACAGAGAAGGTACAACGAAACTGTAATTTCGCGTCTTTACTCTGGTTGAACCATATTTCAAGATTAAATCAATTTCGTGCTTCATTTGCCCGAAATATTTGTCTTATACTGACGTAATAAATCGATTTCCTTGAACATTTTTGCTAATAAGGGTTACGGATGTGTTGGTGCGGCCCATTACACCGTTTTCGGGAAAAGTTGTCCGACCGAAATTACCGAGATGAACAAACAAACTTCAAATTGGGTGTGGCGTAATGTTGCGTTATTATCGGTCTATAACCGTTGGCTTTATTTTTGTTTTTGATACGTTTTCTTATAAACACATAGAAGGCAAATCTACAGAGAGGGTTTGGAAAACGATATATAGGTATAGTAATCGAAAATTGTTATAAGACAGTTCATATCGATGATACGTTTCAGTAGAGATTAAATTCTGTATTCATAATACAATTATAAAAATGAGATTTTGCTAATAATATATTTTGATATTTATTTTATCTTTCAGAGAAGTTGATGCTTTCATGGCAAAATATTACAAACGCCGACTGTTTCTTCCGATGAACAAGAAGCTCGTTACAATAGATTGTAGAATAATTGAGATTCTGCTGAGATTGAGTGGATCTGGCCTACAGGGATGATGTAAAATATTTATCTGTAAAATATTTACAGGGGCTGATTGTGTTTATGTGTTCACAATTAAAGTGGAGTGTGGCGTCGGCCGGGAATTTTCCAATTTTCTTTTGCTCTTGAAATGTTACATTGTTTTTCGTACTGATTGAGCTGTTTTTTGTTAGGTTAGACATCCACTATAATCCATTTTTTTTATAGACAAATGTGGTATACAGTCCACCTGGTGGTAAGTGGATACTGTTGCCCATCCGTACTGGACATCCGCGGTACATGCTAACTTCCGTCATTTATATGTCATTTATATTACACAATAAAGCATTCTGTTCAATATATTTCACAGAAATTATTTTCCCTTAGGAGCCAACTACACCAGCGAGTATCTCGCGGCGCTATCCTCGCCCGTGCCATTAATTTCAATGCTAGCTACAATGAGCTATCGCCGAGTAAAATGTACACGGGCGAGGATATCGCCGCGAGAGGCTCGCTCGTGTAGTTGGCGCCTTACCTTTCAATTAGTAGCTGTAGAATAATTGAAATTATTATTGGTGGGGATATATTTTAAGCAGGGTTCGCTGATATATATCAGCGGATATATATCATGATTATGATATATATCAATTAATATTTACATTATTATTTATAGTCAAATTATAATCTGGCAGATCCCACGCTTTTAAATTGTCATACTTGACATAAATAAAAATTATGATCACTGTCACTGCCAATGATCCAACATTAAAGATTATAATTATAATTTAGTTGAATGTTGATTAAGTAGACTGATTATTAATCTGAAACACTTAACTTTTTATTAGGTACTCCAAATTTACTCTTTTTTTGTTTTACTCTTTTTTGTTTTGTCTTATTAATCTTATTATAAATAAGTCTATTAATCAAACTCAAAGGTTCATTTAACAGTTTTGACACATTAAAACCACTCACAGAATGAAAATCGCGTCTTTTATATACATGATATATATCCGATGTATATCGGATATACATATATCAAATATCGGATATTTGATATTTATTATCAATTTTACGAACCCTGGTTTTTAGTTTGCTAAAATATTAAATCGTATACTCCACCCACACCATATCGTACCTATACGAGAAAGTCAGAAAATCAGAAAGTGACATGAAATATTTCGATATTTAACCATTTAATTAAGAAACTCAGCTAACCAAAACTGTGAAATATTATTTTACCTGTACTACCACTTCTTCACTATTTCGTAATTACTATACTTCGCTGCGACGAGAGTGTATTTCATTGAATAGTGCGGAAATTAAAGTTTATCGTCAGAGCTGGATGTTTAGCTCGGCAGTTTCATAGCGCAAGCAAATCGGATTGCTGATATTTTTTTTATAGAAAGATCGCGGCAGATGAGCATGCAGTTCACCCGATAGTAAGTGAATACTGGCGTTATTGGACACCCGCGGCACATGCCACACCCACCCACACACAGACACATACACACAAATGCACAAAAAAGTTACGCGATGGTTTATATAAAAGCCCATCGCCCATATTATCTATTGTGTATTGTATACATAATTAAATCCGTTTTTGGCAATAAGCTTTATGAATATGTAAACATATAAAATAAATATAAATACATATAAATAAAATAAAGAAATAAAATGTTGGAAGATCAGTCCAAAATCACAAACGTTGGCTCGCCCTCGAATGCGCTGCATACCTTGAGAGACGTAGGAATGGATTTGGAAAAAGGGTTGGGAAAATGGGAAGGGATGGGAATGGGTTCTGGCATGTGAGTGAGTGAGCACTACCAAAACACATACGTACATTGGGGAATAGGATGAAGTGGGAAATGCAGTACATGTCGAGGTAGTCTCCTATGAGTGAGGGGTAACGAGGCCAGTAGGTACAAGTTGTAAAAACTTAAATAAACAACTTTAATTAGTGGTGTTCACTTTTCCCAGTTTTGTTTAGTTATCTGAAATCAATGATTGTTGCGTATTTATATTATCGTCGGGGTACATTGTTTTTGGAGTAGCATTTTGTTGACATTGGCCACTTCATTACTACGAATGTTTTTAATTGAAAATTGAAAATAAACTGTTGGCATTCTACTTCTATTGTCGGATTATTTATTAGAGTCAGGGATATGACATATAGAACGGTCAAACAGAGTGAAATTTGTACGGAGATGACACTTTATTGACAGTTCTGCATGTTATATCGCTTACTCGAATAAATAATCCGACTATAGTCGGTGTCAAAAGAGTGAACTCGCTAACCCGCTTGGCCAGATTACTGTTTTAAGGCCCCACATCCCTTATGCACAAGACAATGTGCATGAGTAGGCTCGTGTCCAGCAATGGATGCTAAAAGGGCTGGTTACGTAATCCACTTCTAATACATAATTCTGAAATATCTAATCTAAGTACCTATCTAACACTGAATTCATGATCAGCAGGTCAAGGTCGGCGGAGCGCCTGCATGCCCCCTGGTGTTGCAGGTGTCTATGGGCGGCGATAACACTTACCATCACGTCGGACCGCTTGCTCGTCCGCCCTCTTGTCTAGAAAAAAAAATACATTATTAGTTTCAGAATTAGAATTTAAAATTGCTATTTAATTTGAGCAAATAATTTTACTATAAGTTGATTTCCCGAATATCTATCAGAATAATCAATCATTACACCTCATAATCAAATTCAAACTCCTAATTTTATAATTTGAGTTAGGTATTTTATTCAGTGGTAATCCTGATCGGCACCTGATGAATCGCTAAATTAAAAAGCAATTGAATGAATAATCGTTTATCGGAATAGATACATTCGCAACATGGACTAATGTTAAAGCAAACTCGATTTGACTATCGAATAACCTATAGTGTGAGACACGAAGATGTAATTAGAGTAGCTACGAGCCATATTCATAAAGACATTGATTACATTCATATCGTGGTTGTTAACGATCTTTATCCAAACCTATAAACTGCTGGTATTCTAACAGCGTTGGATCATAAAATATTTAATGTCACTTATGGGGACAGCACTAATCACAATGCTATAATAAAAAATAGAAGAACTTCGTTGGATGTTAAATGAAATCTACAAAGTGAGTCGAGGATGTAGTGTCTCAGAAATATTTTCGTTTTTGAACTGTAAAAATTAAAACTAAATGTTCTGTTAAAACTAAAGCTCCAGATTAAATGTGTGTAGAAGTGAACGGTGTTCATTTAAACGCGATTGTTTATCATAAATGAAAATTTAATTATCGCACTTTAAAATCTGAGACATCCTTTGTATACAGTAAACTATGAAATAGTCATAAACTATGAAATAGACTGAGCACATCCAATTGAATATTGCAAATAGCGGAACATTTTCGGACAAAGTTATTGCCTGCTTTTGGCGTTCTCATTACATAATTTCAGAATAACTAATTTGTTTTAAATTTGTTCTATTGTTTCTGTGATATGAAGCCCTTTGTAAAGCAGATTGTAAAAATGGAGACAAAGACTAGATGTTAACTGCGTCCCATGTCAGCACATTTTGTAAAATGTTTGTCTAATCAACAACTAATAGAATAGAGAAAGAAGGTGAAAGTAAAAGGATTGTGTAAAACAAGTAATAGTAAACCGATTTCTCAAATAAAATTCTCCCGCAGAGTTATACTTACACGCCCTTACTCATAGACGCTGTACAAATTTAAACATTGCCTAATTTTATGTCACTTTCGAATCATAATTCTAATCGCTAGTGAAAGTCGTGATATTCGAAGCAATGATTACACTTAAGCAACGTTTATGAGTAAGGCGGATAGTGATAAAACATTTAGAGCTTACGTTGATAAGTTATACATTCGTGTCTATCATCGTATTCGCGAAAAAGGTCAACGAACAATAATAATTATAAGGAAACATTGTCTTGTCATATCTTTATCTAAATTATTTTCTTGTTTATCAAATGAAAGAATTCTTCTAATAAACCCCTTGGCTCTTTATAATGCTCGGCGATTCTATTATATTATAATAATAGCACAATAGTATGTAGCAGGTACTGTATCTAACAGATAAGTGAATACATTTTTTTTAATAATGACATATTGTATAGGATCCCCACCAATTCTTCAAATGTCTACATAGTGAAGTGGATACAATTTACCTTTATCAAAGTTTGACATATGAATGGGCATGTCAATTTTGGAGGTCTTTGTGTCCGTTCGTAACTTTGCGCAAAATTATTATATAGTTATTTACTTTTCCATAAATGAAAAGTTAACCCTAGAGGAATATTGTTGGTATGTAAAATATTTCCTCTTAGATAGATCGCTATGTATACTTACCAGTGTATACCTAGAATACTCTAGGTATACACCCAGTAGGTATTGGCGTAGGTATAGGATGTATACGTGACGTAAGTATATAAAATACACATGTGTAAACGTGGCGAACAGTCACCTCCTTTTCTCCACGAGAAGAATATATTCGAAAATTATGAATATAAGAAGGTTATTTATTTTTTGTAAAAAAACTGAAAATTGTATATAATATTAAATTTGTACCACACTTTTAGATGTCTTCAAGGTTTTCCTGACCTGAAACAATCGCTTTAGCATCCGTTGTACTTTTAGTTAGATACTTAATTTATCTTTTTATTTACTATATGCGTTTGTATACAATAAAGTATTTATCATTATTCATCTTAAAACAAATAATTAGTTACAATAAACTAAGTTGACTACAAACATAATAAATATTAAATAATTGCCGAATGTTATACTATTTCCTATTAAAATACATTTGCAGCGTAAATAGTATTATCGTAACTCACGAGCGCGCGTGTGCCTCATAATGGTGAGTATCTGTGTGCCTCATAATGGTGAGTATCTGTGTGCCTCATAATGGTGAGTATCTGTGTGCCTCATAATGGTGAGTATCTGTGTGCCTCATAATGGTGAGTATCTGTGTGCTTCATAATGGTGATTATCTGTACGCCTAAAAAGAGATCTTATATCTTTTAAAATATATTAACGCGAAAGTATTTTTTTATCCACCATTTATCCACAAGCAAGGCTGACGCGCGCTTGGGAACTGCAAGAACTATATACTCGTATGATATATCAATGAAAATGCAATACAACTAAATCCCTTGAATCGAAATTGGTTCAAGGGATTTAATTTGAGTAATCTCGAAAACATACGGACGGACAATTCTAATAGAATTTTCTTTTATTACGGCATTCGATTCCATCCTCATTTCGTCGTCCCATTATACTCGTACCATCTATCGCTTATTTTTAATAATGTTTTCCAAAGTAGCGTATTCCTAAAGTGCGATTGTTTGTCATTTTTAACTAGTGTTAGAATATTGCAGATATCCATAGTCTACAGGAGCCCTTTATCGGCCACTCGGCTTGTTTGTCACTTTGTTTCTGAAAAAATGTTATTTTAAGTGGATAAAATACTACCTCAGCAACTAACGGCACCATGCAGTCAATAGGCGTAGCAGCTACTATGATGAACGCTTTTGGACACTCGCAGGCTATCGCGTCTGCGTAGTGCTTCACTATAGGCGCTTGGTAGCAGAACCGCTTCTCGAAGGACATGTCCGCATTGATGCCTGTCTCCAGCATCAGGACTATGTCCGTATTCTGGGAGAGGAGTAGCAGGATTATGGTAGGTAGGGTCAAGTATTATTGGTAAATACTCCAAAGATATACACAATCATCATCATCATCATCTCAGCCTTTAGACGTCCACTGCTGGACATAGGTCTCCCCCATTGTCCGCCATTTAGACCTATCGGCAGCGACCTGCATCCAGCGGGTGCCCGCCACCTTTATGAGGTCGTCTGTCCATCTAGCAGATGGACGTCCTCGGCTTCGTCCGCCGGTACGTGGTCTCCATTCGAGAACCCTTCTGCCCCATCGGCCATCGGTTCTTCGAGCTATGTGCCCTGCCCACTGCCACTTCAGCTTGCTAACCCGAGAGGCTATGTCGGTGACTTTAGTTCGTCTACGGATCTCCTCATTCCTGATTCGATCACGTAGGGAAACCCCGAGCATAGCCCTCTCCATAGCTCGCTGTGCGACAGTGAGCTTATTTATGAGGCCCATAGTCAGAGACCACGTCTCTGTTATATACAGCGGTTATATACACAATAACCGCGTGTAAAACTAGTTACCTAAAACTCCTGTCTATTAAATTTCTATTTACTGTTCTGTGCTGGTCGTTGATTGTTAAGAAAATTTAGTTTTAAAAACTTGAAATTAGATAGTTTAAAAATATTGATATTGATTTCTATTTATTATGCTCTCGGGAATTGCCCACAGTCGCAAATATTAACATAGATAATAAGTATGTAGATAAATATGGTAATATGATAATAAGTATGGTAAGCTTTGCTTGTATGAAATGCACGCCACTGATATATGTATGTATAGCATACATATATGTACATATATCTATTTAACAGTAATAATAGTTCCGTATTTTTCTACTCATTTCAAACCATGAGATTCTTTAAATATTTCAACATTAACGGTTTATCGGAATTTTTTACGAAATATTTACTATTAAGGAGTAAATAATAAAAAAAAATGAGTCACATACAATTGTTTACTATTTATACTAATAGCTAGACACTGATCAAGTGATAACTCGACGACGAGAAAATACCGGAAATATGTTCCCAATTGTTGGAACATCTTATCTCATTGTCAAACTCGAGCCTATCTGGTTAGGGATATAATTGTAAAATTTCTAGTCGACGTTTCTACACGGGCTACATCAGCGGTGGGCACGAATTACCATAACTAAAGAGGCGGGGTAGTCCAGTATGGGAGCTGCGAGCAGTTTTATCAACTACCCACATTTGATCTTCACATTCGGAAAGGTTTCGACACACTACACTAACAATGTCCGTCGACGTATTCGACGGTAAATCGCAAGGTTTAAATTTGTTAATCACTGGATCACTGTGACCACTGTGGCTGGTGTAACCCGTGCCGAAACGTCCAGTAGAAATAAAAGGTAAACAAATACATTTGGTACATTATGGTGATCTATCATTTCCATAGTAAATCTTAATTCAGAAACAAATCATGTGACACGTTTATAATACGTAGAACATGGAATACGCTGAACTATTATTAATGTTTATGAATACTGAATTGAATGATTGACATCAATTGAATTACTGAACTAATTACATTTATTGATTTATGGTTTACTGACCTGTCATTAATCAGTATCCGCACTGCAAAGTTCATTTTATTTACAACGTGTGAACAAGTGTGACTAAAGTGAACACCATTAATAAATTAGACGAACGACACAGCTCTTTTGAATGACCCAATTATTTTAAATGCTGAGGTAAATGTTGTTGTGAATAGTAAATATCATATTCATAAGACATGAGCAGGGCAGGTATATATCTCTTCCTTGGTAGTTAGCTAATAAGGGTTTATTCAAGTGATATTACACTCGTAAACGATGAATAAATATTGATATATCGATTTATTCCACGTTCACCAGATTCCACTTTTGCCAGAATTCCACATTCGCCAGATATAACAAAACAATTCCACTTTGTCCAGATTTTTTAAATTGAGGTTTAATATGAAAAAGTTAAAATTGTTGATTATCTAATAGTTGTAGTATGTCTAATTACAATAAGTAACCATTTCCATCTTTTATTTCTAACCATTCAATTTCGTTGTTGCTAGATTTTCAAAAACGTGTCTGGGTTCTGGCGAATGTGGAAGAAAATTGAAATCCTGGCAACAGTGGGAATCTGCCGAACGTGGTATAAATCTATATATCAAGACTTCGCTCGTATTCGCAAGCGATTTTGAGGGGCATTTAACATGGGTAAATAATAATTATTATAGGAAAATAAAAGTTCTGGTCGTATCCAGACGATACA
Organism: Sesia apiformis; assembly: GCA_914767545.1. Taxonomy (NCBI): domain Eukaryota; kingdom Metazoa; phylum Arthropoda; class Insecta; order Lepidoptera; family Sesiidae; genus Sesia; species Sesia apiformis. Next base: position 5,572,615 of record OU611963.1, read on the forward strand.
GACATGCCTAGTGTGGGAACAACTGGTAAAGCATACTCGTAGTTGGAAAATCAATTCATTTTTCTTTTTTTTTTTAATTTCTTATAAAATTACAACTAAAGAAATTCATTTTTTTCATGTTCTAATGAAACTTCTAGTGAAGCTTTAGATCCATTATGCATCTTTTGTTTGCTATGTGGTTCAGAATCGTAATATTCAAACAAAAAATAGTTTATCACGAAATCGATTTTTTTTTATGTAAACAACATTTTTTTCACTTACTCCAAAAATCGATTCAGTGGTTTTAGGATTACTCCTAAAGGATCCCTGAAAAACTCATGCTGTTATTAATGGTGAGGAAAATCGATCACGAGGGAGGAAGTAATGAAGCAATTAATCGAAGCGCTAAACAAAACACTATCTCGATCTATTGTGACGAAGGGGAGCCGATACTGGAACAATTTATATGTTTCTACAGTGTGGAACCGATATCATACGAGGCTGTCGTGCGAAAGGAAATTATAGATGTCGCGCTCAGACAGATTGGCGCCGCACCACTTAGCTTTTCATATTAAATTTTAGACTATCTCTGAACTGTATAAATATCGCTAATTTTAAAGTAAACTTTGCTTTTTAGTTTTAAAATTAAATTGCTTTTAAAATTCTTTAAATGTACGTTTTATTATTTAAAATATATTTTTATATTCTAAAAAAGATATTTTAATTGAAAACTGGATGAAATATTGTATATCTACAATGTAATTTCATTTATTCTGATGATATTTGACAATTATAATCAGACCAGAGCGCTATCTTGACGCCTAGCTCACACAAACAAATTGTTGATAATGTGCGCCTAGGCGATTAAGCTGAATATACTATATTTTATATATACGACCCATTTTCCAAAACAGAAAGCAGCTAAGTCTTTAATATTTATACTTATTTCTCTTAAGACGTGATTTTATGAAAAGAAGGCAATTTGGTAAAAATTGTGTAAAGATTTTTATAAAAACGGGTCACTAATAGTGACCCGATTATAATTATAGGTATATAAGTTTACCTAAAAAAACGAATAACGTAAAGTATCTCGAATAATGATATTCTTCTGTACTTTAGCGTACCTACGTATAGTGCATGTTTAGAGTAGGTACATAGCTATGTATCGCCATGAAAATTGGTATACATAGGGTATTTGAGCACGGAGAATATTATCGATCTATCGACTTTGTTGTAACTCGCCAGTAGATGGCGCTGCAGCACATCAACTTCTATACCGTTCAATCGATAGCAAAAATCATATCGACGGCAAAACAGAATAATTTGTGATTTTATATACAGAGGTAAATAAATATACACAGGCAGGACAACGTCTGCCGGATTTTGCTAGTAACATATAAATACATATTATTATACTACTACAGAGTCCCTCACTGTACGAAAATATTTTATAATCATATGCGTCATAACTTTTTACTTCCTTCTAATCGCGGCAAATTAGACTATATTTTTGCGCGAAATATAGGTATATGCATGAGTAAAACGTGTATTCACGTTTGGAGGACGCATGTATGTTTTATCGATTGGCAAGCAAGCGGCCTGCGGTCAGCACCCTCTCGGCCACTTGCAAATATCGCGACTGGAAAACAAAATTCTTGGGTGCATCTTTGATATATCCAATTATTTTGCACAATTCGTCTTATTTTACTCAATTATTATAATGTGACACTTTCTAAATCATTTTCCAAATGATTGTTTTTGACTATTGTAATGGGTCTTATGAAACCTTAAGTAGGTACAACATTATTAGACGATAAGTAAGGTGGACTTCGGCAATATTTGTTAACATATCTAAACCAATGTAAAATCGAATCTTCAAAAACATTAAAATTTAAGAATATAAATTAATCGTAACCGAATAATACAATTTACCTTTTAGTTACGTAAGGAGAGTTAATTCATGGATAACTAAATCGTTCTGTAGTATATTTATTTGCAAGAACGTTATACTTACTCGTACGGTAATAGTTCTGCTTCATATTTAATGATACCATTAAGACTGTCCTTTACTGCTGACCAGAAATTAACTGTTAGACATTCTATTTCTATTACAGTTACCGGAAAATAAATTGTTACATAGTTACTAGGGCAATTAAAAATTAGTATCTGGAAATGTAATCTTGACAAAGTCGGATTGTAAAGGGATGCGATAGAACACTTGAACTCTATAAGATAGCTGTAACTATTCTTTTTATCGCAAAGCACATTGCCGTGCTTCGATGAGTGGTGAGAAAGTTTAGACCTAGAAATTTAAATCTGTTTTAAATTAGTCTTAATTATAGCAGGATCTATTTTCTTGATACATATTTAATGAAAATTAACTAGAGTAGATTAGTAAATGCTACAAATCAGGGGCGTGCACCTCATGTAAACAAATAAGAAGAGCTAGTGTGAGAGAAGTCACGGGAGATCGTTAGTGTTGCTAGTGCTCCTCGTATTTTCCAATTGATGAAAACATTTTTTGTGTAAATACTCGCATGTTGACATTATTGTTTAACAAGTTCCAAAACCAATGTACGCCACTGCTAAAAATATACATTAAGAATTATGCAAAAATCACACCTGCAAACATCGTTCCAACTCGAAACAAGCGCAGCTGAACGCCTGCACCAAGCAATTCGTGTTAATGTATTGCAGGTCCTCTACCACCCTGCAAAGGTCTCTGTTACACCCCGAGTCTCTCGTCTCATATAGACGCAATCTGGAATTCAATTCAAAGTAACAGGTAGGTAATAAAGTAGTAGTAAATATTTCAGCGCAATCTTCTCGGAACCCGAACCCGATATCATAAATTTTTAGAATCAAGCTGCTGATATGCTTTGGTTCATTACCTCGGAACAGCCCGAATAAAATAAAATGCTTACTGTGTTGTAAGTATATGAGCGTTGAAAAAATATAAGTTTATTTTTATTTAAGAAAATATATCAACAGGCACAAACAGACAGAACGTGAATGTACTGATTTAGAACACATTCTCTGTAATGATAATTGAGAGTGATAATTTATTTAACTTTTAACTTTACAGATGCATATCACATCTCCTATAAATATTAATACTAATTTTAATTGTGTGTATTACTAACGAATACTTTACAATAATATAGGAGAGGTTCGTAGGAACCTGTGCTTGGAGAATCCCATGTTACAAAAGGCAGCACCTTCCAGCAGGTGAATTACATCCAAACTCAATAACAACATGATATTGTGTATAAGGATAAAAAAAATCATTCGGATAATTATCCATTTGCTGCTCATTTTTCTAAATAAATTGTTCAGAAATTTGTACAAAAATATAAGTAATTTATAATTTAATAAGGACTAATAATAAGATATCAAGATACACGTACTGAGTGGACTTAATCCTAGCAAAAAGACCGTGTGATAAATAACGAGACCCTCGCACAGTGGCACATAAAATCTCGACTGGTTTTATAGCGAGACGGCTCGAATGATCCATATAACGTCATGTTAGTTCTTTGTGAAAGTTTCATGCGCCTTCTGAATAGTTGTATTCACGTGAATTGAATGCACATTCCAATAGGTTTATTTGGCCATTGTTGTTAAAAACACATAGTTATTTAAACTTAGCAATGAGTATGAAAATTTTGGAAGTACCTATGCCTAGAAATTTAATGACAGTTGATAATAGAATAGAGCACAGGGCATTGAGGCATAGAACACGTCTACACGTAACACTCTAGGTGTAAGTTGACGATTATGTTGTATGTACTAAGAATAAAATGTACGATTGTACGACAGATTATTTCTTATTTCCGAAAAAAGAAAATATTAAAGACTTAAAGCGTTTCTTGATAAGTTATCTACTAAATCAATTTGCTTGATAATCCAGCCAATAAAATGGCAGTAAAACCGCAATACCCGCGCTGCGAGACACGGTCTCTCCCGCGAGACTCCAGATTCACGAGTCAAGGTCTACGACCTTCTTGTATATTCACTATGTCAAAGGTTGACGGGTTAAAGGTTTCGAAAATAAGATATGATTTGAAATGGTTACATTTTGATTATCATACCAGATGTACTATTTACTATGGTCGAAATCTTTGTAGGGCATTTTTCTTTGAATTTAGAAAAATCGAAAGCAAAATGTTGATGCAATTACAGCATAAAAGCAATATAAGCAAAATATCTATAGGTTTTGCTTCTGTATGTGAAGTGAACCAGTTGAATAAAATTTAATTAACACTACGAAAGGAAAATGAAGTTATAGAAATAAATGTAATGAATGCATGGTAAATATATACAAATTAATAAAACAATTTGTATGGATTTATTAATGACAATCTTTTTTTTTTAAATATTTATATGTTTATAAACTTTTACAAGTAAATAATTAAAGGATTGTTAGAAGTCTGTCTGATATTTGATATTCAAAGGGATACGTTGGATTTTCGTACGCGGCCCATGATATATTTAAACCTTTGGTGCGAAAAACTCGTGTTGTGACATCATGTGAGACGAACGGTCCCCGAGGGTAGGCGAACGAGCAGTTTCATGAGGCGTATCTTGTAGGCCGCGTGACGTCACGCGCGGCTGCGTGTCCCCTAATACTACGCAAACTTGTGGGTGCGATAGGAAACGTTGGAATCTGACATTTACGGATTTAGAAATCGACATTATAAGAGATTTGTTAATAATATCAGGTAATGTTACCTACTAAAGCTTGATGATGAAGACAAGGTCGTGGTATTTATGAGTTAGTTTATCAGAAAATGAAATTAATCTTCTAAAAACTTAATCCCTTTTCTTAGATAGTAACTGAATTTGGTGTTGCGAAAAAAGTCTTGGGGATTATTAATGTGTAAATAGTTTATTGAAGCAAATATATACGTACTTACTTCTTAATGCAAGGGCATTGTTTGAGCAACAAGGACACGTATTGTCCTACAATAGAGTCTGCGCCAAGCACCGATACCTGGACGCCGCGTCGAGGCGGGGGCATTGGAGACACCTTCTTCGGCACGGGTTCAGGTAAAGTCGGCGTCTCAATAATCTCTTCCTTGCACACCGGTTTTTCGAATTTGATACGACGAAATGGCGCTGGGATGAATCATAATCATAATATTTATCATAATGAAGAAAATATTTAAAACTTTTGAAATTAATGAACAATATTTTTGTCTACAAAATCCGCATGGTTTTTAACTCCTTTTGAGCAAATAATAATGTGTCCTTTTGGAACTAAAGGAGAGATAGTTACGCAAGATATAAGGATCAACTTTAATATTAATAAACAACAGTGATCAGAAGATAAATGGTTATATTATACAATGACTTCTTTCGAATAAAGAATAAGTGTTTAACTATGCAATATCCATGGGACATTAAGTATCAAAACTTTTTTTGAGAAAGCATTGATTACAGAAAACTAATTCAATACAACTTTAATTGTAATTGATTCTATACTATTAATGTATTACATAATGAAGGATACGATAACAAATGCATACTGAAGACAGAACTAACTCCCAAAGTTTGTGCCTCCCTCAATTACTTTTAATTTGATCTTGTGCAAGATGCCCTTTTTCTTCTTTCTTCTATCGCATGGCAGAGGACAATTAGGATCAACTTCTGGAGATATATCTACTAAAGCTCTCCTACAATCATCATCACTTTTCTTCGCGTAGTAGCGTTTATGCGTGTCACAGCTTATAGCTCCATAGTTCAATAATTTAGACGGACAAATTAAATTTGAACACAAACATCTTGTTTTATATATAAAAGATAATGATTTCATTGTGATTTTTTTATAATTTATATGAAATTATTTCTTGTAAATTTTGTTGCTGTCTCGAAAAAAGCTCAAAAACGATTTTGACGTTTTTATTTCCTGCTCAATTGAATTTTTATTCTTCTAATATAAAACAAGAAAGCAAATGCAAGGAGTTCTAAATCAATTAAATAATAGGGTGAGTTTAATTATAAAAGTTTCTATAAATTAAAATGGAGAATTGCAACATAATTTCACTTCAATAGAGCAAAATTTTCGATAATAATAGGTCTGCCTCATCTGAAGTTGTTAATTAACGTGAAGTGAATTTTAATATAGAACCTGCGGCATATTTATCGTTCGTGTCAACAATGCGAGAGGGAAAGTTCGAGGGCCGTTCAACGCTTTGCCTTGACACTGAGTATTTATAGTCTACTATCATCTGCTATTGGCCTATTTCCTGTCTACTACGAGCATTTCTATAACTGTTAAGTGATTCTGTGTTTCAGTGATGCTTGACCACGTTTAATTTGACAGTTTGACAGAAATTCTATCTTTATGTGCACTAAATTCATAATGGTAGAATCTTTTTATCGTCTTTAAAATTACGTTTCGTTGATGGGATTATTATAAATTGGAGCGTAAATCCAATTCTGCTGAATCTACAAGTGTACATTTTGTTTGGTGGCAACAAGAAGCCCAATTGTAAGAATTCAGCTGAGTCATCTGTAGGACGAGCTCGACCTCGGTTGGATAATCCGATAAATAAAGTTCGTATTACGTTTAGTGGAATAATTCTTAATGGAAATGGAATGTTTTACAAGGTTTTATTTGTAACCAGTCACGTCAGGAAGCTCGTCGATCTCGAATGCTCCGCTGCAACCTTCGAGTGTGCATTTTTCGGTTTATTGATACGAATAGCATTTGTGGCTTAGATAATACTTGTAAATACACATGTAATATATGGAATCGTTTCTCGAAATATGTTCCGTAAAGTTATAATTAATTTTTCTCTATGTGCATGAAAGAATATAATTAAAGGATATATTTATTTTTTAATATACCCACATATTTCAAATTGCTCTGTTTCCAATTGAGAATGTTTTTATCCAGAATGTTACTTTTACTTAATCTTTAGTTACTTTAAATTCAAAGATTTATTAAGATCTCTATTACTTCAAACGCTTCATAAACTTGTAAGTACGAATAACATTCAGAAGCGATTTCTACGATCAGATTTACAACTTTGTTTCAAAGAATAAAGAGCCGCGAGACAATCTTAATCGTTAGAAATACCATTTGTCACGTCTGTAGCAGGAAATGGCGTGACGAGATCGCACCGATTTTTGGTCACCGAACTTTGTGGGCGTGTGCCACAATTAAATACCTGTGTGCCAGTAGTTTTCCAACTTCAAGTGGAGTGGGGCACTGTGTTACACCGCGAACTTTGTGACGTGAATTGTTTTATGTGCCTATATCACACTAACCTAGTAATAATAATAATAGCAGAATCAACATTTTCTTGTCTTTTAGACAACGGAGAATTTTTGTTTCATTGTTTTCGTAGGAATCATTGTTCAAGAATTGAATTTACATTTCGATGATTTCATTCTTGGAAAGCAATTAAATTTCATTCAAGTCTTTCATTACGCCCTACTTATTCCAACATTGTTTTCCATATCACGATTCTAGTGAAAACGAATTATTCACGTAAATTCAAGGGGTAGGTAGTAAAACAACACGGTTTATTTATTCTTTTGTTGTTGGCATTTTGCATGTTTCTATTTCGCGCCGTTATGAACATTCGTTTATTGAAAACTCACAGCTACACTGTCAGATCTTTCTTCATGATATTGAAGCTTGTTATAACCTTATAGTAAAGATTATACCTGTTTGTTATTTTATTATGTATCTATAAAATACTGAGAATGTACATACATATCTAAGTGACCTTGTGGAATCAAAGGCCATTTAGGTGTTCAACATCGCGTGCTCTCTAAAGACACGCCCAGTCTACGCAGTTCTAAGACTACGCAGGTATTACTAGATTTTGCGTATTTGAGACCTTGTTGAAATGACGTAGGACTCAATTAATCTTGTAGATACTGCCATGTAAATAAATGCTATGACGAATGACAGAGTGAAACTGTATCGACTGTATCGACTATGTTGTGAAATTGATTTTGTTATTCTAATGTATGCAATCTTTAATCGTTCCCAAAAAAAATAGAAATCTACTACAAATAGAATAATTTAATTTAAATATTTAAATAAAGGAGTAAATATTTATGTCTTCACAGCGCTATTATTTATACTTGTAGCACTTGGAGACAGAATACTGCAATTTACGCAGTGTGGGTAATATACTCGTACTAGAAATATGTATTTATTCTACAATAATTCCGCGACATTTTTTTGAATAGAAAAATACGGTCCATGTTAAAATACATCGCTACAAACTGAAATGATTTGCGAATGTTCTTCTGTACATACACGGTAGGTATATACATGTGAGAACGTGTAACGCATGCTCTGACCTTTTCGTAATATCCGTTACGTGAAAAATACTCCCCTGCAAGATTGATGATTATTCGGAACAAGCTCGAAAACGGCCGGCCGGCCGCCGCGCCGTCTCTACAGCGTATGTAGTAGGTATGGCAAAAAAATATCGCCCGAAAGTTAATGAAAATAACATAGTAAACATTATTCAGGCTTCGCAAATTAGAATACTTAAGTTTCATGCGTGTAAAGTTTCATATTAAATAGTGCAATGTTAAATTTTTAAACATATATAAACTTTAAATTTTAAACATTTAATTCATATGTACATAATATATGTTAAAACATTAAAATATATGTGTAGTTATGTAATTATATTATTATTGACTGCGGAAGATTACATTATTCGAGCAGAGACGCAAAATAATGTCCATTAAATATTAAAACTTGTAGTTTTCGTAAGTTTTGATATGATTTTGATAGTAACATATTTCTATTTACGTTAGCAATAAAAACGCACGTTCCTAAATTGAAACATATTAGCGAATAAATCTTACCTAGAAATTTGAACATTCGTTTTGAACACTTGTAATATTATTTTCAATTTAGTAACATTATTTGTAGTATATTCAATTTGGGAATAAAATGTAGCGTAAAGCAGATTGATAGAAATTATAGATGGATAGATGTTTTTTTTTATAGAAAACAGGCGGCCAACGAGCATACAGTCTACTTTATGATAACTGGATATTGTCGTCCATAGACATCCGCGATACATGCCAACATCAGTCCAGAATGACAAGCGTTGGCACGGCCCCGGATGCGCTGCCTATTTTTGCAGATTAAGGTATGGATTTGGAAAATGGGGAAGGAGAGGATGGGATGGGAATGGGCTCTGGCATATCCCAATCACTACCGAAACACGTACGTACATTGGGGAAGTACGATAAAGTAGGAAATACAGTACATTTCAAGATAGTCTTCTGTGAGAGAGTCGAGTGCATCCAGTGGCTGTGGGAATGCAGCATGCATTCTCCCCCTACCATTATCAGTAGAATATCAGTAATAGGTACCCTATAATTATCAGTATAATGATAAATAAAAATAAATCACCCATCTATTGACTTAGCGATACACGAGCTTATTCAAATGCAAAAGTTTGACACTTGTCTAAATTTAATTAATTACCTAGCTTTGCCTATATTTATGAATTAATTTTAATATATAGCAGATTCGTTATGTTGTACGCAATTATATTAAACACGTGTAAATCAAATTAGGTATTTGTACTTGTTGGTCTGTTTGCTCTTAGTAGAGAAAAGTTACTAGGGTTACACACATCGTATAGAGCTAATTGTGCTACCTGTTAATTACCTTTGTGGTCGTTCTCCCTGTATTACGTTGGCTGGTTTGTTGAAACGCTGCGAATATAACTGCTCCATCCTCTTGCACGTTGATAATTGAATAACGAAGTAGGAAACAACTTGTCTGTTTTTGTCATATTTGCTAGACGAGTTAGCAAATATGACGAAGCCAGCTAGTCGCCGCGATGATTGATAGTCCATCGCTTTAACTAGCTGTCATTACTTATGAGACCAGCAACTTTAGATGCCTCATATTCTCTGGTTATGAAATCTATAGCTTTCATTAGTGTTGTAAAAAAAGAGCGCTGAGTCCTTGACGCTCGAGAGCTGGATGAGCGCTAATTAACCTTTGAGCGTCTATGTTTTACACCCTTGAGGGTAAAAGCTCGAATCTAAAAGGTTAAGGATAATGTTGGTGCATTTGTGCTGAGTAAGCGCTCAGTCAGACGCTCAAGCGCCTGACTGAGGCGCTCAGTCAGCCCTGGAGCTGTTTTTTACAACACTAGTCTTACTTGATTAGACAACTGATTTTTTAAATGTGTTACCTATTAGGCAACTCCTGGACCTAGAGTGCGCACCACCAAAGAAGTCCCACGGAATTTAAGGGAATTAAATATGACAGGTCGGCCATTCTGCAAAATAAATATTATTATAACCGTTTATAATTTACTTCCTAATTTAGACATATCTATATTGGTAGGTGTAAATAAAATAACATAATTTGATAGGGTGAATTGAAACCCATAAGCTGGAAACATTATGTCCGTCGATCACAGCGCCGCGCCTCTGGGACTTCTTTTGTGGCGCCTCTACAATAAAATTGTGTAATGTCATTACACAATATTATTGAATATTACGTTGCACTCACACAAGTTTCAATACACTTCCTAAACGATCAAAAACATTGCGCAAACCAAATCCATTTAAATCTCTAAAATTGCATAGGTAATATAATTTGATAGTTTGAGCTAAGAGTTGTCACTTCACGGCAAAGTTTAAGCCATAGATAAGAACACCTCTACCAGACAGTGGAGATAATAGTCACTTCTTATGTCTTTGATAAGAGAGCGTCATTCAAATTCGAGATAAACATCTTTCAAAAAGCTGTAAGTGGTATCTCCTATTGAAGATCTCACAAAAGCCTGCTAAAACTATCATAAAAGAAGAAGTTATCTATTGGAAGGTGAATATTTACTAAAATAAAATTATTTAACGGTTTTTTTTTTGTTGCAATACTATCGACTGCATATCAATCATTATATTACATTTTATACTAGTTCTTAGTTCTTACATAGTTCATTTCATAGTAGTTCTTATTGTTCTTTTATACTGTATGTGACAGACGGTCCGGCCGGGCGGCTCGAATGATGGTAAGTGGTCATCGCCGCCCAGTTGCTTGCTTGATTTGCGGTCGACAGTACATGCAGAGTATAAGTACTTACGATTTTGTTGTTGAGATGCATAAGCTCGCGCTCGGTGACGCGGCGCCGCGCGGTCTCCATTTGCTGCTGTCGGTACTGGTTGTACTTGTACAGCAAATACATTCCGGGGAGGGCCAACACCACGAACGGTCGCATTAAGCTCGAAGAGGACGAGGCGCGTTGCGGCATCTTCTCGATGACATTCTTTATTTAATTCAAAATAGTTATGTACGCTTATGTCGGCGACAGTACTTTCCTTTAAACAGTCTTTTCACACACTGTTTCAGTTCTTTGCACACCATTTTTATTTAGTCACGACACATGTTTACAATAAAGTTAAAATATGGAAGATACTTTTATTAAATCTAGTTGTAGCACTTTACACAGCGTCACTATGGTTTATTACGGGGTTTCTACAGTTACTATTAATAGTGTATTTATTATTGCTTTTATAATAGACCTCTTTATTTACACAGAGGGGTCAACGTCATTCTTCCATCATGCATCGCACCTGGAACAGACCATTATCGCATAATTAGCTAGGTACATATTTAAATACTAATTGTATCCAGTATAAAGGTGATAAAATTTGAATTTCTTCCGAAAAACCAGATAGACATGCATTGTTGCATTGGTAAAAGTACAAATCCGTCAAGTAGTCTTCGAGTTACTGGTGTACAAATATAGGGATGATTAATATTTTGATCTTCCCAGATAAACGATACCTACGCATTTTTATTTAAATTAGTCCAGTAGTTAGCAATTAAACAACTTTGAACGGTTTAAATCGCGTATATGTCACGTGACTCATGTCACCCCGTGACCACGTGACCACGTCCACTGCAAAGTGTTCGAAACGTCGGGATATAAATAATATCAAATATACGCGATTTAAACCGTTCAAAGTTGTTTAATTGCTATGTATAGTAATCGCGAAAACCTAAGAAAATATTAGTCCAGTAGTTCTCAAATTACAACTATAAGCGTACAAACAAAGAGACGCACCGTTTTACATTTTTATAGAGAGAAACAAAAGAGCTCTTTTATCCATCTTGCGAAATAGATTCTACTGTCTTTAATATAAATGCAGCTAATGAAATCCTTTGATTCTAGTTCTTGTTGGTCGTATGTTAAGATGGCTATACGAAGACTTGTTTCTGACTGTTCACTCGCGCTTAAACTATTTAAACCAAAAACAATTTCTAGACCTTTAGCGGAACGGGGATCGGTTATTGCGGAAAATTAGTTTTTAACAAAGTTGCCATATTACCGGCAGAGGCAATTACGTCGAGGGAACCCAAAATAGAGCTAATAAGTGAACGGGTTGATTGATAGCTTCCTCAGACGTGGACACCAGTGTAATCGATTCGTTGCCTCCTTATTTTGATAGCGGGCCTTGAGGAGGTAGATATCACGTGCAGTTTTACGATCTCAGTAAAAGCGGTATACGAACAAATATTCGTAACGTATTTTGGTGTGCTCAAACAGAGAATGAACGATTGAGGTTTTATCTACATTCACCGTGAGTCTGTGAGATTAGTCTCTCTCACCATCTCATCCCATGCAATTAAATCGCATCGAAAGTATAATTGGACGAAGAAAGTTTCTCATGTCGATAGACTTCCAAATCTCTAAATTACGATATAGGCACCTTCTAATAAAAACTGGCCTTCTTCAAAAAGAAAGTTTTCCAAAAGATTTAAAAGCTCAGTAAAAGAAAGTGATGGTAGCTATCGAATAAGAATGAATTACGAGTTGAAGGCACTGATTCCCAATGAATGACTGTCAATAGGGATGCAAAGATGGTGTCCATATGGAACAACAGAAAAAACCAAGAGGCCACCGCGGGGGAAACGGTTGACAGTCTCCTGTGAACGTGCCCAGGTTTTTGATTGACGGTGGATATGTATCGCAGATTCTATTGGGCGAGAATATAGATTTTTATTTTATGGTGGCAGGTAGTAAATGGTGGTGGTAACTGGATACTGTCAGCCATGATAACGACCTCTTTGATACGTGCCAACGTCAGTAAAGAATGTTTAAATAATGGCCGGCCTTTGTAGATTTAATAGTGAATTATGAAATAGATAGAATTGAAATAGGAAGTATAAGGATAGAACGAGTTTTTCTCATCCCACTACACTGATTCTTTGTTTGTCCTATTACACTGTATAATCTACGGGTGCCAACAAGCAGGTGGACCCGTCCGTATTTCCTCGACCGCTATTTTCTTTCTATATAAAAAAGATGTTTATCTAAATTTTGGTTTTGCCAGATGCATCATATGTACGCCGAGATACTAAAAGAATTGAGTACGCGATTGTACGTTACTTACCATCACTTGCATAGAATCGTTATTCAAGTGATCTTTTGTAACCTATTCATATTAAGCATATCGGGAATTCAAATTATCTTTACTTACACTAAGTAAATCGTTGCCTAGTGCATCCAGTATAGATAGTTTCTGTACTATACAGTACTACATATTGAGCTTGGAGAGGGCATGCAAACTTTATGCACCGTTTGAATACTACGAGAAAAACATTTGTCAATTACTAATTATTAATTATTTACATAAGTAAATAATTATAATAACTCTAAATAGTTCTTACTACCTTTTTTAATTTCAGAGATATAGGAAAATAAACCAACACCTTTCTTTCCCAGTAAGTAGGTTTGATATTAATGGCATCGAAGAAAAATGAAACACTATTTGTATGACTGATGTCAAACGTACCAGTAATATTGTAAAATAATAAAGTTCGAAGGGTTGACTCCGAGCTCGTATAACCCTGTACCAGTCGACGATTCAGACATGCTCAGTTTGCAAACGCGATACGATCTAGTGACAGTTAAGAACAACGTACGGGTAAGAACAACGTATAACAATCAAGAAACAACGCAATGACGTCATGCAGCAAAATGTAATATTTACAAGCCTTGTGTAACGTCATGTACTTAAATTTGTCAAAACTAGTGATTTATTATAAATGCCATTTGTGACGCCTGAAAATCGTGACGTCAACACTCGAAACATGTCGTCATCAAATGTGACGTTGTCCGAACAAATGAACTATATAGTCGGTACCTATGGATGTACTCACTTTGGTTAAGGTTATTTAACTTATAATTCCGTTGTTTCAAGATTCTAAGAACTAGGATTCCTTCAGTTGTGGGTTCAGAGACACATATACCTACCACCATTACCCAGACCCGAACAAACATAATGTCTTTAAACCAGGGTTCGCTGATATATTATTATATCAGCAGACATATATGATGATATATATCAGGATATATATCAATCAATCAATATCAATTGATAATAATGGACAATACTTCGATTATTTAAATATATATGTAATTTTAATAAAAAAATGTTATTTTCCATATAAGGCAATTTCAATAAAAATAGTTTTATAATACGATTATATAGTGTGTCAAATGTATGCCCGAATCATTTTTTTTTCTCCATATATGGCAGTGGTGCAAATAGCACATTCTGCCAGAGTCAAGTATACTTCATAATAAACAATTTGAAAGTCTAAAACGTATAATGTCAATGTCCAGTCCCGTCGAAGTAAGTCAGCTGTCGCTTAGTAAAGCTATAGTAGGAGGACAGAAGAAGACTCCCTGGAAGCACAAGAAAAACGCAATCTCACGCTTTTATTAGAAACGATATTATTAGAAACGCTCACGATTAGAAAGAGTCCTTTTAAATAATAGTGAAATCTAATTTTGGACACTGGAAGTAGTCGGCAGTCGACACTGGATAAGCAGAATCAGTGGTTACTTTATACGTTGAAATCTCATCCTAAAGCGGTTTAATTTCGACTTTGCGGTCGGTATAGACCTATTGCAAACATGAAACTGAGAAACTACCAAAAGGGTAATCAACTAATGGTTGCTTGACTGCATTCAGTGGGCCCTTTGACTGTTCTGAATGGACTACAAATTACATTAAAATAATTGTACCCTTGTACTTCTATCAAAGGAAGTCTTGTGTGTGCCAGATACATTATTTTGGACTAGCCATGTTTGTGCAATTTGACCTTTCAACATAATACGACTATTTATTATTATTATTGTCATTTTTGTGTTGATTTAAGTTAAGTATATTATACTAAATAAATAAAACATAAAGGCAGATTTACTTCAAATTCACGACAAGTCAACGCTGTCCCGGCACAGTACTCATGTAAATTGATTTCAAGTGAGTACAGCGCTGTCGCGTCAGTGCTGACTTAAATATGCCATCAATTTATTTCGAAGTCCTTGTCTAAACTTCGAAGTCAGTCATTGGTCAATAGCTGACGCTGCGATTAAGGGTGACGTCGTGTCGTAATTGTATCAACGAAAATGACACGAAAGTTAAACGAGAATGAAAATTTCAAATTAGTTCAATTATATCGCCATAACGAATATCTATGGGACATTCAATGACAAAATTACCAAAACAACGAAATGCCTATAATAGCATTGAAAAATATTTGTCCGCAAATGAACATAGAACTTAACATTGCTGAAGTTAAAAATAAAATTAAAACCATAAAAATACTTACTGAATGAGCTGAAAAAAATATTTAAGTTGGAGAATAACTTCACAGTCATTTTTAAAAAAAAATGTAACGGGGAAGACACAAAAGGAGGATGACATATTGGTTTTATAGTAACAACTCAATATCTGACCGAAAATTATGACATATTTATGTTAGACAAAAGACCGTAGGTATGTCTTGTCTCCGATATACCCCAGAGGTCGTTTCAATCACAATATACACGGGCGTGTTCATTGTTGGATCCATCTCATACCGAGCTAGAATATCTTTCTTTTGTTTTTGCCTCCAAGAATCTCTTCTTTCATGCCTTGAAAAGCAAGAGAGCTATTTATACTCGAAGTCAGTGTGTCGGAAATTTCATTCCTTCGTAAGCAAATATTATTTAAGTAATATTCCTCCTTTTGCCTCGGAGCTGACAAGTAAAGCATTCCTTTGCTTTAAAAAGAAAGGGAGATTGCAAAGAAAATATAGGTACACTTTTATCAATTTAGCGACCCCATTTGCAACACTAGATGTTCCTTTATGAATAAATGTTACTTTCCAGGGCGTACAGACGTTTTGAACGACTAGAATATTTTGTTTTTTGCATAGTTAGTGGAAAAATTATGACCTTTGCCTAAAACGTAGGTATGTAGTACGAGTAGTTATGTATTTACCTACGAGTATCTCTATCTATGTACCTAAAAGGACAAGGACTATTTGGCTTATATTATATATACCAAATAAAATTGCATTTTGCCACTGCATTTTAAACTCTGGCCAAGCGGGTTGGCGATTCCTTAAGGCTTGTTATTCCTAAGTCACATTTTACGACATTCAACGGAAAGAGATGGGATGGTGGGATGGTAGCGTAGTAGTAGTATAATCGTAGTACCTATCTGTTATTTTTTTTATAATAATGCACATAGCTGTAATTAATACTCATACATACCATGTTCTAAACCAAGTTTAGTCTGCCTAATCTTATTTCCGTCTCTTCCTCACTATTCTAAAGCGGTTGTCGCCATCTCTGTATATTTGCTTCGTGATCACCACCTGTCACGTAGACCTTGGCTCGGGTCTTGATCGTCCAATGGGCGTCCGATGACGTCACGTCCGCATCCGCTGACCGTGTCGCAGCGCGGCAAATGAACGCGGACGTTTCAGCTACACGTAAACTTATGGAGATAGGTTTTTATGAACTTTTTTAACGAAACATTCTTATAGCTCTTAGATCAAAGCAAAAGGATTTGATCTAACTTATAGCTTAGAAAAAGTGCATCAGAGCTATTTACGGCATGTCGTGGTCGCAATCCTGCAAACCTATTTTTAAAAGTAATGGGCTTCTGACTGTGCCTGGTCTATACGTATCAAAAATTGCCAAATTTGCGAAACATAACATAATGAATAGACGTTCTGTTGCGTATTTGTCTCTAAAAATGTCAAAACCAAAATTACAGCTAAATTTTGTAGTTCCTTGTGTAAATGCTTGATCAAAGAAAGCTTCCTAAAAAAGACCTTCTGTCGATACTATAACTATACAGAAACTGGCATAATTATTGTACAATATTTCCGTGTATTTTAAGACTACGATATTTTTTGACATTTACGTTATTTTCTGATTTTTTTGGCGTTTGACATAGGTACATACTATAATTACGATTATGTATTTTTTATTCAAAATGGGACATTTAATAACTTTATATTATAAGTATAATTTCTATCAGTGTAATTTGTGTTACTATCTATAAATTTGTACGCCAACACCGGTAAATGTGGTGATTCTGTACTTAATTACCATATATTATTTACTCACACTGCAAATAAACGATTTGTTATCGTTATTGCAATTATTACTTTATTTTTTTTTAAATCACCGGTTGACTTATATAGAATACCTTAAGGCATTAAGTTCGCCTCTGTACTGGATACAAAAGACTAATAAATAAATAAATGTGTAAACAGTACAATTGTTTATATATATTGATATATTGGTAGTATGTATTGTTGTTGATTGATCTTTTAAAGACTATGCATTAATCATTAATTTTGATTAAGTCTTTAAGATAATCATTAATGATCTACTAACAAATTAATGATCTATTAAGATTCCGTGCGTAGGTCGAGAGACATCGACTGAGAAACGAATTCGGAAACTTTTGAAAAGCGTAAAATTCGGAGCGTCCCTCCGACTTAATGTGGTACGTTTAATCCAACCAGAGCGCTGATAAAATATCTAAGTGTGAGGTAAAGGGAAAAGCCCCAGTATTATGATGTATTTATCATCCGTACAACAATTATGTTTTTAAGCTTTGGTCTGGTACTTGCTTCGATAGCATAGGTCTGTGCCCTACAAACACCGTTATACAATAAACAATAAGATACTTTATTGACATTAAGGTAACACTTTTGTTATATTATTGTAAAATATAGTTATTGTTGCGGACGTTACGCGTTGCGTCATTATCTGCAGTTGACAACATGGCGTGGCTAAAGCGCACTGAAGCGTGCGCGGACTGATGT
Source organism: Sesia apiformis (assembly GCA_914767545.1). Classification (NCBI taxonomy): domain Eukaryota; kingdom Metazoa; phylum Arthropoda; class Insecta; order Lepidoptera; family Sesiidae; genus Sesia; species Sesia apiformis. The sequence continues at coordinate 5,590,727 of OU611963.1, forward strand.
TCAATCCCATTGTTTCTGTTTTAATTGCACGGGTTGAGGCTGTTTAATTTTTGTGGAAGACAAAAATGTCGTTGTGAGTAACATTAAACAATAAAGCTACATTCAAGTCTTCATTATCTTTATGTTGATTCTGATAATGTAGCGTATGGATTCTGGGTTTGATTTTACATGAGATTGTTGAACTCACAAAATGTACAAGAAAATATCAGTTGAATTTACTTCTCATATCTGGTGTCATTACAAATTATAATAATTTGGCTGTAGTTACGGTGAGTTCCAATAGTAAGTAAAAATTGGAGCTTAGACTTTAAAAACTGTTCCACACACCGTACCTCATTATCATACCAATTCCTCATCATCGGTCATGGGCTTCAGAATGATAGAATTAACGGATCTTAGAAAAACCTAACCGTTTGATACAGGATAGTGATTTAAATCAATTTGATTAAATCATTGATTTAAAGCATTATACAAATCAAGTGATTTTTTATTTTAATTAATGATTTAAATCAAAGTCAACAAGGCAAAATTCACTGGATTACAATAGAAAATGATACAAATATGATCCAAATCTCGTCTTGCTTTCGTCCTGCCGACATTGTCACATCCAAAATTAGTTTTTATTTCTAAACAACCAAAAAATACAAAATATTAACAAAATACACAGATTTTAGTTGGTGACGGTGACCGTTGACGCGACACGACTCAGTGTAACCAGCCGCCCAGCTTAATTTAAAGCAGATATGTTGTCTATTTAAAACAATAAAAAAAATCATTATTTCTTTGATTATTATAAAAAAAATCTGTTTACAATAAAAAAACATTTTTATCTATCCCGGTTTGACAAAACAATTTACTCATATTCTATAGGACGCCCATCTTTCTATTGAACGCGAGGTTGTATATTTTTAGCTTTGATGCGTCATGAAAGTAGTTTTACTTCCAACATCGTGTCTTTAGCAATTCAACCTGCGACATTCCCTGAATACAACGAACATGCAACAATTAGGGGGTTACGCATGGAATGGGAAGTAATTGTAAACTATTCTCTGTTCATTGACGCACGAGACAAAAAGTAAACAAAATTGCAATAGAAATCACTTGGTTTTATTTTAATTAGAGCCTAGACGGCCTTTAGTTTTTGTTCAGGTTATATCTAACATATAGGTTATGCTTAACCTCAGGAAAATGCTAGTGACCCTTAGTTATGTTTACCCTTAGACTTAGTTGAGACTAAGACTAAGGGTCATTATAGACTGAGGTCTATAATGAATATGGTATAGAAAATGTAATTAATAAGAGTAGAAAGTATTGGCCGTGCGGTGTGGGTTGGTTTTAGAATAGCACCATTTCATAATATTTTCTTAGGTTTTCGCGAAGATACTTTATTTTTTTTTCAGAGGGTAGTCCAAATAATTTCTTAATAACTCAAGTGACAAATAAAATCAATTAGTCACCCCGTGACCACGTCCACTGCAAAGTGTTCGAAACGTCGGGATAAAAATAATGTCAAATATACGCGATTTAAACCGTTCAAAGTTGTTTAATTGCTAAGCACCATTTCATCTCTTGCCGTGGGTGTCTTAAAAGGTGACTAAGGGATAGCAAATCCACTACCACAAGCTCTGAGGAACTACATCACCTTTAAATGAGAGGACTCACCAAGCCACTTAGTCCACTTGATCGCGTTTTAAGGCCATACATTCCTCATGCACAAGACAATGTACATGAGAACGCCATTGTGCAGCAATGGACGCTAAAATGGCTGGTTATGGTTACCATTACAGTATGGATTAGTGGGTTGGGTTTAGGTTCTCTGTAGAGTAATAAGAGGGAAACGGGACTCCATCGACTTGGTAATGAAATCTTTAGTAATTGTAAATTATTTAACAGTTTATTGTACACACATAACATGAAACAAATAAAAATGAAGAAAAGTAAATATGTACAAAAAGTGATCTCCTGCATGTGCTTTCTTCCAGCAGACCTGGGAATATGAAATATAGGTCAAGACAGAAAGGCAGGGCGTGGTGCGTAAGGAAAATTTTGTATAATAATTTAATAGTACAAAATACATAAATATATATTTATATACAATACATGTAAACACATATACCTAAATAACAAATACTGTACATATTATAATATATATATTTAATACATATTTCTGTTACACGTGTGTTTATTACGCGTGTAAAACGCGACAATTTTTAAAGTTCCATAAGGATGTATAGGTTGTGCCACTATTATTTATTTTCATTGGGCTACGATGAATCTGGTGGAACTGAGGCTGAAGTATTACGAATATATTAAAAACCAATGAAGTCTCAAACTTTATTATTTATTACATGCCCAATACTGAATTGAACGTAAAAGTAAATTAATAATACGGTAACCCACAAACCTACTAGACTAAATGGTAATTATAATTCGTATGGGGTGAAATAAGGTTTTGACCTCTTTTCTTTAACCTTATACTCGTAACCTCTGAGTGAATTAAGATTAAGATCATTAATGATATTTTTTTCACTCAGAAGGGATACAAAATATAACATACCATACCAGCAGCCAATGTCTCTCCACTGTTGGATATAGGCCTCTCCTAAGGCTTACCACTACACACGAGCTTCAGCTTTTCTCATCCAACCCACCACCGGCGAATTTCATTAAGTGGTTGGTGCACCTGGCCGGGAGAGGGGAGGGTTTCTCATACTGCGCTTCCCGGCACGTGGCGTCCATTCGAATTCTATTTTCTAATACTTAGGAACAAAAATATATGAATTGTTTCTAATTCTTACGAACAACAATTATACAAATTATTTTGAACTCTTACGTCCAACAAATATAATTATTTGTAATTATATTTGTTGTTATATAATTAGTTGTATTGTTATAATACCTACTAAGTAATTATTTCTAGATACGAATTATTTCAAAAAGACTGAATGAAACGGTAATCGATCATTAACCTACTTATAAAATGCTGTAGAAAAAGCTTGAAAAATCAATTTGTATAATGCTAGCGTAGCGGTCAAGATAACTTAGATATGGCCTAGTCTATTATATGTAGTACATTTTAGCTGTGGGTATTTTCACTCCGTTGTACAGATACACGGTTCCGCAGAGTTCAAGGGACATAATTATAATGAACTTTTTAAAAAATCCATGTCCTAAGCGAATTAGTTCACAGCTCTAAACTGCTTTCTTTTTATTTCGTATTATAAGATTCAAATAACAGGTGATTTGTATTTGATTTGATTGCTATGTTTAATAATCCACAGTTTTGAATTAATAGAATGGCGTTCTACAAAGATCATGTGTGTAGGGTATAACGCGTTTATAATACGAAGTTCATAAGGCAGCTCATTTCACGACGTAAAATAACTTCATTTTATTTAATTCATATTTAATTTTCAAAAAGGTATCCTGTCAATATAATGATGTTGTAATGGATGTCAAAATCCTTCACTAACGCCACTTACAATATTTAAAAAGCCACATTATTATCCACTTATTCAATTATTATCCATTATTATTATACAGTCAACTATAACAGTCGCTTTCATAAAGATGCCGAAGAATTCAAAGACAAGGAAAACCCATAAATACACAAGACGGTGAAATTATTTTTAATATATTTTAATTTTTTAATTGAATAAACGAAATTTAAAAATTCGTCCGAGAAAAACTATTTTAACGAGATACCACAAAGATTTCGTGATACCACAAACTAGTCTTTCCCGTACAAGTATACGTAAAATAGTAAGAGCTCATGACGACAGCTCGAATTCATCAGAAACTCAAAAACAAGGTAGACCGAAAAACAAAATCTTATTGAATCTTAACGATTTTGACTATTTTGAAAACTGACTATTTCTTACTATGTTGTAAGAAGAAAGGCGCTTCATTTTTATTTGAGGTCTAAGCAAGTGCCGCCACTCAAGTCTTTAAAACTGAATCTAATAGAAGCCATTGATTTAAAAGGATACGAGAGTACATTACGTGAAATTGTTCGTCAGTTGGGTTTTCGGTTCACTAAAACCAGGAACAGGAATGTTTTAATGGAAAATGATGATCTAAGATTGAATTGGATAAAATTCTTAGATTTGATTAAAATATTTGGATCTGAAGGCAGAGAAATTGTATATATGGATGAAACTTATGTACACACGTCACATATCACAGGCAAAAGCTGGACTGATTCTACAGGAAAAGATATAAAACAAGCCATTTCTACAGGACAACGTCTTATTATAATACACACAGGCAGAAAAAATGGATTTATTGCCGGGGCTTTATTACGGCTTTATTTACTTTATTAATCTACGGATACAAGAGGAGACTATCATAATGAGATGAACACCGACAATTACGAAAAATGGCTACGTAATCAATTGATTACTAAATTAGCTAAAAATTCGGTACCGGTCGTTGATAATGCTGCTTATCATAATAAATATGTGGAAAAGCCTCCGAATTCAAATACATTGAAGACAGATATGATAAACTGGTTGGTAAAACATGACATTAACGTCGATCCAACTTGCACAAAGCCACAACTTTACCAAGTTATTCTTCGTCATAAGGAAAGATTTATGGAATATTCTATTGGCATAATTTTAGCTGAATTGAGATTCAGTATACACTGTATTGAGATTACCGCCATATCATCCGGATTTCAATCCGATTGAAAACATGAAAAGATTGAAAGCTTATGGGTTATGTAGCTCAAAGAAATGTTGATTTGAATATGACCACACTAAAAAAAATGTTATTGGAAAAATTTATATGGTTGGTGAAAAAGGAGGAGGTTCTATATTCGACTCGTATGTTTTTTTATGTATGTTCACCGATTTCTCGGAAACGGCTTAACCGATTTGAATCGTTTAAACTGTATTCTATTAAGCTAGATTCCGAGGTGGTCCCACATATTTTTTTATGATGTGACACATACCGTTTTTCAAATCGGATCATGTTTTTATTTTTATACATTTGCCTATTTGCCTTCATGTGAGCGTTGCACTTTTAGTTGGTATACCCATGACGCTAAAAAATAAACATAACCAATAAGCTAACTTAAATTGCTAATTTCAATATATTGCTATATTAAAATAGCTTTCTTAGCCGACAATCGCTACTATGCCTACACTAAAAATGGAAAAGTAAACAAATTAAAAAAAAATCAAACCGACTTCAATAGATAACAATAAAGGCACTAAAAAGTGAAAAATAACTCCATAACGCAGATTCACAGTTGCTATGAACCTACACACAAAGTATTAAACACAAACAATAATAGGTGCTTATTATATACAAATTAATTATCTACATATCTAGCATATTTTTGGAGTCGGTGCCAAGCAATATTTTAGTAATTGTAATATTTTAAAAAAAAACTGATTATATTTTATATATGTATGTACTTTATAGTACGAATGATATACTGCTAGACCTAAAACAAAATTTTCTGGAATTTTTGACTGTCTCAACGCACATCACGCAAAAATTACTGGCCGGATTTTAATATAACTTGGCAATGACATACGAGTAGTTATAATTTATGTGCCGGATTAACATTTACGGTAATTTTTAACCAGATCCATTATGTACTTCCCACGGGAATCATTCTAAAGTTCACGCGAACGATGTCGCTGGCACTGTTAGTTAGGTATAAATATAATAGTACTTTTCTTTTTCGCATCTAGGAAAATAAATCTAAAGGGGTTAATATACAGAAAATAAAAAATTAGACAGTTTTTGTGTGTTTGTAGTTCGCCAGATACATTATATAACAGCTGAAAATCGATAATCCAATAATGCTGGACCCACTAATGGAGAGACAAAGGAATCGCAAAACATTTGCTTATCTCATTAATCACACCTTCTAAATCCTTTTAACCCCGACTGAACGTTCATAATTGGAAATAAACCGCTTACGAAATAATACGGACCCTCAGTACAGGACCCTGGGATATTTATAATAAAGGTAAAAACTTAGTCCGCGAATTTGAGACAAAACAAGACAAAAACAACAACCAACGATAGATTCAGCAGATCACGAGTGAACTGACCCAATATTATTTCTGACTAATTGATAAGTAGGCACGGCACTACACTGCGTTTCATTTGTCAGAATCGCGCCTAAAAACCTAAAGTTAAGATAGTTAACTTAAAGTAGGTGCGTTAGGAAGATTTTTTGATGAAATGTCTTGTTTAATTGTAGTCGTAGTTTAGGGGCGTCATTCGAGACGTTCGTGAGTTGTTACGGGCTCGTACCGTAACCAGTCCTTTTATCGTCCGCTGCTGGATATAGACTTCCTCATGCATATTGCTTTGTGCATGAGGGAGCTATGTCCTTAAAACGCGCCGCTTGCCAAGCAGGTTGGAGAGTCCACTCTTCTAGAGGTGGTGTAGTTCCTCAGAACTTGTAGCGGTTTTGTTATCTCTTAGTCGCCTTATATGACACCCACGGTAGTGCTATTCTAAAATCGGTCGCTCCCACACGGCCGGCCCGTATCATTGAGTTGCCTAATTAAGTACGATTTTTTTCAATTATCTCTAGCTCAGCTGTGAAGGAAAACATCGTGTCGGAGAATCAAAAAGAAATCTGAAGCATGTGTGATATCCATCTATCCTCGCTTGGTTTGCGTAGGTTATACTCCAAAATTCCCTTGTGGCATAAGTGGGACGTTATAGATTGATATCGAGAGTCTTACATATGAAATGGAGAAAAACAGAGTTTTAGCGTTCCTAGACGTTAAAATAATGGTTAGAGAAGACGGTTCCTTGTCCCACACTGTGTATAGAAAATCAACACACACTAATAGATACCTACATGCCTCCTTATATCACCACCCTCGACAACTACAATCTCTAGCTCAGCTGTTTCTTTGAATAATAGAGCACAAGACCTCTGTGACCCTGAACATTTAAAGGATGAGTTGTTACATGTTCAGGAGGTACTTAAATGAACTGGATATAAAGTGAGTGAAGGCAACCACGACGCTATCGTAGGGACAGACATCCTGAGGTCAGCAGACAATGGGCATTTACGCCGTAAGTTAAAGGAATGACGTACAAAGTTGGAATAGTATTAAGAAAATACTCCATTATGACTGTATATACACCGTCCTCCAAAGTAAAGGAAAACCTACGCTCACCGAAGGATGTAATGCCAGATGTCTATAAGATAGATCGCAGCTGTGGTAGTTCTTACCTAGGCCAAACAAAGTGCACCAAAGAACATATCCTAGCTGTGAATAATCGCCAGATGAATAAATCAGCAGACCATATCAATCACTGGATAGAACTCTATAGTCCAGAAATCCTCTCCACTGACCGCCACTATTTCTTCAGGATTGTGTGTGTATGTATTAAAATAAAAATACATAGAAATTTCAATGGAGAAGATGGATACAAATTGTCCTCGACATGGTATCCAGTGATTAATAAATATAATAAAATTAATCCTTACGATTTTACGTCTGACGCTACTTCTGATATTATGAGTGTTGTGTGCCGCAACTTTTCAGATTATGAAGACCAAATGTGGGTAGTTGATGAAACTGCTCGCAACTCTCGACGTGGACTACCCGCCTCTTCAGTCAGCTACGCGTTAAGCGTTAAGACCCGTTTAAATAGATAAATATGTGTGAAAAACGCCAAAATCTCAAATGTTATATCGATAATTTTTTTTCGGACCCCATATACATGGGATCCGGACACGAACATTATATACCAATTTTATATTGAAAAAAAAAACAGGAATATTATATAGAATTAATTAATGGTCGTATTAGGTAGGTGCTTACCTACGAAATGATCGATTTTGTTACTGGTCACTTTGAGTTTCGGTATCTTCAAAATCAGTATTTCATTTGTTTTCTGTACCTAAATTTTGTTCATGTGATTGTCTTGAAAATAGAATGGATACATTGAAAATTCGTGCTATTTTTTAATATGAGTTTCGTCGCGGTATCAATGCAAGTCAGACAGCTCACAATATCAGTAGTGTGTATGGGCCAAACACCACAAACGATCGCACCGTGTGTTGATGGTTTGAACGCCTCCGTTCTGGAAATTTCGATCTTAAGGATGAGCCCCACGGCCGATCTACGACCAAGGTTAATAACTATGAATTAAAGGCTATAATGGAAGTAGATCCATCTCAAAGTATAGCTGAGTTAGTAGCAGGGTTTCATGTTAGTGATAAAACAATGTTGGTTCATCTGCGTCATCTTATGAACTGAACGAACGTCAGTGACAACAACGCGTCGAAGTGACTGTGGTAGTGAACCTTCACAAAAACGAAGAAACTTTGAATTGCATCGTGACTTGTAATGAGAAATGTATCGTTCGTATCAGTGGCAGGAGTTGCAGCCTAGCAATATCCAAAACGCAAGATAACTATGAAAAAGCTACGGGTATCAGTTTGGTGGTCCTGTGCCGGTATTGTCCACTTCAGTTTCTTGCGAGCCGTTTAAACAATTGATGCAGATGTGTACTGTAAGGAGCTGCAGACGATGATGGAAAAGTTGGCAACAAAGCAACCAATTTTGGTCAATCGCTAGTCATCGTCAAGTCATCTCTACTTCTTCATGACAATGCGCACTTCTCATACGACAGTTTTAAAACTTTACGAGCTGAACCTGGAGACTCTCCCTCACCCATCATTCTCACCGGACCTTGCCCCGACAGATTTTTGCAAAGAAAAAAATTTAATCCTGAAGTAGCTGTGATTAAGACCTTTTGAAGAATTCATTGATACCCGTCCACGAGACTTTTAGAGGATTGGCACCAATCAACTGCCCGTGAGATGACGAAAGCGCGAAGAAAATATGGGTTAATATTTCCACTAACATAATAAATATTTTTATAACTAAAAAACATTTTTAAGTTTCTCATACAAATCCGTAATTTCATAGGTAAGCACCTAATATTTAATATGATCAATAATGATTGTAATCCATCAAATATTATCCCTTTTAAAGATTTGTGACCCATTGGATAAGTTTAAATTTCCGGAAAAGCAAAATCAACTACTTTCTAAGCTTTAAGGATGTAACTGATCTTTCACGAGTCGTATTTTAAAACGATTTTTTAGGTTATGTTTCCGTTCATTCGAGGACGTCAAAAATCTACCAATACATAGTTGTAAATAATAAATTCGTAGATTTTTTAATAGCAACTCCTCAACAGGCCATAACGCCTCCACTTACCATCAGGTGGACTGTATGCCAGTATGCCGCTTTTTTCTTTTAAAAAAAACATTTACCAGTTTCGTAACAGATATCAGACTTTCAGTCTTAATTATTTAACTCGTTACATTTTGTCCGTTGCCTATTATGTCTCCAATTATTACATCCTTAAAAATAACGTCTATTGTTTTCAAATGAAACTAACAATCGTTATCGCAAACTTCGGCCAATGTTCAACTTTGTCTGTTTTATTGTTTCCTCATGGTTATTGTTTACAATAGTATCAGTGTTCCGTTCTTTACCCGCTCTAAAATTTTTCAATCCTTGAATGTTGATTTATATGTAAGTACTTTTTTATAAATAATCAAAATATCTTTTACTTGATTTATTATTTATTTAGGTACCTATAGTTTTACTATACTGTTTATAACGTTACTTTCGACTTTTCAACTTTATACGAAAAGTTATAATTATGTGGTGTTACAGTTGGTAACGGCATTATAATGATTCTTGTAACTAATTTAAGGTTTTGATAGCAATCTGAACAATAAGCAATGTTTCGTGTAGTGTAAGCATAAAAATTTATTAGGTGTTTATTTATGATTTGTAATAAATAAAAGTTAGTATTATCATCAAAAATTTTTATTGTAATCCAAACTATAACATTCCAAAGTTATAATTTGACCTCTTATAATATGGATTTCTATTATTTTTACTTTTAATTTCGTTTTGTAGAAATATATTGTAGAAATATTTGTAGAAATAAATTGTAGTATAAATTGGCTTTTGCCATTGATATAGTACGTTACGTACAAGTACATACAAAAGTACGTTACGTAGAAATTTCATTGTAGGTGCGTGTTTTATGAATTACGTGTCTTCCGCCAGGTGATTTATTAGGGACAGTGCATGTTAATAGTTCAACCTTTAGCTTCATTATTATTCATTCTGATATAACTTTCTCAGTTTTCGGAACGTTTAACGCACAGGAACGTACAAAATCTCTAGAGTTATGTAATGTAGACTGAAGTGGGCCTGTGGCGTGACAAGCAATGTCAATCAGGACAAAAGTGGACATAATGCGGTCTGGATTTCTTCACATGATCGGGTTTCCGTATAACTATAACAAGGTTACTGTTTCCTATAACTACTTCAAACGAGTTCGCTATTGTTACTTCTGTCTTTTATATATTTATGTTATATTGATCTGCGACTTTTGTATCGTGGCCTTCTATTACTTGTACAGGTTTAATGATTGAAAAGTAGAAGGTTGGCAATTTGCTAAATGATTTCACCGTGCTTTACTGTCACGCGAACAATTTGCTACATGAACTTTTCACATACGAACGAGTATAATAGGTGTGTTGTGTTCTACTTGGCATGTGCCAAGGACGACCTCCGACCTTCAACCGGCAACTGCGAACTCACCTCGTCAACAACTGCACTCCTAAAACAGTCAATCACGTACTGTATACAAGTATTAATAAAGGAAGACACTACGGTCGGCCAGCCTCACGTGTTCACACACGGACAAGGATGATGCGACTAAATTGACATGTTCAGACAACACACACGCTACATTAACACAATAGGGGGCATCTTTTTATTGATGGATTAAATCATTATCTCGTCTGATGACTGTTCAGGGTTTGGGCCGGCAAGGCGAGCGCGCGAGCCGGCGCGCCGCCTCTGTTTGACTGAAAGACCCGCTCGCAAAGTAATTTTTGCGCAAGCGTACTATGGAGCAGGATCGGCCGAAATTCACCTTCGACCTTGCCTCGTGAAAAAGCTGAACCGCATACAACCTACTTTCAGAAAATGCGCCTTATGTCCTACTGAAAAAGACGCCTTTCCTTTACAAATAGGATTATCCCTTAGGTCGTTTGCTGATTGTATATAACGCGTGCCGCACTGCACACGTTGGTAATTAAATATGTGTTTGACAATAGTGTAGAGGCAGCGGCTGTGCTCCGAAACTGATGACGTCAATGGTCCCAGCACCTAGAGACGCGTTCACGTGGAAACCGTTTACGGGGTTGTAATCCGGAGGATCAATATCGGACACTGATTTGCATTGGTATGTAAACTGAAATTTCATCGGAAACATTCCACCTTTTTTCGGAACAAAGGCGGTTAAAGAAGAAGAAGAAGGTTAAAGAAGATGATCTCATTTATCGATAAGATTTCAAATTTTTGATAAACTAGAATATTTAAAACTATTATATTAGTTTACTGTTCGTATTCTGTATGTTATTACGACTAAGACATTCTAGCTAAGAATTCGTAGCAATATCGGTTAACAGTACTTAATATCCAATCCAATTTTTGGGATAATACAATTCTTCGGTATTTCCTCACCCAAAAGTTGCTTCTCTCTTCAGATATTAAATTGCCTTATCTAGGCATCTTGAAGGTGGCTTATAAAAGAGCAATCATTTAGAATATTGTAACGACAACTTTTAGCTGTCCCTTCTTTCAATGTTCTAATGATGATTTTTTTTTATTTTTTCCGAAATACATAGTAATAACAAATTTCTTTTCGTAGCATACCTACTTAAATAAAATTCATTCACCAGACTGCAAACATTATTGGAATCTAATTTTAGTTTCCATAGTATCTCCTAAAATACGAGGTGTTAACAGTGTCTATTTCTGCATTGTTTGCATACGGACGCTGCTCTTGAACCGCGCGAGGTCGGATATAGAACATGTCGTTAGGAAGGCTTTGCAGACAAATAGAAGTAGGAATTTTTTGGTGTTAATTCTTTTAGGCATTCTTATTGGAGATGTGGCATCTAGAGATAGAGTACCTTACCGATTAACACATAGCATTTGCGCCACCAGATCTTTTAACCATTTGTAGATGCAGTTACGGACCTTTGGTATTAGTGTGATCTAAATCACCGCAAATATATAAAACAAGTGATATTTTTTCTGAGAACAGTGATGTTCTCAGAATAATTATAAGTTTTTAGTTAATAATTAAACTAATTTAATAATAACTAAAGTTAATAATTTTTTAGAATAATTAAACTTAGTTTCAGTAGTTAGTATCTTTAACTTGAGCAAATAAAGGATTTCGATGTGAAAATTAGATTTGATTTACAGGAAAATCTACATCCCACAGCCGATTGGACGTGTCTGACTGGTCGAGTTACACCACTTTCACAGAACACTGCCAAGTGTACTGGAATATATGAGGCCAAGGGATAATAAGGGTGTTTAGATTCTCAATAAGGTTTATTCAGGTAAATACAATACCAAAGATTAAATCTTAATCTTATAGAATACGTTTTTATATTTGTATTTTTTTTTATTATAAAAAAAATAAGGACATAAGTCCATTCTTTTTTTCTTGTTATGTGTAGTAATTTGTTTGTTTCTTACCTTTTATTGTGTATAGTGGGGTCGAAATAAAGTTATGTCTATGTCAAAAACTATCCTAGCAACATAACAAAAACCTAAAACCTCCAAATAATATATTAAACTTATAAAAATTAACCCTAAACCTTACACCTCTACACTTATTTACGAAAATTATTAAACTAAACATACTGTAAAAGAATGGAAGTCACTCATCAAACCCATAGCGTTTAACTTAGGTTTAACAGCCTTAGGTATATTACGTTTGGAGCAGGCTTCCACATTCTAGCGTGGGGAACTCGTCATCGTATCGCCAGATCTAATCAGTTCCGCAGAAAGTGACACCAAATTGTCAGCGTTCACCGAACTATCCGAACTAACTATAATTGTGGCGTCACCCGGACTATCCTCGCTACTTCCAAAGTAGCGAAATGCAAGCTAGATGTACTACGCCGAACTTAATCTACACGCCTTTTAAGAGATGCACCGTCCAATAAAAAATATGATTTTAGTAGGATTGCACGCTGTATAGAATAGATAAAAACTACTTTATTTATTTTACTGTCAAACCTTCTATCCGAGTGCCCAGGGTCAGCAATGCGCAGGTTCTTCAACGCTCTGCGTGTTCAATATATTCCATATAGGTACATAATAATTAATAATGCATTCAGAATGCATCCAATGCTCGCAGACATGCACAAGACATTGTGAGGAGGCCCATGTCCAGCAATGAACGAAGGGCTGGTTTGGTACACATTTTTAAAGCAATATATAACTGATAGCGTACCTACCGCCCACCTGATGTTTAGAGTTCTGATCTATTCCTCATTGAAACACATCAAGTTTTGTTGCAGACCAGTGAGACCTACTAACAACTTCTCGATGAAAGAAAGAGAACTACTAGGTACACAGAACATTTAGATGAATGTCTAGATATATAGGCATATCATCAATCATCATATCATAGGTAGGTAATAAGTAAGTATAAAGGCCGCAAGTGTTGGTAAATAACCTTTTCTCATTTCGAAGTGCTTTAAACCCGTCTTAAAGTGTCGTAAATCCTTTTTGCCTACCAACTTCGCGTAGCGTGCTCGAAGAGCGATTAGGTAGTTGGCGTCTACTTTAGTTCTCACGCCCGACTTACGTCACCTGAAGTGAGCTTAGCTTGTAGATCAAAGTTAGGTTGTGACATAATTTCTTAAGAAGAATTGAAAAATCTCTAATTTTATGAAGATGAACGCCTTCTCACTGTTAATAGCAATATGTATCATTGAGTGTATTTGTAAATTCTTTAGTCAAGGTACTAAAATATTAAATAAAAAAATTGAGCAAACTGCAATGATATAGTGGGTAAGGAACATATCAAAATTTTAATACAAATTGTATTTCGTTAAATTATTAAGCACCAATCACACTACTTGACTGGTAGTGGGCGTGCATGCGGGCGCGATAGATTTATCTGCAGCTTCAGTGTGAAGCGTCCACGCTCATTTTGCGGTATGTTTAGAACAAACAAACTTAAAAACTTAATAAATGAACAATTTAAATATGAGAAGCATTACACTCAAGTAATACAACAACCATGGGTATATTCTATTAAAAAGGATTTGTATATTTGCAGACCGTAGGTAGATACCTATTTTTTCATCAAAACGATAAATAGGCATATAGCAATATATCACTACAGTATAATAATTCTTATATCTCAAAACCCGAACATAAACAACTTCGTTTATGTGCAGCTACTATCGCTTGTCCTCACGCTGTTTTCATTTACTGAATAGTAAGACTATTCAGTCGCCGTTTTGAAGAAGTATAACAATTTGTACATATAACATAATAATAATTACAAATATTATATACAACAAAAATAATAAATAATAAACAAGAATAATTTGTAATTATTATATACACGAACAGTACTATTATTTCGAATAAACACAAGAACCTTCGATAGCTCAGTTGGTAGAGCGGTGGACTGTAGTTGTTTAATAATGGATATCCATAGGTCGCTGGTTCAAATCCGGCTCGAAGGAATTTTTTTTATATTTTCATTTTAAATAAATTTGTAATTTACTCTTCACGCTTTATAAATTACAAGCAAAAATAGTTGTAATAAATAGCCTTTTATACAATGCCATCTGTTGAGGATGTCGCAACAACAACCTAACCATTTATTACAGATCGGGCAATATTTATAAAGAAAAATTTTATTTATACGGTGTATTAAATTTTCGTAGAAATTAAAAGTTAGTATTTTTATTAATTAGTAAATGAGTATAAAACGCTGCGGACAGGATTCGAACCTGTGCGGGTAGAACCCAATGGATTTCAAGTCCATCTCCTTAACCACTCGGACACCGCAGCTTCTAAGAATGTTTAGGAAATAATGGATCATATCATATAAACACATTTTAACATTTAAAATTTTTCACTTGCTTTCAGTGTTGTAAATTACATGTAATGAATAAATTAATGTCATGTAATGTTTATTGCCTATGATTTTACAATAAATTGTAACAAAAATTGCGTTAATTGTTGACAATTTATATGTGGTATACGTAATCCGGTCTACCTGAAATTAGAATTAAAATATGAAGATATATTTAAAAAAATGTAATTTATTTTTAATCAGCACGTAATAATAATAATAAGTATTTTCCGTGACAAATAAATAGCGCAAAAACTGAGTAAGGTAATCAGGCAAAATGGTGGTTTAAAATTATATTTTATTTAAAAATAAATTATTTTATTTGCAGAATGAAGGATCTATACTCGTACTATGAAAATTGCAGAACGATTGCTCCATTACATTTTTAGTGACTTATATCATTAAAATTTGTATTTTAAATTATTAGTAGGTATTAACAAGGTATGTGGAAGCTACCTGTAGGGAATAAAATGTTAAAAGTTATATTAACAATAAATATTAAATAAGTTGCCATCTTTTTCTAAATACTCAAACTAATTAGTACAAAGTTTAACAAATTGATTACGCTACTATACAATAGATGACGACGTAATATAATTCATCTACTCGATGGCAGATGTCGCTAGAAGCGCTATCGTCTGTTTTATTGAACTTCTTACACCTCAACACCCTAGCTTACGGTGAAGATGACACTTTACTTCCTTTCTTCGTTGATTAATTGCATTGCATTAATGGTGAATAAATTTGTAATCAAGAACTAAGCTGCTATAGGTACACCCGCGATACTTTAGCTTAGTATTAGCTTTTTATGTTTTTTAGTATTTGCGGCTGTGGGATTGCATCGTGCGCCTTAGTTATATGTTGATACATATTTTTATAATTTTACTGTACTATACGATTTCAGAGAGTTGTAGTACCTTTATGAATAATAAATAGTTCCCTTCCTCTCTGACGCTTATTGAAAGACTCATTTAGGTATATGACCTTTTAATAAAAATTGTTAAAGATCTTTTAGTTAATAACTAATCTTTAACTGATCTCTTAATTAAGTTAATAACTTGGAAAAATACTCGTAATTGGTTTCATTTCTTTTCTTCAAAAACTTTTGTTAGCAAATATCTCAGATACTGTAAGAAATAAGGAAACCTTATTTTCAGAATAGTGAAATTGCCACAGATTTTAACTGTAGGTAATATGAGTTTTAAAAAAAAACTTATTTAGTTTTATTTAAAAATATTTTTGTTGTCAAAGGTCAGTTTATCACTAAAAGTAATGCTTTATTTTTCCTACTTGTTGACGTATACAGACATAAAATAAATGATTGTATTTGAGATAATTTTCTTAAGCTTAATAATGAAAGGCTTGGCTTCATTGAATTGCTATTAATTATTTACACTTTAACTAGAAAAGAAGGGACAAGAATGCTTTTAAAAATGCCCGTTCAGTTCTTGTTCGTGTTCTTTCTTAGTCTTACTCGAATTTTTTTTAAAGGAATTGTAAAATAATTAATAAAAAAATTTAAAGCAGTTAGTCATATGCACCTTAATTAGAAGTAGATGAAGCTAAATATAATCGAGAGCGCGTGCGCAGCGTAGTCCGACGGGTGCGCCTATGACTTACGAAAAGTATAGATAAGTATAGAACTTTGTTACGTACAAATTACCTTGATAATATTACTATGATAATTAGGACGTTTCTCTAATGATGTGCATCAATGTGAAGACTCAATATAGTCGTACCACAGGTACAGAGGGATAGATATCGCTACGTGATCGAAGTTGGTAGGTGCCCGCTGAGCTCCTACTGTGTCGCTAGCAAGTGGTAGTTACACAATACAAAAATGCAGTTGCGCTACAATCAAATGTAAAAATTCATAAAAAGTGGTGATCAGACTTAAGGGAGATGTTTTCGTTTCATCGGTGAGTGGTTTGTCATCACTGAAATTTACTCCTAACTTAGGCACCAACTATACGAGCAAGTCTGGCCGGTGATATCCTCGCCCGAGACATCAATTCCATAGTAGTAACTATAATGAGCTATCGCCGAGCAGACTACACGGGCGATAATTCCGCCCGTGCCTAATCGTAGGTACAAAGTTATGAAGTTATTTATATATTTACTTTTTATAGTATACTTATGTATATTTATAACGATATATAGTTACCATATAACCATATAAGCCATACTATACATATAAATATTATATGTATAGTATAGGTTATATGGTCCAAACTAAATTTAACTCTAGTTTAGTTATTAAGAATATTTATTTATTTATTTTTTATATTTAATTTATGGTGCACATGAATGTTCAACTTAACGTTATGAGTCTTCATTGTTATGCAAAGGCGGAGTAAACATATATTATTACGAAAAATAACCTTTTATTAACTGACCTAAATACATATTAACACTTTAATCCACACGAATTGTTTGATTCTTAATCACACAATTAGGAATATTATACAACAAAAGACCAGTAAAAAATAAAACTAGTCCAAACATTCTACTGATTTTAGTAAAAAAATGCAATTATTGACATTGTTAGTTGCTAGTTTTATATACATTGTTAGTTTTTCCACAAATCAGGAAGCCGCTTGGCCTTCACGGGGAACGGTTCAATTGTAACGAAATTTATTCAAATATACAAATGTTTTATACATTTGCTTTCCTTTTTTGTCACTGCATAAAAACTAGATACCTTTTTATTTTGCACGGAAGAAATGCCTTGGGAAGTCTTGTATCATGTTTGTATTAAGAGGTTTTGTGAATGTGATAAATCGGCTATTCCAATAGACCTATTGGAATAGCCGATTTACCAAAAGTGAAATATATGATATAATTTATGTATCTATGTATAAACACGATCTGAATGTATAATCATAATTGATAAAGTTGTTTTTTTGAAATAGATACTAAATACAAAGTCTTACGTGTGGTTCATGGGATGGATTATCATATCTATTTACCACATAAGTATACTAATTTGTGTCCAACAATAAGTTACTAAGATTTAAGTATGTGTATCTTACAATCTACCAATATTGCATGTACACCAAATACCAATAGAGCGGTGATAGCTTCGAGGTATCTATTCTCGATTCTCATACGTGAAGTCGTGAGTTCAAATTCTCGGCCGGTACCACTGAGTTTCTACTTAAGTATGTTTTTTTTTTTAAATTATCCCTACTTCGGAGATGATAGAAAACATGGAATACAGCTTGCTCAAAAATTGCACAAATAAAATCTAGGGCCGCGTGCAGAAAACACCTAGCGATTTGCTAAGGGAAGCCTGTGCCATGCAGTGACCTGATATTCAATTAAAATTAATTAAAATCCGTTCAGCGTTCTCGCATTATAAGCATGTGAACAAATAATCAAAGAGACGTTACAATTTGTTAGTTTTGCTAGTTAGTAACTTTGACATAGACATTTTTGTATAAAGAAAGCAGAACCCCAACAAACAATTTTTTAATAAGTAGCTCTTAACGTTTTTGAACATAACTGTTTACGAGTAGCAGGAATGATAAAAACAGAGAATGATTTACTACGTTTTGGATAAAAACAGGTTGTAAAAATAAAAGCGTCGCGGATAGGTTATAAAAGCTGCATTAGAGGATTTAGAGGTCGCTTACTAAAAGTAAACAATATGCTAGTAATTGATGGTTAAATGAGTAGTAATATTTTCCATATGTCTTTGTATTCATGTTTTTAAGATTTGAAACTGCCTTGGATTTATTTTATGGGAATCATAAGTATATTATTTCATATTATTGTAATATCGAAGAGGGAGAGAGTGCACGCTGCAATCCAACAGCCGCTGGGAGCGCACGACTGGCCACGTTACCCCTCTCTCACAGAAGACTACCTTGAAATGTACTTCATTTCCCACTTTTTCTTATTTCCCTAGTGTACGTACGTACGTGTTTCGGTAGTGAGTGAGATATGCCAGGGCCCATTCCCATCCTATCCCTCCTCATTTACCCAAGCCTTTCTCAAAATCCATTCCTATCCATTCCTGGGGGCGTGCCAACGTTTATCATTTTGGACTAATGTTGGCATGTATCGCGGATGTCTATGGGCGACAGTATCCACTTACCACCAGATGGACTGTATGCTCGTCTTCCGCCTTTGTCCATATTTTTTTTTAGTGTGTAAATTTTATTA
The DNA here is from genome assembly GCA_914767545.1 of Sesia apiformis. Taxonomy (NCBI): domain Eukaryota; kingdom Metazoa; phylum Arthropoda; class Insecta; order Lepidoptera; family Sesiidae; genus Sesia; species Sesia apiformis. Next base: position 5,609,885 of record OU611963.1, read on the forward strand.
TTGGTCACAATTTTTATTATTAGTAGAAGAGAAACATGTCAAGTATACAGTTTCAAAATTTTAAACACAAAATATTGATTAGTGTATGTAACCAGTACTTATAGTACAACACATATCAATATTCACTGTTTTTTAAACAATTAAAACTCCTAAAGAAGGTTGGTCCTATCAGACCAAGTTGTCACTCAAAATAGTACTATTTAGGAAGAAAGAAAAAAATAGATAACGCATGTTTAAAATATTTGTATTTAAAAGTGTTATGGCGCCACACTATCGGGTAGATTTTAAAAAGGTTGTTTGGAATACTTGGTAAATGTTTGCTAAAATCCTGGTAGATAACATTTTTTTGATGTGCATCACGTGACCTAGAAGTGGCAGCACGCTTGATGTAATAGATTTCTCGTCATATAAACCATAATGTTTGTCAATGTGACCCACCTGTTACGGGGTTCGGTGCCAAAAACCTGGACTTACAATGGGCCTGATTCACAAGTTCACAGTCGTTCAGCGAGCGATGTAAACAGCTACGATCTGAGTTTCCTCAGAATTCGAAATGGACAAAATTCGTAAAAGTACCAAAACTAACCGACATAGATAAAAAAAAAACAGTAAGTTGAAGAGGACGTTTGCTGGCCATATCTGTAGCAGTTCCTGTAGAATCGGAAACCGCGGAAATAGTTGGTTCCTCGAATGGAGACCACGTATGGGACGTCCTCCGACCGGTGGACTGAGAACTTGAAGAAACTCGCCGGTAGTACGAGTAGCTGGATGACAAGAGCAGAAGACTGAGTGTGATGGCGGTCTATAGAAAAAAAAAAGATGTTCCTATTAACTTGAAACCTATATTCTAAATACTTATATTATAGCGTTATTCAAAATTGTGTGAGGGCCTGAGGGGGCTAAAATACAAGCTAAATTAATATTGTATTGAATCACTTAAATATTCTAAAACGTCATGAATGATGAATAAATTTGAAATGAAATTGATTTATTATTAGTATCATAGAATTTTAGAAAACTAATAATGTACATTGTTAGATAACTTATTAAGTACTTAGTACTCATAATATAACTAATTATTTTAACATATGTACCTCTGACGCTCTCTCTCTTGTTGTTTTTTATGTGTGTGTGTGTGTGTGTTCTGTGTGAAAGTGTGTGAGAGGATGTGTATGGGGGTGTGAGTGCGTGTTTCTGTTTGAGTGTATGTGTATAAAAGAAACTACAAAAATACTAACAGCTTTAGGCCCCATATGATTTCTTGTGTTGTGAGACCCAATTTAATCATTCATACTCGTACATAACATACACGAGTATTGGAATATGACATAGATATTAGTACAACACTATCACTTATCATTTTATTTGTAAGGATTTAATATTATAATCTACTCGAATGTGTTACTGTTCGGTGTAGGTAATTAGGTATCTGTGAGAATATATTAATGAATTTAATTATACGTATTACCTATGGAGCTACCTTGTCCTATACATGTCTCCTTTAGGCCTCACACAATAGTGTAAGGCCTAAATTCAATTCAAAATTGCTATTGTTTTACATTGTTTTTAAGCAAGTGAAGCCGCGAACAACATTATAGTAATGTATATTTTTTCGCAAACATTATATATGAGTAGTGCAAATAAAGCTATGTACTTATGATGTTAGGTATTGTTTATCGTGTTTACAAATAAATAAATATCTATGTATCCGAATGTGGTAAGTGTGAGTACACTTGCGTGTTCACGTACGCACTTGTTTTTCCTTGAAAGGGGTATTTGAGAATCGAATTACGATTCACGAATGCGATCACGTCGATGCTATATCGAACATAGTCAGGCAGACAGGGCCACTGCAGGCCACTATAGGGCATAGGCATGAGAAGGCCTTTGCTTTGGCTGATATCGATTAATCGATTTTTGTGTTTTGTAATGATATTATTACAATCTTAATAAGAACATTATGTATGACATTATAGTACCTGACTGAATTACAGTGACTAATCGCGTCACTAAGGGAGATGCATTCTATTGCGAGAGTCAGCCTTGGAGATGAAAAAGGCAGTAACAGTTGTCCTATGCAATCATTATTAATAATATTAAACTGGATGGTAATACCTGATGCGTGTAAGTTCTGGAGTTCAAATTTCTGTCAGGAAAAAATATTGTTACAATCCATATATATTTGGGATTGGATAGCTAGTTTGTGTTTGTCTTTGTTTCTCTGGATCTACGACAGGACATTTTAGTCATAAACCATCACATGGGTCCAGTGCGCATTATTCGTTATACATGGGCGTACCTGCCGTGGGGTAGGTTGGGGCGCTTGCCTCCCTGTTATAGGGAAGAATAAGTAACATGCTTTCTGAATTACACTACCACTATTTAAATTGTAAGAATTTTTTTTGCTTTGCCCCACCCTGGATAAAATTGTTTGCTTTTTCCCCATCAGGAATAAAATCATGATTACGACCTTGTTGTTATACATGACTGTAGAGCTTTTTTAAATAGAATTAAGTTGGCAGACAAGCAGACAGTCTACTTGGTAGTGAGATATTGGTGCCCATTGTCATGCGATAGTGTAACACTCCAGTACTTATTAGTCTAGTGATGGAGCAAGGAAAGTAATCCCCATTAAATAGATGACATTTTTCACTTACAAATTCTATATAAATCTAGTAATACATTTCTAAATTCATAAATAACATTACCGTGTAAATATGTGAGCATTTGTCACATGTGAATGGTCTAAGAATGTAAAAGTGGTAGGAAATGCACCACCATGAACACGACGCGCTCGATCGAACGCATTTCTCTGCCGGTACAATTGCAACCACAGAGGATGTAATAATATGAAAGTAGAGTGGATATCAATCAAATATACTTTGTGCATCACAATGATACAGGAATAAATACATATAGATCAATAATATGCAATAGGATGTCTTATCGCTTAAAAGCGATTTCTTGCAGACAACCTTTAGACAGAAGGCATTTGTAGGAAGAAGTTAAAAAATGTTACAGGAAACTAATAACCCGCAAAATGAATGTGTTTTTTTTATAGGAAAAGACGGCAAACGAGCATACAGTCCACATGGTGGTAAGTGGATACTGTTGTTCATAGACATCTAGGATACATGCCAACATCCAAATGTAAATACAACTACAACTCTGGCTTCTTGTTTTATTGATCTAACTACTAATAGTTATTTATATAACATATTATATATACAGGTATATATATGTATATATATATTATAAAATCTATTTCTACAATTTGAATTTGCCGCGTATTCCGGGCGCGGTCGATATACAAGGTTATCGATCTTGTATATCGATGTTCTATGTAATCTATGGTCTATAATCGATGGTATATCACCATAGGTAATCTATGGTGACATGACGATGGCGTTGTTGATTAGAAAACTTGAGTGAGAATACCTATAGTTTAATATTGTGAATTTGTGCGTTGTTAAAAGGGATTGAAATTAATTGAAGAATAATATACTTTAATGTCGTTTCTTTTGTTACAGGTAGGATTTTTATTTTATAATACTGCGCTAAACCCACAATTATTGTAAATAATTCAATGTGAAAAAACAATAAACGTTACTTTTGTTACTTCAATCGTTACTTCAATTTCCTGGAACACTATATATAATTTTAATTACTAAGTTCATTGAAATTCTCTTGAAAGTCTGAAAAACGAAATTCTAACATTGTGTTTGAACCCAGTATATATATATATATATACACACACACCACACACACACACACACACACACACATATATATATATATATATATATTATGTACGTGTGCGATCTACCTGGGAGTTATTTTTCATCAACCTTGTAACTCAAAGGTTGTCTGGAGGAGATCGCTATTAGAGATAAGACCGTTAAGAGCGTTATTGTATATCATTTTATGTTGTTGTGTTTTATCTGTGGTGTACAATAAAGACCTACTTGCTTACTAATCTCAAATGGTTTCGTCTAATATCATCTCAGACTATTGATAATTATAACACTCGTAACTCGGAACTATTTCAGACTTTGTGATTTTGACTTATATAAGATTCACAGAATTTTCTTCAGTCTGATGGGGTGGCCCACCCTCAGAGTGTTTGCTTATGGTAAGAAGTCACATACTATCGGGTTGGTCAACTATCTCACTTCGAATTCCATAACAAACAAAGTGGGAGTGTTTCTTTATTACTATCGAATATATATATTATCGTGGGCTCATTATACACAATGCGAATAAATTGGTACGCTGGATATTGATCAATATCCACAGATAGCTGTGCCCATTCTATATGTACCCATGCTATGTGATTGGGGATTAGTTGTTTTTTTTATAAATATATTCTGTGTATTAACCTACTTGTACATACATTAGTAATCAGTTGATAGCTTCAAGATTTTTATGGATATATGGCAGAGTGGTATGCGATCATATTAATGGCGTATCTCAGATGGGAGGGATCCGTAGTAGAACCACAAGCTCACTTGTCTACAAATATTTATTACGGAAATATAAAACAATGTAAAGGCACAAAAATGTATTTGTAGCAAAAAAGACAAGAAGATTTAAGAGGAATGGAGAACGAAAGATTGCAATAGGAGTATTATAATGGTAAATAATTTATGGGTTTAGATTTACAACTGTGAATGTGTCGCCCACTATCCGATGTTGTTTTTTTATATATATAGAATAGATGGCAGACGAGCGGGCTGATCACATGATTGTAAGTGGTCACCGCCGCCCATGGACACCTACACACCAGGTGGCTTGAGAATGCCCTGCCGACCTTGCAGAATCCTGTTCACGGCTCTCTTGAACAGCCCCATGTCGTAAGGTAACGAAAATACCTTAGCTGACAGTTCATTTCACAAATTTTCGAGTCCGCGGTATAAAGTGTTTCTAAATAAAATTATAATAGAGAGTTTTAACTAACAATAAAACTTACCTATTATTTTTCCGACGATATCCGGAATCCATCTTGAGTCAAGCTCCTATCTTTTTCACGTTTTTCGTCCTAGCAACTTCCCCTCTTCAACTTCCGGCGCCACTGTCGCCTCGTTTTATCGTTTCAGATGGCGGCGACCCGCATGGCGCTCGGCTTTTACCTCATTATACTTACTCACGATGTACCAGGTAGGTATTACCTGGATTCCGGATATCGTCGGAAAAATAATAGGTAAGTTTTATTGTTAGTTAAAACTCTCTATTATTTGTTCCGTGACGATATCCGGAATCCATCTTGAGTGATATGTTTGTTATCTCCTGGTATGCCCATAATTATTACAATAATTATGTAGATGCTATAATGTGTTATGTAAAATAAAAAATTAAATTATAATAAGTTATTGAAAAGTAAACAATATTTATTCAATGTTATATATGAATCATACAGTTTTAATCATCAAATTAACCAAATCATTGTTATCGCACAGGTTCAAAGAAATTTGACAAGGAAACTGACGTCGTAAAATCATTATTTCTGGATTGATTCGCTAGCTCTCTTTGATAGTATGTTCTAAAAGTATGTTCTTGCCGCCAATTTCCAGTCTGAAGAATCTGATCAATAGGAAACTTTTCTAGCCAATTGAGAGAGGCTACGGCAGAGCGTACTGAGCCTGGCGTGGCATCGACACCCGCGTCCTTTAGAACAGATTTGATCCAGCCACTGATTACAGTTCTAGAAGCTGGTTTTGGATCACCTCTAGCAGTTATAAAAAGTTCTGACAGCATACCTGATTTCCGACGATCTTGTGAAGTACCGATTAATTGACGAGTCCAAAATACACAGTCGAGATTTTTGTTCGGATGTGCTTTTAGTTTCCATCCAGATTGCCTGTTGTTAGCGTCATCCGTCTTCGATCCAAAACAAGGCCACATGACAATAGAATTGCCCTCATCTATATATTGGTCGGCATTGATCCTCAGCAGTGTCAGGTCGTGTACTCGTCGTCCTGCCGCTAGCAAAAGTAATATAGCGGCACGTCTGGATACTTGGTACAAATTATTTTCATCTGGTGTATTATTTTCTAAGTATTGTAATACATTCTTTACATTCCAAATAGGTGGTTTTATTTTCTTGTCCTTTGCAACTGAAATAGCTTTTAAAATATGTTTAATAAGAAAGTTAGATGCCAATGTAGTATTACCTGATAATTTGGTAAAAGTAGAAATAACAGATTTATGGACTAGTATAGTTCGATAAGCCAGACCTTCGCTGTTGTGTAAATACGCCAGGTAACGAGCAACTTGTTCTCGACTCGGATCTCTGTAAGAAGAATTGTTAGAGGAGCACCATATCTTCCATTTGTTCCATGCTGGCATGTAGGTGTTTATTGTAGATCGCCGCCAACTTGACAATAACAGTGATCTTTCTTCTACTGACCATTCTTTGATTTCGTCTGTCCACCCAAAACCAGCCAGGCTTCCAAATGAATGTCTTGAATCTCTGGCGGGTGCATTCCGGTTTTCGTGTCGATCAGAACTTGTGGAAGGAGCGGGATGTGATAAGGTTCTTGAATGGTCCGGGCTTGTAGGTCTGCTTGCCAAAATACCATTTTCCACTTCGGAGCGATCAAGATGTACTGACCGTTCGCTGTGTTCAGGTGAGACAATACTTGGGGTATTTGGTTCGGTGGAGGAAATAGCCACGCAAGTTCGTAGTCCCACTGGTGAAGGAATGCGTTGTGAAACAGAGCTTGCTGGTCTTGCGTGTCCAGCGATACATACCTCATTACTACGTGAGCTGTTTCCGACGCAAATAAGTCTACTTGCGGTGTGCCCCACATCTTGAATATGTTGTCCGTTGCTGTAGAGAGTAGGTGCCACTCGGGGCAGACCTTGCAGCGTGATAGGGCATCTACTTCGCAATTGAATCGGCCCGGAAAGTACTGAGCCGTCAGTTGTAGATTTAAGTGGTCCATCACCTTCAATAGTTGCCGTGTGAGGTTCAGAAGCTTCTTCGATTTCGTTCCGCCTTCCTTGTTTATGTAAGCTACGACTGTTCGGTTGTCTGTTTGCAGTAAAATGTGAGCATTGTGAAGCAGGCTGTTCTCTTGTTGTATTGCCGCGTAGACAGCAAACAGCTCTTTGAGATTGACATGCCATGACTGTTGCCGTTTTGTCCACTGTCCTGACATTTTCGTGTCGCCCAGCTGAGCTCCCCAGCCGAAATCCGATGCATCCGTCATGAGCAGATGAGAGATCGAGTTTGTATGTATAGGAAGTGAGCCCTGTGCTGCCTTTAACCACCATCGCATTTCGGAGAGTACCGGTTGTGGCAATTTCACTTGTTTGTAGGGGTGTTCCGTGGGAAGGTATCGATTGTGAAATTGCAGGGTTCGACAATGTAACCTCCCTCTGCGTATTACAAAAGAGGCGAAGTTGAGTCTCCCCAGAAGGGACTGGGCCTGTCTGAGGGACCAACTGCCTCTGGACATCTGACTGAGAAGTGCTTTGCGTAGCGTTTCGCACTTCGGTTTCGACAGGGACTTCGTGTTGAGTTTGGTGTCCCATGTAACACCCAGAAACTCCAGGCGTTGTGTCGGAACCAGTACAGACTTGTCCATATTGATAGTCCAGCCGAGGTGTCTCATTAGGTTCACCATAAATGTAATGTGTTCGCGTAAAACTTGACAGGACTGATTCACTACTAAAAAATCGTCTAGGTATACCACGCACCTCATATTTCGCCTTCTCAGGAACTCGGCTACCCAGTTCGTCAAGGATGTGAACGTTCGTGGCGCTGATGAAAGGCCGAAGGGAAGGCACGTCATTTGTAGAAGTTGGCCTTTGTAGCTGAGTCTCAGAAATCGCCTGTGTTCTTCGGCTATGGGAAGGTGAAAATATGCCTGGCTCAGATCTACCTTCACCATCCAATCGTTGCTCTGTAAAAAGCTTGGAATTCGGAAATGACTGAAAAGCTCAAAACCTTTTAGTTTGACAAAACGGTTTAGTCTCTTCAAATTGAAGATTGGGCGAAACGATCCGTCCGTTTTCGGAACTAGAAAAAATGTTGATAGGTAGCTGGGATTGATCTCGGCTTTTTCTAGTACATGCGTGTCTATCATATTTTTTATTAGCTGTGTCATATGATAACTCTGCTTTGTCTCGTAATTTATTATGACAGATTGATTTGGATATATAAGGGGCGGCTTCATCACGAAAGGAATACGTATTCCCTTGAGAAGTTTGCATATGTGGTTGGGCGCACCTAAGTTCTCCCATGCATGTATATATTGCTTTAGACAGCCGCCCCGAAATGATTGCGAGTCATGATCGATTGTTTCTATTTGATGAGTTGTAATTTGATTTCTTACCTCTTGACGAATTGTGGTGTTTGTTCTTGCCATTGGAAGTCTTGTTGCCGGATGCCCTCGAGTGACCTTTGAACTTATCTTTCGACGCTGAGGTATTTTTACGAAAAAAGTTTTCACTCTCTTGCTTGCTTGTCGATGGTTTCGACTGGTTATAATACGCACGCCTCTGGCCGGTAGCTGTAGCTGCAGTTTGCTGCGTTGGCTGGAAGCAAGTGGTTAGTTTTTCGGCCCCCCCAATTTTTTGAAGGTAGGCTGTAAGCATATCGTTGTCAAACAATTGTTCAGCACTGGGTGGAATTTTTTGCAACGCCCCACAGTGATATTCCTCCGAAATTTTCTTAATTAATAAATCCCTGCGCATGCTAATGCAGTCGGCTCGACGGCCGCAAGATATTTGTAAAATATCATCGGTCACTTTTGTATAGCTCGAATCTTTATTAAACATTTGTTCAATCTTATCGAAAAGAGATCGTGGTGTAAGTGTTGTACTCTTATCATTATACCATTCGACTAAACCTTGCAAAGTTGTGCGCAATTCGTCTTTTTGAGTCAGTATAGCATTGGATAAAGCTGCAAAAGTTCTCTCTATCAAGTACAAACGATCATCGTTAGACCTAGACGCATTGAAACGTCTCAGTTCATCGTTTACATTGAGTTCTATAAAACCCGGAGTAGTGACGTACTTTTTCTGAGCTTCGGAAAAACGAATTGCATGCCAGTCATTACATTTAAAACGCTGTAATTGGGTTATCTTTTCTAAATGTTTATCATCAGACTTAGGGAATGGCGGATCTTTTAACGTAGTTGATAGCTCTGACAATTGGAGCTGTTGATTATCCGCATCACTCGTGCTCGGCGGTGGGCGTAAGCCCAACTCGTTTGTTGTATCATTGTTGGGTCCATTTATTACCTCGGCAACCCACGAAGTACTCGTTTGAGGCTCACCGTGTTTTTGCGAAATCAAATTCGTTAGAAAAGCCACTTGTTGAGAAAGGAATTCAAACTGTGCGTCACTTACATGGTTAGACCGCCTTTTTCTCCTTTTATCCGGGCTAGACTCCTCCGATGATGTACTGCTCGAACTTGAAGAACGACTTCTCTTCCGTGACACGTGTTCACCATCACTTTGTTTATCAAAATATATTTCGTCCTCCATTACGAGAGGGTTTTTTCACTACGTATGCAATTTACGTTAAATTATTAGATTTTAATTAAATGAAAATTAAAATAATATTGCTAAGACGTGTTAACGCTACGAAAAACGACGCTATAATGAGGTAAAAGCCGAGCGCCATGCGGGTCGCCGCCATCTGAAACGATAAAACGAGGCGACAGTGGCGCCGGAAGTTGAAGAGGGGAAGTTGCTAGGACGAAAAACGTGAAAAAGACAGGAGCTTGACTCAAGATGGATTCCGGATATCGTCACGGAACAAATAATAAAGTTTAATTAGTATAAAGTGCTGATGTCGCATCAAAATCATATCATCTAGGAATTTACGCAGGAAAAAAACTGCACATCCACTTTATAGAATTTTTACTTGTATTCAGTTTATTATTAGTAAATACCTGCGAATACCTGGATCCGCGGAATTGAGAATGTTCAGTCCCGCAAATACCGGGATTGAAATTATTTTACGGGATTGCATTCCCTAATTATTATAATTCCCTAACCTATTTCATGGTAAGGAACATATCGCCGCCGCCTAACATTCCGTGACTCTTTTCATCGTAGGAGACAGATGGCTTAAACTGGCTTAATGCAAATACATATTCATGTTTATTTCTGATCAACAGTTCAAATATTTTTCTGATAAAGTTTAAGTGCAATGCAATCTAATGTCTATCACAAAAAAAAGTTGTATTTGACAAAAATGTCTTTGAATTGTATTTAAAAAAACTAGTACATTCCCACTGAATACAAAAAGCACAAATAACTACTAATTCCTTTGTTAGTTTCGTCAGTAACAGGAAGCAAACAAAAACTAATGCAATTAAGTGTCTTGATGGTTCTTGTTAATTAACAATTAAAGTTAAATTCGGTTGATTCAATTGCACACCTAACTTTGTATTTATGATTCATCGACGGGTACCAACCGCGCTTAGGGAACACACATCGTATTACGATAGCGATCTCTTTTGTATTAATTAAGTGATTAAAAACTTTGCGAGTGCTTTGATTGATCGTGTGAATTAAGTGGTACGCTGTTAAGGGTATTGAGGCGATAAAAATTGATGATTAAAACGCTTTTAAATATACAAATATTATTCTTGGGGTTCAATTCAACGATTAATGTCTTCTGGTATTTTTTTACTGTCTTAGACCTTTATCTAAGACTTAGACTGACCGTATTGTGTCGTGTGGCTTCAGAATAGCTCTACTTCACACCATTTCTTGCCCTGGGTGTCATAAAAGGCTCTACTATAAGTCCCGAGAAACAGTGCCGACCTTAGCGGTTTCGCCAGGATGTGCAAGATATTCGTACGTATGTCCGGTACATCCGCACACATGGCGCGAGCGCAGGTTTCTGGTTTGAACTCCTTGTACTCGAGCTTCTTCTCGGGTAGCTACAGCTCCCTCAGTCGTTGATTGCCGTTGTTACAACAGCTTATTTAGGTGTCAGTGTTTATTTTGCCACATCTCGACGTTGTGTTCACCACCTAGGCTGATGGTGATTGTAGGAGTTCACGGGGTAGTGGACGTCCGTCCTGCCTCCGCGTGTGCAAGGGAGCCAGGATGCGAAGGTGTAAATGTGGATATCCACCGTTGGATGTAGGTCTTCACATGTTGACGCTATCCTTCTCTTTCTCTAACCTTTTCTTATTCTTCTTTAACCCTAACCTACTTTACATTATACTCTACATTTAGTCTGCCAATATTACAGGATGTCCCGTTTAACGTACGAATTATATCAATCTAATTACAGTTAATGATGAGTTTCCACTATTTTATACGATATCGCCAAAAATAGAAGACAATAAAGATAACAGAGATATTTTACCAACATGTACCTACATGAACAAGAGGTACACATCCCGGCCGAAAGTAATACACATCGACTATGATCGGCTAGCTTCGGTTTTGTAGAGCGTCGTCTCTGTCGTAACGGCATACGACAGAGACGACGCTCTACAAAATCGAATAGCAAAACCGAAAACCGGTAGTCTCTTTCTTAAGGTCGATGTATATTACTTTCGACAGGGAAGTGTACATACATGTACCTCTGTGTCTAATATAATAACATTAATTAATAAGAATATTAATATAATTTATCAATATAGTTAATTAATATAAATACATGGATATACTTAGATTTTTTAAAAATATCTGTTATCTTTATTGTCTTCTACTTTTAACGATATCTAGTGAAATGTCATCAACTGCAGTTGACTGTCGATATGACTGCACGTGATGTGTGTCATCAGATAAGTACAATATATTAATCTATAGTGTTCGTCTATTCGTCACATGTGTTAAAACATCATTTGTTTAATTGGGTATACCGATAAGTATGTTGTACTCGTACAGTTATCGTAATAGATTCTTATAGTTTATATGAAAGTTACGCGGTTATAACTTGATATTAAAAATTATAATAAAAAATAAGTTAAAATTCGCCGTTTTCCGTTACAGATTACAATTTCAAATTGTAAATATAATATCTACAAAATATAGGTGAATTTGTAACATCTTAGGAATACTGTAGCTACTGAAAGTTAACTGCAATTTTGAAACTACTCTACAGCGGTTTAAATTAAACTTAAATATGATAAATAATCCCTAAGGATACTGTGCAACATGCAACAATGTTGTGAAATTCATAATATCATTTAATAACATAAACAAATGGAATGTAGGTGACTAGTGTTACATAGAAGTGTGTTCAATGTCATTCAATATGCCGTGTCATTGACATTTCCCATTCACTCAATAACTACGAAGATAGTATCGTAAAGGCTTTTAAACCGCTTGATAATAATTACTATTATTATTCCGTAGTGGCATTATTATCCATTATAATGAAAAGATCGAAGACATAGGAAGTATTATGTGAAAATAATACGGTGTTCGGTAATAGGTTTATAATGGACGTTTTATTAACGGAAACTGATTTTAAGGTAATTGTCATGAATTTTCCATAGAATAAAATGAAAATAGGTTTTTGCAGCTCTTATTGAAAAAAATGGGTAAATGTTAATTTAGTAGACATCATTTTAATAGAATAAAAGAAAAATAAATAAAGAAATGTAAGTGCTTGTACTATTATTTATATAAATATATATTCAAATATACACTCGCGAGCAATAAACTGGAATCACTTCATCGCGCGTTGCTCAAAACAAATTTTTACAATTTCTATGCAATGAACTATGGATTGTGGTATATCATTTGAAAGGTAATTTTATTAGCTTTCAACCTCTTTCAATATCATAACCAAAGATTATTTACCTTATGTCATGTAACGTAAAAACAAAAGACATCAATTATTAAAACAAAACACCATATTGTTTGGTAGTCCTGAAACCCTATAAAAAGTGGGCGTTTATGAAAATTGGTCATCAGTCCAATGTTTCACGTCACTGGGAACACTGAATCTAAAAGAAAATGGAAACCACACCTATAGAAGCCGCTCAAGTCGTCATCCTAATCCAGCAACGGTTGTCTCAGCGTACAGCTTCATCTGAGCCAGTCTTGTGTCTCGAAGGTATACAAGAGGTTCGGGGAGACTGGAAACTTAGTCCGGAGATCAGGATCTGAACGACAGTGATGCACTTCGTTGAGAGATGACCGATTTATTGTCACCTCTTCCCTCCGAAATCGACACCTGACCGGCGTGGACGTCCAGCAGCAGCTCAGAGAAGTTCGAGGGAGGGCTGTCAGCGAGTGGACAGTGAGGCGAAGACTCAAAGAAGCGAACTTGAGCCCAAAAAGGTCAGCCACGGGACCCAAATTGTCTCCAGCCCACCGACAAGCCCGGCTTCAGTTTGCTCGCGATCACTTAAATTGGGATATGGAGCAATGGAGCCGAGTCCTGTACTCGGACGAAACCAGGATGTGCCTGCATGGTAGCGACCGTCGACGGAGAGTCTATAGGAGACCGGGGAGCGATTCGCACAATGCTGTTTTGCGGAAACAGTGGCATACGGGGGTGGGTCCTGTATGATATGGGCGGGGATTTCTATTGAAGCAAAAACGGAGCTGATATTCGTACCTGGTGGAGGTCGGGGAGGGGGGCTAACCTCAGAAAGATACATCAACGACATTCTGCTAGGCCACGTGCTCACCTACGCCGGGTTTATTGGCGCAGATTTCCTGCTAATGCACGATAATGCCCACTGCCACACCGCTGCAGTGACTAGACAGTACCTGGAAGAAGTCGGGATTCCCACACTAGACTGGCCAGCCCTCAGTCCTGACTTGAATCCGATTGAACATATGTGGGACGAGCTGAAAAGGCGGGTACGAGGAAGATGTCCAGCTCCGGCGTCGATAGAAGACCTGAAAACTGCTTTAGTCGAAGAGTGGCAGGAAATCCCACAGGATTCCATCAGGAAACTCATTCGGTCTATGAAAAACCGTTTACAGGCAGTCATTAGGGCCAGGGGGGGGGGGGGTAACACAAAATATTGAGGGGTAAATAACATAAATTGTAAATAAAATTTTTATCTTTTCATATTACTTGCTATTCATTTAGACGTCCACAACTTCGACCTATTGCAATAATTCCCTAAATTTAGGTAGAAAATTAAATTAATTTCAAATCTTTTTGATATTATTTGAAAGCTAACAAAATTACGTTTCAAATGATATACCACAATCCATAGTTCATTGCACAGAAATTGCAAAAAATTGTTTTGAGCAACGCGCGATGAAGTGATTCCAGTTTATTGCTCGCGAGTGTAGTTATTCAGATTTTCAATAATTTACACATAGTTTTTTTGACACAAAATATTTTTGAATAAAATTGATGCTATTCAATATTTATGAAAAAAATTCAATTCAATGGCCTATACATGTTTTATTCTTTCTGACAATTAAAGTAGGTACGTACCTATTTTAGTAGGATTTTAAATACTTACTTTAAATTCATAAACATAATTAAACGGCTTAATGGAATTATATGTCATTATTATTTTTTGTTGATATTAAAAAAACAGTTTCTTTCAAATTTATTCTATACTAGCAAAAGCCGGCAGACGATTTTTGCGATCGATTGAACGGTATATAAGTTGATGTGGTGCAGCGCCATCTAGTGGCGAGTTACAACAAAGTCAATAGTTCGAAAATATTCTCCGTGCTCAAATACCCTATGTATACCAATTTTCATGGCGATCAGTTGAACGATAGAGAAGTTGATGTGCTGCAGCGCCATCTGTTGGTGAGTTACAACTAAGTCAATAGCATATAAACTTTCTCCATGAAAAAATACATATATGTGCCAACTTTCATGGTGATCGGTCAAACGATGTCGAAGTCTATTAACATCAGATATATAACCATCCTCTTATATAGATTTAAACTAAATCGTCACTAGTAATCTATAATATATTAGGTACTGCAGCTGAAATCTAGGTGAAAGCATGATTAATTAATTTATTATTTTTGATATAGCATATTTTTTCCTGAAAGTGTTTCAATCTGCGATTTAAAAAACAATTTAGATACAAGACATCAGAATAAACTACAATACCTACTCCGTTGTTTTGGTACTTGGTTCTTACATATTTCTTAAAGTAGTGGTATAGTGTTGCTTTCTTTTTTTTTATGGACGAAGGCGGTAAATGAGCATACAGTCCACCTGACGGTAAGCGGATACTGTCGCCCATAGACATCCGCGATACATGCCAACATTAGTCCAAAATGACAAACGTTGGCACGCCCCTGGATGCGCTGCCTACCTTTGGAGATATAGGAATGGATTTGGAGAAAGGTTGGGAAAATGGGAAGGGATAGGATGGGAATGGGCTCTGGCACATCTCACTCACAACCGAAACATGGACGTACATTACGCAAATAAGATAAAGTGGGAAATGCAGTACATTTTAAGGTAGTCTTCTGTGAGAGAGGGGTAACGTGGCCAGTCGAGCGCGCCCAGCAGCTGTTGGATTGCATTAAAGTAAGTCTGTAATGTAGAAATCTTAAGTCTGTAATTAAAACATAGTTCATTTAATTTAGAGGATTATCATAAAACTTGCTTTGGATATTTTTAATACTGAATAAAAATATATTATTATTATAAAAATGATACTGCACAGAAAAAGGTTTGTTACACCGGAAACGTCAGCTCTCAAAATTCTCTCGAATTGAAAATCGGACTTTATATATTATATATATATTTATCTATAATACTTTTTGGAGAACTCAAGCAACCATTTCACATCCTCAAGTAGCGACACCAGAACTAGGGTTCAGAAACTGTTCGTGGTTATGATAACTTGTAGATGACATTGTACAATTACTATTTCATAAATGTGAAGTGGTTCATTAGTGTTGTGTCTAAGTTAAGCCTTAGGGAAGATAAGATAAGTTTAGACACAAAATTCCTGACTGAGTTTCAATACGAAGTTCCAACTTTAGTGCAATTTGTGTAGTTTTGCAACCAACTGTCTTCAAAATATCGTAAGGTGCAGGGCATGTGAAGTTAGATTCAATCAATAGTTTCCAAAAACAAAGGCAAACTTTTACTTTTATCGTAGCAATTAAAACCGGTCTAGAACAAAGTAATTAAATTCTAAAAATAAACTAGACAAACAATTTCACGCTTTTTTGTCAGTAAAAAGTATCAATTCATTGTATACAATCACTTCTCTGATAGGATCACCTGGTTACCACAATGTGTTGAGGAAACAGTATGGAGTGTTCGTAAAACATTCGAAATAAGTGTACGCACACAGATGTCAAAGGGTATGTCAGACCCGGTTGCTTTATCTACTACCGAGGATTGCATCATATGTTTACGTTTTTACTTTTTACAAGTTGCTTTGTAATTTATGCACATTGCACAAGTCATCGAGACACTGATCTATCAGGTCTTTGTTTCCGCGATCTACACACTTAAAATAGTGCTCCATTATCTACGTTATAATATGTACACCATTTGCCTATTATTCTTGTGTTCGTACACATTTCGTCCCGTTCAAAGGTTGCCTGAAAAGGTCGCTTTATACCTACACACTTTTATTTATACCTACACCTTTTGAATCACTTTCACTGTACCATATTCTTTGGTGTGCAATAAAGTGTATTTACTTATTATACTTTTGGTAACGGACTACACATCATCGCTGCGTACAGGAACGGGCATGATACACGACTTACTGAACTGATTGTAACATAGATTACATGATAGCCACGATATGGGGTTCTTCAAGAGAGCTGTGAATAGGATTTTGCCGCCCACTAATCTATAAAAAAAAAAAAAAAAAGCCACTTGATATAAATACTAATGGAAACACAAGTTAAGAAGATGGTCAGACGGCATCCAAATGTGCCTCTCGATCTAGTTTTCTCCACTAGTATGGATTCTTGGCTGGAGGTTTCGGGAATAATCCATCAACATTCGGTACCACCGGCCGCATTGTACGAACTTGGCTTTGTCGTGCACCCAGCTTTCTTGGAATCAACGGCAATTGTATAAAAAAATTACGGAACTCCGCGTTATAATTTGGCCAACGAAATCTGTCACAAGCTATCTGGCTTAGATATCGTTGTGTTTGCGACAATGGAAAGGATAATGTTTCGCTTTTTTTTCGAATATGAGTTCCGTCGTGGCAGCAACGAATCATAGATGGAAATTTCAACCTCAAGAACCAGCCCCGTGGACGACCGGAAACTAAAGTTGATAATGACGAATTGAAAGCAATAGTGGTAGCGGATTCATGTCAAACCACGTCTGAGATAGCAGCAGCCTTCGGCATAAGTGACAAAACGAAATCATTTGTGTGATTCATTTGTGTCAAATCGGGACAGTGAAGTAGCTCGGAAAGTGGGTACCGTATGAGCTTAATGAAAGTCGCAAACGCGCGTCGAAACTTGCCTTACTTTGCTGAACCGGCATAAAAATGAAGGGATTTTTAAATTTCTGAATCATATTATCTCTTGTGATGAGAAGTGGATCCTATATGATAATCGTAAACGTTCGCCACAGTGGTTGAACTCAAAAGACACAGTCAAACAATGCCCCGAACGTCTCCATGATAACGCTCGCCCACACACTGCACGACAGACAGTCTTAAAGTTACAGGAGATTCGACTGGAAACTCTCCGTCACCCACCGTACTCGCTAGATCTTACGACTGATTTCCATTTTTTTCGGAATTTGGATAACTTTTTACAGGGGAAAAATTCAACTCTGATGAAGCATTAAAAAATTACTTCAGATAAATCATCGACTCCCTTGCCCAGGAGTTCTATAACCGAGGCATCAATTAACTTCCATGAAAATGTGCATTGATAATAACGGACAGTATTTCGATTAATTAAATGTCTAATTTTCATACAAAAAAAAATTTGGTTTTGGTTATATATAACAGCTATTTCATACCTAATAGTAACTTTTTTTTTTTTATGGAGAAGAGGGCGGACGAGCAAGCAGTCTCACGTGATGGTAAGTGTTACCGCCGCCCATGGACACCTGCAACACCAGGGGGTATGCGGGCGCGTCGCCGACCTTGCAAAATCCTATTCACAGCTTTCTTGAAGAACCCCATGTCGTAGTTTAATGGGAAGACCTTTTAAGGCAGTTCGTTCCACAGCCTACGGGTTCGCGATATAAAATAATTTTTGGACCGAACAGTACGCGACACCTCCGTATCTAGGAAATGCGGATGGACCGCACTTCTGTGACGGGAGGTGCGGTTGTATAAACCCGAGGTGGGAATTATATTGAACAATTCTTCAGAGCATTCCCCATTGTACAGGCGGTAGAACACACAGAGAGATGCAACGTCTCTCCGAACGCTGAGGGGTTCTAAACTGCCCGTGATATTAAACTTTAATTGTATTTAGGAGAGAACGTAGACGGGCAAGCGGCCCACTATGGGCCACAATTCACATAGTGGTAAGTGGCTACCGTCGCCCATGGCCACCTGCAACATTAGGATACTTGAAAGTAAGAGCTTGCAAGTTTGAGATGTTTTAAAATATCTAGTTCAATTTGTCTTATCTCCTTGTGCCAGCCACATTTCGTTAGCCAGTATTAAAGTTCTAGTCTTAATAGAATAATTGTGTACTCTGTGCTGATAATATTTTACTGATTGTCGTCATTATCGTAGAGTAACAAGTTCACGTGCCAAGGAATGTGGTACAATCATCTATGTCCTTATACAAAACATTCCTTTTACGCACGTACGTGTATATTTCCTTCAAATAAATCAGCAATTGAAATCATTGATGATGAGTTGATGACTTTGTCAGATACTGAAAAAATATTTTTGGATTCCACTTAAGACGATTTAATTACTGATTGACCCTTATACAAATCGAATATACTCTTAGTTAATCGTCTCACGAAGTAAGGAGCGCGCGCGGCACACGGTGTTGCTGGCGACCTGTGTAGATCGAAATAAGTTCGCGCATTTCGAAATTATTACAGTGTAAACTTTAAGAAAGATTCCATAAACACACATATACAATTCCGTACAATATGTTTATATGCATAGACATTTAAATATAAACATAAAATACTTATATCGTTGGATAGGGCTCGTAAATCTCTACAACTGTTTTCTAAACCCTTTTTTTCTTTAACGTAGGTACGGAAAATACGTTTTCGGTAGTGAGTTTTCATTCTTATCCCATCTTATTTTATCCCTCCCCATTTCCCTAACCCGTTCTCCAAATCCACATTCTAATCTTCAAAGATAGGCAACGCATCCTCATCCACAGGCGTGCCAATGTTTGTCATTCTGGACTGATATTGACATGTATCGCGAATGTTTATGGGCGATAGTTGCCACTTACCATTCGGTTAATGCTCGTCCGCCGCCTTTTATTCATTAACAAAAAATTGCAAAATCTCCCTTTGGACTAACACGGCCATCGATCTTTTTTATCGTATTATACATCCAACGGGAAGAGTTTGCTTATTAATATACTCATGGATTAAGTGTGTCATGTGTCAGAATTAAGAGTTCAATATAAAGTGCCAAAATGAGGTCAGTAAACTTTAAAGTATCGGACTTGGCACATAGGCCGCGACGGCTGGACAATTGCCAGACTGCTTGGCGCGATACACATTGCGTGGATTATGTAAAATCTTACAACATTATTGTAGTTTGTTTTATTAGTTGGCTGCGGGAATGAATAAGAAAAATAATGAAGTCGTTCACCGTATGAATTTCTTTATTCGATGTAAATGTCGGTTTGATGCTTGTCGGTTTAGCGAAGTGCACGCAGGATACTACTTCAACGGGCCTCGCGCGATTGCATTAAATGTATACATACTCGTACCTATGTATTTTCTTTAATAAACCGACTTCTTTAGAATTCTTGACATTTCTTTAGAAAACTGACTTGTATTGTTTGTTCTTATATGTATACTGTAATATCGTATACTGTAAGAAACGGTAATTGGCTATACTACTGTTATTATTAAATCATATTGTTACTTTAGATAAACCTGTCATTTTCTATGTAAATATATAATAGAAAACTTGATAACTTATGGCCTAACGCTCTCACACCAGTGGCGTAGCTACCTAGGGGCTAGGCGGGGCAGTGCCCCGGGGCCCTCAAGCTCAGGGGGCCCTCGAATCCTTACCAGAAATCTCGATCGAACTGAACTTTTGGAAATTTCTCCCATTTTCAAAATAAATATGACAGGTTGCAACCCCACTTTAATCATGACAACTCAGTTGAGAGAAATTCAAAAGTTATGCCTAGGGAATTCCCCTAAATTCTTTCTGTAGGTTGGCAGTGTTGTCAATTTGACGGATAGTGATATGTGCGTTTTATTATTCATCGATGTGCGTTTTATTGTGAATTCGAGTTAAGATTTTTTTTCGAGAACGGTTAAAAAATTAATGCTGTATCAGGAGTAAGTAAGCTAATGTCAATAAACTTTTTTGTACTGGTCAATATAGTGGTTCAATTTTATTTGATTTTATCAGTCCGTTAAGTCAATAAATCATGTCAAATCTATAGATTTCGGCTACAGCTCATTGTATAACGCGAAATATCGTGAAAAAATGCAAGTCACCTGCAGTAGGTACATTAATTCAGGTCCGCGGGCAGGAGATCGTTCATGGTCTCCACCGTTAAATGTGGTAACACTAACGGTGATAAATTTTTTTCCGGGGATTCCCCAACGACACTTGTAGCGTATCATTGTGTTTCTCTTTCCTTTTATTTTACTTTTAACGTCGTCAGTGAACAGTGAGTACCTACCTACTCGAGCACAATCTAATACTGTATTGTTTAAATAAATTAGAAAACTAAAATTATGGATAAAAAGAAGAAACCCAGTGGTGCATTTAAACGCAAACAACGCCAAGAAAGAGAAGATAGTAAACAAAAATTGCCCAAAATTGACAAGTTTTTTAGTCAGCCTTCTGCAAGTACATCTGGCCAAAATATTTCTATTGATAGTGACTCAAATAATGTGGTAACTGCAGTGTTGGTTGAGAAGCCTACTGAAGAAGATTCGACAATTATTACAGTTGGAGATACCTCCGCCGCCGATCACGTGAACGTGGATGATGTTTGCATGACACACATAAGAGCGGAGGGTTTGGAGGAACCACAGACCTCTACATTTTTCGAAAATGTGTACGACAAATCTTCTTATGACTTGGGAAACTTCACGAACAAAATATTAAGTGATAACGAAAAACGTCAAATTCTTGATATGGGGCCTTTACAGCCTTCAGGACCTTTTCCAACAGACATCAACCAGAACAATAGGTGTTTTTCAAAATCGTACTACGTTTCGTGTTCTAAATATGGGCCAGTTAATCGTTTTTAGTTGTGTTATTCCAAAATACTAGACGCTGCCTATTGTCAACCCTGTTGGTTATTTGCTTCACAAAGGAATAATGTTTGGTGTACGGGAATTCGAGATTGGAAGCATTTATCAGAAAGAATTAAACAACACAGTTGTTCGAGTGGCCATTCGGAAGCATGTGCTGTGTATGAATTTTGGAAAAAAAACGATACTAATACTATCGACAAGGAACTTGAAAATGAAATTCGCAAAGAAGCATCATTTTGGAAAATGGTTCTTCAAAGGTTATTCGATATGCTACTTACCCTAGCAAAGAGTTCTTTGGCTTTGAGAGGACATCAAGAAGACTTAAGTCAGGAAGGATACCACGGAAATTTTCTGTCCTTTGTAGAGCTTGTCGCCCGATATGATCACATTTTGCGGCAAGTTTTGGATATGCCCAAAGGTAATAATAATTATTTCTAAGTTTTTTTATCGTTTTATTTTGTTTATAATTATTAACTGTTTAATATCAGGACTTTTTTGAAATTGTGTTTTTTTATGTTTTTAGGATCTACAAGACATCTGAGTGCAACAATTCAAAATGAAATGATTGAGAGCTTGGGGACCAAACTCGAAACCCATCTACTAGAACAAATTAGAGCGTCACCGTTTTTTGCCATCATAATGGATACGACACAGGACATATCGAAGGTAGATCAGCTAAGCATTGTTGTGAGGTATGTAGTAATAACCAGATCGGAAAATGGACAGCCAATTGATATAGAAGTAAAAGAAGTGTTTCTAGGCTTTTATGCAGCCATCAAACATGGCGCAGTAGATTTAGTCAACCAAGTGACAACATTATTTATCGACAAAAATATTGATTTAAAAAAATGTGTGGGGCAAGGCTATGATGGAGCCAGTGTGATGAGTGGTGTGTATAATGGTGTACAAAAACATATTAAGGATATCCAGCCTAACGCAGAGTACGTACATTGTGCCACTCATAATTTAAATTTGGTGATAAATGATGCCGTTAGCAGTTGTGTGGAAATACAGATTTTTTTCGCAACGTTGCAAGATTTGTATAACTTTTTCGGAAACAGCATCAAACGTTGGGATCTACTGTCAAAATTCACTGACGAATCGGACACCACTCTAAAAAACTAAATCCGACTAGATGGTCCAGTAGGGTCAATACGATATCTGCAATAAAACTTCGTTATTTTGATATTATCAAAGCATTATCAGAAATAGTTCTAAAGAGTCCTAATAAAGATGAGCGTAGTGAAGCAGAGAGTATTAAAACAAAAATGCTAAATTTCGAGTTCGTGTTGCTTTGCGAATTCATGCACAGTGTATTGAACGACATCAATTATGCATCCAAAACTTTACAAAAATGCGACATCAATTTGGGCGAGGCGAGTAAAGTTTTAGCAGAGACCAAAGCAAAGTTGCAAATTTATAGAAATGATTTCGAATTATTCAAGTGCAAAGCCAGTGAAACTGCAAGAAAATATGGTATTGATACCCATTTTCAAGAAAAAAGGCAAAGAAAAGTTAAAAAACATTTTGATGAATTAGCTGCTGATCACCGATTTCCAAACCGAGAAAAAATATTTAAAATTGAGATTTTCAATAATGTACTAGACACAGTAATATCTCAATTAGATACACGTTTTATTGGTATGAGTGCAGTCTGTCATATATTCGATTTTCTAACACCAACATTTTTATTACATGTTGATGAAGCAACTTTATTACAAAAGTGTGACGAATTCCAAAGAAAATATTCAGATATAATAGGCCCTAGTTTTTCACTTCAATTTATTAATATTTACCACCTAGTTTTACCTCAACTAACTCAAGCATGGACTGTTCACCAATTATGTAAGGAAATAATGAGCAAATATGGAGTGCTAGAATGCGACTTAACGGAAGTATTTACAGCAATGTTATTATTCTTTACAATTCCTGTCACTTCTGCAGCAGCTGAAAGGTCATTTAGCAAATTAAAAATAATAAAAAATTATTTAAGAAATAATATGGACCAAACTCGACTCCGACATTTATCGCTAATAGCAATTGAAAACAAAACCGCATCAAGCCTGGATTTAAACGAAGTCATTGATACTTTTGCGAAAACTAAAGCTAGGAAAAAATTGTAAATATAATTGTTATTTAGTCAGTTGGTAGGCCCGACCTTTATATAATAAACCCTTGAATCTTCTCTATTTCGTTTTATTAGCCAAACCCACACCAAGTATTAATTGTAATTTATGTTGTTACTGTTTAATATTTTTATTACCTGCCCTGCAGTGCACAAAAAAGAGCTTAAGTAGCTTAGCATTTTTAAAGTATTTGTATATTTCATATTTTTATTTGATAAAACCTAATCAGTTTACATAGCAGTGGGGCCCCATTTTTTAATTTGCCCCAGGGCCCTTGGTTACCTAGCTACGCCACTGTCTCACACGGCACGGCTCTCTCGTGATACTCTAATGTCTAGTATACTAAAATCTGCAGAAAGTAATAACCTGCTCGATAAAAAAAACCTCATCAAAATCCGTTCAGTAGAAACCAAGTTATAAGCGAAAAGACAGACAAAAGGACAGACATTCCGTTTTATAAATACAATAGATAAATTTAATGAATATAGGTGAAAAATGGCTTTAGTATCTAGATATAGTATAGTATCTAATTATTAAGATCACTTTTCATAATACTTTGTGTATAAAAAGGTTGGTGAGAATATAGGCGGTTACATAAATAAAATTTTTATGACCACATTGTATACTATGGAAAGTAAGGTGTAAAAAATCTGTTTTGATTCACGGCAAATTGAACAATATATTGTTTGTTATGTATGCAACCTGTTGTATGCAGTGGTTTTGTTTTGCTTGTAATCTACCTCACTGCTTTCAATACACGCATGGTACAATTGAAGTTGACGTCAAGACAGAGACGAAACTCGACGAAAATGTGTGACGTATGAAACAACCTTTAATAATTTCGTAGACAGTAAAGACCATAGGCGCGGCGCGACTTTTGACGGAAACTCGAGAAGTGAAGTCGAGTTTATGTTTGATTATTTTATGATGATTATTATTTTTCATTATGGGTTTGAAATTCTTAATTACGAAGAAAACTGGACATGGGCACAATATGCTAATTGCACTATTTTGCCATATAAGATATAATTCTAATATATTTTAACTGCGTTCTAAATTCAAACATTCAACAGTTTTTGTATTAAATGTCAGTAACCTTTAAATGATGTCATTTGTAAAGAACGACGGTAAAAATTAATGACACGCTGTAGTCCGCAAAAAGGTTCGTCAACGGTAAGTGATCAATCTTATTGACTGCTGGAAGTAAATTAATTAATACGTATATTTACGGTTTAATTGCCTGATGATGTGGAGTTCCGGGTGGTTTAAGATAAATTAGACAACGACAGAGCGAAATAGGGGAAAAAGAGAAAATCAACGAATAATCTTAATAAGAAAATGCTTTAGAGGTCAAATACTTTGTTGAACAAATTATTTTTATAACAATGAATGGATTTTTGATATTTCTACCTTATTGATGTTTTGTTCTGTTTTGTTCCACACATTTGTATAAAACTAAATCATAAGAATACGTCCTTATATGTGTTCACAACATCTTTGTTTGTTAACATTTTTGATTCAAAGAAGTACCATCTAATTAATGTGTGTACTACAGAATCTGGAATGTACTGAATCCACTAAATCTGTTTCCACTGATGTTACCTACCATGTTTGATTATAATTAGCCAATTTAAAAAATTTTATAGTCAGAAAATCTGCAAAGTAGTTTTGAAAAGTAGATTGTATGCTAAAAAGATTATCTATTATGTACTTTATGAATTATTATAATAAATTATGTGGCTTCAAATAGTTATCGGGTTCGTAAAGTCGGTGACAAGTTCTATTGATCCGTTGCAGCGCCGAAACGTCTAGACTCTAGACACTTTAACTGCATGACAGATATGAGACAGGACGTATATAACGGTATATATAGACTATTAGATCGCAGTAATGAAAATTCAGTGTCGCTCGCTCACGGGAAAAAGCGAGCGGAACTTCCTTCATGTTAAATCTATCGTTAAGGTCAATTGATGAGTGTAAATTTGAATTCAAAATATAGTTCCTAAATTCGTAATGCGAGTATTTTCGATTACAATTATGGAACATTCTGTGTGTGGATATTTCACAGTGGAGTTTCACAGTTCTACACACAGACTTGTAAGATTAGATACTTTCGAGCTCTAAATCAATTGTCAATATGTAGTTATATGTATACTGGCCTCCTTCGAAAGAAAGGTATAAGTGCATTGTAATTACATTCGACAAAAATGCAAAAACATTTAGTCAAATGTTTTTCATAAATTTAAAACTTAAACTCATAAATTTAAAGAGTTTTAGATAAAACAAAAAAATAACAACACCACTGTTTATTCTCTTTTTTATTTTCAATTTCCGATTATAATGTTACTTAAGCTTTCGTCAAAAATGTTAATAATGCCTTTTATTCTTCGGAGGGCAGTATATTTAATGATAACAATTTTATTATATTTGGTGATCGAAGTCTTTAATGTTCTGCTTTCCATCTTCAATTCGTTACTAAAACCGTATTTTAAGATTCTGATTGACTCTGATTAATCGATTCTGATTGGTGGAGAAGGCTAGAAGCATAGTAACAGCACAGTGTTTAGATATGTAAGTATTTCTTTTTAATGGTAAGTTAAAAGATTATTTATTTTATACCTTACCATCCGAAGAATTCAAGGGCCGGACAGTTTCGGAAGCTTTTAAAACTATATCAACATAATCTAAGGACACGACAATAAATTTTTCCATACACGCTATTATATAGTGGATCGTTTGCCACATTCTTTCTATAAAAAAACCACACCTTCAAAACAAACAATTTCATGATTAATTATCCGTCTTCCATACGTTCACGACTCGCGACCCACGTGCTTGGATGTTTAGCACATGATACGCCTCTTGCTGAATACAATTAGTGGCTTATTGTCGTCCCACGAGGAACGTTGACCCTGCCACACCATTGTTTCACAACCCACTGAGGTTAACTGAGGACTGCAAGGAAACTAGGTATACTCGTAATTGCCATCAGATTTGATAAAACGGTATCAAATACTACCATCAATTCAAATTATTCAAATTATCATTTCAAATTATCAAATTGGTTGAAGCAATCCAGCTACTTTCTGTTAACGACGGAATAAATGAAAATGTAAAAAGCTAGGGTACTTGCATATGTATAGCTGATAGTTTCGCTTGTATAGTTGTTTCTCTTTAGTGTCTTATAAATGTATGAAAATGTATGAATATCTCTTAATATCGTTAGGTTTACACTATTTGTATAATGTCCGTTTTATAACTATGTATTGTGTAATTGATATTAAAATGATCCCTAGTGTGTCTTTTATTACCCTATTAGGATAATTATTGATGAATAGGGTAAGTAGGGCATGCTAGGGATAAGTTGTGGGCGCTATGGCGTTCGGGGAACAACTGAGCGCTCCGCCACCTGGCGGACGAATATAATATTTATAGTCCTGAAGCGGGGGACGGGGTTACGTAAATATGTCGCGCAAACCGCGCACCCCGTCCACTCGAAACCGAACGTTATAGCGTCATGATCTTATTAGATCCCTCTTAGGTTAATTTACATCCATTAAGTATCTCATAAGAATCCTATAAGAATGTGTATAATGTATAACTGTGTATTATGAATAAATGATCCCCCGCGGGGTAGCGGGAGGGGTACACATGTAGAAAAGTAGAAGGGGAAGCCAAAATGGAATAAAAGACGAACCATTTTGGGCTTCCGGCATTCCGATCAGCGGCACCACTCCGAACACTACAAACGGTCAACCAAGTGACTAGGACAAGTAGTAGAACAACAAGTACCTCTGCCCCCTGCCCCCGGCTCTGCTGATATTATCGAAGAAAAGGAAATAAGGCGTTATTATTGTACAACATCCCTATATATACAGTCCACATCCCCCGGCGACCTATAAGGTTGTAGGACAATACTGTCCTCGATCTGTTGAAGAGATCGCAGTAGACAAAAGTGTCCTCAACACTTTCTTTAAAGTGTCATTGCGGTACTGTATCTCTGTTTAGCTTAAAACGTAGAAATAGGAAACAGACGGTTTGGAGAAAATGCGCCGAACGCTTTTTGTACGGAATAATCGAATTTGTTCTCGATTTTTACACGTATCCGTAAGCAAAATATTTACAAATATGTATTATCTGATATCTATTTTATTACAAATATTTTTAAAGGGAAAATCCATATTTTCCATATAATGTCCATTACAAATACTAAAGGTTCTGCTAATATCGAATATTAGTACAACTCAAAAGCGGTAAAATTGATATTAATAGGTTATAAGATGAACGGGGTAGATTCTTGTATTTATTCTTGTAGTAGAATGGATGCATAAGAAGAACGAAAGACCACTGTGGTGGCGAGGCTTAGCGGGAATTCTATACATCAGTGGCTATTGGTATGCTAAATACTTGAATAACTTTTATGTTTCTGTATAGGGGTGAAAAGCACAGATATCAAGTAGAATCGCATCACAAATGAATCATGAATCCCCATTTTGAATGAATTGAATTCTAATTGAATGAAAACATGGTCCCATGTAGGGTTACCAGAGATTGAAATCGAAAACCCGGTATCATGAAGTAAAAATTCTGATTTTTCATAAAGCGTCCGGTCTTCGGGTCAAAATAAAACTCAATAGATTATACGTAATTATACTTTATATAAATGTTTTTATTAGGATAAATTTAGCTATTTACACTTATATTTTGTTATACTTATATTATCCGGTCAAGACGGTCAGATGGTAACCCTCCTCTCATGTTTGTTCTGTTGAAGTTATTAGAGAAGTTACTTGCGATTTAAGCATTTGGTTTATGCTATCAGCCTACGTCTCTCACTGCTGGATATAGGCCCCTCCCAAGGCTCATCACCATTTCATCAACTTTCGTTCTTTTCATTTAGCCAATACCTACAAACTACATGTCGTCGGTCCACCTGGTTAATGCGCCTGCCACACTGCGCGTACGTAGTGCTTGCGCTACGTGGTACGTAGTCTCCATTCAAGTGTTCGTCTGCTCCATTGGTTGTCGGTCCTGTGGCAGGTATCGCCTGCCCATTGGCTGATGGGCCATCTGTTCGTTCAATTCATATGCCATATGCTATCGAATATAGCAACACTATACTGCAATTGAATTAGTTAAGAATTTTGCATGCGATGATACCTACGTAATTAAAGGTTGTGAATAAGTTAATGATCAATTAAAAGTGTGCAGTTGATTGTTGTAGAAGTGTAGATTGATCCTTTGTGTACCGATGCCGACTTTTAAAATGATGGTTAACATTATTGTTTGATAAAATTTATGACGTTAGGTCTACGCCTTCCGTGCTGATTTTTTAAATGCGCGCTAATTCATTATCAGTTCCGTTAACGGATTAATGTTCTGAAAAAAATATTTTTTTATAGTAATTAATATTTTTATCAAGCAATTTGATCTTCGTCTTGGTTTCGCCTTGATCAATATCTTTTGTATACTATAGGTAGGTGCAGAAGGTATAAGGTGATTTTAATTTGATTGCATTCATCGTTATGATCTGCGAATGTTTTTTGGTGTTTACAAAATAAGGAGCCAGTCACAATAGGTGCTATGTCGGCGTCGGGACTATCGGCCGAATACAAAGAGGAGGATGTAACTGTACACCGTGCAAAATATTTACACAATATACACTTCCGCGTATACTTTAGGTTTAGGTCGCAGAAGTAGTGGTGGATGAGCGTATAGCGGATTTCATTGCGGAATTTGCAAAAGCAACTCTTGAGACAAGTGTCAGACATGTGTCAAATACTGCTTTATTTTCTCTAAGGCGAAGAGAAATCGACATGCTGACGACTCTTCTACATTAAGAATACGACTTGTGCAGTTTCTAAACCCGCTCTCGCTCTTCGCATCTTACAAAAGCCTACAGCTTAGTAGTTTGTTTTATGGAACAAAAGTCTTCTGTGTAATATGTAGAATAGGTATTGATCGATAGATAGAACGATAGAAAGGCGACAGACGAGCAGACGACACTCATCAGTAGGTATCACTGGTACCCTGGTAAGGTATCCCTTACCTTAGGTATACCTAATTATCCCAGTACCACAGGTAGTAAGTGGATACTATCGCCCATGGATATCCGGGATACATGCCAACATCTGTTCAAAATGATAAAAGTTTGGACGGTCCCGGAGACGCAGTCTACCTTTGGACTTTGGAAATTTAGGATTAGATTTGAAGAAAGGGTTGGGAAAATGGTTAATAGAAAGTATAACGAGACGAGGAGATTTTAATCCCATTACACTTTCCAATTATCCTTGAAGGGGATTCGATTTTGAAGATGGCATTAGCATAAGATAAAAAGCTATGATGCCATAACTCATTACTGCGATAATCATGTCATTAATAATGAATGGCAGACATACAGGCGGCATGGAAGAAATACATCGCCTTATTCCCAAACAATTTTCATGTAATTCTGTTGGATTATTTATTAGTTATCATCAAGTGTAATATTACAACACAATGACGGCAAAAACTCTGAGAAAATGTACACAGCGTTTGATATTATAGAACCCGCAAAAAACGAACGGTCACAGAGATTGACAGTGTAAAAGTGACCATGTCAGTGACCTCAGCAGAATTGAGGCAAATGTTACAGAGATTATATAGCATTATCCTTGAAATTGTAACGGAATGATGGTCACAATGGAAAAAAGTTAAGGTCTCATTTTCAAAGAACAGTGATGGGGATTTTTTAAGAATCCATTACGGCTGGTCCATTTGTTTTGTTTTTATTTTTAGCGATTAATGTTAGGACATAACAATAAAGTCAATAAAGTTAACAAATAAGTTCTTGTAACTTATATTGTAGTTGCGTACTTAAGTCCAAATTTGCTTTCGTTTAACTGAATTCTTTATACTGTACTATATGATTATTCTGTACTATTTTGCTTTCGTGTAACTGAATTTTTTATATTGTACTATATGATTATTCTGTACTATATTATGCTCTTGTAGGTCTTAATTCTGCGGCGTCATAACACAACAAACCACAGCTACATAAATTCCAGCGTTATCAGTTATTGGCTTATTGCATTTCATTATGATTTCAGTGATACTGTAATTCTTTGTGAGAATGTGTGAGTTTAATCGCAGATTTTTTGTAATCTGAGAGGTTAATGAGATTAATGAACAAATTATATAATATGTCCTAATATTTGCCAGATATTATGAATTAATTGGAATTCCATTTCTCTAAGCATTCTACCAAAAATGTTCTCGCGTTTAGGCAAAGAAATGATTGATATTGATCAATCAGTTATTTGCTTAAATATGTATTTTTAAGTACACAATCTTCACGGAACATCTCCACAAAGTCTAAACTTCTGTAATATGATACTGAGACAAGACATTAAGAGATTCTGAATACAAAGATAAATTAGCCTATAATTTACAAGGGTCAACGCATTTGTATGAATTTTATCAAACACCATGTGTGGATTAGGATGATGTGGTAGTAAGTTGTCAGAACCCTTGAAATATAATTCCTTTTAAACTTTACTCTTGGGACAAAATAAAGAATCGTGTGTGGTCAAATTACAAGGGATTGTCGCTTTGTATCACATTTGTGCTACGGGTAGGGTTGCCAACCGTCCCGATTGGGGTGTCCTTATTTCAGGTCGGGATTTATCGCGATTATTTACTTCTATTAATTTTTGTTCCAAAGTGTTTGAGAATAAGTTTTATAGTACTTACGGTTATTATAGAAAGAGCTCTGTCAGTTTGGCATTTTCAATTTCAAGCAATTAATTGTCAGTGAACTTCTAAATATTTGCTTTATTTTTGCCAACAGGTATAAAAGTAAACACAAAAAAATATTTGATAACAATTTAATTAGTAGAAGCATGTGATTTGTACATTTTGTTTGTACACTGAGGTAAGATTTGCTAAGGTCATACGGTTATATAGAGATCTTTCAATCGTAATATCTCGGTAACGTGACACGAAATATTATATAACATTTTCTGTTTGTCTATCCATTCCCTATTGCATGACGCAGTTTTGAAAAAAAGTATAAATGACGGCGTGGGATTATGAACCAAAATTTGCAAGTTCTTCCAATCGTTTTTTTTTTTCGATTACTAATGTACAACTATTCAAAATAATATTTATAATATTGTATTGAAATTTAAATGTCGATAATAACAAGTGATAATAAATGTATAGGAATGATAATAAGAAAATATTAACTAAGTCCCATCACAGTGGTTGTTTTAACTGTCAGCTGTCAGAGCTATTCCTATGATAATCGCACTATAAAACTAAAATCTTTAATTGCTGTTCTTTTGTTTTAATTTAATTGATAACAATTAATAACTAATCATCTTGACTATCATTTGGTAATAATAAAACATTAATTATTACAATGTTTCATACACTTTCCTTTGCTTGTGCCGATTTTTTTATATGTATATAATCCCGAAAATTATTTTTCAAAGTTGGCAGCCCTAGCTGAAGGCCAAGGCAATACGCTAGAAGGGCTCGATTTAAATATGTAATTCTCTGGGTATAATTTTTTCATAGTTGCCTAATTCGTATTGGGGGATTTTAATTTTATAATCACATATGTAATTTGCGATTCGTATTACACAAATTCAGCTGTTTCTGTTCTTAGAATTATTTGAGCTTTGCTTTAATTTGATGATGTCACGTTATAATGAACGTAATTTTGCTAACTATAGGTTACATCATACTTAAATATTACAAAAGGGAAATGAAATCCTCGGCTCTCGATTCGATATGGTGAGCGAACTTTTAAACGTGTTACTTTTACACTAATTTTATGTGTTTAAATATCTTCAAACAATTGTGTAGGTGTACATAATCTTTCTTTAATAAACATATTTTTGTTTTATAAATAAAGCCAACCTTCTTTATATAAAAATGGATTTTTGGAAGTCATGCTGCTTAGACGCATCTAAATTCCCCATGTTTTGGAAGTGCACAGTGTTCATAATTATTATTATGGCGTTTTAATCCCCCCTTTCACATTTATCTGTCACGTACACTTAAATCACCACAATAAGTGCTATTTGCAGTATGTTATTGCGAATATTCATTAACATTAGCAATTATTTTCTACCAATAAATCATACAGTTTCTCCCAGAGAGGGTATCGGGTAACGCACGTGGTTCGGAAGCGTTTATCTGCGCCTGCGGCCTTCACGGTCGCATACGCGCTATAATCTCACGCCGGCTTCCTGCTCGTGATACCAACTGTAATATTCACTTGACAGCACATCAAGTGTAGTTTCATTGCATTTTCGACTTTATGTCAAATTAATAAAGATTGCTGGTGATGCTCTTGATTTGCTGGCGAATATTCATTCATTTGTTATTAATTGTCTTAATTTTGATATTCATGGTAATTCGGTTGAAGTGGTTTAAGTTTTTGTTTAGTCCCATCGATGATAAATTATATATGTGTTACTTAGTTAAATGTGTTGAATTAAATAAAGAGAAAATTAAAAAAAAAACGTATAAATCTAAAAACAAATATACAAACTATTGTAAAATAATTAAAATATAAAGCTTCCGTAAATTGGATTAGCCAACACTTAATATGAGGTTATCGGTACCATTATCATTCCTCCAAAAACTAAAGATATTGCACAAATCGATTGTAAGATCTACATACCTACTCGTATTTGTGTTGTAATGTATTTAATATTACGCTAACTAGCAATGAAAAATCTAAGTAATCTAAATAGAGATATTTAACAATTATAAGTATAATTCGTATAACAATATATTATTTGTATATAATAAATTAATAATCGTAATATAAAAGTAGTGTTTATAGTAGTTTATTTAGGTACGCACTGTCTGTCCATTTCATTGCTCACCTATCGCTCTCCCAAGTTTTCTGGTAGAAATCTCGGTGTTATGCACGCCCTTTGTACAATATATATTTTCTTTTGTAACTATTTTTATCATTTGTGTGTACAATAAATCATATAAATAAATAAATAATGTATGTTACAATGTCAAAATGTATTAAACTGTTATGAAACCTCTTGTATTACTGCTGGCATACGGGTATTGATGCCCAAATAAAGCGTCCAGAAACACTAACATTGACACATGATTGCTGTAATGAATATTTTTTTATAATTTTAATATTCTATTAATGATTTCGCGTTGCTTTAATTACAATCTTGGTTTAGTTTATAATAACTATAACCAATTTGTTGTAGAATTGGCAATGTACAAGCGATAAGCTTTCATAAATAAATCTCTATTGGCTAATACCGACAGAGTGCCGGCATGCGGGTATCGCCGCCGATATCAGGCTTTCACTGCGAAACGTTAAAATTACTAGGGCTAGTTCACATCGACTGTTGACGCATTTGGTAGGTAGTTCGTTATTTTTTTCATATTAAAGGTAGCTGACAAGCAGACGGTTCACTTTTTAACGTAACCACTTGGTCTTAAGTGGTTACCGTCGTCTATGCACGCCTGCAATACCAGGAGGATGACAGACGCTCCATCTACCCTGCAAATATCTATTCACAGCTCTCTTAAAGACCCCCATATACTCGTTCGATAGTTTCGATGACGGGAGGTGCGGTGACAAAAACCCGAGGTAGGCTTTATATGAATAGTTCCTTAGAGCACTCTATTGTATAGCCAATAGAATACACCCAGAGAAGAAGCATCTCTCCCGACACTAAGGTGTTTTAGATGGTTTGTAAATATGTATTGGGTTTGTAAGGTGAAAGTTGATGAGTAAGTTAGATTCCAAAATGTGCAAATTTCGCTTTTTAACAAGCCACAGACTACAGAATACAGAAATAAGGCTACAGACGAGAATACAGTCCACCTGATGGTAAGCGGATATTGTCGTCCATAGACATCCACGATACATGCCAACATCTGTCCAGAATAACAAATGTTGGCACGCTTCTGGATGCGCTGCCTACCTTTGCAAATTAAGGAATGGATTGGACGAAAGAGATTGGAAAATGGGGAGGGATAGGATATAATGGGATGGGAATGAGCTCTGGCATATCTCACTCACTACCGAAACACGTACATACAATGTGGAAATACGATGAAGTAGGAAATGCAGTACATTTCAAGGTAGTCTGTGAGAGAGGGGTAACGTGGCCAGTCGAGTGCGCCCAGCGGCTGCGGGAATGAACCGTGCATTCTCCCCATAACAATATCACAATACCCGTGTTATGAAAATCGAAAGGACATTAGACGTTAGATATTTTGACTGCTATAGAGCGATAATCACATGTTTAGTAATAATTTTTATTTCCTATGTAGTGAGGACATAGTTTGACATAGTTTGAAGACATAGGACATGGTTTAAATTTAAATAACGGTTCGATCACAACTAGGGACCGTTTTCGACGGAGATATGCGATTATGCGCAGCTAATTTAAACAGTGCTTTTTGTTTTTCTTTTTTTTTATGTACGAAGGCGGCAGATGAGCCTACAGTCCACCTGATGGTAAGTGGATACTGTCGCCCATAGACATCCGCGATACATGCCAACATTAGTCCAAAATGACAAACGTTAGCACGCCCCCGGATGCGCTGCCAACCTTTGGAGATATAAGAATGGATTTGGAGAAAGGGTTGGGGAAATGGGGAGGGATTGGATGGGAATGAGCTCTGGCACATCTCACTCACTACCGAAACACGTACAGACATTGGGGAAATACGATAAAGTAGGAAATGCAATTCATTTCAAGGTAGTCTTCTGTGAGTAACGTGGCCAGGCGCCCAGCGGCTGCTTGTCCCTTGAACATTTTTTATGGGGATACACACATACATAAAGAAGGTAGGTTATGTGTTTCCATATAGTCGGCGCTGATTAGTGTTATAAGGTGTTACAAAGTCATTCATAAAGTAACAGCAGTTCAGCATCTTGAACCTGCTGTCTGGAAGTATTAGGATCGAAACAGATATTCGCTTCCAATTGGAAGATAATTATCTGGTGCGAAGTATCTGAAAGCAGATAACTCATTGTTCTTATTTGTTTCTTCCCGTTCTTTTTGTTCGCACCCTAAATATCACTGCGACGATGTAAAACCGCGTCTCGCATTCGTGCCATGACGTACAAAGTTGTCATGGCACCAATGGCATGAGGTGCATATTTCAGTACCGTCGCCGCCCGTTCGCTTGAGTCTACGTCATGTGTGAGTATGCATACATCGAACAGAATCTTTGCGATTCATGCTGCGTTGCTGGGTATTCCGGGCGGTCGGTGTGAATTAGGCCCTACAGTTCAACGTGTCGATGTTATCATATACTGTGTAGGCGGGAACATTTTGCAATATTGATTGATAAGCTGGGAATTTATTTTAGGATTTTTTTTTCAATATGAAGCGTTTGTTAATACCTCCTTATTTTTTATTCGGTGTAGTCTTTGGCACCATTTTTTAGACCGTACACTCTTTGACGGATTAAGACAAGTGAGATATTGTTAGAAAGCGGCACGGACTGAACAAATTATATGAGTTTAAAAATCGACTTAAAAAGATGAACTGTACCCGTTTAAAGTGGATCGTTCAGTAGCGATGCCGCATTTGAACGGACAAGTGCCACTTACACCTTTCACCTGTATATAGTGTACTAAATAGACAGTTCTCTTGCCTCATTAGTGGCGACATACTTTCACAACACACTTCCTTTACTTAGGCTAGACTTGACTGAAGACATTATTCATATAATGTCTGTTCATTTGTTTGAAGTCCACTTTAATTGATACTTCCTTCTTCTAATAATATACTTACCTTAGGCCAGACGCTATACCGGTTGGTCGTATACAATACCGTTGTTGGCTGTACTTTCCGGTACATTATTTTCTTAGGATATTCTTATATTGTTGGTACGTTGTATTAAAATTGTCAGAGTTACAATCATGTGTAAATACTTAAAAATATAGAAAGTCGTTGTAAGGCAAAAAAGAAGTTATGACAACCAGTAGTCAAGTCACGCGAATGAGCGACGCCGCACCGTGTGAACACTTTTAAGCGATTTCATACATTTCGATTCATTTTAAGCGAACTGTTATTGGTCGCCAGATCGCGGTTTGCCGAGACCAGGCCACACCGTGTACCCGACGCTTAAAAGCAAATAATGATAATTAATTGCTATACTATACTGTTGATCGTGTGGTGTCGGTGGGTTTAAAATAGCACCACCCTATCTCATCCCGTAGGTGTCGCAAAAGATGATTGGGGGTAAACAAAGCCGCTACTACAAACCCTTAAGAACTATAACATCTCTAAAAGCATGGACTCGCCAACCTGCATGGCCAGCTTGGTTTTTAAGGCTATTCATCCCCCGTGCACAAGACTTGATGTGTTATTCCTACGTATCGATCGTTCACGGCGCTCATCATCGATCGCGATGCTTAGGAATAATATCAGTCCGACAAATGTAAACCGACAAATTAACAAAAAAAAAATAAGATGGTGTAATTATTTTATTATAAGTTTACAATCATTAGTATTATAGTCTAATTATTTTATGGTTTTTCTATGTCAAAATGTATTGCTAACCTAACATGCGATTGTAATTATTTAAAGAAATAAGTATTTTACGAGTATGATAATGCTTCGTGGTTGTGTTAATCTTAGCTATTGTAACTCCTTACCTGTGAAATTGCTGTTTTATATGGCAAAAATTAAGCAAAGTATTGTTCATTAATATTATTATCAATGTACTTTCGCCATTTTAATGGAAGTTTATTGATGCCTCTGCTAATAGAACTCCCGTAGATGGGAATTTCTAATGAATTCTTTGAAGACATTTTCCACAGCCTCATCGGAGTTGGATTTTTTTATAAAATGTTATTCAAATTCCGAGAAAAATGGAAATCAGTACGGGCAAGCTCTGGCGAGTTTCCAGTTGAAGCTCCTGTAACTTTGAGACTGTCTGTCGTGCAGCGCCTGGGCAACCGTTATCGTGGACACGTTTGGGACACTGTTTAGCTGTGTCTCCTAAGTTGAACAAGTGGCAACTATGACTGCAACTAGCCACTATGAACCAACGGCAATTTCATAGGTAAGTACCTAATATTATTAATGTTTATAATTAATAATTATCAAAATTTGTTTAGTCGTCACGCACCTGAAAGAACTGTCCCATACTGCGTTACCGGTTCCTGTTCTTCATTCGAAGGATGTTTACACCACAGCTTGAAGAGAAACTGGATGGAAAACCAACATGTTCCTTAAACTAGTATCAAATAATATGCATGATATCACATCATTAGCTAACAATAATGTAACGTTAAATCTGGAACGAAAAAAGCAAATTACACCGTGTAATAGATAACGTAATTTGACTTGTAAATATATTCATTACGTATTACGTACGACAGGCACCGTTTCCATTTCGATAAACAATGAAAGCAGTAAATGTTTTACAGTGCACAGTTTAATGTGTACAGTTTATTTTACTATAGAACGAAGAAATTCAGAAAGAAACAGAAAGATTTTCCAAGCAGCACTTCCAGTGGATGTCGTAATAAAATACAATACAATTTATTTACAAACAAGTGCCCTTTTTATATAACAAGGTCATCAAGTTTCAAAGTAAAAAACTTATAAGATGGTATTAATCAACGTGAGTGGCAAAGGAATCAACAAGATGCCTGCGATAATGTTCGTGGGTAAATGGACACGCTCACCAACACGTGCGGATCTAACTATCAATTACTTGTTTGTGTAATTAAGGTCGATATGTATAACACTATTATGCTGGAACATGCGAATTGTCGCTTATCTATCTACTTCTTAATCTGGAGTTATCTAATTTTCGTGTTTCACAAACCAGTTTGGGAGAAATGCGGAATCGTTCATTTCGAGGATGCAAACTAAATGCTTTACAAATAAATGTGAAGTGAATAGCTGCGTTAGTCTAAGGCAGGGTCTAGGGAAGTTCAAATTGTAGTCAATTTTTTACAACCAGACAATACCCAAGGGACAATGGTAATCGCATCACATGGCACGTTTTACAAACACTGCCCTTCAATCTTACTCGGAAGTCCCTATTGTTAGTCCCTGTTAAAGGGCAATATGTGAACTTAGTACAATTAACATCCGGTGGTTGCAACTTCGAAAGTCGGTTCGGAGTGCTTTGTGATTTGACGATGCAATGGGCCATTAAAATACCACGAAGACTGTAGACACGTGACATTTCTGTGCTTACGTCAAAAGACAAACATTTGATAAAACATTCTATTTTATTAATATTCTTTTCATTTTTATATAAAATTTTAACATGGTTCAATTCAATACTATTTAAATGAATAATGAGTAGAAGATAAAACATGATGTGGTGGGCCTTGGGCCTATAATTATCTAGCAAGAGGGATTCAATCTAATGATTAAATTTTAAAACACATCATTCTATACCTTGTGGTACGAGTACAGATCTAGCTTGGGGTGGTGTGGTGTGGCATGACATGGTTTGACCGGGATTTAATTCCTACCCGTAGAAGAATAACTATAGATATAATTTCCACAGTCCTTCTACAGTCCTTGGGAAAAGTAAATAAAGGACAAGAGTGCAGAAGAAAATTTGTATCAAGGCGGAGTAGATACGCGCAAGTATGGCCCATACCTCCCGGTGATTCGGTTCGTATAACCATGTTAGGACTATAGTCCTAACATGGGTGGACCACGAGGGGGTGGAGGGTTATGTAAAACAAAACTTTTTAATATTTATCTAAGTATCTAACTCCCTCTAACATCCAGTAATGACAATTTTGGTGTTCCATAAAGTTAGCTTCTAACTTAAAATAGTTCTGTAATTTTCCATATTTTACAAATTATAATAATAATATGAATAGGGGAATTGTTGGATACTCCAGTGCTCCATTTAGCGCCATCTTCCGGCCATTCAGTATAAAATTTCAATTCGAAAAACAGCCGCAACGCCAGACGCCGTTCATCTCTGGAAATAAAAAATCAACAACTCTTTCTAGTCAGTTGTGAGACGATTTTTTAAAATCAGAAACCATCCCTAGTGTCAGTCGGGGGGGGGAGGGGGGGGGGGGCGTGAATAAACATCACCTGTGGTAGCGACATCGGGGGCCCCTTGCAGCAAGTAAGCGGCTGCTCGGTGAGTATACACGAAAAAATATACACGTCACCTTTCTGCAGTTAAAATTGATTAATATTTTGTTATAGAAATCGCGTCACTTCAAGTCTGTAGTTTATGTAGTGTAAAGAGCACACGATTGCCACACTGCATCCACGTACTCCGAGCTCATTCGTTTTAACTCCAACCGTTCAGTTTCTGTTGCAATTTGACATATTTTACGTAACTGGTAGCGTTGAGGTGAGTCCACAAGATTGTTCATTTGTTAACCACGGCTAGTCTGGCCACCTTTTTTGCCACCTTGGTATAGTGGAAACTATCTGTACTGTAGTTATCTTAACAGTGTGTAACTTAACAGTAGTGTTAACAGAAACCGGCCTTCAGCGAACACTTTTACCAGGTATCGCCACGAACCTGTATTCTTGTCACTGACTCGAAATCCCTCGCTGTCCTCCCAAAGCAGCACCCTAAAGCCGAGGTCAGTTCCTTCCGCCCGTTTGCCCGAGTGGGAGCTCTCAGTCTCGTTGCACTACACGCTTTATCTGGCGGAACGCCTTCTGCCTTCATTCTGAAAAAAGTAGCCGGAAATTGGCTTTCCAGACCATAGTCTTACCTTATTGATAAGACAACATGGCAGTTTTTATTTATGCAAGCACAGGGAACATACAAAATAAGCGAAAGT
The DNA here is from genome assembly GCA_914767545.1 of Sesia apiformis. NCBI lineage: Eukaryota > Metazoa > Arthropoda > Insecta > Lepidoptera > Sesiidae > Sesia > Sesia apiformis. The sequence goes on from OU611963.1 coordinate 5,650,104, forward strand.
TGGAAAACAAACCATTTGCAATGATGTGTACCTATAGCCAACCAGGCATTCTCAAGTTTTTATTATTAATAAAGGTTTTTGCGTTCGTGAATGAGTTATTGTGACAACTTAACATTCATATTCTTTTATGCAACAGAGTGTGCCTACAGGTTTGTTCTACAATTTTGTATTTGTGGTTGGCGCTACCTAACCGCTTATTGAATAAGTTGATAATGAGTTGCAAAAGAGTTTGTATTTATTCGAAAGCTCAGTTTTGTCCAATAATTTGCGTATTTTTTTTTATAGGGAAGTGGGCGGACGAGCGAGTGTTCCCACTTGATGGTAAATGTTACCGCCGCCCATGGACACCTGCAACACCAGGGGGCATGCGGGTACGCCGCCGCCCTTTCAAAATCCTATTCATAGCTTTCTTGAAAAACCCCATATCATAGCTTAATGAAAAGACCTCTTGAGGTAGTTCGTTCCACGGCCAACGGGTTACATATATATTGAATTCACAGGCACCCTCTGCACTTCCTTATTGACAGAGAGTTATTGCGCACCTGTGAGGTCTTCCAGACACTTTATACCGCAAACCCGAAAGTTATGGTAGGTACTGCCTATTAAGGTTTTTTTACTTCGTTATGACATGAGACTTCAAGAAGGCTGTGAATATGATTCTGCAAAATCGGCTGTGCACCCGCATCTCCCCTGTTATTGCAAGCATCTATGGGCAGCGGTGACCATTTACTATGTCGTAGGCTGCCCGTCTGCTACCTTTTCGATAAAAGTATACTCGTACGTGTCAAAAATGACGAAACATTAATTTAACCAAAATTTCATATTTGATTAATTATTAATTACAAACGATTTTTATTTAATTTCCAAATCCTTCATTTTTCTTTCATTCCATTAGCGATTCTACAGACAGATTATTTTTTAATGAAGGCGTAGCTTAAAAATATTATTATTAACTAGTTGTCACGGCCATCTGAACGATTTTATAAGGCACATTACGTTCAAACTCAAGGTAACGATAGTCCCAAATAAGATAATAGATATGCCAAAACATTAGCCGCTTGGAATGCTATAAAAAAAGTGTTATCGGCTTTTGATACACAATTTCAACACGCCTCTTGAATAATGATTGTTTATGTGTTAGTACATTTTCACTGTAATTTTTTTTATTGAATAATTAGCGGCTATCTCAGTAGTATATAGTATGAGGCTACTCAGTAGTAGATATGGTAGCCTTAAAGAGGAAGTATGTTTTGCCATCTGCAATTTACGTCAGACACTAACGAACCCTAGGTTACCAGTGACCGAGATGATAATTTCACTGATAATTTCACCTATTACTAAAGCGATCTGTCGTGTAGTGTCGATCGGTTTTAGAATTGCACTACTGCATCTTTTCTCGATGGCGTTTGTAAAACGCGATTAAGGGATAACAAATTTAAGCCGCTAGCTATCATAAGCCCTGAAGAACTATACCACCTCTAAAAGAGTGAACTCACCAACTGGCTAGGACAGTCCTTTTTAATTTACTAAAGCGATATGTCAATTTCGTTTTATATTTTTATAAAACGAAATTGACATATCGCTTTAGTAAATTAAATTTTATAAAACGAAATTGACATATCGCTTTAGTAAATTAAAACGCTACGCTGTCCTTATTTATAAAAATATTTCGTCAATATTTTACCAATATGATGTCTGCGTCACAGTGGGTCATGTATATCAGCACACCAGTGTCAGAATCAAACCAGTACCGTGAGGTGAGGTTTGGCTGTCAGAGGAGATCGGAGGCTAATACCGGGAATGTTTACTGATACTTTGATAACTATGCTACCGGCATAGTAGTTAGATGTTAACTCGTCAGATTAAATCAGACAGTAAAGATACGTATGTATTCTACATTTCGTTGAGGTAAATAAAGTGTGTGTGATAATGCCAGTGAACGCAATGGTTATTGCGTTCGCACACTTTTTAAAGTATTCGAGTTCGAAGTCACATGTATTGTTTTGGGACACGGTTAGTTCTGTAAACTACATAACAGGTAAGTTATTGCTAAAAGCAATCCAGTGTAATTGATGAATATACAAAATTTTTAACAGAAAACGTCAGTGGAACTCGTTTGGCGATCTCCTTTTAGAAACGGATAGTAACCTGTTTTGGTATTCCGTTGATGTTCAAGGCGACAATTTTAGTTACGATATTTATGTTGGTATGAAAGTGCTAAAGAAGTGATAAAAAATATTTTGAAATTTTCTTGTCCATTTTATTGACTTTACTCGTACATACGAGTATACAATTCTATTCGCTGTACGTCTTATCATGTTTTTTCCAAGGGTTCGATCTTACATGTAAATTTAATATCTTTAGAATATGTGATAGGTACCTAAGTACAAATGCTAGTATTTAAGTATTGATTGTGAATATGTGAAACAAATAGCGTCAACAGGATGCAGTTGCATTCGAGAGTCCGTTTAGAAACCGGTGCGGACCCTTGTTTACATATGACCAGATACGTGATCGACCTTCAAGGACGCGGTTTTCGCAAAACAGAAAGCCTGTTTTAAAAAAATAAAATGCGTTATAGTGCAAAATTTTAAATTTATTTTAATGGTGTAATTTTATTTATTATCTGCCTTTCTTTTATTTTTTCAAATGAGTAAAAGTGCGCAGACGAACAAGATGCTTACCCCGGTGATCAACGCCGCCCACGGATATGTATAACACCAGGGTAACACTCCTATTTCTTGTGCAGGAAGAATTCAGTTGACAACGCTCATAGCACTGCGATCATAGTCGATCTACTGTGATCACCTTCTTTCTTATAGTTCGCGCCAATGCATATGACCTGCGGGTATCACAGGATAGTTTTGGCAGCGAATTATTGAGCCTCTTTTCGATTTAGTAGGTGAGCGCCCTTATACGTACGAGTATATCTTATGTTAATCAAAGGGCCACATTTGTGAAGCAGATGCATTAATGTTTCATCTCCTTCGAAACAAAATCAGTGGGTTTTGCAATCCTTTAGTCCCACATTGTATTACCACTAAGTGTCTCCATAAAAAAATGAGACAACGTCATCAAATCTGTACCGATGAATATATATGTACTCATCAAATCTGTACCTTATATATATGTATTTCATAGTAAGAAATTTAATCGGCTTATGTACGTATCGATTCATGAATATTAAATCGACCTTGATATACTCGTAGATGATATACGTTGTTGAACTAACTTGGTAGCGCCCGGTTTCACTCGCAAGAAACGCCATTTTTCTACAATATGTATTGTTTTATTATACGCTTTTTGTTCTGAATTTGGACTGTATAATTTGATTGATATTAAGTAGTATATTGAAATAAGAAGCTTGAGTTTATACCAATTATGAATGGTACTCAATTGTTGAATTAGAGAGAAATCGGTTAGTCGCTACCACAAGCGCCTAGGAACTAAACCATTTCTAAAAGCGTGGATTCGCCAATCCGCTTGCCCGGTGCAGCGTGACGTTTGAAGGCCACAAATTCCTGTGAGTATGTCCACCAGTGGGCTCACGACCGGTGACTCTTAAAAGGCCACAAGGCCATAAGAATTTAGACCTACACGATGTTGAGGCAATCAAGGTTTTTTAGCCGGTAGGAGTCCGGCACTACCTGGTACCACCTAGACTAGCCTAGCTAGACTAGATGGTACCAGGTGACCATGCAGGGTTTTCCTTGATTGTCTTTCCAAACATAAAAAAAAAAAAAAAAAACCAGTGGGCGATGAAAGGGTTTTTTACGGTTACCCAACTCAAAGCTGCAATTACCAGTGATCGGGTACATAAAGTACAATTCATTTCCGCAACTATCCCAAACAAACGGACACTTTACTGATTTTTATATATTATAGTCATATTGTCGAGTGGTTATTGCTATGACTTTAATTGATGTGTTCGCTAATCTGACACCTGGTACAGCTTGTGACGAGATTTATCTGGAGTAAATCATGAGACCTTCATTTAGCAATAGGCGTGTGGCTGTTTTCGCAAGTACTCCAAGTACAGTATCAATTTAATGAAGACTTATCACGTTTTTGAGATAAAAGGTAAATTTTATAAAACCAATTATAAATATAAACAATTACTGTCAATACATTTACAGGAACTGTGCGGGTAAATGTAACTGATTCTGTTCCCATTATGTAATAAGATATAAAACATGTAGGTAACAGCATCCACTCTATCGGTCATCAGTGTCATCACTAAACATAACAAGAACTCTATCGGTCAATTGAAGTAACCGTGTGTTTCCAATAGCACGCAACGTCCAAATAACGTCCAGTCGTGGTGTTAATAAAATTAGTCGTAAGTTGAATGGAGAATGAAAATTCCGTTTCCGTTATTATTGTCAATGTCAAATTTTCTATTATTTTTGCTAAATTAAGAGCAATGGATGTATCTATTTTCGACTCCAATTCGGAAGGTTGTGATTTTAATATGTATAACTAACACGTCGGTGAAGGAAGAGTGAGAATTAAAAAAGGGGGTTTATATATCTATATATCTACAATGTACGCCAAACTGCACTAGGAACCCATGATGGGAATCCGCTTATGATCACCCATCATCATAATGATAATGATAATAATGATTATAATTATAATGATAACGACCATAATGATAATGATCAGCGTCAACTTCGAATAAACAGTGATGGACAGCTAGCGTTATTAGTTCGTCTTTATCTGTGAATTTTGTTCTTAGTTTGAAATTGTAAAGTTTAAAATACTAACGGCCTTTCTTACCATCTCCTGAGTCCTGCTGAAGTAACTGTTAACAATCTGATAGATAAATTATCTGCCAATTAAATCTAGCTGAAACTGACTTTCTGATAAGGTATAACTGACTTTTTGATACCTTCTGATAAAGTATCAGGAGGTAGTGGGCAAGGCATTAAAGGTTTTATCATTGTACAATTATGACACTTAAAATTATAAGAATTATAAACTCTAAATCAAAATAAAATACACCGCTTGTGAATAGTCAAAGTCATACATAACTATAACAAAGTATTGACTACGGAATGTAGTTCGTATGCACCACATGCAACAAACAGTATATACTCGTAAGTAACAGTAGCGATAACTAAACACTAATATCATTGGCAATATTAATTCTGCCAGTTCGTTAAGATTATAACCACAGATGCAACCAAGACTGACCGACATAAATGCAGCATTCCGTTCACGTCCGTTAAGGCAACCACAATAAGTGATTTTTAGAGACCCACTTTCCGTGTGTAACGGGCTTTAATGGTGTAATAATAGTGGACCGGTATTTACTAGCCGTCGCGTGTGTAATTGCCCTTACGTTGGGTGATGAGCGTGGACTTTAAAACTTCTGGATGAGTCATATGGGAACGGGAAATTAATTTACGTTAACATTGTTTCCAACTATTTTGCTATCATTTGTTATCGTACCATAGTAACTGCATGCTCGATATTTTCGCAATGTAAGCTATTTTAAGTGCAGTTACGTTTAAGAGTAGGGCACACTGTGTCGCCTGGTTGTGGCTACCTGCGGTTAGGTGACTATGTAATATCTTAGCAGAAGTTGCGTTTGGGGTCGCTTAAAAGTGTTTATACGACGCGCGGCGTGCGTCGCGCGACTGAGCGTTCAGCCGCGGCTACCTGCCTACAGTCGCAACCGGTACTATCTGTATACAAAGGAGTCATTTTTTAAATGTCTACGTTTAACGTATGACAGTACGGTTCACTCTATGATTTTATAACTCAGTTGGTCACGTGGTCGCACGTCTTAGCGACTAACCCAGCAGCGGAGTTTAGAACATTAAATGGTCGATCGTCCATAGATCGTCAAAAAATGTTCGACAGATTACTATGTATTAGAATGTACTAAACTATGTACTAAACTATGTATTAGATACTATGTACTAAACCCCTACACTCTACAGCATGGTCACGCGACCAGTCGCGCTCCTGGTTGCTGTGACCAACGACCCTGTGCGCCTGACGTCTAACTATACGTATAATCCTTTGTTATATAACTTACAAAATCATTTTTAGTGGTATTTGGAAAAGTATTACAATGTTAAATACTGAATAGTTTTACTATGTTCAATATAGAAAAGGATCAGAGTCAGATTTTACAGCGATACTTAATAACTCCGATCTTCCACTTCTAGGCTAACAGATATTCTTTTACAATCGATAATTGAAGTATGTCTAGAAAATTTATCGAATACTTATGGAACACGGTCATACGCTGATTTTGTAAAAACTAGCAGAGAATCGAATGCGATTTGGGATTATTTCTATAATCCAGCAGTCCCTACTTCACGAATTTTTAGTACAGACAGCGTTTGCGTGACGATTTGGGACGTAACGTTTGCGTCGGACGCCAATTTTATATAATTTGACCTAAGGTTCGACGTCCGTAACTTAATATCGATCGTAGTGCGAAGTATGAAACAGAGGTTAGGTTTAAATAGAACATTCGCAGTAAAATGAATTTTGTTCATAGTATTTCAAAGATTACGAAATTCTTTATAGGAGTGCAATTTTAAGAACATAGTGGTAGAACATATAATATAAAAAGATACGCAGTTGTTCTTTCCTACTTGCTCATTCTCAAGTTGACAGTCAGTACTTATTGTTAGTGGAAAATACCTACGCGATGTTTTTTCTAATCAAATCAAATCAAATCAAAGTGTTTATTTGCGAATTGTTGCAAAGATGTCATTGTCATTTCAAATACATCTCGCCCTTTTCGCATACAAATTCTTATAAATAAATGAAATACAAGTACATATAATAATAATAATAAATATACATAATAATTATTTAGTCTAATTTTTCTTAAAGTCAAACAGCTCTGTCAGAAAGAAAATCATTTATATTGCAGTAACATTTGTTATATTAAGAAAATCACTGAGATTTTTCTTAAATGTGCCTATATTTTTCTTAAATGTGCCTATATTTCTCTTAAATGTGCCCATATTTTTCTTAAATGTGCCTATATTTTTCTTAAATGTGCCTATATTTTTCTTAAATGTGCCTATATTTTGAGCGTTTTTTATTGTAATTGAAATTTTGTTATAGATTTTCGGCGCCATACAAAAAACACTACTATGCGAAAGCTTAGTTCTAGAGACTAGATGTAGTTTGTCATTAATACGTGATCCAACATTATCCCAATATCCCCATATTCCCAATATTTATCCGTATAATCATTTTTTCCTGTTAGAAATGCAAAATTTATGGGATATTTTATAATTTCCAACTAAATTCTCATTACAGCTTGTTAACTATTACATGTTTTATTTACAAATAGTCATTATTTTATTACTGATTTATTACTTTCCTCCTTCTCACTCCTTCTTCTTCAATATGGGCTCTCAAAAATCTAAAATATGCCATTGCTTTCTTCTACTCAATTTTCTCTAAATATACTTTAATCTCGACAATGTAGGCTATGGAGAGACCCATTTGAAAGGGAGTGAGTGACATAGTCTTCATTTTAATAATGTTTACTTTTATTTGGATATAACATTATAATAGTTAAATCAAATTGCACCCGAGCTCCTATTTCTGTTGGATCTGGTGTTTGACTGGTAAAAAATGCCACGTGGCACAAGTTCGCCATTTGTACAATTGCTTGTTCAATGGAGTTTTAATAAATAAATAAAACCTTAATACATAGGTATTAATGCTTCTTCAATATGTGCAACTCGCATTGAAGATCGTTTCATCTTTGCTTTGTGCTTATTAAACTCTGGTTGTTATTTTTTACCATATATCACATACCATATCTCCAATGTTGGACATATAAGACTCGTCACCATACACTATGTTCGACTCGTCGCATCCAGTCATTACCGATGAACGTCAGAGACTTTTTACTTTATTATTTGGCTTGAAACGAGCATGTTATACTCCTGTCTTACTGCTGTAAGTGTACATATTAGAAAAATAAAGGCAGTAATTATCTGACAGCTTCTATTTCTAGAACACAATCAACCGTCAATTATCTATCGCGTGTTGGTTTAATTTTAATATCCACGCAAGTACTACCTAAGTCAATTCATTTTAGCCATTTAATTCTAATACATGTGTTATTGTTTACCTATATTTTACTATAAATATAAATTTATTTAATCACAATTTCTGAACGTATCGGTAACAGAATTACGTTTGACATATAAAAAGTTGGCAAAGAAAGTGAAGAGTCAGATACATCGTTGCAGTATAGAGAGCATATGCCCATATCTTTTATACTACTATAGACATTTTATACCGCGAAACCGAAAGCTGTGGAATGAACTGCCAGCTGAGGTTTCTTCATCGTGCTATGACATGGGGCTCTTCAAGAAAGTTGTGAACAGATTTCGCAAGGCAGGCAGAGCATACGCATCTCCTGTGGTGTTGCAGGTGTCTATATGGGCGGCGGTGATATGTGGCCCGCCCGTCACCCGAGATTTATACCCTAAACAACAACATTATTAAAGAGAATTATGAATTGGATCTGAAAGGTCGGCAGCACACTCGCAAATCCCCTGCTGATGGCTACCATTTACTATCGTGTGGCCCGTCTGTAGTTCTTTGACTTTTTCATAAAATAATATTAAACTTGATAAGAACTGCCATATAGAGGGTGAGTCGAAATTATCTACAATTTTAGTTCCACAATTTATTTACACAAAAACAGGGGTTCAATATGTACGTAATTTTTCCATAATCTCCTCTCCCTTGTTAATTAATACACTTGATCCAGCGGTCCACAAGCTTGCGTATACGTTCCAAGAAGAAGTTTTTCGATTGGTCGCGAAGCCACTTTTGCATCGCTTCCTGCACGTCTACGTCTTGGCATTCATCGTGCTGAGACTTTATTGAAGCCGAGCTCGTCGTGCATGATTTGATGGGCAGAATCATGACTGATGTTCAAAGAAGACGCTACCTCATCGATGGTAATTCGCCTATCCGCCAGAACCATCTCTCGAGTTTGCTGAATATTGTCGTCCATAGTGGAGGTTGACGGGCGTCCTCCATCCTTTTCGTGGGTCACACTCGTCCGGCCACTTTTACTTTTACGGGACAAGGCACTGTTCCTGTATTGTGATAAAAGTCTATGATGAATTTCAGCCTCTTTCACACCTTCCGACCAGAGAAATCGGATCACTGCTCGTTGTTCTTCCTTGGTGCAATCTGCTAGTGAAGCGGACATGTTTACAATGTAACAGTCGGAAGGCAACTGACGCAATCAGATGGTCAGATGGAGCACACGTGACAACAGTCGTGCCAACTCTAAGCATGCATGCATAGAAGGCAGTGTAACAACCCTAAAGGTGTGTTATGATGAAAATGTAGGTACTTTGTGACTCTCACTCGTAGATTAAACCGCATTAGAATAAGTTAAGCGATTTTCCAGTTTATAACCAACAATTAATTACAGACAAATGATACTTATTTTTAATGCAGCTTCAACCTTAATACGGTTTCGAGTCATTTAGAGCTCATGTACTTTCTCTCACGATTTAATAGATCATTAAACACTTTTCACAGCCATTTACTAAATGAAGGACAAATAAAAGTGATATTATTATGACGGTAATAAATAATTACATGTTTGAACTTTCTCTGAGAATTTATAAGCTTTATTTAAGAATATACAATTAATACCGTATTCGTCTGTCTTTAGAGAAGTGTTTGGTATTGTTTATAAGAACCTAGATACTGTAGTAATAAAATTAAGTGATATACAATGTATAATCTTTAATTTCCCAATCCTAAAATTATAAATTTCGATAATGTTTATGAGCTAATAAATTATTTGAATACTTTTACAAAATTTTATATTTATATACCAGAATTCAATCCGTACAATCAGATTGAAAATATTTGAATACGAGCACTTTAAATTCACAGGTTAAGAAGGTATTAATGGCGTCATTATGATAGTTGCTAACTTTATTACAAACTAAAGTGACGTTTTACTTAGGTTTTTCAAGTATTTTTACTCCAATTGGGGCCAAAGTACAGAAGAGAACAATAAAGATTAAAGGCTATTGATAAGTTTACATTCTATGCATATTTTTTACTAACCATAGCTATTTGGTAGGACATCGATCAGCAAAACAACCAATCACATAAACACGTACTGAATGTCCTTGAAAACATCGCCTACGACGTGATCTCTATTACAATGAGACGCAATCGGACGGTTACATTTTTTAAACCGTTGGCAAAGGAATGCGTCGCAAAAAAGCCAACAAAAACAGACTACCACACGTGGCTTGGAGATGTGCACACGCTCTGATATTAGGGTCATTGATTTAGATCTCTATCTTCTTATTTTAGTTTACTGAATTTGATGAAATTAATAGATTAGGTAATTCTTGTTAGTGGTATGTCACTTAACAGTTACCTACTTATAACTGTACCTTATAGTATATATTACGTTATATGTAATGTATTATGTGGGTTTTGTGCCAATCAATAACTATATGTAAATCGTAGTTTGCTAAGGTAGAAAGTCTGTTAAATTTCGCTTGCATTACGTCTAGCTCGCATGACCATCTTCAGGGTCACCATATTAATGCTGACACACACCAAATAATATAATACATTGTTGGGAGCACAGTAAGATATGTGTTTAAGAGCGACTTCTTAGTGCCTTTCTTAAATTAGCAGAGTATTTTTAGATTTCTACGACCGGACTCAATGTTTATTATCTGCGATGATAAATAGATGCCACGGAATCAGCCCGTTTATCGTACACTTTTAGACATGGGCCTCCTTATGAATATTGTTTTGTGCATGAGGGATATATAGCTTTAAAACGTCGTGCTGGCCAAGCGGGTTTTTAGAGGTGGTGTCGCAGAACAGAAAAGAGAGGAAAAAGAACTCTTTTTTTCTGTTCTGTGGGTGGTGTAGTTCCTCAAGGCTTTTGTGGTAGCGGCTTCGTTATCCCTTTGTTAATATTTATAACACCCACGCGACGAGATTCTATTCTATAGCTAGCCAACAACTACACGGTTGTAGTAGCCATTTTTAATTCAGTTTTCTAAATATTTTTAATTAACATTGCACCCATCTGTGTATACCGGTGTATGCATGGCGAATTATAGTCTAAAACTGTCTCGTAATTGCAAGGAGAGACCCGTGCTTTGCAGTAGTAGCTCGTTATAGGCTGATATCGATGGTAAAACCACAAGCACAAACGTTGCGATTCAAGGCGTAAACTACGTAATTTTACGTAAAATCCCTGCTATAGTTTCGATAAAACGTTACTCCTTACAGCTTTGGGAATAACTTTTACATTACATTTATATCATAGTTTTGTAATTATTACCTATTTATCTATAGGTATAGGGGATCTATAGATTTGTAGGGGGAGAGTGCACGATGCATTCCCACAGCCGCTGGGCGCACTCGACTGGCCACGTTACCCCTCTCTCACAAAAGATTACCTTGAAGTGTTTCTACTTTATTGTAAGTATTTCCTCAATGTACGTACGTATTTCGGTAGTGAGTGAGATATGCTAGAGCCCATTCCCATCCCATCCTATCCCTCCCCATTTTCCCAACCCTTTCTCCCAATCCATTCCTTAATCTGCAAGGGTGAGCAGCGCATCCGGGGGCGTGCCAACGTTTATCATTCTGGTCTGATGTTAGCAAGTATCGCGGATGTCTATGGACGACAGTATCCACTTACCATCAGGTGGACTGTATGCTCATCTGCAGCCTTTTCCTATAAAAAAAAATCAAATAAAAAAGATAATAATAAATATGTTAATAAATATATCTCTCCCTAAATACTTGTTTCGGGGATAACGGTGCTGGTTGTACAATTATATTATATTATAATATATATTTACGTGTTATTAATAGATTAAGTGAAGTTTTATTGTACGATTGTTTGTTATCCTAAACAAAATAAAATAATGGAAAGATAGTCGAGCATAATGTTAATTGAGGTTCCTCTTGACATTTAGCAGGGGTTAATAGTGTGCAAGTGCAATTGGCGTGACAAACAGACGGACAAACAAACCCGCCAGACAGAATAAGACGACTGCTACAGCCGTTCCCTCCTGATTAATTGCCGATGACATTTATCTCCGGATACGAAATGTGTCTGTAAATGTATAGTAGTCGAAGTTTAATTTAAGTAACAACTTTTCTAGCGGTTTAAAACGCTATAACTATTAGTATATTTTTTTATAGAAAGACTTTATAGTATTTTATAGTTTATAGAAAATCTGAGTAACAACAGACAAAGTGGAAAACAGAGTGGACCCACCAACTTGGAACGTCCAACCAAGTTCTGTAAATCTCTCCGTGACTACAAGGGAAGGCCTGTGTCCTGTAGTGGGACTCTAGAGGCTTGTATCAAACAGTAGGTATCTACTTTATAAAATGTAACAAAAACAATGAGTAATAAAAGATATTGGCGCTAAAAATACATCTACGCGTGGTGCGTCCCAGTCTGCTCTCCCCTGCAAAGACGAACTTCACAATTAGACATGAAATCTTAGTACACCACATCCAATACTGTCTTATTTACTAACCAATATAAATTAATAAAGTATAACTGCTCAATGTATGCATAAACATGGGAAGTTTCAGTAAGTTTATGGAGTTGTTTTTAGTGTATTTGCGAGCATATCGGCGTCCTAAATGTGTCACAGACTTTGCATGAGTCAGCCGGGATGTACAGTGTTGTAGGGTATCATTGTGGTAAGACACTTAACAGACCAAAGGATTTTTGTTCTGTAGGTATGTTGATAGATATAATTATAGTTTTGGACCAGCACATCTCTTTCCGTGGGTTAGCGATAACGAATCCGCTACCACAAGCCCTGAGGAACTTCACCACCTCTAAAATATGGATTCGCGAACCCGCTTTTTCAGCGTGGCGTTTCTACGCAGTACATTCCTCACGCACATTGTAATGTGCCTTACGTAACTATGGAGAATCAAGATACTCTGGCCATCAGGATTTTCATAGTTTGAGGATTAGAAATCCATTTCGTTATTTGAGTCATCATGTATTTTGATACTACGAGTATAATTAGGGTTGCTTACTTTTCCTAGGCCTAATTTAGTATGCATATCACTCATAAGAATATAGTGTATAGAATATAGAATAGGTATATAATTGTTTTTACCTTAACTTTTTTTTCTGAATTGAATTTATTTTTATTTATTTATTTCTAATATTAATATTTTATATTTGGATTAACACATCATAAAACTAAATTTCGATTTGTCTTCACTTTTTTTATAAATTATTCTTAACTACATATCTGTTACTCGCGCCTTCACCAGGTTTAAAAATAGACTTTTAAAAACAAGTATTGTTGTGTGTTTATAATTGCGATTCGTTGCGTTATTGCAGAATTATTAAACAAACAAAGAAATCAACTTTCACTTTCACAATTATAATTCTACACACATAACATTACATATGTACATATATACCATCGGCCTGTGTCTCTCCACTGCTGGAGATATTGGTCCGTGGTGCCCAAAGACCGGCACCACATACGGTGCCCAGCTCTTCTCACCCAGCCACCACCGGCGACTTTCTTCAAGTGGACCATCTGGCCAGAGGGCGTCCCACGCTACGTTTCCCGGCAGGCCTGATTAACAAGTTTCAAGTCGCTCAGCGAGTGATGGAGAGATCTATGCTCTGAGTTTCTTTGCCGGACAAAATCCGCAATGAGCAGATTCGCCGAAGAACTAAGGTTGCCGACATAGTTCAAAGGATCAGCAAGCTGAAGTGGCAGTGGGCGGGTCATGTATGTCGCAGGATCTATGTATGTAAGTATGTATGTCCACCTATGGGGGAGACGAGTCCTCGAATGGAGGCCACGTATCGGGAAACATATAACATTATTAAGGACTAAATTAATTACAGTACGAGTAATATAGTGATATAGTAATACGCTTAATATAATGATGTAGGTACTTGTCGATGGTGTGTGAGGATCTTAACTGTTTAAAGTCCATTGTGTAATTTTTAAATGATTTATGGGATTTCCCATAAAACGATTGCAGAGCGCTAACAAAATGATTAAAACACGTAAATATTAAAAATATAATTAATGATTGTATTATACTGACATAATGAATATTTTAATACAGAAAACTGAATTAGACTAACTGACTTATCTGAGCAATGTCACCTAATTTTCAGTATGGACTTCTCGCATAAATATATATTCCCATACCGATGGTTTATTGACTGTAAGTTAAAGATTGCTGATAAATTTTAATTCTATAAATGTAAAGACGTATGTTGTCGGCCGGCTTTAGAATAGACCACTCCATTTCTTTCCGTGGGTGTCGTAAAAGGTGACTCCCTTAGTCGCCAGAAAGAAAGAAGACTCCACCACAAGCCCTGAGAAACTAGGTACATCACCTTCAAAAGAGTGGACTCGCCAACCCGCTTGGTCAGCGTGGAGTTTTAAGGCCATACATCCCTCATGCACAAGACAATATACATGAGGAGGTTCATGTCCAGCGGTGGACGAAAAAAGAGCCTATTCTAATTGCTAGAAAATTTATTTGAAATTGAATCGGTTTCTTAATAATTAAATTCACTAAACATTTCCCATGGTTAACAAAACAAATTATACAAGGTCATAGAGGATACAAAAACATTAAGAAAACACCGTTACTTAATCTATACCTTCTTCATATCTTTCAATCACATCTAATAATAAAGAACACTTTATATGAACACCATTTAGTAACAATCCCAACGTATTTTGTATAGAAAATATGTTACGAAGATCATAATCTATACTAATTATAAGTCTTTGTAACCAATAAAATTTAATCAACTAGGTTTTTTGTTAAAATACGGTTATCGATCCTTCGAGATGGGATAACGAGATATGCTTTTAAATTTTTAATTTCCGTTTTCGGGTTATAGAAAAAAAAACATTCAAACAAGTACTTATATGTATTTATTTAACTACTTTGTCTATTGTCTAGTACTTATTCTATAATATGTGTATTATTTATATGTTTTTGGGCCATATGGTGACGACTGGCTTTAATATAACGTCACCCAGTCTCTTACTGTGGGTGTCATTAAAGCCCACTAAGGGGTAACAAAGCTTTGTGAAGTCAGAATTGATCTTATTATGTAAACACAAATTAAATATGTAATAACCGTTACAGGCAGATACGGTGATCGCAGATCAACCACATTTATTATAGGCATTTCAACATACCAACGTACCTATTCTTATCTAACCGTAACAATACAGAAATTGCATAATAACATATTATGAAGTTCCTATTATCTTAATAAGCAAAAACAGTGTGCATCAAAAAAAGTGTATACCAATACAGGAAGTGAAACATTACAGACACGAACTTGACATTTATGTTGCATAAAAAATAATAAACTAGAGTCACCACCTACTTGTGAATCCACAAAGTTGCTACGCATTAAGTCAAGCACTGAACTTGGTAAATTTGACACTGCACTGTTTGTTTTAAGTGTTTAAGAGAACTTTCTTTGCTATTTAGTGTATTCGAGAAAAGGTCATCCCTATATAATAAATAATAATATGTCGGCGTAGTATAACGCAATTCGTGATATCGTTAAATCCTTCGAGATTTTTCGAAAACTCGGAATAAATAGACACAGTCCTTAATGGTCTTATGAATGATTTTAGTGATTTCGGGAAAACACGAACTGAGTGTCGTGTCTTCGTGAAATCAATAGACTAGTTTAGTGGGATGACTTGAACAAATAATTAATTAATAACGCCACACTAAATGGCCCACACTAGGATTCCCTGTGTCGTGGGACCAGAGACACATTCAAAGACGAACACAACACTGTAACACTTACACCAGAACAAACACATGTTTTTAAACAAATGATTGTTCGACCAGGAATCGAACCCGGGATCTTTTGCACAGCAGACAAAGGCACTACCAACTGGGCTAATTGTTTTTTTTTTTATGGACGAAGGTGGCAGACGAGCATACAGCCCACCTGATGGTAAGTGGATACTGTAGCCCATAGACATTCGTTATACATGCCAACATTAGTCCAAAATGACAAACATTGGCACGCCCCCAGATGCGCTGCCTACCTTTGGATATAGGACTGGATTTGGAGAAAGGGTTGGGGAAATGGGGAGGGATAGGATGGGAATGGGCTCTGACACATCTCACTCACTACCGAAACACGTACGTACATTAGGGAAATAAGATTAAGTGGGAAATGCAGTACATTTCAAGGTAGTCTTCTGTGAGAGAGGAGTAACGTGGCCAGTAGAGTGCGCCCAGCGGCTGTTGGATTGCAGCGTGCACTCTCCCCCTCATCGTGCACTCTCCCCCTCATATTGGTCAATATATTGGTTGTATATATTGACTAAGTATAATTTAGGTATTTGTTTCCGGCCATAGGGTATGGCCGGAATGGCCGGAGGCAACGAAAATCTAGTTTATCATAAAATCGGGGATTTTATGATAAACTAGATTTTCCTTGCCACAACTACGAGTACTTTATACAAAGCGCGTTAACATCAACCAGTTTAGCCTAGGATATACTAATTTGTCACGATAAGAACATTCACACTTCAGGACAAACTGATATGTCCTAAGCTGTTTCCTACTTCTTAATTTGAGACTGTTTTATTGCTGATTTATGAATAAGTTTTATTTCTAAATAAATATTGTCAATAAATTGTTTTGTGAACTGTAACAAAATAATATTTAATGCGTAAATAATGACGAAAAGTAAACAGCATATGAATTATATCAAAGAAATTGTTCCCGATTAGCAAGGTTTCTGCGTTGTTTAAAAAAAAAATAACCACGAAGTCTAAGGCGATCGCATCTAACCACAGATCATTGAACAAGTTTTTATGATCTGTGCTTCTAATCTAAACAACCCGAATCGTTTCTGGCTGAAATCCGTTTTGGCCAGTAACAAACGTACATTACTTAGTCAACATACAAGTCACACCACTAAACTAGTATATTGATTTCACGAAGACACGACACTCAGTTTGTGCTTTTCCGAAATTACTAGATTCGTTCCGTAAAAAGACGACCTCTACGCCTTATTTCCAAGGTTCAGCAAAATCCCTAAGTATTTCACGAAATCACGAATTTTTGTCATCCTACACCACCATATATAGAGGTATATACATAGAATATATCCAGAAACAATTAAAATAACGAACGGTTTTAAATACATTAGCGTGTTGCTGCTTGTATCAATAACCTACATTTACGATATTTGTATGAATGGCGCTATAGACACGATATCAGTTACATTTGACATTTAGGACACATTTTTTTCTTCGAATCTTTGTATTTGATTGTTACAATGTAATTCAATGGGCCATAATTCAATTTCGGTTTGTACAGAGTACGCACCCACCGACCTTTTGCACGCGGTACGATGAAGCAAAGAAAGAAATACGAGTAGTTTTGGGGGTCACCAAACGTTTTTATTGTGTGAGACTATAGTGAATGTTTTTTTGTAAAATGTTTTAAAAATTAAAGTACCTGCAGATATATTGTCAACGCTGAATTTAGATAGATAAACAAAACTTTTTATTCTATAAATGTTACATTAAGACAAAAATAAGGAACAATGTTAAGATAAGAGTAATAGGAAGAGAATTCAACCACGCGATCTTAACTCTTTATAGCAATCTCTTCTAGATAAACTTGAGAAAGAGAGTTGTGACTGAGTTACGAGGGTAGTGTACATATTCGTCTTAAGTAACGATAAATAATTAATACTACATGTAACTATAGCAAAATATATATTTATATACGCATAAATATACATACATACATATATACGAAAGCAACAGACATTAGTACACAGTAATATATAATAGAATTTAGTATAAGAGACTCTAAATATTCATATAACAAACATTCATGGGTTGATTACCTGACTGACATTTTACAGAAATTCTGATTTTTGACACTGAGAATTCTGAGAATTGACGTCTATCTCAGGGGCCAGAACTTTCCCGATATAATGTTCCACAATTTTATTAATAAATTACAAATATGGATCGTATTATGGTATTAAGGTCTCTTTTTAAATAACAATGCGACAATTAAGGACAATGCGCAATAAACTGTATAAATAACAAATAAAATAATAATACATACATCAAATTTAATAATTTTGCGCGTAATTTATTGCTTAAAGAACACGATACTTGTAATTTTTCTAATTATGTTAGACAAAGATAGGTAGGGAAGTCACGAAGGGAGTTGACTTCCGATTAGCCTGGTTAGTAGTGCCCATGCCTGCTATGCAAAAGATCCCGAGTTCAATTCCCAGTTAGACTAACATTTGTCTCAAATATATATTGGTTTGAGTCTGGGTGGTTTATGCCAATTTTAATGTGTCTCTGGACCAATGTTGTAAAATATGAGCCTGTTGCGGACAGCCAACAGTAACATGACATGAGTGATGTGCAGTGATTGCGTAGTTGTGTATATAATGCATAATTGTGTAGCGATAAGTATGTGCTGTGTCTAGAATAAGAATATAATGTGTAATTGTTTAGAATAAGTGTATTATGTACTATGTCTAGAATAAGAATATCATGTAACGTGTATAGGATAAGACATAGTAACATAAGTTGTAATAAATAAAGAGAATTTGGTACAAGTTGCTCAATAAAAAGAGATGCGAGGGAGGTGTTATAACCGAGGGCCTACGTACATGAGAGATTAGAGATAGCACGCTACACTAACATGAGAGGCCTACACGACCTAAAACCCCATACAAATAGTTACTGAGTAAATAAATGCAGAAAGTTAAATATTGATAGAAAACAAATCCCATGCGGGCGCTTCTCACGTGGGAGAAGCGACGCCGAGTACAACATCTGGCGCATGGCGTTTTCTCGGAATTAGGTCGTGTAGAAACCAACGCGCTAGAGCGAGAGGTACGCATGGGCGCTTCCCACGTGGGGGAGCAAGACAAGACGAGAGTACCGTTACGGCGACTCCGGAAACGGCTCGCCGTAACAATGGGGACTGCGCGAGGTAGCGTGCTATTGGACAAAAGGGCGGAAACCCTCGGTTGCAAACATCCCTTGTTGAGCAGCTTGTATTGAGAATATAAATGGGGCCAATCTGGCCAAAATACACACAAAATTGGATTCCGCTCCGGATCGCGCTAGCGATCGGACGTCCCCCGCTCCGCTGCGCCTGCCGTAGCCGCCCCGTCGTAGCTGCCCTCGCGTAGCTGCCGTCGTAGCTGCCGTCGTAGCGCCGTAGCGCTGAAGCCCGCGATTGTAATCAAAAGTTGCCTTTCTCAAGGCAGCGGCTGATTCCGCCAAAAACCACTGCAGTTCCGCAACTGCAGTTTTGCCCCTTCTGGGAAAATCCACAGTTTCGTGGTCCTCGGTGGATACCTAACGGAGCCGACGAACCGAGTGGGGTGTTGACCCAATCACACCCGCCGAGCCCCTTCAGGGTGAGGCAGTCAATTGGACGGGAGCTAGCAAACCGGCCTTGGGGGGTCTCCTAGTCGGCCTAGTCTCTGTTTTCCCTCCACAGCTTGCACCTAGAGTCGGTCGGGTGTGTTACACCCTTCGCTCTAGACCCCGTAGGGCTCCGTCGCACAATAAGATTGGCGACGGATTACAAGCTTAGGGCTCACCAGTAGGCACTCACCTCCCTGCTTCACCCGCAGGGAGGGTTACACAACCCCGGGCGTACCTACCCGGGAAGACAGAGATAGCGACAAGCACGCTATCTCTTTCTCTCTCTCCCCCCCCACCCCAGCCAGCTATGGCGTCGCTACTGAGCGACGCAGCGATAGTTGCGCACATAAAGGCTTCCAGTCCGGAATACTTTGACTCCGTCTGCGTTCAAATAGCCCTCGCGGCCTCCAAACCCGCACCCGCGGCTCCATCCGAGAGCCCCGCGTCCCCTAACTCCGTCCCCGAGCAGGATAACTCCTGTGACACCTCCCAGGAGGACATGGACATAGTCCAGCCCTCCTGCGACTCCGACTCCGACTCCGCATCTGAGGCGGAGCATTCCCCAGCCGAATCTTCCGACGACGGCTTCACCGTCGTCGGCAAGAAACGGAAAAGGTCCGTAAAGACCTCCTCCCCCACCCCCGCTGCACCCCCGAAGTCCGCTAAGTCGGACTTCGTAACCCAGCCTGGCGCGGCTTCCCGCTCTCGCCAGAGCACCCCTCAGCCCCCACCCGCGGTCCCCCGCACCGAAAAGCCCCCACCCCCTGTCTTTGTCCAAGACAAGGCCCGTTGGGAGCACGTCCGAGCCGCCATGGAGATGTTAAAAATCTCCTTCACAAAGGCAACCAACACTGCTGTGGCCATTAAGGTCCAGGTCCCCTCCTCCAAGGACTTCAGGTCCTTAACTGCCTATCTTCGGAAGGAGAAAATCTCCTTCCACACCTACGCCACCGAGGAGGAGCGTCGTCTCCGAGTCGTGGCCCGTGGCCTCCCTCCCCAATTGGGAGAAGATGAGATCCTAGAGGATCTCAAATCCCAAAACCTCCCGGTGCTAGAAGTGCACCGCCTTTACAAGGGGCGCGATAAAACCCCTTTCAACCTAGTACTGGTTGTCCTTCCCCTCACCATCGAGGGGAAGAAAATCTTCGACACCCGCACTATCTGCGGGCTCTCCGGTCTCTCCTTTGAGACTCCCCACAAGCGTGGCGGTATTGGGCAATGCCATAATTGCCAATACTATGGCCACGCAGCGCGCAACTGCTACGCGCGATCCCGTTGCGTTAAGTGCCTGGGTGACCACGGCACTAGCGACTGCACCCGTCCCAAGGGCGCCGAGGACCCCCCTGGCTGTATCCTCTGCGGACAGCTGGGGCATCCCGCGAGTTATCGCGGATGCCCTAAAGCGCCGCGGTGGCCTTCCAGGAGGGTCCCCGCTAGACCCCCACCCCCCGCCAAGCGCTTTCCTACGCAGGCGCCCCTGGCCCCCCTTATGTCGGTGCAAACTAAAGCACCATTCCCCGCGCCTTCTGCGCAACCCACCCCAGCCGCAGTGCTCACACCCGCGAGCTTCCCCTCGCTCCCACCCAAACCTGCGCCGCAATCCTGGCGCAGGACCACTCCAGCCGCCCCCGCGCAGCAATCTTGGAGGATCACTCCAGCCGCCCCTGCGCCGGCCCCCATACCCGTCCCTAACGCCACCTCCTTCCAAAGCCAGGCTAGTCCTGGGCTAATGGAGGACCTGGCTCTAGTCCGCCGCTTCCTAGGGGCCATAAACCCCCAGGAAATCAAAAACCTAGCCCAAGCGCTCAGGTCCACTGACGGAGACGCTCTAGCCCGTCTAGACCTTGTCTTTAAGTACGAGCACGTACTTAGCGCCCTCGGCCTCTTCAAGGCCTGCCCCTGAACTCTCCTAAAAGAACCCCAATGGCTAACACAGCTCGAATAAAGCCCTCTTCCCTGTCCGTCGCGTTTTACAACGCTGACGGCTACGGCTCCCAACGCACCCAGATCCAAGATTTCCTCAGAAATCATCAAATCGACATAATGCTAGTGCAAGAGACCTTCTTGAAACCTAGCAAACGCGATCCCAAAATCGCCCAGTACAACATTGTACGTAATGACAGATTGGCCAGCCGAGGAGGCGGCACCCTCATTTACTACAGAAGGTCTCTGCACTGCATTCCGATTCCTACCCCTCCACTGACTAACATGGAGGCCTCGGTCTGTCGTATAGCTATGACAGGTCATCAACCTGTCACTCTGGCATCTGTTTATCTCCCCCCCGACAGAGTACTGCTCAGGACTGATCTCGAGTCGCTTCTCGACTTAGGTAACTCAGTCATCCTGGCAGGAGATCTCAATTGTAAGCACCCCAGCTTCAATAGTCATACCTCCACCACTAACGGTAATCGCCTTAACAGACTCATTGACCTACTCGACTTTGACGTGATAGCTCCAATGACGCCAACTCATTACCCTGGTACTGTTACCCACAGACCCGACGTCCTTGACATTGCCCTTTTCAAAAACGTTGCCCTACGTCTAAACTCGCTAGAACCCCTCTCCGAGTTAGACTCCGACCATCGCCCCGTAGTCATGAAACTAGGACGACAGACCGATCCACCTCTCCAAGACAAGACGATTATTAACTGGACCAAGCTGAAAGAAGCCCTTAAGGCTTCCAGCTCTCCCCACCTCGACTCCATCCCCGACTACCTGACCAGTGCGGATGACACAAACACGGCGGTCTCTGGCCTCGGCAGCCACCTTAAGGATTTAATCCGAAGCTCCTCCAGGCGAGTCCCAGCGGCGAACGATCGCCGCTGGGAGTTGCCTGAGGACATAAGGGAGCTGATAAGAGACAAGAACGCAGCCATCCGTGCTTATGACTCTTTCCCCTGTGACGAGAATAGGCGTAGAATGCGAGCCTTACAAAGGGAAGTAAAGCATCGCATCGCTGAATTCAAAAATCACAGTTGGGAATCCCTGTTGTCAGAGATTTCGCCATCACACACTGCCTACTGGCGGATGGCGAAGTCTATGAAAACAGACAATACAGCCTCGTTTCCCCCACTGACAAGACCAAACGGACCTCCCGCATTTGACGATGCAGAGAAGGCCGAATGCCTAGCCGACAGTTTGGAGGCCCAGTGCTCCCTTAGCCGTCAGCCGGTGGACGAATCCCACGTCGACACGGTTGACGGAGAGGTGGGGCGTCGAGCCTCCATCCCCCCCTCTGACTCCCTTCTACCGGTTACGGTAACAGAAATCCAGGAGATTATCCAAAATCTCAAAATCAAAAAATCTCCTGGAATCGACGGAATACCCAACAAGGTGTTCAAAATCCTCCCGATCCATCTGATCGCTCTCCTCGTGGCCATCCTCAATGCCGCCATGAGAAATCATCTCTTTCCAGTCGCCTGGAAAGAAGCCGTCGTCATCGGCATCCCCAAACCGCGCAAACATCGCTCGGATCCCTCTAGTTACAGACCCATTAGCCTATTGAATACAATGGCTAAAATCTACGAAAAAGTCCTCCATTCTCGCCTGCTGAGTTACATTAACTCAAAAAGGCTTCTCATTGACGAGCAGTTCGGCTTTAGAGCCAAGCACTCGTGTGTCCAACAGGTGCACCGAATAACGGAGCACATACTCCCGCGTCTCAATCAAAAGAGGCCCTTCCGAACCCTAGCTGTCTTCTTCGACGTAGC
The DNA here is from genome assembly GCA_914767545.1 of Sesia apiformis. Lineage (NCBI taxonomy): Eukaryota > Metazoa > Arthropoda > Insecta > Lepidoptera > Sesiidae > Sesia > Sesia apiformis. The sequence goes on from OU611963.1 coordinate 5,673,307, forward strand.
GAAGGCCTTCGACAAGGTCTGGCACAACGGTTTAATTTATAAACTGTACCAACTGGAGGTGCCAGAAAGTCTCATTCTCATCATCAGAGACTTCCTTACCGATCGCACTTTTCGCTACAGAGTCGAAGGCACTCTGTCTAGCCCCCGCCCAATCAGAGCTGGAGTCCCACAAGGCTCCGTTCTAGCACCCACGCTCTATTCCCTCTACACTAACGACATCCCCCACACCCCAGGAATAGAGCTCGCCCTTTTCGCGGATGACACCGCCCTCTACGCCTCAGATAGGAACCTACGAATGGTATCTCTACGCCTCCAGCGCGCAGTCACCGCCCTAGGTGAGTGGTTTGCGAGGTGGAGGATAGAGATAAACCCGACGAAAAGTGCAGCCATGTGCTTCCCTTTTCCCATGGCTAACGCTCGTAGGCCTAAGCTGTCCCCTCTCCCGATAACCCTTTTCGGTCAAACAATTCCTCTCGTCAGGAAGACCAAGTATCTCGGAGTCACTCTAGACCATAGACTGACCTTCCGAGAACACGTCAAAACCGTCCGCAACCGAGCCGCCTTTGTGCTCGGTCGCCTCAACCCCCTCGTAGGCGGGAGAAGTAAAATGTCGCTTAGAAATAAGTTGACATTGTACAAAACTCTCGTCCGTCCCATTATGACATATGCTAGCGTTGTGTTCGCACACGCAGCTCCCTCCACCATTGCAATCCTCCAAAAATTGCAAAATAGATTCATGCGCAAGGCCGTGGCCGCACCATGGTACATGCGCAACGTTGACCTCCACAAGGACTTGGAGCTTCCCTCCATCGTCAAATACATAACAGACACTGCCCGACGCTACTATGACGCTATCCCAAACCATCCCAACCCCCTGATTGTCTCTTCCCTCACCTACATACCGGACAGGAGTGCCCCTCCGCGCTATCGTCGCCCGCGGCACATCCTGGACGATCCCGACGACCCGATCACCGCTGCCAATGCGGTTCCCACACAAACCACAGTACACAGACACCGTCCCCGCCGGCCGAGACGTGGACGTCCCCCTCGTTACACCGTTAACACACACCGGCCCTCAGCCAACACTTTCACTAGGCATCGACACATGCCTGGGCGCTTCTCGCCGACACGCGATCCCGCGGTATCCCCCCAATGCAACGCCCTAAGCCGAGGTCCGTTCCTTCCGCCGGTTTACCGGCGGGGGAGCCCTTAGGCTGTTGCAACGCACACTTTTCTCCTGGCTGAGCGCCTTCTGCGCTCGCCCTACATCAACGCGACCGGTGACTCTTGAAAGGCCACTAGGGCCACAAGAACTATACATACACGATGTTGAGGCAATCAGGTTTTTTAGTCGGTAGGAGTCCGACACTACCTGGTACCACCTAGGCTGGCCCAGCCAGACTAGATGGTACCAGGTGTCCCATGCAGGATTTTTCCTGATTGTCTCTCCTAACAAAAAAAAAAAAAAAAAAAAAAAAAACAAAATACACAGTCGTCAAACAGCAGTCCTACGAGTATCACTTCGACCACCCGGCACCTCAAGAAAACCCTCCTACTAGCCGACCTCAAGAGAACCCCGCATACATGAAGAGCGAGCGGCATACAATCATTCAAGTTGGGCACTCAGTTGCCCCGTCTGTCGTCACCCGCCGCCGCGAGCACTAGCGCGTCTTTCGCTCGTATACGACCGGTCGGCCCGCCGAGCCATTATTAGTGCGCCGGTCGTCAACAGAGCCCTTAGCTTAGCGCTTGACGTTGAACGTTCATGGGCGTTATGTAGTTCAAATTTATGTTGTTTGATAATCATAAACCCATGAGGTTAAAAACTAGAGTCTAAAACGGTTAGGTTATGAAGGTTCATTAGCGCTGATTTAGCGCTCGAACCCCTAGGGCTCATTTTATCAACACTACTTTGGACTATCGACACATGGAATCCTAATGTGTGGAAGTATCCAATCTTCTTATTTAAATTTTTACCGTATCACATTTGCGTAAATAATTAGAAACAGGCTTCTTGAATCGTGGCAGTCATAAAATCAATATACAATGTCCTATTCATTTTTTACAACGCTGTCACCGTACACGCTAACCTAGTTATGATGCCACACCTCTTGTTTCAGCCTGAATAGCCTTATTTGGAGTGTTGTTACGTTACTAATAATATGACGCTTATACTTACAAGTATATCTAACTAACTAGGTCATTCACCTCAACGATCGAAAAGTCGGTACCGGAGGATTCAATATTTTTATGCAAAGTTTGGAACTGGTTTAAAAATTGGCCGTTAATAAAGGTTAATGTTGGTTTCAAATAAGTGTTACGTACACTCGAAAACGAGTTGATTTGCGAACGTTTTTTAGACTATTTTTACGTGGGGTAATCTTCACGAATTCCCTATGGATGTCTTTTTAAGTTATGCCATGGCCTATTGGAAAGAATTACCCCAGCAGTTCATTATTTATTTTATTTTTGATGTTACGTCTGAGTCTGCTTTGATCGGTTTGCTTCCACCGAAATAAAAGTGGTAAATGACGTGGTCAAAAAGAAAAATTCTAGGTAAAATGGTGGTGGTGATTCAGTCGGACCAAGGTTGGTTCTTCGCACTTTGGTTCTTCGAATTTAGGGCGATCGATAATGATAAGTTAGCTTTTTTATACACAATTGGAAAATCAAACAGCAATAATAATGATATACTGCTCGGTTGGGTAACCTACTTTCAAAGAAAATACTCGTTACTATAGTCGGAATTTTAATTCGATTCCAGATTTGACAATTTCAGTGTTGCAACGTTATGACAAGTACTAAATAGTAACGTTGCGAAATTATTCGATACGGAAATGGAATATTTCCGGATCGATTCTTCTCGTTTATAATTTTATTCTCGTAAACTAAGTATATCAGGAAATTAAATATTTGTGAACGGATAATTTAGTTATGACGATTAATTTTATTACGGATCTGAGAGTTTTCTTTAATAATTGTGTGTGAAATAAATAAATAAATGTGATCATGAAGGAACATGAGAAATAAAACAAATAGATGTATTATGGTAATATTTTATTTTATAAATCGTCGCCGTCATCGCTATCGCTATCGCTGTCACTTTCTGTAACATTTATTATAAATGTGTCTGTGATATTGTCAATTAACATATCTAGCCTACTCATTTTTTCCTCTTCTTTGACAACATGGGATACGCATTTAGACCATTCGGTGGCCGTAATTTTTTGAATGCCTTCCTCAAATAAATTTCTCACGTCTGTCAATTTGAAGGTTTTATTATTTTGAGCTACATGCCCCTTTACCTGAGCCCATATCAATTCGATAGGGTTCAGCTCGCAATGGTAAGGGGGCAGTCTTAAAACCGTGATCCCATGTTGTGCTGCCATTTCGTCTACAGCGTACTTATTAAAAGACTCGTTATGTGGAATCAGTTCTAAAAGCGTAGCTTTAACCATATCTGGTTCGTAATGAATATTTTTATTTAAAAGCCAGTCTTGAATGGCAGCTTTTTTCCAGCTCATTTTTGGTGCCGTTTCCAATTTTCGGGAGTGGTAAGGTGCATTATCCATCACCACAATTGAGTTTGGTCTTAATTTTGGTAAGACTCCAGCGAACCACTCCTCAAAACAAACTGCATTCATCTCATCATGGTAATCTTCACAATTTTTCTTTGCTTCAAAAATCATGAGCCCCTCTTCCAGGAAGCCTTCTTCACTACCTATATGGCTAATTATGAGACGTTTGCCTTTACCAGATGGGTTTTTTAATCCAGTGGTCAGTCCCTCCAAAAACGCTTGCCGAGATGATGTGACTTGCTTGTCCACCCAAGTTTTTTTTACAGTATGACCTTAAATCACATATAGTACATGAACATTCAATATTACTATTAAATTTAATGTAAATGTATATTAATTCAAAATGTTAGCCTTACCTGCGTTAACCCAAGTTTCATCTTGATAATATATATGTCTCCCTTCTCGTCGAAACTGACATATAGATCGCAAGTAACGCTGGCGCCATGTTATTATATCATTTCGATCAATAAGTGTGTTCTTGCGTGACCGTGCAACAAATTTAAAATTAAGATGCTTCAAAATTTTTCTGAGGGTGTCTTTGGAAACCTTGGGCATTTCTGGATCATCGTTCATCACTTGTAAAATCTGAAATAGTAAATTTTATAATAGTTTGGAATCATTACTTATATATAAAAGATGTAGGTATAAAATAATACTGTCTGACTGATTGACTAACCTTTGCAATGGTTGGAGGTTCATTTCGGTAAAAGAACTGATGAACTATTCGTCGTATTGCGGAGAATGTAAATTCATCAATTTTATCTTTGAAACTTCGCTTTGGTCCAGTTTTTTTAGGGGAAGTTGGCGGCGCACCTTTATTTACTTCCTTCAAAACGTTACAAACAGAGCGTGAGGTTATTCCCAATATGTGAGCAACTTTGTTCATACATTCATTTTCTTCCACAACTTCAAAGGCCTCCAATTGCGCAGAAGTTTCATTTTTCACGTACTTATATGCGTTGCGGATCATTACTTTTTCAGTAACAGTGAAAGCTTTTCGTGGACGTTTTTTTCTTGGAGACAAGAAAACATCCACGTCTTTTTGTGATGTACTTGGCGGAGGATCCATTTTGATGGAAAACCAAAACAAATAGATTCACTCAAAGTTCACAAAAAACTATAAACGTAACAACAAACACAACGTAACAAAACTTTAACAAAAACCCAACAAAATAACAAAATATCGATTCGCAATGAAACGAGATATTCGTGCAGTCAGACTAGGAGAATGAAGCCGAATGACAAGATAAACAAAATGGCGATAGCTGCACGAGCGCGCACGGGTTGCCAATACAGAAAACTATCTAGGCTCTTTTATTATAAGTTTTGTTTTTAATATAAAAAAAAACAAAAATATTAACTTTTTATAAAATAAAGCAGCGGTTACTAATTAATAAATAATTGTTATGAATAATTATGTATTTATTTAAATAAAAATCAATAATTTGGTCTTTAATTGGCACACCAATATTATGATTACATAAACATAAATCGCGATTGTTTATCGATTTTTGTGTTCATCACTACACTATTATATGTGGTATCATTATTTTACAAAATGACAGTAGCTAATGTCAAATGTGGAATCGAATTATAATTCCGACTATAGGTTACTCAGCTGTACTCAACAATGAGTACATTTAACTATTTAGGTAGATTATACCTAAACAAGTACATTGACCCCAAGTATTGATAGGTCTGTTACGCAGAGTTTTGGTTAAATTCAGGACAGTCGTGACAAACGCGCAGTTAGGTAATACTAGCGGTTATTGGCAGAGATAATTTGTGTTGACATCTATGCATTTACATTTACTGGAAGGTGTAGGTACTATGTAAGAAGGTGGTAGAAGATGTAGAAGATGTAATAGATGGATAGATATAATATTTATAAAAGTTCCAATGAGTAAATTGGTTGTTAACACAAATAATATATAAACAATTGCTATTTTTACAAACCTTATAAATGCAATGATGACTTTATGGTGAAAATCGTTACCTAGAATAATAAAATTCTGTACTACCTTATAAATGCAATGATGACTTTATGGTGAAAATCGTTACCTAGAATAATAAAATTCTGTACTACAGTAGTATGTAAAAGGATTTTTCTGCAAAAAAGACACACTTAGAATATTGTAATGTTAGATAAGTATTAATTTAATGAATACACTTTAAAGTAACCGCTATTGTCATAAGACTGCGTCCTTCCTCTCTTACACATCATACAATACTATACCATCAGCTTTTCTCTTCACTTCTGGATATAGGCCTCAACCAAAACCCATCATTTCTAAAAAAAAATGTGTGCGGTCAGGGGACCCCCGTCAGGAACGAAGATCCTCACGCATTTTTTTCTAATCTCCGAATGTAATTCAAAATAAAATTTGTATAGTTCATGTATTTTTTTTTATTTTGTATCATATTTTCAATGCAAATAATTTAAAATAAGGAATCAAATCAAAAAGTTTCATTAACCGGCCACGCACTAGTCTGCACGTCTGTTATTCTGCTTGAGTCTCGCTCTCGATACTCGCACGCACACACAGAGAGAGAAAGAGAAAGGCATGTGGAGGGAGTAAAAATCTTACGTGACGTTACCTACATTTTCTCTCGAATCACACCTACCGCAAGCCGCGTAAAGGAACTTCGTTCCAAAAATAACCCCAATTAAACCTTGTTTTGGGATTGAATATATTTTTTGTTAATTCGAAGATGCATGAACCGAATTTGACTTGGAGTATGCGAATTCTCTTTCACTATCGGCAAAATACATGACAGTTTGTCATTATCATTTTCAGTCCCTATCTACTAACGGGTGGACGTAGGTTTCTTCCAATTTGCACCACAGTAATCGGTCGTTCGCCCTTCCCATTCATTTGTCACCCTTTTCAGGTCATCGGTCCATCTCGCAGGAATATCTACGTCCAACACTGCGATTAGCAGTTCGTAGTCTCTATCGTCGGTTCTACAACAGATGTAACTGACCTATTGCCACATCAGCTTATCTTAAATAAATCATCTCGTACTAAATCATTCTTTAGATTATATTTGAAAAATCACATTGTCACTTCATCAACGTCCGATGTTGTCAACATTGTAGGGCCTTTACGAGGTTTGACACATTAAAATCCTCAATAAGCTTATTTCGTAAATAAGCCACTATCAGCATATTTATTTTAAAATAATTTACGATTTTTACAACATTTGCATTTCAAGTCGATTTTCTGAACTTCGACTTACCTATAAATTTTATGCCTAAGAATTACAATTCCCATCGCATTTATATTTTAATTTTGGGCATTATTAGAGAGTAACATCTTACATTATCTTTGACATATGCCTACATGTCTTTCAGAGCTTATATTTAATCTGCCATAATCCTAATTTATTATAACAGAGGGGAGACATGACACATCTGAATAAGCAACTGGAATTAGTATCGCGAAGGACGGGAATAACCACCTTTCACTTACTACTTCTAAACAATTTTATATTCAATTTTAGTCTTTGACTATTGATGTTAAAGGCGTCTTTATCTTTGATTACATGCATGACGTTTTGGTCGAAATTCGTGAATGGCCAAAGAGTTCTTCATCACTGCTGAAGTAAGACGTTGCGGTGGCAATACAAGCAACCTTTTTTAAGTCCTTGGTTCAATGATTAATAAGTGTCGAGAACTGGATACCTCATTAAAATAGCCGCGCATTAGCAACATGCGAGCATTAGAGGAATATTGATTTTTACATCTTCCTTTGTAATAATAATAATATATGACATATTTTGGTCTATGTTTATTGAATGTAAACCTTATTACAATCGCCTTAGGTAATATAATTATAAATATACCCTTATTGGATTTCCTTTTCCATAACAATTTTAAAGGTCTCTTTTTGAATATCTTGCCTTGTTTTAAAATAATTTTAACCTAGGGTAAATTTATTTTATTTACTTTAACATAAACTCTACCGTTTCGTTTTCACTAGATAAAGGAAATGTTGTCCGCAGACAAGCCCTACTGCCTTCAACACGATTAGTTATGGATCATGTTTTGTAATGTATTATTTAGGGCAATAAATAAAAGAAATACGTATTCAAACAAGTTCACAAGAAGAAGAGAAAGAAGAAGTTAAGACCAGAATTAAAAAACTAAAATGCAAGTACTGCAGTAGTCTCGTATGATCTGGGGTAGCAGTGCTTGATAGGTATTCTGAGACAGGGTAAACAGATTGGCGATAAGGTCTGTCTTTGTACAAAATACTTAACAGTATATTTTATTTTGTAATTTTGAGTGATAAATAAAGTTTCTGAAGAATCAGTAGAGTAAAGGAGCCTAATATGAGACCCTACCCTAATATGAGACCCTCGTAATATAGACAAACTACGAACGATATTGTAAAAGCATGGATCGGAATGTAGAGCAGCCATATTAAAAACAATGGACAACTGATTCGACAGTTGTCGCTCAGCGTCTAATTGTGTTACACGTGTTTTTATGTTTGTTCGACCTTGAAACTTTTAACCTAAGTGTGTTGATTGGAATATTACGCGAGAAGGTAAGCTTTATTGTAAATTGTAGTAATTGATATTTTAAAGTAATATTACTAATTTTAATATTTTAAGGCGTTTATGTTTGTAATTATTTGTTGACACCCTAATTTAAATAAATTCATAAAATTTTAGAAAGGCCTTAATATGAGACCCTTCGAGTGCCTAATATGAGATAGGGTCTCATATTACGGTACTCAAAGGCACATACTTTGAACACCTTTCAACTTTATTTTTGTCATTTTTTTCAGATGACACCGTCAACAAAACGAAAAAAATGGGATAAAAATGCCATGGTGTTAGCAGTAAAGGCTGTCAGAAACAAAGAAATGGGGTATAAACGTGCAGCAACATTGTTTAATGTTCCGAAGGGTACTTTAGAACGTTACGTAAAGAATGCGACTCAATCTGTTGAAGAACTCGTATCTGTTAGTCTTGGACGTAAACCCGTGCTTGGTGAAGAGCTAGAAAACCAATTGGTTTCCTACTCCATCGACATGGACCAAAGATATTATGGATTAAGGAGAGGCGATATTCGACGAATGGCCTTCCAATTAGCTATACGGAATGGTAGATGTGGCAACTTTGCGTTAGACAAAGGTATCGCAGGAAAGAAATGGCTGTGTGGGTTCTTACGAAGGCATCCAAATTTATCAATACGAACTCCACAGGGCGTATCATCTGCCAGGGTTAAAGGGTTTAATCCAGAAAATGTAACTAAATTTTTTGAAATGTATGAACCAAGTTTTGATAGAATTCAACGACGTCCACATCGATTATATAATGTAGATGAAACCGGCTTAACCATTGTTCAACATAAACATAGTAAGGTAATCTCTTCTAAAGGTAAAAAACAAGTGGCAGCAATACAATCAGCAGAAAGGGGTGCTTTAATTACTGTAATAACTTGTATGAATGCTGCTGGTAACTATGTACCACCTCTGATTATTTGGCCCCGTAAAAACATGAAGCAAGAATTAATGGATGGTGCCCCGTCAGGTTCAATCTACGCATGTCATACTTCTGGATGGGTGCAAACAGACATTTTTACCAAGTGGTTTGACCATTTTATCGCATACACCAAACCTACAAGTGATGATCCTGTACTATTGGTTTTAGATGGCCACTATAGTCATACGCGAAATTTAGAAGTTATAAACAAGGCTCGAGATAGCAACATTATAATTGTGTGTTTGCCACCACATTCGACTCACAATATGCAGCCTTTAGATGTAGGATTTATGGGACCTCTAAAGACTTATTATGCACAAGAGATTGAGAATTGGCTACGAAACCATCCCAATCGATCTGTTACGTCTCTTAACATTGCAAGTCTTTTTTGTAGTGCATATAATAGAGCTGCCACAATGGAAGCGTCAGTTAATTCTTTTCGAAAAACAGGGTTATGTCCTTGTAATAAAAATATTTTCAGAGACTATGATTTCGCCATACACAACACACATACATCAGAAGAAGACGTTGTGTTGCCAGAAAGCGAAGAACCTTCTGTGTCGGATAATGCACTGATCTCAGATCCACAAAAAGATGCTTCCGTACATGATGCAGCAAGGTCATCTAGACTGTTTGAACATGATGTAGCTGGGCCATCTAGACAGTTAGTTTCACCAGTTGATATAAGTCCACTGCCAAATACAACGAAAAACAAGACAGGAAACAGGGGTCGAAAACCAGGTACCGCAAATATTATCACATCGTCACCTTATAAAGCCAATTTAGAAGCAAGCCTCTCAAAAATTAACGAAACTAAAAAAAAATCTGTGTTAAGATCTCTAGAAAAAAAGAAAACAATAAAACGAAAGACCACTGCTTATCGCAAAAATACTCCTAAAGCTCACACATCATCTTCTTCCGACGCTTCTGATGAAGTAATAGAATTCTTGGATGACAGCGTCGATGACGACAGTGATATTGAGGCTGAATGTCTCTTTTGTGGGTGCAATTATTCAACAGACAAGCATGGCGAACAATGGATCCAGTGCATAAAATGTTATCGCTGGGCCCATGAAGATTGCGGAACAGATGACGCGCATTTTACCTGTCCATCGTGCAAAAAGCGCTGAAAATATATATTTTTTTATGGGTCTCATATTAGGCAACCTTCTAAAAATTAATAATAATCTATTGGGAATTTTTTTTTTTTTATAACACAAAATATTACTTAAACATTTGTATTATTTAGAAAGGTAATCTTAAATAAATGAATAACACGTACATCAGCCATACCGTTTTTATTTTTATTCTATTTTTCACGTTTTTATAATGTTTTTTCAAAATGGGTCTCATATTAGGCTCCTTTACTCTATATTTATTTGAACAGTCAATTGATCAATTTAATTGATTAAGAACTTAAAAATATTAAAATTTATCATTAGATCCGATGGTGAAAGCTAACATCGTGCCCGAAAAAAAAACTGTCTCATTTGTCAGTTTACCATAGGTATTAGCTCAAAATTTAAAGATAGGGATTATTTTCACGTTCGAAAAATACCCATTATTGCAAATGAGATATAGATATATAGGTTCGTAAAGGTTGTAAATCCAAAAAAAATACACGATCAAAAGAAGAAAGTTTACGAGTACCTATTATGGAAAAAACCGCATTCAATAGAAATTCCAAAACTTGTTTATTGCTCTTAAGACGCCATTGAATAAAGGGGACTCCGTTCCCAAGGACATTATTTTATATTTATAACACGTGGAAGTCGCCATTGAAGGGCCACAGATCACGTAAACACTTAACAATTTTACATCCCCAAATTGAACTCTATTTTTATATTAATAGGGGTGACATTCTTATATCTTTTTCGTATCTGTTGTTTGATAGTGCTGTCAGCAAATCCTTCTGAGAAATCCGAATCTTCAGACTGGAGATTATTTGTTTAAAAAAAGTAAGATTGATGTTACGCGAGGTGTGAAGTATTCTCATCAAGCTGTCGTTAGGTGGATTCTCTGAAATTGTTTATAATTAATTATTTTATAAACAATACTTGTGAACGCCATGTATGTAACGTAAGCCTTACGGAAGCTGGTTAAGTGTTTTAAAAGTGGACACACGCATGGGAAAAAAGAAAACAATCCATGTAGATAAAACTGTAGGCGAGAAAGCTAAAATATAAACGTTCAGTCAAATGAGGCTGTTTGGTTTAATTGGGGAGCCTTGTCTGTAAAAAAATTTTTAATAGATACATATATATGTATAAGTATCTATACTGAACTTGTTAGTGGGCCACGAACGAGAAACATAAAAAAAACGGGCCATAGGAACAAAGTTTCGGAAAGACTGGCCTAGGGGTATCTAGGCACTCGACTTGCATTCGTGTGATCGTGAAGTCAAATCCTAGGCCCGTACCACTGAATTTCTACTTAGGTACGGATTTGGCTAAAATTGACAATATCTTGGCGGTGAGGGAAAACATCGTGAGGAAACCCGCATGATCCAGAAATAAAAAAAAATTAAGTATATGTTCACCAAGCAGATCTTAATTTTAAGCATCTTAAGCAGAATATTCACCAATCTGCACTGGGCCCGCGTGGCGAATTACCGCCCGAAACCCCAAGTGATTTACTAGGGGAGGTCTGTGCAGGCCCCAAGTGGGACGTTATAGGCTGATAGAAGTACGTATATGTATGTGTGTAAGTTTAAATGTATTTAAGTTTGTATGTATGTATATGTTATACGTAATAATAATGTATTATATTTATTTGACCACCATCTAAATTGTGTCTTTCATGCACCTCCTAATTGAACTTCTCCGATCAACCCAAATGTTGGTACAGAATGCCTTAAGTCATTAAGCTCGACTTTTGTACAATAAAGCGTAAAAATAAATAAATAAATATATTCGAGTATACTTGCATGATTTTATTAGAAAATAAGAATCTTCTATTAGATTTTTTCTTATTGCTTCTTATGAGATACTACGCCTCATTGAACGATTACATTATACGTAAATAGACTTTGTATAGATTCAATGTTTGTTTATTTGTTATCTTTATAACAGCTGTTCAATTCGTTAAATGTGCAACTAATTTAAACGTGTTTTAGTTTTATGGATGTGTTTGATGACCGATTAAACAATTATGACTTCATTATTATAGGTCCTTAAGATTGGAAAAATGTATTAAGTAATTCAGTATTTAATGGAAGGTATTTTTTCGTTTTGTGCTAAAAATGCGACTACGACAAAATCATATTAATTTTAATAATTAATGTACATGTACATAAAACTATTTATTGCACATCGAAACAAATCAAACAATAACAAACATTGTAGATGTAAAATGAATAAGCGGCGATCTTAGAGCTGAAAGCTGTTAATTATTCGTTAAAAATCATCAATATATGTTTTTTAGTACTCAGAAAACATAGATAGTTCTCTAAAGGAAATACGTATCCTTCGAAATAATCGTATATTCGTTTAAAAAACAGGTAGCATCCAAAACTCATCGAAGCGATTAGAACCCTCATGTTATTTTTACTTTTTATGATCTTCCGATGATATATTACTTGTTTTCTTTAGTTTTAGTCGAGTTCTTATTGGTAGCTAATTTCAAATGTTAACAAGTGTGATAATGGTTTCTGAGAGATAAGAATGAAAAAAAAAACTAAAATAGTAGTTTTTTAAATGTCAAATGATACGATCTTTTCTTAGTAAAGGAGCTGGCATTTACTGTACGACCCACAGATCATAGAAACAAGGGAGATATGCTATGATTGCGTGACGCTTGACGCCCCCACGTGATCACAGTTTGTTTGAGTGTGGTATTATTTTTTGTCACTTCTTTATCTTGTGTGCTTGCGAATTCGAACCTTAGATTTAACATGTACAACATATAAAAAAATGTGATGAACATCTATACACGTTAGTGTTTGACACGCACATTTATCTATGAGTGGCGATATCGGTATTAATCGGTATGCTAATTTGTAGTAACGGCATATCTCACTTGTTTCTATGATCTATGGTACGACCACACGGACCACTTTTCAAGATCAGACATTAACAAACCTGACAAAGAAATCCTTATCATTCGACCTTGCAGGGTAAGTTTTAAAGTCATTGCTTGCTTGCTTTTACTGTTGCAATATAGAAGTGGAGCCGTTGGATTTCTGAAGACAATATGCTTTCTTCGTCTTTTTCATTGTGTTAGTGGCAGTAGCAGTTTTGGACTTAAGTGCGACGACTATTTTGCCAAAGTCAAGTGAAGATAAGCATTTCTATCAAGCGTTCTCTTCGTCGAAGTAAGTAAGTTAGGTGTTCGTTCGCTCAGTAGGTTTACTGAGGACAACAGTTGGCCTCCTTGGAAGCAGACGAAAGACCCAGTCTTAATTTTATTCGATTATCACAAACATTACGCATAAACATGATGCACTTTGAAGTTTAATAAACTATCACTATTATACCACAAAAACCACAATACACAATGTTTAGAGTAATCAACTCAAGTGGCCACCCACCAATAAGCCCATATAAAAATAAAAGAGAATTAACAATGGATATTATTTTAGTTTTCTTTTCAAAGATCCATGTTTCTAGCTTGATATTAAATTGATGATAATTATACCAACATTATTTTCTCGAATGTCATCCAAAAGCATTTGTGCCTTTTTTTCTAACAAGAACAGACTTGGCCACAAGGCGATCCGCACTAAGCTTATCGATACACGAAATAACTATAGTTATATAGATATATGAATTAAAAATCCAGTATAAGATGTTGACATTAATCCAAAATAGATAGTAATAATAACACGTTTAACTCATATAACGCTTGGTTACATTGCATTAAATTTTACTTTTTTAAGCTCAGAGACCGTACGTTATTAACATAATAGGATAAAATATGACCCTCTTTACTACTTTACTAGGAGCCGTTAAAAATTTTATGGCCCAAAATTTTAGGAGCCCATTAAAATCCTAATAAAATGTTGCCACCCGAAGAATAATAGGTTTTAGTGGACAGATGTTAGTGCCAACTATTCCTAGGAAATACAAAATCTTTGTTGGAGTTAACGTTGCTAAATGTTAGGTTTCTAAATTTACGACTGTGAGTCTCATACGGTTGACACATTTAAATGCAGGCGTAATGTTTTGTCATATTTTTGCATACTGCTGTAGTTCTGTAAAAAAGCAGTAGGAATCACACAGATATGCACATAATCATATCCTACATAATTATAATTATCATATATAATGCATATCTATAGATATGTATACCTACAATAATTATAATTCCATTTAGATCATTCGTAACTTTGATATATGTAAATTCTAGTGTGGGGTCAAACAGAAATTTTGTGTACGAGTACAAACATACCATAGCATCAGCCTGTGTCTCTTCACTGCTGGATATAGGCCTCTTCCTAGGACTGTCTTCTGCTTTTCTTATCCAGCCACTACCGGTGACTTTCTTCAAGCCATCAGTCCACCTGGCCGGAGGGTCCAGTCCAAACCTTAAGTTAGTTTTGGGCAATAAAGATATTTTGTTTTTCTTAATTCCAAAGTTCCAAAGTTTTTCCAAAGTTAATTTACAATAGTAATCTTCTGTACCGATGTAGGTGAGATAATCTCAGACGAGGTTTATCACTTTCATTTCCAATAATCTTCTACGAGGATATCATTGTAATAAACACAGATGTGCATTTTTCATATATTTTTTGGTATCAAATCTTTCATAAATGTTTTAACAGATAAATAAATAATAATAATAAATAATTCAGATAAAGTTAATACATAATGATGAACGTGGATTTTGTAAAGCGATATGAGATTTGACTTTTTTAACGCCCCTTCTCACTGTCGTCTGTACATAGACAGATAGAGAGCTCTTTGATATCGTAGAATTTGGACGATAATCTTGCATTTATATTTTAACCCACAAAAAATAGGATTTTTAGTTATTTATTTAGCCGTATTTGAAAACGACTAAATTTTAATATTCTTTATGTTATATAATTTAAAAAAAAATCCTTTATCAATTAGTAATAATTATTTAAATGAAATGTTTGCAATTACTTCAGTTTTGCATTTAATTTTTTACATTAATAACTGCATTAATAATTGCAGTTTATTAATGATACCTTAAGCGTGATTTGTAATTTAGCATTTGTGTAGGTACTATATCCGAGTAATATACTGTATATCGGATAAACGAAGTAAGCAAGTTCGTATTTCTATGTTTGCTATCTATGTATTTGTTGAATTGATATTCTTAAACGTTATTAAGTTATCCAAAATTATTAAGTTGTAGAAAAATATTAATTTTATCTATGTATAATAGCATTTTGTATACAAAATTGTTTCAAAGTTAGCTACAGCGATAGGACATTTTTAAAAGGTCCTAAAGCACTTGTAGCACTTTTGCAAAATAAATATTCACACATTTATAATTAGTATAAACCATTTTTTTAATAAAAACTTTTAATAGGAAATAAACATTACATTAAATTAAAGAATTATAATCTTCCCGTTTCTACGAATAAGTGAGTACTAAAATTATAAAGTAGGTATGTGACAATTAAAGAAATAATAAATACCTACATTGCGCCAATTTTTACAAAAACACTCTTACGCTCGTTTTTTCGAAATTTACTTTTTGTGGGTTGATACCCACGCAGAACACCGTCCATTTAATACTTCAACGTAATTTGAAGAATTTGTATTGATTTTTTTACAACTAAACTATGTACAATGAAATAAATAATTATTATAAAATCTTTTAGCTTCAATTAAAGTGTAAAACTTATATCTGATTCATTAGGTAATTTATATTCACGGCGATAAAAAATTACTGATATTTCTAAAAAATAAACAATTTAAGTCAAATCTATCTGAAAGGATTCCGTGAGCCAAACGATAGCTAAACGATAGCAGATTCTATTTAATTTTCAAACAGAATACTTATACATATAATCGGACTGACCTCCAAAGTAGTGATAATTAAAATGTCGCATTTGCCCGCCTGGCGTCGACAGATAAAAACCCTTTTATTTCACACAATGCTACACGGTATACTGACAAAATGCTAAAAAAGCATCTATTCGCACATGTGCGTTTTCAACTTGTGCAAATGAATGTGGCGCCTTATTCTGGCGGCCATTTTTTGTACTGCCATATGGGATCAGTGTATTTTCAATAAACAATTGGTCTGTTATGTTCCTTACGTGGCGTATTGTATTTTTAGAAGAATGCTGTCTCATGTTATTTGGTTAATGTGGTAATAAATTGGTATGCGCTACTAGTAAGGAAAATAATAAGTATGTATTTAGTAAAAATTTTTCGAAGTAAAATATGGGTTGCAATTTGAGGATCCCAAGGCTGCTACCAAGGCCACCACCAGTGCAGCCATCAGTTCTACCCTATTCCAGCTACTATCGGCGAACTTATTAAAATTTTCGGTCCCCCTGGCTGGAGCATATTCCTCACTGTGTTTTCTAGTACCTACGTAGTCTCCATTCAAGGACTCGTCTGTCCCACCGATGATCAGTCTGTCCACAGATCATTTTTATGATCTGCGGGTTTGCTATTTGCTCTTTGACAAATCTGTGAGCTTTGTCGGTGATTCTCGACAATAAAAGGAGTTAATTTATCGGCGACTGCGTGCTTGCAACCATGTGAGTTAAATAAAATCGCAAGTGTCTGTAAATTTAATATTTTTTTAAAAATAACTGCAATTGAAAGTACGAGAGATACAATGCCCAAAATAACATTTTTTATAATTTTTGTCTGTCTGTCTGTCCGAACGTGTATCCCTCAAAAACTACTGGACTTTTAATGATTTTAAGGACTTTTATTAATAACTAGCTGTGCCCGGCATGCGTCGCATGCCCGGGATTTTGTTTTGCACATAATATATATACGTAATAGAATATATAGCCTATGTCCATCTGGAATAATGTACCTTTCAAATGGTGAAAGAATTTTTCAAATAGGTGCAATGGTTCCGGAGATTACCCTCTACACACACACAAACTCACAAAATTCGCACTCTCTCTTTAATTATTAGTATTAGTATAGATTTTAATGAAACTTGGCATAGTTGTAGCTTATGTGCCGGGTTAACCTTTTGTCCAGACCCTCCTAACGGATATTTATAGAATTTTAACGGCAATCACTCGAAAGTTTACGCGAACGAAGTCGCCGGCACCGCCAGTAATTAAATAATACGTAACTCAACCAATTTTCACGGCAATTACAAGTAAATGCCGAGGAAATCTGTAACGACCCATGAACGTCAATTAACGCGTAATGTTAATGTACCGGAAATAAGAAAAGTGGAATTAAAGGCTTGCAGCAAGCAAGGGCGTAGAAAGTGACAGGGAGAAAACCTTGACCTTTAAAGTAGTTTTAATGAGAGATTTCCAAATGTGTGGACAAATTGGAGGGTGCAGTTCAATTAATTAGGTCAATTAATCTTAATTTGACATAAAAAATATTTGAGTATATATCTCCATGTTTGTAGATTGTCCTAAGCGATCCAGTAGTTCCAAAGTTACACTTTTAATAAATCACTATAAATGAAATTTCTACACCAATATACATTGTAATTAATATACACAAGTACATATAAAATTACGTTATCTGTTTACTGTGTGCACGCATGTGTGCACGTGAAAAGGTGTTTTTTTTTCTAAAACGTAGATATGAAAAATAGTTAAACCTTTTCAACTACCTTTTTAACTTCAATATATATACCTTTTTGACGTTTCCTTTATATGTATAGTTTCCTCGGGAAACTAGTATCTAAATTAAGTAAAAAAATATAATAAGTTATGATATTGTATAATATACCGCAGCTCCTAATGTGTCTCTCTGTTCAACCCAGAGGTTGGCCGGTGGAGATTGCCTCCAGGCTCGCCTTTTGAGCGACTAAGAGCAATAAAGTTTTTTAAATAAAATTACAATTAATAAAATAATAAATAATATTGTATAGACGAAACATCGTAGTAAGTGCCTACGATGTTAATATAAAAATAGTCGTGAAACGACGAGTTTCTAAGAAATATGTTACATTATGTGTAATATTTCTTTACGTATAGCTAAAATGCTTGCAATAACGGTAATCTCTAAAAGTCGGTATTTCTGGAAACGAATAGACGGACGAAAACCCCGGTAATAAAGCTTGATGGGTGACCGACGAAGCGTAAAACACTATTATAATGAAGATAGTATCTTTTAGTAGGATTTTTAGCTTTTATTATTTGGTAACCGCAAAAATCAACAAAAAGAGAATTATGACCCCAACGTACAATATATCCTTGCTAATTTCTGAACTAAATTATCAAATGGGACATGTTTTTACTAAACGCAATGGCTCGGAATCTTCTCAAAACTCTCAAAAAAGTTTATTACGAAGCGACTTACTGGTATGTTGTTCGCAGATTGATTTCTAGTATGTTGAACTACTCATTAAATCCCTACTGATATCCCTAAGGAGGAAGTGGTTTTAGAGAAAGGCTCCACTTATGAAGTATGAGAATTAATATCAGATTGAAGGTATTTATTGCAAACTGCAACAATTAAGTATACAGTCTATACCCATATCAGGGGTAGAATAGTTTTTTTTCTTTTATGGAAAGGTGGTAGACGACCAGATAGTCCAGCTGGTGGTATGTATATAGGTATAGATACTGTCTTCTATGGACATCCGCGACATAATATGCCAACACCAGTCTAGAATGACAATCGTTGGCACCTCCTCCCCATTTTTCCAACCCAATGTATTCCTAAATCTCCAAAATTAGGCAGCCCATTCTGGGCGTGCCAACGATTGTCATTCTAGACTGGTGTTGGCATATTATGTCGCGGATAGGATAGGATGGGATGAGAATGGGCTCTGTCATATCTCAGTCACTACCAAAATACGTACGTATGTACATTGGAAGAATAGGATAAAGTGAGAAATGCTCTACATTTTACTGTAGTTTTCTGTGGGAGAGGCGTAACTTAGTCAGACGAGTGCGCCTAGCGACTGTGGGACTTCAGCGTGCACCCTCCTGCTCCCAAAATTATTACGTAAATATTGTAACAACGACGAATGCAAATGTCTTAGTGTATAACTTTGATAGTTCCTTGGATAACTTGGTAGTTAAACAATGTAGGCAAAGGAAATAAAGATACATTTACATCTGGTTTCCGCAACCTTGACAACTGATCAGATGTCACGCGGCCGTGACAGACACAATGATCCGTCAGGCATTGAGGTGTTTATTGCAGGTTGTAAAAATAGTGTATTGTTATGTAATGCAGGTAACCTTACTTATAGATACCTAAGTAGTAGAAACAAACAACCTCTACTCTCTGGAAAAGCATTTTTATTTATTTTTTATGATCTCATATTATAATCATCTAACCGAACTCATTATTTATTAAAAAGATGAAATCCATAGATATTATTATAACATATTCTTTTGTAATTCAGATCTTAAATTTTTACAATTTCACTTTGGATCACAGTCAATGCAACCCTGCGAAAAACTTGAAAATATAAAAACAATTGATAATAAAAATCACAGGAAATAAGCATTCACAGAAAATGCATAACATAAATGGTCTAAATAGCCCAAAAATATATAAAAAAATACTAA
Source organism: Sesia apiformis (assembly GCA_914767545.1). Lineage (NCBI taxonomy): Eukaryota > Metazoa > Arthropoda > Insecta > Lepidoptera > Sesiidae > Sesia > Sesia apiformis. Next base: position 5,693,038 of record OU611963.1, read on the forward strand.
ATTTAATACATAGGTAACTTAACATATAGGTACATATTAATGTACCCATGTATATATGTATTAACAGAGGTACAAAAAACATAGGTCAAAAAACAACTTAATACATAGGGTACATTAATTACTACACTTATTTTGTTGTTAACTTTATGTTTGTTTATTATATGTAGTGTTGTAATAAATGTAACAATTCCTTCTTTCGACATTTTCGGAGATTCACATTCAAATAAGTGATACCATTTTACGAGTACTTACAGCACCTTGTATTTCTATTCATATTCAAAAGCTTTAGATGACAATAACGTACTGGAAGAATTTTGCATCGCTTTACTGTGTGTGTATTGGACATTTTCCTATGTAAGAGAAATAACGAAAGAATTTACTGCAATCGCCTAGGATTCCACATAAAATACGACCTTAATATTAAATCCATGTGGGTTCCCACGACTTTCGGTGCATGCGCATGTCATTCACACTCAGCGATGTATGAGCCCTTGTACGTGTGTCGAGGTGTTCTCCATTTACCCACGTTGGAGTCGACAAATGTCTTGTGTTGAATTTTATAACGAGTTGTTGAAGATTATAGTTTTATAAAACAGTAGGCAGACAAACAGCAGCTACATCATGGTCTATTCATTCACATAATCATATGCAATAATGAACCACAGCAGTTGCCTCTGGGTATGTTGTTTTCGCGAGACCGTTCTTAGTTATTTCGTGTAATTTGATATCAAGTAAGGTTCTCAGTTAGATTTTGGTTTGTCTATGAAACAATGGCCTACTCATAAGTATCAAGGCCCGGGTAAAATAGGCGATTCTACGACTGATCTATGTTCTAGATAAGTCTATGTCGAAGTTCGACTCTAAGTCTAAGTCGAAACAAATGTTTATGCAGTCTACATAAGGTCTTAAAAACACGATTTGGACTAATTCTACTACCGATAAACGACTATTTATCAGGCCCTAAGGGTCCCATCACGTTTCAAAATAATGAATGAAGATATTGACTTATATATACAATACAAACCAAATTTCTTTTTCCGACTTCTACCGAGATATTTATCCCCTATGTCTTAGTTACAAGTCCTATCACCTATGACGTTTTCTGTAGGTATTGTAACTTGCTTCACGAATACAAAAACATATTTGAGTTTTATAACTCAACATCTTTTCATGTGACGTTTCGTAAATCGAAACCAATGGAAAACGTCCCACAGTTGAATTAACCACCAACACACGCTTTAATAGCGGCAGATTGCCCGCCGTCGACCTCGCTCTTTGTCTAAACAAATTATTTAATCCACCACTCATTTCGCAGAGAAGGCCGCCTGAACAGAGCCGGAAGATCCGCAAAAAGTGAAGAAGTGGAGGTAAAAACAGTTTAATTTACTTTTTTATTCATACCAACTTCAAAGTCGGAAATACCCTGTTTACATGACTGTGCTAAGTTGTGCTTGCTCGGGCATATGAAGTGTATTGCATGACAGTAATGAGTTAATTTCCTTAAGACACTGTTTGGATGGAGACGAAGACAGGCGCTCAAGGAAACAAAACCCAAACGCAGCGGACCGATTGAAATGTCGCCGCATTACTCCCTACAGGGCCAATGTTTAAGTCTAGTTTTGTAACCAATTAGGAAAAACCTTATCGATGCGTGGGAGTTTGAGTAATTATTATTATTACTTATAATAATTTATTTATTTGCTCAAGAATGCGGGTACATATAGATCTTGTGACAAATTATAAAAGCCTTACACATTCTGCCAGGTAACTGGCGTGCAAATGTTAGATGAAATTTACATTTAAAAGACTACATCCAACATTTTTGATTAAAATAAATAAACTAATGATTCGAATTTAAACGTCAAATATATCAAAACGAAAGAAAAAAAAGATGAATGTCATTATATTATTATTTGTATGTCATTGCCATTAATACCATTATATTTATATTTTAATAAAGTACACATACATCTATACATATAGATAATAAAATCGTAACGAAGGCGTCTCTGTACATGTTTTTTTTTTCTATATAAAGTACGAATGTTATAGACTCAAAATTAATATTTTTTAAAATTATTGTTTGTCTGTCAACGCTCATCATGTAAAAATTACTAGACGAATTATTATGAAACTTCGTACAGTTATGACTCTTATGACTCGTATGCCGTGTTAATATTTACTGTACTTTTTCTGCAGATCCATTGTAGAGTTCCAACCAGAATCAGTCTAAAGTTCAACAAAATATATGAGAAAAATTTACATAAAGATAATAACTGTTCCAGCATTTAATAATAGTGGTATAAATAATACAATTTCAAACAGTCACAACGTTACAATATTAACAATTACAATTGTCCATTGTTTTTGTTGTTGCTATGTTTATTATTTTGTTTAAGATGAATATTACAATAATATTATAATGTAGATTGTAGAGGATATGTGTGTAACGACTAAAGATTTGTACACCCTTTGGGAACTGATTCTGTAACATTCATGATAGTTGTATGTACCTATGATTGATTACAAATAAATTATATTATTATTATTACAATTATACAAGCGTGTTCTTCTTTATTCTTAAATATCTTCTTAAAATTCATGTAATATTTACTTCAAAGATTTAGACATCTTGCACAAAGGTTAGTAGAGTACAGACAGGTAGAGAATGCCATAATCATTAAATCTGCGTTATGTACATTATTTCTGTGAATGAAAGTACGAACAAATAACAGTAAATAAAATACAGAGTGACTGTAGCACTTTTCCCTTCGAAATTATTTTAGCTTAGTCAGATTCCCTTTCAAAATGTTTGTATTGTGTAACAAGTACATATTTAGAGACAAGTTCTAAAGGATGAGTAAACGTACCTTGAAAGTGTTGAGTCAGACGGTAATGCCAATTTTGAAAATATCCCTCCCACTTCAATCCATAATCATCTAACCAGTGGGAGTTAAAGGTCGCTGCACATATTTCTAATGAAATAATGTGCATTCTGGTATGGTTGTTTAAACTTCATTGATTAATATGTATGACTAAATTTTTGTGGAAACAGAAGCTAACATTAAAATTTAATGGATTCTAGGAGGTCAAATATCAGTGGGCTGAGAGATCCGACGATTTCCATTGTTTTGGTGTTGATGTAATACTTCACGTTGTAGTACTTATTACTATAAGTTTCCAGTCAGGTTTAAATGTGAAATAAATTAAATATACTCAATTCTTTCCATCCCATCTCCCAATACACCTCCTGCTTGGTTCAACGGCTGGCTGGTGGATAATTTCTCAAGGTAAGGTTATTCAAGGATCGTCTTTTTAAAAAAATAACGTGCATAAGGATTTTTAAATAAATACCTAAGTAATAATAATAATAATAATAAAACCTAATACTCGTCGTACCTAAGTCACGTTGTTTAATATACCGTATATTTCTTAAAAGATATCTATTCAATTGTAAATTATAATAATAATAAAACCTCGACATACGTAAGACGCACAATATTAAATTTTACGTGGCAATAAAATCTCTGACCTATTTTAATTGTCGTTAATTTTAGTTTCAAATCGTGATTTGTCACAATGTGCGTAACTTACACACGTTTTCGATTAATTGTAAATGTGTGCCGTTCGACAGTTGATTCTGGCTCTTTCGAGCTTTGGATAAATATGCGATAATTGGATTTTGTGTCATCTTTGCAAATAAGTCCTACATTATAATAAAACTGCACCGTACAGATCAGCTATTACGTCATTTACGTCATGACTGCAACCACACGTGTTGCGATTGTGTAGTAAATTAATGACTCCTTTACATTCCATTATTGCTGTTGGCATGCTTCGTTGATGATTCTCAAAAGCTGTCATCACAATTGAAATATGAATGGTACGAACACTATTTAAAAATTGTATACTACAAGTATTACATACCGGGAAGCGTAGTGCGAGACGTCCTCTGCTCAGGTGGACCGATGATTTGAAAAAGCTCGCCAGTGATGGTTGGATCAGAAGAGCCGAAAATTGTGTCTGGTGGTGAGCTTTGGGAGAGGCCTGTATCCAGCAGTGGAGAGACATGGGTTGGCGCTTACGAGTATTGTACATTAAAAATTATGTTTTCCGATTATATTAAGTATTTTTTATAATTATGAGCAAAATAAAATTTACAGGATATTAGGGAGGAAACAAACATATTGCCCCAGTAGCTTCCCGATATAATTATGATTAAAAATGGGCAATTGTTTTCTTTTAATTTTTTCATCAAATATTTTTAAAATGATTGTAACGAGATTCATAACTTTTGTGATGGCAGAACATCTTCGCGAGGAGCATATGTCACCGCAATGTAACTTGCGAATTCCATGGAATTCGTGTACATGTACACAAAATGCAAAATTCTGCGCTCGTGTAGGTGTGGCTCACTTGCGCACTTGAATAAAGTTAAGTTACCGTTGTAAGTGAATGTGCTGTGCTATCATTGTCATTGGTGCGTGCCGCGCTGTAACATTAATGTTAACCAATTAAATCGATCTAAGTGGGCACCGATAGGGCGTTGAACCTTTGAATACTTGAGCTTGTTAACAATGTTTACAATGTAGCTTGTATTTTTATATTCTTACGTCGACATATATTCTATTAGTAAGTAGGTACGGTACATTCAATTTGTCACGTCACAGGAAAGAGGTGAGATTGTATCGTCTTCTCAAGGTCTTTTGTATTGTGAAATGGAAACCCTGGTTGCATTATACAGTAAGTACCTAGGTACCCATTAAAGTACTTGATAGTAAAGTAAAAATATATTGTTTAGTATCGGATCTGATTAATTAACCCGCCAAATGTTAGTTTTCTTGTTTGTAAACGCAACTCTCGAGTCGTAGTAGATCCCCTACTCCGAAATCACAGAAAACGAAGTTTCGGCCGATATTTTGGGCGTTTCCGACTACGAAATCGTTCACTCCGATATATCGCAGTGAAAACTCTACTCCGATAGCACGAGACAACGATTGAATTATAAATTATGACGAGAAATATTTCGGTATCAAAGGTCAAATTTCACTATAACAAGGGAGATACCTTTTAACCGATTTCTTGTAATCTGAGCTTTTTAAATACTCGGAAATAGCCGATGTATAGAACTGCGACCGACCGAAAGTTACCAAATCGCAAATCGTTCGTTCGAACTGCGTTCGGGCCTGAAACATCGGAAGTATTAAATCAGAGTAGACCCCCAGTGTTATGTAAAGAATAGAGAATCAAGCAGCGTCTCTTGCATGGCATGAGTATTGAGAAACTTAAAAGCTTTATACAGAAAAGACTTTACGAAAAGATCAATACCTACATTCACATCTATATTTCAATCAGCAGCTTAAGTTTTCCACCCTATTATCTTTTCATTTCTAAATATATACTTTTGTTTTTGGACTGTAATTTTCTGAAAGCTTTCTACAACACTGGCCCGCCATATATTGCTATTTTATTAAACAATATTATAAGTAGTAGGTAGCAAGGTTAATCTTCATTTGTTTCTCTGATAGATTACTACTCCACCCACAGCCGTGATGTTAAATGAACGTACGTAATTCTAATGCCGGTCTATTGAACAGATGTACAATAGTCAATAACTCAGGATCATCAAACAATCGAAACGTATGTAAATACCGCATTACTCAGCTAATAATAGGTAAAGAATCATAAAGATCGGTAAAGATAATAAGCGGAAAAGTTCGCAGCCTTTTTGAACGTATGACTTTAGCGTGCTATATTTCTGGCAACACTGATCACTGGCGGGAAAGTTTTTTTTTATTTTTTTTTATTTATTTATTCAAAAGAAACTTAAATAGTAGGTATACATATATTTCCGTCAAACTGATGACAGTTTGTTGGCGAATAGTGCGCTCTCAACTTTTAACTTTCCGTGTCTTACCCACTTAGGTTAGCTTAACTAATTAACAACTTGTCTACGATGTGAACAAGTATATATATGTACAACCCATGAGTGATATACTGTTTGACAGCTGACTTTCTGTAATGGCGGGAAATTGAAATTTGTACTCACAGATGTGTAGCAGCCTCAATTGGGCACACACCAAGGCGCTCAGCAACACCACGAGTGCTACTGAGCTCCTCCAACAGTGCATTGAAATAGAGGTTGAAGAGTTTCAGTGAGGTCAGCCCCCCTTGTAACCCCGCACTCCAACCTATACGACTCCGAAAATGAGTCTGCACATCTAACGCAATTGACCTATCTGTCGTACCAGAATTTGAGAATAGCTATTAATTCATGGGGCAATTTAGTATTTTAGAGCTTTTTCCATAGTATATCATAACAGACTAAGTCAAATGCCTTAAACAGATCGAAGAAGCAGGCATATATCGGTGTAGGTAATCCTGTCAGTGTACCTAGTATCTGACAGTTTGCTTAAGGCAAAAAATTGCAGTTTCTGTAGACAGTCCCGGTCTAAACCCAAATTGATTGTGTAATTGCTAATATCCGTCTATGTATTTAGCAGACTCTTAGGATGACGGTGGCAAGCGAAATTGTCATAGTTATTCATAGTTCCGAAAAATCCTGCAATTTTCTATTAATGTCGCAGAATCATGCAGAATACGATTATCGAGCTCAGAAACTAATAGTTTGATAATTCAAACTATTCGAATGCGATAGTGTAGAAACTATGTTACTTAATCGCATTATCACGGAAGAGGCGCTTCGAAAACTTTTTTAGAAGATATGACAGTCGGGCGGCCCACAACGTGGTAAGTGGTCATCGCCGCCCATGGAAACTTGCAATATGCATATAAGCATATATTTCAATATGAATATGCATATTGCAATATGCATATCTCATATTGCATATAAGATGGATGCGAGTGCACTGCCGATCTTGCAGAATCATTGTAGCTTTCTTAAAAAGGTCCATGTCGTAGCATAGTGGAAAAATCTCAGTAGGTAGTCATTCCACAATTTTTATAAATAAAGACAAATTTATTTATGTATTATTTATTTGAAAGATTTACTGCAACAGTTATATGAGAGTATAACGATATTAATTAATAACACTAAAGCTGAAGACAAATCTCCACATTTAGATTAAGATTACAACAATAAATATTTAAAAATAATTCAAGTGTATTTGACAATCACGTGATGTTAAACATTATAAGCTAATTTAATTGTCGTGATTGTCATTATGACTTATAGTTAGTTATTAACAGAGGTAGGTACTGTTAAAGTAAATCCCAGTGCCGCTATACGAGTAGAATAGGTCAATATTTACATGTTAGTTATTTAATTTGTTGCCGGCTGTTATGAAAAAAGTAAAATGAAATTTAATTTTAAGGAATATTAAAATAGAAAGATGTATGTAAATTATATAAATATACCTACTACAGCTAAAACGCTTAAGTGAATCCAACACAGACTATTACCTAAATAAATAAACATTATATTGACGTAACATGGAAAAGCGTAATCATTAATGGAAAATTGCGCAATCGTCCATCTTCGGTCGCAGACGGCGCGGCGCCGCACCTGCGCGTGCGCATGTGGGCCATCCAAACCGGTTCTATTAAAATACCGGCCGGTTTTGTTATTGTTCTCCCTTTGCTAGATTAGTAACTTGCGTTGAAAGCAATTTTGGTGCACATTGGTACATAACACGATAAAAATAATAAATTAAATACAAATAAATACAAAATCCAAACGACCATAAAGACGCTATTTAAGTTTATTTTATTTTAGACCACAAATATCCATATTATAAAATAATAATCACTAATCACTCTCATTAATCACAAACAATAAATAAATAATACAAATAACAGTTAAAGCGTGATCCTACACATAGATACATAAAAACGAGATACAAATGGTATGTATAATCAAAATATTAATACATAATATAAGATTCGTTGATACACAGACTAATTCCGCTGCACATGCAATATTAAACCAGCAGTGCTATTCGCGAGGACTACGTACACGGAAAAGTAGTTTGGGATACTCTCTGTACCGATGGAACCCTGACTGGAAATGACTAAGGAAGTTACTGGGAGGAACTGGATAAAAAGAGCAGTAGTGGCAAGCCTCATAAGAAGCCTATATTGAGTTTGTTATGTATGCATATCATGTTGTATGAAAAACAACTTTTAAACAATTTGTACTCCATATACGTACAATATTTAGTCTAGAAGGGGCAATAGACGTTTAATAACTTTATTGAAGGAGGTTGAATGGCGATAAAGGTACGTTCAAAGAATTTTGTGGCCAATTAACCCCCGTGAGCTTTCACTATTTGAGAATTTATTTACGACAGGCTTTGTTACCAATCGTTTGATTGATGTCAGGGTTTTATTGAAAAAGAAAGTAATTCTTTGAAACGCCGTTAAGTTTCGGCGGTAATGTTTACAACAAGATTAACTTTCACATTGTAATCCCTTTAAATGACGACAAGCGTAGAGTGAGATATTGAGCTATAAATTTTAAATATATGTATAAATAAAAGTCACTGTATCTAAGCATAATTCATTTTTCAGTGGCCACGTTGTAACAGCGATGAGCACATCCAGAATAGATGGCGCTGTCTACCGTAAAAGACACCAGAATTTAGTTATATAAAGACCTCAGATTACACTTCTAATCCGAGCTAAAGACCACATCTGTTAAAATTACAAGTCATTTTCTTTCAAAATTGAATTACTAATAATTGCATTCTTTATTTATTCGTACATACCCGTATTTTTTAGTTTATACAGAAAACCAAAGGCGCAATATAAATTTCTCTCTGGTTAACACAGTCCTTACTCCACCAATATTTTTAATTAGTTTATTCGAGAATTAATCTAGGTAACTCAGGGGGATGCAAGTGACATAGCCAGCGGTAAGTTACTTCCCATTAGGGATAACTCAATGTACCTGACATATATTCTATCGAAATAATATGATTAGTTTGAATACACTTTTCAGAACCTACATTATTTATGTGGTAAACAATGGTCAGAATGCTATTTTTGATCAATGCACTCAAATGTATGTCTATTCGTATGTGTATGGATTTGGTTCTTTGATTTTGAATTATAATGTACATACCTATCTTACTTTATCATATGTAACATAAAACCTTTTTTCCTACGTATCCTTGTGTCGTTTGACGTTGTGTATATTTGCACCAAAGCTTTAATAATTAAATTTAATATAATTACCACCAAACATTAATATCTGTGTTAAAATATAAAATGTTAAGTGAATTTTGCATCAAATACACTTAACAATTCCGAATAGTCCGACTTTTTAATCTCATTAAAATTTTGTTGTTGTTGTTGTTACTCTTCATTGCACTTATATTGTTACAATAAAATTTTACAATATTACCATAAGTAAAAAGGCGGACTTATTCCTACAACGATTTTTTTTTTGCGAAGGATCTTTCCTAGCCTTTTTATATCTTTACTGATTATTCTCTTCATGCTTCCAATAATACTATTTTTAATTGAAAATTTTCATATATTATGTATCTTGGAATTAATTAATAATTAGTTAGAAAACTAAAAATATTTTTTTAATTATTAAAATACTACCTACTGCGATCATTTGTGATAGTTAGAATAGGTACTTCAAGATGACATGAAACAATAAAACATCAAATATACATATTGATCGATTAGATCCGTCTCAAATCATCAAACCCATCCATCACCCACTCCATCTTATTCCGAAGGTCACGGTCATAATTCGACAATATGACAGAGGCAAGATGCAATCTGTCTTCCTTATCTAAGCCACGCTCAGCTGACGTCTCGAGATATGTTCAGATAAGGGATTTCAATTCATTCTCATGTGTGAAAGTCATAACAAATGGATAAATCAATATTTTTATATATGTAGACAGAATGAAAAATTTAGACGAGAATTATTTATTGTATTCGTATGATGTGATGTGATGTGTAGTTGAAGTGTGGTGTCTACCGGATTTAGAATAAACACCACTACCCCCATCGTTCCCTGTAGGTGCCGGAAAGGGCAACTAAGGTATAATAAAGCCCCTATCATGAGCCCCGAGGAACTACACTACTTCTAAAAGAGTGGACTCCCCAACCCATTTGGCCGTGAACGACGTTTGAATACCATACATCCCCAATGCATCAGACAATGTGCATGAGGAGGCCCATGTCCAGCAGTGGACGTTAAAATGGCTGATTATGGAAAGAGAATGATTTTTGAATTACTAATATTGATATTCAATGTTTTTATATATATTATAACACTTAACTGATATTAATGTAAAATATCAATAAAATTAAATATATATTTGCATGTCCATATTGTAATGAGTAATGACGAAACATTAGTAGAGGGAGAGTGCATGCTGCATTCCGCACAAAGCATACGCACAAAGCACTACGCATAGTACCCAGTAACTAAAATGTACCAGTAACTAACTGGTATCCAGCACTCCGAAGACATCAAGCTCACGGGGAAGAGAGACGAGAGGGGGGGGGACAAAAATAGACTCGGTACACACACAATCACAACTACCCTCGCCCACTATAAATATCGGTGCGTCGGTACACACACAATCACAACTACCCTCGCCCACTATAAATATCGGTGCGCCACAGTCGTCGAGTCAGTTGGGCTCGAGAAGCCGAAGAGATAACATCTCTCCGAAAGTGAACGCAGTCGCCACTGAAGATGTCAACCGCAGTTGTTGACGAAACGTTTGGAAAAAAGAGAATAGATTCCAGAAGACCTCGGCCAAGTAGCCCGCAAGATTCAATTAATATGGACACCGGCCGAGAAAGCCTACACTTCACTATAACTAAAATGTACTCCAAATATTTTAATATATAATTTATGTTTATATAATAAGTATGCACTACTGTGGGTTTTAATACTAACAAGATTCTAACTTTGTTTTGGAATCTTGTTACATAATTATCACGTGACCATACCTACCATAATTATACGCACATACCTTGATACATAAATGAGGCGTCCTCATCTGGGACGTCCCTGCTCGCGCGGGATGGCTTGCAACCATATTTATATGTAGTTAATAATATGCCACAGCGATAGGATTGTGCAAACATAATGTTTTTTGAGCATATCATCCGTCTAGGTCACTTTAATAGTTCTAAATGGCATAATGTCGTGACAAACGAATTCACAAGCGGTTAGATATTATAAGGCAATTGTCAACATTTTGGGGACACCGGGCGACCTCAGAATAATCAGATGTAATTTTATATAGCATTTGACTATAAAGTACCTAACAGTTCTGTGTCAAGGTGATATCGTGCCATAATTTGTGTACTTACAAATGCAAATAGAAACACCTTTATGTATTAATTTTTAGACAATAAAATTTTTCTATTCGGCAAGTTAGTTTTATTTATAGTGATACATTTGTGTCATTTCATCGTTGTTGTGTATCACAAAATCCACATTTATGTTCATGTAACATGTCACGAATACGATTCGGTGAAAGCAACAGTGAAATGATTCAATTGTGAAATTCACTTCCTGTCCTACATAGTTCAAAGGTTGACTGGGGGGATAATGCTGTAACGCATTAAATTCGCATATTGTAATAATTTACAAAATAAAGTAAACATATAAAATATGTGGAATCGGCTTTAGCCGAAGTGGGACTTCTCTGGCCACGTTTTCTATGGCATGCCAAAGGTCTATTCATAATAATAACCACCGAATGGATCCCGCAATATGCCAGTAGAGGGATCGTGGAAGTCCCAAAAAATGGTGGCAGGATGAACTCGACGTTTATTTCAAAAACGGACCACAAAGGAAATGGGTGAGTCCTTCAGCAGTGGGACAATACAGCCTCTAATATTCACCGGTAGTTTTGGCTCATCAAGGTATGGACGAGAAGGTTTATGACCGTTTTTTAATAAATAATTTTCTATATAATATAATAAGGATTACCTTAATTAATAATGTTTTAATACCAAATTAGTCGTGTGATATCGGCTAAGAAAAGTACCACCCTATATCTTCCCGTGAGTGTCGCACACTAACTTTCTTGATCACTGAATAAAAGTACTTAACCTTAAAAACTTTAAAAGTACAAACTTAACCAGGATGTACTACAAACCTAGAAACTTAGTATTGCGATGTTTGTTCAGACGGTAGAGGGGTTCTTATGATATAAATGACACCCAGTCTTTGTTTCAGCAATTTATTTATCAATAAATTATTAAAACTGTTATATTGTTATACATCAGGACTTCAGTGACATGCGCAATTACAAGCGTTTTGTGAGATATTCATAAACATACAGGATATAGAAGGCTTTATCGAGGTGTAATAGGCACGTCTTTAGAGATCGAGATTAAAGATTAGACAGAAATTATATAGCAGAATTAATCAAAGGTTTGGAATAAATTTGACTTTAGATTTCCTTAGCGGCGAGTTCTTAGAGATTTAGGAAGGAAGTTCGGTTCATGAAAACACTCGTATGTAAATTATTATATATTTGTTTACTAATCTCGATCAGATTGTACAAAATTCTTCTTTAAATCTATAATACTACAAAAACCTCTAGGGTTTAATCGTAATACTGAAGCCATTCCTTAAATATAACATTCTGTGCCACTTAGTGTTAAAAAATGTTTTATAGGTTAATAGGTTTGATAGGTTCATTGATCAAATCAAGTAACATGTATTGCCACATTCATTTGCCATGTATATTATTAACTTTGATGATATTATTATGATAACAGAAAGAGATGATAGATTTTTTATTCACTATCTGTCATGTATGTCGCTGGATACTGTATAATATTATTAGGTAGATATAGTGTAAAATTCGTGACTGCAACTCGTCATAATTGTCATTGTAATGTGAAAATTCCAGTTGGTTCACAGGATAACTCGCGAATCACGATTGTAATTGCAAATTATATATCACGACCACGACTCGCTTTCGTAAACACAATGCACATTTAAAAAAAAAAAGACAAACTTAAATTATAGAACAGGAGCTTCTATTATGTAACATATCGAAACCTAATATTAACGTGAACAAATACATTCAATATACATATACATATCTTATAACGTCTCACTACAGGGCACAGATCTTCCCTTGTCAGGGAAAGGTCCAAAGGGTCTTCGAGCAATAATTCACCACGCGGGCCCAGTATGGATTGATGGATACTATATATACATATACCCAGATTTTTTAAAATTCTCGAGCTTGCAGGGTCCCTCCGCGATGTTTTCCTTCACTACAAAGATACTGATAAATAATGGAAGAAATGCAAAAGTAGAAATTTAGTGATATTTTTCAAGAAACTTAGTAGTAATTTCATACATAACAGATTAATAAATTAAAACTAGTAACAGCATCTCCATGGCGCTGACACAGTGGAAGACATGACTGGTAATGTGTCGAAAATAACACTTTACATTGATTGACATAATAAAATTATGTTACACATCTTACAGCAAAAAAAACTTGAATAAAACAATACTGTAAACGTGCAAAGCAATGCTACGTAATATCACTATTCAATTTAAACAGGATACTTATTTTGCATACATTAGATTGATACCCTTTGTTAGGTGTCTCAAAACTTAGCGCTAGATCACTACGCAATGAACCGCAAAATTTGAGTCTTAATCGATAGGTATTGTACAATACCAGTGACGTGGGGGTCCTAAAGGTCGTTTTACACTCGATAAATGAAGACATGGCATATTGAGGCCCTCGTTGAAGATAAAGTGGTCACTGATAATGAAAACGTATGTCTTCATTGTTTCGTTCATTGTTCGAACATTGAGACGATCTGTGTGAACTACGAGTAAACCTCTGTGATTTATTCGTGGCCTTATGTGTCAAATCTGTTTATGTTTATAGTAGCTACAGAATACGGATTTAATACTGCATAGTCTTTGTATTCTATTATCGGAGTTAATTATGTTCCTCTAACATGTTGCTTTGTATAAAATAAAAGTAATTGATTTTTTTTAAATGATAGAAGGCAGACGAGCAAGCGGCCTCCATGATGGTAAGTGGCTACCGTCGCCCACGGACACCCACAACACCAGGGGGTATGCGGGTGCGTTGCCGGCCTTGCAGAATCCTATCATAAATTGCTTGATAAACCTCACATCGTAGCATAAAGGAAAGACCTCTTGAGGCAGTTCGTTCCATAGCCTATGGGTTGGTAATAATAACATATTATTATACATATAACAAAAGTAATAATAAAATTATACAGGATATATATAATCGTTTCGGAGTGCAATAGTTGGGGACTTCCTCTCCACTCATACTGTCACCGCTAACATCTCCTAAAAATAGAGAATTGGCAATGAAAGATTAAATAAGTTACTATTTAATTGAACATGTAAGTATGGGGGACTGGTGAAGATGTGTTATCAGAAGGATGAAGGTATCTGCGCGTCTATAGCGGTGTGAAATTAACTAGTCTTTCAGCACAATATGTTTATTTTCACTTGTACACAGATTACGTGAAAAGTCTGAATGTACATAATACTGTTTTCAGTAAATCCTTTTATTTATGGAACCTTTTATAGTATTAGCAAAACTATTGAACGTATTCATACATACGACATTTGTGGCGCAAGTCATTATTAAGTCATTATTAAGAAATTAAAGTATTTCTATTTTTTCGAGATACGTTATTTTAGATCTATGACGTCGACATTTCATGTTACATAGAACATAGTGACATTGTAAGAAGAAATACAAGACTCGAGAGTTTTGTGAGTAACCCAAGCGGAGATAGGCACAGCAAATCCTACAGTTAATTTATCCGCCAGCTCTTATATAAAAGTTAACATATTCAATTGGAACTCTTTTTTTATGGAACTAAGCCGGCAGACGAGTAGACAGTCCACTTGGTGGTAAATGGATACTGTCGCCCATGGATATCTACAATACATGTCAATATTAGTCCAGAATAGCAATGGATTTGGAGGAAGGGTTAGAAGAATGAGGAGGGATAGTATAGGAATGGGCTCTGCCTATACGCACTCATTGCCTACTAAAACATATACATACGTTGGGAAAATGATTTGACATTAATTCGACATTTGACGATAGTCTTCTGAGAGGGGGATAACATGGCCAGTCGACTGCGCCCATCGGCTGTGGAATTGCAGTGTTGTAACCCTTCCCTTCAATAAAAATAATCTTATATGACTATATTAAAAATATGCAATAAATCAATAAAGTATGCAATGATCAATAAATCAATGAGTGGACGTACAAACGAGTGTGCCAAATTGAATATCGTTTGAATCGAAACTAGGAATTTGATATATTTCTCGACAAACTGCCGCGCTCATAATTGGAAGCAATCCCATTGCTACTATTTATTTAATCGATCTGCATTGGGCAACAAACTATTTGCACTAGAATTAACCTATGGTGCCGCTGCCATTGCCGCGTTGTAGTAAAATAGGTAAGAAGTGAGTAAGAAATATGTTACGAAATTTAATTATGCATACAGGGCGTTTCCGACATTGCCCGAAGCTGGAAATCATGGATTCATTTCATGATTCTGAGTTCATTGACATCAAAATTTTATGAAATATTTTAGACATACGAGTACATTTTTTTTTAGTTTTTTCCAATTGTTCATACAAATTTGCCAAATACAATGGCCAAAGACGAGTTTTTCTTATAACAATATATGTAATATTTAATCGGAATCTTGAGCAGAATCCACACTTCCAAGCTCGGTTAAGGGTTCGGGAAAGATTTTCGTTATTGATAATGGTGCTACAGAATTTCTATAGTTGGCTAAGTTCAGCAGGATACCATTTTTGACGTCGCAACACTCCATAGTTAATTTTTTTTGTTTAGTTAGCTTATTTCCATTTTATTGTGACATTATGTTTGGATTGCGTATTACTGTGATTAATATAACAAAAAAATGTCATTTGTCATAAACAGACGAGTCGAACTCGTCTATTGATGGTGTAGACTAGTCGTCGATTAGACGCTACGTACCGGAAAGCACAGTGAGTGGATGTGAACCGACGACTTGAAGAAGTTCGTCTGGTGGTGGATGAGAAGAGCCCAAGATTGTGTGTAGTGGTGAGCCTTATACATCAACTTCCAGTGCACTGTTACTTCGTTTTTTTTTTTCATATATGGCAATGGCGAAATGAGCACATTCTGCCAGTATCAAGTTTTCTTCGCAATAAACAATTTCAAAGTCTAAAACGTATCCTGTCAACTGTCCTCTCGAGCCTATAAACAGTATTGGTATGCCTACAAGTATTACAACTGTATGCCTATACCATAAACAGTATTGGAGAGACAGACTGATGGTATAGTATGGTCATAAACAATGATTCTCTCGTTTTATGGTACACTAGGAATCCACTTTGGCTTCGCTCACGTGGCATTACGAAATCCTAAGAAACCCACCCAAAAGTAGTCTTTGTCTATTTTATTGGTTTAGCTACAAAATTTCAAAATCTATACAGTGGTTTTTTAGTTTACCTCAAACGTATAAACAAAATCTATTATAATGTTATTTTCATGTGACTTGATATGAGCAATCATAATGGGAATGCTTTTTGTCAAAGGGCTTTCAATTCTCATTCTTTGCTAACAAATAATTAATATATCAAAAGTTAAGGCTCGTGCTACACGTGAGCGAATGCGTGCGTCTTTCCAATCTCAAGGCTACTTTACTCTGCACTGTCAAGTATTAAAAATGTGACTAGTTATACAAAACGCTTAATAAAAATCGGAGTAACAGGAAACAGTTTAAACTCGCATGAAGTTGTTCATATATCGATGAGTCCTATTCCTGCGTCAATCCGACGGTTTTGTTGGTTTTCGGAACAATATTCGATAAAATAATTCGATAATCGATAAAAAAACAGATTTCGAACTATTATAGTACATTTTAATTACTGAAGTATAAAGACTTATTTGACGATTCAACACAAGTTATTGCAACGTTTTACAACTTTAATTAGCTTTTTTTATAGGAAAGGAGGAAGAATAGCAAACGGTCCACGTGATGTACTCATAAGTATTTATCGCCGCCTTTGGACATCTGTAACACTAGAAGATATGCGAGTGTACCGCCGATCTTACAAAATTCTATAAAGAGCTTTCTTGAAGCATCCCATATCGTAGCGTAGTGGAAAAACCTCTCGAGGCAGTTCGTTTCACAGCCTACCTGTTACGAGTAGCTGTACTGCAACTATCGGAATTTCAAGTTAGGTCCCTTATACGTAGTGCCTATCGATTCATCAACTTATACATTACAAAGGCCCTTAGAAGGTGTTACTAAACCTTGTTCTTTATCAGCACAAATTGGAAGAAAGTGACGAAGCGATACTTAGTGCAGGATGTTTACAATAGATACCGATGTGAATTGGTACGGGCGAATCGAGGGCGCATATCCGTTGCATATCCGTGCTAAGGTCTCCCCAATGTCGAAATTCACATGCAATTGTTTTGTTGCACATTAATTTTATCAAAGTGTATCAAGGTCGCGATTCGTTTCGTCTTAATACATCAATGTGAACGAAAAGTGCTTCATTTTGCAATTCATTATTTCCGAGGAATCAGTCGTCTATTCTGTAGCAAAGTAGCACAGTTACACATATAGGTGCACATTATTCATAAACAGAAGACGACTACTGTAAAATGCACTGCATTTCCCACATTATCCTATTCCGTACGTACGTACGTATATAGATAGTGAGATATGCCCAAGCCCATTCCCGTTGCATCCTTTCCTATCGCTCCTCATTTTTCCAACACTTTCTGAATCTCCATAGGTACGTAGAGCATGTGCGGGCATGCCTACGTTTGTCATTCTAGACTGATGTTAGCATGTATCGCGGATGTTCATGGGCGATAGTATCCACTTACCGGCACGTGGACTGTCCGCCGCCTTCAAGCATTTCCCTTCAGAAAAATGTACACATTATTAATTAATTAGCTTTTAAAAATACAGTAGGAGTATAAGAAAGGGATAATGAGAAGAAATATTTCGTAGTCTTTAAAAGTAGATAAGGATTTTCAACAAATAAGAGCAAGGTTTATGTATCTTATCAGGATTGGTCATCATTTTATATTCCCAATTACTTTGAACCAATGGCAGCTTTTGTGTTCCCTGACATTACCTTCTGCTCCTCTAAAGATACTTCAGGATATCCGCCATTCTATGATTCTCCGGTGTAGGTGACTCACCGTACCCAAATTATATTCATTCTGCATTTTACCAATCCCTCACATTAATATAGTAAATGCATCAAGGACTCTTCCCCTTCATTACAGGCTCTACAAATGTCATAATAAAGAAGATGTTATACCAAAATAACTTTTGAACATTTCGGTCGTGTGTTGGTGTAGCTCCAAATAAATGTCCAGTTTTAGATCCAGGTGTAGTTAAGAAGATATACGAAATATGAAAAAAGGAGCATTACCTTTCGTACTACAAACAGTCACATAATCGCATGTGTGATTGTTACATTGCAATACTATATGTTTATTCCAATAACTATTAGCAACATGTCAAGCAAAATTTAAAAATTGCATTATAAAAGCAATAACTCGATACACATGAAATCGTACGATATTTTCGAGTTAATCGAACGCAACAGCCGTTGCGTACAGAAGATTTGGTAAGGCCGCCACGCCTCCCCCGTTCAAGTAGGCTTGCGACAGCCTGAACAAAGCGTTTACGCAATCATGTGTACTGGGGTCTTTATGTCTGGTATAATTGAAAGGAAGTTGTATGTGAGCAAGGTGTAATTATGAAAGACCTGTTGGATTAATCTTGACGTGTTTACATCGTATTCGTATCTTCTATCGGTAGGTAAGATCTCAATGTCACTGGATGCTCATGACATCACGAGACCACTCATGATGTTTCCTCTAATGAGTTCTTCAGGCTTTCCTGGATTTATCCTAGTTTGAAAGGCATTTGAGGAGCGTCCATTCGAAAAAAATAATAATTACTGATTGTGTTATATCTTAATATGTGTTAAATAAACATATAATTAACAACTATTATAACTGACAACCTATTTAAACTTTTATTTTAATAAGCGCAACGTTTTTCGTCCCAGAATCTAAATAGATTTCTATCTGACAACGACATGAAATGATTTTCAAGTATTTGATCTCTTTGTTCAGGTTTGATGATCTTACAAATAGCAACGCTACTCACAAGGAAATCTGTATGTCAAGGAAAAAAAGATTTCAAGTAGGTTACCCCATGGTAATCTATTACCAGGGAACCCTGCAATTGGACGTGCTGATATTTTTTCTTTTTTTTTTGCTTTATGGTCTTTTTATCATAGGAAGAGCGCTGACAGTTCTGTATTTAATTCATTTTATGTAAATACCGTTTCTTTTTTAAGTCTGTTAACATAACACAATAAAATAGAAAAAAATATTCTTAAAGGACAATCGAGTTGTAAAATTATTTTTACTACATGTTAAAGATTTATGGCAGCTGTCAGCGCTTTTCCTATAATGGCCGGAGCATAATAGTAATTTTTAGGTATTTTATTGAAATATTTAACCAAAAAAATAAGAATTTAGAATTGGGAACATGTAGTTCTACGAAATACTGAGAGGCAATTATATTATGAATTCAACTCACTAGTAATTTAAGTGAATTTTAATTGTCATTTAAAGTATAAGTAATAATAAGTATTATACAATACCATTATCAATAATGTCTCTCCACTGCTGGGTATACAATAATATATACTTGGATATGTCCACTAACTTGCTTAATTCAACAGAATTAATACATAATGGACTTACATTGTTTGTTTACTAATAAATGAAAGATCGCTGAATATTTACATAGAAACAACACCGCGTGATGTTTTGTCACAACATCACGTGTTTCCTATGCACAACAACCAGTAACATGGCTGTGTAAATGTGCATATCGCATGAGAATTCCGACCCTATTAACTCCGTCAACATATTTTCCATTAAATCTAATAAGATTTCACACGCACATGCGCTTATTAGTTACACATACAATTGGCTAGCAACTAAATTCATCCAGAGAAATAGATCTTTTACACCTAAAAATTTTTTATTGTAAGAATGTGACAAAAGAGCGTATGCAAATATGACGTATAGGGAAATGGGGAGGGATAGGATGGGATGGGAATAGGCTCTGTGGCGTATCTCACTCACTACCGAAACACGTACGTACATTAAGGAATAGGATATAGCGGGAAATGCAGTACATTTCAATGTAGTCTTCTGTGAGAGAGGGGTAACGTGGCCATAGTCCAAGTCCAAGTTTAAGTCCAAGGCAGGAATAGGAACTTTTGACCCTAAACTTAACTAAGACACTCGTGGGAGACGAGATGGTGTGGAATTACTTTTTAAACAATCATAATAGTGTTAGACCCATTTGCCTTCCCCACGCAATTCTTTCAAACTACTCTCACAGACACGTGAATGACAAGAAGATACAAACAATAGTAGATAATAATAGGCAGGGAAAAATATATTTAATACTTAAAACAAATATTTTTGAGAAATATATTACATTGCTGCTCTAGGGGGAGAGTGCATGCTGCATTCCCACAGCCGCTGGGCGTACTCGACTGGCCACGTTACACCTCTCTCACAGGAGACTACTGAAGACTTGAAATGTACTGCACTTCGTAACTTATCGTATTTCCCCAATGTACGCACGTGTTTCGATAGTGAGTGAGATATGCCAGAGCTCATTCCCATCCCATTCTATAACTCCCCATTTTCCTAATCCATTCCTTAATCTGTAAAGGTAGGCAGCATATCCGGGGGCGTGCCATCGTTTGTCATTTTGGATTGATGTTGGCATGTATCGCTGTCTATTGACGACACCATCCACTTACTATCATGTGGACTGTATGCTCGTCTGCCACCTTTTTTCTATAAAAGAAAAAAAAAATTTTCTTCCACTAGCTAGAAACCTGCTTCGATCCTGAGTTTATCTTTTCGTTAACCAATATTGCGTTCATCTCATATGGACGTATATTATATATACCAGTTATATATACTAGACCTTCTGGTACTGGTAGTGGTATGATGTTGACAGATTACATTTCTTGGTATACAATACACGCTGTCTATAGTCTATCTATAGAGCCGCGTTAGTATGAGAGGTTTTTTTTTAAATCGTTGCAGTGTGACTACGAATGATTCAGAGCGATACTTTTAGAATTTTTGTGTCTGTGTGTCTGAATGCGCATCACGGATAAACTACTGATTTTAATGAAACTTGGTATAGTCATAGCTTATGTATCGGGTCAACATTTAGACTACATCCAGATCAGATATAGAATTCCCACGGGAATCGATCTAACTAAACATACTCTAACGTCCACACGAAAGAAGTCGCGAGCACAAGCAAGTTAGAACTTAAATAAAATACCTATACACGTATTTATTTGCACGGATAATACATTTAATGTCAGTTCTGATGTGTACTTAACCAAAGACAAGTACGTAACACCAATCGTCCTTGTAAAAGTACATACATAAGTTTACTTAACATTTGTTTACAATCATTCCTCTTGAGATAAGTACGCATATAACTATGGGAATTTTATGTGTAATTATTGGCAGACTTATTGTTTACTATTTAATTAATAATTGAATTGAATTAATACTAGTGAATTGCCAGCGGATATAATCGTAAAACTAGTTGATTAATTTGAATTTTATTAGATAGATTAGTAGCTATGTTATTAGCATTTTCTCGGAAAATGTATCGAATGTGTCTAAAAATAAATTGTTAAATCAATCGATTCTGATTTTCCAAAGTTTACATCTGTAAATCTTTATTTCGGCATGTAGGTAAAAATTGTAATCGCTTGAATTTGAACTGAATTGAAAAAGGGAATTACTTTTCTATTAATATAAAGTATTAGTCAACCGAGCGTTTGCTTTTTTACGCTCGTAAACAAGTTATCAAAGTTTAAAGTTCGTTTTCGTTGCTCTTAACTGAATGAATAGGTTTCTTCTCATTATAGTTTCATTGGCGCTGCCTAATCGCTTATTGTATAAGTTGATAATAAACTGAAAAGGATATTGTATTTGTGTGAACCTTTGATTGGTCAATACTATATAGAATTTATTGAAAAGTAAAATATCCCTAGGGATCCCTTTACAAAATAGGAATTTAAATAAAGTTTTCATCTAAGACGTACACAGAACAATTATATTACCTTTAACGACATATTAAATTTAAATTAAAAGCCAAATAGACACACAGATATTGTATTTCACATAATGCAGAGAGGAAATCCGTATTCAAGACTAATTGTTATGAAATAACACCTTCCGTATGCGTAATTGTAACATTTATTACAATTTATGCATAATAAAGTTATGGTAGGTTCCATAACTAGTCAAATGATTGTATAAGGAAAACCACTAATTTTATGCATTTGTATTATACTTACAGACTGTAAGTTACAGTGTTGTATTTGTTTTGCTGCACCTCGGTGCACTTGTGCTTAGCTATTAAGTGCTGTAAATCACTCGTTCAATACAGTTAATAATACCATAAGCCTATGCCTCTCCACTACTGGATATAGGCCTCTTCCTAAGTTCGCCACCACACACGATTCTCGGCTCTTGTCCATCCAACCGCCACCGGCGAACTGCTTCAAGTCGTCAGGCCACCTGGCTGGAGAGCGTCCCACAGTGCTGTTCCTACCCCATTAGTTATCAGTCCACTGATATGACATGCCCACTGCCATTTCAGCATGTTGATTCTGTGAGCTATGTCTGTGACTTTAGTTCTTTGGCAAATCTCTCCGTTTCGGGTCTTATCCCGCAGAGAAACTCCGAGCATAGCTCTTTCCATAGTTCGCTGAGCGACTTTAAACTTATGGATCAGGCCCCCCGTCATCAGAGGCCACATCTTCTCTTCGCCTATACCACAATGCTTGAAGACAAAAGTTTTGAATCAATGCCTCCTGGCAGTTACGACGTACGGTGCAGAAACAGTTAATAATGTACATAAAAATTAGCAAATTATTACTATACCCCATATTATTTTCTTTATAATGCGAAGACAACAAGACAGCCCAATATATTTTGTGACTGACTGATGGAGGCCGACCTACGTATGTGTGAGTTTTATTACGTAACAAATATTTTAGTACACGCCTTCATTACAGAGACAATTCCCTGTCTATGCGAGTAGGTATAGTTAAAATAAGTGACATATTTAAAGTTATTGTTTCAGAAAATAAGTGAAATAATTTGTTTATCTATATTTCAGACCGCGACCACAAATCGCAGTGGATACCACTCGTTGCGTGGACACAGACTTTAATTGACTCCAAACAAAATCTATCACTGGGGCCCCATAGCAGACAAACGTGCTACTGATTAGAATGGAAATATTTGGGCCAGACCTTTATCCAGTACGGCTATCAGTAATGACGATTATGATGAGTTATACATATTTAATACTAAAATGACTTGTTTATCTAGTGTCCATTCAAATAACATGCTACTCACTAAAATAAACTGTCACTTATTTATTTACTAAAGACTGTTAAACTATAAGTACTAATATTTCTGTAGTATGTAGTAAACGTGAATATTTCAAACAAATATGTGAACTAATATAAGGAATCGATGAATTTAAATGCACTATGCGTAGTAATAAGGAAACAATATAGTACTAAAGCACGCTAAACAACAACCTACCTACCGCCACTAAGGTATTTAATAAAGACATCAACAGAATAACAAATTATACTAATGTTATTCATATAGAACGTCGAACGATCTTTTATTACCAGCGCTTCCTAACCGCCCGTCGCCCGGCCCGCGTAATGTGTTCAAGACGTATACAGGTGGTAATATATGTATACCATATATATATGTATATATATATAGGTGGTAATATATGTCTATATATGTATAATACGAGTAGAATAGTCAAAAGTAGTGTTGTAAACATAAGCGGTAAGCACTCGACGCTCGAGAGCAGAGTGAGCGTTAACGAAACAAATTAGTAATATCTTTAACAAATAAGCAATTCTGTGGCAATTTTTAGAGATGAATCTTCAAAGATTCATTCAAAGAAAATCTTAAAGAAATTATAGAAATCCTGAGTTTCTTTAAATCTACATATTTCTAATTTTAGTTAAGAAGATTAAGAATCCCTGGTTTTTTATAATATGGGCCCAACAAACAATTGAGATATATGAATGTGATGGGCTGGCAAATAACCAGCGTACGCCGTCAACCGTCGTCGCTCTGTCAATAAGATTATACATATAGGCATTCTGAGGGCGAGGTTTAATTAGTCTAGGAGCTAGGTAGTAAAACTAATTTTATATAAGTCTAGTTTTATGTTAAAAAGTGACTTCCGCTTAAAACTATACATAAAACCTCAGAATTTGCTTTAACGCGTTTCTATAAACGAGATTTTTTAATTTATCTTCATTTTGTTTTGAGCTGGGCAAGTTGAAGCAGCAATAGCGACAGTAATGATTTTTTTTTTCAATGACACAAAGACATCAAAAGTGGTATCGAAGCAGTTTTTAAAAAACATACATGGTTTTTAATTCATAACAAACAGAAATTTTAACGCATAGGTATAAATCTTATAATTTATTTCTGCTTTGAATAAAGAAGTAATACATACTCAAATCGCTCGTTTGCTTTACAGTTGAACAAGAACGTTCATCACAAATATCGAAATATTTGTGATCTCACAGTTAACAATCGAGACCGGGAGCGAAGCCTACAGGAGATGCTATTATAGGAAATATTAAGATATTTCTGTGTTTCAACTCCTGTACTACATTACTACTAGTACACTAAATTCCTGTGCGTCGTTGTGTATTTTACACATGAATAAACCATAATGTTACGTAACTTGGCCTTGGCTGACCGCAGCTGGCCGATATGCCTAACTTGGATAAGTTCTATACTATCTAGAATCTATGTGAATAGATTTTAGCTAATTTGAGTAGGCTTGAAAATTAATAAGGTGTGCAGTGTAATTGATATCATATTAACATTAAAGGGTAACGTTACGAGACATAAATTCATACATTTTAACTAAACAAATAATTTGTACTAATGTAGTGTTTTTTCAAAAATTTAGTTTTATTGCATTTAGAGAAATTATATTTTTTAAATTACACCTACATACGTAGTTTTGAATACATTGACGGTAGTGAACTGCATCTCACATTTTATAACCAGCCAAGTTAATTAGATGAAACATTTCAGATTTGCGCGGTTTTCACACATATTTATCGATCTGAACGGGTCTCAGCGCGTATGTTCACCTTAAAAACCTTAAATTAAATTAAACCTCGCAATTTTTTTGTTGTGTCCCGCAACTTTTCAGACTATGAAGACGAAATGCATGTAGCTGATGAAACTGCTCGCAATACTCGATGTGGACTATCCGCCTCTTTGGTCAGCTCGAGACAATGGTTGGTGCAACCCAATCGATACGTCGACTAAAATAAAAAGAAGGAGGGTGCGCGCTGCAATCCAACAGCCTCTGAGTGCACTTGGCTAGCTCACACTACCCAGAAATATACTGCATCACCCACTGTATCCTATTCCCCCAATGTACGTACATCTTCTGTGTTTCGGAAGACACGCTTAAATAGATAAATAAGTTTAGTAGACGTTACCGTAGTACTACTTATCTGCGGTAATATTAGCAAATAGCTACGATGACTATTGTTATTGCTTCGGACATCTCTGTGGAAAATATGTCGTGCGCCCGAGCGCTAAGTCAATGTTCATGAACCTTATGAACTTTAACCGTTTTGGATTCTTTTAGTTTTAGACGTTTTAATTTTAGGGGATTTAAAGCCATCAGTCGTTAAAAACTTGAACTAAAGTTTTTAAAGCTCGAGTCTTAAAAGTACTTCATTAGCCTTCATTACAGTCTATTAAATCTAGCTTGATTAGAATAACAGTTGACAAAGTGTCTCGAATAGTACTGGGAAAATAATGATCAAATCAAGATTAATGTGTTTATTTATCGACTGAGAGTTTTGCACTACAAATAAAAAAATACGTCTGTGTACGTATGGCATAAACATTCTGTGATGTTTAGGTTTTTATAGATTAATTATTTCTATAGAGAACTGTTCGTGGCATTTTGACAGCTGTCATTCTAATCAAGCTAGATTTAAAAGACTGTAGTGTTTATTCAATGCTCGAGCGCAGAGCGGTCACCCCTCAACACTATGTCGTACATCGTCATTTTTACGAGAATCGTCCTCAATTTTAGCGTGATTTAGACTATACAGACAATCTTAACTAATAAATCAAATGAACTATAATCTTTTAAATTTTATTTCGAAATTAATTAAATGTATGGATGTATGTATGGAGATTAAGAGTATGCGTGGAAAATTATAAAAGGAAATTTTATATTTTTTCAGAATTTCATCAGAACCAGTCCAGTTTTATTTTGCATTAATTTAATAAATAAAATTATGTACTATACTTACTATCTTATCACTTAATAAAGGTCACCCCTGACAGTATCCTTCATCGAATAATCATCACTTTATTTTTACAATGTAATATTAAAAACATCGCATCAAAGTTGCATGTGCATGAATGAGGCAGTTGATGGCAAGTGGTCTGCTAATTATAGTCATGCAATGAACTGAAGATAACCTTTGGGGAGTGGATGAAGTAAACACGGCAATATCAGCGAGATGTTAATAAATCATATTACACGACTAAATGAAGAGGTAGGAGAGATAGTGTCTAGGCTAACTTTAAACAAGATCTCTGAGGTCCGAATATAGGAGTAATTCCGGATAGACAATTCTGTTTGTGACATCACTAATGATACCACTGAACCACAACGCTGCACACTCGTGGTGTCGTTCTGTTATAAGGGGACTCTCTCCTGCACACTGCAATCTCAAAGCTGCTGGGCGCACTCAACTAGCCACGTTGCCCTTTGCTCACAGAAGGCTACGGTAAAGTGCCGACTATTATAGACTAGGTACCATAAAAAGACAACGACACCACTGGTGGTGTCATTGGGAATGTTCGTTGCATTGGTATAAAACAATTTCCAACGACACCAACAGTGTGCAACGTTGTGGTTCATTGGTGTCGTTACTATCAAACGGACGATTCTAAGGGGCCTCGTCCACGATAGACTAAAAAAAATAGACTAAATCTCTCAAAGTGCAATCTATCACATGTAGGTAGCAGTTAGACTACTCTATTTAGCTAGGGTATCTCCACAGTATATGCACCTTAGTTAGAATAATCTCACTGTTATGTACACATGGAAGATTGTGCTATGATCTCCGCTGTAAAAGATTTTAGTCTGTCGTGGACGACGTAACACCATTCTATGTCTTAGAATTAGCTTAATGTGAGAAATTAACCTGTATGCAGAATTAACCTCTTTGCATAAGGCCCTATATAACAGGACTCGAACTAACTCTAAGGCCGAGGAACGTCTATTCTTCTGACCCTAAGTCTAAGTCAAGTTATTGTCTGTGACATTGTGTTTACTGTTTCTATTAATCTGTGCACGGCAGGAGTAAGCTGATAAGCAGTGACTGGGGTAAGTCGTAGCAGTGTCATTTTACTTAATAAAGACAACTAGTTATCAAATAAAAAAGTTTAACATGACTTAAACGCTATAATTAATTTTCTAATATATAATCTTATATTTAGATTTATGAAACAGTTTATCAATATACAACCCACAACTCCTGTTGAGTGGTATATAATTGAATGAACTGCATCTTACCATTTGTTATTTATTACGCAAATGATTTGAATTGTATATCTATAGATACGAGTATGTCTATAAGCAAGTCCATATGGCCTAAGGACGCACCGTAGCAAGAATGAAGCAAGTATGAAAATTCGCAGATTGGTCACTAAAAATCAATCAAATTGGATTATTGCTTAGTTTAGTATTTGATATGATTAATTTAGTTAAATATTAGTTTCAATAAATTCTTGAGCATCTTAAGCAACCGGTGAATGTTAATTTGTCGAATTGAATTGTTGAGTTGAAGCACATTAAAAAAAAAAATATGATTAGTTAAAACACATCTGTGTCATATTCGAAGGGAGTTATTAGCATGCATTATTTATCATCATGTATCACTTACCCAACTTCATTGTAACACTGTTAGGCAAGCGTATTGAAACGATGAACCATATAGACAAATAAAAGCATTCTATTTTGATCTTTATTGCCAGTTAATTAAGGTGTGGATATAATGTCACAAATGTGATAGAAATCATGCAATTTGTTAATGCAAATTCAATCATTAGAACACGCTAATTATATATTAATTAATATGTATATATGTTATCGATACGGGAATAGATTAGATGACACATCATACGTTCTCATCAAAGAAACCTGGTTGGCAACTTCTAGGGGGGTGAAACTGATGAGGAGGGGTTCATTAATAAGTCAAATTTGAAACTTAAGTACTACGTAATAAGAATGTTCCATTTTCAAAATACATGAATTAAAGAGTTCGAAAGCTACTGAACATAGAAAACTCTATTAGACTCTAGCATGCGGGCCCTAGAGTGGTTGTGTAACGTATCTGTTAAGTATTATCAAATCGATGATATATGCATCGGTACTAATGCATGTTTAATACGTTAGAATTATTCAAAATTTGATCAAATACCTACAGGGACTACGTACACTAATTAATTTCATGTCAAATTTCTAGTAGTGGATTGAAATAAAAGATGTCACTTATTAAGAAATCTTTCCAGTCAATTATTTTAGGGAAATAATATGAATATATGTATATACTTCGGTTAATATAGCTTGAGCTCTAACAGACTGGGGCGTTGTCGTTCACGCAAAACATTTTTATTCTGTAACGCATTAATCGAAAAGTTAATTTAAAAGAAAGTTAATTTAAAAGGCTAAATTCTTTAACAATTAAAGAAATTCGGTACGTATTATGTGCATAACCACTTGTTTATTTGTGTCTACGACGCACACAATGCTGATTTTTAGAGTCTATGGATATGTCTAAAAATATATTGTGGTAATTAGCGATAAATTTATCTTATGTAATTTATTCAAGCTTGTTACTTCCAGCTCATTAAACAAACATATGCCTAGCGAGTCGTGATTCACTGGACATCGAACTTTGACTTATAATTGTATGCGTGATTTTAGTCGTAAATCTCACGATTGAGGTCGTAATCACTCAGTACGCGTTCAAATGTCAAATATTTGATGAAAATATACAACAATGTAAGAAAAAAACAACTAGTCAACAAAAAGTAGTTAAAATAAAAATAATATCATATTTATTTTTGAGAATGACCTTAGATAAAACCGAAAATATTTTTAGAATATTCGGTTTTTTGTTTCATAATCAATCATGCGAGAAGAACTAGAGAAATTTCAATGGTCTCTTGTATTGTGCTCAAATACAGTACCGTGTTTCTTCAAACTTCTTACATCTATAGACCGGTTTCAAATCAAAGAATTCAGCTATTCAAAGAAATCTACTACTAAGACTGACATAAAAACCAGTGTAGATAGTTATTAATTAAATAAGAATTTAAATTTATAGTAATTTAGTGCGAAATCTGCTGTAGATTCTTTGTTAGCAAATGATTGAAGAACACTGCTTTAAAATATAGTTATGAAGTAACATCAATAAATTATTACTTACTTATTAAATTAAGTAATCACAGATCAGTAATACTTAATTTAATAATTAAGTAATCTATGAAGACAATTTATTGGAATGTCTTTTTATATCCCAATTGAAAATTCTTTTCAAGTAATCTATAGGCATTTTCAATTGGCATTATTTTATACCACGAACCCGTAGGCTGTGGAACGAACTGCCTCAACGATATGGGGTTCTTCAAGAGAGCTGTGAATAGGATTTTGCAAGGTCGGCGGCGCGCCCGTATACCCCCTGGTGTTGCAGGTGTCCATGGGCGGCGGTAACCTTTACCATCACGCGGGACCGCTTGCTCGTCCGCCCACTAGTCTATAAAAAAAATGGTTAGCTTTTCATAGCATAAATGGCATATGTTATGGCACAATTTTGAACAATAGATGTCAAGAGTCGGACAATGTAAGCAAAAATTATTTTTTGCTTTTAAATGTACTTTTAATACACGTAGATATAGCGTTAAGAACCGTAAAGCGTTGGCGTTTAAATACTAGTACAGAGCAAACAGCTGAATGTGAAAGGTTATTGCAACAGTGCATTACCACTTATCGTAAGTGTGTAGATTTATATTTTGCGACCTAAGGGCAACGTCTAGTGTGGAACTGACTTAAAATTTACATGTAAAGTGGTGATAATGGGTGCCGTTAAAATGAAAACTGTCAATGGCAGGTGTCAGCAGCCCCAAAGGTAAATGTAGGTAATTGAAGCAGGTAAGATAAAAGTGTGTATTTATTTAAAAAACTTTATTGCACTTAATTGTACAAAAGGCGAGCTCAATGTCTGGAGGCATTCTTTACCAGCCAACCTTTGAACAGAGAGCACTTTGGGAGGTATTACTCTTTTATTAATATCGGTAGTTACGGTACATTTACAAAAAAAAATTTTTAAAAAAGGTCTAGAATTTGATGAGCCCTATCCAATAATACATGTATGTGGCTTTGTAATACATACTTATCATTGGTACCACAATTCAAGTCGATATAGATCACAGACGAGCATACAGTCCACCTGATGGCAATTGTATACTGTCGTCCACAGACATCCGTGAATACATGCTAACATCAGTCCAGAATGATAAACATTGGCACGCCCCCGAATGAGCTGCCCACCTTTGCGGATTAAGGAATGGATTGGGAGAAAGGATTGGAAAAATGAGGAGGGATAGGATGAGATGTTAATGGGCTCTGGCATATCTCACTCACTACCGAAATACGTACGTACATTGGGGAAATACGATAAAGTAGGAAATGCAGTATATTTCAAGGTAGTCTTCTGTATGAGAGGAGTAACGTGGCGAGTCGAGTGCGCCCAGCGACTGTGGAAATGCAGCGTGTACTCTCCCCCTACTGGTATAGTAAACATACTTACTATACATACATATATGAAGGGATTTGACAAAAATAAAACTGATGTTTTGTTCACATTCTATACAACACCTTATTGTTTGACATGATATATCTAAAAAAAAAGATAAAAAACATTTATAAAATTTTATCTGCTTGTCTGTCTGAACGCGCATGAAGCTAAAAATACTGAACGGATTTTAATGAAACTTGGTATGGTTTTAGCTTATGTGCCGGATTAACATTTAGCGTACTTTTTGTCCAGATCCTCTATAGAGTTGCCACGGGAATCACTCTAAAGTTCACGCGCACGAAGTCGCCGGCACCGCTAGAATCTATACAATATGCTATGTTTGTTGCACCGCAGTGCGCGTGGCAATGACTAGACATACATTCACCTATTCATTTAGCATGACGCTCATTACAATTCGGCATTGACTAAAGTTTATTTATTAGTGTTCAGTTCTTTATTGACTAGATTAAAATTCTTTATACTTATGCAATGCAACCAGCCCTTTCAGTATCCAGTGCTGGACATGGGCCTCCTCATGCGCATTGTCCTGGGCATGAGGGATATATGGTCTTAAAACGTCACGCTGGCTGGGTTGGCGAGCACTCATTTAGAAGTGGTGTAGTTCCTCAGCGCTTGCGATAGCGGCTTTGTCGCCTTAGTCGCCATTTACGACACTCACTGGAAGAGATGTGGGTGGTGCCGGCCTATAGCCGGGCCACACCATACGCGGCTCAATTCATACGATTAAAGTTAAATTAATTAGTTTTTTAATAAATCATGATGATTAATTAATGAACATAGACATAAAACTAGGAAGTTTCATGAATGAATTCAATAATTGTTTAAACACAGATAGATAAAAATTTCGATACATATTTTATTCCAAAAACAGGTGTAAGTTCCATTATACAGTAATATTTTCTTAGGTTTTCCCCATTACTATACATAGCAACTAAACAACTTTAAACGGTTTAAATCGCGTTAGTGGACGTGGTCACGGGGTGACTGGGCCAGTCACCCCCTGACCACGTGCACTGCAAAGTGTGCGAAACGTCGGGATATAAATAATGTTAAATATACGCGATTTAAACCGTTTAAAGTTGTTTAATTGCTATCCATTATACAGTGTTTATTTTTCTTTCAGAACTTTTTAATACATTTAGTAAAAAGTAAATATGTTTTGAATTTTCACAAAAGTGACCGTAAAGCGCTTTTGATTGTCAAATACGACATAATACATAATACTTACGATGTCGCTGAGTTTCATGGGGACGAGGCAATATGGCCTCTTGTGCAATGCTAACAAAATCTCAATAAAAATTAAAAAAAATTAATTAATAAAAAATCTCATCTTGTATAGCCAGAAAACCGAATCATCACAATCCGTCTTCCCCATATCTGTACAGTGGACTAACTAAAAAGATAAAAACAAAGAAGTGGAACGATATCGATTGACTTTCCAATGTCCTAGACTAATATAAAAATAGAAAGTACACAGTATGTACTCATACCAGGCGATTACTATACCAGGAAAAAGAAAACTAAGTTGCTAAAGCAGTCTGACATAAACTTATTCGGTGCGAGGAAGGAAAAGTGAGGAAATCAACATTACAAACTTGTCTTTCTATTTTTATGTGTAAACACATAATTATGCGTTTGTAGTAAGAAAGTTGTAAAAATAAATTGTAGATCTAGGGTTGGTTGGTAGGTATTTGGTTTCGATTGTTAAAAAACGAAAGCTATATAAATGAATTGTTCTATCAAAAGCTTATAAGTTATAATATAACTTTAACTTTTTATTTTCTAACTTAACATACCTATTTATGGTAAATACAATAAATTACATGCAAATATAAATACTTTCTTATTTTGTACCTTGTAGGCACAGGCCTCCCCTTATTGGTAGGAGGTTTAAGTAAATAGACATTACAAATTATGATGGTAAACTTTTTAAAAATAATAATAAAATAATTTCGACGTCTGCATATACAAACTATAATAGGTCATCTGTTATCTTTTCTCTGCATTTGTCTCACCCCTGCTTTTGGCGCGGGACTGTGGGGCACGTTGGGTGCAAAGAAAGAAATCTAATGCAAATGCAGCCCTAATTTTAATATCAATCAATAAATCAACATTCTTGCGACAGATAACTTGAGATAAATGAAAAACTCTTTTACTTATAATTTTTAATATTAAGAAAGGCCAATACGTTATCAATAAAGTTAAAATTTTATTTATTTATTTACAAAATATACGTAACAGTTTATAAAACCAAAGCGTATTCAGGATTTTTAATCAAATTTTTCATAACAATTTGTTCATTAAAACAAAACACATCGATATCAATATGTACTACAATGATGTACTACTAATATTTCATTAATGTAATATATTATTATGACCTTTCATTAATGTTTATTTATATAGAGATAACACAATAGGGAAATCGAATATACACCAGCCGATTACGAACAGGTTATTAGTTGCCATCGAGTTGCGTGTACGACATTATGACAGAAGAAAATCCCACGGCGACGGTAAACAAGTATAATGTCATAACATTGTATTGTAACTATTGATTTACACCGAACCGGCTAATACAAACATGTCACACGAGTACCGTGAAAGTGTTACGTGATTTGTGACC
Organism: Sesia apiformis; assembly: GCA_914767545.1. NCBI lineage: Eukaryota > Metazoa > Arthropoda > Insecta > Lepidoptera > Sesiidae > Sesia > Sesia apiformis. Next base: position 5,726,736 of record OU611963.1, read on the forward strand.
TTTTTCGTCTCGTCGTCGCCCACTCTACTCGGTTGTCTAAGTATTCAGTCATAAGGCCTCATTATAGCTGAAGAAAATTGAGGGAGTGAGTGACTCGTGAAATGTTATGAAATTGTAAGCTATATCGCCTCATTCGAGGAGAGTCACAAAAGCGCCAGGAGATGGGTTGCTATGAATATATTAGAATAATTCAATCTAATTTACATTAGAACGGATCACACTCAGTAAGTATGCTTGTAAATATATGAGACAAATGTAATCTATTAACGAGAGACAAAAACTATTTAAACTTTCCTGGATGGCTAAAGGAATATTGTTGTATGCAGAGCATCACAGTAACATTATTACTAATAGTAAGAAGTAATAAAACTTACCTACGTGTTGAATAAATACTTAAGTAATTAGGTAACTCATTTGAGGAAAGACGTGATTCAACACTACGCTTCAGCCCACTTCCCTCGATTAACTGCTTCACAAATCAAGTGTCTACAGTCAGTGAAATATATATACTCTTTGCGACTCCATAATAAAAGTGGGCATTAAAAAGCAGTTAACAGATTGAATAACAGTTATGTAAGTGCATTGTTTGATTAGAACGGGTCTCAATAATGTGCTAAGCTTTTAAAAACTTCACTCTTTTGATGTCATTGTTGGTGTAATTATGCCTTATGAATAGTTATATAGGGATAACATTATCCCATTTTTTAAAATTAATTAATTATTAATTCCTATTATCGTGGGGACTATGGCATGCAAAATTTGCAATCGCCCTAAAGACATAAATATATAGAAAATTATTTTTGCAAGTCATGAAAATATCAAATTGAATTCTTTTGTCCATAATACACTGATAATACATTCAAAATAGGAATGTCATCACGCGACTTCCCACGTTTGATGATGATGCAAACAGGAAGCTAGAAATCGGTCTCTGAATAACTAACAAATTATAAGTAGAATGTTTGTAAATAGGATAGGACTATTACACATATATTACTGTAAAATATACGATTTATTAAGAGAATTGAATCTATTGAACCTTCTTATATTTTATATTTTTTCCACTATACTTGCCCGAAGAAAGCCTTTCCTCAAACAATCGGACACAATTTTAGGTTATAAAAATTCACTTTGTCTTCGAGGACTCACTGTACAAATTCATCAGTGAGTCCCCGAAGACAAACGTGCCTCCACAGACTCGTTCCACGGGTCCTCTCCAACGGCGAGTCCACTCTTCTAAAGGTGGTGTAGTTCCCCAGGGTCGTGGTAGCGGCTTTGTAATTCCTTAGTCGTCTTTTACGATACCTCCAGAAAGAGATTGGGTCTAAAGCTATTTTAAAGCTATCTGAATTCTATATAATGATATTTTTTCGAAATTCGGTAGTCGTGATCTCTGTAATAGTTATATTTCTTCAAACTCCATATAGAATAGTAATAATAATAGTAATAACAATGTCAATAATCAATACAATAGCTTATGCACTTATGTACTTGTTATTAGACCGCCCGCCGCGTAATTATTTCCTACGTCACTAGGTGAAATGACGTGGGAAGTAATTTGAACCCCAAACTATGAGAAGACTGCGACAATGGATTACGTCATGTGTATGCACTTACCGATCGCTGTACTTGCGTTTGCATCCGGCGAAATTTACTTAACGTGCACTTTACCTTTTGAATACTCAAGCTTTCATTACATAGTGCTTAGAATGAAAAATGATAGTTGATTATTTTCTTCCAAATTGTCAAAATGGTCGTGTGTCGCTAAACAGCTTATAAAGAGCTGCTATAAAGAGTAGAAGATTACATGATGTGTTACATATCGCTTGTTACATGTGTTACATATCGTGTTACATATCGATTTTCGACACTTCGTTTTAGACCTGGCATCGGTCAAGACATGTATTCTTATATTAAATTTATGTCTTAGTTCTTAGTATATTAATAAATATATTATTTAAAAACTCAAGTTGCCATTCACTATGTAACAGATGTCCTTTAATAATGATTTTTAAAATTCACGCTGGTAACTGAATTTGGGCTATGCGCTATTCTAGGGGCGTCTAATCTGGCTTCTAAGGATCGCAAGTTCAAATCCTCTATTCAATCTTGACCCGATTTATTTACTGAGATGTCGATTAAACTTATTCAAAGGGAATGCTTTTTGTATGACTATAAATATCTATATAAATAAAAATTAAATGCTGTTGGTTGGTAAGCGCATCACTTGAGTATGGCTGGACTTATTTGGATATTTTTTTTAATATTCGTAATAGTCCGGATAAGGTTTTTACTGAAAGAAAAATTGGAAAAGTTGCCTGGAAAATTGGAAAATTCGGGAAAAACTGAAAGTGCTTTTTTCTATGGGATTTTTGTATGAACTTATTGAAATTATTGTATTATTGAAATTTGGTTGGCTCAGCTAGTATATAATAAATTAGTAAATACTATTAACGATTTGTCAAAATACAATTTTAAAAAAAATGTTCACGTGGCTATATAAACAGCTTTTACAATATTTACCAAGTCCGTGATTTGACCATGATAATGACATGATAATTAAATTGATAGTGATAATGATGCAATTCTATAATGATGTTAATGTATTTTATTTAATGATGATAATTTAATATAATGATAATTAATATATAAATGTAAAATTGTTTCCTGCACGTCAATTAAAGCCAGAACATTAGGGGATAACATGTATGTACCTTAATACCATTTTTTGTAACCTGTGTTCTTGCGAAATAATGATTATTATTATTACATATCGACCCTTACTACTGAATTTCTATTTAAGAATTTTAAGATATTTAAGATAATTATTAAGAACTTAAGATTTTTAAAAACATGTCACGTGCAAGTTTCTGGAATCTGGAACCAATCCGCACTAAGCCTGAGTGATGGATTGTGGCCCAACACCCCCTAGTATTAACTAAGTGAGGCCTGAACCATGAGACGTTAAAGAAGCTGAGAAAAAAAAAATGTGGGCCCAAATGTCTAATGAGTCTGATGTTAATAAATAATCAACACGACATTTAAATCGCCTACACTCGGATAGGGACAAAACGACAATTCTCGTTATAAGTCCGAGTCGTGATTATGCAATCTAAATCGTTTTCAACCACTACATAGGTTAGTTTTCAACCACAGTTTAAGTCTAAACCAAGAAGGGTCTGGGTAACATCTATACATCCGGCCATAGGATTTTATTGTGTCGTAGTTCCAGAAGCACACATAAAGACGAGCACAAACCACCCAGATCCCGACCAAACATTTGTGTTTAATTAAATGTTTGTTTCACCGAAAGACGAGACAGTATGCACAGCGGGCAGAAGCGCTACCGATTAACTATTAAACGTTAACACTGATTACAGTGTTCTTAATTAACATTCAGATATTTATCGGTATACTGCTCAATTATGAGTACCTACTAAGGAGTGCTGGTCGTATGGTGTGGGCCGGCTTTAGAACAGCACCATCCCATTTCTCACCATGGGTGTCGTAAAACGCGAATAAACGATAAAGCTGCTACCACACGACTTGAAGTACAACTCTAAAAGAGTGGACTCGTCAGCAGCGTGTCGTTTTCAGGCCATACATCCTTGCCTTGTCTTGTGTCTTGTGCACGAGGACGCCCATGTCCAGCAGTGGACGACAAAAAGTCTGGTTCCGCTAGGTGTGTTTCTCTTTCAGCGTGTGAATAGTGTGTTTCGCACCGTACATATTTAGCGTATATTTAAACCGCATTAAAACTCATATATGTAAGAAATTCTAGACACGAAACATTATTCATTTATCCATAATCTAATTGCGAGTGAAAGTGCATATATGTACAATCAAATCAATAATTTTCAAGATCAATCAGTCAACGCCTAATGTATGTTATTCATATAAGAAACGCACCTTTGGCATAGTCTTTTAACGAAATGCACCTTTGACAAATACAGTATATTGTCAAAAAACACTATTGGCCATGCACCCCAAAATCAAGTCTACTACATATTAGTCATACATATATTTATGCTGTAATGTCGGGAGCAAAAATTCAGTATGCGTCATCATGACACATGGTTGACTTTTGTTCTTATAAGGAACCGAAACATAATAATTAATTTTAAATTACTGTCAAAATGTCTTCCTAAAGCAACAAGTAACATCATCACGTGCGTGTGAAATGTGAACGATTTCTGATCTCCTGCTGTTTTCCCTGAAACCAGAAAAAGGACGTTTCGTTTGCACATTTGTCATTTAGCGACATTTTAGCCACCCCTGTTGCAAGCGTCAAATACAGTTGCAAGATTGTATCGCATTGTTGCGAAGCATGTACTTACTTACGGAACGGTGACTTTCGCAAACGAAACAATTTTATTGTTGAAAATAATGATTGCGTTTTTTGTGTTTTTGCTTTTGCCTACGTTAAAGATTGAAAGATACGTAGGTACATCAAGAAATGTAGGGGCTTTTACAATCTTATAAAACTCAAGGCATTCTTTTTGAAGGTGGTACACCTTACTGGACAACGGGCGGACCTCTGGAGACTAAATAAGGCGGCTTATTCATACAAACGCGTATCTGTTAATAGAAATAATATACGCAAAAATTCTTCATAATTATATCTATAACCATCCAAGTCGCTGGATCACCGGTCGCGGTGTGAGAGGTTTAGCACTGCGATCGCCAACCTGACTGTCCAGTGTTGTTAAGGCACTAAGCTCCATTGGGAGAGAACTATAAACAGCAGTAGAGAGATACAAGCTAATGGTGTGGTCATTATCAATGTACACCAATGAAAAGGAATTTACGCCAATACTACAGGACAGGATTCTACCCACGGAGATGACCTAATTTTTTTTTTGAGTTACGTTCGCCCTTTATATCTCTATGGTCCTACCTCATTTATTCTTGTATTCTACTAACGCTAATATAATAAAGATTTGTAATTATTAATGACATTTTGTAACAAAATTATCAAGACACATGATAATCGGAATTTCCTGAAATTGATAATCGCGAATAAATGAAATGAAGTCTTCATTCGCAAAATAGTTAAAATCATTAAAATAAATAGTTTACAAAAAGTTTTCCTTAATTTTGCACGTTACAGGAAGTTTTAGATTTTAATCACTATCTACAAATTAGTAGTTAGATACTCAAACGTAAATAGTAATTTCACTGTAACACGAAAACTTTCGATTTCATGTTAATAATAAATAGGGAAATCAAATACAAATGGTTTATTATATTTTAAGTTAAATAAGTTAATTCATCAACAATGCGAGGGACAGGGTGTACACCACAATTCCACAGCCGCTGGGCGCACTCGATTAGCCAAATTACAGTTCTCTCACAGAAGACTACCGAAAATGTACTACATTACCTACTTCAACTTAATTATTATCCCCCTGTGTTTCTGTAGTCAGATCTCTCCCTATTTTCCCAAAATTTCTCCAAATACATTCCTAAATCTGCAAAGGCAACTTATCCGGGAGCATGCTGCCGTTTCTTTTTGGACTGGTGTTGGCATGTATAGCGGGTGTCCACGGGCGATAGTATCCACATACTACCAGGTGGAATGTATGCTAGTCCAACGCTTTATCTTACGTAAAAAAAATCTTTACGAAGTACATATATAAATATTTAACTATAGCTGAGTGCGCGGGGATGGTGGGTGATATCACTACTTATGGGTGCGTCTGGGTGAGATCCCTGGGAAGCAGGATCCGGTAGGACCCAGAACGAAGGACCTGCTGTAAATATAATATTCCCGGCTGTAAAAAAAGTGGGAAAAGTGGGAGGTTCTAGGCGCAGCACATCCAGGACGGCGAACTTCACTTTACCACTAGGGTCACGTCCCGATTAATATTGTTCTGATAAACGATTAGAACTTTGTTTTCAATGGTGCAAACAAGGGGAAACCAAAACGAACACAGGATCACAGGCCCAGGCATTTGGTATTTGGAGTGAATTTGAAACAAAAGAAATCACAGACATTTAGGAATTGAATCACAGAATCATTTTCCGAAAGTTGCAATAATAACCAGTAGAATTTCTGAGGAATTTTGAACTAAGAAATTCAATAAGAGACAGTACTAGGAAAAGCATTGTTACCCGGTAGTATTCTTCCCGGCCGAAAGTAATACACATCGGTTAGCTTCGGTTTTGTAGAGCGTCGTCTCTGTCGTACACAGATCATAGCCGATCTGCATTACTTTCGGCCGGGGTATGTACTCACATTTGTTATATACACTTTACATTTTAAATAATGCATTTTAACAAATTTTATCAACGTAGCAAGTGCATAAGATCTAGTGCGTAGAACAATATTTGATTTATTCAGTACCTAGCAGATATGAAGATAAACCATATGACTTGTATCTCAGGAAAATTGGTATTAAAAATAGTAAATCAATATTCTCGTAAAATTTAAGATATTAAAATGATGTCCTTTCAAGGTTTCAAGCCAATCACGCAAGATAACTCAAATATTATTGAACTACTTACGGACTTTTTATATTGTAAATCGGGTCCGAACGCATATAATTAAAGGCTCCCAACCCCCATTTCCTACACAATACTGACAGAATGCTTTAAACATGATTATATTTATTGCTAATGTTATTTTCTCACATTCACGTGCTCACCACAAGCCCATCAAACAAGGCACGTGCGCATAACGACCGCGCACATTTTGCGCGGCCATTGTCTCCACGCAATGTGATCAAATGACCGAAACAAAAGACAAAGCCATATAATATCACCATGCTAATGAGAGAATAAAGCTAATAAAGCAATTTGATAGCTCCTTTCGTCAAGCGAAAGTAGAGAGAGTCGAAAATTTACGTAATAGATAATATTGAGTTTTCAATGAGAGGGTATTTGACTCTAAGAAATTATTTGATTAAGTAACTGAAGGTGGTAGATATCGGGTTTATTCTTGTAAAGTCGATTGCTTCTACGCCGTATTATCATCTATGTTTATAACATTAAAATTTTCACGCTTACTGTTCCCAGTAAAGTAAAAAACTTATATTTAATTTAGGTGTATAATTTAATTTTTACTTGAACTTTTAAAATAGATAAACAAGTTACAAACATTAGCCCAACCGTTTATGGAAGCCATTATTTTATATGTGCACCTTTTCCTTATATTCAAAAAACTTAATTCCCTTTCCAAATTGCGTTTTCTGATGACTCTGTGTTGAGTGGCATTAAATATCAAATTAGCCTTTCAGTTACCGCTCGTGCACACCAAATCGAGGAGCCAGATTTATTGTGTTTATTAACTGGATGTTGCTATTATTACATTATGTAATTTAATTTTATGCATGTAATTAATATCTGCAAATATTTATTTTTAAATTTTTAATATACATATCAACGACTTTTGTTTCATTGCATTACTTTCTTTTGTTTGATTCGACATAACGTAAGGTCGTAACGTCGAACTAAGAAAGTACAATTAAAGGCGAGTCGGAATTCGAAGTAGAATGAATGGACGTTAATGGAACTAACCGAATTGATTGTAAAATTAAAATATCAAGATAAATGACTGAGTTATAGGGTTTAGAAAAAAAAGTTAGAAGAGGACAGGGCTACTGTGTCACTAACACAATAGTGTTAGTGACACACAGTAGTGTTAGTGCTTTAGTGCTTTATAACTAAATCCCAGCGTGATTTAGTGAATGTCTCGAGTGAAACCGGACACTGGGATATTTTTTGGTCAATGATCATATTTTTCTCCTAATATGTTTCTTGATATATTTCTCATTTATTCACTTTAGTTTTTTAGCCTTGGCTGTGCTTGCTTTGAACCTGGGCACAACCGAAAAATTTTAATCTCACACAAAATCCGTTTTATATTAAAAACTGTTAATCTAATTTAGACAAAAACTTTCAATAACAATCTCAAAATAAACAAAAGAATACAAGTAATTTGACTACAATCATTACATTGCAGTGGAAACTGCAACAAAATCCATCCTGTAGCTCTAAAATTACCCCGGACAAACATACAGGAAATCCAGTGCATTTATTGCTATATAAATGGCGATGCACAACTAAGATAAATCCATTAAGACTTTCACTGCACAATACTTAAGTGTTGAAAGTGGAGGAGGTATCAGTGTTATGAGAACTTTTGAACACACTCGACACCAATTTAAATGTGTATCGGTTAAAAGCTTTCTATAATTAATGGTATTTGACAGATGATGGTATGGTGGGGTTTCGTGTGGCTTTAGAATAGCACTACGCAGCCCCTTCCCCTGGGTGTCGTGTCGCGGCGACTAAGGGATGACAAAGCCTCTACTCGTACCACAAGTCCTGATGAACGACGCAACCTATAAAAGATTGGAGTCGCCGACCCTCTTGGCTAGCCTCCAGAATGGACTCGTGCGTAAGGCAGTGACTGCCCCACGGTAGCATCATTGCTATTCATAAAAGTAGGTACCATTTACAATTCGCGCGACAAGCTTGTTTAGAACAAATAATTCAATATAAACTTATTTTATTCGTCCTAGTGCATGGCTTGCATACAAGCTTGTTTTTTTTTTTATATTATTCTTATATTATATTATTAAAACGTTTTTTATTAATATATTTTATTCGTTTTAGCTAATATATCGATGGCGTAAGTCGTAACCCACAAATAACAAATTTAGAACACTTTGTAGCGGTGGCCATTTTGAAAAAAATACATAACTGAGTATACTAGATTGTATTGTCACCAGCCCCAAAAGTGTGTGCAAAATTTCAGCTCAATCGGTTAGGTGGAACTGGTTTAAAATTCAGTTGGAAAATTTGACCCACACATACTTACAAGTCGATTTGAATAAAGGCTTGTAATAATATTGTGTGGAACGCATAAATTGCTATGTAACTAATAACATCATTGGCGACGCCCACTTTCGGACTGGCAATTCTAATCATAGTATTGTGACCTGACTGTGACACATCCCAGAAATGATTTACTGATCACTCAGTAACTTCTTTTTATTATTTATTTAAGACATTTATTTAAGACGGTAATTGTCACTTAAGTTATTTATAATGTAGTTTACAAAACATCAAATTTACAACTAGGTATACATAAGGACAATGTGTTCTGACGTCTGTACTAGAATAATCTGTTTTACAGCTGTCAGCTCCTTTCCTAGATCTAAGTATTCTTAGTACTAAGTTACAGCTAAATAACTAAATATTTAGCTAGTAACTAGTTTGAACATCTTAGTCCCCTGTATAATCTGGGGGCTAAGAGCCCCTCAGTGTATCTATCATTTGCAAACGTTACAACGGCTTTCACGTCTACGTTTTTCTGTATGAAATTTTAAGTTCCATGATTTGATCGCTAGGGGCGCTGCTTATTTTTTTAATTTTCTGTTACTGACGTAAAGTTAGTAAGACCCCTAAAAAATACATCTGTCATCTACAAACCAAATATTTAGTTACACTAGAACAGGGCAGAACTCTCCTTTAGTTGCGAAGTTAAGTACCTAGTTAAAATTTAACCGCCTAGGTAGAAATTTACTCGAATCGTACGGAAACGCATATAAGTAATTATCCTAATGGTATTTTATGATAAATCAAATGAACAATCATTAAACAATTTAGGGGCCAGTGCACGCTGCAATCCAACAACCGCTGGGCGCGCTCGACTGGCCACGTTACCCCTCTCTCACAGAAGACTACCTTGATATGTACTGCATTTCCACTTTATCTTATTTCCCTAATGCACGTACGTGTTTCGGTAATGAGTGAGATGTGCCAGAGCCCATTCCCATCCTATCCCTCCCGATTTTCCCAACTCTTTCTCCAAATCCATTCCTATATCTCCAAAGGTAGGCAGCGCATCCGGGGTCGTGCCAACGTTTGTCATTTTGGACTAATGTTGTCATGTATTGCGGATGTCTATGGGCGACAGTATCCATTTACCATTAGGTGGATTGTATGCTCGTCTGCCGCCTTCGTCTTTAAAAAATTAAATATCAATTTTACTGATTTTTTTACATCGTTTTAAGGTATTAAACTAAACATACCAAGGTTTTCTAGATAAGTCGCGTGGTGGGTCCGTGAAGAGATTTCACGGTGATCGCTCAGATTGACAGCCCATGACACAGTGTAGAAACGTAAATATGGTACAGTGGGTCATGCCGTTTTTTCATATGCATATGGAACAAATTAAATATCTAGATATGTGGATGAACACACCACGGCATACTTCGTGTGTAGTCAGTATGGTACGTCTACAAATGTAGATAAAATAACGACAGTGTACAAATATATCCGATTGTTTTGCTTTTGTTCGGGCTGTTCGTTAGATGAGATGTATAAGTATTCATGCAATGTATGGTCGCCGATGACGACACGCAAAAGAGAGTGTTGTTTCCCTTATTTCACACCAGGAAACCTATTTGTGTAAATTATAATTTGTTCTGTATTTAGACCACTTTCGAAAAAAAAAATATGGTTCTTCGTCTTCTTTATTTAGAACTAGCTGTTGCCCGTGACTTCGTTCGCGTGATTTTCAAGTACTAATTCAGAAACCTTCGCGGGCGTGCGCACAACAACTCACCAAAGTTTCATCGCAATCGGATGAATGTTATGGGAACACATACGAGACAAACAAAGAAACAGTCATTTTTTTATATAGATGATAATTAGATTAGTCATTAGATGATATGAAATTGGAATGTATGATAGTTTGATGAAAAACAATTATATAATAGAATAATGAAATTCCTTTTGAATCGCGTAGCTATTTCATTATCAATGGTTATATTGTAGTGAAATTGACGAAAAATATTTAATAACTACATACATATGCATAACGCTTTTTTGAGCAAAGATTAAACTTAAAACATTGTTTCAAAATTATGTGCAAATAGAAAGAAAAATCCGACGTCAGGACGTAACATAGGACCTAAAATAAAATGTTGAATCAAAGATATTTAAGTGAAAATAAATTTGTTGATAAGTAATAAATGTAGTAGATAGGTTATAAGTTTGAGTTGGTCCACAGTAATCCCAATTAAATTTCTAAGAAGGCAATTTTTATGGGGTAATCAAGCGCTGATAGAGTTTATTTATTACCTCTTAAATCGTAAGTAAAGCGAGATTGAGCGCCGAATTTGTAGCAGACCAATTATACAATATGCTGTAATCATGGTGAGTACTGATACACAATGGGACATCGGGACCAATGTGGTCCATTATCCCCTAATGCGGGTCGGGTTACGCCGGGTTACCTCTCATAATGGGACGTCTTTAAGATGAATTGATTTGGATTAGGAATGCAGCCGGAGTCCGAGTGACATCCGATGAAGGAGTGACGTCATGAATATATAAAATGCATGAAAAAATGTATAGCATCTTTATGTAAATTTATGTATCTTTGAAAACGAAAAGAAATCATTACTCAAGTACATTTTCCTTATCATTTGTACTGTTTATCCAAATTTAACTTATTTATCAAAATAAAGATATTCTTAATATATTAGCGCGTTTTTGAAGTAGGTACTAAGATTTAAAAGACATCATTATTTATTTATAAAATATATCTACATAGATAACAAGTACGTGTGAAAATTTTGTACTATGTATCAAAAAATATTCTTTATTTTCCAAAATAAATAATTCTTAACGTTTGAATGTGTTTTTAAAGTATACCTATATACTAAATTTTGAATCGGAAGCGGAAGTGGAAGCGGATTTATGTCAAACCATTCACGTCTGGATTCACGTCTGAGTTAGCAGCAACCTTCGGCATAAATGACAAAACGATATTGATGCATTTGCATCAAGTCGGAAATGGGAAGAAGCTCGGAAAGTGGGTACTGTAACAGCTTAATGAAAGTGAGCTACAAACACGCATCGATGCTTGCCCTACTTTGGTGAACCGGCACAAAAATGACAGGATTCTGAATAGTATTGTCACTTGTGATGAGAAGTGGATTCTGTATGATAATCGTAAACATTGGTCACAATGGTTGAACCTAGGAAACACAGCCAAACAATCTCTCAAACGTAAACTGAGTCAAAAGAAGCTCATGGTGACTGTACAGGGGGGTACTGTGCCGGTATTATCCACAACAGCTTCTTGAGATCTAGCACAACAATTAATGCAGATGTGTACGGCGTAGAACTGCAAACGATGATGGATAAGCTCGCTATCATACAATTGAGTCTGGTCATCGCTCGCCCACGCACTGCACAATAGAGAGTCTCAAAAATACAGGAGCTTCGACGGGAAACTCTCCGTCATCCACCGTACTTGCCAGACCGCGCTCCCACTGATTTCCATTTTATTTCGGAATTTGGATAACTTTTACACCAGAAAAAAATCAACTCCGATGAGGCACTGAAAAACGCCGTCTGAAAATTCATCGATTCCCATCCCCAGGAGTTTTATAGCAGAGGTATTAATTAACGTCAATTAAAATGGAAAAGTGCGTTGATAATAATGGACGATACTTCGATTAATTATTTATATGATTTTCATACAAAAAATAATTTTATAGATATTTTATTAAGGACTTAATATTAAATGTATCTACATATATATGTATATGTGAAATAGTTAAGAAAGTGTGGAAAACGCGAGAGTGAAAAAAGAAAGATTGAGTGACAAAATTTTCTTTTCGTCATCAAAGTCCTCTAGCCAGGACTTAATGATACAATTTCGATTCAGTTTTTTTTTTAATTATAAGAGGTTCTCTATTAATTCGTTATAAATTGAAGACTCCATATTATTTACCTCGAAGACCTTGTAGTTTAATAATTTTCTGTCGACATCATAACCTACCTAATTCAGACCATTTATGGAAGTTGCGTTTACCTACTCCGGTGTTCCGCAACTTCTTTTCACTTGCGTCATGCTTATATTCTTTTAAAAATTCAGCGGGACACATAATTATAATGAAAAGTATAGAGATTCTACTAATTTACTAATTAAATGTAAAAAATCACTGGTTAAGTGAAAAATTGTGTAAAACTGTTGGAAATTTGTCACGCTCGTGGGTGATTCAGGTTGCACTGTGGCCTGAGGCCTGAGGCATACCTAGCATCGTCTCACCTAACTATGCCAGTGTGACGCGGAACACCTGCACCGGTTGCAGAGCACTACTCCATTCGTATTTTTTATAGTTTTAAGAATGTTTGCATGTCAATATCTACTTTATAAAAAGAGATATTGTCAAGATTTTATAATGGGAAATCCTAAGTTTTTTTGTTTGTGGTTATTCTGTAAAACGTAAACTCAAAAACTACTGGACCCAGGTTGAAAACTTAGAAGACTAAACTATAAGATGGTCGCTAATTTTTTAAATATTTTATGACAGAGTATATTTTGTGCAGTGTCGTGTATTTAATTATTTATACAATGATAAGTTAACTGTTTCATTTCTTTAAGTTTTACTAAATCGTTTTTACTAAATCGCATATGTCTTCACACAAAATATACATTGTAAAAATACAATTTGCTATGTTGGATATTTTAAATTTCATCCTACTAGTATAATATTAATAATATTATACTAGTATAATATAATATTAGTATTAACGCTTATTACTTTGTTAAGTTCTAAACGCGACTAAACGTTTGGCTTTCCATAAATCAAAAGAACTTCATCTGAATGAAGAGTATTAATTTATTCAAAATAGAAAGTGCTAGAATATTTCACTGTACCGAGGAATGTTACGGATCATTTTTAATGTTTGTTTGCATTTTAATGCGATGAAACTTGGTGGGAGGTTGGTGTTCGAAGATGAATTTGACATAGGTACGTGTGATAATGGTAATGACTGGTAATGACCAGTCCTTACATAATGTGAAGCTGAGAGAATATCGTCGTTAATAAATTATTATTTGTAATTATAAGTAAATATTATTTTTTTATTTTAAGTTTATAATTGATAAAAGTAATTTTTAAAAGTCTTTTCATGCCACAGTAAACGGAAGTTTTCATGTTATAATAATACACTTTCACTGTGCCAAATTGAATCATGCGTCAGTATAATGCTGAATAGGCACTGAATTAGTACCAATTCAGTGCTGTTTTTCAGTACAAACCTTTTTTCAAGTGACACCTGTAAAATTTAGTAAGTAAAGAACTATTTGAAGTAAGAAAAAAATGCTGCTTCACATAACCCAATCATATTCAACTGTGCCCCAAAATAAACATTTTACTATAAGAATTATATTTTTTTATAATAAGAGAGTTGTCATTATAATAATATTTGAATAATAAGTTTAAGTATAACATTTATATTATAACAAACCTCATTACGTCTGGTACTAGAACAGTCCTCATTGGGCATATGAAATTCTTTTGCAGATTTATTGACATTTTCTAAAAAGTGACTAAAGGTGCTTGCAACAGAGGATCAATGACAATAAATAGAAGTGCCTGAAAGAAAACCGTTGAAGTGCTACAGCTCACTCAAAAGAGTCAAAGGCACAGTCGTCATCGTAATGGATAGCAAATCATAAGTAAATATTTGTCGGATTCTCTATGAGTACCTAAGTCATCGCCTGAATTCGCTTCGAAAAGATTACGAAGCTGTAGAATAATGGATAAAAATTATTAGCTTGGTAATGAGTAGGACATCAAAAGGATTAATGGACATTATAAAGCACTTATCTTACCTAAATTGTATCCTTATTCAACCTGTAAAGAGGAATAAAGAATAACGCTAAACACACATAGAAAAACGCCAAGCAAAATATAAAAAAAAATATAGTTCTTCAAAAAATATGTAAAGCAAATTATCCAATAAACTATAATCACAGAGTCTACAATTGAACAAATAACGGAAAAGGAACATTCAGAATCTCAATTATAGAAACACCATTTTTCATCCCTTGTCCAAAGACACCGCCCTTAGAACTCGCACAAAGACATAGATAAAGGTACAAAGTAAACAAGAAAGTAAAGGTGGCATCATTAAAACTACACGTTGGTGGTAAAAAATGTAGGGGATTGTAGGGGACAAAATTAACAATGAATAGAAAAAGACCCTTATTTTTAACCGTGGGAATGTGTCGATTGACGAATTTGCATCTCTACTGTTATATAGAACTATTAAAGCTATTCAACAGCCAGCTAGCTGTGTTCAGCGGTTTCGTTCAGATTCGGTAATGAGTCGGAAATATTGTTATTGTCGTTATTGTTTGATGTTTCGTGTTAGAACTGGTTAGACGGCTCGCTTATGAAAATGAGACCATACGGGACGTTACAGTTTCAAATTCATTGCAGTGGGTCTCGTTTTTATAGTATATTATTAAGTTTATATAATTATAACGGTATTTCTATTCTCGGCTCTCATTCGTGAGGCCATGAGTTCAATCCTTGTTCTACAATTTTAAAAATTAGCTCGGCTTTGTAGGAAAACAAGAAAACCCACATGTTCGAAAATTTGAAAAAAAAAAAAAAATCTGGAGCCGGCTCGAAACCTCCATGATTTTACATAGTGATTTACTAAGAGAGGCCTCTGCCCTGCAGTGGGACGTTATATGATGTCATAAAATAATAAATGAGAATTATTAGAGAATATAGAGAATTAGTGATGGAATAGAATAAAGTGATGGAGAAGATATGTGTAACCCATTGATTTGTGAATACATACTAGATATGTTATACAAGCACTCTATAGCAGCTACTTGAAAGTATTAGTGTTATATGTTGAGTAGATCTCGATTTATTTAATTCATATGTGTTTTGAATACCGAACATTCTTATTACGTAGGTAGTAGGTACGAATTTTCAATTGGACCTTATATTGCTCCCCTCCTCATCTGCTTCACCGCCTCTAGAAGCTGCCAACCAGGTTTCTTTGATAAGAACGCATTATGTGCCATCTAGTCTATTCCCATATCGATGGTGTATTCGTAAGATAACAATAATAATATGAAGTCTAATTATCTTAGTCTATTGTTGCTTTTGAATTATGGCATAATGAAAATGCAGAAACTAAACGGTGTCAAAAAATTGATCTTAATAAATAACTAGGAAAACATTGTTAAGTTACAAATACCGAGGGCAATTACCCGAATAACGCACACATGCACAAACGAGTGAAAGTGAACCAGCTGCTCGAGGTTATTCATCACAACACATGCACTCGGCATATTGTTTACAACTTTTGACTATTAAATTGTCCATCTGTCCGTCTATCAACTGCTATTATTACACTCGATGCGAACACATTTATAAGCGGTAGCGATAGTCGTAGTGATTTGGAGTAATATAAAAATATTTTTTTAAATACTCTATTTTGTCTGTATCCTATGAAAATAATACTAGTTCAACTTACTCTCTATTAATGTTTCAAAATCATTTTCAATTTGTTTACTTCCCATAATAATACGATACGAGAAATTTAATGAACATTGAAGTCAGATTACGATCATAAATGCAGCATTGAAATTTAAAATTAGAAACTTACAGCATATAAAATTTAGGTATTTACTTACAGCTATATACCTATATCAGTGTTCTGCAGTGGATTAGGCTGATATTTAAATACCTAAACATTGTGTTATTACCTTTTTTTATTTAAACTTTATTGCATAAGTAGATGTCTTGAGGAGGAGAGTGCATGCTACAATCCAACAGCCGCTGGGCGCGCTCGATCGGCCATGTTACCCCTCTCTCACAGAAGACTACCTTGAAATGTACTGCATTTCCCACTTTACCTTATTTCCCTAGTGTATGTATGTGTTTCAGTAGTGAGTGAGATGTGCCAAAGTCCATCTCCATCCTATCCCTCCCCTTTCCCAACCCTTTCTCCAAACCCATTCCTATATCTCCAAAAGTAGGCAGGGCGTGCCAACGCTTGTCATGTTGGCCTAATGTTGGCATGTGTCGCGGATGTTTACGGGCGACAGTATCCACTTACCATCAAGTGGACTGTATGCTCGTCTGCCGCCTTCGTCCATATCGTCCATGTCCATATAAGGTCAACTAACAGTCAACTTAATATATTCGCATTTTCGCTACACCTTCACTATAATTCGTTTACTTTATTGACCAGTTAAGAGCGGCTTTGGTCAACAGTGCCACCAATAAAACAAAAAAAAAGAATTCAAAACAAAGACCATGTAGTTTGATAGATTCATATTTTTTTATTTATCTACTCTTTATCCGACTACAAAGAAGTAGGATTTGTCTGTTTATAAATTTGTAATATGGACTGTTTAACTCGCTCTCCGCTTGCTCCTGTATGCTCAACGGATAATTGTTTACAGTGTTCGCTTTCCAGCCGTCCAACATAAAATAATGTACAATACATGTTTGATACCATGATGTTATCTTACCAATCTTTCACACGATGAACACGCCTTGACTATGTCGCCGATTTAATACCAATTGTGATTTGTGCTGTATCTGTTACAATGAGGGGGAGAGTGCACGCTGCAATCCAACAGCCGCTGGGCGCACTCGACTGGCCACGTTACCCCTCTCTCACAGAAGACTACCTTGAAATGTACTGCATTTCCCACTTAATCTTATTTCCCTAATGTACGTACGTGTTTCGGTAATGAGTGAGATGTGCCAGAGCCCATTCCCATTATATCCCTACCCATTTCCCCAACCCTTTCTCCAAATCCAGTCCTATATCTAAAGGTAGGCAGCGCATCTGGGGGCGTGCCAACGTTTGTCATTTTGGATTAATGTTGGCATGTATCACGGGTGTCTATGGGCTACAGTATCCACTTATCATCAGGTGGACTGTATGCTCGTCTGCCGCCTTCGTCCATAAAAAAAAAAAAAAAAATTGTTTGTTCGGCAACAAATGGATAATAGGGAATACCTATGCATGTAATTTAAATTTCGTTCAAATATTTTTTTTCCGAACCTTTATCGACTGGACATTATATCTAAACCATTATTTCGTTATTGGATTCCTTTTTTATTGCATAAATTTATAAATGTAAAGTGCAAATTATGCGAGGGATATTCAAAATTGCGAAACGCAACGCCATTTGTTGAGACCAAATGTGACGTCAGATGCTGTGTCAACAGACTCTTATCGTAAACGTAGTGATTATATTCTCTCTGCGTATCGTTGATATTTTCGGATATTTCCAGTGTGTGATAAGAAAAATTTGCTTTTTCTCAGTCTTTAATTTATCAAGTGCAAATTCAGCTCCGTAGTTAGTTGAGATTGGTAAACGATGACTGAAAGTGGGTTTGTCAAAGCGCAATCGGACAATTTGCCGAGAATAGATGCATTTACGATGACATCGTTTTTTGCATCAAATCCAAATTTCACGGTAATATGATGGCTACAAGTTCATGCGAAGAAGCTGCGCAAGCAACTCTTGAATAAAATGATTCTTCGTTGTGGCATGAGCTTAGATACGCAAGAATCACAGCATCGAAAGCTTATGAGGCTGCAAATTGCACTGTTTTAAATGGAAGTTTAACTGAGTCTATAATGGGGGCAAGTAAATTAAAGGACACGGAGGCAATGAAACGGGGAAGATTGCTGGAATGAAGTATTAAAGAAAGTAGGACAAAACAAAATAAAAATTAAAAAGTGTGGTTTAAAATTAAATCGTAATTATCCAATTATGGGTGCTTCTCCAGATGGCGAAAGTGATGTTTACAGCATTGAAATTAAATGCCCTTCATCAGAAAAAGCCATGAGCCGATATATCGGTCCAGCAAATAGAGTGTCTTCCAAATATATGGCACAGGTACAACTACTGATGCACTTTTCTAACAAAGCAAAGGCTCTCTTTTGTGTTGCCCACAGTGATTTTGAGACGAGCAGAGAAGTTCGTATTGTAGAGGTAGATTACGATGAACAACTGTGTAAAAATCTTTTGGAAAAATGCATCCTATTTTGGAGTAATGCTATTTTTCCTAAACTGTATAAGTCAATGTGTTAATAACCTAATTTAAATAAAACAAACATGTTAATTCGAAATTATGTTTTTATTAAAATATCCTGTATATTAATTAAACCACAAGCTAAGATTATTACTTCATCTATGACAGAAATTAAATGATGATCAATACAAGCATGAGGAAGCAACATGTGAAACTCTCTTAACCTATTTATTACACGCTCGATATGTATCCTTAATGCCGCTATCTGTTTCGATTGTTTTACTTCGTCTTTTGTGCTCGGGGAGAACTTCGAAATTGAAGGTGGTCGAATAAGGGTACATTTTTTAGCTGTTAGCAAACTTGACAATTCTTTAAATCCCCTGTCAGCCATCACTGCTTTGTTACAGGGTAAACACTCCAAGTAATCACTGTCTTGAACGATCATAACATTTGTAGCCCTCCCACTATATCCATCAGAGATAAAATTGACCAAACCATCAGGCGTACACGAAATTAAATATTACAAGGTATTACATTTCTTGTATTGCGACCAAGTAAGTGATTGGTGGACTGCGTTTGATGGCTTCTCAAACTGAATTTCCAGGCAATCTATAATTGAGACAACATTTGCATACCTGGCCCTGAATGATATTGGTAATTTTTTGTAAATCTCTGGTGGGCTTGGCCATACAATCAACTTTTTCATTTTTTCTGCAATAAGAGGTACACTTTTGGCGAATATTCTGCTGATGCTGATTTTGCATATCCAAAATGTAATGCTAGTATGCTGAATGACTCGTTTAATTTTATTTTCTTCAGTGTAATCATTATATCAATTGGAGCAAGTGGGATATTTTCACTTAATAACTTTATCAAATAGTATGATTTTTTAGGTACTCCTAACAACATTTTAGGTTCTTTTCCGATAGCAGCTAACATGCCACTACGCATTAAAGTTTTAAAATGTTTTTCATCATCAGAGTCGTCTTCTAACCAGCTTGATTCAGATGAACAACTGCATGATTCAGAATTTAGGGTAAACACTGAAGAATGCGAAGGAGAAGAGATGATATCAGCTGGGTTATCTGCAAATAATTTTTTTTTCGACGCTAAAATAAAAGCTGATTTTAATGGTGAAGTTGCGGTATTCTTTGATGAAACAAGAAGCGGAGACAGCGCTACATTTTTCTTCGCGATAGTTAAATTAACATGAACACCTTTACTGCGGAACTGTGGTTTGATATTCACTTGTACGGCCTTGTCGCTATGCAAAATGTTTTCTTTATCAGAGACTTCAATACGGGAAGTACTGGGTCCTGCTTCACAATAATTTGGTTGTGGTGGTTCACAAATTTCTAAAACATCACTACTTTGAACGGCAGACTCTGAGACAGCTTCTTCGATTACTGCTAATTTTTGTCTCTTCGCAGCACCCATTCTCTTAACCGATGATGGAGCATTCTGTTTTTGGCACTGGAATATGTGAGGCAGAATTCCTTTCTTCAACCGTAATCTAACTTTTTCCCCTTCTTGTTTCATTATGTTGTATTCAACATTATTTTTCGGTATCCTCTGCTATCTAAAAATACAAAAGTATCCAATTAGTAAGAAAAATTGATCTTAACAGCAATAGATAAGAAAGTCGAGTGATCAAAATATCTGGGGTCATCTCTCACTTTTACTGGGGTATAGTTTAGGAACAAAACTACATTTTTTCATAGTTTTATAAACGTAAAAAACGATAGATGAAAGACAGATTAAACTTTTGTAAGCTAGGTTAGGTACATAGTTTTCTACTGCTTGTGTGATTAATATTCAATAAAAAAACTCGTTTCTAATTACGTAAAATAACACTAGCTATCTAAATAAAATATACTTACATTAAAATGATCTTCGCAACAATGCATACAAGTTGTTGGAGATAGTTCATCTCTTCTCATAACCTTACACCATTGATTCCGTATTTTCGCATGCCGCGGGACGGAAAAAAACACTTTATCGGGTGCAGATATAATAGTATTTTTGCACTTAGGCACAATGCAATACTTATAAACTGGCTTTTGAGCTTTTTCCATGGTTTAAACAATTATTACAATGAAAATATGTTTAAGTATGAGGAGAACACTGACAGTAAACAAACGCTGGACACAGCTTGTGACGTCATTTAAGGCGCGCGAAAATGGCGGTGTTTAAACGCCTCAAATTTATTCTCCGTTTTAAATATTTTTTTTAAATTTAATGGAAACATTTCCAACAGTATTTATATTTTTTATCATGCTAGGACGATGTAAACAATAGATTGAAAAAATAAAAATAAAAAAAAGACATGCATATACCCTATTATATTTTAGGACCCTATATATGAAGGTCTTGAAAGAAACCTATTAATTTTTGTAAAGTGATTCTTTTAGTTTATAACGTTATTTTTTATATCAATGGGCTAGTTTGTCGTTTTATCCACAGCGTATAAGATTATCAAATAATATACGGCGTAAGCATTACATGTATTTGTTAACACATAGATGTGTCAAAAATTGATTTAGATATGTTTAAGATAATGTCATTAAGATTGATATCACCTAAAGTATAAAGTGAATCCTATCATAATTTGTCTCATCGTGAGGATGGATATATTGTTATCTATGTAAGTGTGAGTTACGTATTTATAACGCTGAACAGCATTGTTTTAGCTTGGATATTCTGTATAACGCACTCCATATTATCTAGATTCACATTTTTTGACCTCTAGAGTCTCTAATCTCAGACGAAATTACTGTTCCTACAGTCTCATTTCTTCTTCCGGTGCCATCTTCGTCATTGAAGACTAGCGGTCAATCTGGCCGGAACACAGCGGATGCAAACAATGAACGGGGTGCTTTTTAATATACATAGTTGGCTAAGGTTTTTCAGTCAAGATGTTCGCCTTCTTATCGGCTTTCATTTGCCGATACCACCCTTAGATTGTTATCTGTAACATCTCGTATTTTTGGTTGCGTAAAACCCCGAGCCATAGGGGTAATGACTTCGTACTTAATGCTTACAGTAAGAATTAATTAAAGCTAGAACTTTATACAGTGATGAAATAATATATGCCGATAGACCGGATAGGCACTATAGGCCCAGTATGGACTTGGTCTAATTTTTGACAGGCCATCGATAAAAACAAATAGCCTTTGCTGTAAATGATAAATGTAACTTTTGTCAGTTAAATGGACTCGTGTAATACCGATAGTTCCACGAAGTTTTATTTTTATATAAAGAACATAATGTCTACCGCCGTCTACGATGCCGTGTTGTAATAACGAGTAGCTACGTATGACTAAGTCATCTAAGGCTTCCACCTTCTAACGAGAATGAGGCTTACAGATTGTAAACGCATTGGGTACTACATTTTAATATATATTTTTATTTAAAGATACAAAAATATCTGCAACTAAGTCTAAATTTCCTTATAAAAATATAGTAGGAAATATAATTTACACCTCCAAGATGTGCCACCCTCAGGACGCCCAGTTGTGTTTGATGCGGCCTTTCATTCAATATTGACGTTGAATTGAGGGTTTGGTCGGAAGAATTCTTCGAGTTGAGACCTGGGGATTTCTACCGCAGAAGATTTGAAAAATAATTGGCTACATGATTAGTCTACTACATGGTTACTCCATTCCAATTATGCAGTATTTAGTGAAGTAAAACATTTCATAACCCACAGTTATGTCCGTTTATAAACGCGGTTTTACAACTCGACGCTAAGTACGCCACGCTTCGTTAAGCATGAGGAGTCTGTAATGTGCAATGTAATGCTCTTTGCTTATTCAATTTCTGTACTGATGTGTTACAGTTGTGAAAAGTGGAACAAACAGAATATGGATTGAAAAATGATTCCAAAACATTCGACACGTTTATTGAACTCAATGTAACGTTTGTCATCTTGTGTAAAAGGTTCATTTTATGGCATACATATATTTCTTTGTATCGTCTCATCTGTTGGAATTAATGTAACATTTACTTTGGAGACTGCTGATTTTCACAGGATTTGATGCTCAGTCATAATAATCGTAATCGTATTATGGTAATCGTTCAATATTGTATTAGTGTTTATGTGGAGCCGAACCGCACTTGACTTACCAACTAATAAATGCATCTTTATGCAATAATTGGTTTAAGATGCTCAATTTTCTCATCGTGTATGATGCGGACAAAATAGAAAGGAGAAGAAGAAAATTAAGAATCTAAATAAATTATGGAACAGAAGCGTGGTGGTGCTCTTCTTCAAGAAAGGCGACAAGACCTTGTTGAAGAACTATAGGCCCATCTCGCTTCTGAGCCATGTTTATAAGCTGTTTTCGAGGGTTGTCACGAATCGTCTCGAGCGCAGGTTTGATGACTTCCAGCCTCCCGAACAAGCCGGTTTCCGAAAAGGCTATAGTACCATAGACCACATCCATACGCTGCGGCAAGTTATACAGAAGACCGAGGAGTATAACTTGCCATTATGCTTAGCGTTTGTGGACTATGAGAAAGCCTTTGATTCGATCGAGACTTGGGCAGTGCTACAGTCCCTCCAGCGGTGCCATATTGACTATCGGTATATCCAAGTGTTGAAGTGTTTGTATAACAACGCCACCATGTCAGTCCGAGTACAGGAAGGGAGCACGGAGCCGATTCCATTGCAGAGAGGTGTGAGACAAGGAGATGTCATCTCTCCGCAGCTCTTCACCAATGCGATGGAAGACGCTTTCAAGCTCCTGGAATGGAAAGGACTCGGCATCAATGTTGATGGCGAATGCATCACTCACCTTCGATTTGCCGACGATATCGTGGTCATGGCAGAATCGCTGGAGGATCTTAGCACAATGCTCGGAGACCTCAATCGAGTTTCCCAACAGGTGGGCCTTAAAATGAACATGGACAAGACGAAAATCATGTCGAATGTCCATGTCGTGCCCACCCCAGTTTCAGTCGGGAGCTCGATTCTCGAAGTTGTTGATGAGTACGTTTACCTAGGCCAAACGGTCCAACTAGGTAGGTCCAACTTCGAGAAAGAGGTCAATCGACGAATCCAACTCGGCTGGGCAGCGTTCGGGAAGCTACGCAGCGTCTTCTCGTCCAAAATACCTCAGTGCTTGAAGACGAAGGTCTTCGACCAGTGTGTGTTGACAGTGATGACCTACGGCACCGAGACGTGGTCTCTGACTATGGGCCTCATAAATAAGCTCACTGTCGCACAGCGAGCTATGGAGAGGGCTATGCTCGGGGTTTCTCTACGTGATCGAATCAGGAATGAGGAGATCCGTAGACGAACTAAAGTCACCGACATAGCCTCTCGGGTTAGCAAGCTGAAGTGGCAGTGGGCAGGGCACATAGCTCGAAGAACCGATGGCCGATGGGGCAGACGGGTTCTCGAATGGAGACCACGTACCGGCGGACGAAGCCGAGGACGTCCATCTGCTAGATGGACAGACGACCTCATAAAGGTTGCGGGCACCCGCTGGATGCAGGTCGCTGCCGATAGGTCTAAATGGCGGACAATGGGGGAGGCCTATGTCCAGCAGTGGACGTCCAAGGGCTGAGAAGAAGAAGAAGAAGAAATAAATTATCTGTGACTGGTAAGTCTTCAACGTCGTACATGATACGAACAAAAATTGAAAGGAGAAGAGGAAAAAGAAAGTGTAAATAAGCAATCTATGATTAGTAAGTTATTTAAGTAAGTTACAAATGACTCAGTTTTCGTCTGTGCTACTTTAATGTATTTTAATCAATCCTGTAAATAATCAATTTAAACCAGAATCAACGTGTATTTATTATATATACAATAATCAACTATAACTTATGTTCAAAATTCAACAACTCTCAAACTTTTACTCGTCTTTCAAGGTTTTATAATCATTTTTTAGAAAAATTAAAAATATCGTGATATCTCTGTGAAATAGTATCGGAAAGTAAAAGTCTAACGCTTGACCCGCCAAGTCACAACCGTTCGCCAATTATCGCCGCCATTCATGGGGTACAAAGCGATGCGCGAGTGCATCTCGTCATGCTCACTTTCTGTGGACACATAGACCTATTAAAACCCAAACATGGCCATAAATAAACAATTCATGTTTTTTAATGACATAAGTTCTCTCGGTTATTTCAAGGTTGGTACAGGAAGAGTAATAGTAATACTGTAATGTCTTATTGTAACAAATCATTTTAAGTACAATAAAAAGTAATAACAACAGAATTGGCAGAATGTGCGAATTGTACCATTGTCCATATATGAAGAAGAAATGAAAGCAGAACTTCCGCGAAGCGGGAGTCCAGCGACGTGGTGGAGACATTTTTAATAATTTAAAATTATTTATTTCAGTTAAACAAAAATAAGTTATATTGTTGATGCCCATTAAATGACCATTATATGCCCATTAGTATTTTTTGCTGCTCGTTTAATAATCATTTAATTCATTTGTTTCAGACCATAGTACAATCCATAGTAATTGTTAGTAGAAAACTAAAAATCTATGTTAGTAAAATATAATAATCAAAGAAATTCAATAAAACAATCACATTAATAAATCAAATTAAATTGCATTATACTTAATTAGTTAGAAATTAATTAAATTAACAGTATTATCCAGTGTTTTTAGTGTCAAATTTACCACTTATTGTTCTCAGGTTATTGTTGTCACTGCCAATGATCCTGTTCAGTAGGGAGCTTTAAAGCCTTCTTTAAAGCTTCAAAACCGTCCTTACGCGCCTCCACAAACATTGCAGAAGCACTGCAATACCGTGGCAGTCCCATCAGCATCCTGAATGTATTATTAATTGTACACGCAAGCCGTTGAGAGCCCTGCGTGTGCCTTATCCACAGGCCGGTCGTGTAAAGAGATTGGCAATACGCCTCGAAAAGAGTATTTTTTACATCCTTTGAACATCGAGCAAACCCGTGGACCAACATGTTGCCTCTGACCGCCAATGCCCTGCGCTCCCTCTTTATATCAAGATCGTCACTGAGATCTTCGGACACGATGTGATCCAAATATTTAAAGTTGCTGATGAGTGGTCAACAGCTTTAAGCAGAAAGGCTCTATTGTTTAAAAATAATAGAGAGAAAATAATATAAAAATATCCTTTGATCTGTCGTTTCTAAACTTAAATATGAGTTCTTCACTTTTCCCCGTGTTAAACCTCAGGCCGTGCTTCACGCAGACGCCCGCAGGCGCCCAATAGTTTCCTCAATGTACTGACCGACGGGTTCTGCAGCACCATATCATCCGCATGGTTAATGCTATTTACATGAAATCCTTCCACGTAATGCTGCCGAGCTCGACGATCAACTGGCCAATGTACAGCTTGAAGACCTTGGGTGAGGTCAACCCCCTGCCTCACCCACACTCCAACCCATACTCATCCGACGAGACGTCGGAACTTTGCATTTGATTCACCTGTTTCCATAACAATATTTGAAAAGCCTGATACATTCTAGCGGCATGCCCACATGCGCAAGCTTCTTCCATATGTAACTACGTGATCAAATGCTTTAGAAAGGTCCAGAAATCAGGCCTAAACAGACGTCTTCCGGTCAGTATGGTACTTGATAGTATGTTTCATACACACATTTGCATTATCGGTAGATAATCTTGATTCAAAACCAAATTGAATACCATGTAAACTTAGGTGTCTACCGCAGTAATTACCTAGCATACCGTCAAACACCTTGGCCATTATAGCCGTGAGTGAGATGGGCCTGTAGTTTCTTTTATCAGCAATATTTTCAGTTTCACTCTTTACAATCGGTACTATCAAGGTTTTCATTAATTCTTTTGGCAGATAAGAATGTCCAATGCAAAGTAGATAACACATTGATAACACATGGGGTACGTGTACATCAGCATATTTTAAATGCTCCACACTGAGTCCATCGTGTTCAGAACACTTTCCCCTGGTCATTTTACTAATCGTTTGAGCAACGTTCCTATAAGTAAATCTTATATTATCTGTGGTCTCAAAATTACACACCTCACTTGAGGATCCCAGCGGCGATCGTACCACAAATTGCTGTTTAAATAAATTTGTAATTTGAGTAGGATCATGCACCTCATCGACGCTAACCACCAGGCCAGGACTAATATTAATCCGATTTGTTTTCTTCTAAAAGCTTTTGAAATTATTATTACTGTGTTCCGTAGCTATTACATTCATTCTAATTTATTTGTTCCTGCCTATTTTGACACCACCTTAATTTATTTTTAAAAGTTAATATATAAGACATATTAATTATAACAAAATGTCAAATTATTTTGATGCCACATCTACATTTTATTAAGTCTTCGCCACGTTTGTATGCGGTCTGTTTTGTTTGTCGCGATGCTCGGGACTAAGTCATAAAAAAGCCGCACTTTCACGACTAACAATAATTATTCTACTCACAGTATTGTTCTTGTTATTATTTTTACACAATTCTCAGATCACAATCACACCGATAAAAATGAGATCGGCTTCTTTTCACAAACTATGTGAAACCTTCTATTGGATACGCCTATTATATGTACGATCTTAATAGTTATTGTTTAACACTTCTTGTAATTAATGATTACTCAAGATAGGAGATGATTTAATACTATTTTCCCTGTTATTCAGTTTTTGCTGCTGATTGCCTTCTGTTTTTTCATTCCCATCAGTACAGGTTAATTACTCGGGTATATTTAACAATCGAGAACAGCGCTCGGGTTCATTACGTACGAGTAGATTTAATGATTTTTAAGTACAAAAATTATGACAGAATCACTGAGGCAAAAAGTAGAGCCATCAGTAAGACGTCTGTGAGCATACTGAATTAGAAGTTAACAAAAAAAAAGAAAACTGAACCAAGTAATCTGTGATTGAACATCGATGGAAGGAAAAAAAAAACAACAAAAAGAAAAACTGCAGTTTCTGCGGATCTGTCTCTGCGAAAACAGCAGAGATAGCTTCGACTCTCGTTTGTGAGGTTATATCCCCGGCCCGTATCACGGTTTCCACTTAAATTATGGGTTAGTCGGCGGTGAAAGAAAACATCGCGAGAAAACCCGCATGGTCTAGAATTAAAAAAATCTGAAGCATGTTTATATACCACCCCGGGCTTGTGTGATGGATTATGTCCCCAAACCTCATAAATTATTATGGGAACTCTGTGCCCTGCAATAGGACTTTATAGGCTGATATAAAATATTTGCCCGAAAGTTGTGGAATGAAATGTCAGCCGAGAATTTTCCGTTTCACTTCGACATGGGGCTCTTCAAGAGAGCTGTGAACAGGATTCTGCAAGGACGGCAGCGCATACACATGTCCCATGACGTTACAAGTATACATGGGTGGCGGTGATTATTTACCATCATGTTGCCTTCCCGCTCGTCTACCAACAATTCTATAAAATAAAAAAAATCTGCTGTAGTTACTGCAAATTCCAAGTAGCAGCAGGTTGAACTTAGGTGGTATTCTGTCTCATTTTTTTTATAGTGAATTAGGCGGAAGATAGACGGTCCCATGTGATGGTAGGTGTTACCGCCGCCCATGGACACCTGCAACACCAGGGAGTATGAGGGTGCGCCGCCAATCTTGCAAAATCCTATTCACAGCTTTCTTGAAGAATCCCATATTGTAGCTTAATGGAAAGACCTCTTGAGGCAGTTAGTTCCACAGCCTGCGGGTTCGAGATATAAAATGATTTTTGAACAGAACAGTACGCGACACCCCCGTATCGAGCACTTCTGTGACGGGAGGTGTGATTGTAGAATTTATATCTATTTTGTCCGCAGTAAATCACTGTTTCTTAACATTTAGCGACGGTAAATGAAGTGGACATTCCGCAAATAAACGCAGTTATTAAAACTGGGTTTGGGCAAAATTACTCAGCAGTGACTATATCGCGACCGATTCAAATAGATCTCCCGTGGGAATAAGAAATGACCCCGAAATTATTAATTTTGATGATAGATTAAGAAGCCGTGATAAGAGAGGTGATAGATAGCTCAGTGGTTTTATTAGGCAAATATTGTCAGTTATTTTGAGCGAACAATATTGCAATAGCCGATTAGGCGTGTCCAACTGGGAAGACTGCCGTGAGAGAAGAGCACAGGCAGTGACTGACATTTGCCAAAGTCATTCTATCCCATGTTAAACCAACGAGTAAAGAGTTTAATGGGATAGAAGAAATCTCTTACCCCATTAAGATCCCATATAATAGTCCTAGCCTTTGAAATAATGGAAAGAAATAAAATTCCTAGTACAATCATCATATTCTCAATTTAGTATCCTTCCTCATTAAAATTCAATTCTACATCTTCAAAAGTCGCCGGCAAGTCCGCAGGCCTGCTGACTTTCGAAATTCTTACCTGTAGTTGACGTGTATAGCGGCTGGCCATGAGCTCCAGTATCCACTTCACCAACAGGTGAACTGTTAGCCCGACTGCTACATTCTTTCTATAAAAAGAAATATGACAAGTGGAGGCAAGCACAGGTGTACTTAAGCAATAACATGGCACTAAATATTTTCTAACTCAAGTATCTAGAAACTGAGTGGCACATTTGGTGAGGAAACTCTAGAACTGGAAAACATCCACGTTTAACATCCATCAATCATCATTGTAAATATGTATATACGCACGTAATGGATAATGAACAGAAACATTTTCGCAATTATAAAAGGAGGATTGCCCGTAGACCCGTAGAGGATTGTAGACGTACTTTTTCATCTCATCGGATTCTTTGCAACAATTAGTTGATCAGAACATTTTGTGTGAGAGCCATACCTCGATTACTTCTTCTACTCTATACACCTTCCCTTCCGGTTGTCGATCTTTTGGGCTTGTTGCATGCTTCTGATATGAACCATCGGCTGAGTATATTTGCTTGTTAGAATGCCACACCCGTGTACTACAAAAGTACTTAGGATAGCGTTTCCTCAGCCTCCAAGCACCCTCTGCACAAAAGACTACCTGTGGCACCTAAAACGGAGAGGAGTTGTTTAGTGGGCAGTGTCCTTTGGGTTCCTATTATTATACGAAGGAAGTGTATACGTATTCTGTTGTATAGGAGAGCCAGGGTAGGTACAACTAGGTTGGTGTTCGTATAGTGTCAGAGTAATGTAGAGGAATTCACGCATGCGCAACCAGGCACGCAAGTGGCATTTCATTTCCTGACTTTATTCGCAATCGTTGTGTAATATCTTTTGTCTACAGTCCAAATAGTGAATTTGTATCTACAATAGTAGATGGATATCTGAATCACGTTTAGTGACAGTAATTTTAATTATAATTTGTTGTAATTATTGAATATTTTTGTATTATTGAATGACGTCGGAATTTATTGACGTATCAACATGTTGATTTAAAGTGGTTTGATGACCACAATGTACTACTTATATCACACACGTGTAAGATGGCTCTTGACTGAATCTTAAAATGACAATACTGACTACTGTTTTATTAAAAAAATCTGGTGAAACTTGGTAGTCGGAGTAGTAGTTGGTATTCATTATTTTCTATACGTTTTAAAAAATTGTCGATGTGATTCATTCCTACCTAACATCATATAGTTTTTGTATATATAGAGTCAATTTCTATGAGTCTGAGATCTTTTTTTAAAGGTTTGAACTCCGGTTGTAATTCCGGAAGTAATGTGTACTCCATTTTGTTCATATTATATATATTTATATTAAAGAAATTCCATAGATAAACCCATTACAAAGATTACGACTTTTAAAAAATATGTTAGTTTGTATTTTCTTTTGTAACTGTAGTGTCTTATAATTGTTTTCCGAACAAATGTTTTATCTATCTTTTATTCTTATATATTTAAAAAATAACTTACATTTGAAACTCAGAAAAAATAGGAAGTTCTTTAAAAAAATTAATGTTGATACATAGATTAATAACACGTTTAACACTTTATAAGTTTACACGCAATGAATCGTGTTTCTGTAATTAGATATATACGAGTATTATATAAATATCGATATTTTATGGTAAACTACCTGTGTGATTTATTAATGACTTTCATGAAGTCATTATTCGAATATGCATTGAAACTTCATTGATGTTTAATTGTCATTAATTAATTACGATGACGATTAGCAGATTTGTAAAATTTGAATTTATGCGTACCAAAATATTAGATAAACATTATATCTTCTCGATTACTGATAGTTTTTTGTAATTACGATAGTTATATAGTTGTCTAATTAAAACAAATTAATTAAAATATTTACCGGGTTGAGGGAGAGGTCAAACCGAGATATCGTAGACCCACGATTTCTTTTTGGAAAAAATGTAACAGTCGATCAGATAGTAAGTGAATAAATACATCAGATAGTAAGATAGATAGTCGATTAGATAGTAAGTAAGTATGGAAAATAAGTAAATACAAATGGACATCAAAACAGAAACATATGAAGACAATAAAACTTTGTAGGTTCAGTTGCTTTAGTTCAAAGTTCAGTTCAAATAATCTAGGAGAGAATTACAGCTTTGATTTTAAATTGACACCAAACTGAATTGTGTTCCTGGAGATGTATCTAAATGAAAAAATCAGGTAATTAAATAATTTTATTTATTTTACTTATTTCTAAAATACTTTCAGTTTTAGTTATAATTAGTATAAATTCTCAGTTAGTTAATTGATTAATTTACTTAAACTTAATTGCACAAGCATTTGACGTGTACAAAGGTGGACTTAACGTTTTACGGCATTCTCTACCAGTCAACCACCAAATCAAAGAGAAAATTAAATAAAACGTAGGTACAGTTTTAGTTTAAATACACATACATACACATATAAATGTATTAACATATATAATATAGTAAATACATTAATTGTTAAGTTATAATACGTATACCAACCCAAGGCGCTAGATACTCGTTTTTTTAATAAACTTCTAAATCAATGAAAACGGTAGCTGCTTGTGTTTTTGATTTGATCTATGGCGCATGATTTCTTCCAGTTCGAGACATTTATCTGTTATCAATATCATGCAGGCGAACTAAATGCCTTAGAATGGGAGAACTGGGGCTATCTATCATATATATTAGTACTAGTATTCTATTTAAATTTTACACGTTTTTTCTATTATGTTATTAATCTTATCTTATTTTTATTAGTTTTTATCTACCCATTAGTCTTGTTCGAATATTGCATCGTTATCATTTACAAATAACGAATCAAATTAATAGTTATACCACGAAATCTGTCTGTCGTACATATAATTAATTCATGTAAAATTGATAGTGTGTTTGTAAAGAGATAAGTGTGAATTATAATACTTAGACTTTAAAATAAATAGTTAAATAAGTAGATGCAACGTCTCCTTTTAATGAAGGGACGTACTGATCTGTGCCCATTGAGTATCAGTACACGTCACACATACATAATTATGTAATCATACTATGCCGATCGATACGAGCGATAACAAAGTTTTTAAACACTCCCACAGAGGCTGCTTCAGTTCGTTTTTTTATGGGAAGAAGGCCGCGGAAGACCAAAGAGTTCATCCGGTGTAGTTGTAAGTGGATGAGCTACCCTGTGGAGATACAGGCACGAATTTGGAGAAAGGGTTAGGAAAATGGGGAACGATAGGATTGGAATGGACTATGACATATCTCATTCACTACTGAAACACGCACATTGGGGGAGCAGGATAAAATTGGAAATGCAATAGGTACACTTTACGGTAGTCTTATGTGTGAGTTTCTTGAAGGCCTACTCAATTGAAATGTTAACAACTTCTACACCAATTATACAGTCTGTAATCTAAACTTATAAATACTACTTTGGAATCACTTTCTCTTTAGAAGCTGAAACAAATGTCTAGAACTGGTAGACATGAATAAGTAAGGCGTGGGTGAGTACACATATTACCGGTTGAGTAAGCGTGCTTGTGTTGACATAATGGCATAGAACCAGTGCGTTGCTGTCTACCTACGCGTCTGTGAAGATAAGCTTACAATTTTTAGCTTATCTTACAATTTTTAATTTACGACTCGTAGAATTTGCGCGCATAGACGTTAGAATATGGTTAGTTTGATTTCCTTGAAAACTATAAATTGATCTGAATAAAGGCCTTTTCAGATTATAAGCGATACTCGCTGCAGACTGCGGTTACGATATCGGCGTGGGTAGGCGTCAATTTCTTCGTTCGGACATAGGCGATATTCGCTAGCCACTTCGGGCAGCGATATACCTCGTATAGCGTCGATACGTCACCTCATTCGTGTTCCGACACACTAATCGGAAACAGTATCGTTTATCCGAGCGGTAATAGGCGTGCCTAAGCGACATTCGCCCCCCCTGAGGAATTCATGCGACCTGCGGTACTTGTACAAAATATCCGATGGAATATCGCCTAGATATTGTAGCTTCCGCAGGCGAATATATCTTATATCTGGACAGGCCTTTAAAAGTACCCAAAATGTTACCCGACACAATTTATGTTAAATGAGTAACATGTCCAGTATTGTCCAGTTTCATTTAAATTCGTCTTTAAATCAGTGGTTTTGCGTGGTGCAGTGAGACAGCCAGACAATAATTCTAAAAGTGGTTGTGTTGAGCTCTGTATCATTCACACTTTACGCTGCAACGACTTTTCAAAATAATCTTTCATTTTTATTTTTAGTATTCAAAATTTGTATTTTACGATTTTGTTCACGCCTTAATTTACTGGTTTTATTTTTGTAGTAAAACTAATAACAAAAAAAAAACATATTCAGTTGACTAACCTAGTATTTTTTTTTAGCTGTGTGTTCAGCATAGTAAAATACTAAAATAGATTGCATGTGTTAGTTAAGAATAGTGATACAAATAAACATACTTATATTTTAGTTTAAATTTTCAGTAAAACTGGATCATAATTAAGTAGGGGAAAGTCCTCCAGTACCGGCCGGCATCCAGTACCGGTCAGTTGCAATTTCCGAAATTCTACAATAGCTGGCGCTGAGGCAGTTATCGTCATTTAAGTAATACGGTCTCACAAGTATATGCCTCGCGCGGTGGCGATCTGCCGCGATCGGCTTACTGTCACTGCGAAGATTTGTGTTGCGCGCAGTGAACGTACGATACACAACTAAAGTTCCGTGGGTGATTGCTGGAGTTTAGACGACGAGCTCGAGAGAAGTCAAACCTGGTATGTATTCATTATATATATAGCTATTATAAAATATGTTTTACTACAAACTTTATGCTTACATTCTTGTCTGTGGTCGAACATAATATTTTATTCCGTTCCCTACAGTACCGGCCACAAAATTGTCCTCCAGTACCGGCCACTGTTTAAGTTAATTTTTGTGTGGTTTTATTTGCTTATAGGTACACAAAGATGCCAGACAATGGAAGTGATGGTGAGATGAAGAAAAAGAAGGGCACCTGGGATCCTGCCAATATGCGTAAAGCCGTGGAGAATGTGCTGAATAATGAAATGAGTGCGCGTCAGGCCGCAGATCGTTATCAGGTTACAAGAACTACTTTAAATGACAGAATTAGTGCTATTAGAAATAATAAGAATATCCATTAAGCCAGCTATGTGTCGTTTTCACAAAACTTTCTCAGCTGAACACGAAGAAGTATTGGTAGAACATGTTAAGGACTTGGCAAATAGGCTAATGCTAAAGGCTAAAGACAAACAGGATTTTTTTTATCTTGTTTTCCAACTAGCCGAAAAATTAAAATTGCCTCACCAATTCAATAAAGAGAATATGTCTGCGGGGAAGAACTACTATTATTCTTTTATGAAAAGACATAGCGACTTATCATTGCGGACTGCTGAATCAACGAGTTCTCAGCAATCCGAGTCTCAATCTACCGCTGACATTGACCAATCGGTTGATAATTTTAAAGTAATAATTACAGAATTGTCACCGGTTCCTGATGCTTCGAAAAGAAGAGCTACTGCACGACGTCATAAAGCTGAAAGAAGTGAAATCTACACAAGTTCTCCATACAAAAAGGTGCTGGAACAGAAAAGAGCAGATAAAAAAAGAGTTGAGTCAGCTAAGCGAGGCAAGAGTTTGCTTTCAGGACAAGATGTCAGCAAGAAAGGCAAGAGTTTGCTTTCAGGAAAAGATGTTAGCAAGAAAGGCAAAAAAAAACAAAAAAGAAAACCAGAGTCCTCCACACAGATCGATTCAGGAAGAGACAATTTGTCCTTTGTGCCTTGAATCTCATGAAGAAGATTGGATACAATGTGGAAACTGCAAGATTTGGGTCCATGAGGCTTGTGCAAACATATCAGAGCTGTCAAACCAATATATTTGCGATTATTGCCTCGTATAAATGTTCATATTTTTGCTGGCCGGTACTGGAGGCCAAATTTTTTTAGTTTGAATTTTCTTTGTTTTGAAATTTTATTAATAAAGTTGATTATTTCTAAATATATCGGTATTTTATTATTTTTATTTACAGCACAAGAGTTCCTTTACTAATATCAGCAGGTATTAAAAATGTAACCTAAGGGATTTTTATTTTATTCTAAATAAACCTTAGGGTGACGGTACTGCCGGACTCTCCCCTACATATTATACAATAAGATTCAAAATATCCAATTTTTAGAACATTCAAACCCTGTCCTGTTAAAGCCTTTTCCTTTTCACTGCATTATCATAACAGATTAAGGAACAGAAACAAACGATTATAATTATAATCTGATAGCACTACGAGCTATGTAATAAGCTAATAAGGTATATTGATGGCGATCTTTATGCCATATGCCATTTTCTACCAGTCAACCACCAGATCAAACAGAAATAGAGACGCGAGTGCAATTTTGGTTTAAATATACACAAAATTAATAATAGTATACACAGATAAATTAATATTTTATTATACACATATATATTATATACCCTATATATGCATGCACATACTTGTATACACGATATAGGTACATACCTACATAAAAAGAGAGCAGAAAACTTATCTGTTTATAAATGTTATTAATTTTCAAAACAATTATGATTCATTAATAAGTAGAAGATAATTTTAATGTCACACGTAAGAATGTGTCATGTTTTACGAGAAACTATATTGTCGTGTAATCGCATCGGATTAATTAAGAACGATAAAATATATATTACGTAATAAAGGGGTCATCCATAAATTACGTCATACGTTAAGGGGGAGGGAGGGGGTCAACAAAGTGTGATATTGTGTGACAAGGGATGGGGGGGGGGACGAGTCATAAGCTTCGTGACGTCACATGTATAATGATACCTTCGGATTATCATTTATTCCTATCTTTACAAAATTCTCTAAATGGAGTAAATATGCATTCAAGAGAATCTTGTATAAGCTA
This sequence comes from Sesia apiformis, assembly GCA_914767545.1. Taxonomy (NCBI): domain Eukaryota; kingdom Metazoa; phylum Arthropoda; class Insecta; order Lepidoptera; family Sesiidae; genus Sesia; species Sesia apiformis. Next base: position 5,762,871 of record OU611963.1, read on the forward strand.
TTTAAATCAGTTTTTCGCTTAGAAACCTTAAAATTTTATAGCGATGGGATAATGGCTCTGCCAGGAAAATGGCGAAAGACAGTCGAATTAAATGGACAATATTCCGTTCAATAAATATTTATGTAATACAAAAAAGTCTTTATTATTTTCATTATAAAAATGACGCAAACTTATCCGACTACCTACAATATATACAATACATGTTTACACGCGAGAATTTCAAAAGTTATATTATATTAATCAGGTTTAGAAAATAGACTAAACAATAGGTAATTAATTAATAAGGTCAAATTGCTAACAAATAATTGTGTCACTCATTTTAACTAATGAACAATAATGAGTAAGCGCTGGGCGCCATTCGTCCCATCTATCGCGTCGACCAAGATTAATTTATGTCCCTGACTCATTGCCTCCGAAATATTCTTTAGAACGACTGAAATTGAGCCGATTTAGTCGCTGAGTCAGCTGTAAGTCATCAAGTGTTTTAAACTTCTACTCACGGTACTTCATAAGTCTTAAAATGATTGTTATAAGTTTGCATCGTGTTCGATAATGCCAGACTTCATGACCCATAGTGGGATTAAGGAATCCTGAATTATGATTGTTATGTAACCAGAAGTAATTGTTGTCAAGGTAAGAATTTGGTTTATATTTTCTAGTGAAATGATTAGTTAGTGTACCTAACTTAGAAGTTGATTATAAATCCCTTCGGAACATATCATAGACGGATAAAGACTCCTGCGCTACTTATACTCGTACAATGAGAACAGCAGAAGATCATATGTGTGGTGGCGGTCCTTGGGAAAGACTTGTGTGTAGCATTGGAGAGACATAGGCTGATGTTATGGTATGAACTTATAAACTTGAGCTGTTTCGCGTATTGTATTTTGATGAACTAACTTTTTCCTGCTCTTCAAGTAGTTATTTTACTGCCAATCTATAGGTACAGATAAATCCTGATTGACTGACTTGTCAACGCTAAATCAAAACCGCTGAAGCTAGAAACATGAAATTTAAACAACAGCTTCCTTTTATAACGTAAAAATTCCCAAGGAAGGAATTTGTATGAAAAAAAATATTTGATTATCCTATTAACTTGAGACTTGGTACATGATACAATAATTAAATAATTAAACAATACAATACAAATAATTAAACACGTGTTTTACCATTTTATTCAATTATTGTATCACCATGGGTACATGGTGTTTGGATAGAGGGCTAAATTTTGTTTAGAATCATAGCCAGTATTTCCATAAGGGTATGATGATGTGTAGAACGAACCCGATATACCACTAGCTCCAAATATTGAAATGTTAACGATACATCATTCATAGATAAGTGTTAACGTAAATAAACTTATAAATATCTAAACATCCGCTTCCGAATAAGAGAACACAATAATTTCACTTTTATCACGTGTTTATGATTTTATTACTGCTTCTAATGTATACGTGACGACAGAAAAACAATTTTTTTCTAATTATTTAGTTATAGTTTTTTTTCTTTTATAGTAATATACCTTCACCCATCAATTTTTATTGTTAGAAGACTGAAAGGATCGGAAGCAGTCTGTATTTTAACGTAATTGGTTTTAGTAAGAAACTATTATAATAAATTTAAAGTATTTGTAGTTTGAATGAAATTCTTAGAAGAGTATTTCTTTCCAAATTCTTTCCGTTGAGCTTACTTTCACACGATACGGTTTTATTTTATACTAGTTACTAGAATAAAACTAATAGTTGGTTATTTTATACTTATGCGCTAGTATAAAAATTGAATTGCGATTTTCTAGGAATCCAAAACATGTACTCACTTTTAGATTCCTAAAAGTGAAAGAATTTTCAAAATCTGTTCCGGAGTTTTTTGGCTTACCTCTTCTATATAAACAAACTAAAAAAAAAAACCAAATTGTCTAGATTTATGATATTAATCTTATTGTATAATGTATAATAGGTCATATAGCATTCGGCTTAACGATGTTCGATCTCCCAATATAAATTGTCAATTAGAACTTTGAGATTTTCGGAATTTTTACTTAAACACATTTATCTATTAAACGGGTTTTAAAGCGTACATTTACTCTATCCTTTTTCTGTAATTTTATCTTATTCCCGCAATGTATAGAAAACGTGCGTGTTTCGATAGTGAATGAAATAAGCTAGAGCCCATTCCTTTTCCTATCCTATAAATTTCTCTAAATACATTCCTAAATTTTCAAAGATAGACAGCGCATCCGGGGACATGGACTGACTGATGTTGGCATATATCGTGGATGTCCAAGGACTATTATCAACTTATCATCACGGACTATCTGACCGTCCGCCATCTTCTTTAGATTAAAAAAATCAGTGGCCCGGATCGGGGTTCGAAACCGGTTTTACAAATGTGAGTCTCTTTATACGACAGGTGGCCAACTTTAGAAGTGTTCTACTTAAAAAAAAATCTCACCTCTTGCGATCGACTTAATTGTGCCTTCATTTCTTGTCAACAAAATGAGATAATTTGATAATGTCAACCTTATCCAATTAAAAAAAATTTGATACCAGTCAAAATTTTAAATTTCCTTTCGCAATCGACTTGTTGGCCACCCCTGTTATACGGTGTACCCATTGCTAGTATCAATTCACATATTACAAAATAATTTTCTGAATAAACATGATATTATGTTCTACAGATACTCGTACGTATAGATACGCAGCCTAATACATTTAAAGTGAAGCAAGCAAATGACTCACACCCGTTACTTCATAAACTTCCTTAGAACTTAATCGAGCCGCAATAAAACATGTGTTTTTTTCTGGCACTCCAATAATTCCTAACAATGCTTGACGAACAAATGTAGAGGCTTGAAGTAATCAATCAACTGGCTTTAATAAACTGCTACCTCATTCGAATACCGTAAACTATTTGTACAATGTCAAAATACGGACATTGTAAGTACATTTTTTTGCAAATATAACGGTACCAACCTACATTTGATTTGGTACAATATAAGTATGTACATATGACATGGTGATGCTCATATTAGACCGTTATGTATTCTACGTATGTATACTCGTAGTTACAGATAAACGCTCTTGTTTGAAAGATAAGGAGATATCACCACAAATAAAATTTGTTAATTTAGCCATATTGGCCATAATTTGGTCACATTTAGCCAGACTGGCTGCAATGACTTGTATTTAATTTTGTAGTTGACAAAAAATGCGTTAAAGATCATTCAGAGACCTTGAATTTCAGCTAAATAAAGACAGAGACAATGCCGGCAGTAAAAAGTGATAAATATAACTAATATGTATTATTAATAAATATAACTTTATTTAAATGAAAGCCACAAAGAATTAGATTAAGAATTCGTACACAAATTGGATCACTAACTATGTTTATAAGCGAATATATGTAGTACATATATTGAAAAGTAAAAACGATACAATACAAAAAGTAAAATTTGGATAAGAAGACAAAATTATTTCCAACTATGTCTATAATACTACAGTAAAAAAAAGCTAATTTTGATTTTGTTTATACTTATGTAAACTCAAAAGTGCTGAACGGATTTTGAAAATTTTTCATTTATAAATGTTTGGTTTCTTTAGGAAATCGTTATGCCATCTGAGCGACATCAGGGCGGGTCAGAACAGAAAAGAGCTATAACAGAAAAGCCATATAGTTAACAATATCGAATCTCTTGTATTATTTCACTATAATTATGTGCGCTATGTCAGAATCATTTAGATAGAGTATTCATATCGCTGTCAAAAGAGAACCATTCCTCGAAATATACGCCCATAAGTCTGACCTTTAATTCAAAGGAGAAAGTAAATTTTATTATCATATTCCGCTGTGCTTCAAGTACTTTTAGTAAAATTAAACAAATCTGTTTTAGATTAATATTTTTTTTTTATTAAAATGACTTCGTCCCCATAGCCCATGAGAATGCTGAATGTAGGTCACCTCATTTGTCAATCACCATCCATTGTGCTGGCCCAGAATTAATTGTCCACAGACATCCCCTATTGACCTATTTGAGGCAAACTAGATTTGGGACGAAAAATATGGTGACACAATTTTACACCGAATACAGCAAGCAGTATTTTTGTTCCATTTTTGTCTGTATTTCAACGCAACAAGATATACTAATGTAATGTTACGCTTATGTAGACTGTTTCAACAAGTGTGCTCCATATGAGTTTCGTGATGATTACTGATCATTTAACTGTAAGTAAGTAAATTAGTAAGTAAGTACTTTATTGCACACCAAAGACTACCGTGAAAGTGAGACAAAAGTTTAAATAAATAGGTATATAAAAAAGGTAGTGAATAAATAGATAGTAAACAGATAATGTATACGGAAACGAAACACGATTATTGTGAATTCTTCAACATAACACGAAAAACTGAAGACTAAACAGAAAATATCGAACAGAGAAGGGAAACAGCCATATCTATTACTGGGGACAGCCATGCAAATGTTTGTAATATTAAAAATACAAACTATATATACAAATATTTTGTATGTCGAGTGCCATCGTTTCATTAACGCTAGTGGTGGCAATGGACAAAGCAATAAGTCCCGGTTTGCAGTTTTTCATTGTACGAATACCGGGAACTTTTAGGGTTTAATTATTTTTATCCTTCAACCATGGATGTAATAATCTTTCTTTTCTTTCATCCTTTTCTATAATCTTGTTATTGGTTTAATCCTATATTCCGTACTTTCTATTTTTGTGACGTCCTTATAGATGTTTTCAATATAATAAAAGAACAACTGTTTTTTTTTCTAGTTTACCGGTTCTTACCAGTTTACCGAAGGGCGATTATAAAAAGTGATGTTATTGAAATCAGGTTTGAAAGATGATAAACGATGTGTTTTTTATAGTATACTTCGTCTAAAGTAGATGTAAAAGAATTATCAGTTTAACTTTTCATAGAGTAATGGAAAGGAGTCAAAGTAGTTAGGGAAAACAAAAACTGTAGAAATAATACAAGGGTCGAAAATAATCCTACGCCCTCGTTCCCAAAGGGTTATGAGATGAGGAAATCTCCTTGTCCCACAGCCTATAATCACCATCCTTTCAAATGCAAGCGTGCCTTCAAATCCGAGGGCGTGCCAGCGTTTGCCATTCTGGACTGATGTTGGCTTGTATCGCGAATCTCCATGGGCGATACTATCCACTTACTACCCGGTAAAAGTGGATAGTAGACAATCTGCTCAACTACTAGCTTATTTCTATATAAAAAAAAAGACTGGAAACCGAAAACCCTTAAAGTTTAATTTTATACTTCTATGTTATTCTTAACAAAGATAAAAAAATGTTTACGTTACGTTATTCGCAAATGATGAATGCGAGAATTTATAAATGCATAGTTATTATTAACTTCTTATTAGAGATCAGTACAATCCATTAGATGAGCAGCTGTCTGCGGTTTCGCGTGAAATTAGAGTTATATTTATGAAAAGAGAACCAACCATTCTTCGAAATACCATAATTCTGACCTTATTCTGTAGCAGAGTTATTAGGTAATAAATAGACACTAACTTTCGCATTTACATCATTAGCAAGGAACATCTACACATATATAACGTTATTGAAAATGAATACAGCTTTATAGACCACAATTTAACAAGTGAGCAAGACAACAATTCACGGCTCCCTCTCTGACTACAGAAGATGCGTGTTTTATTTAATACTACCAAATTAGCAGCTGGAATGTGGCCGTGTCGAATGATGGGTGCACCCTCACAACTAGTAATTCAATCTTTACAAAAAACAGCTTGGACAATGGAGATAGTTGGATAAGAAAAAAGATCACAAAGGATACCGAGGGATGATACAGGTAGCGGGGTTGAAAAAGTTTATATACGAACTCAGCTGAAATGCTATGGTGCGAACATAAAATATGGCTGATGTTAGAACGTGAAACGAAGGGTCGAAGTGACCGTTGCAGATGAAAATATTTTTAAAGGTCCAAATAAGTAGATTCAAATAAAAATATATTTGGAAAACTGAACTTGCTTTTATTCTTACTGATGAAAAAGTCTTTATAAAGGTCCACCAACACTGATATTGATTCATCAATTTCTAATTAAGTCTTCTATTAGGAAGAGATGATGTCTAATAGTCTATTATTAGAATTGAAAATACATATCATCATATATTCTGTATAAGATTAGTTTTTATAAAATTTGTAGTATTATTATCATAGTAGTTTATGCCATAAACAACTTATTATTCTAATAAGTTGTACTCATGCCTTTTATGTTTAAACAAAGGTCACATTTTCACAAGTCTACCGGAACAAATTTCACCGGAACAGAATGAAATATTTACATATACAACAAATAAAAAAATGTCATTTTAAATTATTGAAATATGTTAATATTGAAGAGGTTTATCGATATTGAAATTGTTAACTAGAATAATATGATGACATTTGTATTACATATTAATTTTAATATTCGCACGATTTAATGTAATCAGATTTTGAAAGGAGCCATTCACAATAATTACTACTTAATATAGTAAACCAAAATCCCAAGCAAATAAAATACCATTTCATTTCATGAGATAAACTTACCATTTTGTACATCTCTACATGTTGTATGTTGTTTTTGTATATCTATAATACATGTTGTATAAATTGTTTTTATGTTTATGTGTATATTAAAAACAAAAAATAAAAAAGTAGACACGTCTAAAATATTAAATAATACTTTACCTTGTTTAAACTGGTTATTACTAAATTATTATTAAAATAGCCGAAGTCAACAATCTCAGTCGCTTTACAAAGCAACATTCACTATCATACGGAAGCCAAAAAAATTAATAGAATAGCTATCAGCATCACATGTGAATAGATTACGATGGATATCTAAACAAACACAGTATCAGTTTCAATTTAACTCGGTCAGTGAATGCACTGGCCTTGAACGTGACTGGTTACTTTTTTCGGATGGTCACAACTCACAACTTGCAATTCACTAGTGCAAGGTTATCGATCAAATGTTAGAAAAATTGCCATTATGTAATAAACTATAACACGTGTGGTGTAGGTTGAGATTAGAATGAATAATTGTGGTCATGGTGTCGGTTTGAAGGTTACTTATGTCGTGTAAAGATAGAATCGATTTGTTAGTGAACGGTGCGTGAATATTTGTATTGAACCCAGTCGCTAGTTGCGACTGAAGAACTGAAGACGTATATAATGAAGAACTTTGAAGAATCTTATATCTAACATAGGCAAGCGCCAATTTATGTTATGATCATGCAGGATCTGCCCATGGAGCAGATTTTCAGAAATATTTTATTGACGAAAACTAATATATCCCAATTACAAAGTATAATCGCCGCCTTGCTGTCAGGATGAAGGAGGAGCGCTAATATAGATATTGAAAGCTATTTTTTCCCTAATTGGGGATTGTCAATTGTACCTACACCATATTATGTCCATGGGTATTTTACCGAAATTGTGTTGACAAAAGTGTGTTTAGGTATGTGTTTAAGTTTTTGAGAATTTTCATTGAGGCTGTTTCGAATCTAATTACGATGCAACTTTTCTATCTTCATACGAGTAATATATTTAGTGTTCATTATGTGATGTATATAGCTTTATGTTTGTAGATATAACTGTCCTGTTATCCTGTTTACTTGTAGCAGTTACATACAGTTACGGATTTAGTTACATCAATTTAACCTCTGAACGTCTGGTAATTGTTCAGACAATTAGTTCATCAAGTTTTTAACTGCAACTTTTGTAGTTACTGATTGTGTAATCGGAAACAAATTCCTTTTCATAATTCGTCCAATTAGCAAGCAATTTTAATTGTTTTTTTCATTTATGGTCCAAATAATGAGTTTATGACCTAGTACCTACTTCTTGGTTGGGCATATGTGAATCAAGCAGTTATTATATGTATTATATCCTTTCTCCTTGTATCGTAGATCATACGACTGCAAAAGCAGATACTCATTTGTAATAAAAATAAAACTATACAATAAAAATACATGAACATGAACCTAGGCACCACATCCAGCCAGGTCAAGTCTGTACCGGTCAAACCGCTACACTAGGGGAGCAATTTTTTTATAGGAGAGATGCTCCGGGATGGGAAAGGACGATCGACTAGTCGCAACCGGTCGACCACAAACAGCCGGCTATGCAACCCTGAGCAAATCTAGGAAGTTAAAGACGGGTATAGTGATGAGGGATTGAGCGTTGATGATTGTTGATGTTATTATATTACATCCTTTCTCTTTGCCTCGTAATTAAATTAATACAATAAAAATTGATACGAAATACTATCAAATTGTATCTATGGAAAGAGATAAAAACTGACCCAAGTCTGCCGTAGTATATAATTATAATATAAGTCCCGAGTACATCACTGAACTATCATAGAAACTTAATCATTAAGTACTCACATTTTAAATTAATTTACTCAATGAGTCATCATTTTATGTTTTGTTCGCATAAGAGGTTCTCAAAAAGACAATAAAGACAGATTCTCATAACGATAGATACTGCACCGTCAACTCGAGTATTTGACATGAGTTTGAATTATCTTGATCCTCATTGATGAAGGCTCCCATAATGTGGTAAATAAGAACTATCAGTGTAAATTCAGTGTAATTTTAAACTGTTTCGCCGATGATATTGCACTGTCGGCAGCAAGTTTACCCGTTGAATCCCCTTAAGAAATAAGGGGTAGAATCGAATGATTTTGTCGTCAATATGTTGTAGACTTTTTTATAGGAAAAAAGGCGGCAGACGAGTATACAGTCCACCTGATGGTAAGTGGATACTGTCGTCCATAGACATCCGCGATACAAGCCAACATCAGTCCAGAATGACAAACGTTGGCACGCCCCCGGATGCGCTGCCCACCTTTGCAGATTAAAGAATGGGTTAGGAGAAAGGGTTGGGAAACTGGGGAGGGATAGGATGGGATGGGAATGGGCTCTTTCATATCTCACTCACTACCGAAACACGTACGTACATCGGGGAAATACGATAAAGTAGGAAATGCAGTACATTTCAAGATACGCTTCTGTGAGAGAAGGGTAACCTGGCCAGTCGAGTGCGCCCAGCGGCTGTGGGAATGCAGCGTGCACGCCCCCCCTACAACGTAACATTTTTGTTATTTTACTAACGACCAACGTTCCAAAAGAATGCTATTTAAAATTTATAGCAATACTACAAGCAGACGTTCATTAAAGGAAATACTTGGCAGTCCATTTATTAACGTCCTGCTGACACATGCAGTATTTTCGGAAGCACTTCTCGAATCTTATCTTTCTTATTCATTAGGGCCACGACATTCCTTGCTCGTTTGTAACAATATATTAGACAAACATCCGGTATAAGCAGACAGGAATTGAGTGGTGATATTGCCCAACGATGTATGAATACAATTTTATCTAACAATAGTAAAACATGTCAGCTAGTAGCGAGTGTTTTGCAAGAGAATGTACTATTTCACAGCATAAGTAAGATCGTGTGGAGGACGCGAATGGCAACCCGTGCCTCGCGACCTTTGCAGCCAACTCAGCTGACATTTCAACTAGCTATTATAGGCAAAATGTTATTAAGTATTAACATCAGGCCTTGTGTTTTAAAAACAAAGTGACGGTTGCAGCGAGCCTATAAACATATCACTCTTGATTGGATATTACACAACGTCATGTTCGGACACTGCTATTGTTAACAAGTAGGGGTTTCATAAGCCATAAACGCGGTCGTGGCTACCACGACGAAATGAAACAATAAAGTATAATAGATACATTTCATTTTATTATATTAGGTATTTTTATAACAATACTTTTAACAGTCTTAAAACGAACGACTTAGCAGTCGGCGGTCAACACCGTGAAACTATCTACAGTGGTATGTACAGTCTAAGCTACAGACCATAATAATATAATATAGTCTGGGGTTTAAGCACAGGTGAGTGAGACAAAGGCGCGCGGCGCGGGATTTGGTGGCGCGCTGTGTCTTTGTGCGCCCGAGCAGGCGCCCGCGCCGCGCGCCACCGCTTCAAAGAATTGTCGAAGGTCGCTCACAGACCGCGACGGAGGCGCTTGAAGATCATGCAACGAGGCAGACCTCTGCGGTCTGTCAGGCGCCACTATCGGCCGCGCTAGATGCTCACTACTTCGCGTCAAATTCCCAGCCCTCTGTGACAACGATTCAAACAGCGCCCTACGCTCCCGCACGGGAACGTATTGAGTCTCGTGTGTCTTCGGCGAACAAGACCTCGCTCGACTCTCTAGTGAGGCAGTCTTTCTTTTAGCCGCTTCCAAAGCGTACCGGCCCCGCTCTACGCCTCCAACCGTACCCTCCCAGCGTTTGAGGTAACGGCGCCCTTGCTCCATATCCGTGGACCTGGCGCGCGGCAGCGTATGATGCTGCGTGCTAGAAGTCAATTTGCTACAGTTATCACATTTGATGACTTCGGCCGTCCGCACCAGTGCGTCAATAACGTCTGTAGATTTCAATGCATCAAGGGACAGGGAGAGGTCGAGGCTACGGTCGGACGACGAGTCGTAGTCGTCGTCCTCAACGACGATGCCCTCGTCCGTTGCGGCAGGCGAGTGGTCCCTCCGGGGTAACAAGGTTTCTGGTGAAGTTAAAAGTCTTCGTCGGGCTCTTGGCGGGGGTCTGGGAGGGAAGGCAGGTGTATCCTGTTGAGGTGGCTCCTTCTTTGGTTCCTTACTGGTGTCCGCTGCGGATAAAACGTCCAGAAAGCGAACCTGTGGTAATGGTGTCTGTCCGAGTATTTCGACACAGAGAGCGCGTACCCATTTTGAGTACTCCGTCGCATTGCAAGTCTGTAACAATTAGAAACAAGAATTTATGCTCGAGGAAAGACCTGATTGACGATTCTACTTATTTGTATGTGTAAAATAAATAACGACTCAATCATAAGAGACTAAGAAAGCGAGTAAATATTCTATAACTGTACAATGAAAAACGAAGAAGTATGCAAATTTTCAAGGGTGACATCGGATCTTGGTCTTGAAATAATTATATTCATAGGCGATATCTTTCGTCAAACGTGTTTCCTTTACGTGTCAACACCTTCGCCCATCTAGCCCTTCACATGGTAAACTCCCCACGAAAAGGTCGCTAAGTACAAAGGCCATGATTTACGGGTGTTTCGCTTTATTGAGGTCTATTAAAGAGCGAATCGTGAGAAAGATGGCGTCTTGAAGGGGTTCCACTATGCGCCTTTTAAGACGTTACTTGTTACTTTACTTGTAACAGCTAGGTGACCTTTGATAGCAAAGACGCTTTTATAAGAAATCCGTTATTGAATTTTTACATTTCAACCGCCTTTCGTTAATGGATACCTTTTATCACTTGGTTTTTTCGGTCCATTGCTTTACTGATACAGATGTAGATACCATCTACAATAGGTACAAGCAGTGCCATAAAATACACCTAAGATAGCTTATCCGTAGTTACAGTTAATCTTATCTACAAAACAAGTTTTGTACGATAAATTGAGGGTGTTGGTTTCATAACTCCAAAAATAACTTCAATTGTCTAGCTAATATTCAGGATTCAGAAAAAAACGCTGACATTTCCAATTTTGGGTTCAACCATTTGTTTTCTGCGTTCACATTCCAATCCTTCATTAAAAGCCATATCTGAGGTTATATGCAACAAAAACGTCTAATTATGTACAAGAGTGATCGATATTAGTTATGAGTTTGTGCCATAAGGATCTTTAAAAAATCGAGAAGTTTTTAAATTTTATTTTATTTTTTTAAAAACTAGAAAAGAAAATGCCACCTTTCGAAACTAAGATCCTCAATTATTTTACTATGAAAAAGCCTACTTATAAACATGGTCCAAGTATTGCTACAGCTATTTGGTTAAAGACCATAGAAGGTGCAAATCACTAGTTAGTATTTAATAGTGCTAATGGAAAGTTACTCCAGTCATTCTTGAGGACAATATCCATTTATCTTTTTTTTCCAATACGTAAAGGTGCCTTCTCCATATTTAAGATAATAAAGGCACAATTGTATATGAAAACATTGTCTTCTGCAGACAATGACCAGTGGCTGTATACGTGACCACACATAATTACCTCTTTAATGTCTACAAATTAGTGAAGAGTCGGTTGCGAGAGTCACGAGTTACGAATGTAAGAAAATGAGTTACTCTTAATTCGACATTCATATTATGTCAAGAAGGACAAGAATATATTGCTTGGATTAGACAAGGTAAAAACGTTAACGATATTTGAAAAGCCACCATTATACAGTGAATACGCTATCCTGTTGATCTCTTAATTGGCTAGAAGAATGAGCCTACAGATAACAAGCTATAAGAGACTTCTAACTCAAGAGTGATACTTAATGTTCTTCCTCACTGTGAGGGAATGATATGAGTATCTTCTAAACTATTGCACAAATATGCATAAAGACAATTTGTAATGCACGCGCGTGAGAATGAGTTATTGCTTTTTGATATGGGCGAGCGCAACTAATGGCTAGCGACGATTATATAATTACTATTTGCTGAGAATATTGTTTCAAACATTTATTAACCATAATGGATATTGTTGCTGCTTGCTACTGATAGTTGCTTCGACACCATTAATGTCTAGGATTTGTTTTCTTGATTATTAAAACTAAATCTGTTGCAGTTTGAGAACAAGCAATTGCGATGTCTATATAAAATTGTGGTTCCACGGAAACTACCTCTAGAACTACCAAAGAAAAAGATTTCAAATAAATAACTACGAGGGCGGAGTGATAAGTCTGGTAAAAATGAAAGAAGGAATCAACTTTATTTAAAAATTATGATTTATTTTTCAACGTAGTTTCCTTCTAACTCAATGCACTTCATCCAGCGTTTCTCTAGCTTTTTGATCCCTTCCATAAAATACGACTTAGGCAACCCTTTGAAATAGGCATTGGATTCGTGTATGATCTCCTCGTTGGAGCTAAATCTTTTCCCACCGAGCCATTTTTTTAAATTCGGAAACAGAAAATAGTCGCAAGGAGCTAAATCTGGCGAATATGGTGGGTGAGATAGCAACTCATATCGCAACTCATGGATTTTGGCCATGGCAATCGCGCAAGTGTGCACTCGTGCGTTGTCTTGGTGGAAGAGGATTTTCTTGTTAGCCAAATGCGGTCGTTTGTCAGGTAAAATTTTGTTAAATTGGTCCAATAAATTGGCATAATATTCGCCATTAATCGTTTTACCCTTCTCTAGGTAGTCAATATGGGTTACCCCACGTGCATCCCGAAATACTGTAGCCATCACTTTATTGGCCGATAAAACTGCTTTGGCCTTCTTCGGAGCTGGTTCGCCCGTAGCAATCCACTGTTTCGATTGTTGCTTAGTTTCTGGTGTATGGTGGTGGATCTATGTTTCGTCTACCGTTATAAAACGACGCAAAAATTCAGTTTTATCCCGTTGAAACAACGCCAAACCTGCCTCCGAAGTGGTAACTCGCATGCGTTTTTGATCAACAGTCAGTAAACGCGGCACCCATCACGCAGAGAGCTTCTTCATATCTAAATGTTGGTGTAAGATATTGCGCACACGTTCGTCTGAGATGCCTACTATCTCGACTATCTCGCTCACTTTTACTCTTCGGTCATTCAACACTATATCATGGATTTTAGCGATCATCTCTGGTGTAGTGACCTCAACTGGGCGTCCTGGGCGTTCAGCATCACTTGTGCTTGTACGACCACACCGAAAATCCGTAAACCATTTATGAATCATTTTAATCGACGGAGCAGAGTCCCCATAATATTTATCAAGTCTTTGTTTCGTTTCCGTAATAGGTTTTTTGCGCAAAAAATAATGTTTAATCAACACACGAAATTCACTTTTCTCCATTTTTGCGAAAATGCGTTTAATTGTTTTTATTTAATGGCTGTCAAAAAAAAACTAACCGGCGGTACTGGCTGAAAATTTTAATTTAGTCCTTCAAAAGAGTTGTGAACATGGAGGTTTCATGCAATTTGCGATAATTTTATTCCAAAATAGATTTTTACCAGACTTATCACTCCGCCCTCGTATTTTAAAACGACAATGATATTTTATTATAAATGTAATTTCTCTCATAAGATTAGTCTTATATTACAATATTGTCATTGTACCTAGACTGTTGGTGTACCTTATATTTATAACAATAGGTAGTCGGAAAAGTTCGTGGCAATTTTGAACGTATGACTTTAGCGTGCTATATATCTGGCAACACTGTTGATCACTGGCGGGAAAGCAATATACCGTTTGACAGCTGACTTTTTTGTAATGGCGACAAATTGAAAGTACAAGTTAAAAGCTTCATCATTTCAGATTTTTTAACAATTTTAAAATGATAGTTAATGAGGAGAAAATTAGATATGTTTTACAATTATTTTTTCGACAAGCGTATGTATTATGCTTCTAGTGCTGGAAAAGAGATTTGCGGCGTTTACAGAGAAGATGCTTTATCTAAAACTACTGCACAAAAATGGTTCAGCCGATTCAGGTCTGGTGCTTTTGATGTATTGAGGTATTGTTTTGAGGTAAATGTTGATGTATTCATTGAAAAAACTGAAGCAGGTCGACACATAAGCAGTCAGCAAATTTCGGAAGAGTTTAGCATTCACCACTTCAGTTTTGGATCACCTGTATAAACTGAATTTTGTAAAAAAGCTAGATATTTGGGCGCCGCGTGATTTAAATGGATTTAAATCCATATGCGAGATGTTGGTAACAACGATAAGAAGTGGATCACCTACGATAACAGTGTTCAAAAAGGATCTTGGTCTAAGCGAGGTGAGCCATCACAAATAGTTCCAAAGGCAGGCCTCACTCCGAACAAAGTCATGTTATGTGTATGGTGGGAGTGGAAAGGCATTGTGTATTACGAGCTTTTGCTACATGATTAAACGATTAATTCTGATGTCTACTGTCAGCAATTAGTAAAGTTGAAACAAGCACTTGAAGAAGAACGCCCAGAATTAATGAATAGAGAATGTGTAATTTTCCACCCCGACAATGCTCGACCGCATGCATCTTTGATGACTAAATAAAAATTGATGGCCTTGGTTGGGAAGTTTTAATGCATCCTCCATACAGTCCAGACATAGCACCTTCTGATTATCATTTATTCCGCTCTTTACAAAATGCAATAAATGGAGTAAAACTACATTCAAAAGAAGCCTGTATAAACCATTTAAATCAGTTATTCGCTCATAAACTCAAAAATTTTATAGCGATGGGATAATGGCTCTCCAAGAAAAATGGCGAAAGATAGTCGAATTAAATGGACAATATTGTGTTCAATAAAATGTATTTATTTATGTAATACAAAATAAGTCTTTATTATTTTCACTATAAAAACGCCGCGAACTTATCCGACTACCTAATATATAAATAAATAAAATTTCATACAAGGTTGAAAGTAAACCGATGTAAGCTGGATTAAAGTTGTACAAAATATACTACTGGAAGTGATCATGCAACAGTAATCGAACTAATTGTAGCGCTTCGACCGCATTTAGCATGCAATCGGTGCATAAAATATGGCTTTACTTTTTAATTGACTAGCTACAGTCTTCCTAATTACTTAAGACTAGGAAATGAATGTTTTTTTCCAAATTGGTATGGAAGTATAGTCTTCCCGTTTGCTGGGTGTGGAACTAATGGTGAAACCGCAAATTTGTTCTCAGTTTTGTATTTACTACTTAGGTTCCTTATGATTGATCATTTCTTTTTTTTTTTTTTTCTTTTATGTTAGCAAAGACCATCAAGGAAAACCTTGCATGATCACCTGATACCATCTGGTCTAGCTAGGCTAGTCTAGGTGGAACCAGGTAGTGCCGGACTCCTACCGGCTAAAAAACCTTGATTGCCTTAACATCGTGTAGGTCTAAGTTCTTGTGGCCCTGGTGGCCTTTCAAGAGTCACCGAATGATTGATCATGAAAAACACTAAAAACTATCGCAAATAAACACATACTCAATGATTATATATAACGACGTCTAGCATACAATAGTAAGTGCGTGAGCGAAGTATTGAAGCTGCGAAACCATGTTCATTTACAATCATATCTAGGTGAGATTCCGAAACAATTGTTTAGTAGTTATATAAAGAACGCGAGGGTCACGTCGTTTGGGCTCCCAAGGAGGGCATTGCCTCGTCAGAAATTCAGACTACATCAAGATATAAGATAGGATTGTAAGATTTGTTAAGATAAAGGTCTACATCCCATGACTGATTCCATCGACAGAATGTTTAGTTACCTGAAATGTAGCGACGGCTGTGTCGTCCCGCAGTCGGGACAGTTGGAACGCGTTTTGTAAGCGGGCCGCGGCGCGCAGGTGGAGACCTCGGAGGGGCAGGCGGGCTGCTGGTCTCCTCGGTAGGGTTCCATCCCGCCAAGCAAGCAGGCACCCGCTTCGTACCGCCGCGCGGACCCACGTCCACGACTCCATGTCTTCATTATAATACTGACGGAGGACGCCTGTAGGAAATATTTTTAAATTAGTTAAATTAATTTATTATTCGTGTTAAAATTGACTTAAGTTGCTACTAGTTCAATTTGAAGCTGTTTTGTTTTAACGACTGAATTACTGCGACTAAAATGTCTCACTAGTTCAATTTTTTTCTAGATTAGTTAAACAATATTTAAAATAGCAAATAAAAATAAAATATTTTTTTCTTATAGATAATCAAATATATAATAGATGAATTTTTTGGAAGATATTTATTCAATGGTTAAAACAAATAATCTTCGATTGAACTGCTGGGAGAAAATCTCACTAGTTCAATAATTGAATTGATCAATTGAACTAGTGCGAATGTAAAAAATTGAAACTGCTAATTAGACATTGACTATCAAAATGTCTTTCTGAATTCGGAGTCTGTTTTAAGAATACCGGCCGTCAATATCCGGAAATTGCTTTCTGACAAAAATATCAACCTGTGGAATTCAAAACGTATAAGGTGATGTCGGAAGCATTTTGAATTAAAAATCTGAATACAGGAAGGCATTTCCATCGTTTACGACCAGCCAACAACTTTGAACTGCACCTATTGCAATATAAGTAAAAAATATATACCAACAAAGGCTTTAATCTGTATAAGGCTTAAATTTTCATTTTATTTGGGTTTGTCGTATAATCCAAAATTCGTCTTACTCTATTTATTAAATCTTTTTACGGCTAAATCAAGTTTTATCTAAACAATGTTTCATTTCAATATGTACTACTTTATTCATGCATGGAGCTTCATGGTATAAAAGACTCCGCGATCAATATAGCTAAAGTGTTGTTTTTCGTTTCGAGTGAGGTTATGGTTGATGTTGATGTTTTAGCATAATGATGCCGTTATGAAAATATTTTTTATTATAAAATTGCCTTCGGGAATGTGTCAAGACAATTCTTAGGCCAGACGACCTTACCAACAAATAACAATTAGTGGATGAAATCAATATTTTAATTATATACTCTGCCACATTTAAACGATTTTGTTAGCAAATGTACGAGTATATGTATTATAAGAAAACTTTTGATAAGTGTAACGTGTATGAACGTGTAAGTTCTTCAATACGTGGAGTTCTAATTAAACAAGTGATGGGGCAGGAACAGCTTATTGAATTTTGAGAATTCGTCCTGCTTTTCTGCTTACTAAATGAGACATTACGTTGGGCTACCGATCTAATTATAATTATAGATAAGAGCCATCGTATCTGTCATGTATCTGACCCTGTAATATGTTGAAGTCGCCACAGTTAGTTTCTGGTTAAAGGTCGCATGTAGTACGAGCCCTTTCTATGATACCAATAAGTACTACAGATAAATCTAGTCGCAAGGACAATAATAAAATCGATGGACAGATAAGTCCTCGAATGGAGACCACTTACCGAGAAACTAGGCACAGTATCCACGGGCCAGGTGGACAATAGCTTAAAGAATGTCGCCAGTAGTGGCTAGCTAAGAATAGCAGAAGACTATATGGTGGCGGGCCTTGGGAGAAGCCCATATCCAGCGGTGGAGACACAGGCTGATTGTATGATATGGTATCTATGTTGCGGTATGAAAGCATACATGTGTGTGCAGTCGTTACGTAATAATTCCATTTCGCACTTATATCGCACGGCTATTGTTACGAGGTTGTACGGATTAGATTCAGGGATGGGCAAACTTTTCCAGTGGCGGGCCGGACTGTAAAATGAAAATTAATGGCGGGCCAAAATAAATAAATAAAACATAATATTACTAAGCTTTTTATTAATCTTGGGTTATCATTTCGTTTATTGGCGGCCAGGATAAAAAAAAAACTCGCAGGCCGTAATTTACCATCACTGGATCGGTAGATCGACAAATCTGATAAGTTTAGTACTGTGTCAGTGTCAAGGTGAGTTGGGGTTCATTTTATTATTTAGCGTTAAACAGCTCTAAAATTAACGGAAGTTCTTGTACTCTTAGAAAGATAAAGCTATTTTGAATGTTATTTCTAGTGCCATTTCGGGTCAAAGGTCTTGGATGTAGGTATATGTAAATATGGATATTGTATATATTATATTGTGTATGTTATGTCTCTCTCTGTGTGTGTATGTTAATATGACTTTGAGATTCCGGACTTTATAAAATTTATAATACACAAAACTTTCTCAATGAAATATATTTTATAATATAGTACTCCTGAGAAGATCCCCGCGCTGCCCTGTCGGAATTGGAAGCCTCAGGCTGTGTGCCAATCACCTAATGACATCCTACATGACATGACCTACATGATATCCTGTTGTTGAATGTTATCAAAATCTTGGTGTTTTTAATTACCAATAAACAATCCCGCGATTTTGGGTATGTTTATATTAGGGTAGCTACAAAAAAAATCCCGGCAGTCAGAATAAACAAACGCCGATGGCAAGTGTCCGTCGGAAAGGTAGATTTCGTTGTTTTCCGTATGTATTAGAAAAACAAGTGTTCAGACATTGTAGAGCTCCGCGAGTGCTATCCAACGACATAATAGTTTGTATTGTCATGTATTGGCGATAACTTTTTTTCTTTAAGAGATAACTCCTCTTTAAAGATAACTCTTCTTTCTTTAATATGAGGGGGAGAGTGCACGCTGCAATCCAACAGCCGCTGGGCGCACTCGACTGGCCACGTTACCCCTCGCTCACAGAAGACTACCTTGAAATGTACTGCATTTCCCACTTAATCTTATTTCCCTAATGTACGTACGTGTTTCGGTAGTGAGTGAGATGTGCCAGAGTCCATTCCCATCCTATCCCTCTCCATTTCCCCAATCCTTTCTCCAAATCCAGTCCTATATCCAAAGGTAGGCAGCGCATCCGGGGACGTGCCAACGTTTGTCATTTTGGATTAATGTTGGCATGTATCCCGGATGTCTATGGGTTACAGTACCCACTTACCATCAGGTGGACTGTATCCTCGTCTGCCACCTTCGTCCATAAAAAAAAAAAAAAAAGAGTTCGTAGATGAGCCAAACCGGTTCAGTAGTTCAAACTTCGGAACTACTCAATCGTTGTTGCTAATCTAAGGAGTAAACAACTAAAAAAACTTTTCCAAGCCTGGATATTTCGTTGGATAGGGCTCATAAAGATCTACAACTATTGTTTATACGTTTTTCTACCTAGACCCATACCTAGACAAAATAACAATATCTCCCTTCCGACTGGCACGTGCCACCGGTATTTTTTGGATTGTGGTCCTTTTTTTCCCGAAATTCTAAAATCGTGATCAACGCAGCAGGTACTTTTTTCTTAGAAATCTCCCCAAAACACCAACAGTAAGTATAATGAATCAGTCAAGGCATGATTTCGGTATTCATCAGTGTCGTTTGCTTGAGGAGGATATCCGACAAATGCGTAAAGTAACATTGAATATCTTTGTTAAGATAATGAGCGTGGAGGTTGACGGCAGATCTTTGGTTTGACATTGTAATTTGCATAGATGTAGGATTTTTTTACTAAAGTTCATACACTGTGCGATCGAGAAACCATAGATAGCATATCACCATAACCAAGAAAGAGTGGCTGGAATTTTCAAATATAATATAATGCGTATATAATACGTATATTTACTAATATACTCGTATTATTTTATTAATATGAATGGTTATGATTTTATCTATTATGTATACATATTTATACCTATATTTATTTTGCTGTATAACTGGATTATTATTTTATTATTATTATTATATCTACATTATATATATACAGATGAATTAAGCTCATCGATTAATTTCTACTGCACTCGCTTTGTAATTTTTCACATTTAAGCAACAGCATTAAGTTCGCCTCCGAACAATATAATACAAAAAGAGTAAATAAGCTTAAATTGAAATTTAATATTTAATTATGCAGTTAATTATCAATTGGTTATAAAACTGACATCTTATTTATTATAATGGAATTAATTTGAAATGTATTGATAATGTATTTACTTAGTTAATTGACTAATGTTCTATAATAATTTTATATTTATTTTTTCACGCCAATTCTGGCATATAGGACGAGCTGTTTTGTATGTAATTACTGTAATAAGTTATCTATTTACTACTCACATAGCAAACAAATGATTTGACTTGATTACATTTGAATAAATAAAAATGGAGACTAAACATTTGTACACCCCTCGGGTAAATTGTAGCGGAACTTATTATAAACATTAAAAGATACATATATGTATTTGTACCCATGATTATAAATAAGTTGTATTATTATTATATAACTTGGCGCGTTTTAAACTAGAGGCCCGTGGTCTCGCCAAATGTTAGGAAGTGGCTTCTAGTGTTAAATTGAAGTAAGATTCTTTACTTTTTATTATTCACTGCAGGATATGGGCCTCAGCGTGCTGCAAAGGGATGTACCAACCTTATACGTCACGCTGAGCAAGCGGGTTGGCGAGTTTACTCTTTTAGGGAGGTAGTGTAAGATCCTCAGCGGTTGTGGTGGCCGCCTTTGTTATCCCTTAGTCGCCTTCTACGAGTACGTTACCTGACAAACTGACAATTATATATTCTGTTAACTATTCATTGACAATATATATATTCTGATAATATTGTTTCAATTTAATTTTGCCATACCTGAAATTGTACTTTTTGTTTTGTAATCTTTACTCTTGTCTATCTTTCTAACATATTTGCATGTTACTCTAGCAGAATACAATGATACAATCTGTAATAATTATAACACCTGTAAAACATGTATCCTTGCAAAACAAATTATTGTACGCATTTGTACGCAATGAATTGATGGATTTATCAAATGTTGGATTGCATTAGTTTCGTTTCAATTTAATTCTATTAAGGATAGATAGATTCCTACAGACAATACCATTTCTACAGTGATTTCTTTAGATTCAAATGTTATTCATTAAATGACAAACTAGATTCGGTTTCGCATCGAGGAAAGTTAAGACCTTTTCCATATCAGATAGGTCATTGACCTTTAGCCATGGCCCACCTTATTTTTCATATTAGCTTATGTAAACAAGAGACAACTTTTTGTATTTTTTACTCGGCTAAAATAAAGAGTTTAGTATGGATTATAACTTATAAGGTATGAACTTATTTTATTGACTAACCAAAGTCACAATCACAATCTAGTAAGACTCTTAATATCTTCATCGAATTTACGCTACTTACAAAGTTTCCTTTTAGAAGGTACCCACTCAAGTAAAAACAACAAGTATCATACAATAAGACCTTTACTTGTTGTAGATATTTCCTTATGTTTGTATACCTACAGATGCTCGTAGAACATAAAAGTCAGGTAATATATTTCTACGTTACTGTGACGTGCGGTGTCGCCCGTAGAATACCACCACCTATCTCTTACCGTGGGTTTTGTAAACGGCGACTAAGACTCAAACTTTATTTACTCTAAAAGAGTGGTTTCGCAAACGCCAAACGCCACGCTAGCCAAGCCCTTGTCATTAGTCATGCACTGTGCATGATGCACAAGACAGTGTGTATGAGGAAGTCAATCTCCAGCAGTGAACGAAAAAAAGGTCTGGTTATGGTTACAATTCTATTTCCTACATAGTATCAAATAGTCCAAGTACCTACCTAATCCACAATGACATTGGGTTTAGTACCAGTAGACCAGTATACTGAAGAATTACATAGATAGGTCATATCTACCTACATTGCTAGATTTAAAAATAATTTTCTTAGTAAGGATCTATGTATCTCTCTACATCCTATCATTAGTTATTTATATTTTCCCAAGGTATAAATTAAAATGTCATTATCATTACATATGTACATTATCCATCTGCATTTCAATAATAAATTGGCGTACCTAAGATAGGCCTACCTACCTACATATTTTGATTAAATGATCATGGTGGCTATTTATAACCTTTAGGCGTAACAATGTTGGAAATTTTAATTGGCGTAAGAGACAAACCAATAGCAATACAACCAATATATGTAATATGTACAAACAAAACTTAAAACTCTGGTAAAAGCAATGAAACTAATAAAGTTGCAGAGAATCTTTTTATAAAAAA
This sequence comes from Sesia apiformis, assembly GCA_914767545.1. Taxonomy (NCBI): domain Eukaryota; kingdom Metazoa; phylum Arthropoda; class Insecta; order Lepidoptera; family Sesiidae; genus Sesia; species Sesia apiformis. The sequence goes on from OU611963.1 coordinate 5,785,388, forward strand.
TCGTTTATTACTCGTGAAAAGTATTGGTTTGTCCCTTACGCCAATTGATAAGTTATTGTTTCCTATTGTTCTTTATTATTAATTTATTTATTTCCTGTAACATTTCATAAATAATAGGAAACCGTCTAGCTACTTATAAGGCTAATAATTTTCATATTCAACTAATTTTGCTAGCCAATTGTATGTAGGTAGGAGGAGGTAAGATGTAGTTTACTTACCTTCTTTCTTAAGTGACCAAAGGAATAATCAGTTGCTTTGGTACAATTTCATTCTTTTTGTAACAAAAATAATTGTAAGTATGTGTAACTAACCCGATATCCTTAAATTAGGATCCGCAGGCGTAGGAACGGGTCCTGGAGTCAATTCAGGACGCAATTTACGTAAGCCGGCCACCACCCGCGGCGCCGGCGATTGCTCCCCCACAAGCATCGCCTCACAACAACATCTTACAACAATACACTACACCACAACAAAACATCACTAATAAAAATCACAACAAAACAATTCAATTCCTCGATATATTTCTCGTTGTGTAAACAAACGTACAAAGTCAAATTGAATTGTCAAATAAGATTCGTTTTTTCAAACGTCGAAAAGGTTCGTTAGAATTCGCGCGCCGCGCATTTTGCTCGGGACTGATTGTTTGCAGCCAATAAAAAACTACTTTAACAACCAACTGGCCGGCCGGCCGGCGCGTCAATGAGCAAATGAATGAATGCGAAGCGTACCCCACTGCTATGAAGTGTACTATAAAATACTATTAGCATTGTAATAACAACTGCAGTGGCGCCATCTAGTGATGAGTAGATGAATTTTATTTTAGTCAAATATATTTTAGAATTTAATTTTATTTATAAATTTAATTATGTAACCTTTTTTTTAAAAAGGTTTTGGTGTGTTTCGAAACATTATTAAAACCTATGAAAAAGTTACATACATCTAGCGGCGAATAGATAAAACTACAAAATGCAATGCAATAAACTAGGTACTTGTAAAACCTACGAAACCATTCTAAAATTAAAAATAACTCTTAATTACTAATAGATGGCGCACAAATGATATTAGTTTCAAAAGTTGTTAATAGATGGTACTGTTCAGTACTATATATTATTCCAAAGAGATGGCGCGCATTAGTTTCCTAATTAGGTTGTAGATGGCAATATACGTATTGAAAAATAAATAAATAAAACGCCCGTTCTTGAAATATCGTAAGTATACTGATTTTGAAAATGACAAATAATAAATTATACTACGTTTTAACCTGATCAAGATTAGTGGAAAAGGCCTTTTTGTTTTAATTAGTGTACATAACCAATAAAAAGGTATTGCGTTTTTTACTAACCACTTTTTTCGGCAACATCGATTTGCTTTGCATTTTCCCTAAAGAAATCGATGAATTTAAAACTTTGTATTACAAAACTCGCTGTATTTCCAAAACACCTATTATGGGGTACATATCTTTTATTTTATATAGAATTGATGAGATTCTTAGTTTGATATGTGCTAACTGGATTATTCGACGCTAAAGTTTAAATTAAAAATGATAAATATAATTAAGTACATATAAAAACTATGTACCTACTATATGAAATTTAATTAAATTATTAGGTATTAATTGATATTGTGGGTAGGTTCAAGTTCAATATGGAATGATGCAATAAGTTATAATCGGAAGAAAGTTTAGGAAAAATTGCACGCTAGCAGAACTTTAACACCAGTATAGATTATTATCTGCCTATATCTTTTGATAAGCCCAATTGATTATGTTCTAATCATATGTCACATGTCTAGTCACATGCTGAAATACCTAAATTTAATCTTGGTTTTTGAGATATATGCCAACAACTTTTTGTAGCAGGTTAATATGAGCAATTATATGATCTGTTTCAAAATTAATATTATTGAGCATATGTTCATTAAGTACCCATAGGTCGTGTGCATATTTTTAATCATTGATTTAGGCTATTAAATTATTCTGTTAATTAGAGAACTGATAACATAAGTGTTTCTTACATCTCTTCTTACCAATGAGTGTTTGAAAAGACAATAAAATATGTTTCTTCTATGTGGGGACTTTTAGTACAAACAACATAAACAATAAGTAGATTTCATTGGATAATCATTTAATTTTACAACTTTATTAATTAATCAATTATTAATTAATTACCTACTAATAGGTACTCCATAAAATAATAATAAGCATCTAATAATGTCAATTACACATGTGATTGATCAGACATGTTTGGAAGACATCCGTGAAGGTTTGAACATTAACAGGAAGACATAGAGATCAAATGCATGGCACGTTTTTACAAAATTTCATCTCATCAAAAATTTTCATTTTATTACTTAACTTAAAACTAAAAATATAAGGCACGAGCGTTTAAAATTAATTACTAATTACATAAATTAAAACAAATTAAAGCTTTGTCATGGAAGAGACTATTAATATCACAATAAAGCAACGTCAAGACACAAAAAAGACCTTAGAGAAAAAGTAATTCTACCACGGGCGCCACTTGGTGTCGGCCTCGTGGTCAGCCGGTGGTCCTTCTCTGTGATGCTCGTTTTTCTTCGCATAAAAAGCGTCAAGTTGACGTCTTGCCTCCTCTTGTTTTTTATACTCTTGGTACTCGATCAATTTCCTTTTCTTTTTAGGCGGCAAGTTGCTGTAATCCATCGGCAATTCGCACTGTTCCGGAAGACTGGCTGTCACCTCAACTTTGCTCTCGGTCGAAGGAGTCGCGTCCAATTGATTTGTGCCGCGGTATGCTACGGGTTTTTCTGGCGAGTGTGCCGCTTCTTGCACGGATTTCGTCGGCGTTCTTACTTTTCTTAAATCTAACGTGTCATTATTGCTAGGAATAGGAACGTTCGCAGCGTACTGGTAAGCTACATCGCCTCTGTAGGTTTCGTCTCTGTGTAAATATTTTGATTCAACCGACAGTTCGCTTACATTCGTATCATTGTTAATGTCGTTACTACGCTTACACATAATGTGTTGTCTGATCTTTCGTAGTATGACATCCTTTGCTTCGGCTGGGACTCGATTAAAATATGTTCCGTTTCTGTGCGTATTTGTAAGTACATTAATTTCATGTGCGGCGTAATGTGGAGCGGCAAGTTTGTCGACTGTGGTGAGAAGTCCCGCTAGTGGAGGTGATTGTTTGATTGGTGGTCTGTGACTCTGTCTATGGTTCCACTGTTTTGAAGCACCTTCGCCGGAGTACACAGAGTCTTCTGCGTCAGACGAAGACCTATCGTGGTCGCTATAGTAATGTTGTCTATCTGAGACGATTGAAGACGGCGAGGTCGGCGGCGAGAATGGTGCCCTCTCCGCCACTTGAATGGTAAGTGGCTGCGCTGTTATCAACTTAGACAAGTGGCTGATCAGATTCTGGCTAACTTTCGCGTCCAAATCCGGCACGGACATAATAAACCGACACGCCTCTGCCGCACATTGTCCAAAACCCGCTTGAAATTTCTTCGCTTCGAGAACAGGATCCTGGGGGCTTTGCAACTTTGTAAGGTGGTTAACGGTTAACTCAAGGATATCTGCCTTTTCCAACTTGCTCAAGTTGTCGTCATCGATCTGTGGGCAAAGAAAAAAACAACTGAGTGCGGTGCGCAGGTGCTCGGCGAGGTTCCCACGCTCGGGCGAGGGTAAACGTCACATTCATATAACTGTTCGTCGAACAAGCAGATACTCCTGTTCCTTTATGGAACTTGTACTTTTATATACCAGTTTCGCCGCGAGCTTGCTAATGATAAGTGCGCACGTATAATAAACAGAAGGACGACCGGTCTCAGATAAAAATAAATGGTGTGTGAATGGATGATGGATTACAATTTGATGATCAACAAAAAGACGGTTCTATTTTTATGCGTCATACTAGATCGAATTAATCAGCCATGTATGTGATGCGCAATCGATTTTTAATCATCATGGTTTTATCATTTATAAACTGTATTTTTGTTTTTCGTTTAACATATTAATTGAAAATAACATCATTGGTTACGTTTTCAGTAGAAAAGAAAAATAACTTTATAACTTTTAAACTTTCTCGTTTTGTACACATTTTATATTGTCAATCGGGTTTGAACTCGTAAAATTAAAGGTGTTTACCTTTAAATCTTAAAATTACCTTTAAATCCTACTCAACGTTTATTTTCACTCGTAGCTCCCATCCTCTTCGGTCAACTCAAACGTCGACTAGAAATAAAATGTAAACAAAAACCTTTAATTTTGCGCGTTTAGACCAGAGTTTACAATATAAAATAAATTTGCAGTAAACTGATTTTCATTAAAATGAAAGTAATTGATTAACAAAAACATTTATGATAAAACTCTTACCTCCAAAGCTCCGACCATGAGGTCCTTAAGCTCGTCTAGGCAGCGATTAATGCGCGCGCGCCGCTTTCGTTCCAAAAGCGGTTTTGTGATCTTCTTGTACTTTGCAGTTTTTGATAACGGAGGAGCCGAATCAAAAGACATTTTAAATATCACTAAATTAAAAAATAAAAATACTGAGGTTAGGAGCTTGCAAGCTCAGGACGCGCGCCTCCGCTCGTGCCTCTCGTTGTACTGCCTGGCTGAAAAAAGCCTTCGTCCCGCCGCCCTGCCCCGCGCCTCGGCAGCCCTTACCCTCCTCTCGCCCTTCTCCCATTCATACGAAGAGCACGTGTGGCCGTGTGGCCCACCGATCGGGTTCCAAGCATGCGTAACATACCTTTCCCAGGGAACGTAGGAGTTAATAATTTTGTTTAAACAATTACGTAATTATGCGAATTAACTTTGAAGGCGAGATGGTTTTATGTGAACCAATTAGGGGTTGTAAAAAGTGACTAATTATTACCTAACTGCCTCTGAAGAGTGCTTACCCGTGAACCTATCAACGAAGTTATTCTACAGTGGTATAAATTAAAGTATAGATGTGTGGGTCACTGCATAATGATTGGTTCGTAACTAAATAAAATATTTAATGGTTAAATGTTTGTTTAATTTCCGTTTTTTGTTAAATTTAGTTTTGTTCAGTCCTATTTTATTGCAAGTTCATGAATTTACACTCACACTGCTGGAACATTACAATATAGGCGGTTACTCTTTTGTTAGTTACTTAATTAATAAAATGTATGACAGTATTACATATTTGCATGGCGTGAATGGTAATGTGACGGTAGAAGGTACTAATCACACATCTTGTACTCGCATGGCCAAACGATTAATATTGTGATTATTACTGGGTATTCATTATTGTAATTATAACTGGATGAGAATATTTTCTCGTTTGGTTACACTCTACTATTTAGCATTATTTTTGCACTCATATGCGATGGAATGGGAGTTAAGGAATGACAGATCTTCCTTACCCCATTATCACTCAATGCGATAGATTTTATGGGGTATTTCTTAGATCAAACCAAAAGAGGTTTGCTCTAAGAGGTATTTCGAAGAAATCTACATGTTACGGAGATCACGCCTTTTGAATTTCGGAAGAATTTCATTACCTACATATCGACTAATGGTTACCAGCTGAATTCAAAATACCAATAAGTTCTGAGTTTTATATTTCAAACTGACTTAGATAAACGGATTGAATTGAAAAGCAGAAATATAAATTGTGAATATAAATATAAGAAATATAAAATATCTTAGAAGTTCGAAGGTGAGCTAAATCGGTTTAGTAGTTACAAAATTAGATTTTTTTTTGTGGATATCTTGGAATGTTTACAGAAATCGACAAAAAAAATACTTTTATGTATAAAAACTACCTATATTATGTTGTTTAATACAGTTCATAAAACTATACAATTTTTGCCCAAATATTTCTTTCTACATATTCTTTGTACGGAAAATAGCAAAATGAAGCAGTCTTTTTTTAAACATCTTTCTCAAACACCCTTATTATCTAGTTTGTAAACAAAGTTTAGTTGTAGAGTTATTTGTGTAGTTTACAACAATCCCAAAAATAACGTTAGGAATCTTTCATCTTCCCGCCATGTGTCCTTGGCGGTCTTTAAAGTACGAGTAAAAAGACGAAGGCTTAGTAAGAAACAAAAAATTACATAATTAATGACCGAACCAAAGATTTAAATCTCTGGACCGAACCTAAAATGGGACACAAGTCAAATGGTCCTTGCGGTAAACATTTTTTTGTCACCAGGTAAAAATTGGCGTGAGCCGCTCTTACAAAGTTATCTCGGCAAAATCTTCTCTGAAAAGGAAGTTTCTTAAAATAAAGTTTAAAAGCAGTTTTCTTTAAATCACCGTGGTATTTCCAAAATAAAGTTTAAAAATAGATTACGTTTTTTCAAATTACCGCGGTATAAAATTTTTATTTTATAAATCAATTCTAAATATTTAAGGAGCTTTAAAACAGTTTACAGTACTCTCTCTCTATATAGTATTTCAAGGGACCGTGACGTTTATACTATACAGATAGGGTACCTAACAGAGAAAGTAGAGAAATAATATACATAATAGTGGAGTAGAAAGCAATAAACCATTAGGTAAAATAGAAATCCCAGGAAGTTAGCAGTGGTCATTATTATCCTAACATTTTGTACCGCGCAAAAGCGTAAAAACTGTATTCCTCAAATGCCAGCACACGTGCCCGTGAACACAATAACAAAACAATAGATAATAGAATTTGCCGGCAACCCTCAATAAAATTTCTGGATTTTTGTACAACATCTGGTCTGGTAAACTGCGTTCTTGGACGTCACAAACGGAAAATTTCATGTTCAAAAACGAGGGAGGCGTGATTAAAAGAGAAAGAATAAATGTATGGGTCCTGAAGTAAACCAACCAATTTACTTCGATTTATACTATAAAAAGAAAGATACCTAACAAAGAAGTGCTCAATACGGAGAGACTACGTATATTTAACAAAAAATATAATTTATTTAATAACGAGTGGGAAGCGTGAGTTTATGAAAGAATTTTTGGAAAAAACAAGTAAAGAGGAATTAATTTCATTCAAAATTCCAAAAAAAAATGTGTTACTTCTTTGCTTATAATGCTTAATATGCAATAGCTTTTATACTCATGGAAGAGATACTTACTTAACTACTAACTACTTAATAATCTCGCAGGCCACTTCAATGTTATTATTAAGCTATAAAAGAAAAAGCAATATATCAAAACCTCTACAGTGGCTTCATGCATGTTATTTTAATCAAATGTCATATTTTTCGTCATAAAAGCTCGTGATAGTTATTCATCAAGTAAACACATATATCAGTGTTACTTCCTACGTAATAAAGCTACAATTTATTGTGTCTACATCTATAAGTAATGTGTGCACACAGCTTATCGTGAGTTCGACGCGACTTTAGACTAAACAATGACACGTTTTTACGGTGACTCATTCGAGTTCCCATGGTACTCAGGTACCTGCTACTTCAGTTATCTTTTATCAAAGAAAATATTTAAAACAACAGCCTTATCTCCATGGATAAACTAAATGGAGTGTAGTATGGTATGAGTTTGGTGTCGACCGACTTCAGAATAGTAACACTTCTTACGCTGTCGTAAAGGCGATTACGGAAGAGTGGACTAGCCAAACCGCTTGGCCAGCGTGGCGTTTTAAGACCCATACAACCCATGGTGATGGGCACACAATTTGCACGAGGAGGCCAACGACCAGCAGTGGACGATAAAGGGGCTGGTTATGGTATAGTCGCAGATGACTATGGGCGACAGTATCTGCTTTCCCATTGACTGTTCGTCTGGCATCTTTTTTTTATTATAATAATAATTGGTTTGGTATGAAACATGTAAGAGTATGTAAGGTATGTATGTTAAGAGTATGTAAGAAAGGGCCTGACATTTTACAGATAGACATTTTTATAACCATTTTACATAGAGCACGACGACTTAAAGTTTAAAAACTTTAAGTCTACTGTATTCATAAACACTAATTAAATTGTATTAATGCTTAACATTTGCTGCCCATTTCTCACCATTAGACGTTCGAACTTCTTAGAAAGTGAAAACGTGTTTTAAACAATTATTAAATGTAATTAATGTTTATGGATAAAGGGGGGTTATATATCGATTCAGTGTAGACCTCAATCCCGACTGAAACTTATCAAACTTAGCACCAAAAATTGTTTACGTTGATTGTAAAACGTTGTTTAACTTAAACTTCAACATATTAAAAATAATATAATCAGTAATTTCGCAAATGTAAGTGCTAAATCTCCCAAAACCTCTTAAGGCCCTTACAGACAGTCTTCAAACATTTTCGCCTACGCTATCTATCTACTTGAAGAGCCGAGTGTCCGAGCAGACGAATCAAGCAAGCGGCGTGTGAGAACGCACTCGCGGGGTCCGTTCCCACGCGTGCGCGCTCCGATAAACAATAACACCCACTCTGGCTGTCGCTTCTAATTAATGATAATGATTATGCATGCGGTCACGTGATTTGTGATGGTCACCGTTACGCGGATTGGACCTCACGTAATGTGTACTAAAGTTAAATTTTATAATAAAATCCCTTAAATTATATAAAATGTATAAAAACTAAATACTTTTATGAACAAATTTGTAAGTAATAAATAAGTAAAAACAAACGAGTAGGAAATGGTGATGTGATGTTACATGGAAATAATTCCTTACTGAAATTATAAAATGATTCAGTTACTAAGTTAAAGAATTAATATTATGCAAAATAATTTAATATAATTGTAATCCATATACTGCAGTTATTTCATTAATGTTAAATAAATGTCTATTAATCCTAAAATTAAAATCCTAAAACTCTAAATGAATTTAACAGAGTTCAGATTAAACGTATTTTTAACTAGTATTTATTATTAAGATGTTTATGTTAACGATATGAGTAGGTATGTACAATTAAGAATTGAGCCTTACGCTATGCATTGTTTATAGAAAAAAAAGTTGGCGGACGAGCTGAAGGTGGCAGTCTGTCCACCAGACGGTAAATAGATACTGTCATCCATGGACATCTAAAGTAGGATTTTTATTCGAGTCAGGGATATGACATGTAAAACTGTCAATAAAATGTTATCTCCGTAGAGATTTCACTCTACACGACTTTACGACACGTAAATGTCAGTCAAGAATGACAAATGTCTGCCTTTTATAATACAAATGCGCCCTTTTATTTCATTATACTCTCCACTTCTCCTTGGGGGATGAGAGGATAGGGTGGGTTGGGGAGTATGGAGTATTTTGGAATAAAACACTTCTCTTATTCTCTTACACTGTTACATAATAATCAAAATAAAAACATGAGTCAATTATAATAAGGTGCTCAATATATTCCTATTGAGCAACATGTTCATTCAGTTATTCTGTATTGCTTCTTACGGTCTTTCCTCAAAGAAACAATATGAAAGAAAACAATTTTTATGTATCACAACACGACACACAAAACACAGGAAATGCTTAGTAGTAAAATAACATAACAACAAGTGTGCATAAACAAAAATAAGTGTGTGAATGTGTGTCGCGGCCACAAAAAGGATACCTAGCTCAGCATGAAGCTGTGGAATAAATGGAAATGAACCGCAGCTCTGATATTCTGATATACAGCCTTATAGCACACCTATCAGTAACGACGAGGAGTGGATTAATCAAATGAACATTTTTAATTCTTAATTCCTGAGAACTCTACCTATAATCTATATTTAATTATAATATTATAAATGCGAAAAAGTGACTCTGTCTGTTACCTTTTCGCGGCTAAACCACGGAACCAATTTTGATGAAATTTGGTACGGAGATAGATCGAAACCCAGGGACGGACATATGGTACTTTTCAGAGACGGACTAAGGGTATTTACCGCGATAACCGAATTCCACGCGGACGTAGCCGCGGGCACAGCTAGTCATAAACCTAGAAGTTTGGCCTTGAAGTTAAATATCCATTCGAAACCTACTTGCCCGAGCTAAATAAAACATCTGGGACATGTTGTGGATTCCAAGTGGAAGCCCATGCCCTTCAATGGGCATTATAAGCTGATATCGTAAGACTTTCCACCTCAGACAATCTGAATTATTTCACTTCTAACCGCCTTATTTCAAATTTTCAAGTTATATTGTGCGCTGTTATAAGCGAAGCTGAACTTATGTATTTATCCTGTATGTAATCTACACGATACACGTGTTTTGCATACTGAGATGAGCAACGTAACGCTTAAAGTAGACGTGTAACATCATTTATTGCCTACATGTGTCTCGAAAACTAAATGACATTGCCGGGAAAACACACATGTGGCGATTTTGTTATGTATAAATCATTATGTATGAGTCCTATCATACCATCAGCCAATGTTTTGCACTGCTAGAAGTCCTCAAAAATTCACCTCTCACGATTTGCTTACAGCTCGTCTCACTCAGTCACTTTTGGTGAAATTCTTCAAGTTCGACAAGCCAAGTTCTTCAAGTTCAAGTCGTTGGTCCACCTGACTTCCTGACTTGTGGTCTCCATTTAAGAATTCGTTAACCCTATCGCTTGTCGTACAGCATATAAGTTCAAATTAAGTCGTCATTTCATTTACAAGAACATTAGGTAACAATATATGGTTTTATATCCCATTATGTTACATCCCATTACAGTAATAAAATATCACCTATTAACACCTAAACATTATGTTTCACCTTAAATGCCGTACAAAAATTACTTTTACATTTTAAAACTAATTTTGCCACTCTTTTATCAGTCTTACATTGTAAAAACAATTACTTAAATGCCAGCACACTCAAAATATTTCTCGGTAAGTTTTCTGAGTAAGTGTACATTTGAGAGGATAATAGATAAATTATGAGATTATGAATAAAATTACTGCAGTTGGTTAATCGCCATCATTCGCATTGAGACGGGGAGATTGCTACGGCAATTTTTGTTTATTGTTTATTATTTTCTATTTGACGTTTGCACTCCTAACAAGTTCCGTATTTTTTGACAGTAAAGTGTACTCAAAACAATGTCATATTTTATTGTTGAGGGCGAAGAAATAGTGACGTTTTCTGAGTCATACCTTAGGTTATAAGCTATCATACGTAAAATAAATCGAAAATATATAGTTCTGATATAAAAGTATATTTAGAAGAAAAAATATTAGGTAGGTACTTATTTGCAAATAAAACAACTAAAGTAATGTGTTATAGTTATTTATTATTCACCTTAGCCAGTGTTGCTAGAATAAAAAAAATCTACATTTTATTACTCTTGATTTTATTGTTTACATATAATACAATCGATTTATTAAATTGATTTGGTATTAAATCCATTTTTTCGATTAATAAATGAATTATTTAAGACAAATATTTGTAATAAATCGAATCTATAAAAGCAAATGCAGCAATTGGGACATCACTAAAATGATCTGTCATCGAGAAAATAACATAGTAGACGAAATAAGGGGCTGGTAAATAAATATCTCAGTTCATTAACAATCTTTTTTATTGATTACGTGAAATTTCGTAACGTCGACCGCACGGGGCGCGCTGTCGGTTACGGACTTCGAAACGAATTGATGTCAGAAGCACCGAGACACCATTTCGCGATGCACTATTTCAACGTACTGTTTATTTCTTCTTCCGCAAATAAGTAAGGAGGAGGAGGGTGCACGCTGGGAGCACTCGACTGGCCAAATTACACTTCCAATACAAAACGAACATTACCGTAAAATTTGTCGCATTTTCCACTTTAACCTATTCCCTAGTGTTCGGTAGTGAACGAGATGTACCATACCATCAGCCTATATCTCCCCACTGCTGGATATAGGCTTCTCCCAAGGCTCGCCACACCGACAATCCTCGACTCTTCTCATCCAACTACTACCGGCGAATTTCTTTAATTCGTGGCGTCACGCGGCCGGAGGGCGTCCTACACTGCGCTTCCCGGTACGTGGCCCCCAATCGAGACTCGTCTACTCCATCGGTTATCGTTCTACGGCACATATGACCTGTTTGTTGCCACTTCAGCATGCAAATTCTACGAGCTATGTCCGTGATTGAGTGAAATATGCCATTCCCATTCCCATGAGGAATGGGCTCTGCCCATTTTCCCAATCCTTTCTTCAAGATAGGCAGTGTATTCAGGAGAGTGCCAACGTTTGCTATTCTAAACTGACATTGGCATGTATCGCGGATGTCTATGGGCGACAGTATCCACTTACCATCAGTTGGACTATCCGCTCGGCTGCCATCTTCTTTCTATAAAACAAAGTATTTATAAAAATTGCAATAAAAATTCCAAATAATTGAAATAGACATTTAACTTTCCAACTGACCATTATGGACCTTGTTGTAAATTCAAAATTTATTCTTCAATTTCTTCTATATTTGAATGAAATTACTTCACCCCAATTATATGAATTTTCGGAAATGTTAATGACCCTTGTCCCATGTTTTATTTAATAGTGTCATTGTCCCCTTAATTTAGTAAAACAAAAATAAATCTCTTTCTATATAGACTGTATCAATAGAGTACAGTTATGTTAAAATCTTGAACAAAATGTCCGACCAATAAAAAGAGCCGATAGTTTACAGAACTAGTCCGCGGCGCCCGCGCGGCTAATTGATGGCCAAGACGGAAGCGATAGCAAAACAATCGATGCATAATGTATTCGATTGTATAATGTGAGTTCGATTGTATCAATGCATTCTATCTAATCTAACATTAGAAGTTATTTGTTTCTTTGTTGCTTAATAACTGTGAAACAAATGAAGGGCTCATTACCTTTGGCATATATGGTATATGAAGTTCATTGGATGGGTTAGTTTTTAATCCTCGAAGCGAAACCATGAGCAAAAACTAGTTCTTGAATTAACATCGAAAAACGGTAAACACCGGAACCGGAGAAAGCTTTTAGAAGAGAGAGAGAGAAAAAGAAAAAGAGAGAAAAGAAAAGAGAAAAAGAAGAGAGAGAAATTTTCGAATCATACGCCTAGTTTACTACTGTGTATTCCCGCTATCCCCCAACTTCTCGGCCCCAGTGGGGGACAACGAAAGTTTTTGTCCTGCTGTCCTCCTCTTGGCCTGTGCTTAAAGTCACCACAGAAGTTTTTAAAGGGTTAACTACCGATAGGAGTAAAATTTTGAGATTGAATAATCTGAATAATCAAATAACTGCAATTTTTGTACTGAAAAATGCAATAACAAGTATGTATTATGTATTGCAATTTTATCGAAACACTCTTCTTCTAAAACGTAGATACCTAAAATAGTGAAATCTACCGTTCATTAGGCGTTACCATCGGGGTTTTTTTTTAAATTATTGCTACTATCTGAAACAAATTCGTCAAATAGTGATTTTTGTGTGTCGTTTTATAACAAAAAAAAACGTGTGCGGTCAGGGGACCCCCGTTAGGAACGAAGTACCTCACGCATTTTTTTTAAACTCCGAATGTAATTCAAAATAAAATCTGTATAGTTCATGTATTTTTTTATTATTTTGCATCATATTTTCAATGCAAATAATTTAAAATAAGGAATCAAATCAAAAATTTAGGTTATACAACCGGCCACGTACTAGTCTGCACGTCTGTTATTCTGCTTGAGTCTCGCTCTCGATACTCGCACGCACACACACAGAGAGAAAGAGAAAGGCGTAAAAATCTTACGTGACATTACATTTTCTCTCGAATCACAACTACCGCAAAATCTCTTTCATTCCAATAAAATACAATCATTAATGACTACACTAACCCTTTAATTCTTAGTCCATCTTAATCGGCGTATAAAAAATAATTTGTCATTTCAATGCTTTTGCTGTTTGTACTGGATTGCTGGTAATTCTGAAGATATCTGTCAAAATTCGCCGCGGCCGGAAGCCGGGCCGTGGGAACAGGAGACCATCGGTTTTCTCAATAAAATCAAAGACAAACACAGTCAATCTGTCAGTCTAGTTACCTACTGTTTAGGATATAATTTTGTTGGCCTGTGAATGGTAATGTCAATTGAGGAACTGACATAATAGAACAACGTACACTTTGAACTAATTATGGTATAAAAACAGTATCAGTGGACTGACTATTTAATGTTCTTTGAGGAATAAATTTCTTTAAATCGAGTTTTGGAATGTGTCGTAGTTGTCCCAAAGGAACCAGCTCTAGTTTGGTGGCTATGAATAATAGTAAATAATCTGTTTGTCGACTTACTTTATTGAGGTAGTGGCTTGAACCTCCTAATAATCTTATACCATTTATATTTAAAATCATTAGTGATACTATTCGACCAGAAGCTTTAGCTGTTCGCTTAACAACTAACAACTAATGTAATTGCCGGGAATTTATTAACCCTCTTTATAATAAATGCCCTTACCCACGTACGAAATTTTTCAATAACACTAGCTCAGGGGTGCAGTTCAATTTCTTCAATCACATAAAGATAAGTATTTATTATTGTGTAATATACGTATTTATTGAAAGGATATAGGTGCTGTTCCGGTGGTCAATATCTGGATCACTAGTTCCATTACATTGGCCCATGGAACTAGTAGATCTGGATGACTAATAACAACTTAATTATTTTTTAGTAAATATATTGACATTTCGCTTTTGATGTGTGTGTGTAGTTTTAATTAAATTTTATGTAAATCATTTCAAACACTATTTATTTAATTGTTCTTGAATAAAAAATAAAAGTCCCAAATATCATTTATCTCCATCTCCAACTCGATTATTATACAAGGAATATGAATGTGATATCCTTTCTCTTAATGCTTTGAAATTATGAGTACCTACATACATAATAAAATCAGCGCGAACGAAGTCCTTTGTAGCCGCTAGTTTTAAAAATCCACTTTTTTCATCAGTCTGTCTAGCTTTGCGTGAGTCGAATAAAATTAGTTTTTTTGACTTTGTTCGATCAAAGTCAGCCTCTAAAAGGTTGTTTTTGAAGTGACACTTGAATAAAACTTGAATAGGCCTGTAGCCCGTCCAAATGAACCGACGACATGAAGAAATTTGCCATTGGTGGTTGGACACGAAGAGCGGAATACCGTGTGTGGTAGCGGTATGACGCCTATTATATACATGGTGATGGTATGGTATAGTATGATTTTGTAATAAATCCGAATACCTAATGTTTGATTGGTTTACTAGTTTATTTAGGTTTTTGAAGTGAAGAAAAACTTAATCAAAGAAGGAACAACTATTATAAATGAAATCCAATATGTTTTATTAAGTTTAGGGTTTCGCTTCACAAACGGTAATATAACTGTCAACTTTTCAATCTTTTCAACTGAATCAAAATTATAGTTTTATTCATAAAACTCGATCACGTTCTAGTTATTCATTAGTTTCCGACTTTGAGAAGTTATTAAATTGTTGATGAAGTTTGAACTACCCACTAATTTAATTTTATGAGACTTATGACTCTTATGCGGCTTTAAAGGGCATGGAAATGGGCGGCACGGGTTGGTAATTACAGTGTTTCTCGGTTAGCCGCTTCTTTAGCAGACGCATTAATATACCCTTTGATGAATATAAAAATGAAGGCCAAAGAAGTTAATTGTTTGTAGAACTTCCAAGCTTGAACTTGGAACATAACATAGAAAATTCTGTTATACTTTTGTTTTTCGACGTCTCCGATTATTTCAATACTTACTACGCTTCTATTTGTTCTGCGCCGCAACTACTTCTCGTAAGTATGTTTTCATGTTTTGTTTTTTTTAATCAATAATACTACAAGCAGTTATTTCTTGCATAATTTTTAAAACAAAATATTGAGCTTAAATTGCAGACAGATCGGGGTCTTGTAAGAGCGACATCACACGGCTCATGTTACGTTTGCAAGCAAAACATTCGAGCAGGTCTTAAAATAAATGCCTCACTTGTAACAACATTTTCTGTAATTATCAATCATCGTATAACGTCCCGCTGCAGGGCACAGGTCTTCCCTAGTAGATTACTCGGAAGTTTCCGATCATAATCCACTATAATCCGGTCCAGTGCGGATTGGTGGATACACATACTCCAGATTTTCAAGTTTAGTTCTTCTTGAGTAAGTAATTACTCAAGTGAGTGTTACGGGCAGAGAATTAGAATTGACGATCTCACGAATGTGAGTCGAGTATAGATACCCCTAGGCTATCACCGCTCTGCTCTGTATGGTCTTGCCTTAAAAAGTAAAGTCATATAGTTCTAGATTTTTACAAAATACGTTTCAACAGATTGTTTACTCTTTGATAGAACTCACTGTTTTGTTTCATCTAAGGGGTTATGCTCATCAATGCGATTGTTAATCCCTAATCTAATTAGGAATGATTACTACGTCGAAATTCAATCTATTTTAAATAGGCCCTCCCGCTTCTGTTAATTAGAAATGGCCTTTTTACTGTCGGCTTCTTTACATATACACAACGATCTTAATAAATCACGAGGTTTAACTCTAGTTTTGCCGCTCACATAATTAATATTGAGCGGCTACTAACATTATCCGGAGTCTTAATAGTGACAAAATAAAAGTCATAATGCTTTGTATAAAGTGTATCAAGACCGACCTATTCTCATCTACTCGTCTAATAAGCATTTGAATTGCTCGTCGTTCTCGCGCTAAACCGACGAAATATAGAAGCCGTTTGTTGTTATGAATTCCTTCCTATGAGAGGAGGTACTTGGTATGTTAGCAGTGTAATACGGTAGGGACCGCATGCAAATGGCAGAGCTATAATACTTGAGCACGGAGCCGGCCGAGACCGTGGGAAAACTATCGCCTGTGGCGAGCCAAATGCAGTGACGGATTGTGATTAAAATATTTGATTGTTAATCTAGTAATAAGTTCTTGTGTTCTTATAAGTCATTAACATTGGGGGAATATTTAATAATTTTATAAGAACGGCTTACTTTTGTTTTAAAATTACTTTTCAGGGTCAACGTTGTTTGAACATTAGACGTTGTTTTGAATTTACGCGTTTTAATCTAAACATTTAAGTGCACGATCATATAGCGCTTAATTTGGCTTTAAACTAACTGAGCATATTTAATACCAGCTTTTGCCTGGTGAAAAATCTGACAATAATAGATATAAACGTATAAATCTCGTTCAGTAGGTGTTGTAAAATGCGACAAAGGGATAATAAACTTGCTACCACTACCCTTGAGGAACTATACCACCTTCAAAAGAGTGGGCTCACCAACCCACTTCGCTTGCATGGCATTTCAAGACCATACATCAACTATGCACAAGACAATGTGCATGAGGAAACCCATGTCCAGCAGTGGATGTTAATGATACCCATGATGTTTCATTCTTGATGTTTGTTGGTCCTAATATTTATATATTTATAAAACGCACCGTCTGTCTTTAACAGATTCTACGAGCTATGCCGGTGATTTTAGTTCTTTGACAAATCTTTTCGGATCCTATCCTGCAAAGAAACTCAGAGCATAGCTTTCTCCATAGCTCGTTGAGTGACTTTGAACTCATTGTACAGCTATGCATAACCCGTCAATATGTGAAAGGTACAAAAAGTATCCCTTTAGATTATTTGTAGTCATTTTATTGCTGAAGATAGTCAGTACTTGGTGGAAGTCCGTCTCTGTGTGCTCGTGCAGCAACCGCGGGCGCGTGACGGCGGCGGCGGCGCGCGCCGCAATCACGACCGCTCTGACGCGCGACTTCTTGTACTTGACGCAACCCGCCCGCCCGCCGACGACCGATGCCTTTTATTGTTTTAGCACATTAAAATTTGACATTCGTCGGAATCTTATGATATGAGTCAGTAATATGTCAGCATTATATATATATTGTCAATAATATACCGTAACCGGCCCTTTTTTTCCTCCATTGCTGGATATATGGATGGGTGTTCTTAAAACAGTACGCTGGGGTGCGTGATTGGCGAGTTTACGCTTAGGGGTCATCCATAAATTACGTCACACGTTAAGGGGGAGGGAGGGGATCAACAAAGTGTGACATCGTGTGACAAGAGCAGGGGACGAGTCATAAGCTTCGTGACGTCACATGTATAAATCTAAAGTATTAAAACTAAACTTCAACTCTAAAGAAAAACGTTAAAATATTACCAACTCTATCAATATAAGGTTGTTTTAATTTAATAATTTCTAAATTTAAAATCGCAAAATATGTGACGTCACAACACTGTCACACAAATGTGACCACCTGTGACAAGGACGGGGGGGGGGGGGACTCCAAAAATCATGGAATTCGTGTGACGTAATTTATGGATGGCCCCTTATAGAGATGCTGTATGTAATTACTCCATTAGAGATGGTTTTGTTATTCTTTAGTCGCTTTTTACCGCGCCCACGGGAAGACATGGGGTGGTTAGAATAATCGGCCGACATCACACCGTCACATATATGGGCAATGTGGGATATATTTCATTTCATTATTAATTGCCTTGTTAAAATATTTATTTAATATAAATTTTAGGGAAATTTAGTTGATAAAAATACGTAATATGTAAAAATTGGGGGAGAAAAATTTTAGCCAATAGCCTGTAGCAATTTATTATGTAGGTAGGTACTTAATCAAATATATAAATATTCTTCAGATAAGGAAACCAGCGATTAGTGTAAAAAAATTCAAATAAAAAATGTGCCTTTATGGAGTCTTACAGACCCGTAATTCTGAGACTTCATACAAGAGAACTTTTGTTTTATTTCCAACAAATCAGGTGTTCAATTTATGTCAACTGTTTCGACGCCCGTCTTCTTCTAATGTAACCCTCCTGATTCGCGAACGCCAATGCTTTGTTTATTTTTTCAACAATTTCTTATTGATACATTTAGATAGTTCAAACACTTCGTACAAGTGATTTTCTGTTTTTATTCTAAGTAGTTCATTAAAATGTTACACAGATTTTATTTTGACCGCTCTGATGCGTCACATATTGTACTCGATGTGCAACTCCTTCGGAGCGTGTTCGTCAATACGAGATTCAATTTCTCAGAAGATTTCATAACTTTTGTTTTATAGTATAGACGGTAGGGAGAATCAATACAACTGTAATTGACACAAACAAACATCTATACGCTGTTTTAAGATACACAAATATGTAATGTATAGGACTATTTGTTTTACGGATGTCGTAGTTTTACAGATAGACTCTAATTAATGTTTTTAAATAAAAATCCGACTGTCTTGTTACGCATTATGTATTCACCAAGTTCACATTGTCCTAGTGAGTTCACGAAGGCAGCAGACGAGTATACAGTCTACCTGGTGATAAGTGGATACTGTCACCCCATAGACATCCGCAGCCCCTGGATGCGCTGCCTACTTGCATTATACATATTTTATTCATATCTAGGTAGGTGTTAGGATATTTACAATATAAACCCAGGGGCACGGAAGTTTCGCAAACTTTCCAGTTTATAGTAATATTACAATACGAAACTTTGCAAGGTGGCTTGCAATAGATAGCTACATAATTAACTATGAGGAAACGGTTTTTCATCTATAATTGTTAATAGATTCCGTAGCTCCATTAAATACAAACTTTTTGTACTTGACGCAACCTGCCGGCCGCGCTTTTGACGACAATGTTTTGTTTTCTTTTAATACATTTCTTAACCTATACTGAATTATACCGAGTTTCACGATTTTCTAAATCTTTACCAACGTTACAAAATTTTTGCCAAGACGCAGCTCCGAAGTTACTCGGATACGGAAGCTGTTTCGTATTATAACGGGTTCCGTAGTTCGAAGCACAGACATAGTTTTAAAATGTTCATATTTATGTAATAATAATTGAAATATTACTTACTGTTACTGTGTAAATTAAAATTTACTATTTAATTTTTCTTCTTTAATTAAAAAATGAAAGAATTGGGAAAGGAAGTAATAATAATTAGTTTTTCATTTGTTTATTATTACCGCTCCCGAATTTTAAGTCAACCGTATCTTTAAATAAAAGTATATAAATCCAAGAATTCTTCAACAAATACTTCTTCGGCGAACTGAGCGTCGGTAACTAAACTGTAAGATAAAGTTGCACAAATACAAAGATGGTAGTTGTGGCCCGTGAAATCGCGTCATCAGTTTTTTTCCTAAATAACATTTCATTTCGTGTCATTTTAATGAAGCTTAAAACAGAAAACATCAATAATATTCCGGTGGGAAAGGTGAAGGATGTTTGTTGGTGGTTTTCGGAAAGGCATATATCCAGTAGTGGAAGAGACATGGTGATGGACAGACACAAACTGATGGTGTGGTATATAATAAAAAAATACTCTTATTGTCATATTGATGGGACCAAAGTAGCGACAGTCTAGTCTAAAAAAATCTAGGCTATTAAAGATGTCACCATTTAAGTATCTGAAACTTTATAAAAACTATTTCTCTGCATTGTATTTCACAAAAATTCCTCAGCATTTTCTGCTTCACTCGGATAAACCACGGTCCTATTTGCTCTTTCTTCCAATACAAAAACTAAATACATTTCATAATGAGTCCGTCAATGGTTACGAGATTTGTTTCACATTCAAAGAGCGCTCAAGCGGAACCCTAAAAACACAACGAACGATGTCTGGATAAAGGTGTAGACATATCAATGTGTGCATTTTATCGCTGTGCTGTCTAAAGGGAAAATAGTTTCATTATCATCGCATAGTCCTTAGTAACCGTAACCGTATTTTATCGTCCACTGCTGGACCTCATGCATATTGTCTTGTGCATGAGGATGTTTGGCCTTAAAACGGATCGCTGGCAAAGCAACTTGACGAGTCCACATCTTAGAGATGATGAAGTTCCTCAGGGCTTGTGGTGGTGGATAATTCTTAGTATGTGTTCTTAATAATCACATATGCGTTATGTTTATATACTTGTACTTTTCTAATATTAATAATAGCAACTTTATGATGTACCACTTTTTGATTATCTTCTTTTTGATCAAGGATTGAATGGTAGGAGCGGAGATCATTTGTATGTTATTATGTTCTCTAGGTAGAAATCATAAGGCATTCAGTCCTCCTTTTCTAAATTACAACGCAATCGCATAACAATTGGATCAATCAGAAATGTGTCAGAAAATGTTAATGTAATTTAAAGCAATATGTCAAATAATGTCTATAACAAACAATATTTTACATACATAGCAATTAAACAAATTTAACGGTTTAAATCGCGTATATTTGACATTATTTATATTTAATATTTTACATATCAGTATGTCACACCATTAATATTCGTAATAATGAATTAAAAATGATCGTAAATTGAACGAAATTTTTGTGTTCAAATATGCATTGTGTATGTGTATGTATGTATATCTATTGTACATAAGTGTGCGTGTATGTATATGTTTGTATTTACTATATTATGTATATCATTATTTTTATATGTATATGTCTGTATATTACTATAAGAGTATGCGGTTAAACTAAACTGCACCCGCGTTTATTTTTTATTTTCTGTTTAGTCTGGTGGTTGACATGTAAAGAATGCCGTATGGATTTAAGTTTAAATAAATAAATAAGATAAATAAATGTTAGGTTAGTGAGTGCAAACCTTTACTTTTGCCATAGTTTTTCTACATTCAATTAATCGTATTGCTATGATGCTGAGGTCGTCACGTTTCTGATAGCTTTTTGTTTGGACCTCTTTCAGTTTTTTTCTAGCTACAAGAGTAGTAGAACTAAGTGCGAATTTTTCAGTTAAAAGTTACCAAAATTACTCAGAAAAAACTACTAAGTATAAAATACTTACTAATCGTTATTTTTTTTGGTTGGTTTTTAATAAGATAGATGAAGGTTGGTCTTGATTTTAATTTAGTTAAACAGTTTTACTTAAACAGTTTATAAAGACCATTTAATGCAATACCTACGAGAGAATAAAGTTTGAGCATCGGTTCTGATTCATTATTTGACACTTAATTGTTATTATTGACATTTAAAATCGTGATCTTTTGCTTCCGTAAATATTGTCCACTCGCACTTGCTTAAGATTTTACAAATTACGTAAAAAATACTATTTTTAGTAAATTATATCACTAGTATGAGAGATCATTGGGTGATATGATAGGTGTTCCGTAGATTTATATGTGAATTAAATAATAATTAAAGTTTATATGAACTGAAAATGTAATCTTATAATATTATAGTGTCATGCGATTTGGCATAGTTAAATATCCTTATTGGAATCTAGGTTAAATGACCGTATCATGCCATACTCAGCCTGTGTCTCTACGCTGGATATAGGCCTCTCCCAAGGATCACCATCACACACGGTCTTCTGCTGTTCTCATCCAGCCTTTATCGACGAGTTTCTTCAGTCGTCAGTCAGACCGGAGGGTGGCAAAAATTTGATGGCATACGGTGGCACATGACCGTGACCAACATTTTACAAGTCATCAATATTACATACAAGTTACATACATATAACATATCTGTACCGTCTCAATGCAGGACTATGAAATTTCTAGTCATAATTCACTACGCGATTTCAATGTGGAGTGGTGAATATTACACAAGCTTTAGAATTTGTTATTTTAATTCTCAGGTATGCAGGATTCCATAGGGTGTTTTTCTTCACTGCAGTTGAAATATTTGTTATTCAAAAATCTGTAATTAAATAGTAACTCTGTGGTACGGACCGAGCAAGTTCGAACTCACGATTTCACAATTTTTTGTCGAGATCAGATTTTTTTATAGAAGAGATAGCAGACGGGTAGGCGGGCTGCATGATGGTAAGTCGTCATCGTTGCCCTGAGACACCTGCAACATCAGAGAGCATGTGGATGCGCTGCCCACCTTGCAGAATCACAGTACTCTTAAATAGCTCTATGTCATAACTTACCTCTAGGATATCATCGCCTTTTTACTAAATTATTATTTATCGCGTGTACGAACATTTCGGCTGCCCAATATCAAGTAAGTAAGTATGTAACCTAGTAAATATTGTTATTTCATATATTGCATGTTTAATAGGTTTTTGGTGATCTACTAATTTTTGAGATATTTGAGATAATTTTTGTCTATATATCTCCATAAATATGATTTTTAATTTAATATAGGTGTCTTTACATAGTTTAGAGTCATTTTTCTTAATTTTTTCCTTACTGGGTTTTGATATGAGGTAGCCGATTTAATCGCAAGCAAGGCTGACTCGTGAGTTGCACGAACTATAGTCAATACTATTCGCTACTGAATAAAATCAATCGCCAATTATGTCAATGGCTCAATTGTACCAAAGTACATTGTTGAGGCTGATGAACAGTTGAAAGGCTCGGTCGGTCCGATTGAAAGGAACTTACGTAAACTGGAAGTACGAGTAGATTCGATGCAGCGAGATAAAAACGACACTACTTTTACTTTTTGTTGAGTTACGCTTTCGGTTAAGCCGATCCGCTGGGTTGTTTTTGGATAAACCCTATTCAACTCTGAAATAAACTGTTTATCAATTAACGCTTAGATTAAACGAAATTGTGTCCCGGAAATCACTGAAAGTGGCTTTGTGACAACAGTGTCAGTTGAATAAGATGATGTATTGTGATGAGGCCATAGGCCTTTATATAAGAAGCCCATATTAATCACAACCTATATGGCATAGTATGGTGGTCTGGAATGTCCGGTGTCTCTTGAAAGGCCATTAGGGCCACAAGAATTTATCCATTCCAAAAAAAAATGGTGGCCTGCAAACCAAGTGAAGTAGTATCATTTATATAGGTTGGAAACAATAATGTGGCTGTCAGTAATAAATTTACAGTCAGTATATCCCAACAGGGATGTAGTGCCTTCTGCAGCGGAAGATCGGCGACGGACTTTCCGCGTAGCGTGGCGCTGGTCTAAGACGCTCAACCACGCCATCTACAACAACCGATCGATAAAACCATAGAGGAGTCAGCAGTACTGTCATACATTGTATATCAACATATAAAAGTGATTCCCAAATGTATAGAGTTAGAGGCTCGACTACGAGCAGCTGTCCGCGGCTCGTCGCTCGCGAGTGCGCGACGCTCGTGTTAATACAAGCGACTTTTAAAAACTCCTTTCGACCTATTGGCGACACCGTGAACCCGAACGCATAAATCTTTCATATGTATCACGTTTTAATTTATTTTATTCAACGAATTATTCAAAATAATTCATTACTTTTTTTAAATAAATAACGATATACGCAATGGCCCGCACTAGAAATCCCTGTGTCGTACATGGGTTCAGAGACGACCACACCACCCAGACCCGAATATCCGATCGGAAATCAAACCCCCGGGACGTTTAGCGTAGCGTCTAGGGGCACTACCAACTGGGCTAATCGGTCGTCATATACTATTATTACATATCTACTATAAATATACCTACTATTTATGTAAAGAAAAATATAATTTTCTTTATTTTTAATTTGCCGCGTTACAAAGCGCCTTCATGGTGGACTGCGAACATAGATTTATATTTTTGTAAACTATGATTGACGTTTATACTTTGACGTTTAACGTGAATAAATTATTAAAACTGATATTAATATTGTAATATTAGAAATAAGAATCGACATTGCGATTAATAACATTAAATGTCGTTTCTTTTATTCACAGGTAAAGTTTAGTTATTATAAGGTATGTTAACATATTGTAATTATAAAAAATATATGTAACGTAATAAATTCTTTTATTTACAGAGAAACTCAATTGTGTTTTGATTATCAGTGTCGATCCAAGTAATTAGAAAATATTATTACACTTATATATAGGAAATATATATTATATGTAAATAGTATACATATATTACGTATACGTTATTATAAATTGGAAGTTTATAACTGTCATAATGTTATCTGTTTCCAAGTTATAAAGTAGCCTAGAATAGATTAGGAGAAATAGGATGCTTCTAGGTCATGGCGTACTGGCTCCGGACCAAGCCCCTTTACATTTTTCACATTAAACACAGGCATCCCGAGACCTCGTGCTTCTTAGCGTGCTCCTTAAAATGTTAATACTGTTAATTATATCAATTACAATTACCAATAAGGCTGCTCTAAAAAGGAATCAACACGCCACGCCTAGGCCTTGGTCGATAACAATGGATGTTATCAAGCGGGCGTGTCTGATGTAACCGCTTTTACCTTTTCGTAATTATTGATAATTTTATCAAGTCTAAGAATTATTTGTTATGTAAACGGGTAACTCACGATTTTTATTCCCGACTTCAGGCGGCTAATTCTACTAAAATGTACCGTTTGTGTTTCACTAGACGTTTGACTTTCATTTGAAACCGTATTCTACTAATAATTACCTATAAAACGGAACAAAAGTAAACAGTTCAGTTTTAAAACGTGTGTAAACAGCTTTTGGAGAATCCAAATCATTCTATATCCTCTGTTTGGTACTATAAAAATAGAAAATGATGCACTATTTATTAACAGGTTACACATTTCTATTGTCTGTTAGTTCCTCATGCCTCTAAAGTCATGCCTTTGAAGTCAATCAAATGATGTGACAAAATATATGACCATTAATGTAAACATAAAGTCATTTTGTAGTTTTGCTATAGCATCGAAATTGAACCGTTGCAATTAGTGGAATGCGAAAGATGGTATTTATTACCTACAGTATTCACTGCGGTTCAGCTTACATTCAGTCTGTTTTATATTAGTAGAATCGGCCCCCAGTGTGGACAAACGAACGAAATGGAGAGTAGTCTTCATTCACCACAGCAGTCTCGCCGTGACCACGATTCAGTAACTTGACCGAATTGAATGTATTGACTATACAAAATTAATAAAAATCGTGAATAATCCATTTACACAACATTTATTATTACCTATGTTCAACCACGATAACAAAAGTTTAATTTAAGGTTATCTTAAGTCCAAGAATTATCTAGTATTTGATACTAAGCACCTAGGTGCGTTATATGGTGCCATACAGTAAAGATTACTTTATCATAGATATTACTTGTCACATTTTAGTACAAAATTCGATATTTAAAAATATCTTTATATGTTAGAGAACCATTGATTAAATTAATTTGTTAAAAATAAGTTTAGAATTTCGTATTCCCAGAGAAATTTGCGGCCTTCATAAATCATATTGTTGCAGAAGTGTAAAAAGTATTTTTTATAAATAAAAAATGTATTTCACTATAAATGTCTCAAAATTTGGAAAACTGGAACCAACAATAAGGTTCCTTTTTTATGATAATTATGTTTTTTTATTTGATATCGTGAAGGGACTGAAAGGGGAGATATACGCTGAAATCCCACAGCCGCTAGGGCCGTCGACTGGCCATATTACTCCTCTTTCACAGAACACTACTGTAAAATATACTACATTTCCCACTCTATCCGACTTGAAATAAATATTAAAATAATGTCATTACAAAAATAATGTTTTCTTAGTCATCCTCCATTTACGTCGTAAAAAGAATTCTCACGCAAATATCTATAAGTACTAAAATTAAATAGCTCACGGCCACGCCATAACTAAATTCAAATTGCTGCTATCCATGGCATTTTCACCGGGCGTTTCCCACGGGTAGATCACGCAAGTACGGTAGGCAACAGGTCGCCCTTTAACACCTTAATGAGCTAGTAATAAAGGTTAGAATGGAATGGTCTTGTGTGAAGTGTGGTCGATTGTACAAGCTCCAATTAGAGTGAGCCGAACTAATTTCTACGTGCGCGTGCGCCGCCGCTCCTACAACGATAATAGTAGCTACTTCTGCCACGATAATAATCTGATGTATAAGAATGCTTTTTGAAACGAGCTGCTTCCAATTGTTTTCATAAAATATGTCTATTGCGTCTTTTAAAATCAGTGTAAATCAAATGTAGAACAGTTAAGGAACTGTTTGAATTTTTTTTTAATAAATTATGTTTATATTTAATATAATTTATAATAAATAAGTAAGGGCTGGTTGCATTGCATTGCATAGTCAAAGTGTTATCTAATAAGATATATTATACTGAAGTATTTTATATAACATGTTGAAAGAGATAATATTAATCACTTAATTAGTACCTAATAAAAGAAGCATTTGACAGGCATTGTGTTTAATCGACTATTGTTATCAAAAGAGATAATTGGCAATTTACATTGCACTCAGAGCTTGTTACTCTTAATTATTGTTTAATCTTTCCTTATTTCCTAATATCCTTGATAATCCTATCAATAAATTTACTTACTATTTCAATTACAGTTTTAATGTTCTTTATGTGCTTGTACTTTTATACATATTTGCTTGCACGGCAAACGAAACATTAAGACGATCATCTAAAATGGCCTTCTTATTGAGCGATGATCGCGGTCGGTGGACAGCGTGAGAACTGACATTTTAAGAGGTAGATAGTTATAAGTTAACACAATGGAATTATCTCACTATTTTATAGAACACAACCGTAATCAATGTATGACCCATTGTGAAGTTTTAAGTGTTAATTAAATAATAATATTTGCAAAATGGATTTTTAATGTATGGCGTGGCATTTTAAGGCCATACATCTCCTATTCACAAGCCAATGTGCATGAAGTAGCCCAAGTCTAGCCATGAATACTGAAAGGGCTGTTTGCATTGCATTGAGTACCACCGAAAAGGTTTCTCAGGTTTTAATACCTCTAACAAAACCCATTTATAATTACTGACATGATTTTGAAAAATAAATTATTTTTAAACCATTCTGGAATATTGACAACACACAATGATGAAAACTATATTAAAATCTGAAAGGGTCTCCTTTTTCGGAATGGTTAAATTATTGTGGCCCTAATGGCCTTTCAAGAGTCACCGGACATGTATGATTTAGAGCGAGCGCAGAAGGCGCTCAGCCAGGAGCAAAAAGTGTGTGCAGCAACGAGCCTAGGGGCTCCTCCGCCGGTAGACTAGCGGAAGGAACGGACCTCGGCTTAGAGCGTTGCTTTGTGAGAGTACCGTGGAATCGCGAGTTGGTGAGAAGTGCCCAGGCACTTGCCGATACCTGGTAAAAACATATCTGATATTTTTTTTTATGGACGTATAGACATCCGCGATACATGCCAGCATTAGTCCACAATGACAAACGTTGGCACGCCTCCGGATGCGCTGCCTACCTTTGGAGTTATAGGAATGGATTTGGAGAAAGGGTTGGAATTTTATTTATTTATTTTTTTATTATTTATTTATTTAACAACTTAACATTGAAATACAGCTTACTCTAACTAGTTACAACGAATTAGTGGGGATACTAAAAATGGGGAGGGGATGGGAATGGGCTCTGGCACATCTCACTCACTACCGAAACACGTACGTACATTAGGGAAATAAGATAAAGTGAGAAATGCAGTACATTTTAAGGTAGTCTTCTGTGAGAGAGGGGTAACGTGGCCAGTCGAGCGCGCCCAGCGACTGATGGATTGCAGCGTGCACTCTCCTCCTTCTAAAGCTCTCCATGAAATTATCTCGAACAAAGGACCGCAGAGTGATTTTTTGTTATAGTTCTCGAAGTATCACTCTGCCGTCCACTAACTAAATGGTAGTAAGTTTGAGTTTTAGGTGGCAAACAGGCAGACAGCCCAACTGAGTTTGCCAATATGCCAAATGCCTTTAAGTATTGAAATATTGGCAAATAAGACGTGGGAAATACGAAAAAGTTTTTAACACTGTTTAGAGACATAATTCCAAGACAATAGGGCATTTTCAGCTATATGACACTGTATAGAAAATTCGAAATCGGCA
The DNA here is from genome assembly GCA_914767545.1 of Sesia apiformis. NCBI lineage: Eukaryota > Metazoa > Arthropoda > Insecta > Lepidoptera > Sesiidae > Sesia > Sesia apiformis. Next base: position 5,813,979 of record OU611963.1, read on the forward strand.
TTTTTTCAGTCACCTTTTAGTTAGCGGACGGCAGCACTGAAAACAATTAATTTTAAATCAATACAAAATGATATTTTCTTAGGTTTTCGCGATTACTATACATAGCAAATAAACAACTTTGAACGGTTTAAATCGCGTATATTTGACATTATTTATTTGACATTATACTGGTCACGGGGTGACGTGGTCACCTCGTGACCACGTCCACTGCAAAGTGTTCGAAACGTCGGGATATAAATAATGTCAAATATACGCGATTTAAACCGTTCAAAGTTGTTTAATTGCTAAATACAAAATGAGTATGAAAAGTGCACCTAAAGTGTACGTCGATTGTAGTCAAAGATTTGACTTTAACGAAGATAAGAATGACTTTAAGACTTGTTTTTTTGTATTTATACTGGTACTTATACGTAATGGCACCACCCTACCTCTTCCCGTGGGTGGCGTAAAAGCCGCTACCACAAATTGGGGAATTTAAATTTACCTTTACCTTTAAATAATGGACTCGCCAATCTACTTGGCCAGCGAGGCGTTTTGAGGCCGTACATTTTTCATGCACAAGACAATGTGGTTACGATCATTGTAACAGTACATGTTTGCACGATTTATTTATTCTTTATTGCTCAAAGTGACAAAAGGCAGAATTAATGCTTATAAGCATTATCGCCCAGATAAGCGTGATGTCATCGTAGATAATCGTCATGGTATTATATAAGTTTATTATATAATTAATGTTGTTACGTAATTAATTCTGGATGCTAACTGTATTAGATTAAATGGAAATTCTACCATCTTTGTAAGCTGTTCGCGACAGACAAACAGTGAAGTTTTCATAATGTTTCATATCAAAATTACGACATTTTTATTATTAGGACTGTAAAAAAATACCAGTGTAAAAATCCAGTGTAAAAAAATTACACTGGAAGCGGGGACACAGAGCTCTAAGGTAATAGAGACTTTTTTATAATTCATAAATCTACGACATTAGTAGAGGGAGAGTGCATACTGCATTCCCACAGCCGCTAGGCGCACTAGACTGGCCAGGTTACTCCTCTCTCATAGAAGACTACATTGAAATGTACTGCATTTCCTAATTTATCGTCTTTCCTCGATGCACGTATGTGTTTCGGTAGTGAGTGAGATATGCCAGAGCCCATTTCGATCCCATCCTCTCCCTCCCCATTTTCCCAATCCATTTCTTAATCTGCAAAGGCCAGCGTAGCTTGGCCAGCGTGACGTTTCAAGGCTATACATTCCTCATGCACAAACCAATGTGCTTGAGGTGATCGATGGTCCAGCAGTGGTTTATAATTCCAAGGGTTGATTGGATATTTTTTAATAACCACCATTTTATGTTGATCTTGTTTAAACAGTATGTTTAAGAAATTATGTCGTAGCATTTTTGCTTTCAATGATAAGACGGAATAATCCGCATGAAAATGTATATTTTGAATATATATATATATATATATATATATATATATATAGTACAGGAGGAACCCCATGTCCAACAGAGGATACTGAAAGAGCTGGATACAGTTGCAGTGGGGATTAGTGGGATAATCAACGCATTTAGGAATTTGCGCCGGTTTTTCCCGCTGTCTGTACCACGATGCTTGGAGAAAAAAGTCTTCAATCGCTTACTTAATATCGTTTATCGGTTCCTTAGTTAATATATATTATACTTAGTTCCCAGGTTAGACTACACATTAAAGACTGATATTAGTGAAAATAATTTAAAATATATATGTATTAAAAAGATGTTTCTTGTCTAAATTATAATTGGTTCACAGGTACTTGTAGGTTCAAATGTATAGGATACTGATACTGCAGGACTTGTATCTTAAGTTATGTATACATAGCGACACAAGTCTCGAAATTAGTGTCACTGGCGTCTTAACGATAACATCTTAACACTGACATTTATGTGAAACTCGGTGTAACGGCAATGTACACACTACGACATTCAGTTTCGACACCGAGTATAAAGAGTAAAGTGTCGACGTGTAGGTATACTTAACTTTAGGCAAACCTTTATGGTTTATTAGATACAATTATGATAGTTTCATGAGTAGTTGTATCAGTCTATAACGTCCCACTGCATGCCATAGGTCTCCCCTAGTAAATCATTGGGGGTTTTCCGGCCGTAATTTACCACGCGGGCGGGCCCAGTGCGGATTGGTGGATCACGGTACTTCTGAGTATGATATCTTTTTCTTATTATCTATTTATTTATATTGCTATCATTTCATGTTATTTAACAATTCGGTGGACATTAAATTTGTAAATATGTATGTATTATTCTTTAAATTTTACTTTGAAAACCTATTTCTATCCACGTGGTGTATCGATTCTATTGTAGTAATCGTTTGTCTCAGGTATCCTTTTATTATTGTACTGTTATTTGTTACTTACTTCTGCAACCGTTACTTTTTGTAGTATTTTGTGTATTGTGGTGATTTTTACTTTGATAAATGCGACAACTTCCTCTGAAGTATTTAGAATTCTCGCCAATTATTCCTATCTATAGAATTTATACATGTAAACTTAAATGAATGAATTGTTCTGAAGTCTTTTCACGCTAGTATTGACAGTAATAAATTGATTTTCTCTTTAGTGAATTTGTTTATATAAGAGTAGGTACAGTTTATAATTACTGTTTATTTATAGCTTTTACCCAAGTTGGTCATGATCAAGCGAATAGATACTCTTCGTTCGTGACCTTTAGAATACTAATGCATCGTAGTAAAGATAGACTAAGTCTTAATAATAACATATGTAGGTATATCTTGACCTACTGATGGACTATACCCGCATCAGAAATTATTTATGAGTAACCGTGAGTATACACGAAAATGTCAGGGGGCGGACATCTAGCAATTATTATAAAAATTAATAATAATGCTCACTGGGTGTTCAAAAACAAAACAAAGATTGATGTTCAACACATTGTTTATTTCCTAAATATTTTATTGATTTCCTACATCTCTTTTCTTTTGAATTAACCTAACGATCCCTAAAAGATAACTAAGAATATCACAGTGTTTAACTTAAGCTATCCTACTCTATGGTACTTCTTAAGATTTAGTAAATGCTACCGACGCGGACGATGTTGAAGTTAGGATCGAAATAACAAAATTTATTAACAAAAAACTTATTTATTAATTACAAACACAAAACTTCAACAAGCAAAGCGATCGAACAACTAACCATGCATAACACACATTGGTTCTAGGAACGTAGGAACAAAAAACGTCAAAAACAAAGTCGAAATGACAAAAAGTTCTTATCACACAGGCGTCACACAGTCCTGGGCATGCGAGATCATGAGAGAAAATAGTCAGCAAAATTCAGTTCACCACGGGCGCCACATCGACTGGGCGGAGTCAGTTTCGGAGGCGGGGCTATGTGGCGGTGAAGGCGGCGCGTATGCACGCTTGGCGAGAACCGCCTCGACGTCCACTGGCGCCTCTGCTGGCCTCTTCAACCCTCTATCCGTCAACGATGTCCTCTCTAACGTCTGAGGTCCGTGAGGCTGATGCGAACCCAGCGCTGGCGCTATGGGCTGCAGCGGCGTTGGCCGCGCCACCCCAGGCGCGATAGGCTGCGGCTGCACCACTTGTGGATTCTCTAACCTCCTTATACAGTTACTTAAGTGCTGTAGCAACCTTGCTCCAGCTTGAGGATCCACTGGCCCTTGCCGTTGCATTGCGTTCGCAGCTAACGTAGCATTTGCGATAAACTGTGACACTTCCGTAGCACACTGCGTAAATCCGGCGCGGAAGCGCTCCGCGTACGACATTTCAGGTTTCAGCACTAACTGTCCTCTGCGTTTTAAACTGTGAAGGTGTCGGACTGTTAATTCGAGGATATCAGCTTTTTCCAATTTTGAGACATTTTCCCCTTCGGCTTGAAGAGCGGTGACCATCAGGTCTTTGAGTTCGTCCAGGCAGCGATTGATGCGGGCTCGTCTTTTTCTCTCCAACATGGGCTTCATGACTTTTCTGTACTGGTATGTCCTGGAGACAGGTTCCTCGTCGGGGTGTACGTGCGCCGGCGGGTGGAAGGCGCCGTGTTGCGGCGACATAGTCCGGGCGGGGAGAATCATTGGTAGTGCGCGCGCGATGGTCTGAGAGCGAATGGCCCGCGCGTAGGCCACCGCACTGCTTTTATGCTCCCTACACCGATTGTGGCAAAACGCCCGTGATAAAACGCAGGGGTGGCACACGTGAGAAATGTTTTTAATTTTCTTCGTCGTTTTTAAGATTAACACACTTTTGCTTTCATGGATGCAGTATTTATTTTAATGTAATTAATATATTTATTAATTATTATTTATATTTACTATCGGTAAATTTATTTATTTATTTTATGTAATATAATATATAAAAATGTATCTTTACTTTTAAAACATTATTATCTATCTATTATCAGATATATGACCTATTTTCCTATAATAAAATAAAATATAACATGTTTAAAAAAAACAAATGCTATAAACCGGCTATTGTACATTAAATGTGTTATATATCGTAGATTCAGCTTTGGATTGAAATAACGGTTTTCATTTAGATTCGATTTTCAATTAATACACACATAAACACGTTTTAGACTTATTTTAATGATTATAAAATGTATACAGGGAAATTAGTTAGGTTAGCTTTGGTCATATAGCTGTTATAATAATCTAATAATTTATAATAATTTTGTAAATAACAGTTACCTACTTATTTTAATAATTTGATTTATTGTCAATCGAAAATTTCTTTGATGCTTTGTACGAATACATACATATATTATTTAAATAATTTTAAACAGCTGTACGTACGACTTCATCGGGGGGCTGAGGAGCCAACACCTGGCCAGCACGCGTTCCCACGCGCACCCCACACGCCACATCTATCCCTTGAAATCGCACGGCAAGATGCTCCCTTCTCTTCGGATATAATACACAATTACGTCACGTCGATATTATTTCCCAACGGTGACTCGTGGCGAGTTACTAAATCATTGTCAGTTCTTTACAATAAAAAATAAAAAGATTTTTAAAAAGAAAACATGGATTGATTTTAAAATTATGTGTCTGCTATAAATCTTCTAATTCCCAAACCTTTAATAATTATTGATTACAATTAAGGTGGTCATAGTCTAGGACTATCTTTTTAGGGCTGTGAATTTAAACACCAGCCCCCACCACTGAGTTTGCTTTAATCTTAAAATTTTAAATTACCACTAGCTCGGTATTGAAGGAAAATATCGTGAGCAAAGCACGCGCTCAAGAATTTTAAAATCAATTAATTAGGCATTTTTATTTAAATTTGTATGTAAGTACTACCTACATAACTTTAAAATTAAGGAAGATATTTTCTTGACATTTGTGGCAAGCGGTTCACTTAAATACAGGCCGATATTGATAATAAATAGAAAAACCTTTAAGAAAAGAACAAAAGAAGAATGTTGCATTTTATATTCTTCAATCATGCGAGTGACAACCCTACTGCGGTGGTGGCGCGGGCGCAGGTCCGTGCGCGACACGCGGCATGTTATCGCCTCTGTTGGTCACACAGAGAGATAGAGTGACGAATAGAAATTGCTTTTTCAGTAATTTTTTCCTTTATACGTTATTAATCACGACCTACTTAAGAAATTGACTTGTGTTTATGATGCCGAATATATATATTATATATTATTGTAAAGAAGTATTATATTTTTTGTAGAACGTGAAATATTCAGATGGAGGTGAGTTTCTTTTGTAATTAATATTTTTTTCTTATTATTATTTAATTCCTGTTTTGTTATTTCTTAGTTAATTCTTAATTAATAATAGTAAGTTAGTAACTAAATACTCAAGAATCAGTCAGGTATTCTTCCTAATTAGTCAGTCAAAACAATAACATCGACTATCACCTTGCAGAGGTGTGAGTTCGTTCTCAGCACCGCTAGTCGACTCGACACCGGCCCATTGTGCGGTCGGAACCGCCGTGACGCTACTTACTCCAATTCTGTCTCACACCACTAGACATAAGAACGTCTTAAGAACCACCTCCAGCATTTAAAGTAGGCAAGACGTGCCGCTTCTACGGCGGTTAAGACTTATTAGAAGTAAGGCGGTAAAACCAGTGCGTTTTAAAAGGACGAAAGCGACAGCGTTTTCGGTACTGAGTGGTACATTATGGTTCGCGATGCCGTGTCGTGGGAAAGCCCGTGCCGCGCGCGTTCCCACACACTCGGCCGGCACAAGCCAAGCGATAAATTATCATAATTCCATTGTGAGTGAGACGGTACTAAGAAATTTTATACTTCATCAATCGCCGCGTTGAATACATTAGCGCGTGGGCACAGTGCTTTGTTGACATGATGACGTAAGGATCCGACCCACCGGGTTCTCTCCTTATTTTTTCTATCACGTAACCACTTTATGACACCAGCTATAAATTCCTTGGCCACGTAATTTATTCTAGATTATTTGAACGTTAGTCGTATGAGTTTTTTTGATAAACGAATTCCTCGTGTATTTGACTAGAGCCTCTCAAGTGCCACGTTTATCAGGAATCGCTGTGCTCTGTCGTAGCTTATTGCGTTGTTATTTTAAGTACCTATTTCTTTTTTCTTGCTTATTTTATTTGCCCGTGTCTATAGCTGATGGTGATAGGTGGTTTCCAAGATACGCCACAATGTACAGTAGCTCCCCATCCAGCCGTCATCGAAAAGGAATGCAACCAGCCCTTTCAGTATCTACTGCTGGACATGGGCCTCCTCAAGCGTACGCTGGCCCTGGCCAAACAATGGTGCAGTTGCTCAAGGCTTGGGGTAGCCACTTTGTTATCCCTTAGTAGGCTTAGTAGACGACACCCAAGGGAGGAGATTGGGTAGTGTTATTCAATAGCCGGCCGCCATCACACGGCATATATATAAATGGTGTCCTATAAAAGTTTTACTCATTAAAGATCTCTTTACTTTCTGTTACGTATAACAGGTAAATATTGGAAGATACCTATATGCCATACAATGCTTTCACGTCTTTGTAAAAACAATTCTTTCATCATTTGTTTACTCATTTGCTTTCTTCCGCCCGACGCTACTACGACAGAGTCCCTCACCATCTCAACTCTCTAGTGGTTGACAGCCTAACCTATGTCCCCTATAGGAATGACCCTCTCCGTTGCCGTCGTCGTCGTCATCCTCGGCACGTCCTAGACGACCTCGACGATCCAATTGCTGCTGCCAATGCGGTTTTTGCACTACACTCACAGGCCACACATATACACCGTCCCCGTCGGCGGAGACGAGGACGTCACCCTCGCTACACCGTGAACACACACCGAGCTTCAGCCAACACTTATATCTAGTATCGGCACGTGCCTGGGCGCTTCTCACCGACTCAAGATCCCGCTTAGGGACGGACCTCTTGCGGACCTATAAGCAGAGGTCCGTTCCTTCTGCCGGTCTACCAGCTGGGGAACCACTTTTTGCTCCTGGCTGAGCTCCTTCTGCGCTTGCCCTAAACCATACATGTCCGGTGACTCTTGAAAGGCCATTAGGACCACAAGAATTTTGCCATTCCGAAAAAAAAAAATTGCTTTTACCTGATTTGCCATTTAGAGCGCTTCCTGTGAATAAAACACATACTAAAAAACATTATTTAAGTACTAGCAGTGCCAGTGACTTTGTGCGCATAACCGTATAAATAGTTAGCTTGAATTCCGTGGGAATTTCATAATGCTCTGGATAGAAAGTACCTACCCTAAATGTTAACCCGGTACATAACCCGGTTTCATTAAAATCTGTCCAATGGTTTTTGAGTGAGGGGCATTCAGACAGACATACAAGCGAATAGACAGACAGACAATAATTCCAAATATGTTTTTTGGGCTCTGTATCATTCATTGCGTACAACTGAAATGATTTGTTTTTCAAAATATATTAAATGTAGAGACACGCATGTTACGTACGATTTTATTACACGTATAAGATATGTGTATATTTTTTCATTTAAATTAAATATTTGCCCATTTTCGGGTGTATTGAACTCAAAAGTGACTTACCGTTGAAGACTTTTATTGACACTCCATGCAATATCACTATTTGATCTATAAAAAGTCAATATGGCCACCTACTTAATATTGACACTGTTCGTGCACTTAATAAAGAAAAAAATATTTTTATCGATTAAAAGGATTTCAAGACAAACAGGTGTGGTGCCTACTGACGTTTAGAAGTCAAATTACTTATTTGACAATAACTTTACTTGCAGTCCAGTTATTGACCCTTTATTTTTTATTTAGAGATACAAGAAAGAGATGCCTAAGTTAAAAGTAAGTCTCCAAAAGTTTGCCAATATTACCAATTTTTAAGCCGTAACTTGGTAACTTGGTAAAGTTAAAATTAAAAAAAAGAAAGGAGAAATGAAGTGTAAGAGTAAGGGGTCAGATCCTTACCACTGAGGTAGAACTTATTTTTTATTTTATTTATGTATAAAAAATCCACATCAAAACAGTACATGTACTTATTATATAAGTACCTATAAGTATACATAAAGCTTATTGTCAAAAACGGATTTACCTATGTATACAATGCAAAATAGATAATACGGGCAATGGGCTTATACATCAACTATCGCGTAAGACAGGTGTAAGACATAAGACGCGTAAATGTATGTGTGTGTAAGGTAAATAAATAATTCCGAAGATTATAGTTACACGCCCTTAGGCCCGAGTGGTGTGGGCCCGTGGGCCGGCTGTAGATAGCACTACCTCATCTCTTCCTGTGAGTATAACAAGGCGGCTACCACAAACCCCCGGACACAAGTGGACTCGCCGACCCACTGACTTTGCCGCGACCCCCATGCAAAGTCAGCGTTGCGACACCCATATAGAGTTTAAATGAGATGCACCTGACAAATTCATTTACGAGAAAAACGACTTTGCATCATGGGATCTGCCATTTTTTTTATTTCTTATGTAATCAGTTAACATGAACACAAATATAAACGAGCATTCAAGAAAGTCGCAAATTTTTATCTAGAATGAATTTGGGCACAGAGAAACGTAGGTTAACCTAAAGATAATAATAATCTATACTATAATAAAATCGTAATAGAGCAGTGTCTGTACATGAAATATTTTTTTTCGAATAAAAATATTTCCAATATAAAGTACGAATGAGAGCAAAACAAATTTTTTTTTGGATTTCTTGTATGTCTGTCTGTCTGTATGAACGCGCATCACGCAAAATCTACTGGACGGATTTTAATGAAACTTGATATACTTATAGCTTATGTGCCGGGTTAACATTTGGGGTAGTTTTTATCTAGATCAATTTTAGAGTTCCCACGGGAATCACAAATTCAAACAAACGAAGTCGCTGGCACCGTTAGTAATTTATTGCCACCCTATACTATTTATACGTAAATGGGCTTTGGTTGGCACAATGATGGTCGCTAAGCTCTAGGTGCGGAAAAGTAACCACCATGATGGTGAAGGTGGACTTCTGATTATTTGTTTAAGTTAGCGTTCCGAAGTCCTGATTCCAATCAAAATTGGAAGGCCGCACTGGAAGACTTTATTTGTAGAGCTCAGTTGAAATTGTCGATGGAAATTGCATCGTCTATATTATTATCTTGTACCTATGAGAAAATTACCGATAAGTTTGGTTGGTTATCCTTCTCAACAGATATAGACAGAATACCTTAGGTTGCAGACAAGAGTAGGGAAAAAATAAGTAAATAAAAAATATAAATAATGAAAGATAATATGCTAGCGAAATGGAAAACGGAAAAATTCAGTTGGCAGTAAAGTTCTTACCACAGTGGGTTTAGCAAAAATGACGGCAATAACTGTATTATGCATGTTGTCTGAGAGGAATCGCTTTAGTGTTAAGGTCGCCGGTTGTAGGTACTCCTAATTACTTGCATTTTGTCTTTCTCTGTACGATTTGGTGAACAATATAGTGTATATATATGTTTGTACCTAAAAGATAGTATCCATTAGAGAAAATACTTCTCAAAATAAAGAAACTGGTTTAAATGATCCTTAACTGTTAAAGTATTTGTCGTTTAAATACAAATCTATAAGTAGGTAAATCAGTGTACCGTACCACCGGAGTGAGTTTCGCGCACGCCTACCGCCACGCCCGTGTTGAACAAACACGGACAAAGTTGTGCAAACATCGCCGCCGGCGCACCGACACTTCAGTAATGTTTATAGAGATCGCTCGTTACTACTATACGTACTTATATATTTTATGTACTTATGTAAGTAAGATACACTTATTGTCCTATTACACTTTACTCCTCACCAGATCCGCCCAAAGGGAGTACTGACACTGAAATTAGATTCTTCTTTTCGTAGTCTTCAGTCTTTTTTTCTCGTTCACTCGAAGTAACCAACGTATCCGGGTCTGAACTGTGTGAACTATCTGCTTGTCTACCACCAGAAGGTGTATATATATACATAATATGTATATGTATATCTATAAATGTAAAAATCCTGTACGAGAAAAATGTCCAGGACGGAGATATCTCGCAGATCATCAAGACATTTAATTCGCTTAATGTAGGCTAAGTATAAAGTGGGCACCAGTGTTTTGTAGTTTTGATAGTACAGGTCTTTGACCTTTACTAGGTCCCCGACCTTGGTTGTCGCAGCAACATCAACATAAATTCGAGGTTAATACGTCAGCACAGCATGACGTCTTGAGCAAAATGTAGTAGCTGTGTATTCATAATACCTATCAATAGTTGTCATCGTCTCTTAATTCGATTTACTTCATTATTTTACATTTATTTATTTAAACTTCATTACACCAATATTTGACATGTACAAAACATGGACTTACGGAATGCCTAACGGAATTCGTTTTAATTTAAATACATAAATATACATACATAATAAACTTTTTTTATGGACGAAGGCGGCAGACGAGCATACAGTCCACCTGATGGTAAGCGGATACTGTCGCCCATAGACATACGCGATACATGCCAACATTAGTCCAAAATGACAAACGTTGGCACGCCCCTGGATGCGCTGCCTACCTTCGGAGATATAGGAATGGATTTGGAGAAAGAGTTGGGAAAATGGGGAAGGATTGGATGGGAATGGGCTCTGGCACATCTCACTTACTACCGAAACACATACGTACATTGGGGAAATAAGATAAAGTCGGAAATGCAGTACATTTCAAGGTAGTCTTCTGTGAGTAATAAATATTAAACTACATAACGAACTTGTATTTGGTTACCTTTTTATTCCTATTCGACGTTTCGGCGCGGGTTACACCAGCCGTGGTCACGCGTGGTCACATTTGATGTTCGCATTCGGAAAGGCTGCGACACAATGTACACTAACAATGTCCGCGGACATATTCGATGGTAAATCGCTAGGTTTAAATTTGTTAATTACCGGATTCGAGGTCGACGACAATTTATACCTATCTTCCCGATTGAAATTATTATATTTCTTAATTTCAATCGCTTCACGTGCAACCCTGGGATAATAGTGACGTTCAGTGGAGAGGATTTTAAGAGTGCAGAGTTCTTTTTCGGTGATTAATTCCAGCTTTGAGAATATGTTCGGCAATTGCTGATTTATTAGTTAAGCGGTTTCTTACAGCTGCGATGTGTTCCTTGACCGTTTCCGCAACTGTACGCTTAGTTTGGCCTATATAGGAACTACCACAGCTGCAGTCTATCCTATGGACAGCTGGCGACTGGTAAAGTACAACATCCTTGGGTGTGCGTAGATTTTTGTACAAGACAAGGCATTAAGTTCGCCTTTTGTACCATGCACTATTTTTTGTTAAATAAAAATTAGTCTGGAATTATAAGGGTAGATGATAAAATTAAGATGAGATCCGATTCAGAAAACTAGAATTTTAATAGCGAATCACTTTTTTCGTCTTCATTTTCACATGTACAAGTATAACTACTTTTCAATATATTTATAGGCCTGGTGTCAAAAATATGAAATCCGTGTTTCATTGGTATGTATTAGTATCCAATTGTTTAGGTACCTACTTTTTTCGTAACTAAACTTAAAGTTGTATTTCAAGCCTTGTTAACAAAATGTCAAGTGCTGAAACTTGTATAAATAAATATACTATAAAAACTGTGTTAAATTAAAATTCTATCAGAATTAGACATAAATTGTAGTTGTTATGAATCTGTAACAGATGGACTCTGTGAATTATTTATTCAATAGCTTTTTAATTCTAATACTTCTCACTGGACTTTGGCCTAACACCAAACTATTTTTCTAGGTCAATAACGCTAACCGGCCTACAGCAGTACCTAAATTATCATCATCACATTTTCTTTCAGTGGACTTTGGCATTAAAAACAATCGTACGCTAAACCCACGTGTCAATGTTATGTTGAATAAGCAATTTTGTACGACATGTGCCTAATGTTTTGTAGATTCAGGTACATTTGTATCAACAGTGTTACTTTCGGTATCGTACGAATCGATATATGATCGAGTAGAATATGACTTCCACTCCTTCCACTCATATTCGGAAAGTCATTTAAAGATTTTTCCTTGCGTAAATATTCTTAGCTAAGAAAACCCGCTAGCGAGCGCTTGTTAGCGAAAGTAAACCTGCATGTCTGAAACCTAACAAAATGTAGAGAATGTTTATGCACCGGATTGGTGCATTGGGTCCACATAGTAGATTACGGCCTATGGGAGGCTTGTGACTCGCACCGGAATGTGATAGGCCATTATCGAAGTGCTGAGTTTCCACTAAAGAATGCATTTTAAAATTGTCACTAAAATCTAAAAAAGGCACGCGTTTCCTTATGTCAAAGAAAAATAATGCTTACGGAAACTTGTGTAATGTTCTCGTGTAATGTAGTGGGCTCGTGCGTGCGAGTATGGTTGTTTTAAACCTATAGGAGAAAAAGAAAACGCCAGCGCCCAGCAGTGGGACGTAATACTATATATTTAATGACGGAGAGGCAACAACAGCATTACTTTAATCATAAATAAGATTATTTTAACATTGCACAGTTTTAACATGCTTAAAATTTCTTGAAATTAGATAGGTAAATAAAATTTTATAAATAAAACTTTTTTTTATGTGTAATACACAGCTTTATTATATTACACAGCGAACCAAAAATAAGAAAATAGCCGAAATTGTAAACATTGGGGAGGGATGAATTTTATTTCGTATTGTATAGGTAGGTAGGTATGTAAGGTAGGAAACGCCTAGATACTTCCAGTAATTTCAAGGATGCGACCTGTTATTAGATCGTAACCTGGTGTTTTTTTGCAGTTTAATATTTCAATTACATTTGCAACTTCATTCTTCGTGAATTTGGCTATCTCACTTTCAAGATGGGGACATAATTATGTGGGATATTTTCCAGATACATTTTGTAATCATTTGAACCGTCACAATGATGAGGTCTAAATATGTCAGCCAGGTGATTGGTAAACGTTGTAATTACATAATATATTATATAATACATTTGTTTTAAAACTATATGTAATGCTCACAAAGTCGAATTTTTTATTCGAGTCAGGGATATGACATGTAGAACTGTCAATAAAGTATCATCTCAGTACAAATTTCACTCTGTTTGACAGTTCTACATATCATATCCCCGACTCGAATAAAAAACCCGACTCTAATATTTATGGTTTAATCCCAATGACATTATAAATGTGAAAGTTTGGATGTTTATTACTTAATCACGTCAAAACGGCTGTAACCATTTGAATTTGTTATATAGGTTTCTTTTATATAAAGAAGGCCGCAGACGAGCATACCGTCCACCTGATAGGAAGTGGATACTATTAGCCATGTACACCCGCGGTACATGCTAACATCAATCCAGAATGACAAATGTTGGCGCGCCCCCGGATGCGGCGCCTGCCTTTGTTGATGTAGGAATGGATTTGTAGAAAGGTTTAGGAAAATGGCAGCGAACAGGATAGGATGGGATGGGAATAGGCTCTGGCAAATCTCACTCACTATCGAAACACATACGTACCTACATTGGTTGATCCGGGTTACCGTATAAGCCTATTCATGTAGATCATGCGAACAAAGTCGCGGACAAAATGTGGTGAAAAATATTTACTAAGTAACTATCGATGTGAAATCAATACGAAAGTGATTTGAACGGGTGGAAGGTAACACTACTGGTCGAATTTTTCACCGACTTGTTTGTATATCGAAAGGCATAGTTATCATTTCTATGTCACCATTTTACAGCTGACTTCTAGACATTTCGTGAGTAAAGTCCTCAATATAAGGTAGCAAATAAAAATAAACGTGAAATAACAAATTTCCTAATAAGAATTCCTAGTAAAAATCAAAAACAAGTAAACATTGAGTAATATTTTGCTCGCTCCTATTGATAACGTCAGTAGGTAGTGTTGCGCTTACGTTTATTGTAAATATTTCTAAAACGTTTAAAAACCAGTATGTATTTGTCAATCGAAATATTCAGCATATTAAAACGTTAATATTATCATCAATTCTTGCAAATATAAAAATGTAAAAAAGGGGTAAAAACGTAATTTGGGGTCTTCTCGTACCTTGCAAATGCTCTCCAAACAGTTTGCATATTGTAGACTCCTTGAAGATGTTTTATTAGTTACTAGCTTTTACCCGTGATTTCGTTCGCGTAGTCTAAATAAATAGTGTGTCATACTTATGTCTATGAATGCCATATTATGATTATGATCTACGTATTTGCCAAGTTTCAACGAAATCGGTTCAGCCATTTCAACGTGAATGAGTAACGGACATCAAAACTTTTGCATATATAATATTAGTGGGACACAATAGTCGATGATACATCAATGTAATCAGTTTACTTGCTTAGAATTGTTTACAGTATGAAGGTGACAGACGGACAGACAGTCCACCTTGTAGTATTTAGATATTGTCGTCCAAGGACATCTGCGATACATGCTACCATCAGTTAAGAATGGCACGCCTCTAGATGCGCGGGCGTACCTTTGGAGATTTAAGAGCGAATTAGGAAAAGGATTGGATGAATGGTGCAACTAACCTACATAAATACAAGTTAACAAGATAATCATAATTATTACAATGTTTTCGGCTCGATTGAATCGAATACAACACCAATACCAGGCATAAAATATTACGCAGTAGATTCTACTTTAGTAGTACAGGCAGCAGCGCCTAAGGACATAAAAATATTAAAATATCCAGAAAAAGAATTAAGTAACAACCAACATTATCTACAACATCTAGAATAAGCGTTAAGAAAAAAATCCTCCTCAATATAATTAAGCCCCAAAGCGATTCGAACAAAAACAGAATGGCTAACGATGCTTATCTGCATTGAACTATTTGCGCATTAAATGTAGTGGCACATTCGTCGAGGTGCTAATGGAGCCCTTTATTGGACAAATTGCCCTTGAGGGCAGGGCACCAACGCTAACATTTAAATCAAGCTTAATGGAAGCCATTTCCATAAGTAATGTTGAAGCGCTCTATTGAGAACAGAGTTGAGAATACGCAGAGTTGATATGCAAATCTGGTGAATAGAAATACAATGTTTTTACTTAAGTGGAGGGTCAATATTTATTAGGTACTACATCCCGTCGGAAATATCTGTGGACTTCGTACGTGGACCACAGATATTTATTTATGTCAACTTCATTGCACAATGATATTATGTACAAACGGCGGACTTAATGTCATATAAGGCATTATTTGCCAGTCAACCCCCGAATTATACAGAAAAAGGATAAGCAAGTGCAGTTTGAATTAGAAAATTGAGAGCACAAAGAATTGTGCAATATAAAACATGTTATATATAAATAAATATACGTACGTATATAAATACATACATATACGTACATAAATGCAAAATACATACAAAATATGATTCATATACTGGTAGATATTTCCGACTGGTTGTACTCATTTAACATACTGTCACCGCAGGAAGTAGCGTCATACCTTTGTGAGTTTTAACCTTTTCCATATTACATGCTTTCCAATCACTTTCAAATTTTCTTAGCCATTTTCTTCATTAACCCACCATTTCCTAGATCTATTGATGTTTTTAAATGCAAATTCCATTGGTTATCACCTTTGCGTTGCTATTATCAGTATTATGCTATTGTTCAAGGTATCTCGCCCATCAGACACTCTTGGATTTTATGGGTTTTATGGCTGGGGCTGGGGTTTTATATGACGAGTGTTTCCATCCCGTGATTAATTCTTATGCAATAATTACCATAATTTTCTTTTACAGGACCAAAAACATTTCGAATTGTGTCAAAGACCAGGTTTTGTAGGTGTACGTCACTACTGGTCTACTGGCCTTACGACAGTATAATTTATTACTGATGGATGGTAAGAATTGCCATCTAATGTTAAGGCGTTTGCCGCCATGTCGAAAGACTGTCTACTAACAATGTAATCGAATACAGTCTGACGATCGTCACCACAAACGATCTTCGACTCTTCTCATTCCACCACCAGGGGCGAACTTCTTCAAGTCATCGGTCCATGTGGCAGGAAGGCGTCCCACACTGCGCTTCCCGGTACATGACCTCTATTAATGCAGATAAAATTGGAAATTCCCAGTTCTGTCTATTCGAGAACTCATCTACTTCACTGACCATCGATCCTGCGGCAAACATGACCTGTGTTATAATCGCATAAATTAACTTACCTCACAAAAGAAGTTGTCACTGTGGAAAGTTATAATGACCCAGTATAGAGCCAGAATATGCTTAACGTGTTAATATAGGCATTTATTATATTAATTGAACTTAATTAATTTCCATAATTATTTTTTAATTCAGTTAGGTCGACAAATGAATATTCAGATCCATTAATAGAAACTTAGATGATTATTTGGGTTAATTGTGTAACGTGTGTTTAATTACAAAATTATTAATGAGGCATTTAACTAATTCAAATATTTCAATAATTTCTGTGATTAACAAAATTACATAATGAAGAAAAAAAATTTATATAATGTTTTTCTTTTTTTTCCGATCTAGTTAACAAACAATTTGTGATTAGATATCGGCCTCGGAGCTATGGAGAGGGCTATGCTCGGAGATTCCTTGTGGGATAGGATCTGTAGCGAAGAGATTCACCAAAGAACTAGTCACCGACATATCTCGTAGAATCAGCATATTGAAGTGGCAATGCCCATATTTGCTACAGAGCTACAAAGCTTAGGTTAGGCCCAATGGAGTACTGCTTACCCATTTGACTTCATCCAACGACGTGCTGTTAGAATTGTCAACGACCGCACTCTCACGGGCGGTTTAGAATCCCTCAGTGTTCAGAGTGACGTTGCGTTTCTCTGTATGTTCTACCGCCTGTACAATGGGGAATGCTCTGGAGAATTGTTCAATATCATCCCCAGCTCGGGTTTCTACAACCGCACCTCCCGTCACAGAAGTGCGATCCATCCGCATTTCCTCGATACGGAGGTGTTGCGCATTGTTCGGTCAAAAAATCATTTTATACCCCGAATCCGTAGGCTATGGAACAAACTGCCTCAAGAGGTCTTTCCATTAAGCTACGATATGGGGTTTTTCAAGAAAGCTGTGAATAGGATTTTGCAAGGTCGGCGGCGTACTCGCATACCTTCTGGTGTTGCAGGTGTCCATAGGCGGAAGTAACACATACCATCACGTGGACCGCTTGCTCGTCCACCTACTACCCTAAAAAAAATAATGCCGCAGGACCGACTGGGGACCGACAGGGACCGAACCGATGGGGTAGAGGAGTTCTCGAGCGAAGGCCACGTACCGAGAAGCGCAGTGGGGGACACCCTACGGCCAGGTGCACCGACGACTTAAAGAAATTCAGCGGTGTTGGTTGGATGAGAAGAGTCGAGGATCGTGTGTGGTGGCGAGCCTTGGGAGAGGCCTATATTCAGCAGTGGAGAGACATAGACTGACGCTATGATATACATAGTTAGGAGTCTTGTAGATCACAAAACGTTATAATTTTACTAAACTCCTTCCACTTCTATTACATTCTCAGCTCTCAAATCTTTATTCCTCCTCCAATTGAGTTATCATCTTAATGCGATTTAAATTGGCCCGAGGGTTGCTTGACACCTGTGCTTTGTGGGAACACGGCAAGAAACATCAGATACATCTCACATGTGCTTTATTGTAGTCAATAAAGCAAAAACATGCGTAACCATCTATAATACCGTCTCCATAAACAGATTGGGTTTTTGCACACATAAATATTTATGTACGTTTTATTTCTGTACTTACATATATTTTTATTGAAGGATATTTGCGGATTGTTTATTGGTAGTGGTCAATCTATAAATGGTAGAGTTTATCTTTATAGTGTGAATGTTAATAGATTGGAAATCGTGTTGGTGTTTAATAGTTACTGTGTAATTTCAGTGTTGAAAATTTCTTTAGACCTGGCACTTTGAACTTATATTGTAAAGAAATTGCACAAGATCCTTGCGGAAATTATTACCGGAATTGCAAATCTGACTCCTGTACATTAGACACTGACTGATACACACACATTGTAACCATTTTTATAATTTATAACAAATATGAAGTATCTGTAAATTATTCACTTATTCACAAGTAATCTGATGAACAACTGACAGTTTTATATACTAAGGTTATTGCGATTAATCGACAGCTAAAACTGACGAGTTTAAACTGTTCAGTCAACACTTGTCAGTCTGATCGTGTGTAGCGGTCATTATAAACGCAAAAGTTTGTACGTTTATTTGTTTGTATAACTCTGAAACAAATCAATCATCCGAATTCGTTTTATTCCGATCAATGCAGGCGACGCCACGTGAAAAAGCTAGTTACACACAATTGTGTTTATATTGTTTTACTATCGGCCCGTATAACTCTACTGTAGCCTTTCCAAGGATTTATTTTGTTTTAATAGATTTGTTATTTTGACAAAACATTTCTAGACAAATCCTACATTTTTATTTGGGTGTCCGAACTTGACTGACATATCTATGACATACTTATAATATCTATGATTAGTATGATTACTTTTGACACCGCATCGAAGATTAGCAGATTAGCATGAGACCACCGTATTTTTTCCACATATTTTCTACATCGTCATCGTCATTCGGAACCTGTCAAATCAAGCAACTAATACATATGTAACAGGCTTTATCTGACCTCTCCATTTTTTGCCCATAAAATTTTATAGTTGAAAATATGAATGTCTTTACGCGTTGAGGCCCCGACGGTGACACCTTAATCTTAAATTCAATTTGTAGGTAAATGTAGATTAAAATGTTTCCATTTGTCGCACTGATAAATGCACATAAAAATTAAGTGGACGACATGTTCTCTGAAGAAAACAAATCTATTAAGTCGTGTTAACTTTTAAACCGATGCTTAATGGGATTCAAGACAAACTAACACATTTTTTTATTAGGAAACAGAATTAGTAGTAGAAAAGCAGAAACAGAAAAAGAGAAAGAGTAGATTGGCAGAGAGATGTATTAATTACATTTAGACATAGAACAGATATTGAAATACTTATAGGATTACATCCTATGACCAAATGTATTTTTAAATAGGCGATTAGTAGAACATGTAGTTTAACGTAATCAGTACAATATAAGTCAATATAATTACAATATAAGTACAATAATAATTACACACACTGAAGGAAAGTTTAATCACGTTAGAGGTCTTTGACCTATCAAATCTATACATATAATAAAATCGTAACAAAACAGTGTTTGTACATTTAATTTTTTTTTTTTTAAAGTCGTTGCAACGTAAAGTACGCGCCCAAAACGACATTATTTGGAATTTTTATCTGTCTGTCTGAACGCGTAAGATGTTAAAGTTGCGTCATCTTTGCGTTACTTTTCTTGTCTTTACCCACTAGAAGTCTCATCTGACAATCTGTAAAGCCAATAGCAACTTGTTATAAACTGCTGTGTTTGTTGAACAACGGTACTCGAACAGTAACGGACAAATATCCGCAATATAAGCCGTACCTACTTCAGCGATGCCGTACAGTTATTTACAGCACTGTATAGCAGTCGATTTCCTTTCATACATAAAGTATATACGAGTATAAAGGGTGATGAAAGTTAAAAAGCATTTGACTTGGGCAGTAGGTCGTTGAATTTTCGAATTAGTTTTTTAAACTTTTATCAAATGTGTGACCATGTCCAACAATTTGCGTGTATATTTTTCTTGTAGCGACACCGACAACACGACGACACGGTTTCCCCTACAATCTATTGAACGGGTCTAAAACATGGATGTTTACATAAAATATATGTGTGAGAATCTTAAAAGTTATAACCCGATCGTCTGTTATTGAGCAGAACTAACCGCCTTAGATGGTTAACTGATTAACAAATACATGACAGCTTCACACAATATCGTGTGCAGCACTATAGAAAAATATCTGTCAAAATTGTGTACCTGCAATGGTAAGCGATTCTTGCCTTAGCAAATTGTGAGCGAGATGCAGCCTTTAAATTGTCTTTTTAAATTATTAGGTATAAATTGCAGGTGACTGCAATGCAATGCTACCAGCCCTTTCGGTATTCACATGGGTCTTCTTATGCACATTGTCTTGTGCATTAGCAATGGATGGCCTTAAAACGCCGCGCTGGCCAATTGGGTTGGCGAGTCCACTCTTTTTAAGATAGTGCATCGTGATCCGCTCTTTTTATCCACCAACTACCGATGGACTGACGAAATAACATAACTGAAACTAAATTAGAATAGTTCGTTACTGTAATTTAATACTTCAGTAACTTATTTTATCCCTTCTCAAATTTAAAGAGACTCCTGTATAAAATCGATCACGTATTTAACCGGATAGTCGATGACGGAACAATCGAGATAATTGCCGAAAAATTCACGCGTATCGATCATTTAGGGACAATCGATGCGCTGCTCTATTATTAAGCGGTGTACCTATACTCAAGTGCATTATAAAGATAATCATACTTGATTACTACATAGGTACTTATTACACCTTGCAATTACATGAGCTATTGAGTCTCTGTGTTACTTTAAGATACTACAGGGCACCTGTATCTATACAGGAAAAATAAATATTACTCTGAAAAAAATCGGTTGTCTGTCATATTTACATATACATTTCTTATATATTGACATATATAAGAAATATGTGTAATTATACAAACAGGATTATTTTGATTTACATTCACATTTTACTTAAAATAATACCCTTATTTACTTTAAATAAATTAATAAAATAATTGTGTTGTTACACGTCCAGGGGACGTAGATGTAGAAATGGATTTGGAGAAAGGGTTGGGAAAATGAGGAGGCATAGGTCGGGATAGAATGGGAATGGGCTCTAGCATAGATTGGGGAATAGAATAAAGTAGGAAATACAGTAAATTTCAAGGTAGTCTTCTGTGAGATAGGGGTAACGAGGCCAGTTAAGTGCGTCCGGTTGCTGTTGTATTGCAGAGTGCACCCTCCCCCTCTCAAATTAATTAACTCCAAATCCTTCAGGAAGAAGGGATCCTTCCTTTTTCACCTGTAATCATCACAGAGAATAAATAAATAAATATCTATATTCCTTTTTTTGGCCACTTTTTGGCCACTTATATTAATATCTCACTGCTGTAAAGATTCTCCTATTCCATTTTACTACGTTTTTCTTTTCATGGACGAAGGCGGCAGACGAGCATACAGTCCACCTGATGGTAAGCGGATACTGTCGCCCATAGACATCCGCGATACATGCCAACATTAGTCCAAAATGACAAACGTTGGGACGCCCCCGGATGCGCTGCCTACCTTTGGAGATATAGGAATGGATTGGGAGAAAGGGTTGGGAAAATGGGAAGAGATAGGATGGGAATGGGCTCTGGCACACCTCACTCACTACCGAAACACGTACGTACTCGTACATTAGGGAAATAAGATAAAGTGGGAAATGCAGTACATTTCAAGGTAGTCTTCTGAGAGAAAGCGGTCACGTGGCCAGTCGAGCGTGCCCAGCGGCTGTTGGATTGCAGCGTGCACTCCCCCCCTCAAAAATGTTATACTTTTACCAAAATACGCACTGTGTAAGTGGTCATTTGAAATATTATGCTTTCAAAAGCGATAAAAACTTTAGAATAATGATAAAGCGATAAATAAAGCGACTGTGAGTTATTAAGCCTGCCTTATTTTTAAATAGCGAGATGATAATAATTGTTTAAATAACCAATAATTTGATTCGTCGAGAGTGCCTATATTGTCCTAGATTTAAAGCTAAATCCTATATTGTGCCGCTATGTTTGTTTACATTTTGGCCAAATTGGATTGGAACGCAATATAAATCTAATATTTCGCATGGATTATAGAAAATATTTACTTTCTATAAAATCTTACAGATTGCAAATCGGATTAAAATACGTCTGTAGCACGTTACTCATCATTCTCAATCCGTGCAATTGTCTGCACAATGAATGGTTCGTGCATTGAAACAAATGAACCGTCGTAAAACAAACTGTTATGAGATCGTTAAATCGGCGATAATCTTCTGTTTAAGATGTGATAAATGTCTTCTAACGGAGGGTGAATATTATCGACTGAGTTAAACTTCCGTCGTTTCATTTGTATTGGCAATACTTAAATTGTTTTTTTCTTGTTTATAAAAATATTATGCGAATTGTTCATATTTCATAGTTGTCATAATGACATTTAGTAATAGTCACTGTGAATTGCGATTTCATGTTTTGTTCACATATTTTTATCAGATATTAATCCAATTGTCATACAATATTAGATATTGTTCACATGATTTTGTCAATTTTGAAATACAGATATTAATGCAAAGTGGTCTGTTCACATAATTATTTTTCACATCCATCACTTATTTTTAGAGTCTGGACTAATTCAGATATTATTAACTTCACACAATAATATAACAATATAACATGACAATTATAATTATATTTTTGACGTCGATCACATATGATTAGAAACTTGACGAGACTATTATATTATTGGCTATTAACCTATTTTTTTTCCATGACTACTTATGAAAGAACAAAACATTTACATTTGGATGTTAACATTTTTACGCGCAGATTCCACGTTCATATATTTTTGACGAACTGAAAACGGGCATTTATTTTTAGACGTAAGAGTACAATAAAATAATAATTAAAATAAAATTGCCTCTCTGTCTTGACCAATATTTCACTTTCCCAGATCTTGCTGTACATCTTTTCTTTTTCTTTCTTTTTATTTCTTTCGTATTAAGTACAATAAATTAATGATGAAATAAAAGGGTGAGTTTGTTACATTATAAAATATTAAGTTAATATTATGTTTTTAATTATATTTTGTTCAGTATTTGTACATTAATCAATGAATAATATTTTCTAAAGGAAGATGTGTATGTAGACACTGATTTTCAAAATGTTATAATAAAAATGTTATAATAAAACGAAAGCGCTTTCCGATAAACTTTGATTTATAAACATAGAACAAGGACGCTTACAAATTATTTTTCTCGGTCCTTTTCCCTATAGTCTTTACTTGTATTAAACATAATTTTTAATCTAATGCTAAAACAGATATACATATATATATATATATATATATATATATATATATATATATATGTATATATATGTGTGTGTGTGTGTGTGTGTGTGTATATACAATATATATATATATAAGATAAGTGATAGATAGACATTATAATACAACAAAAGTCATTTCGACCTTAGAAAGTTCGGCAAATTTTATTTTCATCGTTACCATTATTATATTAATCGGCGGTTTCTTTCCACGTAACTACCAAAGTGGTATGTAAACAACAGGACAATAATATAATCTGTATAGAATTTGGACAATAATCTTAAACTGCGTATCATAATCATAATATTCAATACAAACAAGTCACGCTGATTTTGCATTAATCGAAAGAAAAATAAATACACGTCATTGATATTGATATCGACAAACATACCGACCATTTATCGCCCGGCAATAACTTGTAAGAATGTTGAAATCTGTACGTAACCGAGCGCTTGAACAAATAGAAACATTTTATTTTGGCTTTCATGAACGAATTATTATAGTGACTTCAATGCTCTACAAAGTTATGTTAGCGATTAGTGCCACCATAGTTGATTACGTTCGCTTATTTCCCGAGGTAACGTTATAATTGACCTGGATAAAAAGCATCCTAAATGTTAATCTGGTACGTAAGCTATAACTATGCTAACTTTCATGAAAATTCGTCTAGATGTTTTTGCGTGATAAGCGTTCAAAGAGACAGACAAAAAATTTTAAAAATGTTGTTTTGGGCCTGTATCATTCGCACTTCACACTGCAACGACTTTTGTCAAAAATATTAAATGTACAGACGCGGCTTTGTTACGATTTTATTCGTGTTAATATTTTAATACTGTAACTGTAACCGGCCCTTTAGTATATGTACTGTTGGACATGAACGCCTAAAAATATGTCCTTGAAAGGCCACGTTGACCAGGCGGGTAGCGAGTCCACTCCTTTAGAGGTGGTGTAGTTCTGCAGGGCTTGTGGTGGACGTCTCGTATCAGTTAGTCGCCTTTTACGACACCCGCGGGAAGACATGTTAATAATTAATTCAGATTAATTAATCTATGCAATGTAATTCAATGCAATCAGCCCTTTCAGTATCTACTACTGAACATGGACCTCCTCAGGGTCGTAAGGTCTTACAACGCTTCGGTGGCCCAGCGGGTTGGCGAGTCCATTCTTTTTATAGAAGTGGTTGATGGTGATCGATTGATCTATACATATAACAAAATATTATAAAAGCCGTGTCTGTACATGAAATATTTTTCGAAAAAATCGTTGCAGAGAATCTACTCTACGAATGATATAACTGCTTTTAGTATTTTTGTGTGTCTGTCTATCTGTCTGAACGCGCATCGCGCAAAAACTACTGAACAGATTTTAACGAAACTTAGATTTTAATGGCATGCGCTGGCATGGCATAATAATATATTTATTGATTTATAAAGTTTCAACGAGTTTATTTACTTCGTAATGGATCTGGACAAAACGTACGCTAAATGTTAATCCAGCTCATAAGCTATAACTATGCCTAGTTTAATTAAAGTTTTCGCTTGATGCGTGTTCAGACAGACGGACAGACAGACAAATAGACAGACAGACAGACAGACAATAATACCAAAAAAGAATTTCGGCTCACATGTAATGCAATAACTTTAGAGAGATTCCCGTGGGAAATCTGTAACGGATCAGGATAAAATGTATCCCAAATTTTGACCCAGATCCTAAGCTATAAATATGCCAAGTTTTATTAAATTCTGTCTAGTGGTTTTTGCGTGACAGAAAAAGTTCTAAAAATGGTGTTTTGGGCTCTGTATCGTTAGTATGCAATAATATTTTTCAAAGAATATTTCTAGTACAGACAGCTCTATTACGATTTTATTATATGTATAGATATAGATGAGCTGCAAAAGAGATTGTATTTGTTCGAACAGTCGATTGGCTATGGAGCTATGAGTAGGGGTGCCAACTTTGAAACACTGATTTACGGAAAATTGACAATTCAAACGCGGGACAGGACTGAAGAAAGTGGGACCCAATGGAATTATGCCTTCATAGATAGATATTCATGAAACTTGTAGAATCGGCAATGGTGGAAGATTTATTCGAGTAGATAGTTTGGAAAATGAATGTTGAGACAGGAAAAGAGCGGCATATTCAAAAAATAATTAATAGGCGACCATAGTCACTGATCACTAAAAACTGTTGTAAAAATAATTTTGAAACTTGAATGCTAGTCTAATTTTAATTCAAGTATGTATTAAAATTATTTTTCCAATTGATATTAGTGTTAACCTATATTTCTTTAATTTGCCACGTATTTGCAGTTTCAACTTTCATTTTCGGAACTCTAAATATCAAATTGTCATAAGTTCAGTGATAGCCAACACTTTTTCATTTTTTTATCAGTGATAGTGGATACGCATATATATATATATATATATATATATATATATATATATATATATAATATATTACGTCATCGCAATATGTCATGTCTGCATATTCAAACATTTTATTTTTCCGCTATTGACATTTTTTGAGTTCAAAGCGCCAAATCTAGTATAAGGGGACAAAAGGCGTCCCGCGGGCAACTTATACGGGACTCCTGGTCCAGTGCCCTAGAAACGGGACGTACCGGTCGGTACGACCTGCAGGACGGTTGGCAACTGTAGCTGTGAGCGATTGTACAACTCACAAGGAAGCGCGGCGTATACCGTAATGAAACCAAATATTATCACCGTTCTAAATCAACTCATATTCCTATTTAGATTAAAGTAAACTAATTTTTAGTGATGAGAAACTGAATATTGCTGTGATAGCAGATCATTAACTAAGCAAATCGTAAAATAATACGCCGTTTAGATTATAAGGCGTAAGTAGACAGTGAGTGACTAATTAATAGTACCTTAACGGATGTACACACAGCATGAAGACGATACTATCATTAGGAGAATTAACATGCATGTACTCGTGTAATGACGATTAGTGGTCCTGTATTAGTTTCTCATGCCAATTAGTTTCAGGAATGCGGGTACACTGCCGATCTGGTAAATCCCTGTTCATAGCTTTTTTGAAGAACCTCACATCATTGCGTAGCAGAAAGACATCATGGGGTAATTAGTTTCACAAGTCAAGGGTTCGCGGTGTATCTCTGAACCCATTTTCGAGCATAGAGAATTGGCGATATCGCCCACGTCTCCTCGGACAAAATGCTTCTAAATAGCTTTTGGAGTTCACAGTGAACAAAATCCCCTTGTCTAGAAAGTGCGGATGGATTACACATTGTCGATGAGTTATAGAAACCTGAGGTTCCAGAACGAGATAATTGTACATCTACTTTTTATATTGTAATAAATTCTTTATTTTTAAAAATCTATTAATTGAGTTTTTAAATAATTATTATTAAATTTTATTTGTTACGTCAACGCTGGATTTAGGTTTTCTCATTTGTTTCTATTCAAATAATTGGTAGGAAAAAATGTATAGAGACATTAATTATTAACAGTATTCTGATCGGACAATATCCGTCCTTTGCAATAGACAAACATTGACATGTATTTAAAATTGTATTTATTATACGAAGCTAAAAGTATAATTATTGTCACTGAATACCGGATTTTGTCATACTCTGTAACTGCAAAACGTTACAAATGTGACCATCTGCATCAACATTTGTGACTAACAATCAATTATACTTATACTTCTAAATACTAGTACATACACTCAGAAAACTTTTACACCATTTATTCTCACATTATTTTGCCCATTGTATGTTTGTGTTTATTTAACGCCTTGAAACCCGAGACAAACGATTTTACTAACTGTACTGTGGTAATAGATCTTTGTAACATTGACAAGATGAATGAAACAGCTAATATATCTGGTTGAATAAAAAAGGAAAGGTTATTTTGTCGACTCTATGTATGGACACAATGTCGTGTAAATTTGTCACTGGGTTAGATATCTTCTAGGTATTTGGGGCAAAATTGAGCTGTATTTATATATTTATATAAAGGCTGTAAGCTGTAACCGATATATTCTCGAAAACATTCTCGAAATCGCCTTACTGCAATATATCATGAACGGAATCCATCGTTCATTATATTGCATTAAGGCGATTTCAGAATATACTTAGCAGTAATCTTAACTATAACCAGTCCTTTTAGTATACACTGCGGAACATGTAGACTTTCTACAAGAAAATGTGGACAAGAAAAAAAAAATTTGCTTTACACATTTTCTTGTGCATGACGGATTTACGACCTTACAGCGCCATGCTGGTCGAACGGGTTATCGATTCCACTCTTTCATAGGCGGTGTATTTCTTCAGGGCTTGTGGTAGCCGCTTTGTAATCCCTTGGTCGCCTTTTGCGACATCGACGGGAAGAGATCGGGTAGTGCCTTAAAGCCGCAAAGCCGGCTGACACCACATGGCTGACATTAATAACATTAACTACAATTAATGCATGTAGAAAATAATAGGTAGATACTACATAATGTCTTGCGAGTAAGGACTTTCAGAAAACTACGTTTTAGTATACGTAACTCCATACTGTCCACTTCTAAGCTATTCCAATAATTATAAATCCAAAAATATGTTTGTCTGTTTGTCTATGAAACCGATTTAAAATGAGTATAGCAGGGATATACTCGAATCATGATTTTGTTTTTCTTTGAAGCCAATTGCTTCAAATAAATCCATGTGGGCACTGGCGGGTTAAGAGTTTCGGGGGCCCTAAGCATAGAGGCCGTATAGGCCCCCTTTTAAAATTAAAAAATTCTAAAAAGTGTTTCTAAAAATTAAGCACTAATTACGCGGTCAAGGATTTTCATCGCTAGAAGAGGCTGTCGAAGAGTATGAAAAACATGTTCCCGAGGTCACCGCGGAGGAGTGGAATAAATGTCATGGAAATTGGTTTATGCCTAAGAAAAAGTGTATTGACGCTCACTGAGAATATTTTAAAAAACAATAAATTGATTTTTGGCCATTCATTGTATTTTTTTCTTATTCATTCCGGAAACTCACAGTGTGACCCTCGTAATACAACGTTCGTCTTCGTACAAAGAAAGTGTACAGATTCAGGGAGATAATTAATAAGTGCAGCCATTCAATATTTTAATTGGCCACGTGAGAGAGCTTGTATCGTCAAATTACAATACTCTGGGGAGCCTGATCCTGCGATGGATTAAATACCACACTACACAAAAATACTTTTATACGTATAACGTGGTATTTTATGCATCTACGGTTATTCAACAGAGCAATAGAATCACTAAATATAAACTGGTGCCTTAAAAGAACAATACAATTTAAAAATACATGTTCGGCAGAAAATTGCAAATTAAAAAAAATAGAACTCTTTACAATATTTACAAAATACAAAAATAAAATACATTGTTAGTAGCGATAATTCTAAAAGAAATTAGCCTGAAGTTTTTTGTACACCCGATTTGCCTATTCATATTCATTTGCCAACTTGCTTACACAGGTTTATTGATCTAATAATAATAAACTAATCACACACTGGAGTCCACAAGTCCTCGCTAACGATGTCGCGGGCACAGCTAGTCCGACCTAAAATCACAAAATTAAAATTATAAGTCATTATAATAATAGATTCTCTATGCCTTCCAATGTTTAATTATAGTGTATATTTACTAGTATGCTGTCAAATGCGGCTTCCATTAATGATTTACATAACTATCCATTGGGTGGTCCGCTTTTGTAACAGTAGATACTAACTAGAATTAATACTAAACAAAACACCTGTTGTTTACCGATGAATGTTATTAATGGTTGTGATGTGGAAGTAAAAAAAATATATTTATGATCGCTTGATTGCATGCAGTAGCTATCATCAATTAGACGAAGCGGTTAAAGAGGCTGTGTGGTAACTGCATTTCGTTTTGCGCACGGTTACGTTTGAGGACGAATGGCTTACTACGTTTTATTTTATTTATTTATGGAATGAAGGCGGCAGACGAGCACACAGATGGTAAGTGGACAAATTTGCAAATGAACATATGAAGAATGATACACGTTCTCCGACCGAAGGTTCGGTTTCGCTTTCGGTTTGGGTCAGTTTCCGAAACTCGTAGAGTAGAGGCAGTAGGTAGGTAGGTACATTAAATTTAAAGATAAATAAAGACTTAATAAATAGGACTTTAGTAAAGGTTCTGACAAATAAAGCAAAATAAGATTACTATCTATATACATATAATAAAACTGTTGTACTAGTGTGTCTGTACATTGAATATATTTACGAAAAACTGATTGGAGACGACGAAGGAAGAGTATCAGAATACAAAAAGACATTTTTGAAAATTTTTGTCTGTCTGTCTGTTTGAACACGCTAATTTCCAAACTACTGAACGGATTTTCATGGAGTTTCCACGAGTTAACTAAGCTTTCGAATAGGCTTTGTTTCATCGCAATCGGCTGACGGTAAGAAAGGATATTCCAATTTAAAGTTTAAAAACTAAAATTCCACGCGTACGAAGTCGCCGGCACAGCTAGTTTAATAATAAAAATTAATCATGAGGAAACTCGAGGAATATCAGCATTAGCGATTATCCGCGTTTCCCTCACGTTAGCTCAAGTTTAGTCTAGGTCAGGGGTGCTCAAACTTGAACTGCTGGCGATCTACCTCAATATTGTTAGACTACGATCGATCGACTCTGAGAGGCTGCAAGTATGTGTGATGCAGAATTGTCGTCTAGGTAGGGTGTATCGTGGCATAGATATTAGTTTTCCGCACAGTATGCATTTTTTTAGTCAAGGTAAGTCGACCGTTTGAGCACCCCTGGTCTAGGTAAATAAGTAGTACATAGTTACAAAATCAAAAATGTATCAAAATTCTATTAGCGATAAGACCGCCTTTAGTGTATTTCATGTGTTACAATGCCTGTTATTGTCATGTTTTGATTTAGTGTTGATTTGGAATAAAGAGTTTTATATATTTATTTATTTTCATGATCGTCTGATCGATTAGTAATTACTGCGTCTTCAATTCTACTCAATTACAATTTCATATCAATTCTTCCCATCCAAAAATATTGCATTTGTGTGTTAGTAAGAAAGTATACTTACATACAGACAGATACAGTATAAGTGCTATGTTTTCAGATAACTTGACATGCGACATCCGTTCTGTTGTGGGAAAAGCGGACAGGTGTTGTCACTTATCGCTTTAAATACCACCGCTTATGACTTAATTACATGTTTTACATCTTATTAAATAAACTTTAAGTCTATACATTAAGGTTCATAATTATATGAAGAATTTATTGAGATAAGATATTTTAATTGAGCACCGAGACTTCAAGTCAAATGAAAGGCTAAGTGCAAGGAGATATCAATTCAGTAATAAAACAGTATTGAAATACACTCTAATTTATGCGTCTGTTGTAGTAAATTTAAAAACGCGTTTTATTTATATTACATGTTAAAAATCTTAAGAAGTCTTTAACACAAGTACATTAGGTACAAACACACATTTTCATCTTTAAAATTAAACTTGTTCAAAAGCTAATGTACTTTACGAAAATGTCTTTTTTTAACAGGCATTATTAATTTGTAAAGTCAGTGGTAAATAAAATGAACCAAATAAAATAAAATTTTTATTTGGTTACTGTTAGTTACACTTTTACGCTATATTATAGTCTGAAGTTTGATTATGTTATAATAAAACCCGCGCAAAGTCGCACAAGTCGCTAGTTGACTATAGAAATAATTATTCATAAAAAGTTTTACAATACAAATAAAAGTAGCTGTTCCTTACATTTCTCATACTTAATCTAATGTTAGCACAAGTAAATGACAAAATTCTATTTTGAAAGTATGAGCTGGACTTTTTGGTGAGAATTCGACAAGTGAAGTTGAGTTTTTGTTTGATTATAAAAATTGTCTATTGTGCGTTTTATAGTTTAATAATGATAATTTATTAAACTTCGCCGAGTTTTTTGTGCACAATGTTTGTAATAAAATCAAATAAAACCGTGGGAGTGCGTTTTTCGTGTAATTCTAATGAGTCCTCGTCTGTCCTCGGTAAACCTACTATTACCTTACTGAGCGACTCCTGATACCTCGACGGGACTGGACATTGATAGGATGCGTTATAGACTTTATAGAAATTTATAGTTACGAAGTAAACTTGACACTGTCACAATGTGCTAATTGTACTATTGCCATATATGAAAAAAAAAGTACGAGCTACGAGATCCGAACATCCTTGCTAGTCTCGGCCGTCTAACGTAAAAAAACCGCATGGACTATTTTCAAGTAGGCAACTGTCTTTTGTTTTTTCTTCATCTACCATGTAATATGAAACGTTACGCGTGCGTATAGCACGATAGAAAAACTATGTATATTTTCGTTAAAAATCTCCCACAAGACCTTTAAAAATCGATAGAATCCAGACCGTCCAACAAAAGGGCCACCTCAAAGATCACCAAGTAGCCTTCAGGATTGACGACGAGAGTGCTATTATACGTTGATTTCCAGTGTATTCCTCATTATATTTATTTTTTTCATAGAAGAGGTGGCGGAGTGGCGATCGGGCCACGAGATGGTGCGCGGCCTGCCTTGCAGAGCCCCATGTCCTATCTAAGTGGAAAAACAGTTCAGTGTGCAGTTCGTGCCACAACTTTCGGATTCGTGGTATAAAGTGACTTAAAGAAGGCAGTGTACGAAGCAGATCTCTGTCAAGGAACTGCGGATGAAAAGCAGTTCGGTGACGAGAGATGTGATAATAAAAATCTGAAGTTAATAAATAAACTTGTTATACCTACATATAAGTGTACAGCTAATTTACTTAGTATTTGTACCCATAACTGATTACTTTACTACAAACACGATTACTTACGATTTTTTTTAAATACAAACATTGAGCTTTAAATAAACGGTAAATCAATTTTTTCATCAATTACTAGAAATCCACAGAAGCCATAAAGTTACAAGGAAAGGATAATATCTGCCTAAAGTTTGTAAAAAAAGTTTACGCTGTATTAGATTACGTAAAGTCCACCAAATGCGTGAGAATATACCCAGTAACTTATACTTCAAGAATAAATAAATACATGTAAAGAGAATTAATAATAGAATAATGACCTGTATGTATATTCTATAATCGAGACAGTCTTGAGACAAATTAAGACAATGAGCTTTGTTAAACAATGACGTTGTTCACAGTTGCGTCTAGACGTCTTGTTATTCACGTACATTTTTGTAGTACGTTGTCTAAGGTGTGCGCAGTGTCTAACATTCAAAATAAAAGGACAATGATCGATTGATTACAATTAATACCTTTGTTACTCTATGTTATGAAAATCTAATTACCGAAGAAATGTTTAGTATTCGTAACGACTGATCTTCAATCACGTTCAATTCAATTGAAATATTTCTTCAATTCGTGTCAATGTGAGAGTACCTGCCGATATAATTTCCTATCATTCAGCCCAGTTTTCTGATAAACGTAAATGCTCTTAATCACCATGCAGATGATGGATTAGAATTTGTCTTTAAAATTAGTCATGTGCAAAATTCTTATTATTTTTTATCACGTAAATGACTTAACTTTAACCATTTATCGTCGGTGATATATCGTTATGTATAGGTAGGTATGTGTGAGACACGTGTGCAATTCATAATGTGGGGGGAAGAGCGTGGGAAGTGCTCGCCGTCGGGAGCGTCTCACCATACACAAGTAGGGATATTGTTTCTTGAGCACATGCCAGATGAACGTCAGTAATGTATGGGTATTACCTTATAAGATTAAAAAAATGAATTTTAAAAATCTCATTTAACAGTAGAACCGGCCATTGATAATGTTGAGCACTTCAAAGTTGAGTTTCAGTTTAACATTTTTAAAACTTAAGGGCGATTTTGGCTTGCAAATGTAACTTTATACCTATTTGGAACTTTATCACTATTTGTTTCATAGGCCCACGGCACCCACCTACCTAGAAAGGAAAAATTGCACTACTCAGCAATAACTTTGAGGCTTTTCTGTTTGTATGCATAAAAAGCTTTTTATTTAACCTTTTCTCATGGAATGTGAGATTCCATTACAATAATATTAAATAATATAATAACATACGAGTGATCTTAACATTAAGTTTCCATCACTTCTTTAAGTTTTTTGTTATCTTGGGTAATACCATATTATGCATAGGTATAATGAAATATTACTTTATTTGTATTCAGACCAAAATTATACCTGCGTCCCTATTTCAGTTTGATCTGGTGGTTGACTGGTAGAAAATGCCATATGACATTAAGTCCGATTTTTGTACATTTCCTTGTGCAATCAAGTTTAAATAAGTAAAAATAAATATTTTAGATTTGAAATAAGTTAGTGAAATCTCTTATTTAGAATTCTTAAAAGTTCAACATATGTATTTATATTTTTAGGAAAACTATCCTTTTGTTCGTTATAGGTTACAATAGTAAAAAATATATACTTTTGTAAATGCAAGTACATATTTTCCTTTCAAGCAGATTACTCAGTAGAAAATATACTTAAATCTGCACATACAATAAAATTGTAACGACGCTGTGTCATACTTATTTAAAAAAGTTATAGCATACATAAATACGTATGATACAGAACACAGTCAACACAGAACAACAAATTTTGGAATTTTGTTCTGTCTGTGTTTGAACGCATATCATGTAAAAACCACTGAACGGATTTTAATGAACCTTGGCATGGTTATATCTTAGTTTTTTTATCCAAACTAATTATAAAGTTCACACAGGAATGAAGCTTACTATTTACTCCTAAGCACACGAAGTCCCGGTACTGTTTGTTAATAATAAAATCAGTTTCGCCGCATCCATAGTAACCAAACGTCGTTCCCATTTGATTGAATACAATGTCCCGCATAAAAGGAAGATTTGCCATCTGCCGTCGCCTCGCTAACTGAAAAACATCGTACGGGTTATTTGGAACATAATAAATAAACTTTTGTGCCAAGACACAGTATGTAATGGCCTAGATTTCCCCTTGACGATGATACTTACAAAATGTATGGAGTCAGAAGTCAGATAACATTTGATTTGTACCTAGACTAAAAAAAAATTAGGAAGAGCCTAAGATTACGTAAATCTTATGATATAACTAGTACACTGAAAGGAAAGTAGAAGAACAAATAAATTAATATTTAATTGTAAAAACGATTAATTATTCGTGTTTACTGTCGTTGACAATTTTACGAATAAGTACATAAGTAATTGTAAATTAAATTTTACACTTTGGTACAGTAAATTAATTATAACTTTGGAGATCTCTGTGTTAGGTTTTTATTAAATAGATTAACCAATGCGTAAAATGAAGTTAGATATTGAAGGAGGTAGATAGACACAAGGCAACATATTTAACAAGGCAAATTTCGGTCATTGACAGAACATAATTGACATGAGACATGAGACCACTTTACTCGATCCGTCATGTTATTTGTGATAGTGATAGACAATTTCATACAAATCTCTTTACCGTCCAGTGTTGGCTAATCTCATGTCAATGACCGAAATTCTCCCTGCTCCTGGCGCCCGCTTTAGTAGGTACAGTATATTACCTACTAACAAATTTAGTTCTTGTGGTAAAGGGGTGTAAGGGGTCCCAACCTCCATCTCTGGGACCCAAGCCAACCTCACCGGCTCGTGGTGCACCCTGCCGACCAACGAACGAGGCTCTAGCGACCCGCCACCACGCACTGGACCAGCGCGGCGGGTTACGGTCCCCCCCCCCCCCCCTATGGCAGAAAGAAAGAAGAAAGGTGCGAGTGGTAAATTGTCAATCCTATGTCAAACATGAGGCGCTCTGCTCGCTTATAATACCGCCAACACTCGGGTTTCTTTTGTGCAACTTTTCGCAGTCTGATCAGGGCAGTCCCGACTTAAACTATGTTTAAAATTGTCATAAATAAATGGACTTAAATAAATTTGTACTACAATTATAATTAATTATTTTTTGTTAATTAATGAAAAGAACTGGTAACCGTGTCAAATTACTTGACAATTTGGAGACGGATTAAGAAAGAAAATGTGTTTTTATTAACAAATTAAAATTTTCTTATGACTGCAAATGAATAAATAGATTTTAGATCATAACTGCTTTGGTAATCACAATTTGATAATACATATATGTATTCGGAGACAAATTACAGCTAGTAATTAAAATAGAATAACTAGGTGATCGATAAATTCATAGTAAAAATAATACTATTACTAAGTGTCTATAGTATTTCTATAGTCTATGGTGTACGTAGCTATTATGATTGAAGTACCCAACTATTGAGGTCCACATTGCCCTATAATGAAATAAAGCGAACGTCTACAATAATTAATTTGCGTATCAATATCATATTTGTATCACGCTGCATCTAATCAGAAGCGCCTTCAAACAACAATGCCCGCGCTGACCACGTGTCCCTAATAAAGAACTATTATTACCGAAAAGGTAGCGGCGTACGTTCAAATTGTATTAATCATTGAAGGCGACCGGCAGACGTCGATTTTCTTCAACAAAGTGTTCTTGTTTGTTTTTTTCGTAAGGAAGTCGACCGAAGGCGAACCGTGGGAACCCCGGGCGGGTGCACTTCCCAAAACATCGGCGCACGGCAGCGAGTTCGTCGTGCGCCGGACGGAGCGAGAAAAAACATACAATACCCGCTGCACTAAACAAGGAGGGAAGACGTGACGTGTGCGCGCAAAGCGACAGCTCACAATCGCGTGATCATCTACAAGAAATAATAAAACGCCAATAAAAGAAACACGAGACAACGGTACTCGCAGCGCGCGGGAGCGAGCGGGACGGTGTTTGCGGCCGAAGGTGTGCGCGCGCGCCGCTCGGGTTACCGCATTTCAAAGATCAACGATCGATGCGATAAGAGTGGTGGGACGCACGGCCGCCGCTCAAACAACGATGTGTAAAGAAGACAAAATATAAACGCTTAGTGAAGAGAAAGAGATGGGTAATATTGGCTCGTGGCGGTTTCAGCACGGGCCATTCCATTTTTATACTACAATAGGTGGCGCTGTGATGCTTCAGTATTCTGATGGAATGGAAAATTGATACCATTGTTAAAGCAATCTTATAACACGCAGTAATGTGTAAAAAACAGTAATGTATTTACTAAATATCGTGAAGATAGTAGCCAGTGTTCACGAAGACAGGAAACAGTTTCAGCTTGAAAATACAGTTTTGTATTTTCAAAACATTGTGTAAATAAATAATCAAGAGTTGGTAGGACGTTTAGATAATTATTTTTACTATTTGAAATATAGTACTGTTTTCTTTAATTTAAATTATATATATACTTATTAAGGAAACGCAAAAAGAAAAACGGGTATCGTACAACAGTTTGAAAGACGAGCTTGAAAGCTCGCGATGACAGCGCATATGCGGCAGTTTCAGGAAGCATTTTAATTCTTTACGTTTATATTAGATGGCGTTAGGTACTTATGTCTTTCAGTGTATGTTTCATTCATTTTCAGCATATTGTTTGTAACTAAAAGAGGTAAGATATTATTTTTGTTTACGAATGCATAAATTTACTAGTATAAACGGGCAAAAAAATACTTAAGCCTTATTTTTATTTCTTGACAAGACTAAATATAAAGGCCTATTAAAATTCACTTATTGTACATATATCATAAACATCAACAAATATTAAAATAAATAGAACATATGAAGCAAACTTCTAGGTATTTTGTTATTCCTACCGCTTTTTAATGGGAACACAAACCTTCTGCACAATACAATACACGTGTAAAAGGTACTCGCATAAGTAACAACATAACGGTTTTAAATTAGAACGCGTTAGATTCGGCCGAGTCTATTCAAATTAAAAAATAGTAGTTATCAAGGCGTGTTCGCGCTACGCCCGTGGGCCGAAACGAATGTTACTATTGGTCACAGAGGAGCCAATCACGGCATCAGACGTGACTAGGCGTGATGAGTTTTTCCGCACTCGTAGAGATTTTCCTCTACGAGCTTTTGCTCTCATATACGAGTATAATTACTGAGACTTTTATTTTTATGGTTGAGTCATTTTGTCACCTAGCATTTCTTTTGCTATAATACTCTCTGCCAGGGCCGTCTTAAGTCTATTTTGCGCCGGGGTGCGGGAGTGTATCCTAAGACAGTCAAACATCCTATTGTGTATCCTATGACAGTCAAATATCCTATTGTGTATCCTATGACAGTCAAATATCCTATTGTGTATCCTATGACAGTCAAATATCCTATTGTGTAATTGTTTAATATAGCGTTATATTTTTTCATTACCTTTAAAAGGTGAGCGCCCGGGGTGCACCGCACCCCTTGCACCCCCTGGTAAAGACGGCCCTGCTCTCTGCATCCGACCCGTTGATTCATACTCGTATATTAGGTATAAAATAGCATATCTGTGACCCAGATACTGATCTCTGGATATTCAAATCTGTAAGTGGGAATAATCTTACTTTTACTGAACCAATTTTAACAATTCTTTCATCACTATGAACTTCACGGACATGTTTTATAGACTACAGCTATTTCATTTTTTACAGCATTTTACAATATAGTCTATATAGTATTTATCTGAATTTTATCTCTTATTTATTATACAAAATAGGAGAGGATAAGAAAAATGATAGAAAATGTATAGCAGTGACCTATTTTATTTATTCAATGCGTTTAAAGTTGTAAGTAGGTAGTATATCTGAGTAAATAGGTACTTATCTGCCTATCTTAATATTGTGACAGGAAAGTTTGTTTGAAACATTGAACCGCTCTGAATTTTTGAATATTCTGAAACCAGAAGAATAATTTACACATAATGTGATGTGTGTAAACTGGTTAGGGGAGAGTGGGGGAATTGGAGCCATGTAAGGAAAAGTTAAAAAAAATACGAGTTTATGTTGTAATCATTCATTTTTTTAGACACTAATTAGTCTTTTATTTATCTGTCTTTCAGTAATTGCTAAAAAAAGAATTAAAAACTAACTCTTAGTTAGTGAAAATGACTTTTTTTATAAATATTAGTTTCGCTCGCATTACCCCACACATCGGGTAACGAGAGCCAAAAAACCTCCATGTGTGTAATGAGAGCCATCACTTAATACTAAACAAAATGAAACTTACTTTGGTTCACGTAATAGGAACTTAAACAAATCACAGTTATAAAGTAATCAACAGAACATAATAATCAACAAAAATAAAGCTTTTCTATAAGTTAAATATACAACATAGGGTATTCTAGGGATCTAAACAAAAATTGCAAATATAATCTATGGGGTCATCGCAACCCGAACACTCGGAATGAGCCCATTTTCCACAGGCTCTGCAACGGTACCATAGCTCTTTATTTTTACCAACATCGTTACATATGATGCATTCATTTTCCTCCTCTGAGTATTTAGAATCATCATCACACATATTATTTTCATCAACAGATGATTCCTCAGTTGTGTTGTCTTGGAACAAATTTCTGGTTGCCTTCTTTATGTTTTTTTTAAATGATTTATTCTTAGTCTTTAATTTAATATTCTTAGATTTCTTTTTTTGGATTTTCTTCGGTCTATTTTCCTTTTTGTTCTTTTTTTCTCTCTTCTCCTCGAAAATTTTCTTCATGGGGGTACCAGTCAAAACTTCTGAATGCTGCTTGTTTCTATTAGTCTTTGCAGAGTTTTTTAATATTTGTGGACGAGGACTTACAACATTTAAGATATCAGCAAAGCTTGTAGATGGCTGTGGAGAATATTGTGATGGTTGGTTGCTGGTATTTTGTGACGTGGTAGTAGGCATTTGCAGGGGCTTTTGAGAGGATGTCAATGATTGTGAAGTAACTGTAGCTATTGTTTCTGAAGGTAGAACAGAATTACGATCTATTAATGCTAGTCGCTTCTGGCTTTCTAATACTGAGCTCAGGGTGTCGGCTCATGAACCCAAACAACCAATCTTTTCCAGCAATTTTTTTTTCAGTGTTAAATATTTTTTCAACACCAATATTCACAGCCATATTATAGCATATTTTACGCAGTTGACTTTTTTTTTTTTCTTTTTATAGATTAGTGGGCGGACGAGCAAGCGGTCCCACGTGGTGATAAGTGTTACCGCCGCCCATGGGCACCTGCAACACCAGGGGGTATGCGGGTGCGCCGCCGACCTTGCAAAATCCTATTCACAGCTCTCTTGAAGAACCCCATATCGTAGCTCAATGGAAAGACCTCTTGAGACAGTTCGTTCCACAACCTACGGGTTCGCGGTATAAAATAATTTTTGGACCGAACAGTGCGCGACACCTCCGTATCGAGGAAATGCGGATGGACCGCACTTCTGTGACGGGAGGTGCGGTTGTAGAAACCCCAGGTGGGAATTATATTAAACAATTCTTCAGAGCATTCCCCATTGTACAGGCGGTAGAACACACAGAGAGACGCAACGTCTCTCCGAATGCTGAGGGATTCTAAACCGCCCGTGAGAGTGGGATCGTCGACAATACGAACAGCACGTCGTTGGATGGAGTCAAATGGGTCCAATTGGTATTTCGGTGCGCCGGCCCAGAGATGAGAGCAGTACTCCATATGGGGCCTCACCTGAGCTTTGTAAAGCATAAGGAGTTGCCCAGGTTTGAAGTACCGCTTCGCTCTGTTCAGCACACCGAGCTTTTTGGAGGCCATTTTGGCCTTATTTTCCAGATGACCCCTGAATTCGACTTTGCTGGAGATGTCGATACCAAGGATCCCGATACTCTCCAAGATCTTAAGAGGTATGCTCTGAAAGCGAGGTGCTACAACAAAAGGGTTTTTTTTAGCGGTGAATGCACAGACTTGCGTCTTACTGGGGTTGAAATCCACTAGGTTTAGAGAACCCCAAATCGAGACTAGATCTAAAGAGTCTTCGATTTCAGACACAAGCCTGGCGCGACTCTCTTCCACTTCGACCATAAAACATATTAGACATATCAATGATATGGTTAACAATGGTATGTTCCTGTTCACTAGTGATCACAAGTTTTCTCCCAAGCAGCGGAGAACGACTGTAAGTAATAACATCACTATTTGCTAACCTGAACCGTTTCTTGAGCGTGCTATAGGGTATTTTAAATTGCTGTGCCGCTTTATTAACTGATATTCCTTCCTTTCGTAATAGTTTCTATTGCACTCTCTAACGAAGCCGAGGTCCAACTGGCCTTTGATGTCGTTCGCTGTCTAGTTCTTGGCATCTAAAAAATAAAATAAAGCCTGTTTCATTAGATTAGAATTACGTTTTTCGAAAGGGGTAATAGTAGCCATGGCGGGGTAATGGGAGCGCTTCTAGCTCCCATTACCCGAATGTTAAACATCTCGAATTAATGAAACTAACATAAACAAACTTTGCTAAATCATCTATCTTCCACTTATATCGTAAAATTTATGAAATAAGGCATTTAATAAACACAAAACACAACAAAATGATAAAAGTTCAGGTACTTACTTTGGTTACGAGATTTGATATTTTTTTACAAGGATGACTCACAAAACTAACTTCTTCTCGTCACCGCTATACGCGTGCTACTGAGCTGGCCAGCGGCGATCACGTTGCATAATCGAAGGTTCCCGAAGCCGTTCGTGTCATTTCGGCGCGACTTGTACGTTCCTGTGTGTGTAAATTGTAGTAGCTCCCATTACCCGCTAGCTCTGTTTACCCCGTTCTCCCCTAAGTGTGTAATACCGTTATATTTACACACTTTACACATCTCGTTATATTGGTTAATTCCCATTCAATCAAACTCATTCCTAATCAATTCCTAAATTTCTAAAGCTGACCACGTATGCAGGTCGACGTATCAACGTTTGTTATTCTTGATTGATGTTGGCATGTATCGCGGTCAGTGTTCACTTATCATCATACATGGATGATAAGTGAATAGTGTCAGCTGGTCTGTCACCTTCTTTTCATTAAAAAATTGTTCAAGATTATACTTGTAAAGATTACTGTTCAAGAGGTTAAAACTTAGTGTCTTTGCCTCAATTTGATTTGTGGCTAGCCAACACTAAAATCTTCTTGTCTACGATAAGCTTGAATGGTGTGCGTTGCCATCGCCTTGTTTTACTAAATACGGTCCACAAAAACACTAAGTAGGAGTTTTAATTTGGGAAAATTTAAACCAGCGCCACATTCTGCTTCATGGTCCTTCGAGCCGGATACTTACTAATTATTTATTTTTGTTGTTTATGTACTTAATACCTTCCTTCCTCCTTCCTCTCAGCCCTTGGACGTCCACTGCTGGACATAGGCCTCCCCCATTGTCCGCCATTTAGACCTATCGGCAGCGACCTGCATCCAGCGGGTGCCCGCAACCTTTATGAGGTCGTCTGTCCATCTAGCAGATGGACGTCCTCGGCTTCGTCCGCCGGTACGTGGTCTCCATTCGAGAACCCTTCTGCCCCATCGGCCATCGGCCAGGGCTATGCTCGGGGTTTCCCTACGTGATCGAATCAGGAATGAGGAGATCCGTAGACGAACTAAAGTCACCGACATAGCCTCTCGGGTTAGCAAGCTGAAGTGGCAGTGGGCAGGGCACATAGCTCGAAGAACTTAATACCTACTGTTATTAAAATCTTTAAGTTTTACCTGCGGTGTTATAGTTATTGAAATGTATGTATATAATTTAAGTGTTAGCCCAGGAGATCGGTGATAGTCCAGGAGACCAGTGATAACACAGGAGTCATTCGTCGGGAGTCACACATTCGTATGATTGTGAGTTCAAAACCTTGGCCATACCACTGAGTTTACGGCCCGAAACCTAATTAACTTATGGTGATTAACAAGGGAAGGCCTGTGCCAGTGTTACAGGGGGGTGTTAGACTGATATAAAAAAATGAATAAAAAATACACTTCTAATGTTACAGAAGTAGATTGTAAGTACCTGAAAACCAGAAGGCCGGTTCGTTTAGGCACAGTGTTATCGTTATTATAATTATTATATGTGGTGATCGATAACCTAGATATATCTCGGCTCTAATT
Organism: Sesia apiformis; assembly: GCA_914767545.1. NCBI lineage: Eukaryota > Metazoa > Arthropoda > Insecta > Lepidoptera > Sesiidae > Sesia > Sesia apiformis. Next base: position 5,856,514 of record OU611963.1, read on the forward strand.
AATGAAGACGTGATTTCTAATTCTCAACCCGTGCCACTAGTGTATACGGATTTTTCAATTACAAATCACAAGCTTGAGGATAAAGGAAAACATAACGAGAAAATTCACGTACCGCAGAATTGAAAAAAAATCTAGAGGAAAAATGTAGGTAGCTATCGACTGGATCCGCACGGTGGATTATGGGTTGAGTTATTTACTCCTACTTGTGGTTTGCTAGGGCAGGCCTGTGCCCGGATACACTGCGACGGCTGCCCGGAGGAGACTGCCCAGCACACGCTTGAAGCGTGCGCGGCCTGGGCGGAGCGGCGCGCCTCTCTCGGAGCCGTGATAGGCGGCGACCTCTCCTTGCCGGCTGTAGTGAAAGCTATGGTCGGCGACGAGAGGTCGTGGAAAGCAGTGACGGCCTTCTGCGAGCACGTGATGCTCGAGAAGGAAGCGGCGGAGCGGGCCAGAGAGCGCGAAGCTACTGACCCGCTGCGCCGCAGGCGAACCGGGCGCAGAAGGCGGGATTACGCCCGCCATCTGCCCCCACCCTAAAATGAACCGGTCGGCGAACGCGGGGAAGTTCGTCGACCAAACCAACAAGGCTCATTAAAAGAAGAAATGGGCGTCCGCACGCGTGTTCCCGAGCGACGCCCACCCTCCAGGACCGGTAAATAGACCAGAGACCGGGGCCCGCATGAGCGGGCCGTCACAGTCGGGGTCGCGGACGAATGCGAAAGCGCACCCGTGACCCTGGCGTCAAGTGACCAGATGGAACACCGTGGGGTTTTAGCCGGTAAGAGTCCGGCATAACCCTCCGCCTATCCCCAGCGGAAGGGTATCTCATGCAGGATTTCCCCACGTAAAAAAAAAAAAAAAAAAGGCCTGTGCCCGGAAGTGGGCCCTTACAGGCTGATATCTACCTATATACTCGTAGATTGATTTATTGAAAGTTATTTATTTTCTATAGTCTTTTATAGAGAAATAATTAAATGGGCAACAGAAAATAACCGACTCGCGATCCTGCGGCACCCTCCCAAAGCAATGCCCTGAGCCGAGGTCCGTTCCTTTCGCCGGTTTAGCGACGGGGGAGCCCTAAGGGTCGTTGCTGGACACACTCTTTGCTCTGGTTGAGCGCCTTTTGCGCTCGCCCTAAACTATACATGTTCGGTGACTCTTGAAAAAAAGAAGCAGCAGAAAACACTGAATGGACAGCAAATCTATGGTAGCAATTTTAAAGGTGCGTTAGGTTTAGGTTTTCTGGACAATAAAGAAATGGAGTCGCGGCCGACTTGACCTGATGACATTCTTGTAATTTAATAATATTTATTGCAGTTATTCAGAAACAGTTTGTTGTTTGACCATGGTTTGCTGCTCATTTTTTGCTGCTAGTACAAGCTGATTATAAATAACTGTACCTATATAACATTTTCACGCTGCATTCCAACAGCCGCAGGACGCATTCGACGGGCCTCGTTACCTCACAGAACTACTTCACCAAATTCCTCCTTTATCAAATTCCCCAATGTACCTACGTACTTACGTGTTTTGATTGTGAGTGAGATATGCCAGAGACCATTCCTATCCTATCCTTTTCCCATTTCCTCAATCCTCTCTCCAAATCCATCTTACATCAACAAAGATTGGCAGCGTATTCGGGGGCGTGCCAAAGTTTGCAGTTCTGGACTAATGCTGGCATATACCGCGAGTGTCCATGGGCGACGGTATCCACTTACCACCAGGTGTACTGTACGCTCGTTTGCCACCTTCTTTCTGTAAAAAAAAATGTCTATCAAACGTTTTTATTTATTTTGCTTAGGTAGGCACTTGGATGTGAAAAAGAATATCTTTCTTTGATAAGTGATGGTATAACCTATACTTGTTTCTAGGTACTTAGTACCTACCTTAACGTACGGTATAATAAGTATAATTATCCATTATATTTATTAAATAAATCCCTCGCAATTATAAAGGTTAGGACAAAAAATTACAAGAATCTCGCCCAAGTTTTGCCCTAATGCACTTTCAACAACAATGGGACATAAAAATACGAAACCAATGCATATATGAACAATAACAATAGCACACCTGTAACCGTGATTTTTTGCTGTCAAAGGTGTTTTGTACAATATCGGGACAACCGAATTTGAAATTAGTTGGTGTAACGATATTTTTTTTTTATATTTTTTGTATAATGATTAATTAATAACAATAAATCATTGGATAGGTAATTATATCTTTAGCAATAGTGAAATAAAAATTTAAGATTTGAATGATTTGCATTTCACTACAGAGATCACATCATTTTCTAGTAGGTCAAACCTTAGTTTTATCAAACTTCTGATTCGGCAATCTTTTGTTTCGATGATTATAAAATAATATTACGGAGTAAATAAGAAATAGAAAGTCAAAATAATCGATTTCTCATCGATTGCACATTTTGTTGAATGTACAGTTACGTAGAACCATGGGGAATATGACCAACTCCTACAGGTATGGTTAATACAAATTTTATATATATATATATATAATTTGTATATATAATCCTTCTATGTTGTAATGTCTTATTGTAACAATTCATTATAAGTTGGTACAATATATTTAGATCAACAACAACATTTATATAAAAAATATTACTATGAAAATCGTAATTCAACCTAAAGGTGGTGTCAAAATAAACTTTAAAAATAAAACAAAATCAAAAATTGCAAAATTAGATGGAAAGTGTGAAGTTAAAATGCAAAAATTTGGAAAAAAGGAAGCAAAAACGTGCTTAAGTCGAGCTACACCGTGGGAGAAGCGGGCAGGTGGTACTCACTAGCGGAAAACTGTACGGCTTCGTGCATACGAGTGAACCTGGTTTTTATCCAAGTCAGCAGTGTAACGTTGATTTTTAATTAATCAATAATTACTGAGTATTTTTTTTAGTTAAGGCAATAAATGCCGAGTAATAAATAGCGTTTTTAGCGAGCAGTTTATGTTATTGTAGGTTACTCTGTTTTTGTCGTTCTATTATACTCGTACGTATTTATCGCTGTCTCTTTGTTTTTGTGTTGCAGAAATTTGTTTTTAGATTTAGTATCTAATATTGATATGACATAAAATTCCGTTTTAAATGACATTAAGAATTATAAATCAGTTATGGTAATTAGAATTTATGGCAAAAACAGTGGATCTACAAACTAATCATTCGTAAATAAGTAAAGCATAATGCTTTTCTTTGCGATAATAAAATAGTTTTATGTTATAACAACAATCTCTTCACAATAATTTACACAATAGATTCCAATTTGATGCCAAGTTCGGTTTTTACAAACGCACCTCTAATCACTTCACTTTTGACAGTGTCGTTGCTTATACAGTGCAGTCTTCAAGATTTTACACCGCGAACTCGAAAATTATAGAATCAACTGAGGTTTTTCCACTAAAATATAACTAGAATTCTGCAGAGCTCTTTGAGAGAGCTGTGAATTAAGTTCTGCAAGGTCGACAGCGCATTTGTAGTAAATAAATAAACACAAGCCAATCAATAACAAGCAGCGCCACCTACCCCTATTGAGAGTAACTAGCCTTGACATTTCTTTCTTTGTTCTATGATCGCGCGACGCTCACATGTAATATTATTTGCTTTCAATATATTTACTTTAAATTAAACTTTAGCTCCGTTGTTTCATTTCCACAGCATTCATATTTCAACTGGTGTTGGAAGTGTCAACAGGGGGTGGTGACTACTTACCATGAGATGGGCCGCCTCTGGTATCTCTTTTATATATAAAATAAACGAATAAAAATATAGTTAATAGCTTACAAAGTAGGATAATGTTGCTCCGCACTTGTGTACTCAGCCTGATTCGCATACTTTCATAGCCACAATAATTTGTCACAGTATTGTCCACACACCGGTATCTTTAACGGTACACTGCGTTTTTATTATTATTTTTCTTTATCTCTAGTAATTACTGTACAAACATGCCAGTATTACCTTTTATTGTTTTATTGCACTTTATTTTTACTACGCGCAAATGCGTAGGCATTTTTTCTCCCCGTTATAACTGGACAACCTTTTTAAGGATAAGTATCGCATTTAAATTATTAATTTTATACTTTGTTTTTGCTTCGAGGACATTTGTGTGGAAATTATCCGAGCGATGAATTTATTAATAATTATGTTGTGGATTTGTTGTCTTGTTTAGTTTATACATTATTCTTGCATATATTTAACGGGACTTGGCATTTAAAATAAAATTGGCTACGCAATATCGAACTGTACCTCAACTAACAGACAGAGACATACTTAAGATAACATAAGACTACTGTAGTCTAGTCTTACATCTTTAAGATTTATACTTAACCGAGAAAACAGAATATATTTCTATGACAATAAATGTAAATATTTCATTTTATATAGGTATTATAATGTATCTAAAATTAAGATTATTATTTAAAGAAATAATGAAGAAAATAAATAACGCAAATGCCATTTGTGTGTTAAAAAGACGCATAATGCTTTAGGGTCATGCCACAACGCTTTTGACGCGTGACGGGTGAGATAAGCGCGCACGCATGTAATGTTATTCCAATCCGTCACTTTGTACGCAAGACGCGACGTGCTGACGAAGGCGGCCGAACACACCCGAAGACGCCCGATCGATTTCGTGGGAAAACGCGGCAGGTGTTACCGATCCGAAGCACTTCTTACTGAGTAAACACTCAACGTATACAAAATTATAACTGCCTTGAAGCGTCTGTGTAAATGGAAAACATATTTTGTGTGCTTAATGATACTGCTTACTTTTTTGGTACAGCTCGGTTATCGGGCGACAGCTTTTTTTGCGACGTTGAGGGACTAAAATGTGCCGTGTTTTTATTATACAAAAATTTATTCAGTCAGCCCTAATTGGTACGTTTAATGAAGTGTAGTAAGATCGATGCGTGACCTTTCCAATTTTGTCGTTTTGTATGTTTATATAAATGTTATTACATACTATAAATGTTTTAAGCTTGCGATTTATTTTAACATTTTTTTTGCATTAATTATTATTAACATGTAGATTATAATCAAGTAAATGCAGGTTTTCTTTATGAATGCGCAAGTTATTGTCTCTTAAGTTATTGAATCGTTATTTGTTTGATTGTTCGGTTTAACATTGTTTTTAATTAAAGTCACTTTATTTTTTACAGCTTTTATTTCCATATTCTTAATGGAAAATTCTTTGAACGCCTTTTACTTATGTCGTGATTTTTATTTACTTATTGAAACTTCAATTAATATTTGACACAAAAATGCTTGATTTTCTTAACATGGTTGCAGTTTTATATTTATTTAATTGATGGTAAAAAATATTGATTTTTTTTTAAATAACTTAGCGACACTGGTATATAAGACGAAAGCTATCACAGAGATGATTTCCAGTGAAAAATCGGAATCGTTCCCACTCTTTAAAATATGGGGACAATTTGGAAAAGCGGGACCAACGAGTATATAATTGAATAAACTCTGCTGAGCAATCAATTCATTCTAAGCAGTTGAACAAGCAAGTTCCAAAAGTAAAAAAAAATTAAGTAATTTTTGTTAATAGAATGAGTACCTTGTCAGTATGTATTCATTGTATAATTTGAATTAAAATAGATAAAAAAATAATAAAGTTACGTCGTATTTACTTCACTTAGAAGAAAAAAATGGTTATTATCAAAATTTCTGTTATTTAACTACCTACATACTTGATACGGTATTAATTGCATATCTACTGTGTCCATGAATAGGTACATATATACATGTGCATGTGTCTATGAATAGGTACATACTTCCCCAAATCTGAAATCATAAATACCGTTTATGATTCTGAATTTATTGACACTTATGTCATTCTTATCATAATTCTTAAAATTCACGAAAATATTGTGCAAAAATTTCAATTTTATTGATATTTTACTAAACTTTTCATACAAATTTTCTAAACGTAGAGTTTTCTACAAAAAAATATTTAATTTTAACTCCGAATGTTTTCAGGTGGTCGGTAAATAATCTGACATAGCATGTATAAGGCAATATAAGTGCCGTAACTAACTCCTTTAACTGTCACTGCCGGACATGGGCCCCCCCATGAATTGTCCACGTACACATGGCCTTCGAACAGCACGCTGACCAAGTGGGTCGGCGAGTCCACTCCTTTAGAGGTGGTGTAGTTTGTGGTCGCACCACAATACCCTGGTAACGGTTTGTTAATGAACAACTACCTCGATTTGTTATCCTTTAGTCGATTTTACGATACACTCGGGAACATGTGGGTGGTGTAATTCTAAAACCGGCCGACACAACACGGCCAAGTACATTTACATATATAAACAAGTACATTTACATGTATAAACAAGTGCAGGTACATATATAAACAAGTACAGGTACATATATAAACAATTATGTATTTCTAAAACCATGCCCCTTTCGTTTTGCTTCATGTAATTCGAACTAAAAAAATATAAGATATGGCAATCACGTTTCAATACAATTCAACCAATATTTTTTTAGTAAACCGCACACAGACCGATTATACCCAGGTGTTACAAGTAACGATAATGAAATACTCCACACTTCTGCAAGGCAGATAGGTAATTACAATATTTACAACCACTATTACGACCCGTACCTGAACTCTATATACAATATTAAAACAAACGAAAATCTGAAAGGACCGGTTTAAGGCTAGTGCGAACCATCGCTACCTCCAATCCCTTCAAGCACTTCCTTTCAAATTGAGTGGTCACCTCATTGAATAATTTATCACACCAGACAGTTAAAGCAGAAGGAGTGAATAAATGAAGGCAGTACAAGTGTATTGACATGGGTGCATCAGCGAAAGCTGCCAGCCTAATATATAAATAATAATAACAATTTTATAACAGTTTAATTTAATAACAGTTTTTAAAAATGTTTCAAATTAATTGTATTTTTACACATACCAATAGTATGAATGACTTGTATTTACTTACTTTAATAATTTACATTATACGTAAACATAATAAGAACTGTTTGCTGTGTTTTTGTTATTATTATTAATCATATTATATTATTATTAATCACATCATCAAATTCATTCATCATTCAGCTCATTCGGGCACGCATTAGGGGTGGAGGCCCCTATCCTATTCTCTAATAGTCGTTGCATTTCATAGTAGCCTCTGCACTAATTTAATTGTATGGGTCTCGAATGGCTCGCAAATACAACAATGTAACTGTAACAAGCCCATTGTTATAATCCAAGTCAAAACAGGAAACCAGTTGGAACAGACGCGGAGAACATACCAGATTTTAATAACCAATAATAATCGAGCTTGTGTCTTTATTGGTTGCAATGGGTCGAATAAAAACAATTTAAATTACAGTCCACACTGACTATAATTACGTTGTAATTTTAGCACTATTTTTTTTTAAATTTTATTTTTCAAATTAGTGTAATTCGACCACCTTTATACATTTCTAGGATACTACCCTTTGGGCGTAATTATGACAGGTACCAGATGTCTGTAATTATTTGAACTTCTTACTGTACCAAGACACGAAAGTAACCGTTTAATAGAAACTGGTATGTTTTGTGGTAGTTGAATGTGTGATGTTGGTATATTTAGTATAATATTTAGGTGCCTTTGATTTTTCATTTCATTTCGTCGATCAATAATTTTTCTAATCGGTAATTGTGTAATCATCAGCCCATCTCTCCACTGCTGGATATAGGCTTCTCCCAAGGTCCACTACCACACACGGTTTCCTACTCTTGTCATCTAGCCACTAACGGCAACTTTCTTCAAGTCATCCACCAAGTCCGACGACGTCTCACACTATGTTTTCAGTAAAGTATTGAGTGAATACTACTTAACAGGTTCTTACTTATTGATTAACTATTGCTGTAGTGTGCCTCTGTATACTTAACCTACCCAAACAAATACTTTATTGTCAATCTTGATACCTTCGGCTGATAAATATGTCGTAAGTATTACAATACGAGCTTATATCTCTCATGAGAGGAGCCATAAGCGTTGTATCTAACAAAATAATGTAGTGACTCTGATGACACATTTGAAAGATTTGAAAGAACATAACCAAGAGACCATTCGATATATTCCTCAAATACAAAAAGGATTAACAAACAAGAAACAATGAATTTTCTTGTTTCTTGACGGAACCCTAAAGTACTCACTTAGGCTTACGTCGAAATCTAAAAGTAGGTAAATTACCTATAATTGATTGTAAAGGCTATACCAAAAGGAGGCAAATTTAACAATCAATAACTACGTGTATGGTAGGTCGCTTCAGGCGAAGTGACATTTTGCCGAGAGTAGACTCAAACATGTTCCTGCTAAATACAAATGATCTTTGGGGCGTTGGTAGTTAAGAGATGCCTCGAAGGCAGTAATCAGCAGTTCGGTTCATGCTGGTAACACTCCAATTGCGTTGCTGCATGCATATAATGCTTCGCTATTCTTGACTGACATAAAATATTATTGAGATATTAAAAATACATTTGATTATATTCTGGAAAAATAATTCGATTAAATTAGATGTAAGGCAACTAAGTTTTTTGCCGCAGCTTTCATGAGCTGTGGAAAATGAATGAATGTATGAATTCTTTTTTTACTTATATATAAAATATAAAGCTTTTAACAGTGACAGCCTGTTACAATCTCAGTAAAAACATGACTGGCGTGCGAAGGCGTTAAAACAAGTAAGTTAAGAATTACCATAATTTAACCGTTGATAACACCTCTAACGGTCATAGTTCACGAGCCAGAACCGTACCGGAGCGGAACAGTTGCAGTAACAGGTACGCCGGAACAAGTTCAAACAGGTACAGGGACAGGTTCCGTGGTCGTTCTCGAGGGCGGCAAAGGTCACGCATTGTTATCGCGTGATCGAAGGCGGTTACGTATTGTAACGAATATTGTTACTATTAGAGTATGGGAGTTATGACCCGTGGTCATGAGTTATATAAAAACGTGTGTAAATAAAATTTCAGTTAAGGAAAATGTTCTTACAATAAGTGTCCGTAATTGTATATGTTAGAATTGAAATTTATATTCCAATTGCTGTTTTTTATCTGAATAATATTGAAAGCTCTAATGAGTAATGACAGAAAGACGGTAGCCAAATTTTTCTCTATGTAATTTACTACTAATATAACCATTAATTTTGACTTATATTTGATGTTTCATTTTCGATTTCATTACCAATTATTCATTGACGTGTAATTCATATATTCATGTTTATACCGAACAGAAAGTTTTTAAGGAAACCTAAAAATGTACTGACAGTTTTCCAAAATATAGAGCAATTGCTAATTTATTAAAGAAAATAAATTTAATACAATAACGCCCAGGGTTGCAGGGATGTTGCAGGTCATGTTTCCTAACAACTGTTTGCTTCTGAAGTATTGACGAAGTTTTATGCAGTTATTTGTATTTACTAAACTCTTTTTAAGCAAATTTTTTACCATATAAGTAGAGGTAAATTAAAAGGTCAACTTTTTCGATCATTGTAATAAGCAACAAAGGAATCAACTCATAAAAAATGTTGCCGAGATAACCTTCGGATCGCCTAAAACCCATGAACAGAGATTACTCTGCTTTCTGTAATCGATTATTCGAGAAAACCAAAAATCGGCCCATCATCGGCACTATCATTAAGATAAAATTAATTGGGCACCACCGGTCTTCCGCGTCCACGTCAAGATGAAAAAAGTGGGCACACGTGGTCACTACCGTTCATTTACGAACGCGAATTATGCGTAGTACGGCAGGTGGCAGGTGGCGACGATCATGGGAACTCGGGGTTGTGGCGGGTTCCCACGGCGAGCGTCATTCACCACGGCACACCTGCGCCCCTTAACGGGGATGCTACACACACGCCCGCCACGCGAAGGAAAGTACCGATTAGACACACGCCACGCTTGTGTGTGCGCTCGCGTGCGTACAGATACGAACGACTGCAGTTCCGTCATTTTTAGTTGCTTGCATTCCATTTTTAAACGTATTACAACGCAATAAGATTCTTATCTCTTTAGAGTAATTGATAACTTAAGTGTAATATAAGCGGTAGTGTATACCATACGCGTGCAGTTTACGTGTATGTATCCACGTTTCGTTGTGTGCGTCATACGGGTAGCTCCGATTACAGGATTTACTCAAGTAAGTATCCCTAAAGGGGTGTTTACGTGGTGCGTCGCTATGTGTTGTAACAGGTGGACCTGTGTGAGTTTGATTTATTCATGGTTTTATGTTTATGTTAATATTATGTTACCGATAGTTGCATTGTTTATTTTGCTTATAATTCCCAGAATATAATCACGTATTAAGTTTATGCGATTACGACTATCGAGTACCTATGTTATCAAAGCTTACCGACCTCAGTTATTTTGAGTACCATTTTTAATAGAAACCAATATAGAAACATGTAAGCTGAGCCTCCTATTGATATATATATTTTTGTTTAATTATGTTTTCTTTCGAACTCTAAACAAAGAAAAGGGTAATCGATGTAATTCAAAGAAAACGGGATATTTAAAGAATACCTACTTTCCAAAGAAAAGTATGTGAAAATTTCTTACCGTTTGAAGTTGAGGTTTATTAAGTCTGAAGTGAGGTAACTAAAAGCACTTTCAGGGGAGGAGAGTGCACTCTGCAATCTAACAGCCGCTGGGCGCGCTCGACTGGCCACGTTACCCCTCTCCCACAGAAGACTACCTTGAAATGTACTGCATTTGCCACTTTATCTTATTTCCCTAATGTACGTACGTGATTCGGTAGTGAGTGAGATATGCCAGAGCCCATTCCCATCCTATCCCTCCCCATTTTCCTAACCCTTTCTCCAAATCCATTCCTATAGCTCCAAAGGTAGGCAGCGCATCCGGGGTCGTGCCAACGTTTCGTCATTTTGCACTGATGTTGGCATGTATCGCGGATGTCTATGGGCGACAGTATCCACTTACCATCAGGTGGACCGTATGCTCGTCTGCCGCCTTCGTACATAAAAAAAAATACATAAAAAAAATCTATTTTATATTCGCAAGTTATTCTGCCATTTCTCTGTATTAAGAGTGTGTTTTACTGAAAACACTTTACATAATACCTATTTACGCATATTTTAGTGCATTAATTTTAAAGTGATAAAATATTCGATTGATGAGATCTTGATTGATATTTCAAGGACGAAGTAATAATTTTTCATATGTTCTGGTTAATAACGATTAATTTAACTGAAACTATACTTTTAGACTTCTGTGTACCGACAGATATATTTCTGTATACGTCGGTACAGATCGGTGTATTTTCTATTCGTATATTTGTGGCTAGTTGACAATAGAAAAAAAGTATTTTGGAGATGTATCCAATTGCGATATAGTCTCGAGATAGTAATGTTTGTCACGTCTCCACCTTTACTATTTTTTTTTATAGACGAAGGCGGCAGACCTGCATACAGTCCACCTAATGGTAAGTGGATACTGTCGCCAATAGACATCCGCGATACATGCCAACATTAGTACAAAATGACAAACGTTGGCACGACCTACCTTTGGAGATATAGGAATGGATTTTTAGAAAGGGTTGGGAAAATGGAAAGGGTGGGAATGGGAATGGGCACATCTCACTCACTACCGAAACACGTACGTACATTAGGGAAATAAGAGGGAAAAAGTGGGAAATGCAGTACATTTCAAGGTAATTTCAAGGTAGTACATTCAACATTTCTGAGAGAGAGGGGAAACGTGGCCAGTTGAGCGGCCAGCAGCTGTTGGATTGCAGCGTGCACTCTCTCTCTCAGAAATTGTTGTCAACTTATTATTGTTCACAACTTTAATCACTATGACTGGTATTGGTATGTCATTGGTATAAACCAATAGAATCATAAATTATTTTGAGTCAGGCATACAGATGAGTACACGTAGCACGATAGAACTTTATTGTGCACACATTGTGTAGTAGGAAGCAATTCTTAAACATCGTGTTGGTGATGTAACGAATGACGATTTTTAAACATTCGCGAACGCGAATGCCCATTAGCAAAATTCGCGAATGCGAATGCCCATTACGAAAATTCGCGAATACGAATGCGAATGGAAATATCGACTTCTTTGATTTGCCACCGTTTGTCTATGGTTAAACATTGACAACCATGCACGCCATGCACATATTTACATTACGGCTTATTCCGCTAAACTATCCTTAAACTATCGACAATTTATTTCCTATAATCTAAATTCAAACTCAAAATTTCCTCATGGATTAATATTTTCTCATTTTGTTTATATACATTTAGTTTTCTTTACTTACATTTTTCAGTGTCAATAAAGATCTGAATTTGTTTATTATTATCCTAAGATGCGCTTTAAAGTTCATTATCATTTGGAAAAAAAATGTTATTTTGCCGACTATACTTACTTCCCAATATTGCGATGAGATTAAAAAAAACTGTGCACTGCAAGTTAGGATTCCTAATGCAGTACTTACATTAAAACTGAATATTTACTTATTAACCTTAACAATTTCAATATTGAGTATATTGTTGTACAATGAGAATACTTTTTTATGCAATTTAACGATGAAAATGTTGAAAAATTATTGTTTTCTTAAATATTTTATTCTATTTAAATGTATTTTAATAGAAAATTTTGTTGCAAAGATATTCACAATGCATCTGCATTATTTTTCGCGAATACGAATACAAATGTGAATATTCACTACATCACTAGTGCCGACTCTCTACTTGCGATGTAAGATGGCTTCTAACAACATTGCATGAATACATGTGCCATATATTATCAACTGTATCTAATAAAATATAAAATTGATGAATTTGGTTATATTATTATAATGAATGTTTGGAGAGGGAGGTGCAGGCTGTAATCCCACAGCCGCTGGGTGCATTCGACTGGTCAAGTTACCCCGACCTTTGGCACACTTTATCCTATTTATATCATTGTATTTTCCCAATGTAAGTACAGATGTGTAAGTATCGGTACTGAGTGAAATATGTAAAATTCCCTTTCTATCCTATCGTTCCCCATCGTCCCAACCCTTTCTCCAGATATATTCCCAAACCTCTAAAGATAGGAGCCGTGAGAGTGTTAACGTTTGTCATTCTGGTTTGACATTGACATGTATCGTGGATGTCCATGGGCTACAGTATCCACCACCTTATGATACATGGAATCCTAATGTGTGTCATTAAGTATGGTGTTTAAAAAAATGATGAGAAACGACATTTCAAAACTTAATCTAATTAAACAAACAATGTGACGCCCGTAACCCGCATCATATACGATGCCACCCTACATCGGAATGCAACTATTGTCACAAGGTCACGTGTCGTGCATACGTACACTTATCTAAACACGTGATTGTTTTTATCAAGGGCTACTAAAATGATTTGTGTATTTCTCCGTCCAACACAATGAAGGCGAAGTGGCGGGGCGCGTGCGTGCACTTATCTAGGCGCACATATGGGGTGGTGGTAATTGAGTATTTATTTAAGTACTTTTGGAAATTATATATACCTACTCGTAGAATTATATAATTAAGATTCTTACAGATTTTTTAATAAGTTTTAATAATGGACTGGTAATTGCAAGTCTGTACTGTCTGCAATCCTCTGATGATGGTCTTCTTTGAGGCGACCCTCGATCTGGTCTACCTTCAATAGGTGCTGGGTTCTTGGTGTCCTTAGGTATTTCACTAGCACTGCATTCGAATTTGCTTAGAATCACGGCCAGTAAGTATGTTTTTTTTTTTAATTTAGAAGAGTAACGTGCGATATGCGCAAGCGAAGTTCATCTTGTTCTTTCATTTATGGCAACAAGTGGATGCAGGTCGCTGCCGATAGGTCTAAATGGCGGACAATGAGGGAGGCCTATGTCCAGCAGTGGACGTCCAAGGGCTGAGATGATGATGATGATGATGAACAAATGCGTAATCAAATTCCGTTAATGTCTCGTTGTGAAGGAATACACGTTGGGGATACTTGATCAGTAGTCGAATTTACCAAGCAGAGATACCTATAGGACAATCGCAAGACAACACATATGAAATGGTTAATAAAATATAAATCATCACCATAAAATTAGATAAATACATACATAATGTAAACATTAAAATACGTAACTATGGGGAGATTCATGTATGTTAAATAGGAGACTTTTCATATTGATGGCAACAATGTCCGAAGGGAGAACATCTTTTCTTTCTTTATAGAAAGAACGCGACAGATGATCATACAGTCCGTCTGGTGATAAGTGGATACTGTCTCCCATCCGCGATACATGCCAACATCAGTCCGGAATGACAAACGTTGACACGCTCCCAGATGCGCTGCCTACCTTTGAATATATATAAATGGATTTGGAGAAAGGATAATGAGGAGGGAGAGGATATGGTGGGATGGAAATGGGCTCTGACATATATTACTCTCTAGTGAAACATGTACATACAATTGGGAAAGTAGGATAAATGAAGCTCCTTCAGGTACTGAAGGAGCGAGCGAAGTTGGTAGAATGTGAAAGCAAAAGACAATGGACAGTTGTCAAGATATAAAAAAGTGTATATATGTATATATATATATATATATATAAATATATGTATAAATAATAGGGGTTAAAGTATGAAATTGCTGATTTGTACTGAAAAATTAAAACTCGTTTTTTTCTAAAATGTAACATATTTATTTAATCAAAATATTTACCCTCATTATCTATACATTGCTGCCTCTTGGGAAGAAAATTTTTTACCACGTAGAAAATAGTCCAAATCACGAAAAAAATGGTAGTCCGTTGGAGCAAGGTCTGGCGAGTACGGAGGATGACGTATGGTTTCTAACTGCAGCTCCTGTAGAGTTACAACGGTTTCTCGTGCAGTGTGAGGTCTTGCGTTATCATGGAGCAATAATGGTGAAGATCGATTCACGAGTCGGGGCTGTTTCACTGCTATATATGTACGAGTATGGATATTCAGATTTTGTAACTTGTACTACATTTCAGTAAAAACGATAGAAATAAAATCTAAAAATTTGAAATTTGGTTATTTTTTGATAACATTATTTACGTGGATAAAATGCGTAGGTACATTAAAATACGGAACAAAGACATGAGAAATTAATTAGGAAAAACAAAATAATTGAGATAAACTTGATATTTGTAAGTTAGAATTATCATGTTTAGGACAGCGTAATATAAGAATGAATTTATTCCATTGTACTGGCTTTACAACCACACGGTTGGCTTTAATATAACAAAATTAAAACAAAAATAATTGAGAATCATTATTGATACATTGATACATTGTTCTCTATCCGTGTCGACTCCGTGCTGTGTTGGAATGCACCCTATTATCGCAGCGGCGACGAGTGTCGTGTGTACGCTTATTATTGTCTACGCACGTGAGTAGTGTATTGACGCGTACTGCTTGTTGGGTTAAACTATTTATACACAAACGTTTTACTAAAGTTTTAACACATTACTAAAGCTGTTATTTATGTCAGTAACAGAATCACAATATCACATCTCGAGGTAAAGACTGGAACGCTCCAGGAAAAAAACACGCGACAGACCCAGAGAAACATGGAGCCTAACAGTTTTGGCAGAAGTTTAACGCAACAAGAAGATATGGAGCAAAGTAAAGTGCAAATCCCGGAACAGATTGAGCTGGAGGCGCACTGTGGTCGTTTATATTTCTAATACTCTGCATACATATATTTTTTTTAAGTGCATTGACTACAACATCATGCTCATAGTTCTGTAACATTTTGCTTCGCCCTTTTAAGGCACGCTTTCTAAATTAGTTTGATAGATGATACGTAGATAATGTCATTTATATGTTTCTACGGTGTCATAAATATCATCCAGATATGCAACGTAACATCTAGACTGCAACGAACTCAACATAGTACATTCCTAGATTATCAGGAACGAACGACCAAACAGACAGGCATAAGTTGTCCTTTATATTAAAATTGAGTGCAAAAAATGTCATAAAATAAAGATTATTGCAATGTAATGGTAATTACAGTAATAAAAAATTATAACTCTCTCGATACATGACATTAATATAATTTTTTTCAGAACTAATTCTCACAAAATAGTGATATCATCCCCTAAAATGCTAATAAAACTAAACCAAAAAAAATTTGTATGACAAAGTCATACAAACTGTCATAATTGAGGACAAAAAATCCTTAAATCGAGTCAACAATAAAAGGAGTGTGTTAGGCGTGTGTAGTGCACGCTTCACTCACACACGCTGACAAAACATTATACACGATACGCGACTGTAGTTACCATTACACATAATTCAGACAGTCCTTTGACACCATCTGATAATGTGCTTTATATATATAATACAATAAAAGTCATAATCCTTTGTACGGTCTGAATACGACCTATATAGTAAATGTGTGTGGCTTCGCTTGTTTGAAACCCGAATTCACTGGAAATTAATTTATAATCCAATTTAATTTATACATATATATATTTTAATCCTTTTTATCTTTTAAATTACGGGATCGATTGTTAGAATACCCTCCGAAGTATACCAATAAAAAATGCAATACGTAGAATCATTATTGGGATATTAAATAGAAAAATAAACAGACTGACAAGACAGATAAGAGCGGTGATTACTTAGGAGTATCTAGTAGTATTTCCGTCCGTTACACGGAGTTTTAAGGACCCAGCGAATTAAAAAAAATGTAAAACATATATGTTATATTTATAAATTTCATCGGACTTCCTAATGTACTTCTCTTTCAACCCAAAGGTTGACTGGAAAAGAATGCCTCCAGGCATTAAACTCACCTTTTGTACGATTACTTAATCGTATTATTATTATTGCACTTGCAATTAAGTTTTTTAAATAAATAAATAAAACGTTCACTATACTCTGTTCTGTTCAAGTTAAGGAATAAGTGATACCATCTCTGTCAGTCACGTGATTTCACCTATTGATCAATTGAGAGTTTCTCAATTGACCAATTTAACTATGTGTTATGCAACATTGGACGGATGAGGTCACTTTTTCTTAATGTGAATAGAGTATAATCCGCACTGAGTCCACGTGATGAATTACGGTCCAAAGTCCTTCGTGATGACAAAGTATATGTCCTGAAATGGTATGTTATTTAAGCCGATGTCGAGAAAAAAACAGACAGAACAAACTTTCCATAAAAAGAGATACTTTGAAAGTAGTTTGATACGTTCGATATACCTACAAAGTTCCATTTGTAACCCTATCCGTAAGGACGGGGAAAAAATTCAACATTTTTTTATCCACGGTCTACACGTGGTCGGGTCGCGGTCTAGCTTTTTTTTAATTTTGCTTGAAAAATTCTTCAGTCGAGAGCGTGGGCGTATCGATTACAAACGGCTTTTGATGCGTCCGTGTGGTAAAGTGATGAGATGAATTAATATGACGGTCTTGGTGTCATGATATTTATGTCATAAATGGCTGTCAGAGTAGAAATTACCAATAAGATTGCTTATAATAGGTGTCTATTAGTGTAATAAATATATCAAATGCAAAAGATAATTAATATGAAGTATCGGCATCGCAACAGTTCCTGAAAAATGCTATGATTTCTATATTGAATTCTATATTCCAAATTAGTTTGTTAGATGACACATAGATAATGTCATTTATATATTCCTACGATATCAAATGAAGATCCCAAGTGAACCCCATGAAACCCCAGGAAACCCCATGAACCCAAGTGAAGACGCTGGTAATATTCTTCTCGAATAATATGGTTAATAGTATTCGCTAGAATTAATAATATTCTCCTGTACACAATTTATCTCAACGACGGATATTGTAAACATAAATATGAAATACTTCCGTTTCTAATAAGAATTTATGAAGTAATGTTTTATATATAAACATTTATATGTACCTACACACAATTGTTTACACAGCAATTTGTATGAAATAATTATTATATTGTATACACCTATAATTATGTTTATTTTTAGAGTTTAAAAAAAAATATAAACTAGGTATTAGATATAATTTGGCTATAATTGTTCTCTCTTATGAATCATTATTTGTTTCCCAGACCGTGTAGTGTTTTTTTAAATAGATAGGAGTTATTGGTATTTAATGGACATTAAATGCGTCTTCGGGTGTGGTAAAATTATAAAAAACACTAATTAATGCAAATTTACTAATATTATACTTATGTTAAGCATACATTTGTTAAGTTAATTATTATGATTGAGAGATATTTTTAATGAATAAGGACATACAATTTTCTTATACTGCGTCTTAAGCAGTAATATCTTAAACAAATTTAAATGTTGATAAATAATACTTGTCGATAAATGCAATGGCAAATATCAGGTTCTTACCTGATTGTTAGCCGGATATTTTCCCACGAAACTCTGAGTGCAATACCAAATTAATTGCTCCAAAGACATAAAATCCTCGTTAAAACAAAACTGGAGATCACTAAACAGTTGTCAATTAGCTCGGTTAACGAGTTGCCAGTTTGGCGACGGCGACATCTTTATTGATATACATATTTCGATTGAAACACAGCAAAGTCATGTGTTACACAGTTTATTGCTGCGCCCGCGCCGCCGGTACCTAAGTAACGCAAAGTAGAATTAAACAGTAGTTAAAGAAATACACGAATGACATGAAGAACATAAGTAATTTATTTATTTCCAAATTCTATTTATTTATTTGTTAGAACACATGTTTTTTTTTATTTATTGACCATTGCTGATACTTTACGAAAACATTGGCCATCGCCTAATCCGGAAACACCCGAATGCGTCGTCCACGTCTATGCAATAAAGTATGCAACTAGAGGTACGGTAAATCAAAGAATTGGATGACGCGTTCGGGTGTTGCCGGATTAGCCGATGGCTAATGTTTTCGTAATGTATCTGGTCATTATTATTATTTATCTATGTATAGTCACCACAGAAATCTTCAAGATTTAAATGTGATATCGAATCGCTCTAATGTACTGAACTATTATTACTTACTATATACTATATACTTTTTATTATTAAGTATTACTATTTAAGTAAAGAAACAAAATGTAAAATCAAATACTTAATACCATTGAAGTATTTACTATTATTGTAATTCAGTTCTTCGTTGTGCATAATAACATAGTAGTGATTACGAATTTAATAGGTTGTGATTCACACTATAAGAAAAAAACCTTATTCAATTATACATTAATTGCAGACTGCAAAATAGAATTACTCTATTAAATATCCAAATAAAATGTATTTTTTACACAATAATGGCTTGTGTTAATTATTAAGAATTAAAAAAAAACGATAGTAATGTGAATTAAATTTTAGCAACATAATAGATATGTACTATTGAATACACACTGAAAAATAAATTACATCTTTTGAAACAACTAGTGATATTACTTAAAAAACATACACACAGAGGTCAGTGTTTGCATTTGGAAAACTTCGAATAAATTTTGGTGCTGTGGAGATGTTTGAAAGGCGTAAATGGTAATGACATCCGCTCTCCACAAATAACAAAAAAAAACAACAATATTTATCGATATCACCTTAATTCCATTCGAAGTTAACGTGGACGCAGTTCAATTTACAAATAGCACAGTTAATTATTTTAGTGAACTTTCATCTGCTTTGAAATGATGTAAATGAACGTTTATTTGTTTATTTAAAAATGTTTACTTGTCTAAAAAGAGACACACGTAATGCAACAAGAATACATTATTTTAAGTTATAATAGATAATGCTTCATTAAAAGATGTCAAAGCCTGATTTTTAAAGAAATATTCTAATCAGATAGTCTTATTGGAAAATGATAATAAAAATATGTATTTGTAAGTAAAAGTATACAAACCTTTAAAATGTAGAATCGCATATTACATGTATAAATTAAGTTCCACTGAATAAGATGTTTTTATTTATTTTATACACAATAAAGATCCAGAGCAAGTTGACTATAGTAGGTATACTATTATGACGAAATAAAACAGACAAACTAATTAGTGTGAGTAGTAAATATTAAAACAAAATTATTTTACCAAACAGAGTATTTTAAGTCAAGTTATATTATAATTCATAATTTATCTGCTTACTCATGACAATACATAGTTACAAAACATTCAGTTATATATTTCATGTATTATAGTTTGTTTACAGTCAGATCTTTATTTTTTAAATAATTAGTAGATATATAATATATTAGTATACATATATACTAATTATATATATATATATATATATATATATATATATATATATATATATATATTGGTTTCTGGTAAAATATTATTAATATTAAACTTATAATACGCTTAGCTTGAATTACTTTATTAATATATATCAATGTATTTACTTAATATTATCTATGTACTTTTGACTCGTCTGTGTGCATAGCAGGTTATGTGACGAAGAATAACGTAACAGATTTTTTTTTCACAGAACAGTTAATTTCAATTATTAAATTATATTAAAATTAATTGTTGCTGTGGTATTCACATACTGACTGTTATGATGACTGTTACTGTTATGGGTACTAACTACTCATAACGTAATTAACGGTATTATTATTAATACTTAAATCAAATATATTGTTAATATTAAATGAATTTATTACTGGCATTAAAGAAACTATTAAAAGAGGTCGATAAACCAATGACGAAGAGTACCTAAGCTTATAATAATTCAAGACAGAATTGTCTTTATCGAATACCAAATTCATAAAAGTCCATTTTACATATTCCATTTACATAACACGTGTATATGAGAATAACGACACCTTATCTTAGTGGAACTAAGCTAAATTATGAATTTAGACTGGTATCCTTCTCAAGTGAGCGGGGAAATGATTTATCAGAGTCAAGTACTTGATTTGCGAGCTCAGTGCGATTGCAAGCGATTTTAATCGCAGGAAGCGACGGCGGACCGGTGATGATAAATCTACAGAGGAACTTATCTATCCAGCTGCCCAGACGGCTCCGTGATTCATAGTAGTGTGATAGTGCCTGTTTATACACCTAGCCACCGCCTACGGACACGTACGGACATAGGCACGATTATGCAAGCTACAGATAAGAAAATTGATTCCACAATTGATTATGCAATTACGAGATACGCTGAATGTTATAAACTATGCATTACATTGTGCATAGAAATGATACATTATATAGTATAGTCCAGATTTTGTAGAGCCTCTTAGACTGCTATGAGCGTGTGCTTTTATTAGAATATATAATTATCCTCTGACAATTTAGAAAAAAGAAGCAAAGAACTAACTCCAAGTCGATTCATCAATAATGCTTTACGAGCGTAATCTAGCCGCAACTAACCTAAGTCGCGGCACGTCAAAGCTCTTCGTAGAAGTTGTATTTAAAAACCAGTCTATAGCGCGCGCTACTACTCGCGTGCTGAGCGCGCGCCGCCCCGCTCCCGGCGCACGCGCGGGCGCATGCGCAGTGGGGTTCCACTATATAAAGCCTCCCGCCCTTCCTGATGCATCATTCCTGTGTGACGCTCCGTGCGTCCATGACGGTCCTTGCTCTCTTACGTAACCTTGTAAATACGTAGCCATAGTCCGTTAGACTTAGTTTTAGTTCGTAGTTAGTTAAGATGTGCTTGACTAAGGAAGTTGATTCGCCGCCAAGAGAGGCCGTGTCGCCTCAATCACCATGGGCTAAGCTCCTAAACCGTCGGGTAAGCATTTTATTTTTTTTTAATTATTTTTATTTAAGTTTTAAAGCAAATATTTCTATGAAATCAAGAAATTCCCCAAACAGAATTTAGTTTACACATGAAACTTATTGTTTTTCCTCTTCTATTACAGAACTCTAAACCTAAGCTTCCGCGAAATATGGCCTCTTCTGCGCGAGTGAACTTGAACAAGTGCTGGTCGAAGCTCGGAGAATTGATCTCCAACTCATCACCCCGCGCTAACCTGCCATCGCTAAAAACTACATACCCTGAAGTACCTGTCATACATTTCTCGAACTTCTTCTATCCCGTGGACCCGGTGAAACCGGTGCCTGTTGAAGAAAATGACAACGCTGAGAATCAGAACATTGTTAACTCCATCCGTTTCGAGCTGCTCTCCGACGACCTCGAGATAAGCGACAACATGGCCAACGAAGTACGCGAAATCTGCTACACGGCCACTAAAAACTGTTTCGTATGTAACCTCTCCTATTAATTCTTCACTCTTTAATTCTTCTTTTCTTTCAATCGGTACTAAATGCAGTGAAAACAAAATCATGTCTTCCAGCAGTAGTTTAGCGTATGCTCAAGATTAGAGCACTGATCCATGTCTTCCATTAGAATTAGTGAAGTGGAATGGTGACACAGCGCCTTAATTTAAGCTTTAAGTAGTCACTGTGATGTTAAGTTATCGATTTACTGTGATCTTTAGCGATAGACACATCTGTATTTGAGGCGTTTTATCACCAGTCCGCTTTAGTTATAATTTTACAGTTATAAATCGACAGCGAATTTTGGTAGACAGCTTTAATGTCAACAGCACTGTAATGTATCATCGCACCTACTACCGTTTCCTACTTTACTGCGACATCACGTTGTTCGCATATTGTCTATCTACATCTGCTATTTCTATGTATATCAACGTCTTCCATTAGTTCTTTAGAGAGATTTATAATTTCGTCTGTGATATGATCAGAAGACAGAAAAGCTTTAATTAGATTTAACAGATTTTTATTAGTGTGTAAGTTAAATTTAAACATCTAAACAAAATGTGCCTATTACAATATTTTAAAAGATTTTGTCCAATATTTCCTCCAAATGTTTTTATCCAATTAATTGAATGTACTGTATTTTAATAGGTTAATTTTAATAAGCGTGTTAAGTAAAGTTGCATTAAATGTATTTTATTAGCAGATTTTAGTTAATGCATCTATAGGTACGAATTACGTCGATAATTATACCGAACATATATGTAAACGAATAAGCTTTAATTAGTTAGTATTGGTATTAAGTAACTCTTTTATATATGACTGTGTGGATGTATCTTAAAATTATGTTTGTTTGCAAATTGTTATGGAATTCGGGCCGAATGTGTCAATCATAGTAATAAAGTGTAACAATACAATTTATAGTAATGGAATTTATTCACCATTTTACGTTCAGTTGTACTTCTCTGTGTGCTCTAGTTTTAGCTTAATTTTATTTTATGATTTTATAATGTTTTCCTTTTGTTTCTATTGTTGTATTCTCATTTAATATGTTTTTTTAAATTTTTTGCTGAATTCTTTCAATTGTGTCAATGTTAAACATAAGTTTCTTTTTGTTAGGAAATTTAGTTATTAAGTTACTTAGACTGATACTTTTAAGCACTTTTAAGACTTTCGATTGATCTCCCAATCTTAATAAAGCGATAAGTAATAAATAAGCGACTTGTTTTCATTAACCACTATACAATATTTCCACTCTTCACTGATTTAAACTTTATTTCTATATCACTTCTATAATTAAGTTACTTGCACTCAAATATTGTTTTCAAGTGCTATAAAAATTGAATTACAACTGTTTATTGCCCTCTTGGCTTCCGTGGTAAGATCCCTCAAGGGTCCCTCATGGAATGTGTAGTGCACTTGAAACCTTTGCTACTTCACACTATTGAGTAGCTTATATCTATCAATATGTATACGAGTAAGTAGTAGATAATTGTACTAATTACTGAACAGGTATAGGTCTTGATATAGTCAAGTAACAAGTTCTCGAATAGGTTTTGAACGAATACGAACACAATCCGTCTGAAACAGTCAAAATTTAAAAACAAATGATATGAAACCTTGAACCTTTTGTAATAACCACTATAATTAGAAAACAGGTATAATAATCACAACGTATAATCGCAACTCACTATAACCATAACAATTTTCTCTTATCTCTGAAGTCCGCGCCCGTGGCTATGCTCGCGTAGACCAGAGTCTACGCAGAGCGCAGAACCCTACTTACAGGCGTAGAGATTTAACTACGAAAATGTGCCTTTATCCCTTCACCGAACGTTTGAACCAATTTATTCACCCCTCCATACACAAATGGTGTAACGAATGGTGTCCTGTCCTTTACAACAGGTTAATATATGACGTGGTGAGTATTTTACAGGTATGATTATCTACCTCATAGAAATAGGTATTTAGTTTCAATCAGTAAGAGTTTAATATGCACTTTGATATGGCAACACAATATGAGATAGATTCTTTTAAAATTTACGGGAAAAAATAAGTAATTTAAAACCTCTACGGATAAGAAAATCTTAGTATTGTATATTTGTACCGCGGCGTCTACTATTAAAATATTACTTTTAGGTATATTTCATGTTTATTTTACATGCATAAACAGCATAAACACATTATAATAATTACAATGTAAATAATCTGTAAATATACGCCTAACAATGTTTCAACAGATGATAAGTTATTGCTATACTCAATTGTGTGTTGTATTTATAATAGATAGTTTTTATTTTTGAACAAGATTACTCACATTTTCTATTATAAACAATAAAATTACTTATTTTTATTTGATTTAATTAATTTTATTGATAATCTAATATATGTACAATGTAGATACAAGAAACTATAATATCTTAATGCAGGATGCAGCCTAATGCTATTACCTGCCCTTATAACTACGACCGGGTTTCAGGCCATAGTCCACCAAACTCGGTTAATACAATTTTGAATTTGAATAAACGTTAAATAAATATCTCCAATAAATGTTTTTTCTGCTTATATTCTCGCCTTTAACAGTATAACTTTACCTATTACAAAATAGGTACCTATTACTCTGTCCACAATACTAAAATGATGTTTTATCACATTTTATTAGGTACATCTGTTATAAATATTAGTAATTTCATTCACAAGACGCGACACATACAAGTCACAGGATAATAATAACTAAAATTTAAAAGTTACATATACTACCAATTTGAATGAATAAATGAAACGTTATTCATTGCTACAGCACACAAAATTAATAAAACACATTAACAATAGCAGATACAGATACATTTACCTACCAATATTTGCCTAAATTTAACCCAAACCGGAGATAAAAAAGGAATTTCGTATATTTACAAGGATTTATGAATCATTTCGATTATTTTTGCAATACTTCAAAAAAACATACCGCTTACATATGGCGACATGGTAAACGATGACGCTCACATGCCGTTATACACATACACTTATCAATCAGGAACTTTTACCATGTCGATTTTATTGATGGATTAACATTTTATTTCTCTTTTGTCATAATATTCTTTATTAAATTTCAACTGATGTCATTCGAGGAAAAGATTGTGCTGAAAAACAGCGCTGAATTAGTACTAGAACAATACTTTTGCTGCAGTGAATGTGTCATTCTAAATGTATGCTAAAAAAATCTAAATTTATGCTTACTGTGACAATAAACGATTTATAATAATAATATCTATAATAATCTCTTTACCCATATAAAAAGACACGAAAAAACTATATACAGTAAACTAGATAAAAACCAAGGACAGTAAATAAATGCACTTAAAAAGTTAATAATTATAACTAAGTATATTGATTATTTAATCATTTTTGTTGCAATAATAACGGGTTGAAAACTATATTCTAATATGTATTAAAGTTTAATTGTATACATTATAATATGTATATAAATTTCGAATTAAGTTTTTTACAATATAAAACTAAATTTTAATATTTTTATATGTTTTAGACATTAAAATCCGGCTGCTAAGTAAAATAACGAACCGTTAGTTGGTTACTTTGGGACACGACAACTTAAATAACGTAATTTATATTAAAAAATATTTGCTATATTATTTGACGATTTATTTAAACTTCATTGCACAAGTGATTGTACAAATGGCAGACTTAATGCCATTATATGGCATTTTCTGCCATTCAGCCACCAAGATTGAACATAACTAGAAATATCAAATAGGTAGGTAAGTAGTATACATAATTATATATACCAATAAATATATTATATTTAGGGATAGTCGAAATGTTAATGTCAATGTTTGACTAATGACTTTACTAATTGACTTCACTCAGTTATTTAGACTGCGTTTACCAGTTGATACATAGTTACGAGCATACATGGTAGAAACCGTTATACTCTACCATGTATTTTCTAAGAAATTATAAAAAAAATACTCTTAACAACTTTCCGTATATCAATAACCCATTAAAAAGGTCTAACAACGACAAATACGTGTCAAAAATGTTACAGCGAACGTGACATTTTGTAAAAGCTAGGGATGTCCATTTAACCTATTTCAATACGGAGACCAACGTTTAAGAATGACAAATCTACGGAATTTCTAAACGCGATTCGTTCCGACCCGAATATACCTTCGTACGTACGACACCTTCGTTGCCCTACAAAGGTCCCGAAGGATGTAAGACCGAAGGTAATAGGGCACCGTGAAATCGCCGCGCCGTATCGAATCACAGAAAAATTTCGGTTTTTCGGTTATTTCTTAAGGATTTGTACGGGCTTTCTTCGTGCATTAGTTTCGCTGAACGGGTGTCAGCATTACAAACACATGTCTTTTGATTTAAAGTCGTCTTGTATTCAAGAATCTGCGACGGCTTATAGATTTCGCGACCGATTTCATGGTGCCGACGCGTTACATTGATGTTGACTTACCTTCCGTCACAGCTGCTAGTTATCAATTTGATGGTAAGAAATGCTATTTTCCATAAAATCTTTGAAATCGCTTAACAATGCAGAACAGCATTTATTTTTTCATTGTACATATAGCCATGGGATGATTAGCACGATGAGATTACAAAGCTCGTACAGTCAAATGTGACTCAAAAAAACGATATCAAGTGGTCACAGAGAATGTGAAGACCGCGTACAAGCAAAAGCAGTATTGATTGAACCCCAGGTAAAGTGGTCTAACCCAGGTAACCCCGGGTGGGTTCCTGGTCGGCTATCCTACATTCCCACTAGTCCAATTGGTCAGTTCAATCATTGACCTAGATAATTGATTAAACAAAATTTAAAATAGCGGGTAATTAGTAAAACGACTTTTACATATAAATAAAAAATAAATAATTTGATTATTATACTTACCTAGATAAAAATATATTATTGGCTTTATACTATTAATATAATATTCGATTTTCTATGTAAGTATAGGAAAAAGTCTTTTTACTTTTACCCGCTATTTTAAATGTTGTCTAATTGAATTATTGAGACTACCTATTCTGGCTATTCCCTATAGTTCAATCGTTAACATAAAATAGCTTCAATTGAACTACTGGGAGAAATTATTCCCAATAATTAGATGATTGAACTGATCAATTGAACTACTGGGAATGCACCATATTCAGCAGTGGATGCAAAATGTCTTTTAATGATGATGATGATACTTCTAATGTATTTATTCCTCCATTCTTAGTAATAAGTAAGTAAGTAAGTAATTAAATAAGTGCGAGTCAGCGAGTTTGTCTTTTATTTGCATTTCAGTAGCAACATATCTTTCTTATACTTTTATCTTCCCGGTTATATTATAAATGAAGGTAAGCAAACAGAGTGGAATAAAACAAGATAATAAACATCAAATCCATTTTCGTAAGATACTATAAAATATCATAAACTTCATATTATAACCTAGGGATATCTATTCTGAACTCTCATTCGTGAGATCGGGAGTTCAAATCCTCGGCCCGTACCACTGAGTTTCAACTTAAACAGGGATTTTTAAGATTATTACTAGCTCGGCGGTGAAGAAAGACATCGCAAGGATATAGCAAGTTCTAAAATGAAGCATATGTATCCACAAATCCGCTCTGAGTCCACGTGGTGGATTGTGACCCGAACACGCACAGCACGTACACAGTAGATATAGAGAACGCGGGTTTCCTTAACGATGTTTTACTTTACCGCCTAGCTAGTGATGACTGAAAAATCCGTACTTAAATAGAAACTCGGCGGTATTGTGGGATAAGTTTCGAACACACGATCCCGTAAGCCGGGATTAAAAAAAAAGTATAATAAAGATACTTTTATACCCTACTTTAAGATATATTATATGAGATAATATTTTTATTAGTGCTAAGCTGTTCACCGCTCTATAAATAATAAATCCTACATGACACCAAATCATAGCACACATGTAAATTAAATACATACCATTAAAATAACCATATACATTTTCAAATGCTTAAACTTTTATAGACTCGGTCATAAACCTCCACAGCGGCGACATACAGATGTATTAACAACGTAGGCTGTACATAGATAGAGATAAATCCACGTGTCTATGGTATTTTTATAATGTAGTGTCCATTGTGTAGAAGTGTTTGAGAAAGGCCGACGAAGCGGGGACGCCTTTTGTGTAGCAATGAATTGGGTAATAAAGGGAAATTTACATGGAATATTTTTTTCTTTTCATATATGGCAATGGTGCAATTAGCACTACTGCCAGTGTCAAGTTTTCTTCGTAATTTACAATTCTGAAATCTAAAACGTCTTTCAGGCGCTTTTCAGAACTCTTTCCAGGCTTCGGATAACCCAAGAATATGCCACCTTATCCTACTAGCTCGGTTTCCAACTCCGCTAGATTTTCGTCATGCATCAGAATCCTTGTATTATTCGTAGCCAGGTATAATCGTCGGTTTTTGCAGCCTAACCGAACCCGGGGATTCTTCGCAGCCCCTGCCCTACCATTACCACAATTGATGCCGTGGCTAGGAATAGTTGGACCGCCGGGGACTGGGGGACAGGGCCGTCGTGTGTTTTGCTTGTCCATCGGAGGTTTATGCCCTAATCAGCGCGCTGGGCAGGCGGGTTCGTGATTGCAGTGCTAGGCCTCTCGCACTGGTGATGCTGCTGCCCGTCACCGATCTCTGGTATTTGAGATCAAGCAAATGAAATGATTATACCGCCATTGATCAGGACAGCAGGACAGCAGCCATTGACAGCAGGATGCACCTCTTGCAAGAGGAGATGGCTTGGGTCCCGTGTGATGGTGATCGGAACCCCTTACGCCCCTTGAATGACGACACGATGATCCTTGAATGTGGAAGCCTATTCTACTTCCGGCAAAGTGACCAACAAGCAACAATGAGTGGGTTTTCTCGTTAACGAGGTCCTCGTTAACAATGTTGTGGAAGTATCCGGTGTGTCGGCGCGTGTGGCATATCTGGCACTTAGCATAAATAAGAAGTACCTCTTAAAGATTGTACAAGTATATGCTCCCACGTCTACGCACACAGACGATGATGTCGAGGCCTTTTATGATGACATACATGGGACTCTGAATCAGACTATCGAGACCCAATTCAGCGTTGTTAGTCAGATTTCAACGCCAAAGAACGCGGAGAATCGAAAGTAGAGGCGCACGGATTTGAGAAAAGGATCCACCGATGATGAATTATTTCTGATGAAGGCTCTCTTTGATGAATTATTTCTTCAAAAGGAAGTCCGACAGGAAGTGGACCTGTCAAAGCCCAGACGGTAGGATATTGAACGAAATTGACTTCATCATTGCAGACAAGAGGCGCATATTTAACGATGTTACAGTGCACAACAGGTTAAAGACCTGAAGTGATCTTCCACTTGTACTTGGCACTTTAAATATCGACTTTATGCTGGAAAGGTCTCTTTTGGTGAAGGCCGGCCTATCTTCTTACTCTGTAACATTCTAAATAGGAATAATAATACGAGTAAATAAAAAAAACATTACCCATTCAAGGTGTTTTACTGACCGTCCAAGGATCCCAATAACTCAAGTAAAACCAGGCTTACAATAACCACGGCCTCCATCAAAATGAAACCAAACAACCGCCTTCACAAGTCTTTGTAAATTAATCCGAGTACATCCCGCCACTTTGCTTGTTATATTTCACAACTCGATAGCTCAAACTTTTGTGCGAAGTAGGGACACCGTAAAACAAACAAGTGTCGCGTAAAATTCGAATTATTATGTTGGTGGAAACGTCAATAAACTAACATAAAAATGCAGTTACATAAATCTCATACACATCTACAGCCAAAATAATTTATACTTTATGTCAATGCAATAATGTGCATGAAGTTACTAATGTCAATTTTGGTTCATGCAAATGTAAAATTGTGATGTAGTTTACGCTTCGATCTTCAACAAGAGATGATAAAAAAAGTGCCGCAATTAACAGTTTCTTTAGTTCGTTATTTAACAGGCACTTTTAAGGGTGCAAATTTTCACGCGGCTTAGAGATGAAAAGAGACAAAGGATATAGGAGATAAAATAGATATTACATATAAATAACATTCAGGTACGTAAAAAAATTACTACTTTATCATATAGGTACATAGAGACCTATGTATGATGAATATTTTTTATGGCAAGAAGGCGGTAGATGAGCAGTCCACCTGATGCTAAGATACTTCAGCGCATGGACATCCGCGATACATGCCAACATCAGTCCAGAATGATAAACGTTGACACGCAATAATGTGCTTCCTACCTTGGGAGATTTAAAGGAATGAATTTAGAGGAAGTGTTGTGAAACTGGGTAGGGATAGGATAGAATCGGGTGGGAATGGGCTCTGGCATATCTTACTCAATACCGAAACACGTACGTATATTAGGGAAAGGGGTTAAAGTGGGGAATTGGAATGAGTAATGTTATTATTTCTTTCGTTATTATTTCTCGGCATTTTATCCCTTCATTCATATTAAATTTCTCGATATCGTCTAATGATTGTAGAATCACAGCGAACGCTATTCTTTAAAATTAATGAACATTCTAATGTAATCAATTCTTACGTTTCGATATTATCTCTGCATTGAACGCATAGGATTGAAGGCTTTTGTAATCCACAAAAGCGTTTCTTTTCTTAATCCAACACGCGGACTTGCCCCGGACCATTTAAATGCCCCGGATTTATTTAACCTATCTGTCCATGTATATGACCTTTGACCTTGAATTGTTCTCTTTTGTATTAATGGCTCTGCTGGAACAAGTAGAGCTTGACTGGTCAAATTCTTAGGCACGCGGAATTATTATAACTTTATTTCAACGACAAAAGATAATAACAAAATCCGTCCCTAATTAAAAACTCAATGGTACGGGTCGGGGTTCGAATGTCTCGATCTCACGAATGTGAGTCGAGAATAAATAGCCGTAGACAACAACAGGTCAATTCTACACTTAATTCGTTACAATCATTCAAATAAAAATCAGGAACAAATGTCTAAAATATGCATGTACGAGTACCAATGTATATGACTGTATTAAATTGTAACACGACATACTTTTTGATACGGAATGAATGACATTTAAGGATATTGGAAGGATCGAGTTCTTGATTTATTGACATAATTGGCTAGAATTATATTATAACCTGGATTAGAAGTAGCTTCTAAGATTACAATTTGCACACCGTTTTTCGGTTATGTAATGTGAACACATAGGTTTAATATACTAACATCCTGTAAACCATATTACGGCAAACAAATACATTAGAATTAGAATATTTTGCAAAAACTATTTTGAAATTTTATTTTACCTGTTTTATTTTTACTGGAAAACTGCAAGCATAACGAGTTGGATTTCGTTCTTTGTTAAAATTTCATAGTGAGAATAGAGCAATATCTACAGAATTACTATCATTCATTTTACTTTAGTCAATCTCTACCCATTGAAATAAATACAAAAACCCTTAACGTGCCAAATTCACAACCCACTCGATATTGTCTCTTAACCCAAAATCAGCAATCACAAAGAAGTACCCTGTTGAGAACCATGAAGCGACAAACATGTCCCATTAAGCATTTAAGTTAAAGTAAGTGGTTGTTAACTTTCGCGAGGACTTGACAAGAGCTCAGGAAACCGTTACTTACTGACTACTCAGGACGCATAATTAGGTGTGGGTGAATAACACTTAGACCCTTCCTATTGGTTGTATGGTAACCACAGGTTTGTGATGGTTTGCGAAAATATTTTCGTGGACATATGATAAGTTATTTCACTAATAATTAAATAACTTAAGATATATAGATTTTAAACCGTAAAACTAAAAAACTAAATATTTTAAAAATGACTCAGAGAAAAGGACAAATTAAAAAAGAACCAGAATATAGAACAATGACGTCATTTTCGCAAATTGTAATTACAACCCCAAATATACTTAAGCTTATAGTCAAACGAATCATTCAAATGACGTCAGATTCTTTTTAGTATGGTATTGAATTTCAGGAAATCGGTTCGCAAGCTTGCTAAGACGCCAGTATAATTAATATACAAACTAAACATCAAAAACTTGTCTCATTTAGAGAAAACATTAAGTTTTCAAATCAAAATTTGGTCACACTACTCTAAACAAAGCAGCGCTCTAAGTCGCAATATTTGACGCAATCAGCAAGAGGAAATGTCGGTACAACACGCGCCCATTAACTGAGCACAAATCACAAACACGTGACACAAAATCGCTAAAATATTACGCAAAAACTATAGCCTACACATTCTTACACTCTACTGCGATTGTTATTGAGTCTTATTGAGATCAACATAAAATTCATGTTTTCCTTTGCGGACTGTTGGAGATAGGAGTTTGGACCTATAACACCAATTTCGGATACTTTTTTTAGAGTTACAAGTGGAAAAAACGTTTTATCTGCACGTGTAGCAGCAATTCTGTGCGGTTTCATATTACTACGCATTCCTTTTTTACCGGAAACTGCGGATTTTCGGGTGTTGACAAAAAGAACGGATGGATTTTTGACAGTTACGCTAAAATTAAGGGAGTATTTCTAGAAATAGGTTGACTCGTTTATATCTCAATGTAATTTAAGAAAGTCTCCTTATGTCTACGAAGGTATAAAAATCACTAACAATTATAAATGAACAAAAAACAGATTGAATCTTAAGAAAAAATATTGCTCAGTAAAATTCCTATCACAAATGCTACCACGTGTAGAAATGTGTCTCTCCACTGCTGGAATAGGCCCACACGCAACTCGCAGGGCTCGCCACTATACCTGGTCTTCAGCTGTTCTCATTCAGCCACCATGAACTTCTTCAAGCCGTCGATTTATCTGGCCAGAGGGAGTCCCACGTTGCGCTTCCCGCCGGTACGTCGTCTTCATATGTGCATATATTGTATTTAAATACATGCTATATTTTATAGATATCATTACTGAATTCCAATTACCTTATACTCATACTTTAACAAATAAACCGCAGATGCTATAAGTCCACAATTTTTTACCTCAAAACCTACGGCTACTTACCATGTGCGTGCGGCTCTTTTATACATTTCGAATGGCCGAAATCGCAATAAATCGTCAAGCGGAAAAAATCAGCGAACGTGAAACCTTTTAAACCTTATCTGTCATTAAAAAAATCAGCGCTATTTTAGCGAATGATTTGGTAACATAATACCTACCCACTGACCAAAAAAGAAAAAAAGTAAAAAAATTAAATTTAATTGTGCTTTGGCAAAATTTGGGCCAAAATCCTGGCCCCGGGACACAGGAAATGACTGAGCCGCAAAAAGTGAATAGGAGACCAAGAAATGTCTTCAATTTGATGGATCGCCGTAACACAATTATTCGCTACGAAAACGAGAATAGCCTTAAAGTGCCCCTTAAGAACCTACTGATATTCTTAACTTTATTTATTTACTCAAAGTTACATCTAACATTCATAACACGATGTAAACGCTGCTGTAATCTTTGTAGCATAGGTTCCAAAATTAACTGCAGCTGCGTTAGAGATGTAAGGCACTTTCCAATTATGTTTTATGCATCTGTACCAATGACCTTTTAGAAGCAATATGAACATATTTTGTATATTTGTAAGATTGTAGTTAGCTTGGCAAATGGGAGCGAGTTGAGACGTTAAAATCTGGATGGTAGTGTAACAATATAGTTGGAACACGTGTTTAGATGGCCACTAGAGAGGCATTTGAGCTTGTTTATCTCTTAGATAATGGTGGTGTTATCAGTGTGGTAGTGCTCGGATTCTGTGTATAATATTAGTATTTATTTTCGTTCAAACGTTCTAATAAGTTATCAATTTATATAGGCGCTATAGGCGTTATAGGTACATAAACAACATTAAACTAAAAATAATAAAGTACTAATATTTGGTACATTTAAAGGTATACACAACATTATGTATGTCTAGACAAAACATACGGAAGCAAAACAGAATAGAATTTAATGAAAGGAGGACTCACTACGAAATAAGGTCTCTTTTAAGTTACTATTTAGTTTCTTTTATTTATTAAATGATTCAATACGTAAAAATTAAATTAAAAGTAAAATTGTCTACATATTGAACCCAGTAAACCGTATACTATAAAAGACGATAATAACCATGCCTGGTCTAGCGTGTTGAAGTGTGTTAAGTGAGTGTTGAAGTGAAGCGTGTGTTACATTTATCTTTAAAAATCCTAGTACTTTCTGGCTAACTGTATTTCCGCGTTAAGATTTACATAAAGGACAATAACCAATAAGGAAAATAAGTAAAATAAAAATTGCATCCAACCACTCAACGAAACCAATAAACCGTAGCTCACCTTATTCTTTAATCTTTAAAAACTTTTGAAGACGCCAACAAAAAGATTTTAAAAAAGTGGGCGTTACTTTAAATGTCATTTCTGTTCTATACATAATGGTCGGCGATTCGAGCTCGCGCCGTCCTATTATGGAGCAAAAAAACTATGCGGCCCGCCTAACAATTGAAAATTCAAAAGAAAGCGTAGCCTTTGCGAATTTGGGCAATAAATTCCTATTGATTGAATTTTGGACCCATGCTGGGCCATAGGGGCTCATTATATTCTGGATAATTTTGGATTTTTTCACGCAATGACCTTTTTTACAAAGTGCATGGAAGCGCGTTGAACTCCTTTGTTCGAGGAAAAAGGGAAATCACTGAAAAATGTTTTAATCGGTATTTAGCATTTTCTATCATCGAGCTACATTTTTCAGTACTGCTTTCTCAGATATTTTCTTATTTTTTGTTTTTTATTACTAACAGATAGATAGATACCACTTTATGTGTAGGTACACCAAAAACATATAGAGTAATACAAAGTACAAGTTATTAGAAGTACAACCGGCGTAATTGTATTTTCCAGGCAACCTTAATTGTATAATTCATATGTTTATTACATAATTAATATGTATTATTAATTATAATATCAATCATCCGCAGTGTATATGGAAAGATGCTTTTTGATTGTACAGATGTTATTAGTTGTAGGAAGTAACTATCGGGAAAAGTGCCTTCACATTACAAAACACGAATAAAATATGTTGTCAACATGATGTTAATGTATATTTCAAAGTAACATTACTGTTATTATCTCGAATATTCTATTTTAACTCGTTCCCAACGCGTTCTGAATGCAACTATAGTCCAGTTTATGAATGAACAGCGTGTGCGCAATCAATTACTCAACCGTAGAAGCCATAGAGCTAAGTGGTCTGAGCCCAACGGTCACTACCGACCGTTGAATGGTGGGATACAACTTCTAAGGATTCCGATGAAACTGCGCCAACTATGCATAATCGCTTATCCAGAATTTTAATTCTCTTATCCATTCATGAACCACGTGACCGACATTTCTTTATTATGTGCCAATTCACATGAAGTTCATTGTATCAAGTACTATTATAATACAATGTAAGTAGTATTGTAAGGAGATACATTTTATTGAAGTTTCGTTTTAACTGTTGTTGATTTGTTACGCATGTTTATATTAAAAGAATTTGGTATTTTATGATGTAGCAGTATAAGTGCGCTAGTATGTCTTTTATAACATCAATGAAATATACTTTTTTGTTAAAATATTTCAAGACAAGCTTTTGTCAACAATGCGATGCACGGTTTACTCGTATATCATCATTTATTATGCCATAAATTCAAGTTTTCTTCAAAAAAATTAAGGACCAATAGTAAAGGTCACCAACAGAACATACATCATATAAATACATCATTTACATGTAAGACTGTTAACTATATAAATATCACTCTACTTAAAGACATAATAAGTAAACATAGCCAAAATCAAAAATAAAAATTGTGTATTTAAATAAAAAGGACGTTAATCAGAAAGGGTCATGTGATATATCATATTAAGTTATTCAATGGATATGATCCTATAACGTTCCTCTACAGGGCACAGGCCTTCTTTAGCAATCGCGACGTTTGCAGGCCGTACTTTACAACTTGGAGTCAGTGGATACATGTTTACTGAGTTTTTAAGTGTGATTTTTAAGTGTGAACACTCCGATTTCGTTGTAGGTATCTTTTATTTATTAATTTAAAATTGTATTTGTATTAAATAAACTACAACATTGAAGTTGATATTGAACATTGAATAAAAATGAAAATATAAATAAGTAGAAACAAAGGTTGATTGGTAGAGAATGCCATAAGGCATTAAATCCGCCTATTGTACATTTTGTCTGGAAGCGTACTAGCAAAAAAATTACTTCCATAAAATTTTAAATAAATTGGTCTTGCGGGGAATATCAGGAAGACGAGGTGGCTATAAAAAAATCTACAAAATTGACAGTTTCGATATAAAATAAGTACTTAAATAATTGAAATAATAAGTAAAGAAAAGGCAATACCTCAAAATTGTATAAACATTCCAAACAATATACGTCATCCAACTATGTTGTATCACCGCCATTTTGATTTCTAGGCCAATAAATAAACAAGCACCCGCACTTGTTTGTAAAGTCAACACAAAGTCAATCCGTAGAGCTGCAACCAAAACAAATATGTGCAGAGTTCTTAAGGACGTCAACTCATGTTTAGATAACCGGCGAATTCCATTCGAAATGTTTCATCGTACTTCCCTAGTTTGTTTAGACATGAAATTGTGTAGGCTTGTTTTTAAGTAAATTGAACTGGTACGAATGAGACAAATGGAAGATTATAGCCTTACTGCTAGTATATGTAGATAGATAAAACTCTTTATTGCATAGCAAAAACAAAAAGAACCTATATCTGACATTATAAACACAAAATACACAAAAGGCGGTCTTATCGCTAAAAGAGATCTCTGCCGGACAACCTTTGGGTAGAGAGAAAATAAATATTTTAATCACAGGTAAGTTAGCCTACTGTATACATAATTAGTTAATATTTAATATACGATATATACATATACACATCACATATATATAATATACACAATATACATAAAGTAGTTATATTTAGTAGAAGCAGATATTAGTGTCGATGATTTATTTACTAGTAATAGATATTTGTTTATCTACAAATACAGAAATCTACAGCATCAAATCATGTATAATTTTGATTTAGGTAATAACAACAATGGCATAGCCAATTACAGATTTAACATACTACATACAGTAATAACATACTATAAGAAACATAAAATAAGGAAGTATATATGTTTCCTTTTGTGTGTTTGTTTGCGTATGTGTGTGGTAGGCATAGAAATAATTTGTTTCCAACACAACAACACACAGCAAACGTAGGAAGAAACATAAGATATGGAAATAAAAAGTAACAGAATAATGAGATCCATTGAAAGCTCGGATTTGCATTGCGATGTCGAAAATAAACGAAGGTATACACCTATATGAAAACGACGCCGATTTTCAGTCTAACGCCCACATTTCGTGACAATCGGAATATTTATATTGACATAAATAAATACGTTTTAATGGTTAAAATAAGTAAGTTACGTGTATACGAATATATAAATAAAATAAAACTTTAATATCGTGAAACCGAAAGTTGTAGAATGAACTGCCAGCCGAGATAAACTTATATCAAGTTTGGCGACACTTACAGACAAACGCAAAAAAAACACAAGACGTGTTCAAGGCGTTAACAAAAATTTACAAGCAATTTGGACAATTTGATATTGCACACGTCGATGCTCTTCAATTAATAAAAATAGAGGAAGATAAGATCTTCTTGCAGCAACAGAGAGAGACAGGTCGACCCGGTAGCTTGGCTGGAGTGGATAAAAAACTGGCTGACAAAGAAAGAAATGCGCGGCTAAGGACTATTGAAGAACAAAACCGGCTAAGGGAATGTCTTTCCGCGACAACTTCTTCGGCATCGTATGAACCTGCACAGGACAATTCAGCTCCAAGTTCTGATGAAAATATGGATTCACAAAATGATCTGTCAACTGTGATCGAGAGCACACAACCTGGGACTGGGACTACCGTAATGGTAACGTAAAAAGATTTAAGTACTTCGTAAAAATTAGGTACCAGACGTTGAACTCGTAACTGTTCACTGGGACGGCAAACTGTTGCCTGCACTGGATGCCCGAAAATCCACAGAAGAACTTCTTCCTATAGTCATCTCATCGTATAGCAAAAATTCAAAATTAGGCCCCCATGCACCCAGCTCGATAGATGGCGAGAACGATCTATTCCCTGAAAATATCATTAATTACTCAGTTCTCAGTTCAAAATAACCACTAAGGACAAGGCAGCTCTCCTAGACAATGTCACAATAAACACAATAGGATGTCACAATAAACAAGCAGACGCTTGTTTATTGTGACATCCTATGTCAAATCATGGCTTCAATGCAATTTGGCAGTAAACTTACTTTACCAAGATTTCTGCTTTCTGAAGTCAGTACGAAAACATTGACAAAAGCACCTCTGTAGAAGATTAATCAACACTTATGGTATTTATCTGATGAAGCAGCTATCCTGTCACTATTTGACGATGAGGTGGATTACGCAACAAAAGTAAAGATGGTGGCAAATTTAACTAAAGAAAATATATCGACCACTGGGAAACGATACATCCCATCGAAGAAAGAACTTTGTGGTTCATTGTACGGTTAGTTTGACAGATAAATGGTTAGATTTTTGTATCTTAGATCTCAAGTTAGATCAAGTTAGATCTCATGTAATTGCACGTTATTCTTTTTTTATTTCAGAGAAGAACATCTATGATTTTATATCAGTCAAGAGCAAGTATTTTTTATCTCGTCTCAGAATTGATGACAGTTTTCTCCACGAATGTCCTTCTGTATGGGAGACTAACGCCTCGTTTTTGTAAGCCAAAAATACTGTATCATCTCTTAGAGTAGTAAACATACAGCCAAACGGGCTGTAAAGCTGATGCAAGACTTTCATAGTTTGATTACGGTTGAGGAGAAACAAAATAATTTTTGTTACGTTGTGTACAAGAGCACAGAAAGAGCTATCTATCCTGACTGTAAAAAATAAGCTTTAAAAGAAAATAATATGCTCAATAATTGATTTCTTTTAAATGTAAAATACTAATAAATGTACAATTTGGACCAATTTCTGTTTTATTTTGCAAAACTACATGAATTCAGGGAATCCACAGTACCTACCTCAGTACAAATTGTCAAGTTGTAAGTTTGACATCAAGTCGGCACGAGTTCCCGTTTTCCTAAGGCAATAATATTTCATAATCGAGTATTTAAAGCCAAATGGAAAAAAAAAATAAGGTGCGTATCTGATTTCGCAAAAAAAAAACCTTCTTATGTCACGGGCCACCCTAATATGTATGTGTAAATACATGTAATAAATAGATAGATAGAAAAGTAAACATCCCTCACCGAATGAAGCTAGACTGCGCCCTTCGATTTGATGATTCATAGTAAAATACTAGTCTATAGATAGTAGATATTCGATAAAGGAGTTGAATATACAAAATAGTCTTAAATGCTAACAATTTACCTGATATTCTTAACTATAATCTTCGTGTTACATTACTTAATCGGATCATTACCGCATTCCGTTTATTACTCTTGAATAATATGCCTATAATTCAATTAGAGCAACATAAATAGTCTTGTCAAACCTTCAAGATCCTTCTAAGGGCCTATTGAACGCGCACGTGTGCCAACAATAGCTGAGGCTAACCCGACAAACTCTGCGGGTCGCCAAGATCCAAAGTGAGAAGTTTCACAATAGTGTCAAACTATTGAAGTTAGGTGTGACGGTTATAAAAGCCCAGTATGAGGTTATTGCTTGATGTCTCGCGGCTTTGATTGGCCACCGCTTTGTATGCGCGTTGGATCTATTTAGTGTGTAAAAGCTTTAATGGTTCTTGAAATATTAATATTCTTGAGGTTGAAGATACATTAATTTTAATTTGCGTGTCCATCGGAACTCACAGGTATCGATAGCAAAAATAGGAGTTACAAATGATATTATTATTTGAGGATTTGGGAGTAGGAAGGTGTACGCTGCAATTCCACAGCCTCAAAGTGTACTGCATTTCCCACTTTACCTTCTACGGTAAAGGAAAATATTGTAAGAAAAGGCGAAAGTTCAAAAAATTGTTTATCGATTAAAATTGAAACGCCCTGATTTACTAGGGTAGACCTATTCTCTGCAGTGGGACGTTTTATGCTGACATCGATATACCATACGAGTCGCCGGGTACTATACTTCAGTGATTGTACAGACCTAGCTCAATATGCATAAAGTAGACCGCGACAATCTACACAGGATACGTGTCAGCCGCTAACACTATCTTATCTTTATTACTTCCTACACGACAACCTCACGGACAATACTACAACCAGCTATTATATTATAAACAGTATGAACGACACCATATTATGAATTTAACGGAACCGAGTTATATCATTGCATCAACAGGAATCCGTTTAATTTCCGCTTGCATTGATTAACAGAAATTAAAATCATGCTACAAGTAAATGAGCTATGAATGACAGGTCCAAATTACAATTACATATATTCCGTTCGAATCCCTTTTGTCCGAAATGTAAACAAACAATGAGTTAAATAAACATGGTCTTAAATTAATGAGACGATAATTGTTTACTTTATCCATAATTTGATTTATCAAGAGTTTTTCTTTATAGTAAGAAGGCAACAGACAAGCGTACAGTTCACCTGGGGGTAAGTGGAAACCTTTGGACCTGTCGTCCAAAGACATCCACGATACAATATGCGAACATCAGTCTAGAATGACAAACGTTGGCACGCCCTCGATGCGCTGCCTGCCTTTTGAGATTTAGGAATTGATTTGGAGAAAAGGTTGGGAAAGTGGTGAGGTATAGGTAGCCTTCTTTGAGTGAGGGTAACGTGGCCAGTCGATTGCTGTTAGATTGCAGCGTGCACCCCCCCCCCCTCATACTCCCTCTTTATCACCTTTTATGAGAGTGCAAGTTTACCACAGATTTAAAGCTAAATATTGAGGCATTTCTTTACTTTAAAGCCTTGACAGTTACCTCAGGCTTATTTACATGTTTATTTATATTTTGAAAAATTCGATCGAGACGGAATATATACAATTTAAGGCGTCATACGATGTCCTTAAAATGTATAACAAGCTTCCCGAGAAACTAAAAAAACAAAGAAAAAGAAAATAACAATTCCTAATAAATCTAAATATATTAGTAATTGAAAAATGGTATTATAAATGACAAAAATAACTTGATAATAATTTTCAGTAAAATCTCTAATATATTTTTAACTACTTAACATCGAATCTATTTAACATTAATTAACTATTAACATTAATTATCTGTTAACTTTAATTAGCTATTTACTACGGGATATTAACTATCAGATATTTGACTGTATCCTAATAATAATTGTGTTAACATTATTAATACTATAATGCTGTAAAGTGAATCCATGAAATTATAAATTTCCTAGGAAAATGTACCAATATAGCTTATTTACATTACGCCTACGTTCCATAAACCTGAAATGATCCTTATAACAATTCTTAAAATTTAAGGATAAAAATCTAAATATTCTGTCACACAAGATTAACGACATTCGTAACAATTTTGTAAACACCTCTTGACATTCGTTGACTTCTTTATTTTTCTTCTTAAATTGCAAATCGTGCTCGTACTGTGTCGAGCGAAGGTGCAGAATAAACAGAATAAGTATAAATTTAAATAGCATAATAAATTGACGGTGGTCTGAGTGGAGCCTCCCGCGGCGACACCGTGGACGTGCAAACATTGCGGACATCGTCGCCAAATTCCATGTTAAGGTGCAGTTTCTTTGCTACGACTAACGATCCAATGTTTATATAATCAATATAGTGTAAGGTCGTCATTATTGTTATTATGCTTTATTGTACACAAAAGGAATTATGAAAATGATGTACAAAAGGCGAACTCATCTCCTTAAAAGATTCTCGCAAACTCGGCAACAGCCATCAGGTATACAATAATGCTGTTCCTAATATAATTCAATATATACATACCTTTTTAAATAAATAGATACTTACTGAAAATATTTTGGATATCTTCTAAGACTTTTTCTAAGGTGCTGATGAAACCTCATATATTCGTTTTTTTCTCATGAAAAAGACTCATGAAAAATTAAGATTAAGAAAAAAAAAATTTCACTTATTATATGTTTGGTTTATCTACACTTATACTTTACGAGCATATTTCTGCTACCTACTCTTGAACATGACACACTTGTTAATAACGTATGTTACATAAAAAAATAATTTAGTTCACTTTTAATTTCCTAAGCCTAAGAATTTTTGTTTTTACTTAGACTTCTTCACAATCGCTGTTACGGAGCCATAGCCTAACATTGTCCCCGTGACTAGCACGAGAGTAACTGTCCCAACGGAGGCATTGTTTCGTTCATTCGTAAGGCAAATATTGGGGCAGGCCTATTCATTCCGTTTGCAAACACCACTCTACTGGGTGGCGGCCAACAATGCGTTTCTTAGAAAGTCCGTGACAACACTTCAAATATAGTGATTATACCCTAATTGTCTACCCACACCTGGTCTATTTAGTTTTTAACGCAAACGACGTATTTAAAGTGTTTTCAAGCCATTCATTGTGCTCGTATTACAAGTTGCGAAAACTGAGGAAGTGTTCGTCATTGTAATGAGCAGATCTACCTAGCGAGACGTTCGTAAGCCTTGACGTTCGTACCTTCAGTTCTCCTGATTGAAAGATACGTTCGACATCCTGTTGTTTTATTATACGAAAGGCTGAAGTGACATTTCTGTCGGGTAATGAGATTTCTTAAACCACATGATGGTCTCGCGTCGCCGTGGAATTTTTTCTTATTACGGTGCGATGCAGTTAATTTTTTTCTTAGTCTCCATTGCTCCTCGGTTCTTTTAATATGCCTCATATTGCTTGTACCTTTCGTGCACATCGATCATACTCTAATATACCACACTCGGACTCACGGTCATCACATATATGTAATTTTAACTTACAACACATTGGTATTCATTACTTGATAATAATAAAATTACCGGTTCTTTATCCAATATAAATTATGGGTATAGGCTCTCCAATTTATTTCATTATATTTTTAATCAGAGACCTTATTATATAAAGTACAAATATGGTGAAACAATTGAGATTAAATTACAAAAATAAATTGACGTGTCTGTGAGGATTTTCTCATGAGTTTCTGACTGCAACGGCTTGTCTTTACAACCGATATGTCAGTAAATTTAGAGATGTATTACCATAGCAGTGACATTAAAGTACGCTTACTAAAAATCGTACGCACTACTTGATATTGATAGTGGGTCAGTGGACCGGTGCAAGAAAATAAAACGCTTTGATATATCGATACGAAAAGTCAGGTTGAAGCTTTCACTTAGAAGAATTTTGTTTCGATGATATTCAGATTTCGTTAGCTTATTTTATGTATTACTTTGGATTTATTATTTCTTCTAACAACACTCATATAATTCATACAAATTATTTGTTGCTTGTTAGCACAATAAATACAAACCATTTCTTTAAAATCGTCTTACGTTTTTCTGCAGTTAAAATCTCAACAATGACATCGGACGATCCTTTTTGGCCAATGTTTGGTTAGCTGCAACACGCATTGTCGACTCGGAAATCAATTTACGATAATTGTCATTTATTATGAAATAAATATGATGCTTTATCCTGTGTCCTTTTGTCGAGGCTCCAAAAGACGTTCTCATTCGACTGCGTTCTATTCTTAGGCCACTGAGCGTTAATAATTTTTATATTTTGCGCAGAAACGCAGCCGGGTGGAATGCGCGGATGGCATTTGACAATAATTATATTAAAGGAGTCCATTCCTTGAGGGATATTAGGCGGAACGTGGAAGGTTTTGACTTGAAATTATGTCAGATAATGTTTTCTCAGCTTGTAAGCAGATGCAGAAAACATTGATATCGATGTTAAATGAGGGAGAAAGCTTAGCAAAGCAAATATAATTTGATGGATTTTCTTGACATTGTGTAGAAGTATCCTAAACTAAATACTTAGATAATGTGTCTCGTTACGTCTAATAGTAATATAATAATAACATACCTATCCATAGAACTCAAAACTCAATGGAATGTAGCCACAATAAAAACAACACCTATCATCATATCATCTCGAGGTGTTATTGAAAATTGGTGTTATTATGTTCATTACATACAGGACTTAAACTATTAGACATACGAGTACATCCACTCACATACATCCTCCTGCAAAAAGCAGTTATTCTGAACACATGCAGAATAGTTCCCAAATTTCTCTCCATTCACATATAACATACCCACCTCGCCCACAACACTCACTACATCGACTCTCAGACACACTTCCGTCTCA
The DNA here is from genome assembly GCA_914767545.1 of Sesia apiformis. NCBI lineage: Eukaryota > Metazoa > Arthropoda > Insecta > Lepidoptera > Sesiidae > Sesia > Sesia apiformis. The sequence continues at coordinate 5,901,071 of OU611963.1, forward strand.
CACTACACACTCACTCACTATAACTCGCGTTTGTGTGGCTACAAGCCCGCGTTGACGTGGTTTACCCCAGAAATGGGAGAATGGGATAAAAACAAAATATGTATAGAAACACAATAATAAAAATAGTCGATTATTTGCCAGAAGTTATTTTGTTAATATTAATATAATATGGATATAATTCAAAATATAGAGTTGTAATACTTTTATTACATCTGTACGTACTATCTCTTTACTGATTAATCAAACTGGTGACAATAATCATGTTAACGAATCGCTTGCAAATAATGTTTTAGTATATAAATATTACCACTTCATTTGTTATGTTCTTATTTAAAATAGGAGTCTCATTTTTTATTACAATAATAATCGTTTATTGGACCGAATGTGAATATAAATATAGATGACATTATATACAATTAGATTGTTTCTATTCACACTCATTTTCAGTCAATCTCAATCTCCGGCTAGTTTTAAGACTCGTGAAAGAACAGTACCTCACAGATTAAGAGTTCTCTTACGCCCAAATTCTTTTCCTTTATCCTTCTGTATGTATATGTATTAATACATATATATATATTAATGCCTATAGGGATATATATATATGTTTGTATGTATGTATCTATGAATGTATATACAGACATTATTCCCTTATTCCTTATCTACCTCTATTTCCTAAACCTATTGGATACTGAATTATTTAACGTTATTTTATAATGTTACATAAATAAATATAAAATAGATATATGATAGGTAACTAATTACATTTTTCACATTTTATTGTAGAATACAAAGAACCGTTTATTATCTGCAATGATTAAAGTAATACTTAATTAAAGTAATAATTAAAGTATACCCAGGACAGTGGCAATTTATGAAATATATTTTTACTTAAATTAAGACTCATTTATGTCATTATAATTTGTAATGCCATACAATCGACGTATAAGGTTCTCAGAAATGTTTAATTGTGCCCCAAATATTTTTCCAAGTATGAGGTTACCCCAAATTGATATAATGCAAGAGACATATTTTTAAGCATAATCAGATTTCAAAATTTACATATTAAATACATAAATAAAAGGTTCATGTTAATTATAATAAAACATTTTTATTTCATTTTTCATTTAAAAATACATTTTTAGTAACAATTTATCGTTTTGATACACAACGGGCTTTTTGAATTGGCTTTTAAACTAAATTTGTCTTGTTATTGACTTCTAAAAGGTGTATTAAATGATCCTTTGTTGGCTATATATTGATTTAGAGAAACTACAAAAGACAGTATACAGAGTGTCTTGATTCGTTTAAAAAATAGAATTTTAATTACTTATAGCTTTTTGTAATATCGTGTATTTTATTTATAACAAAATATTTAATTAATTATGTTCTAATTTCTTAATGGATTCTCATTTAATACATTTAATGCGAGATTTCTTCTTTCAAAGAAAAAATGATAAAGGTTTGAGCAAAAAATAACGTATAATCGTAAATAAATATGTATACATAAGTGACACATAGTGAATACATTTTTAATATATAGATGTTTATGCATGTTAAGTTTATAAGATAGTTCTGCATACATTTCCCATTGTATAATTTTCTCAAACGATGTTACATACACATTTGTGATAATTGTGATATTAAGACTTTAGAGAAATCTTTAAAAAATAACGTTTTTTTCCTTTATGTTCAACAAAAAGTTAAATAAGACTTAATTTTAAATTAGAAAATCTTAACCAAAGTTATGAAGTCCATACCGACATCACGAACTTTGCTCAGATGTTGTAACATTTTAAAGCACAAACACCCTATATAACCAAAACCGTTTAGCGAAAACATCAAGAGCCTAAATATGACAAAAGAACTAATAACATCAATAACCGAGGGACCAGAAAAAGTGACTCGTATCTCCCGCTTCGATGAATCTTTTTCGTTTCTCATATTTGCCGTGAATTTATCATCGTTATAATAAGTATTAAGAAATAATGTCATCGTTCTGACGTTGAACACCTTTAATTTCTTACAAAAGCCTCATTTAAGAATTCTTAACAATAAGTTAAGCGTAAATTTTTGTTATGTTATTATAGGAGTTTACTTATTTTATATAGAAGTATAAATTTGATTTATGTAATAAAAACCGTGGTGTGGCCAATTAGAGATTTCACAGTATTTTTTTTTAATAAGGCGGCAGACGAGAATACTGTCCACCTGATGGTAAGTGGATACTGTCTGTCCTCCTTAGACATCCGCGATGCATGCCAACATCAGTCCAGAATGACAAACGTTGGCACGTCCCTGAATGCGCTGCCCACCTTTGCCGATTAAGGAATGGATTGAGAGAAAGGGTTGGGTAAAAGGAGAGGGATAGGATGGAGAAATGCGATAAAGTAGGAGTAAACAGTACATTTTAAGGTAGTCTTTGGTGAGAGAAGGGTAACGTGGCTAGTCGAGTGTGCCCAGCGGCTGTGGGAATGCACGTGCACTCTTCCCTTACAGTAATAAATATTAGTAATAATAACATAAGTAATATTCTAAATATCGAAACATAAAAATAAGTAAGTGCTTATGTTTGCTTTTTGTTTGTTGCGTGAAGGAGTGTGTTTTTGTATGCGTGTGTGTGTTTGTGTGTGTGTCCTGTAAGTTCTGCAAGTTATGCAGCCTCAGGACGTGGAAGTCCTTGGTATCGGATAAGTTTATACTCATCCACTGCACAGAACTATACAGGATTTTAAGTAATAGATAATGCCCATGAAAAATGTAAGATTTCTAACACATGTCTTTATCAGCTACATTGTGCAATTAATTACTCTGTAATTCCCTATATTACGTTAATTTTACATAACTTATATTAAGTAATATGTTACAAATAAATAAAATCAATGACTTTTTGTACTTAACACAGGAAGTAAAAATGCTTGCATTTTTAATAATATAAAATGGATTTTTTGTCGTTAACTAAAAATAAGTCTTAAAGTACGTTTTAATTCTAAGTTATATTATAATTTATGTTAAATTTGAAATTGTGATGTTCCTAAAAATCAAAACAAACAGTTTTTAATTTAAACATTTAAATGACACTCAGAATTTAATGTATAAATTAAAATCGCCTTTAAACTTAAAAATAAAATAACCTCTTATCAACTATCTTTTTCAAAAGGGGATATGATCACAAAATTATATTTTTAAATTACCTTCACGAAAATTATTCACCACAAAACAATGACTGCTATAATAAAAACACAATACAAAAACCATTTCATTTGGAAAGCAATGATAATGCCCAATTTGTCTCGCGCGAAGCCCACGTGTCTTGATTTCCCATTGTTTGGACTCGTATGGGATTAAAAAGCCCTTCTGGGTCTTAAGATCTCTGATAACATCTCGGGTCTTTTGAGCCCAAGCGATGGGCAGATAAGAGCTCTCATTGTTCGAGACAATGTTCGTTCGGCAAAATTGTGCACAAAAAAAATACAGAAGTGCCTTTGCATTTTTAACGTTAGTGTCAATCATTTGTTTTTGCTTCTTAACGGTATTCTGGTCAAGGTATGAGGCGGAAAGTGTCCCGCTGTTCTGGACAATGCCTTCTAGAGCTTAGCGCCGTTGGAAATTGAGCAAAATCATGCGGGATTACAAAGCGTTAAAATATATTATAGATATACAATGTTCATATATATACATACCTACATATACAATGTACGTGTAGCACACACACGAATACATACATATTATAACAAAAAAAACAACACTCAAGGTCATATGATACTTCAAACCTTGAATGAAATAAATAGTACTTTAGTAGTAGAAATAAATAGCTTTTCATATAAACATGTTTGAAATCCGTTAAACAGTTCTCAAGTAATATTTTGAATTTCCTATGGCCCCGTGTGGGATTTCCGGTCTCCCATTGGGCATGTCCCCCTGTGGTGGATAGGGGAACGCCGTTCAGGTGTGGACGGTACCGAAAACCAAAGGAGATGACGTTTCTCAGCGTGTCCCTCTGAATAGCAGAAGGAACAGTGGAGAAACAAACAAGGACGCCGCCGGTTCCGCCACCGCCACCGCCACCGCCGTATTTCCCCATTGGCCGGCAGACATCTGTCCTGGGTCTGTAATAGCGGACCGCCGCCGCTGGGGTCGCGGACGAATCCGAATAGCGCTCCCGTAACTAAAGCACAAGATTAACCTCTGACTGGGGCGGAGGGGTATCCAAAATGATTTCTTCACGTAAAAAAAGTGACGCAGTATTTATCCATAGATATATTTTCTTATTTTAAAAATATGTACGGGTGTTGTATGTTATATTCGAACCAGAATCATCTTGATAACTTATTTATCGGGCTAGTGGAGCATAGTTTTGTACATTAAAATAGGATTAATAAATCGTGCTTTTTGACGATATATTTCTATATTTTGTTCGTAAGGTTAGTCCTGTTTGAGGAATCAAAATCATTATTACATATTTAATAATTTCACTGACGTTCCTCAATTCATTCCACTTAAAAGGTGCAGATGTCGAGAAGTAGAATGAAACCATCGTTAATAGATCTTTTCAGAAATGCAACATAGATTCGACAAAGAAGTTAATCTTGGCCAAACAATTTACATGTCTCTTCTATAATATGGTTCCCCGCCTTTACAGCGCCAAGGCCGATGAGCTTCGGTACATCGGGCGTGAAGGGGCGGAGCACTCAAAACCTAGGGCGGGGAACTTAAAACTAATTCAAACTCTCACTTCATACAATTAATTTAAGAGAATATAATCCTTATTGCGTCGTCAGTATGACATATTACAATGTTAGTGGACTGTCCGCATTATGTGTGTAAGTTTCTATTTGATGTTCTAACAAGTTCCGCGAAATATGCAATTTGTTGAAATTAATTGTGGACGTTTGAAGTGCCGATGCAGCTGTGAAAATTTAGTGCTGTGTCACTGTAGGTGGAGAGATTTATCTAATTATTTGGCAGCTTGGAATTAATTTTTGCAATGTTGGTTATTAGCTTTTGCACTACATTTGAAATAGTTTCAAACAAGTATAACCAATGAGTGGGTAATAATATTGACAAATTGAACGTTAGAGCAAACACAAAATACTTTGCAGTTTATTTAATAGAAGGATTCATTGAACATACTCGTATTTAGAAGGATAGCTTTCGTACCTGCACATCTGTACCTCGAGCATGTTGGTTTCTTCAGTTCAACAACTTACAGTTAGAACAACGAATATAAACGTTGCTAGCACTATAATAACTTATTCACGAAACCAAAACCAGTTTGTATTCGTACTAACTCCGGGCTGACTAATGCAATATAGATGTGTAAAAGCATAGCCTATATACATAGATAGTCAAAATAAATATATGTTAATTACCCGCTAATACTAAAAAGCCTAATAGTTAGCCGTTATATTATATATTTATTAAAACAAATGATTATGGTTACTTTCCTAAACTTAGCACCTACCCAAATGTACGCTTTTAATGTCTAGATTTTAATATGTGTAGAAAAACCGAATGAATATAGAAATTCATGAATATTTCATACAAAATATTCACGGGTATCTATTGTATATAACAGTATAAACAGTGTATATGTATATAACAGTTCATGTAGGTATCTACTGTGTGTCCATTTCATTGCTCTTCCAGATTTGCTAGTAGAAATATCATAAGTTTATAAACACGCCTTTTGTACGTATTCTTTAGTAACAAATTTTCATAATAGAGGTTATAAAAAATATTTAAATAAAAAATACCTATATTCCTTATAGGTATTTTTTTATAAGCTCAATGATGAGAATCATCAAGTTGAAAAATACAACGGCTCCATATTGAGAGCCCTAACAAATAAAACCCGCCTATTTAACACAATATATATACCCGGGCGGTGTTTGGGCGGGGTACCAGTCTAGGGCGGGGAAGACTCAATGACCCATTTATACCTTTGAAGATTTTCTTACGGCAGGTGATATGTACAATTTCGGATAATTAGTTTTTGAGGGCGTATCGTTCAAACATCTGTAGCTTTTTATTGATTTTAAGAATTGTTGTATAAAGTAAATAATTATCTTACCATGTGAATTAGAATAAAATACTTCGTGGAATGATTTCTCTTCAATTTATCATATTATAATGAAGCAGATAAAAAACGAAGACACTTGGTTATTTAAAATGTTTCGGAGTGGCTAAATTCTTGTAGCCCTAATGGACTTTCAAGAGTCACCGGACATGAATAGTTTAGGGCGAGCGCAGAAGACACTTAGCCGGGAGCAAAGAGTGTGTGCAGCACCCAACGAGCCTAAGGGCTCCAAAGTCGGTAAACTGGCGGAAGGAACCGATCTTGGCTTAGGGCGTTCTTTGGGAGGGTACCGCGGGATCGCGAGTCGGTGAGAAGCGCCCAGGCAAAAAGTGTTGGTAAAAATGTTGGCTGAAGGCCGGCGTGTGCTTACGGTCTAGCGAGGGTGACGTCCCCGTCTCCGCCGGCGGGGACGGTGTATATGTGTACTCTGTGAACCGCTTTGACAGCAGTAATTGGGTCGTCGGAGTAGCAAAATATGCGACTACGAGACAAAGGCAACTAATATTATAATTAATTATCTGTCTCATTTCCATAGAATAATGGTTAATACTTGCAATGGAAGTGAGATGAGATAATTATAATTTTGGTTTCCTGTCTCGCAGTTGCTTGCTTCCTCACACACGGACACACACACACACATACTTTTATATTTAAGACGGCAGACCTACATTTATCTACAAAGCATAACAAACCACCGAAATAAATGTTATCAAGAGTATTTAGTCTCCACCTTTTCCGACATGATTCTAGTTACTGTTGTCATTTTTTTCTTTCTCCGAGTAGGTACGTGACTTGAGAATTAAAGTTCTCGACATAGCTCAAAGAATCAGTATGCTGAAATGGTAGTGGGCAATTCATATCTGATAACCGATAGTAGAAATAAGTCCTCGAATGGAGAAACATAGCGTGGGGTACCCTCTACTAAAATTTAGTCTAACGTCTACTTGAAGAAAGTCGTCGTGTAGTGGCTAAATGAGAAGAGTAGAGAAGCTTGTGGAGACGGTCTATGGACAGGCCTATATCCAATAGGGGAGAGACGCAATCTAATGATATGTTACGGTACGGTGACCTAATTAAAGGGATTCATTTCATCATTATCCACTTAATAAGATTATTAAAGTTGAAGTCGAGATTAGATAATACAAATGTTTGCCCCGTCAATGTTTGAGTATCGCTAACATTTTAATACCTTTTATAATAATTACATCTCACTAAGCATCCTCCAAAATCGACTAAATATTGAAATAGAATTAAATGCATTATTTTCATACAATAACTTCGGAACAAAATAGAAACTCCGAGCACAATAGCTACTATTTACCGTAACTCATATTATAAATGTGTAAAACCATTTAAATAGCGAAGTATCAATAGATGAATGTTGCTTTGTATTTTGGTGAACCAACTTGGTCGGGGTGTTTCACGCACATTTTATTCCTGTATCGAATTTACCAAATATTTCTAGAATTATTCTTAACAAAAACATACTTTAATACCCACAACAGAAGATGCAGAATATATTGCAAGAGTAATATCCTGGACTTTTCCTATAGCTGTTAGAAATGCATCTATACTAGACGGAAAATAAAGTAAATTTTATAAATAAGTGTTAGAAGATTTATATCGTTTTGGTTATGAGTTGAGCTTGGAGGCATTCATAAGGCAGCCAAAGGCGCTTATTGTTGATAATCATTGAAGCAAACACTTGTTATTTTAAGAGATCATCCACCCTTAAAGCTTTACATTCTTGGACAACAATAAGGTGTATAATGTTTTATTTATATGACACACTTGGCCCCGAATGCGCCTTATACTGAAGGCCATGAATGCGCTTTGTTGTAATCACGACACTGCTAAATTGCGCCTTTGGTGCATCATCAATCAGAAGAATTTCTTTACACAGTACAATGTTATTCGAAATGTAACGATAACTCATACAATTTCAGCCGTAAATATTTTATGAAATAAAAGTAGGTACCTACATTGTTGAAAGGGTCTCAGCTCAAGTTTAGAACTAAATGTAGCTCATGTTTAGCGCAGTATGTTTATAGTATGGGTTAACATTTTATCGCCATATGATTACAGCTTTTAGACTTTTAAAAATAAATTCGTCAAATAAAAATTAAAAATAAATTGAATAATGTTTGATAAGTCTTCAATATTCCCAAGATCATATCTATCTAAAGTGATAAAATTTCGACATTCTTTTTAAAATGTATTCTTCCCTATTTGTTAAATGAGTTTTTAATTTTACCAATTTTACAATCCACTCTTACCAATATAGACTATATAGAATAATATAGAATAATATGAATCTTATATAGAATAATGTTTGATAAGTCTTCAATATTCCCAAGATCATATCTATCTAAAGTGATAAAATTTCGACATTCTTTTTAAAATGAATTCTTCCCTATTTGTTAAATGAGTTTTTAATTTTACCAATTTTACAATCCACTCTTACCAATATAGACTACCTTATTATTAATTTTTGTAGCTGTGCTTTTTGTAACCTGACGACAACCTAACACATTCGTATTCTTTCTTAAATGAATGCTTTTATCAAAATTTAACAAAAATTCCAGTCACCAATACAAAAATATTAATTTGAAATGATTTCCTTTGCGTTATTGGACTATATGTTATTTATTAAAGTCTTTGTCACGATAGAAAGAAAACACAAAAAATCTTCAATCTAAAAAATGGCTGACGTTGACTCTAATCTGTTTGGGGCCAAGATTTTCTTTGTCACGAAAGGGTCCAATTTTTATACTTAGTAACCATTAAATAAATTCGAGATCCCACAAAAAGTAAAAAAAAATGTCCATAGGCAAACCACTTCTAAATATTTGTGCACATGGCTTCCGGCTATTTGAGAGGGTTATGCTAAAAAATGCTAAGAACACAAGTTTTTGTTAAAATAACAATACATATAAATTGTGATTTATGATTTATGTGCGTCTTGCAAGTTTTGGAGACAGTTATGGAATGGAAAAAGTTAATCCTAATATGTGGCATCCTCTAGCAAACAATGATTCTAAGCACCTAAGAGTGGCTGGGGATTTTTTTGAAATGCATCTTGACTTGGGGATTCCTTACAATAAAGTGATAATAGGGCAGAGAACTAAACTTGTTTTCCATTAATTTAATAATAATTAAGATTTTCACTGAAAATATATCTTTATAAAAATTAAAAATACTGTCATTACGCAGAGGATATTTGGGTTGAAATTAGTAGGAATTGGAAAGGATGACAATCTTTGATAAGATAAAATAAAACAATGTGTATTCAATGTACTTGAACGTAATAAGTAATAACTCACTGAACATCATTGTAGAGGCCATAAATATGATACAGTAGCTAATACAAAAAAAAAAAAAAAATAATGAAAATATATCTATATCTTAACCGTAATCAGCCTTTTTTTCATCCACTGCTGGACGTGAGCCTCATCATGCCGTCTTGTGTATGAGGAATGAACGTCATGCTAGCCAAGCAGGTTGGTCAGTCCAGTTCTTAGAGGTGGCGTAGTTCCTCAGGGCTGGCGGTAGCGGCTTTGTTATCCCTAGTCGCAGTTTACGATACCCACGTGAAAAGATGGGGTGGTGTTAAAGCCGGCCGGCAGCTCTATACATATACTCGTACATGCTAAAGCATTGAAAGTATATTATTAAAATAGAAAATTATATATAGGTATGTATTATTCGACAGTTTTTATTTTTTTTAAATACCGGGAGCTGCTTATTTTCATAGAACTGTCGAATCATTAAAATAAATAATATAATCGCTGGGCATGTTTATCAGCTACCACCCGCGTTTCGCGGGTATGTGCAATAATTATCACCAATACTCTACTTCATTACCATTACTCAGAACAGAACAATGTTAATTAGCAAGAATTCGTCAAATTCTTAACTTTTTTCTCAATTAGATAAAGATTAACAAAATTGTTATTTGCTAATTGCAATTTTAGTTACACCGAAGAGTTTTTATATTGTATATTTTTATATTGAACTACCATACAAAATATACATAGTATTTGCTGTAACTGCGCACGCGGCACTTGTCTATTACGTATGAAAATAATTCAGTGAATCCACTACACTCGCTAAGGAAGATTTTATTTTCATCTCGGTAGATATCAGTATCAAATATAAAAAATATCATCTCTACCTACACTTTTTTGGTTTAACAATTAGCTCTATTAAACTAAATAACTATATATTTTTTTCTATCCGTTTAAATACTTAACTTAACACGAATGTTTAACTTATTATTTATTTTACTCGACATTTCGGTTGGGTTGCACCCACCATGGTCACGAACTCACTAAAGAGGCAACTACCGCATTTGGTTTTCATAATCCGGAATTATACGGCGCACATCGCTCACAAAACAAAAGTATCATCATACGAAAAATCACGAGGAATTATGCTTTCACTTCATTAATTCCATTCATTCATTAATCACTGGATTCCATGTCGGTCACAATTTGTATCCATCCTCTCGATTGAAAATTTTTGATCCATCCTATGTTTTGGATTTCAATTGCTTCACGCATAATCCTAGAGAAATAGTGGCGATCAGTGGAGAGGATTTTTGGACTATGGAGTTCTATCCAGTGATTAATCTTAGCGTTGAGTGCATGGTCCGCCATCGATAATTTATTCGTCTCGCGATTCTTCACGGTTTCGATATATTCTAAATAACTGTTCTGCACTGCTGGATCTCCCAAGACATGCTCCCACACACTATCTTCTGCTCTTCTCATCCAACTACCACCAGCGAACTTCTTCAAGTCGTCGATTAACCTGGCCGGAGGGAGTCCCGGTACTTGACCCTCTTTCGAAGACACTTCTATCCACAGATCATGAAATTGTTTCTATAACCGATCGTTTATCGCTCCTACGGTACTGTGATGTGCCTCCACCAGTAGAAGTAAAATCACAAGTTGCTTTACGCAATTTATTTATAATAATGTATCTTACAACGTTAGATGTTGAATGTGAAATATTAAGTGAGTAATATTAGATTTCCGTGTTCTTATATACATACAAAATACCATTAGGAAAATACGTCATTTGCGTTATTACAATACAACTTTCAGTTTAGCGACAATTAACAACATATTTATTGGTTTCACTTCAATTAGGTAATGAATGTCAATTAATAATGATCGACTAATAACGACCTTTAGGAATGTTACTTTGTTGAGTAATGCGCTAGGTGAGTAATGTGCTAGGTACATTACAGTACATATGACCTGCCTATTGCCACTCCGCATGCTGAGTGATGAGCTAATGAGCTAAATTATCTCCATAAATAAAAATTTGTCATTGCCGAAACTGAAGCTTTGTCCCGCCTTTCTATTAACGCAGTTGATCTTCGATAGTAATTGTTGATCGAAGTATTGATCGAAGAAATTAATGGAATCGTTATCACTAGCAATCAAATTCATGCACATACTCTATGGTCGCACTTAGTTGGCTGTAAAACTTAGTTAGTTGGCTGAATTAAATTATTTGTTCGATGTAGTTTATGTAGACACAGATGATTTTAACGTATACAGAATGACTAATATAGTCTTACCTGGTTAAGTATTACTTTTTTATGTAAAGAAGACTGCAGACGAGCATACAGTCCATCTGATGGTAAGTGGATACTGTCGTTCATAGACATCTGCGATACATGCCAACATCAGTCCAGAATCACGAACGTTGACACGCTCTCAGATGCGCTGCCTACCTTTGCAGATTAAGGATTGGATTGGGGGAAATAGGGAGGGATAGGATGGAATGGGATGGGCTCTGGCATATATCACTCACTACCGAAACACGTACGTACATTGGGGAAATACGATAAAGTAGAAAATGCAGTACATTTCAAGGTAATCTTCTGTGAGAGAGGGGTAACGTGGCCATAACTTCCTACTTACATGCCTACTTAGAATTATTCAGGAAAGCACGTACCCAAAAATTCCTTTATGTTTTGTAACGCGGCAAGTCAAAGAGCTCAAAACCGAACGCATCTTCAGCCCTATTGAAAACTCAATGCGTGAAACAGAAACACGCCTATTCAACGCCACGTATTTGCTAAGAATCCTCAAAGAACAACCCATTGAGGACCGTTAAAAGGGACTACAACATTATAACACCGGCAACATGGTCTGTTATTTCACAAGTTTCTGTAAAACCGACAAAGGGTTCCTTAAGCTGTAAAAACAATCTATAAAAGGGCTTCCGAGGAACCCGAATTTAATCCTTTTCAAAGTGAGCCGCAACGCTGTACGCTATTTTCAAAACATTAGGAAATCTCTTTTCGATATTAATTTGCCGCTCGAATTGGTCCGTTTTAGCGCTTTTAAAAATCGCATCATGTTTTAAAACGTTTTTTTTCTGGTGCGTATTGTAAAATGAGTGTAAGGAAACAAATCTACGTTCCACGGCTATGTAGGTAGTGTAGTTCAGTTACTTGCAGTACATAAGTGTCCCTATATACCGGTATTCAAGCATGTAACTATAAAGTTATAATGAAAAATGTAAATATGGTTTATAACGTCCGCAACAAAAAATCGCACTTAGGCAGGAATTATTCTATTATTTATTATAAGCTCGGCGGTTAGAACAAAATATTGTGAAAAACTGGATAATTTTGGATGGAATCATAATGAAACGTAATTGAATTCACGACAGCGAAGCCAGAGGTAACAGCTAGTGTATTATATTTGTTTTGCATTCAAACGGCAGCACATTATATACAAATTGATATACAAAGTAGATATGCAGATATTATATTTATTTAGCACGTACTTCAAATAATCAAATCATGTCCTCGTACTGCGAACCAACGCCGATCAATAGCGATCATCAATCAAACAAGCGGCACACTTGCGAATTTATCCCGCGATGTACCCGAAGATAACGTAAAGTGAATAAAGACGTGTCCTCGGGCGATATAAGATCCGTATCTCATAATCCGAACAGGAAACTCATTGTGGAAGACCAGATGCGAAATACCGAACCGTTGTATGAGAATACAACAACAATTGTTAGAATGAATGGTGAACTGATGGGCGTGGTCCAGTTGTATGTTCCGTATTCGGATCTAACGTTTCTTCTATCGAATCTTAGGTTTTCCATTGTGTATATAAAATACGTAAATTTTATATCTGTTGAAATAAATTCGATAGTGCAATTGTTTTCTATTGTTTAGTTGGCCCCTTTTACCGCCTGCTTTTCGCTTGGCATAAGAATAAAAACCGATCTCATAGTCTCCAATTTAAGTTAATATCGTCTCACTGCAGAGTATGAAGCAAGACGTTGCAATCATGGGGGCAATTATAATAATTCACTAATCGTGACACGCCAATTCGTGTCGTTAGATCTTACACGTGCCGCAAATTCTATTAATATCACAAATTCTTATATTATATTATTTCTAACAATGTTTTCCTTCACTGCTGAGCTAGGGATAATTTAAAAAAAATCATACCATGTAGACAGCTTCTGTCTCTCTACTGCTGGATACAGACCTCTCCCTACAACCGCCACCACACACGGTCTTCTGCTCTTCTCCTTCAGCCACCATCGACGACTTTCTTCAATTAGTCAGTCAGACTGGCGGGCGTCCTTAGCTACATTCCCCTGTAAGTAGAAATTTAGTAGCACAGGCCTGGATTACTTCATAGGTCAAGAATTACTACGTCAAGTTACGTCAAGAATGTGAGTAAAAATAAATACCGACAGAAGACCTGCATTCGTTTCAATTTGTACCTATCCGTTATGCGCCAAAAATACTTCTTTTAATAGTTACTGACCACCAGTCTTCCTTTTTAAATGTAACAGCTTGTCACGCTGTCATGTTGCACTGCGTAGACCACCCCGAGTCCTCATTTAGGACTCCTCACTCAAGTGCCCGATACGTCCATCAAACAAAATTTTACTTCCTTCACGGCCTAATTATGAGAAATAAGACATAGTTTACAGTCCGCATGTTCTCAGTTAACACGTGCTGAACCACTTTTTTTCAAATTCCTCTAAATATTAATTTTGAACGAACTAGGCGAGCAAAAAACACTAATTGCTTTTTGTGCGGCTCGTCATAAGTTTTTGCGTTTAGGTCTGCATGTCGAGCAAATGTGGGCTTTGTCAGCGAAAAAGTGTCAAATTACGTGGCACGAGATGGTCGATAAAACATAGGGCTGGCACTAAAAGAATTTAAAAAAAATATATCTTAATAAAGAAAGAAAACTATTTTTAATTAACTAAATTATTAATCAGTAACCAATTAATAATTCATTCATAAATGTATCGTATGATTTGATAATATAAAATTATAATTTAATGAAAAATAATTTAATTTAATGCAATTTATAATTTAATTAATAATGTATATATTAAAAAAAAAATATCTGCTGTGCCCTGGCAGGGTGTTGTATGTCATTAGATGTAAGTTTGATGTCACCTACAAAATGCAATAAATTAATTAATAAATAATTAACATACCTACTTTATTTACAAGTTCAACAAATGTTCCGAAATTGAATAATAGTTATTGATTTTAATTGACAAAGGATAATTTGGTAGCATAAAACAGAATGGCTCCACAATAATGCAACTTTATATTATCTTCAATTTTACAAGTTTTTACAAAACATATAAAATACAAATATATTATAGCTCTTTTTATCAAAATATAATTTAGATGAAATTTAATTAATAAAAATTTATTACTATTATTATAATAGACCCTAAAGACCGATTCAATAAATTAACGGTATCATTAAATTAAAATTTATGAGGCAACCCTGGTCTAAACCGGGGTCGTACGTTTTTGCGCGCATCCATTTTAGTTTTTCGTAAAGATCTCAATGTTAGATAATAAACTGCTGCACATTTTGCAACAACCTAAGTATCAAACAGTTAACTATCAAAATGAAACATACTTTTAATCTAGTAGAGTTGAAATTTGTTTGATTTTATTTTTGTGATAAGTTTCTAGGTTTCTGTGAAGAAACGGCAGTGCAATAGGCAACTAAACGGAAAGAAGCAGTAGATAAAATGCCGACAAGTTGGAGAAATATTTCCAAAATATTTGTAAGTGAAGCCGCGCGACCGCCTCCGGGCGGGCGAGGGGCGACGTTCAACATACCGGAATTCGCTTTAATATGATGAACTTAAAACTGCACATTCTAAAATTGAATATTGCAGTACATTTTTGCACATCATTTTGATATAAGTATATCTATCATATGGGCGCAAATTTACACTAAGTGTGAGAAGGTTTTTGAAAATATTAACGATATTCAGTTTATATAACTTTTATTTATTCTTGGACGGTATAAACTTTGATGACGTATGATAGGAAAATTAAACAAATCCCCAGTGAGTAAGATAAACAGAAGACAGAAACTTAGACAGTCCTCTACTTACTACAAATGATTAATAGTTTGGTAGCGTACGAGTATACCTGCTCTAGATACTTGCAGATTTGTTAAAATCTATCTCAGAAAAGTTATTCATGTTTTTATAAAATGTTTTTTGTTTGTGCATTTTTCGAAACATGTATAAACATTAATAATCTCACAAGAAACTTACCCAAGCATCCCATAACATCTTTAAAGTTATAATCAAATAAAAATAATTGCACGACTACATTACGTTGCAAAACCCATGCTTTTTGTAAACAAAATATTTTATTATAACATCTACAGTAAACCTTCAACAAAGATTATCTTTAGTAACTTTTGTAAATAAGGCAAAGGAAATTAATTCACGCGTAAATTTTACATTTAAGGGTCAAATGGAGGGATTGTAAGGATTTACATTCAATTCGTTTTCTTGGTAGTTTCTGTCTCATTGTAACTTTACACCGTAGTCATGGAGATGGTGTCTATGAGATAAGGAAGGATTTAGGGTCCACCCTATTTGGAGCTGTTTGGAAACTCTATCTATACATACATACTTTTATGTCTATTATTACTGTTTGTAGGAAGTGGAAAAATATTTATAGATACCTTTGTGTGATGGTGTTTATACTGATGTGGTTAACAGTTTATCATAAACCTAATTATGTTTGAATTTATGGATCTCAGTGTGTATTTATCTTAGTATTAGTAGTAGTTTATCGTTATCTTAATAGTATTTATGGATATAATCTAGAGTTGGGTATAATTAGAATAAATAATTATCAATATTATCATCTATGAGTGCCTACATAAGGGGCGCCTAATTATTTGTGGTGATTAGTGATAAAAGGACGTATGGAGATAGAAATACACTCTCCATCACATACTATAGTAATAGTAGAACTGTGTTCTATTCTCTCCGGCGCTTGTCAAAATGTCTAATTACGTGATTGAAGTTCTTTGTTTGTTTCAATATTCGTCGGGACCACATACGAGTATATGCGATTTGTTATTGAGATATTCCGTTTTCTGAACGAATTTTTGAGATCATTCGCCAGTCATGCTACTTTCAATATCGCTCTAAAACTTCATGCATATATATTGCATATGTTGTATATAAGTTGTTCCGTAATATTTTTATTCGCCTAAAACGTAATTTAATTATGCTAACAAAAGTATCATTGCCTTATATAAATTATTAAAAAAAAGAATAAGAAGGGAATCATGTTCTTTACATGACGAGGACCTAAGTAAAGCTAGCAACTTTATTATATTGTTAAAATGTTAAATCTTTATTTACGTAAGTATTTTTTATTTTGTATTGTTACATAATCTAAACTTAACAATATAACACGATAGCGAATCGCAATGTCATGCAAAACCGTCATACATTAAGATTAAAAATCATACAATAAAAATAATTCCCTCTTTTCCTAAATGACAATATAAATATTATGTCGTCATTGTCACGCAAGATGTTGCATCCACATTATGTTCGCCAAATATTTGTGAAGGAATATTGATAAACATCTCCGGTGGTAATCCTCGATCAAAGCGTCCTCACATTGGTGTCAAGTGTAGCGTAAAGGGATTATAACATTGTGCAAATGTCTGTAAGAATGAACGCAGTTTGTTTTGTATAGGACTTAACGAAGATGCATTCATTTTGGTTGCTATCAACACCTACATGTAGTTCTCTTTTGTGCATATTTACCTTCATTGCAATATTTACCTTATCACGAAGGAAAAAAAAAACAAAGAAATTATAACAGACAAATCAAAAAGAAGGAATTTTGAAAAATGTATACCTACTAATCTTTAAAAGAGATTTAATACTTTTTTTTCTTATTAGTAAAACGCAACAAAAACCATCGAACCAGCTACAGTAAGACAGTTGAACTATATTTTGTCTTCTCTAGGAAATCATTATCCCACTTTAGTGAAGCCAGGGAGCGCTTGTAAAATATACAGATGAAACACAATTATTGAAGAATTAGATACTGTCCAATCTAAGATGGAACAATTTAAAGGAAAAGTTCTTTTATATTATAATATTACAGTAAGTACGAGTAGTAGTGTCTTACACAACGTTCTATAATACTTTTTCAATTATACTAATCTCCAAACCTTATAAGACTAATTTAAACACAATCAAATCGAATTACCGACTTACAGCTCAGTGCATTTAAAATTACTTAGAACGGAAAGATATAAGATAAGTCGCGTGATAAGTCGAACCAGACTAGAGATCAGATATCTCAAGATAAACCATCGGAACATTTCATCACTTACCCATAGCCGTACGCCTCGTCAGTGTAACCAACACCACACAAGAGATTAAAGATAAAACAAACTATAACGAATTTTGTTTATTGTTGGAATAGAATATATAGATAGCTCACCAGTAACCTTCCTGATATCAAGTGTTCTTTTTGACACGTGATTAGAGAAATATAAAGAAATTGTAAAGAATGATGTGTCATTTTGGTCAGTATATCCAATAAAGACTACACGACTTAAATGAAAACTCTTAACATGAGCTTCAATTTTGATTATGGCAACCAGGCCCTAAATTACCGGGGAAATAATATATCAGCCTTAGAAGTATCTCAGAAATGTATATGGGAGAGACGATACACTGAAACACTGATATATTATATACGCCACACTGAAAGTTATATACTCCTGGCCACTCATAAAAATTGGAATTTTTAATGTTATTGTTTTTAAAAACAGAATTTTTATTAATGCTATGCAATAGTTTTCGGCGGGAAATCGCTTTTCAATTATTTTTTATGACTACATACTTAGTCAAAGTTCACCTTTCGGACTGAAAATGAATTTCAGGCGAAAAGATTTTAGAGTTATGTTTTTTTACGATCTTAAAAGTTCTCTTTCTCCCCAAGAGTGCAGAGTTCGTTTTACGAGAAATAATTAAGTAAGTAGCAGAAAATACTGAATGGGCAGCAAATGGATGGCAGGAAATTAAATGGTAGGTTGATTTTTAATAGTTGAACCGCGCGTGGTCCTACAAAACTGAGTCCAATGGACCTGTTTCGTTTAGTCACCGATAGAACAGCGACTTGCTTGTATTCCACTGTCCAGTGTGAATTAAAAAAATCCGACCTAGTCAAGAAAACAAAATTAAACACATACTTTTGTACGTATTTTTCAACGTAACCCATCTAGCTCTATACACTTCTTTCATCTGCTTTCCAAAGCTTCCATGCCCATTTAAAAAAAAAATATTCCTCAAGCCCTTCAAAATAGGGGTTCATTTGATTCATGTATGTACATTCATTTGATGTAAATTGCTGGCCACCGAGTTGTTTTTTAGGTTTGTAATAGATGAATGTCCGACGGCGCCAAATCGGGAGAATTAGCAATTTGAATCCACATGAGCCATGGACTCAATAGACGTGTGAACGAGAGCGTTGTCCTGATGGAACAACACTTTATTTCTCAGTAATCCAGGGCATTTCACTTTAATTTCGTGACGTAAACGACCCAAAAGGGTGCAGTAGTATACCGAGTTTATTGTTTCGCCCTTCGGAAGGTAGTCCACTATAATGACACCCTTAGCATCCCAAAAAACAGACGCCATCACCTAGCTAGCCGACAGAATTGCCTTAGCTTTCTTTGGGGCCGGTTCACCAGGTTATTTCCACTGTTTGGATTGTTGTTTTGACTCTGGAGTATAGTGATGAACCCAGGTTTCATTTATTGTACTTATTGTATTGTTCATTTCTACTTATGTACGAATTTGTATAATTGTCACTAGAAGGAAAACATTGTGAACAAACCCGCATGCTCCAGAATTTAAAAAAAACATCAAGAGCTTGTGTTCATGTGCTGGATTACATATCAAAATCCAGTAGTAATTAACTAGGGGGGCCTGTTCTCTGCAATGGGACGTTATAGGCTGATATCAAGATTACTCCACGCACGAGAATTTAGAATTAGGAACTGTTCGTTTTCAAGCCTATCTCATAAGGTTACGACCATTGGTGGGTTCTTTGAAATATCATGTTTGATATAATTCAGCAATTGAGTTGCTTTTATGTTACGTTTATGTATGTAAAAGTATGGTGCAAACTTTTACTAGAAATATAAATGAAAACATACTCATATAAAGACCTGTAAACTGAATAGAAACGGACACTTCATCATATCAAAGCATTTCAATATTTTTTACACTTGGACTTCTTAAAAAACATTTATAAATTTTACTCCAAGAAAATAAAGATAGAAGAGAATCTGATTATATTTAAGAGATGAATGCCACGTCTAATTGTTTTATAAGTCTGTCTCATTCACACTTAATATACGATTAGTGAAGTTCATTGTAAAGAAAAGATTTATAAGTTGCCGCCAGACGTATTGAATTACCAAAGTAATATAATTACAGAAAAATATTCATTGCTGTTGACTACGTAGGTAAATTTAAATACATATTCGTTTAATATTTTCTTAGGTTTTCGCGATTACTATACATAGCAATTAAACAACTTTGAACGGTTTAAATCGCGTATATTTAACATTATTTATATCCCGATTATTATTTATATCAGATTTCCAAAAATGCATGCAAATGTTTAATAATCGCGCCGCGGCTAAAAATGATGAATTCAAAAACCGTCATTTAGCAAAATATAAAAAACTCGCAGCAAAGCAATTGCTACATTCGGAACGAAACGTAACCTCGCGACCGTCAAAAACAGCTGATAGTGTCACAAACTTATCGAAACAAACAGTATTAAATCCGGTTGCCCTTCAGGCCCTCGAAAATGGATTAAACTACGCAGTTTTCCCGAGATCAGTGCCTTTTGAAGAGATATATTGCTCCGTGGAACATTGTCTCACAAAAAACAATGTAAAGAAGGAAGATTTGGAGATTTACGCCAAGATATCTGTGCTGTTTTGCGTCGAAGTAAAGTTAAGCTGACATGAAGAACAGACGCTCGACCAAGTCTGCAGTTTGTGAACATGTTCTGGACAGACCCAACCATTACATTCGATTCGATAATCCACAAATCCTCGCTAGAGAGACCCGGTTTAGAAGAATGTTAGAAGAATGCCAAGAATGTTACGCGAGGCTATTGAAATCAAGAAACACCCAAATTTCAATAGAGAAGAAGGTTGGCAAGTACCACCGGCTTGGGATCCAGTCATCAAATTAATTAAATCCCAAGGCCAACGCAATACTGCAAGACCTCTGGACACCGTGAGCGAATACTGCGTGCATAGGGAATGTTATGATTAAAAAAAAATTCAGACGGTGGTTCAAATAATTTCTTAATAACTCAAGTGACAAATAAAATCAATTAGTCACCCCGTGACCACGTCCACTGCAAAGTGTTCGAAACGTCGGGATATAAATAATGTTAAATATACGCGATTTAAACCGTTCAAAGTTGTTTAATTGCTACATATTCGTTTATATTAATTGAATCTTCCGGGCTACTTGGCAGAGGTCTTCTGGAATCTCTTCTCTTTCTTCCAAACATTTCGTCAACAACTGCAGTTGACATCTTCTGTGGCGACTGCGTTCACTTTCGGAGAGATGTTATCATTATCATCAGTTGCGCTCAAGAAACCGAAGAGATCTCTTCGTTTAAAAATTTTCAAAATTGTCTTTTTGTATTCTGATACTCTTCCTACATCGCCCTCAATCAGTTTTTGGTAAATATATTTAATGTGCAGACACACTGGTTCTACGGTTTTATTATATGTATAGATTATATTAGTTGTTTCCTATATAATAATATACATATAAAAATAATTATAGTCAGTGGAATTGGTATGCAGTGCTCGCAGCGCAGCTCGTGCGTCAAAGCGCTTCGAATTCTTATCATTTCCACCTTAATCTTCCTTTTGTATTCATATATTAAAAACTTATTCCCAATAATGTTAACATTCCACATTTTCTTTGCGGTGATAGCCTGTATGGTAAGTAACATTTAGTTATAGCATAGTTTTTGGTAGGCGGATAGTGCACGCTGCATTCCCACAGTCGCTGGGCGCACTCGACTGGCCACGTTACCCCTCTCCCACAGAAGACTACCTTGAAATGTAGGTACTGCATTTCCTACTTTATCGTGTTTCCCCAATGTACGAGTACGTACGTGTTTCGGTAGTGAGTGAAATATGTCAGAGCGCATTCCCATCTTAATCTTAATCTGCAAAAGTAGGCAGCGCGTCCGGGGGCGTGCGAACGTTTGTCATTCTGGACTGATGTTGGCATGTATCGCGGATGTCTATGGACGACAGTAACCACTTATCATCGGGTGGACTGTATGCTTGTCAGCCGCCTTTTTTCTATATAAAAAAATATGAGCCCAGTATTTAATATTGTTGCGTTCAATGTCTTGTAGGCGGTTTGACTAAAATAAATAAATACTTGAATCAAATAAATTTAAGTCATTTTTACAATATTATACACAGCTATTAGATCTATTACTTGATATTTATATCAAAACACAAAGTACGTTAATGAATACACTAAACATCCCTAAACGCTTATTTCTGAATAATGATCAATGACATCTAAAAATATTCTTTTGGGATTATAGGTTACAATGGGGCTGACATGTGACGTACTTATGCATAAAAGCCCTAAAAAAAGTTGAAAAAACACCTAAGAGTAAATTTAACACAAAAACGCATCCCCCAAAACATTTAATCCGTTTTCAATTTAACAGCCAAGTCTATCTGTCACCAACCATATCCTCGTGAGACCCCCCCCCCCCTTCCACTTCCCGATACCTCATGATGATCCATCATTTGCAGCTAATGACGGGAAGTCGGGATTACACTGACAAGGTTGAATTAATGACTTGTAAATAAAAGTTTGAATATATGGGTCAAATGGAGACTTGACAAATGTTAACGCAAAATCAAGATTTTATAGTCACTGAGGTGTATATTGCTGGTATTAGTTTAGACTTGAATCCAGATTGAATCATATTACGTTGTGTAGATAGATTACTTTAGAGTGATACAGAGTATTCCATTTCGAAACGGAAGGTAGCATTAAAAATGCTAAATTTACTGAAACGAAGTCTAGAATGGGAAACGTTGACACGCCCACTAATGCGCTGGCATAAATTAAAAATGTTACAGGCTGGCTGTGATTTAGAAATAAATTTGGAAAAGGGTTTGGAATTTGGAAATTGAAAAATTCGCAAATTTGGTTGCCATACGAGTATGTGTAGAATGAGGAGTTTTCATCGTGCCATCATACCTCCCATTACTCCTTGGGGAGATGGGGTGGGTGGTGTAGGAGATAAAAGAGGTAATTACTTGAAAATGTAAAAGTTTCAAAATTAAGAGTTAGCAATTTATTTAAAATTTATTTGGGACTATGATAAAAATGGTATAATCATTTTATATATTTATTTGTATATTTAAAGTGAAATGTTAAAGATATAAATAAAGACAACATTTTTTAAGGCAGTCGGTACATTTTTTGTTATTTATCAGAAAAACAACAATTGTTCACAGTGTTATACATTCTAGTAGATATATGAATATCTGTACATTACTGTACAATCTACACCGTTTTACACAGAGTACTCGTACACAAGTAATCGTACATGAAAGAGTCCACACTTCTTCATAAGATAATATTTCAATTACGAATATTTTTTACTGAACCAAAAAACTGAAGCATTCATAAACAAAAACAAATGATGCTTGTAACACGTGCCGATCAATTGATAACATTGTTTCGTGGCAGTTCCCGCAGGAATGTACATATTATACTGACTGACGTTTTATGACGATACTAGTAGCGTGCCTGTGGTGTTACTCGAGTTCACTGGCATTGAGTGCTTGAATATATTCGCTGTATTTACATTTCTAATACATATTACAAAAGTCTGTTGCAAGTACGTGTAAAATATGTCTAGAACAGTGCGTTTTTAAAATGTATCATTCAAAAATCCGACTATTTGTACACATTCATATACGTACTCCTATATACTCATACATATTCATAAACCTATATCATGAAAAATAAATAAACATATAAATGTAACTATAATAAATACCAATAATAGAAATATAATAAACATTTTTGTACATTATACTCAAAGAACCGGAATATATATTGAGCATGTTATATAAATTTGGCTCCCGTGACAAGGTATCCAACAACTAGTAGCATTGCCTCCCTCGATGGCAAAGCTAATGTTAGTGGTAATACCTTCCTGGATAGCAAGGCTGATGTTAGTGGTATTGCCTCCTTGGATCGCAAGGCTGATGTTAGTGGCATTACCTCCCTGGATGGCAAAGCTGATGTTAGTGGTATTACCTCCCTAGATGGCAAAGCTGATGTTAGTGGTATTACCTTCCTGGATGGCAAGGCTGATGCTGGCGGCATTACCTGCCTGGTTGGCAAGGCTGATGCGTTCAGTCTAAATTAACTTTACCTACTCGTAGGTTAATAAATCTATTGTTACCCAATCTACGAAATGGCCTCTACATTAACTATCTTTAACTACGAACTTTAAATTATTGTGCTACGGTTTAAATCGTGGCTTTCTACTCATGCCGTAGAACACTACGGCATGAGTACGGATTTTTTTGGAAAGGAGGATTTGGAATTGATGCATTTAAGATTAAATATTACGTAACAATTAACAAACAATCACTTTTACTTTTTATATTAGTAAATATTAGAACAATGATATAAAAAACGGGAATAGTTGCTACGACAGCGGGGGATCGTGACACGAATTTGGATACAATACACACTTACTGAATTCTTTTGTGTTTTATTAATATTTATAACGATAATTTATATGACATAACATAATATTATCATAAAAATATATTTATTATACAATTTAAACATAAACATAAACTTAGATTGTGTTTAATAGAAAAGTTTAATTTAAATATAAATATTAATTTAAAAACTAAATATTTTTATTCAAAAGAGGCATTATAGATTATTATATTACATGTTATTTTTACTTTTGAAAAAAAAAATCACATTCCAAGCAGAATAAAGTATCAATTCAATATAATTAGTATGTAAGGTCATGTATTTTACAAATTAATAAATCTTGGAACTACGTTTGTTGTAACATAACAATGTCATTCTAAGGCCGACCGACATCACATGGACGGCCAACACGTTGTAATAAATATAATGTTATTTATTAAGATTATTTATCAGCAGCAAAGAACGGTAACATTGTGATTCTTAGTAATTTAAAATTATTTCAGTTATTCAAAAATATGATTCACTGTTCATTTAGTATTTTTTTGGGTACCTACTCATTTAATATGCGCCACTTTTTTTTAAGTTATTCGCTACATTTTATGATTATTATTATCATACTATTATTATCATTTATTTTTATTACCAAAACACATTAGCACAATACTATAATCGTTAGAATATCCCTTTCAGTGCTCGATGCTAACTCAAATCATTGTAACACGCGATATCTAAAAGGAGTATTATCTCGACTCGGCTGAAGAAGTTTGAATAAAAAATGGTGGTAAGCAACCCAGGCCTGACTATTATCTTTGAACACCGAAGTCATTTTAGCTATAATAAGATAACATTAAGGGGAGAATGGGACACCGTTACTCAAACTTCGAAAAAGGCTTCCATAAGGGTTTACCTTATTTTTTATTAAAATATTGTTTCTTTGATGTTGGGACTATCTATAGATTTTTAATGAATTGATTAGTATTGTTCGTAGTTGGCCTGCTTTAGAATAGCACCACCTGCTTTACCAAATTTTACAAAGTTTTACTAAATTACAAAATTTTAATTAGTATTTAACTAAATAGACAAACAATGTTGCTGACACTATCTATAAACTATAAATACATAAACTTATAAATAGTCGTAAACGGCAACAGAATCAAGATTAAACGCTGGGTGACAATATTTATCCGTTAGTGGAAACGTATAACAAGAGAACAAACCTTACATCCATCATCAACGATATTCGCCCCCAAACTTTGAGAAGCATGCCTCCTGAAGAGCGTGTCAGCAGACCTGTCGCTCTCGAGAACAGGTATACTTTTTTCTCGTTCGTTTTTGCGTGCGCGCACGTGTGCGAGCCGCCCCTTAATTATGGACGCATACCATAAACAGATCTTTACGCTGCCTTAAATAAATCTCTTGTATTTTTTTTCTTGTTTTCTTAGGCACGTAATTTTAGAGGTTTACCGGAGGACCGTTGGCAACGGTTCGATCGAAATGATCGATGATGAGTCTTTGTTTTTACAGGAAGGTGGGTTTAAAGTTGTTTGAGGTCCTGAGACGAGGATTCTGGTATTTTAAATGATTGTATGAGTCATGGTTTATCGTCGTCATTAGGTACGTAAAATTTATTGGAGAGACGTTTTGCAATCCCATAATTTACATATAGCAATTTACATAACGATGACCAAAAGGATTTTTTTTTTAGAATTTATGTTATAATATGTATTCTAGGTTAAATTATCCATTGTCTAGTCTAGTCTAAACATATAACGCTCTTGGTTTTATTGTGGTGCTAAGCAATATTTTAACAAATAAAAATACTTGCAAATGCAACGTATGTTATAATAAGTATACATTTAGATGGTCAACATATCCGTATTTGGTTTGACCAAATTGCAAATGACCATGAAGGCTATATTAATGAATATGTATTACAGTCGTCTGCAATTAGATATATTTTAATAGGTTTAAGATCCCAATTCAATAAATTCATATTAGGTTCATTGAAGTCTTTCAACAATTTATTATTAAATCGCAAAAAATGCAGGAATATAATTTCAGTTTTAACATATATGTTTAGTTATCGATGCCAAGCCATTAAAGAATCTTCGCTCATTTACGGAGATTCCTTAACCTACAGGTTCTAACCTACATAGCTTGCATCTCATATAATCAAATAAGTGAAACATACAATCTCACGGTTACTACGCTAAACCTACAATAGTGTGGGCGAAGTTAATGGCAATCGCTAGAGCTGTTAGTGTTCCTCACATTTTCCAGTTGATTAAAATATTTTTTTATATAGATACCTACGTGCATACGGCCACTACCCTTGACCAAGTTTCAAAAATATTTGTTACTACTAGGACCTTGTGTTGTCGGCTGGCTATAGAATATTACCCCCCCTCCCCCCCCATCTTTTTGCGTGGGTGTCGTAAAAGGCGACTAAGTGATAACAACGCGGCTACCACAAAAGAGTGGACCCATCAATCCAATTGGCCAGCGTGGCGTTTTGAGGCCTTTTTGAAAGGGCTGGTTGCATTGCATTGCACTAGGTAAGTAGGTATATAGTAATTTAAGTAATCCCAACAAACTCTCACTGATTTATATGTACAACTTTAATATACGTATGATAGTCGCATAACAGGTTTATCTCCGAAACCCTTGGCCCTGGTTGATAAGGGTCCTGCCCCCCTCGATGCAAGATAAAGTCCTCGGTTTTATTGTGGCGCTAAGCGATATTTTACTATCAAAGCGATAAAATGCCTCCACGGACACACTATATTTATCTTTTGGAATCTTTTTTATTTGCCACTTTATCACTATTATTTAGAGGCGTGATAAAATTTAAATGTCTTTAATCTTAAGATTTAGTTATAGCATATTTGTACATATAGAGATAGTATCTGCAAACTTGTTATGTAATGAAAATAAGTAAACTAAGTTTTAAAAGACCAGATATGTGTAAAGAATGAGTTTAGTCACTTTCGACTTTACAGAAATTAAGGCAAAAGTTTTAACTTATGAAATATTTGCGTCTTAAAGTGTTTGTCCAAAGTTTGAACTGAAATCTAATTAGGTTGACATTAAATTACATTAATTTAATTACATTACATTAATTGTCCTTAATTACATTAATTACGGACATTAAATCTCTCCACAGACACAGTAATTTAGTTTCATCTTTGTCCAGACCCATCAATACTTTAGCCATATTACTTACGCGGGAGAACTGTAATACTTGAAAAACTAGATAATACACAACGCAAGATTTATATAAAATATTTATACATAAGGCTGAATAGGATGAAAATATGAAAAAAATAGCCCTACGAAAAAAAAGCATTTACTATTTGCCCAATAACACTCAAATTAACTTAATTAAATTAACTTAATCATTCGCAGCGGCGTCAATAAATAATAATAAAGTGCATTAGCACCAAAAACTCAAATTCCCGTAAACGAACGGAGCCCACATTTTTTTTACTTAATTGTGCGCAGACCGACGCATTTTACTGCTGTAATTTACCATCATTAGGACAAATCAAGTTGAACGATGCCAATCATTGATAATTAGCTGTTCCTGAAGAACATTAGCACAGAAAAGTGTTATATTCATTACTAGTTGGAGTATTAAAATCTCATATGCGACTGCCAGGCGAGTCATTTGGCGTCAAAATTATCGTTTAGTGCTGTAATGATTATAACATTTAGTGAGTGAATATTTTCACAAATAAAATGAATCGCGATCTCACTTGAATTTAGGACAAAACTTTGACTATCAAATCTAAGGAACAAGAAGAGTTTAGTATTGATTTCTTATGCTGATGGTAGCCGAATATATCTCGTCCTATGACGTTTAGAGTTTTATGACCTCGTCAGCGTTGTCCTACCAGGAAGTATACTTCCCAGCTGGACCACATAAGGTATATCAAACCTCGTAAATCCTTGGAATACAATTTATAATGTAGTTTATATTAATATATTTAGAAACAAGAAATTGTACTACAAAGAAAAAGCAAGTCTGTGGTCCTGCCACGAGGTATGACACATAAACTGGAATAATTCGAAATTAATTCATATAATTGTCATTTGTTTTCCCGTTTGATGTATAAATTGAACAAATAAAATGCTCATACGTTATGATTAATATTTTTAATAGGGATAATTATCCCTCCTAGAAAAAAACATACACAGATTTATTTATCTTACTTAATAAACGACGTATACAAACTAGAGTTATAATATGTGGCCACGCGCAATAAAGTGACGCTGATTTCGCAAGTTTAGAAGAGCTTCACTTAAAACATTGCGATACCGAATTTAATTTCATATGTCCTTATACACTCCTGTGTAATTAAACACTGCTGGTAACTGATTTAAAAACCTGCATTTAAACATTGTCAATCGACAATGGACGCATATCTTCCACATTTACATGGCGTAATTCTCACGGGCGTGTTACGTGAAACCATGTAATTTTCATAACCACCTCCGTTTCGTATTATCCTAAATCAGTAGTTAATGATTGGGGTATTTTTCCCCCAATTGATTGCTGGTTAACTCGCTCTTGAAGGGTTAAATAGCCCGTCCATCCCAACAAAAGGGTTAATTTCTTATCGATTCAACCCTAAATTGACGTGTTAATTTCGTAATGAATAGCTTTAACAAAAAACGTTAAACAAGCCTTTGTTGTGGATGCCCAAAATCGGAAAACAATTTTCTTTTTACACCCATTCAATGAAAGCGTTAATTTAAAATAGTTTTTTTACTTCTAATCACTATTTATATTAAATACGAGTAGATATACTACTCTGTCAAATAAGTTACAGGATTTTTTTAATAAAACAAGAAATATTGTTTCAATCGTCTAAATTTATTTTGTCGCCTTCGAAATAGGCTTCATTTGAAGCAATACACTTTCGCCAGCGAATAATCCATTCGTCGAAACACTTCTTATAGGCACTTTCCGGTATGAACGGACTTCGGCTTAGGGCGTTGCTTTGGGAAGATACCGCGGGATCGCGAGTCGGTGAGAAGCGCCCAGGCACGTGCCGATACCGGGTATCGACCTGGTAAAAATGTTGGATGAAAGCCGGTGTGTGTTCACGGTGTAGCGAGGGGGACGTCCTCGTCTCCGCCGGCGGAGACGGTGTATATGAGTAGCCTGTGAGTGTAGTGTAAGAACCGCATTGGTAGCAGTAATTGTGTCGTCGGGGTCGTCTAGGACGTGCCGAGAACGACGATGGCGACTACGCTAACAGGGAGGGGCATTCCGGTCGGGGACATAGGTTAGGCTGGCAACTACTGGGGGGTTGGGATGGTGAGGGATTCTGTCGTTGTAGCGACGGGCCGAGTCTTTCACGTATATGACGACGGAGGTAAGTTTCAAGTCCTAGTGGAGTCGACATTGTTTTTGATATAGTCCATACATTAAAATGCTTTAAAAATAATTAGCTTAATCAGAAAAAACAAGAATTAATTTATCCATATTTTGACCAATTGACAAATAATTAAGAGAATTTCATCATCATCATTTCAGCCCTTGGACGTCCACTGCTGGACATAGGCCTCCCCCATTGTCCGCCATTTAGACCTATCGGCAGCGACCTGCATCCAGCGGGTGCCCGCAGAGAATTATTTAAGAGAATTTATGATTTAGAAAAAGTAAAATCTTTAAATTCATCTAAAATAGCGTTGGTTCGCAGAATAATTTACCACAATAGATACACTACCGCGGTTTTTATAGATACCCTCTTAAAGTAGTGTAACGTTCCTAAGATTTTAACACTATTTGTTATTCTCATACTTAGTAAATGATTGTGTATAAATCACATGGACTTAGATTCTATTTGTATTTTCATTAAGTAACGACTTATATGATTATAATTAATGAATTGTTTGGTTATCATTAACTGACGAGTTTCCATTAAGTAATGTTTTCTTGTTGATCATTAATAATGATGTTTCTAAATCCATTCCACTAATAAAGAGTTATTTGTATATCATTAAAATCGACGTCACCAGGATGTCTTATAAATAGCCTTATCACCCCTAGTTCGAATTAGTACTTTTTGATCAGTCCTTTTGAACAGTCCTTAGGAAGAGTACTAAAGGAACGGTTCGGTCCTCCTAGTTGTGTAGCCGTATGCTGTGTTGTTAGTACTATTAGTTAGTGTTAGTGCTAAGTCACATTGTTAACGTTCGTTGAACAAAATATTACTCTTACCTCGTAACTGCGCTATTAACATTTTATAAACCCCTTCTGATCGTCCGTACATTACCAATCGGTATCAAAAGTGGAATAGTTGGCCCTGACGAAATAAAGCTACATGGTTAATAAGTGTAGTGTGAATATTTTGCTACCATACGTTACACTTGGAAAGTGTTAAAAGCTAGTGAAGACGGCGTGGCATCCTCTACTTCGGTTAGAAATCACAACAAAAATAAACGAAACAAGAAAAGTGAATGGCTACTGAAGAAAAACTGAAGAACTACTACTTATTAAAACACTGAAGAAAGCGTTTACACGAAAGGCGTAATGCGGTTGATGAGTTAGCAGCAGCGAGGTCGAGTCAGCAGAAAGCTTGTATCCAAGATCTTGCTTAGCAGCAACGAGTTCGAATTTGAAGAAGGCCTGTATCCAAGGTCTCGCACGATAGGCTCAGTGTGAACAGCAGCAGCGGTTCTTCGTTAACTTTCAAGTTACGACCACTGTACAAACGAGGCGACAAAAGGGCTCTGCAATATGACAAGAAAATAAGAAGGTAGGGACAAGTAAGTGTTTAATTCTGTGTTTTAAATTGTGGTATATTATGTATTAATTTAAAATGGTTTATAGAAAATTAAAAAGGTTTACATAAGTAGAATCGATGCCCGTGTGATTTATAAACAATCAATTACTAAGTATGAAAATAACAAATAGTGTTAATATATTAAGAACATTACAATCCTCCCTATTTAAGAAAAAGAAGCAATTGCTTTTGAAAATAATAGCTACAATTACGTTTATTCTTAATTTTATTGATTAAATAAAATTATATTAACACCAAAACAAACATTCAATAATTCAATCTCAAACATTATGGATACACAACAATCAAATCAAATCGAGGTTCAACAAGAAGACGACTGCCAAGCTTAAGTTCCAGCACATAAGTAAAATTGATCGGTTAGCGAGCTACCCTTCTGGCAGTAGGACTTTCTGGTCGCTTGCCAAAGCTGCTGAGAATAACTTCTGTCGATTCTATAAGTAAAATGAATACATAAGTATTATCTTTCTTCTGTAAAGGTATGGATACAATATCATATAAATCGTAATCAGTTTGAGTAATTAGAGGTGTTTTCATAAGAAATATAAGTTTAGCATTCATATAATACGCAATTAAATTTATAAGAAATAATAATTCAGGTGCATCATTAATATTTAAACTCAAAGAATATATGGTTTGCGTTTTTCGTAATTCGTGTAAATGATGACTCTTTGTTTTTACTTTGTTATTCACTTCAGAAGTAACTAATGTTAAGAAAGACACATGTTGATCTATATTTTGTTTCAACACCTATGTTACACACTTTACGCGTAACCTGTGTAACCTGTGTGGAGTTTGCAGCTAGGACGTAGTGATGCGATTCCGATTCCTTGGAGCTTGTAATGCGAGACTTCGTTATTGCATTGGAGTACGCATTGAGTTTCGTTGCTTAGTATGTAGACTAATGTAGAGCCATCTATTATTGCCTAAGGATTGGAATGTGTTGATATCAGCGGGAAATGTCGTTGTAGTGCAGATTTTTGGAAGAGACGTGGATGTGCTGTACAGAATTTGTATTTCGCACAGTGGGCGAGCGGTAGAATGGTAGACCACGAGGTTGGTGCAGACGCTTCTTCTTGTTCCATAAGTCTTGCAAGTTTCCAGTGAACTCGTCGAAATGTATTGTTGACCGTTTGGGTTCGTGGCTGGGTAAACATGCTCTGGTAGGATGGTAGTATTGAAGGGAGTATTAGGGTGTTGGTTTGAGACCGAATAGATGTAATACAGGGTAAATGGTTCATTCTGTATGAGAGGGAATTCTAATATATAAATAAGGCGATTTGAATAGACATATGCGGATAGGGTAAAGGATTCTAATACAGTATGAATATTGTTAATAGTAATTGGTGCGACTAAACGTTTACTAGTTCTAATGTGACCTGACAGTAGAAACTGCTCATATAGTTTTTGTGATGTTATGATTGAAGGATGGTGTTAGATTTTGCAAATAGGATGCTCGCGAGGCAATCATTAATCTCATTTTCTAGGCTAGTAACTAATTCTAAGATCTTCGCTAATTTTAATGTCGAAGATTATTTTTTCGGTCTTATTTAAATAATTGTTTAATCTATCAATATTCTCGTTTATAACTTGTTCATCAAAAGAAATTTTAAAGATAGTTTCGTTGAATTTATTTATTGTAGATGAAGTGATCTGAAGTTGCTTTTGCATTAAAGAAGTTAAGTCCAACTCTCGTTTGTCTAATAGATCGATATATTCGTCGCACCTTGTGGCATCCTTCGCGTCGGGAGTGCCAGTGAACCATTTTAGAATAGAACTAAGCCCATCAAATATTTGTCTCTATTGGCGAGCGTTCCTACCGAGATACATGCTAAGTTCAGAAAGTCTGTTTTCGATTTTGTCTAGATTAATTTTAAGAAATGATTTCGTTGAGTAGATGCTAAGAAGATTAGTGTGTCGTGAATAGAAGGCTTCAAATTTATTAGATAACTGGGTTAGCTATTCATGGGCGATAAATAGTGGCTTTAAGTCTCTATAGATTACGAGTTTCCAACATTCGTCGGAAGGAAAGATAGTACTTTCTTCCTTATAAAATAATCCTGTGTTAAAAGGTAAAGGCTGGGATATGTCTATGGTGGCAACGATTACAGTGGTTGCCCTGAAAGAGACGAAATAGTTTGATTATTTATCTTGAAATCGTTTTGCTTATATTTATTTTTAATAATTTCTTTGATAAAAGTGTAGAGTTTGTATATGAGAATGTAAAAGACTAGTTTAATAATTGAACATATAATAAAACTAATATAAGGGTTGCTAAGTATATTATTAGAGTCTAGATGTTAGGATTGTTGGTTTAGGCTACTGTAAAGTAGCTGGCCCTGTAAGAATGATTTGAGGTTAAGTTTCTAAATTGTGATGAGCTTATTTAATTAAGGGTCTAAATTCTAGTTCTAGATTGTAGTTAATTATCGTGCGTGACACATGGTCGAAGGCGATTGGCGGGTACTAACTGACTTTTACTTGCCTTTTTAATCATATAGTTTTCCTTAAAACCTACGCGCGCAACTTCATAGGGGTCTTCTCACTTCGGATCTAGATTGTTAGCATTCGGAACTCGCAACATTACTTTACTGCCGACACTAAATTCAGCAGTGTTTTTGATTTGATTATCGTGCCGTTCTTTAGCTTTTTCTTTCATTTCTTCGACTTTGCGTACGGCGGAGTGTCGTGCAACTTTGAGGCGTTCGTTTAAGTCCTTTAGATATTCGCAAGCAGTGTATTCAGGAATGGCTTTTAATGAATTGAATTGACGTGGTTTGTAACCGAAAAGTAGCTCGTGTGGAGTGTAGCCTGTAGAGTAATTTATTGAGATGTTATGACATATGATTGCAAAAGGTATTATCTCGTCCCAATTTTTGAGTCGGCGATTATGACATTCTGATATAATGTCTTGTCGTAGCATGAAACCTTTCGAGTGCTCCGTTTATTTGCGGGCCGTATTAAAAGTATGACTGGACCGAAAAATTTCATAAGTTGTTTCATAACATTGTTCATGAATTTGTGATGTGCCTCCACCAGTAGAAGTAAAATCACAAGTTGCTTTACACAATTTATTTATAATAATGTATCTTACAACGTTAGATGTTGAATGTGAAATATTAAGTGAGTAATATTAGATTTCCGTGTTCTTATATACATACAAAATACCATTAGGAAAATACGTCATTTGCGTTATTACAATACAACTTTCAGTTTAGCGACAATTAACAACATATTTATTGGTTTCACTTCAATTAGGTAATGAATGTCAATTAATAATGATCGACTAATAACGACCTTTAGGAATGTTACTTTGTTGAGTAATGTGCTAGGTACATTACACCTTCCCCCTAGGGAAAATAATTTTTCAAATTATTTTACAGAATTGTAGTGAACATTTCAAATTTTTTTTTTTTACTACATAATGAATCGTACAAGGACACAGAATTCATAACACGTAATTCTAAACTACAATAATAATTATAATTTACCCATCATAAGTTTATCAGATACAAGTTCAATTTCCAAACAATTTCTTAGGGTAATACTTAATCATAACATAATCATCAATATATATATATATATATATATGTGTGTGTGTGTATGTATATATATATATATATATATATATATAATATATTATTACATTTATGGATTATTCTTAACTAGGGTCTAGTATGAGTACATTATACGAGGCGTGTTTTTTAAGTAAGTACCGTTTTGAAATTAAAAAAAGACTTGCTAAGATATCTCAATAATTTTATTTTTACATGAAAGCCTGTACCTTAATCTACTTTTCTACATAATTTCCGTCAATTTTGAGGCACTTGTCATAACGTTGTACCAGTTTTTGAATACCCTCCTCATAGAAGTCTACCGCCTGACTTGTTAACCACTGCATCACAACTGTTTTGACTTCGTCATCGTCTTGAAGACGCTGACCGCCCAGGTGTTTCTTCAAGTGCAGGAACAGATGGTAGTCCCGCAAGGAGGAAATCGTAAAGCGTCTGTTTTCTCTCACCTTATTGTCCACTTCCTGCACCAAACTTTCATTAACGACCGAAGGACGCCCACTCCGTTGTTCATCATGCACATTTGTGCGGCCATCTTTAAATGCTCTCACCCACTTTCTTACCATTCCATCACTCATAATGTTTTCTCCGTAAACTGCACAGATCTCACGATGAATATCGATCGCTTTTAGGCCTTTAGCACTAAGAAATCTTATAACAGCCCGTACTTCACAGTCGGCGGGACTCACGATTATCGGAGGCATCTTAAACACTCAGTACATAACGTAAACAAAGAAGAATCAGATTATATTGGCGTCAGTGCGTAGACAACAGATGTAGGTACCCAGTGCGCATACGCAGAACGCCGACCGCAGCGCTGCCGCCGCGGTGTGGCAAAACGGTACTTACTTAAAAAACACGCCTCGTATTAATCATCTTACGACTATCATATACAGGTATAAACAATTATAAAAAATGATAAATCCTTAATTCAAATTATATCATATTTTACTTGATTTACAACATACAGGGAAATACAAATATACCAATGAAAAATTTTAAAAATTTGATTTATTGACTTTTACTAATGAATACAAGAGTATCCACAAATTTACATTTCATACAAGTACATATTATGTACTATTTTTATAGTATATTTTTAGTTTACTAGCTAATCTGACACTTCGCCTAGGTGTAATAACAATTGGTGGTTCATTAATGGGTTGAAGTTCGACATCTTCTGGAGCGGATGGTGGACTGTTATAATCATGACCGCTTCTTACATTGAAAGTTATGCAATTAGTTATCTTTGAACAACACGAACGATCGCGATCATTACGAATGTAATTTCTCCATAAATATTTTAGAAGTGTCCAACCATTCCGGACTAAAATATAAATTATTGTTAATTAAAATATATGAGAATATTCCATTTCCTATTATCCTGTTATATAATGTGTTTTTTTCAAAATTTTCTGTTAGAGTTTCAATTTCATCTAATTTATGACTTGTGAGCTTTAATGATTCGTGATCCAATTTATAGCTTTCTAAAGGAACCAAGTTTATTTTGGTTAAGTTGAACTCTTTAGTTTTTATGCAATCGTTTATATCGAACGTAGGAAATACTGAAATATCTATAGTGTTTTCATTGTTATTATCGTATGTGGTTATGACCATACTTGCTGTGAATATTTTGCAGTTTTTATTGGAATTTAAAATTCCATTTCCTACAAGTGTAATGTCTTTAGGATGAGAGTTCTCACATTTGACCGTTGCTACAGTTGGCTTAGGTGCAACGAAAAGCCATTGATTATATGAATTTAATTTAAAGAACATTTCACTAAGAACTCGTGTAACACGTATGTTACAAATATTAGCATTATCTAAATGGTTTAACAGAATTCCTACCTCACATGAAGGTCGCGCATGTGTTGAAAAGATTACTCCCTTGTTTAAACACAATTTTAAAGTTTCAGAAAGGTCTTGGCAAAGGTCTAAGTCTGACATACTAATATAGTACATTCTATTTTCAGATATAGATAAGAATTGAGTGTTTTCCTCAGGAAGTATAAAAGAATAGTAATCATCATTTTTATGTACGGGCAAACTTATGAGTTTATAAGTGTCAAATTTTTCATTAAATACTAATGGAATCAAAATAACAGAAATCAATTTGTTATTATACACAAATGCATTAATTTTTAACACAGTTTCGAGCTTGTGCATTTCGTTTAATTATAATTCGACAGGGAATTTAGTATTAGTCGGTAAATGAGGTATAATTTTCTCTAATTCTTCAAGAAAAATTCTAGGAGATATTATTCCTGGATGCAACAATCCTGTTTTAGCAAAAAGAACTGCATTTATTACGCTTGAGAATTCCTTATCTACTTCATTAATTAATAAAATTAGTAATGATAAGTGTTCCTCCATGACTTGTTGTTGTTCAATAGCAAAAACAGCTTCGTTAGTCGTTTTAGTGAACTTTTCTAATTTCTTAATGTTACTATTGAAAATCGCTAAATTCTTTTCATAATTAGTGATAGAAGCATTAAAATTTATTATAGTACTTTGAACAACTTGTGTCTGTTGTTTTAATATCTTTAAAAACTCAGTTTTATCCTTTTGTATGGATTCAATTCCATTTTCATAATATTGTGCATCATCAGCATCTAAAGTGCCAAAAACGGTTTTAAAAGCTGCTCCTATTCCCTTGAACCAACCACGTTTTTGTCTTTAGTGACCAATAAGGTCTTTTAAAGCTTCCTCTCTATGTTTTAGAGATGGTATTAATTTCTCAATAAGTTTCATAGAAGATTTGCAAACTGAAAATGTTTTAAAAACTTTTCTTTACATAAATGACTTGTTTGAACGTATACATTTTCGAATATACCAATTTTATTATCAAAAAATCGCTAATATCAATTTTTGTCACTAATCTCCAATTACTTTCATAATATAAACTTTTACCGATGGAATCGAAGAAGATCCCGGCATTAGCCTTTGCTAAGGGATATATTTCGACGTCACTATTGACATTTCTACCTTCTG
Source organism: Sesia apiformis (assembly GCA_914767545.1). Taxonomy (NCBI): domain Eukaryota; kingdom Metazoa; phylum Arthropoda; class Insecta; order Lepidoptera; family Sesiidae; genus Sesia; species Sesia apiformis. The sequence continues at coordinate 5,938,660 of OU611963.1, forward strand.
AAATAGTTGCATAATACAGTATGAAGAGCAGCGCCCGAATCATTCTGTAACAATTTAATATGCTAATTTAAGTTTATTGTTATGAACAACTTTAGTTTTGTTTTTAACTTTAATGGTTGTGTTACATCTTGAATTAATTTTTACGACTTCATAAGGTCCCTCATAATTAGGACTTAATTTCTTACTCTTACCTTTAATTTTAGAATCATTTTGTAAATATACCCTGTCTCCTACGTTAAAGCTAACTTCTTTAATTACTTTATCATAATATTGTTTGTTTTTATTTTTAGATTTTAAAATATTCTCTTTAACTATTTCATGACTTTTTTGAAGTTTCATTTTTAATTCATCGACATAATCGTCATAAGTGTATTTAAATTCTGGTTTGCATGTTAAACTGGATGGAAGATTAGGTTTACAACCGAATATAAGTTCAAAAGGCATAAAATTTGTTGAAGTATGAATAGATGTATTGTAAGAAAACATGGCAAAATCTATCCAATTATCCCAGTCTGTTTGTTTATCATTAATGTAATGTTTTAAAGTAGTCTGCTAAAGTTAGATGAGATCGTTCTAATGCTCCGTTACTCTGTGGATGATATGCAGAACATTGTAATTGTTTAATTTTAAAGTGTTTAGCAACATTTTTTAAAAAAGACGAGGTAAAATTCGGACCTTGGTCTGTTAAATAGACGTTGGTATTCCGAATTTACAAATAAATTGAGATACAAATATTTTTGCAATTGTAAGAGCCTCATGATTTGGAATAACATATCATAGGCTTGTGAAAATTTGGTAAGGTCATCCTGCAAGGTCAATATATATTTATTTCCATTTTCGGTGAGTGGCAAAGGACCTACGATATCTAATGCAACTCTTTCGAAAGAATAAGAAGACGTAGTTGTTAGTTCCATTTTAATTTTATTTTTCTTTCTTACTAGTTTATTTTTCTGACATGATACACAGGATTTAATAAATTTCTTTATATCACTTTTCATGTTGGGCCATTTGTATAATTCTTTCATTCTTTTGTAGGTTTTATGGAAACCAGAGTGCCCTCCGACTGGATTAGAATGATTTTCTTCAAGAATTTTAGGAATTTCATCAATATTTGGGTTAAGTTTTAGATTAAGATAAATTATTATTTTAATTTTTGTATTTCTAAATATGTATCTTAACATACATCTTATTTTTGGCCAATTTAGTTTATCATATTTGTCTTCAAATTTTGGGATTTTTAACTCGCACTCTCCCCCTTTATTTTGGAGTAAGTGATCCTTCACTTTTATGAGACATTTAAATAAATCTTCATAATTCATTTTGTCCCAATATTGCTGTTTAGTGCACATGTAGTATATGTAACTGTCGTTTTCTTGTTTTATAATTGTATCGTTCATATCTAAATTTTTTGGTTTTATTTCCTTTAAATGATTAAATTTAGTTACCAATTCCTTTTGATAGGTCTCAGTATACTCTAAGTCACATGGTATTGGAATGCAGATATTACCATTAAGAGAGTTTGTTAAACTATCATTTGTTTCTTCTATATTATTATTCAAGATGATCTTTTTGTTAAAGTCGTTTAAAAATATTGAGTATGTTTCTGTAACAGGATTAATATTATTTATTCTGCTTAGAGCATCGACAGCGTTATTTAATCTACCTTCTTTATAGATTATTTCAAAATCAAAATCTTCTAATATAAGTCTCCATCGAACCAAACGTGAGCTTGGATCTTTGGCATTAAAAAGCCAAGTTAATGGTCTGTGATCGGTGTAGATTTTAAATTTTCTACCATAAAGATAAGGTCGAAAGTGTTTAACACTCCACACAATTGCTAGAAGTTCTCTCTCTGTTGTTGAATAATTCGATTCAGCATGATTCAGAGTTCTACTAGCGAAAGCGACCGGTAAGTCATTAGGTGGATAACCTTGAGATTAAACAGAACCGATAGCATATCCGCTAGCATCGGTTGTTAAAACAAATTCTTGAGTAAAATCAGGATATTGTAAAATTGGTTTAGACATTAATATATTTTTTAATTTCTCGAAAGATTCTTGTTGACTACTAGTCCATTTAAATTCCACATTTTTCTTTAATAACATTGTAAGTGGTCTAGCGATTTGTGCAAAATCTTTAATAAATCTTCTATAATATCCAACAAAACCAAGGAAACCTTTAATATCCCTTTGGTTTTTAGGCATTGGGTAATTATTAATTACTTCAACTTTCTTTGGATCTGGTTTGATGCCTGCATTAGTTATTAAGTGTCCTAAATATAAAACTTGTTTATGCATAAACTCGCATTTATCAAGTTGAATCTTGAGTTTAAATTTGTCTAGTCTTTCAAAAACTTCAATTAATCTCTCGTTGTGTTGTTTTAATGAATCAGCGTGAATAATTATATCATCTAGATAGACAAAACATCTATAATTTTGAATACCCGCTAAGACACTGTTCATTAGTCTTTGAAAGGTTGCGGATGCATTCTTTAACCGGAATGGCATTCTAAGATACTGATAGTGACCTGAAGGTACTGAAAAAGCTGTTTTAGATGCATCTTCTGGGGCCATCTTAATTTGGTGGAACCGAAGTCAAATCTAGTGTGGTAAAATATTTCGAATGTCCTAACTGTTCAAGAATATCAGTAATGTTGGGTAGAGGATAACTATCATCAACAGTTACTTCGTTAAGCTTTCTGTAATCAATAACTAATCGCCATTTCTTTTCGCCTGAGGCATCTATTTTCTTTGGAACCACCCAAACTGGCGAATTCCAAGGAGATGTTAACGGCTCTATAATTTTCTGCTGTAACATTTTATTTATTTGTTTTTCGACTTCCTCTTTGTGTATGTAGGATAACGGTAAGATTTTACATTTATTGGTGAACAATCATCCTTAGTAGAAATATAATGATAAAGAGCATCACAACTGCTTAAATTATCTCCTTCTAAATAAAATATATGATTAAAATCTATGCAAATTCTTTCTAAAGATTCCTTTTCTTCAATATTTAAATGTGAAGTATGTAATTTGGACTTTATTATTTTGATTCGATTTGAATCATAATTTTCCTTGATGACCGTATGTATGGTACAAGTATTTAATTTATTTTTAAAACTTTCGTCCAATTTTTCGATTTCTAATTCAATATTATTCAAATTATTATTCCTTATCATTATTATTTAAGATGGAAGTTATTACTTTACCATTGGATACCTTGACAAGGCTATCCGCAATGAATACGCCACTTTTTATCTCCTTTCTGTTAATAATTCCTACATCGGAATCAAAATTTTTTACATGAAAGATAACAATTTGTTCACAACGTGGCTTAATCACAACGTAATTCTATATCCAAGTAAGAATAACCAAGCGTTCTAGTGTGCGTGTCAACGTTATCAATTCCTTTTAAAAAAAGCGTATGATCGATGTGTACGGGAGTTTCATATTTTAGTTTGTCTACTATCAGAGAAATATTAGCACCTGTATCGATCAAGAGGTTAATCGGTTCGTTAGTTTGGCGTAATTTTAAAGTAATAAAGGTAGTAACGGCGTTAATATTTAAAGCATAGACCCGGCTGTTATTAAATTGATTTTTCCCCCAGATCCAGCCGGTTGCTGAGGGTTTTGCGAGTTTAAATTACCTCTGCCCGGCTGTTGTTTACTGGAAGAATATTTCTTGTTAAAATTATTTGAAAACGTCTTTTTATAGTTATTATGGTCTTCTTTTGTGTGTATTTTATAAGAATTTTTATTTTTAAGCTTATAACAATTTTCAATTGAATGGTTGTTCTTTTTGCAATATTTACAAACATATTAGTGTGAAATATTTGACTACTATAATTGTTATTATTCTGGAATTTAGCGGTCTCGATTTTGCTTTTTAATTGTTGTTCTTCAGTAAGAGCGATACCTATAGCGGATTCAAGAGAATCTGGCCGTTGTGATTTAACTAAGATTGCCAGCTCCTTATTCAACCCATTAATAAATACACTCAAAGCTTCATTTTTTATTAGATTTACACAGGCTTCCCTGCTTATTTTGTCCAACCTAATATCTAAAGCATTAATGACTTTAATATAACACGATTCAACACTGTTCGCGAAACACATTATTAATTCTTTATTTATTTGACGACAAGAATTTAGTTCTAATTGCCATTGTCCTAGCGTTCTTCTTTCTGAATACGCGTCGAGCAGATGTTGTTTTAAAGATTCCCAGTTTAGGAATTCCCTGTTCCTGACTATAGCTCTGTAATGTACGGGTGGTCAGGAGGTGGTTTTTTTGGAATGAATACAGCGGAGTTACGAAGTACGAGTTAAGTTTATTTCTCGTAAGTTACAAAGTGGCTTGACAACAACACTATTTCTAGTTAATGAATATAATAGCAATAATACGGAACTAATACGGAACGTGACTGACAGAATTATAAGGAACGACTGTTCCTTCAAGACTGTAGCACTAAGGCCGATCACTTGAGACTTGAAGCTCGTAACTAAGACTTACTTAACTAGGGGTTGGAGCTGTATTTTATAAGACGCTCTGTGATGTTAATCTTAATGATATACAAACAATAGAATGGACTTGGAACATCATTATTTATACATTACTTAATGGACATTTATTAGTTAATTATAGTTAAACAAGTTTTTACTTCATGAAACACAAATATAATCTATGTAAGTCCATGTGAATTACAAACAATCAATTATTAATATGAGGATAACAAATGCTAAAATATTACGAACATTACAATCCTCCCCCCTTAAAAAAACAACAATTATTTTTTTTATTTTACGATCACACACAATTTATACTAACATAAAATAACATAAGATACGTAATAATTCAAATTTATTCAATACATCATTTGATTATAATCATAGTTCCTTATTTAAACATTTCCCTTTTTTTTTATAACATACACTTAATACAAAATATATTTAATGTTTTATGACATTTTTAATTGAGCAATCCGGTTGCTTCTTCTCAAAGGAGTTGTTACAATTGGAGCATCCTGTGTGTTATTACTTGTACCTGGAATCTCCTCTAACTCTATTTCTGGCTGTTGATTATTGTTTATTTTAAACGTAATACAATTATTAACTTTGGTACAACAATTTTTACAATCTTCTAATGCTAATACTCTATTTCGTGATGAACAAAAGAATCTTCTTTGCCAAAAATATTTAATTATGCGATATAATATATAACCGCCTAAAACTTTTAAAATGGAAAGAACGATATATGCAAAATAAATATTACTTACTACTTTGTTGAAAATAGTTTCATTATCCATTTCATTGATTAATTTTTCAACTTGGTCGATTTTATGACTCGCCAAGTTCAAACTTTCTAGGTCTAGATTCTGATGTGATTTTAATGGAACAAATTCAATTTTTGAAATGTTTTTATCTTTTAATTTATTACAACAATCATCTTCAATAATATTTATTGTTGGCAAAAAGGAATGATACTCACTAATTAGACCTTTAATTTGTGTCTGAAGAATTACGCTAGTTGTATATAATTTACAATTTTCTTTAATAGATACTATTCCAGTGTCAACTAAATCGAAATCAATAGGTTCTTTGTTTTTACAATTTAAAGTTACAACAATTTTTCTAGGTACTACAAATAGCCAATTATTTTCACTGTGCATTTTATACCATTGCTCTTTGTTAATATAAACTAATCTAGTATCGCACTCTAGTGGTATTTTATTATTTCCAAATATTAATTGAGTCTCACAGGTTGGATTTCCATGAACCGAATATAAAGGTGTATCTAATTTACAAATATATCTTCGTGATAACTTTTTACACAAATTAAAATCTTCAATATAAGCATAATGCATCTTATTGTTAGAAATCATAAAGTATCTTTCCTTGGGCAAAACAAATACATAGGTGTTATCTTTATTTTGAATTGGTACAGGTACAATATTGTATAAATCATAATCTGTTTGAGTCATTAAAGGCGTTTTTATAAGAAATACAAGTTTATCATTTATATAGTATGCTATTAAATTTATAAGAGATAACAATTCAGGTGCGTCGTTGACATTCAAATTCAAAGGATACCTCGTTTGTGGAGGCAAATGCGAAACCGTTTTGCGTAACTCATATATGTATTGTTCGGGTGTGATGATAACTGGATGCAACGCATTGTTTTTACTGAATAATACTGCGTTTACAATTGTTGATATTTCATTATTTACTTCGGAAGTAACTAATGTCAGTAAAGACAGATGTTCGTCTATATTCTGTTTCAAATCTAAATTAAATAACATGTTGTTAACATCCTTAGTATAATTAGACAGGATTTGCAAATTCTTATTAAACAATCTTTCATTTGCATTTAAATCGGTAATGGTGTTATTAAAATTGGACAATGTCGTTTTGATAACATTAGTTTGAGACTTCAATAATTCTAGAATTTCATGCTCATTTGAATCTAATTTACCAATTGCGTCGTTATATCTTAAAGCGTCTTCCGAGTCTAAGGTACCAAACAAAACCTTAAATATACTTCCTATACCATCAACATAAGCGCTTTTCACTCTATGTACATCATTATTTCTACCAGTTAATTCTTTCAAAACGTTTTCTTGATTATATAATTGCGGTATTATTTGTTCCAACACAACGAATGAAGTTTCACAAAGAGAGAATCCCTTAAACTTTTTGTGACTGCAAATTTCTTTAGTTTTTATATATGTATTATCAATTAAGTCTATCTTCTTGTGAATATCAGATATATCCAAATATGTAATCAAAGTCCATTCACTATCAAAATGATTAACTTTTCCTATATGTTCAAAATATATTCCTCCCTTATCTATTCTTCTTACATTATAACTATTTTCCTTTGTAATAACGACACTGATGGTGATTGACAACAGTGCTGTGATCAACGCGATGTTCATTCTGGAACAAAGGCATGTTTCAACCGATTCGTATGGACTATCATTTTATTTCTTTTTGTTTGAATCGTTACGTTAGTTGATGAATTTACTTTTATTATCTTATAGGGACCTAACCAGTAAGGTGACAACTTTTTTGATTGACCCAATTTAACTTGTTCATTGCTCAAATAAACTAAATCTCCTATATTGAACTGTATGTTTTTACATTTCTTGTCATAAATTTTCTTATTAATTTCCTTCGATGCAATTAATTTTTCTCTAGCTACTTTTCTTGATTGTCTCAATTTTAATGTCAGTTCTTCCAAATACGTATCATAGAAATATCTGAATTCAGGTTTCTTTATAATAGAACTAGGCAAATTCGCTTTATTCCCAAAAACTAATTCGAATGGAGTAAACTGAGTCGAAGTGTGTGTACTCGTATTATAAGAAAACATAGCGAAATCAATCCACTTGTCCCAGTTGGTTTGATCATCGTTTACATAGTGTTTAAGATAATCAGCCAATGTTGAATGACTTCTTTCTAACGCTCCGTTAGATTGTGGATGGTAAGCACTTGTATTTATTTTCTTCATTTTAAACAACTTTGAGATTTCTTTTATTAAATTAGAAGAAAAATCTGCACCTTGATCAGTCAGTAAAATTTGGGGTATACCAAATTTGCATATGAAATTTCGAACTAAACAATCGGCGATTGTTTCCGCGTCATGTTTCGGTAAGGAGTACGCTTGTGAGAATTTGGTTAAATCGTCTTGCAATGTAAGTATATATCTATTTCCGCTTTCAGTTACAGGCAAGGGACCTACTATGTCAATGAAAATTTTTTCAAATGCGTCTGAAGACGTTGACGTAATTTCCATGGGTTTCTTATTTTTTTTCCTATTTATTTTATTTTGTTGGCAGGATTTACATGATTTGATAAATTCTTCTGTCCTTTTTCATTGAATTCCAATAGTAATTTAATTTAGTTTTCTTATATGTCTTATGAAATCCTATATGACCTGAGATAGGATGGGAATGATTTTCTTCTAGAATGAAAGGTATCTCTTCCCTTTTTGGAGTTCTAATTTTCCCATGATATACGTGAACAGTAATGTTCGAGTCTCTAAACGTATATCTTATTATTGTTCTTATCTTGTGCCATTTTAATTGAAGACTTGAAAAGTCGGAAAAACTAATTTCTTTAATATTATTTTGCGTTATTTCATACCTTAACCTTTTCATACATTCAAATATGTCCGCATAAGTTACTTTGTCCCAATTATTAAGTTTTAAAAAAGAAAAGAAAATCTTATCGTCCTTATTTTTTAAACTTATTACATCGTATTGTGAAGGTCGTTTCGCCCTTAATTCATCAATATATTGTTCATATTCGCTGAGAGATTTTTCGTTTAAAATATCCAAGTCACATGATGCAAAAACTACTTTATTAGCTTTACTAGAAATCTTGTCGTTATGTTCTTCTAACTTATCGAATAAAATTGGTTTCCTTTCCATTTCTTTTAAAAATGTTGAATAACTTTCGCTATTCCTAGTCGCAATCTGAATCTTTTTATTTATGTTTTCATCTATGCTTGATTCTTCCGGCTTAATTCTACTTAATGCATCGGCATTGTTATTTAACTTCCCTTGTTTATAAACAATTTCATATTCATACTCTTCTAGTAATAATCTCCATCTCACTAATCTAGATCCTGGATCCTTGACATTCATTAACAAAGTAAGAGGTTTATGGTCTGTTATAATACGGAACTTTCGTCCATACAGATATGGTCCAAAATGCTTCACCGACCATACTATTGCTAGTAATTCCTTCTCAGTAGTGGAGTAATTTACTTCACTTTTATTTAAAACTCGACTTGCATACGCTACTGGAAGATCGTTTGTTGATGACCCTTGTGATAACACGCTTCCGATCGCATAATTGCTTGCGTCTGTCGTTAAGTTGAATGGTTGAGAAAAATCAGGGTACTGTAAAATAGGTTCAACACACAATTTAGATTTTAATATTTCGAAAGAATTTTGCTGTAAGCTGGTCCAATTAAAAGGTTCATTTTTCTTTAAAAGTTTCGTTAAAGGTTGCGTAATTTTACTGAAATTTTCTAAGAATCTTCTATAATATCCTGCTAAACCTAAAAATCCTTTGATTTCCTTAGGATTTTTCGGTACTGGATAATTTTTTACTGTTTCTACCTTGTTAGGGTCGGGTTTAACTCTGTCTTGAGTTATTAAATGTCCTAAGTACATTACTTCTGTTTTCAAAAATTCACATTTGTCCGGCTGTAATTTTAAGTTATGTTCCGACAGTCTATTAAAAACTTCCTTTAGTTTCGTATTATGGTCTCGTAATGAGTTTCCATAGACTACAATGTCATCTAAATATACAAAACATTTTATTCCTTGGATACCTGTTAAGACATTGTTCATCAATCGCTGAAAAGTTGCTGGCGCATTTTTCAGTCCAAATGGCATGCGTGTATATTCGTAATGACCTAATGGAACGCTGAATGCTGTCTTGGCTTGATCCTTTGAACTCAATTTTATTTGATGAAACCCAGATGCTAAATCTAGCGTACTAAAATACTTGCTATGCCCTAATTGATCTAATATGTTGTTTATTTGTGGTAGTGGATAGACATCACCTATACTTATTACATTCAATTTTCTAAAATCAATTACAAGACGCCATTTTTTCTTTTTAGATGCGTCACTTTTCTTTGGTACTATCCATACTGGAGAATTCCATGGACTATTAGAAGGTATAATTATTTTATCTTCAAGAAGTCTTTCAATTTGCTGATTGACTTCCCCTTTTAATGCTTCTGGATACCTATAAGATTTCGTATTGATAGGAGCATCACTATGTGTAGGGATCTCATGCAATACTGTATCTGTAGCAGTTAACTTATCGCCTTCTAAGTGAAAAATATGATTATATTCTTTACACAGTTCAACTAAGGATTCTTTTTCTTCCTTATTCAAATGATTCATTCTCAACGTTTGCTCTAATTTATTTAAACGACTTTCTTCAAAACATACATCATTATTTATCTTGTTTATTCTCGCTGTCCTGTTTAAATTAGTTAATGACCCTAATGGATCTATTCTGACTTTCACATTATTTATCTTAACTATACTATTTATTGTATTTAAACATACTGTCAATGCCTTGCTATTTTGAACCTTGACGACACTAGGACATAAATATACCCCATCCGATAAACTTATCGGTTCTGGAATTATTCCCACTGTCAAATTGTAATTTTCCACATTAATTAAAATAACTTTTTCACAACGTGGTTCAATACTGACGTAATCATTTTGAGAATTAACTTTGTTACTTTCACACTCGTAATCAACATAACTACTTTCACAATAGTCTTCAACGTCATTATAAACACTTTTATGATAACTCATTTCGTCTTCTAAATTTTTTGAGTAATTCTCACAATTATTTTTTATATCAACGTTATTAAATTCGTCTTTATACTTATTACTTCCATTATACTCAATATTAAAATTGATTCCACATAACTCGATATAATTTTGTTCAAAGTTTATTATCGCGTTTGTATTCATCAAAAAATCGCTACCTATTACACCATCACATTCAATAGGAAAGTTATCAGGGACCACATGAAGGGTATGACGAACTCTTTTATCTCCTATGTTGAACGTCAAGTAAACATAACCAACTGTATTGGTAGGCTGAGCATCCTTATCAATTCCTCTTAGCTTTAATTTCTTGTCGTTGTAAATTAATGTTCTTTCTTGTAATGATTTTAACTTTATCAATGTTACTTCTGCCCCTGTATCTATTAGGAATTTACTTTTATTTTCCAGAATATCCCTTGATTCTAGCTGTACGTATGATGAAATACCGGTATCTATACACATTATTCGGCCTGATTCATATTTGAGGTCCTTGGGTTGGCCGTAGCCTTTGGACCGTTCGAGTTTAAATTCCCACATGCATAACTTTTACATGAATCATTCGTTGATTTGTTATTATGAAAATCATGATTGGAATAATAACTACTAGGCCTTTGATTTCCCTGAGAGAATCTATTATTTTGATTGTTATTATGTGATTTATTAAAATTTCTTTGATTTCCCCAAGAATTTCTTGCTACGTGACCCTTTTTTTGGCAATTAAAACAGGTAGGTATATTATTAGAGTTATTTTTATTTGGATGTATTGTTCTAACTGGAGGTTGCTGCCTACATTGAAATGCTAGATGTCCTAATTTATTGCAATGCGAACATCTTTTTATTCCGCCTTGATGTTGTCTATAACTCATTTCCTGTCTAGATTTAATTTCTTGTTCCTCAGAAACAGCAATAGAAATCGCTTCTTCCAACGTGGAAGGTTTTTGAGATTTTAATAGGATATGTAATTGAGGAATTAGACCACTAATAAAAATATTAAGTGCTTGGTTTTTTAACAACTCTACTAATGTAGAGTTTCGCGTGCTATTTGACCTAATTGGGGATTAAAGGATTTAATTAATTTTATAAAGCAACTTTCTATTCTGTTTGAATAATTCAATACTGTTTCATTATGCCCTTGTCTACATGAATTTAGTTCCAGCTGCCATTGAGCAAAAGTTCGTTTCTCTGAATAGTTTTCTAATAAATAAGTTTTTAAATCGTCCCATGAGTTAAAATGTCGGTTCAATATCGTTGATCTAATATTACCATCTATTTTTGACAAAACGACTGAAACAAATACCGATTTGAATACTGGGTTTAAAAATTTATAAGCATTATTGCAATTGTCTATAAATACATGTAAATTTGTTTTATTACCGTCATATTTAGTTATTATACGCTCGGCAAGCCCTATATCAATGAGAGCACTAGAATTGTTAACTTCTTCTGTTTTGAAACTCATTTTCAATAAATTATTTTACAATTTTCTAAATTTCTTAATATTCTCCAACTTTGATATACCTTTAGTTAATACACAATATAACATATTTTATAACACATACTTGAATCACAATAAAACACTTACTTGATACTTTTAATTAACTTGTTATATTGCGGAGCCTTTCGTTGCCTTGTCCGTATAGTAACTCGAGAGTTACCGAAGAACCGCTAGCTGCTGCTGTTGTTTTGCTGTCTGAACAGTGGTAGTAGCTAGAATGCTACCGAAGAACCGCTGCTGCTGTTCACAATGTGCGTATCGAGCAGGACCTTGGATATAGGTCCTTCTGGTGACTTGACTTCGTCGCTGCTAATTTACCAACCGCCTTACGTCTTTCATGTAAGCGTTTTCCTTCAGTGCACAACGGTTGTTATGCTTTCGAACTGAAGTAGGAAACTTTAATTTACACTTATTAACCCGCTTTGTTTCGTCAGGAACAATATCCCACACTTCTAACACCAATTTTGTAATGTACGGGTGGTCAGGAGGTGGTTTTTTTGGAATGAATACAGCGGAGTTACGAAGTACGAGTTAAGTTTATTTCTCGTAAGTTACAAAGTGGCTTGACAACAACAATATTTCTAGTTAATGAATATAATAGCAATAATACGGAACTAATACGGAACGTGACTGACAGAATTATAAGGAACGACTGTTCCTTCAAGACTGTAGCACTAAGGCCGATCACTTGAGACTTGAAACTCGTGACTAAGACTAACTTAACTAGGGGTTGGAGCTGTATTTTATAAGACGCTCTGTGATGTTAATCTTAATGATATACAAACAATAGAATGGACTTGGAACATCATTATTTATACATTACTTAATGGACATTTATTAGTTAATTATAGTTAAACAAGTTTTTACTTAATGAAACACAAATATAATCTATGTAAGTCCATGTGAATTACAAACAATCAATTATTAATATGAGGATAACAAATGCTAAAATATTACGAACATTACAGCTCTAGCCTTATCCGTAATGTGTGTTTCAATGATCGCAAATAGTGTATCTTTAAGTTCTGGTTTGACAAGTTTCACAGCCTTGTCGCTGTTATCGATAAATTCGAAAAGTTTACTCTTTTGTCCATCGAATTTGATTAACATTCTCTCTGCTATTTCGAGAGAGATTGACATTCTTGTTGAGTTAGTTTTTTCTTCTAATTTAGAGTTTTCCTTTAAATCTTTTATGTCGGGATACATATATAAATTGTATAGTAGAGCTTACTTGTCCTTCTTGCGGCGATGCTGACACTTTTCTTCCCCAGATGTCTCCAAAATGGCCCGTTAGTGGCTGGTGACTACCCGAAGAACTTCGAATTATAGGTTCTGGACTCGTTGACCCTGTAGTTGGTCGTAGAAACGAATCCTACCGCGAATGCGCCAGAAATGTGATGTGCCTCCACCAGTAGAAGTAAAATCACAAGTTACTTTACACAATTTATTTATAATAATGTATCTTACACGTTAGATATTGAATGTGAAATATTAAGTGAGTAATATTAGATTTCCGTGTTCTTATATACATACAAAATACCATTAGGAAAATACGTCATTTGCGTTATTACAATACAACTTTCAGTTTAGCGACAATTAACAACATACTTATTGGTTTCACTTCAATTAGGTAATGAATGTCAATTAATAATGATCGACTAATAACGACCTTTAGGAATGTTACTTTGTTGAGTAATGTGCTAGGTACATTACACGCGGAAGAATCGCCGGGGACAGCACTTGTATAACATGAATAAAAGTAAAATGCTTCCCAAAGTGAAGCTTGTAAAGGAAAATGCATTTGCTATGTAGTCGTCTTCAAGGATGATTTTTTAAAAATAAACTTTTAAATACGAGTATTAAAATTACAATTTATTATTATTGGATACAGAGGAACGTGTTTAACGTCTGAGCTTAGGAATAGAGAATGTCACGAAACAAGGGAACAGGGGTTTTTATATGGGTGCTTATTTACTAATGGCTTACTTAACTAATGAATTTATTTAAGAACTAATTATACATAAATGGAACATTTGGTAGAATAAACATTTGGTAGTAAGATATGTTATAAATTAATATAGTAAACTAACTAATGGGGTTGACGGTCGTTACATAACACCTCCCCTGTTAGAACAAAGATCGTGCCTGTATTTGGCTCGATTTTTGAGGTCTTGATGCGTTCACGCTGGTATCGTCTTCATCTTCGGAGATGCACGATGTTGTAGTCAATGATGCCATAGGGACTGCGACGTGCTGGCGGAGGCTGGACTGGTTGAAACAGTTATTAAATATTTGAATACAACCGCTGCGATGTGTTGTATTTCTATTGCATGGGAGACGGCGTCTTAAACATTTGTAGATCAGGTACAATGGTATTAGAAGGCCGATGATGAGGGTGAGAAATGAAATCTTCGTCGCGTGGGTTTCTATGAATGATGGTTGATTTTCCTTAAGTGTTTTTGTTTGGATATTTATTTATCTTCTCTCTTATAGAGTTAAGGGAATCCAACTGTATGTCGTTAATTTTTATTGGAGAAAGTTCAGGATTCTATATCTTCGGGTCTTCAAGGATGCACGGAACTTCCAGATTCACTGTGATGATAGGGTTAGTTACGTTATGTGTGTTCGTTTCTTCGGCTGATAAGGTAACTAAGGTTGTGTACAGTGTACAACCTTATTGAAGCGAAATTATGCCGGAGCCGAAAATTTCTCCGTGAGATATCTTGTTTCTACATTCCAACGTGTATGAATTTTTGTGTTGTAATATGTAGCTCCATTGATTATTCCTTAATGCTTGCAATATATTAATATGGGCGGAGAAGGTTGAGACTTCGCAGGACTTAGGGACATCTTTGCTTGTGGATGTTAGTACAGCGATTTCGCACGTCGCGCGTCGGTCTGGTATTTTTATTGTAGACAATGAGATCTTTGCAAACTTTCCTCTCTGGAGCGAATTCTTTGCACTTCTCGAATGAGTTCAGGATGACGTATTGTTGTCCGTTGGTACTCATAGCAAGATATGTTTGCTCAGGAAGGATCGTGGAATATAAGGAAGAGCCAGGATGTAGGGTTGGAATAGAATATAAGTGGTATAAGGTAAACTTATCGTTTTTAACTAAAGGGAAATCTAATATATAAACGAGTTTATTCATATAAATATAGGAGATTATTTAGCAATTAAACAACTTTAACGGTTTAAATCGCGTATATTTGACATTATTTATATCCCGACGTTTCGAACACTGCAGTTGAATCCAAATAATTTCTTAATAACTCAAGTGACAAATAAAATCAATTAGTCACCCCGTGACCACGTCCACTGCAAAGTGTTCGAAACGTCGGGATATAAATAATGTCAAATATACGCGATTTAAACCGTTAAAGTTGTTTAATTGCTATGTACAGTAATCGCGAAAACCTAAGAAAATAATAGGAGATTATTGCAGCAGATTCAAGTATGTGGTGCATATTGGACAATTTTATAGGACTTACTAGATTATTATTAAAGTTCTTTATATAATTCTTCTTTATATAATTTCTTTTTAAGTTCAAGACAAGAGTTCTTTTTAAGACAAGAGTTCTTTATATAATTTGGTGGTAAAAATAATTGACGGGTGAATAGCGCCGGATTTAATAAATAGGATGCTTGTGACAATATCGTCGATTTTGTTTTCTAGTGAAGTGACGGTTTCTAACATCTGAATAGAGACAGTAGATATTTCCTCAGAGACAGTTAGATTGAAGATGATTTTATTTGTGGGATTGAAATATGAGTTAATTCTTTCTAAATTTTCGTTATAAATATGTTCGTCGTACGAAATTTTTAATATGGTTTCATTAAAATTTGTAATTATAGAAGAAATAATTTGTAGTTGTTGATTTAAGATTTCATTTGTTGATATTTGTTGTTTTTCTAAGAGTTCGATACATTTGTCATAATGCTCGGCGTCTTTAGCATCGGGTATTCCGATAAGCCATTTTAAAATAGAACTTAGACTATCTAATAATTCTCGTTTAAAACGTCTGCTATTGGTATAAAGGTTGAGCTCGTCGAGTCTGGAATTGATTTTATTTAAATTTATTTTTATGAAAGAACTAGTAGTTATTACGCTTGGTAGGTGGGGACATTGAACAACTAGTGATTCGTAATTTCTTACAAGACGTTTTATTGAGTCGCGCGCTAAGGTTACAGGAGATTTCGGTATATAATTAACTTCCAAGAGTCTTCTTGTACTAAAATTTTTCCTTCATTTTGGAAGTATAAACTAAAATTAGAGGGAATTGGAAGAAAGTGGGTATCCCCATCAACAAAAGATGTGGAATACCTGGAAATAGAAATTACATTAATTATTTCGCGTTTGAAAATTTGTTAATACAAGACTTCTTTATGATAATATAAAGTTTGTATATAATTAGGTACAATATTAATTTAATAATTGAACAAAATATAAAGCTTATATAAGGGTTATTATTCATATAATTATAGAAAATTTCACTTATACTAGGATTTTTATTTGTCGTGGAAATAGGGTGAGCCATGATTTGTGCTACCCTGAAACAGAGGTATACTAACGGTAATATGCTAATGTATACGTAGACTTAAATTAATAACAGTTAATACCTATTCCTACTAAGAGAGAGGGAAAAAAATATAAAAGTTAATACTTTAAACATTTTCAGTCTGTTGAATTGGTCTTAGGCGGTTAGCATGGATTAGCTGATTCCTACCAGATTTACTAATAACATAACTCTAATTGAAACCTTTTCTCATTATAGTATATGGACCTTCCCACTTTGAATCTAAGTTATTTGGATTAGGGACCTTTATCATTACTTTTTGTCCTACGTTAAATTCAGCAATATTCTTAATGTCGTTATCGTAACGTTTCTTGGCCTTTTCCTTCATGTCATCTACATTCTTTATTGCTGCTTCTCTAGCTATTTTTTAACGTTTAGATCTCTAAGATAGTCGGAAGCGGAGTAATCTGGAATAAGTTTCAATGAATAAAACTGGCGGGGTTTGTAGCCGAATAAGAGTTAATATGGGGTATATCTCGTGGAATTGTTGATTGAACTATTGTGATATATGACTGCGAAAGGGATTATCTGATCCCAGTTTTTCTGTCGACGATTGTAATACATCCTAATATGATCTCTTAGAGTTGCGTGAAATCTTTCAAGAGCGCCGTTTGTTTGTGGGTGATATGCCGTATTGAATGTTTGATTGGAACTGAAAAATCGCATTAATTGTTTAATGACGTTATTCATGAATTCCGTACCTTGGTCCGAGTGAAATCGTTTGGGAATACCATAATGTTGGCAAAAATGCAATAACTGTTTAGCAATAGTTATCGGGAATTGGATATGCTTGCACATATCTGGTTAATTCATCCTGAAGGGTTAGAACGTATTTATTATTGTTATCACTAATATCTGAAAAGGACACTAAGTCCATAGAGACCTTTTCAAAGGGTTCAGTGGATTGAGATGTGATAACCATGGGGGCTTTGTACGTTTTGCGTTGTATTTTATTACGTTGGCAAATTTGGCAGTTTTCGATGTACGTCTTTATGTCGTCAGTCATTTCCTTCCAGTAATATTCTTCACGAATTTTTCTCGTCGTCTCTATTATACCGCGATGGCCGGAAACAGGCTCGTTATGTAAGGATTTCAGGATGTTGGGTATATCCTCTGGATTTGGGGTTGTAACTTTATATCAGTTATAATTATAGTGACATTATAGATTTCAGCTAGATAGGAGGATACGTAGTATTGTTCATTGCCTTGCATTTTGCATGTTTTGTCATTCTTTAAATCAGGTATATAAAGTGTGTCGGGATTAAAATTTTGAATACAGGATAAAAAGGTTTTAAAATAACTTTCAGAGTCCCAAGGGTCGAAGTGAAGAGGCCTGGTTTTTTTTTTTTTTATCGGCTAGTGGGCGGACGAGCAAGCGGTCCCACGTGGTGATAAGTATTACCGCCGCCCATGGACACCTGCAACACCAGGGGGCATACGGGCGCGCCGCCGACCTTGAAAAATCCTATTCACAGCTCTCTTGAAGAACCCCATATCGTAGCTCAATGGAAAGACCTCTTGAGGCAGTTCATTCCACAGCCTACGGGTTCGCGGTATAAAATAGTTTTTGGACCGAACAGTGCGTGACACCTCCGTATCGAGGAAATGCGGATGGACCGCACTTCTGTGATGGGAGGTGCGGTTGTAGAAACCCGAGGTGGGAATTATATGAAACAATTCTTCAGAGCATTCCCCATTGTACAGGCGGTAAAACACACAGACTCTCTGTGCGTCTATACGCAACGTCTCTCCGAATGCTGAGGGATTCTAAACTGCCCGTGAGAGTGGGATCGTCGACAATACGAACAGCACGTCGTTGGATGGAGTCAAATGGGTCCAATTGGTATTTCGGTGCGCCGGCCCAGAGATGAGAGCAGTACTCCATATGGGGCCTCACCTGAGCTTTGTAAAGCATAAGGAGGTGACGGCTAAATAAATGTTTTGTTTTTTGTTTGAGACTAAGAGGTCCGCTTGATATAAATTCTTGGGTTTTTCCAAGTATGGTTCTATTTGGGAACATAAATTTATGGCTTCGTCAGAAATGTGATTATGAGCTGAGACTGTACTTGAGATAGGGACGAAAATGTTTTTATGTCGAGAATCAAAAAGGTTATCTGAAGTAAATTTTAAGGATTGGGTGTTAATGCTATGTGAAGGGAGCTGGCTGTAGTGTTCGTAGTTCAATTGTAAATAATCGTCGTCTTCAAGTTGGGTCGAAGTTTGTATGTTATCGTCAGTTAGATCGATAACGTTTGAATTGAGAATAGGAGAGCGTGAGAGTGCGTCGGCGTTGGTATTATTTTTCCCTGCCTTATATACGATTTCGTAGTCGAATTCCTCAAGCTTGAGTCGCCAACGAACAAGCCTACTACCTGGGTCTTTCACTGAAAAAAGCCATGTAAGTGGCTTATGGTCCGTAACAAGTTTAAACTTTCTGCCATAGAGATATGGTCGAAAGTGTTTAACGGCCCATACAATGGCAAGAAGCTCGCGTTCGATCGTGGAATAATTAAATTCGGCTTTATTGAGGATTCGCGAAGCGTATGTGATAGGTAGATCTTTACCTATTTCGCCCTGAGATAATACAGCGCCAATGGCTTTCAAGGAAGCATCAGTGGTTAAGATAAATTCTTTTGCAAAGTCGGGATATTGTAATATAGGAGGTTAGTTAGGAGACGTTTACATTCGTCGAATGAAGTTTGCTGAGTTATTCCCCACACGAAAGGAACGTCCTTTTTTAAAAGGCTAGTAAGAGGTTTAGTGAGTTTGCTAAAATTAGAAATGAAGCGACGGTAATAACCGATGAGGCCTAGAAAAGATTTAATGTCCTTGCATAATTTAGGGATTGGGAATTCTTGTACGGCTAGAATTTTATCTGGATAGGGTTTAACAACTTCTTTAGATATTATATGGCCTAGGTAAGCGACTTCGTATCTGAGGAGCTCGCACTTATCAGGCTGCACTTTAAGCTCGAAGTGTCGAAGTCTGGAAAATACTTCGCGAAGTTTCTGCTCGTGTTCTTGAAGACTAGAAGCGAAGACGACTATGTCATCGAGATATACGAAGCATCTTTCGCCTTGAAGACCTGACAGGACAGAATCCATTACTCTCTGGAATGTCGCGGGTGCATTATTGAGGCCAAAAGGCATACGTTTGTATTCATAATGACAGTAAGGGGTGCTGAGGCTGTTATAGGGATATCGCTTGGATTTAGTTCGAGTTGGTGAAATCAGGATGCTAGATCTAGTGTCGTGAAGTATTGCAAGTGTCCTAGTTTGGGTACAGGATAGCTATCTCCGATAGTTATCTCATTTAACTTACGGTAGTCGATAACTAGGCGCCATTTCTGTTTTCCAGAAATCGTCTAATTTTTTGGGAACCACCCATACTGTCTGGGAATACCATACCCATACTGGGAACCATAATGTCTTGATCTAACATTTCTTGGACCTGGGTTTTAACCTCAGTTTCGTGAACTTGGGGAAATCTGTATGTCTTTGTGTGGATTGGAAGGTCAGTTGTAGTAGGTATTCGGTGTTTTGTATGATTGCTAAAGGATAACTGTATAATTGTATAATAAAAAAATAATTTTTCTAATGATGTGCATTCTTCATTGTTCAAATGATCGCACCTAATAAGAGATAGTACTTCCTTTTGTCTGTCGGTAATGGATACGTGATTAAGGTTGCTTATCAATTGTTTGTTAATTGTTGGTTCGCAGGGAACAAAGGGAGTGACTTCGATATTTGGGATGATAATGACTTCGTCGGACTTAATGGTGGTTTACACAAGTAATAATAAATGAGTTATTTTGGACATTCACTAGGGCATTAGGGATGACGATACCGTTGGTTAGAATTTGTTTTTCTACTATCGCTGTGCCGGAACTGATATCATTTGTATAACATTTAATTACAGTTTCTGAGCGGTTACGCAGAAGTTGTTTGTGGGAATCGGTATTGACCTTTAGGTTTTAGATTAGATAGTGAAGCTTGTATAATTTGTCACGTATTCTCATTGTTTTCGATCGTATGAAAAGATTACAATTGAATTTTGCCATAAAATCGTTACCAAGAATGCCATCAGTTTTTATATTGAGATTGGCGACATGGAATTTGAACTTAGATAAATTGTCTAATGAGATTTCAGTGGTGCCTAGAGTCTTTGTTGAAGACTGAGTACTAGAAATGCCTATGATTGAGACGGTTTCAAGTTGATTCAGTGCGGATGAGCCTATTTTGTCTTTTCTAATTACTGAAATTGCCGCCCCTGTGTCAATTAAAAAGGTGACGGGCTTACCTTCGATACTGAAGGTACAATGTAAAAGATTTTCAGGAGGCACATCATTTAGTGAGGAAATAGCAAAGTATTTAGTATTAGGTTTAGGATTGAATGATTTAGGTTTTGATTTAGGTTTTGATTGAGACTTTACATTTCTGCAAAAGATTACTTTTTTAGTGGGTTTAGTAGAATTAATAGAGTTGGTAGAATTAGTAAAGTTAGAGCCAAGAGTTTGGGGCTGATTACCCTGTCCGTAGGCTTTCAGAATCGGTTTAGTAATTTAAGGATTTTGATCGGTTTGTGTACCCGCGTCACGAAACTGTCTGCGATAGACTACGTTTGGTTGCGAGGGCGAGGTACACTTACAATTAGAAATAGTAGCCGGTGTTTATCCCCGATGGACTGAATTTAGCAATGGGCTGCGATTGTTCTTAATTACGGGCTTATTTGTTCTATCTATAGGTTGAATTAAGGGTTTTCCAACATCGGGACTCGGATCGTGAGCAGGGCGTTGAAACGATTTCCAGCGAGTTGCCCGCTTCGCTGGTCGTTAACGAGTTTAAATGATTGACTGGAGCCGGGAGTGAAGGGAGAGTTGGTTGAGCATGGTTATTTCGGATGTCGTTTTGTAGGCTCTTTTACGACACTCGGAAATCAAGTGACCAATGTTCTTGCAATAATTGCACACATTTGTAGGTGACTGAGGTCCGTTCGAGTTATTATTAAATCGGGATTGAGACGGGGAATTGTACGCTGGACGAATAGGAATATTATTTCGCACTGCAATTGTCGTTCGGTCAGTCGTTCGGTTCGTATAAGGTCGTGAAGCAGTTAATTTGAATAGAGATTATTTGACGTTTATCATCGCTCGAATTTTATCTTCCTGTAGAGCGAAACGGCCAGCTTCCACGAGGGAGTCGAAACCCTTTACACGTAACATCGCACCTATTTCGGGATTAACTCCGTTGACGAACACGCTCAATGCGGTTTCCTCGGTCGCGACTAAGCGTCCCCAAAGAGAATCATCTACAATCTCCGCGTTTAATTTTTCGATGATTTTACACCTGCACAAATCTACTCTATGGAGATATTCTGTTATCGTCTCGTTTGGTTTTTGAACCATAAAATTTTAACAGATTTTAACATTTGCATCAAATCAATAAGATAAAAAAATATGAAAAATGGGTGCCTCATGATTTGACTGATCTGCAGAAAGAACCGCGTAATGAAACTTGCTTTGCCTTGTTGAATCGGTACAGAAATGAAGTAATATTGGATGGAATTGTGTGACATGTGACGAAAAGTGGATTCTTTACGATAACCGAAAGCGAAAAATGCAATGGCTGACCCCAGGTCAAACGCCGCAACAGTGCCCTAAGGCAAAGCTTACCAATAAAAAGGTAATGGTAACTGTTTGGTGGTCTATTCATGGTGTTATTCACTATAGCTTTCTCAGGTCTGGTCAAGCAATAACAGCAGATGTTTACTGTGCCGAACTTCGAACAATGATGGCGAAACTAGCAGTGAAACAGCCCCGACTCGTGAATCGATCTTCACCATTATTGCTCCATGATAACGCAAGACCTCACACTGCACGAGAAACCGTTGTAACTCTACAGGAGCTGCAGTTAGAAACCATACGTCATCCTCCGTACTCGCCAGACCTTGCTCCAACGGACTACCATTTTTTTCGTGATTTGGACAATTTTCTACCTGGTAAAATATTTTCTTCCCAAGAGGCAGTACAAAATGCTTTCACACAGTTTGTCGAATCTACATCCCCAGAGTTCTATCGCAAAGGCATAAATGAACTTCCAATTAGATGGCAACAATGTATAGATAATGAGGGTAAATATTTTGATTAAATAAATATGTTACATTTTAGAAAAAAACTAGTTTTAATTTTTCAGTACAAATCGGCATTTTCATACTTTAACCCCTAATATTTTAGCTAATATTACCTAATAAACCTAATATTCTATACCTACATTATAAGCATTATTACAATTTTCTATAAAAACGTGCAAATTCGCTTTATCGCTTTATTTATATCAATGAACGCACCGGAATTTTTAACGTCTTCTATTTAAAAACTCATTTTCAATAAAATATATTTCAATCTCTCTAAACTTCTTAAACTTTTTGGATTCTGTAAACCTTTTAAACAATACTCTTTAAAATAATATACAATTTAAAACACACAACTAAAACACTTAGGTACTTGTCACTATCTTCTTATTTTCTTGTTATATTTATAATGATGTTTCTAAGTCCATTCCACTAATAATGAGTTGTTTGTATATCATTAAGATCGATGTCAGCAGGATGTATCTCACCCCTAGTTCAAGTCAGTACTTTTGAATAGCCCATAAGAAGAGTACTAAAGGAACGGTCGGTCCTCCTAGTTGTGTGACACGTGCTGTGTTGGTGTTACTAATAGTTAGTGCTAGTGCTAAGTCACATTGTTTAATGAATAACATTTAATATTTCCGTCTCTGAACAAGATGTCATAAACACCAAAAATAAGTTACATACATTACTGGTTATGTACACAAACATTATTAAAAATAAGTTACATACATTGCTGGTTATGTACACAAACATTATTAAAAATAAGTTACATACATTGTTGGTTATGTACACAAACATTATTAAAAATAAATTACATACATTGCTGATTATGTACACAAACATTGTTAAAAAAATATTGCTGAAAATGTTGTTATAGTTACTTAATTGTATCAAATAAAGAAATTATTGTTGATAAAAATTGTAGTTAAAAGTTTAGATATGGAAGGATTATTGTTATTTCTGCCACAATATGATAATGTTAATTTAGTTCTGTTTAATTATATTGTAGTAAATAATTTAATTAGCTTGGAATTTGAACAGCGGTTTTTGAAATGTCAAAACCAAAGAAAAGTACGAGTAGTACCTACCTAATCAATACCTATTGCATTTTTAATTGTAGCTCGTAAAAATTTCGTTGTTTCACATTTTTATTGCAATGTAGTTAGTACTTGGAATACTTGTTATTATCTTAGAGCGTTCTGTGAGTAATATTATGTATCATGTAATAAACACTTCTGTAAATATATAGTAAAATATATTATAATTTAAATACTTTAAAATTATGTACTCTATCAAAATGGATATTGTAATAAAATTAAATTATTTTGACATTTTATAGGTAGGTATCTAGGCATGTACTCTTAGCATCATTGATATTATTTAATGCTACATTGTTAAAATAAAAATTGTAATTTTTGTAATTCAATTTTATAATTAAATTTCAATGTGGACCTTATCAATGTTATTAATTTATACATTATTATACCATTTTTCTTGCTGATTCTTCTCGAATGTTGTAATGGAATCGACCGATTAATAAAATCATTTTTTATTTTGTTACATGTAAAATTCTGTTGTTTCATTTGCAATATTTCCTACGAATCTTTCAATTTCAAAATTCAAACATTAATATCACAACCTGTAGTTACACGTAGTATAACACATACGCATTTGGTAATCAACGCCGCTAACAATATACCTACATATAAGTACGGTCAGCGGACCAACGATAACTCTGTTCCTAGGTTAATAAATGAATTAGATCTTAAATTGAAAATAGATATCAGCGAAAATAATTTAAAATATAAATTAAGAAGATATTTCTTGTACAAATTATAATTTGTTCACTGCTCACGGGTAGGTTTTTAATGTCTCCACTGATACTGATTCAACAGTACTTGTATCTTAGACAAATCTGTACCCTATGGTTTATTATTAGATACAATTATGTTAGCTTTATACTTATTCTTTGTAAAATAAATAATATTTCGTCTTAAAAATGTAATTAATTCTTAAAAAATGTATACTATTATAATAATATAATTGGCTAAAAAAATCTCAAATTATCACAAATACATAATAAAATTACAAAAATTCAAAACGTCACCAAAAAATGGATGCGCGCAATATACATACTAGGCGCAACTACCGATCGCCCTCACGGACGTGAAGTCACGCGACCAGCGCTCCGGTCTTCCTTAATTAGTAACTTAGGTGTTGATAGAACTCAACGGAATTTATTTTCCCTAGAGTTCCACCAATAGAACTAATAGTACAACTCAGCGGACCGTAGCTAATTATCAGATAATTATCGTGTAAAGAGGTACCAACCGATCTTTACTCGGGTGACATTTTCCATCAACATTCAGGCTAACGTGGGCAAATGCTAGTCTATACTAATATTATAAAGTATAGGACTAACTTTTGTCTTTTTTTGTTTGTTTGAAGGAGCAGTAAGTACCGACGTTAAATTTATTTCGCTGTTGGAGAGCTATGACCTTACTAACATACAAGTTACATTATTATAAAGTCCCGGAAGATTAATAGTTTTCACGGGAATACTGCAGGCAGTTCTTATTATTAAACATATACATTAAAAAATTCAGATTTCGATATAGGCATCCGTTTTAATGCAGCTAATATCAATGAGAGATTAACGGTGGCGAATGAAATATTGTCGATTGATAGATTATAAAATGATCTATACAATTATGATTGGAAAATAATTATAAGAGATTGTGGTTATTTTAACACTTTTAATGTTATGTGAGTCCTTCAAATATTGTGTAATAAAGTAATAACATTAAGATGTTGAAATAGTACATTAAAACGAATCGTTATTACATATTTTTAATACTGGTTTAAAAAAACTGTATGTGATTGATTACTAATTATTATTGTAAGATCTCTGTTTATTACTAGTTATCTTAATTTTTTTTATAGAAAAAAGGCGGCAGACGAGACATCCGCAATGCATGCCAACATCAGTCCAGAATGACAAACGTTGGCACGCCCCCGGATGCTCTGCCTACCTTTGTAGATTAAGGAACGGATTTGGGAAAATGGGAAGGGAGAGGATGGGATGGGAATAGGCTCTGGCATATCTCACTCACTACCGAAACACGTACGTACATTGGGTAAATATGATAAAGTGGGAAATGCAGTACCTTTCAAGGTAGTCTTCTGTGAAAGAGGGGTAACGTGGCCAGTCGAGTGCGCCCAGCGGCTGTGGGGATGCAGCATGCACTTTCCCTCTACCTAAAACATATTACTAACTCTCAAACATATTACTTTAGCACTTTTTAAGGAAAATATATGTGATTATTAATAATTGTAAAATATCTATAATTATTGGAAGTTAATTTTTAAAATAACACGCAAATTCCAATAGATCTGTGATTATTTTAATACTTTTAATTATAATTTACAAGTGAATCCTTTAAATATTGTGCAATGACATCGAGAAATTGAAATTGTGAATTTAAAAAAATCCGTATTACCTTTTTATAAGTTAGCTTTTTTGTTGTAAGTTATTACTGTAATTTTTATTGTAATATCTGTGATTATTAACAGCTATCTTAAAATAATCTTTGAAACATATTAGTACTTGTACTTAGTACTTGAAAATTTATTAACGAATCCATGTTACTATGAATTATTGTACATTATCTGTTAGTATTACAGATAATGTACAATAATTCATAGTAACATGAATTTGTTAGAAATTAATTTCAAAAAATATTTTTAATAACACTCTGATTCCGACATTTTACTCTGGAGTGCAGTCACCCCAGTAACCTAGTCAGTTTACCACCAGATTTCCACCCAGTTTCCGAGTGATTGTAAAATCTGTAATTATTAGTAGTTAATAAATTTTAATATTAGTGACAACAAACAGAAAACACTGAAAACGTTGATTATTTTTGTATTTTGGATATTATCTACTCCTTATTTTAAAGGAGTTGATTTAAAAAATAAATAATTAAATAAAGAAATACGGAACTCAATTTTTATTATTTTAAAGTACCTAGTTGATTTTAAAATATGTATTTAAACAATATACAGTGATTGACTATTTATTAAATTTACATTTACCAATTCAAAATTCAATAAATGTTAATGTTATTATTTATTTCTGTTGACTGTACTCTAAACTAAAACTAGTAGCGGGACAAGTTGCAACCAACTTTTACAGCCGGGGCACGTTGGCTTAGCACTATTTTAAATAAATATTAAATATGGGCCAGGTTCCACGAACAGGATTCGAATCATTCGGTCCGAATAACCGTAAGGTTAGTAGGATAATGGGAAGATGGAGGGACATGTCCATCTAAAACTCATACGTAGAAGTGTTTAAATTCAGTTAATAAGCTAGACTTCACGGTGATATAACACCAGAGGCGTGAAGTAGGAGTGTGATAGTCCTGCTCTTCGAGAAAGGAGACAGGGCCCCATTGAAGAACTATAGACCTATTTCTCTACTGGACCACGTATATAAGCTGTTCTCGAGGGTAATCACAAATCGTCTCGCCCGAAGGTTTGACGAGTTCCAGCCACTGCGCCGGAGCAGGCTGGGTTTCGAAAAGACCACAGCACCATAGAAGACATTTACATACTGCGGCAGATTATACAGAAGATCGAAGAATATGAATATAATCAGCCTTTGTGGACCATGAGAAAGCCTTCGACTCTATCGAGACCTAGGCTGTTCTGAAATCTTTACAGCGATATTAAGTCGATTGGCGATATATCGAGGTTCTGGGATATCTGTATAACACAGCAAGCATGACGGTCCGAATTCAAGACCAGCAGAACAGGCCGATCAAGCTGCATCGAGGAGTGATACAGGGAGATGTAATATCTCCGAAACTGTTTACAAACGCTCTAAAAGATGCATTTAGGATGCTGGACTGGAGAGGACGTGGAATCAATGTGAATGGTAAGTACCATTCACATTGATTCAGTATTCACATTGATGTACTTACATCTCGCACCTTCGATTGACCGATGACATAGCCATCATGGCAGAATTGCTGGAAGACGACTTAACGCAACATAATAATGTTCAACATAACAACATAAAAACAAAAGTAATGAACATGTTCTTCCGGAACTGATAGACGTCGAAGGCGTCGAAGTTGTTGACCATTATGCCTACCTTGGACAAACAATCTAGCCAGACATATCCAACTTCAGAAAAGAGGTCGATAGACGCATTCAACTTGGACTAGCTGCCCAGCATTTGGAAAATTGCGTCGGCTCTTGTCGTCGCCTATACCGGCTATACCACAATGCTTGAAGACGAAAATCTTCAATCAATGCGTCTTGCCAGATATGACGTATGGTGCCGAAACTTGGCTTCTAACGATAGTCCTGATCCATAAATTCAAGGTCACTTACGAGCTATGGATAGGTCTATACTCGGAGTTTCTTCGCGGGATAGAATCCGAAACGAAGACCGGGAAGCGCAATGTAGCAAGTCCTCCGGCCAGCTGAACCGACGACTTGAAGAAATTCACTGGTGGTGATTGGATGAGAAGAGCCGAGGATCGCGTGTGGTGGCGAGCCTTGAGAGAGACCTATATCCAGCAGTGGAGAGACTTAGGCTGATGGTATTGTATGGATGGTAAGCTAGACAATAAAGCATCACAGTGTTTATTCGAGTGCCGCGTCGCAGGCAGTTTAATGGCCGCTTTGCGACAACCATAGAAGCAATTACAGCGCGTGCCAGATGCACAAAGGTTAAGCGGACAGCGTTTTATGGTACTTTTGACATTATTATCAAATGTTTAGCCACAGAGTGGAAAGAGTTATGGAGTCAGATGCTCACAGAATAAGATTCCAAACAAATGCATAGGTGTGTACATAAAAATGTTGTAAGAGAATGTTCTCTAACAATTAGAAATGAGGTACTAATAATTAAGTTTTGCCTCTCTTATGCTGGATATACCTATGTATCCTATTTTCTTTACCAGCTATTACGGTTATAGGTATTACAGTTATTTATTTCTAGTAATTATAATACGTGCGCCAACTATCTATTATTGTTGTGTTGACATAGGTACATCTCCTCCCGCCCAAAGGTTCCCATGGAGAGATCACTTTAGCGATAAGGCCTACTTTCTATAAATCTATTTATTTAAGCTTTTGTGTCACTTTCACTGCATTCTTTGTGTGCAATAAAATGTACTTACTTACTTACCGGCGAATTATACAATCCACCTGGCCGGTAGTATAGGCCTCGGTATGCAATCTATATTCAAGGTCTCGTCTACCCCAATACGTGTAGGTACTGCGACATAATAATATAAGGCCTATCCACTAACTTGCTAAATTTTTGAGTTATAATGTCAGTTACTTTAGTTCTTTGTTTGAGATTTTGTCCTACAAAGAAACGCCAAATTACCTTTCCCATCGCTCACTAAACGACTTTGAATTTGTGGATCAGTCCTACCGTCAGATTACTTAGTAAAAATATGTATGTACTTAATAAAAGATAGTAAGATACTTAGTAAAAGATAACTTTGAAATTCCCTACAGTCTCTAGCCTTCATTTCTATACATCCTCCGCTATCAGTTGGCAAATTGCACCAAACCTCTCGCAGCGCTAGCAAATTGTTCGAATTAACCGTCCGTTGCACTTACAATTATTTATAGCTTGTCGTCACTGAACTAATAGGCGTCCTTAAACAGTAGCTTGCGCAATTAATAAACGGTTATAGGTACACTTGTTGTACTCGTACCTATCTACCAGCTCTATCGATATGCCTTTTAGAAATCAAGTAATTTTGAATTAACTGCCAATTGTTTCTTATGACAATTGTTTCAAGACAGTTGACTATTCAGATTAGAAGAAAAATGTAATCTGAGGTTGACTGAAACTCACTTATCTCCTTAATTAGATTGTTTATAGATCAAAACGGGTATCTATCCTTGACGTATGGAAGTTTATGTATGTATAAAACACGTTAGATATACAATTTGATCAAATTTTGTATCAAAATTCACTTAAAACCCCGCTTCTAAAGGGATTTGTAGGATTCAAATAGCTGCAGCTTGATTAATTAACTCCAAGAAACGCGCATGTGTTCTCTCCATAATTTCTATCCCGCAAAAGCATACCTATTCCAACTCATTAATAAATACCAAATCTCTATTACAATCTAAATTAGAATTATGAACACGTCAAGAACCAAAGTCGTTAAATTATTTATTACGACCCACGAATGTACCGCATCGAATCCTTAATTAAAGGTACAAAGTAATATAAGATTGAATAACAACTTTTTTAATCTTATGGTAATAGTTAAACTTTTTACTTGATCTACTCCTGAAGCACATCTTCAAATTATTCCAAATAAAACATGATGAGATAATAAAACATCTCCTCCCTAACCATCTATTATAAAACCCATCGACTCTTTGTCCTTCTATCTGTCTATGTATCTCTGTTCATTTACATACATATGACTTGAAAGCAACAGAAGAGATTTTGAAGATTTTTTTCTACTCAATAGTGAGAGGATCTTTCGAGGAAGTTTTTCGTGTATGAACCGTTAAATTATGACAAAAGAAACTAGAGAGTTTGAATGAAATCAATCAGAGAAAACATTTAATCACCACTTTCAAGTAGACGAAACCGAGGGTTGAAGTATGTACATATTCAAATAAAACACGACGAGATAACGAGGAGGCTCGTATAGAGTGTGATTATCACTTCCCTCCCCTTCGGTCGCTAATGACTGCTCACTCGTTAACTTTGAAGTAATTTAAGAAACTAAAAAACTAAATAAAAACTGATGTGGCCATATAATGAGGAGGTTCTATCAGTGAAACAATTTTAGTATATCTCAAATTTTTATTTGATACTCGTAAGCAATAAGTTTGAGTAGGTATAGTAATTTTTTTAATAACAATGGTTTTGATAGTTATCTATTAGTATAATTAGTTATCTTTATAAGAAGATTTTTAATGACCAAAATATATAAACACATGAAACACCTGAAATAATTAAAATATTATCTAATAGGTCTACTATCTATATAAAGTACCTACAGTGTAATACGGTAAGATTTATTTCAATTTATATTCCATAAATAAATATTTTTTTATATCAATTATTATTGGTATTCGGTGCAACTGCAAATCATACTTTTTTCATCCCCATCAATACGAAATGAGACCTGTGATTCAGTTAATTGTTCAACAACCCCTAAAATTCTTCACCCTCGAGTTTCTACCCCTACAACCAAATTATATTTACAGTTACACATTTCATAAAACTCTTATATCATGCCTTATTCCCTTAAAGAAAGATCGATACTCGACAAAATGTTGTTTACACGCGCAAGTATAACTTGGTTTTAAAATCTTAAATAGTGTGGGTGATGCAACAAGTGTTCAAGGTGACAAAAGGAGCGATTAGGGGTGATTTATACATGGACTTAATTTTCCATCCCCGCACTTTATCGTATTAGATTGTAACTGAAATTCCCACACTCGAAGTACAAAGGGGGATCGTTGTGATTTTTCACACAAAAAATAGTCTTTAGTAAAGAAGTAAATAGAAATGAAATAAGATAAAACAGAAATGCAGATATAGGTACAAAAATAAAATGTATTAAGTAATGTACAGTGTTTTCTTATCACGTACCTAATATTGCTAATTTTTCATGTCTATAATCAATAATCAATCAATCAATAAATAACCACATAATCAATCATAAAATTTATAGACGATAATTAATATAATTTGTAGTTATTTTTTTACAAAATCTTCCTTTATTTTTACAACAATTTCAGTAGAAAAATTTCATAACAAACATGAATAACGAATAAACTTCAGTGCAGGTGTTTAGTTTATAAAACATTATACTACTATCAGATGACAATTGATTACCAGACAAAGCTATCAACTTTACTATAAATAACAGAGATCATAAGATAAATAAAACAGATTCAAGTCCTGTAATATATACAATACCTATATATACATTGAATATACATAAATGCATGCACTGCACGTATTAACATATTATTATTATCCAATTCCAATTAATATTTTATAAATTTTATATTTTTTTAAAGATTTAAAAAATTATACAGTATTGCTATTAAGTCTGAAACAGATGCATGCATTACCCTGGTCCCATGAATTTCTATATTTGTGACATTATGTTTGAAAAGGAACCTTACTATCGGTTCTAGTTTCCAAATATTAAGACTATAATGAAATAACATATTTTTCGTACTGCTTAAGTCTAGATTACTAAACTGCCCCAAGGGTAAATATTGTTACTAAACATTCGAAAAAATTACGACTCGGAAATGATACTTAATTATTTTGGAAAAATACAAACTTTAATCAACCAGGAACATATTGTTACATTCTTTAGACTTCAGAGATTATTAAAAAGTAATAATAAAATGTAATTTCGTATTCCACACAGACACATGTACATTTTATGCGCCCTAAATATAAATTTTTTGCATTCCATGCAAAAGTTAGTTTTAATTTTTCATGACTTGGATGGACACAAAGCGTATATTTTTCGGAAATTTGGTTCTTGAATAATTGCCGCTTCAGGAACAGATTCAAATTACAGGATATCTTTTAAGAATTTTTTCCATATCTTGGCGCAATTTTGGTATATTATTTCTTTTTTAACATGGGGCTCCATCCGAAATTTTCAAAACGATATCGCACTTTCAATCACATTTTTTATTGTCTAAGTTGTCTTCTGGCTCACTCACCACCTCTTGGTATCACTCCCATTTTCATCGACAGTTTCCAATAACGGACTTATTTCATCTGACTGAAGGCCGCGAGACATCTAAAATAATTTACTAAATACTGACTAAAACAATACATAATTCTTCAAAATAAAAAATATTGTGAGCATGTCGTAGTCGGTAGTTTAATAAACACATAAGACGTAATCTGGTGTTTATATTAGCTTAAAAACTTTGTGAAATGTAGGGAAAACAAGAACACTTACTTTTATCAAAAACTGACATAAACACTTAAATTAACTGTCGTATTTTTTACGACGGCGCTTGCAAAAACAAAATACAAAACAGACACCGATCACAACGACACCACTTAGTACACAAACTGGACCAATCAGTACTATAGAAGGAGATAGTTCAGTATAGAATACTCTATAGTTCTATACTCCTTCAGTATAGAAGGAGCAAGGCCAACTATTAATTGTATGGCGTGGCGTAGGGGCAGCGCGAACTTTGTATTTCTAGATATCGTGATTTTGCTGTCGTAATTTTTAAGATAGTTTAATACTCCAGGGTTAATCTTAATAGAATAGATGCTAGAATATGTACAGAATCTTCAAACAACGAAATTATTAAATTTTTAAGCGATATCAATAAGTTCATACCTACATTAAAGCCCTTTGGTATCTGAGCCAAACTATAAGCTACATTTATCTATAAGAATATGTTTACAATTCATATATAGTTTACCAATATTAAACAAACCATGACTAACACAAAAAATACCATAAATCGAATTTGACCCCGCGCCCCTGCACCCTGTGCCAAGGTAACCGCGACAAGTGCAGCCACAAACAATGATGACAATGAGGGGAACAGCCCCAAGGCAAATCTCGACGCAATCCCACGGTGTGCGACACACTTGTCACGCCATGGGGGCACAATATCTTTTTCACTTTTTAACCATGACGCAAATCTTCGTCCACTATCTTTTGTCACAATTCTTTTGTTGTCGTGGTTCTTGCATCTTCTGCTGTGAGAACTGAACCTGCCTGGAATACGGTCCTGTATCAGAAAAAAATGTACTTAATGCAATTTGTTTGTGCCAAATTTGTTAGGGTTTTTTAATAAGGTAGAATTTGGACGATTAAAAAAGCCTAAATGATGAGACATTTATTTTCGCCCAGTTAAATATCCAAAATTTATAATCTACGTAGTCATTCAAATAAATTACTACTTAAGGATTAATCTACTATATAATACTACCCCCAATATCCTCCCACGCAATCCCTTAATTGGGATAATTGTCTAAAATTCAAAAATAAATTTTCAACCCCAACAAATCTCTCCTAATAATCTTAAAATGCCTCTAATAGACATTTAATTACAGCCCCGGTTGAGTTCCACTGACCCCTTTTACACTTGTTTACATCTTCATCCCTCCACCCCTCCACAAACGCGCTGAGCCATCTAAATGGAATGTTTAATTTCGATACCCCATACTATTTATTATATCAAAGCAGAACGGGAAAGATCACCCGCTTGCCATCTGTCGTCGTTCCGAATCTTGCAACGCCGAAAAAAAGCTCAATGTGCGAGCAACCCTGGGAACCTATGAGTGGAGAGCATTCCCACGAACAACCCCTCAATTTTCAATAACCAAATTAGCCTTTGCGTTACCCTATTTCGGATATGAGGGAATTGTGAATCTATTCATCTCGATAAAAAATATCGACGGTCCCATTCGTGTGTGAGGTGTTTTCATATGTCCATCCCCCTCGAATGCACGTGTTCAGCGGTCGTATGTTTAAACTCGCGTCGTATGTGTGCGCGCTGCTCTGATCGCAGCACCTGCCGGCGCGCGCGCACCCCATTGGCTGAGTAACCACTATCACCGCTACAGTGATTTCTTTTATACGTATTTTTTTTTGTAATACTCTCTTCGGGCATTGAGAAAAAAATGGATATTTTGTGCGTAGGTGGCATTTTTATGTTTAATTCTTTTTGTAAACAAAATGCTAATGAAGAACCGGTTGAATAATTCAAATGCTTGATCTGTGATAGGGTTACGTTACACATAAAATAATGTAAGAAAATTGTAGTCGCCAGATCTAAAATTTTTTATTCTCTTCTGAATTCGCAATTACCATAAATAAACTTGTAACATACTTAAATAACATTTATTTTAACTTAAATTATCTCTGTGTCCTCACTGTTAGATAGTAGGTCAACCACTAAAATACACACCTAGTTAATCCAAGTTAAGTAAGAACCCAAAATTCTAAAAGCTTTCTCTATCACTTTACGTTAATTCAAGTAGGTCAATGTCACAGGGCATGCGCCTGCGCAACAAAAAGAGGACTACTTTATTACGGAAGGGTAACATTGGAATTATAGCTAACCCTAAATCGCGACTTACTGACCCCTAGGGGGCCACGCGCCGATAACAATCGAATTGTCCCATGAATAAACTAGGGGTTGTGTGGCTAATGAGCAACATGTGTTATGTTTACCCACAGTCGAGCGTGTGGACGGCGCGTGGATGAGCTTCTCATTGCAACCCTTTGGTGCACTCATATATCACAATGTCGAAGTTATTGAATTACAATGTTAATCAATAAGAATATATTTCTAAATACTGAAACCGGCTTTGAAGTTATAGTTAATATATTTAAGAGGTTTTATTGTCGTTGTTGTTACTCTTTATTGTACTCACTTATAATGAATTGTTACAATAAGAGATTACAATATTACCGAAAATATAGAAGCGGACTAATTCCTAGAAGGAATCTCTGCAAAGTGAACTAGAATAACCGGGAGGAGTTATATCATTAAAAAGCAAGCTACGAGTACTCGCGTACGAGTAAAAAGCAAGCTACACACGCTAAAAAGTTTACAATAAATGCAATACTGACTTATTGTTACACTTAATATAAAGTAATCTAATTTAATGCCTATAAAAATTACTTGACAATTAATTATCAGAAGACAATAAGCCGATTATTTGTTGAGACGCATTAAATTTGACGCATTTTAGTGTCCTGCTTTTTGTCATCCTATAAAATCTTACCGTCATTAACACGCTACAATGTTAACAATCTTATTTGTTGTACCATAAAATCATGCACGAATTCATATGGGGTATCGAATAAAGCACTTGACTCACACATTGAAAGGGAGCTTTTGTGTCGGGGGCGGCGTAATGAGTATAAAAGCTCGACCGGCCCGAGCAGCCCCACATTCCCGCTTGCGATCTCACTTGCCATACACGTTCCTACGCTCTCCATAAACTTTCCAAAAATGTCGTACTACGCCAACAACGAGTACATTATCGCCACAAACAACTCGATGAACGAGAATAAATACAACACAGAGAAAGTGAAGAACAGTGGCATCAAGGCGCTGTTGAAGCCGCTAATGAAAATAATCAAAAAGACGACGAAGCGCGTTCCCGCCAAAACGGTCGACACGCGCTACGAGGACGAGCAGAACTTGAGCAACGAGTTGCTCGAGCGCAAAATCTACGAGGAGTTGGACATGTGCCAGCCCGGTGCCGCCTTTCTGGTCTGCAATCAGGACAGCACCTACGACCTCGTACCTGTTAACAAAAATGACTTCTTCGTACCAGTTCACTTCGCCCGCACTGATACCGGCACCTTCTTCTGGACCACCGTCTCCAAACACGAAGCTGACTTCGCAGCGGCGCACTGCTACACCGAGTGTCAGACCGCGGAGCAACAGTACCCAGTCTTTCAAGATCGCTGGGTGCAAGCCTAAAGAAGATTTCCAACAACAACCAGTGTCTTCCTTGAAACCAGTGCTGCTCCGTTGGTTTCTGCAACCGTCTGTGATGTTAGCTTTAGTAAATTCTACGTGCCATATAGGATTAGGTTAGCGTTAGCCTGCTCAATAATAGTGATACTCCTCAAAAGCTTTAAATGTATTTTCGAGTTTAGTGTTGTGATATTTTGAATTGTATAAATTGAATTTAGATGTAAGCGAGCTTATTGTGATCTTCCTAAACTGAGCTTTAATTATTGTAATTTATACTTAGATTCTAAGAAAGCTTTTTCGTTGAACAGTTAAAATAAACGGTAATGAAAAAAATTACTTCCTTTTACTTGAAATCCATATAGTTCCACACATACACACACAAAGCAAGAAATTCTTAATATAGTCAACAATTGTTAAGCAGTCGAAAAACAGTATAATTACAGTAGCAACAGAACAATACGAATAACAGTATTCAATACAAATAAGTCGAGACTAAATCTTTAAAGCCATAAAACTGAATGAGTTGCCTTCTCTGGGCATTTAAAAAGTGGTCGGACGAGATGGTAACTGTGGCGCGGGCGATGGCGCGAGCCACTATACTTATCTGGTGTATACTATACTTGCTGGACCGGCCTTACTTGGAGAAGCAACATTTTGTGCTCGCACGTGCAGGGCCGGAGGCCTTGCTACTGGATTTTTAATAGTCTCTTTTTACTCGCCGCTTGGTTTCTTGTTTTATACTTAGTTCAAGTTGATATGATGAAGTATTGATTAGATGTTTGCCTTAACATAATCGTTATTATGGTCGGTTATAATAAAATAATTTGCAAACTTGAGACTGGAAATGAAATCAATAAGTAATGGGACTTTTAATGAAATTTATTATACATAAATGATTTTTCAGTTTTGTAAATTATTTGAATTTTAAAATTTAATTGTTAATGGAGTGTATATTACAAAAACGAATTAATATACATGGTTGCAAAGCATCTGTAAACTCAAAGACAGTTATGAAATAGATTTGTAACCGCAACCAAATTTTAAACCTACGCAAATTCCAAACAGCATGCACAAACTCTAGTTATTTGTATCTAATCAAAGTTTACAATAACTCATTTCATTATTCCTAATATGCATTAACCTTTTCCCTAAGCCCGATCGATAAATACCACAGAGCATAAAACAACCTCGTTTTTATGATAAATACGAAGATCATCTTTAGAACCTTCGATCTTGATCGAAGTTTAGAACAGTGTCTCAGCTTATGTTTGTCGCTTTTTTTTCTGATGTTGGCACATGCCAATAACAGTAACGCATAACAGTAAGCACTAAAATAATAAAACTGTCGCCCATATTTCGACGACCGCTAAGTAAAATCAATATTGTATTCTGCTAATTGGTTACTTACGTTTAATTGTTGATTCGAAAACTTAGATAAAAAAGTCTGAAAAAAGTATTTGGAGGAAATAGTACTTAATATTATTTGACCATTCACTGATTGACCCAATAGGGTCAGTAATACAATTGAGAACAATTGATGGTCAAAGTTCATAAAACTTGATAAGCAACCACCAATCAACCAAAATATTTATTCAATATAAAAATCTAAAAATAAAATTTCGATATTTTACTGCCGATTCATGAACTGCCCGTAAGTATTGCTACCTTTTTTCTTTAAAAAATATCCAAAACAAGTATTTTTAAAATATTACTATTTAATTGTTTCACAAGTCAAAAGACGTTAGTTTCCAAGCATGTGTATTGCGTAAGTTAAAAACCACCACCCCCAGACAAGTTTCAACCTGTCGAGACACCTCGGACAAGTTGCGACTTGCATAAACTGCATATGCCTTAAATATAAAAAGAAAAAAATGAACCTTATTGTGCAAATCTACTATTCATAGTAAAGAATACAAAAGTCAGTAGTAATTCGTATTTTGCATAGGTAACAAAAGATCGATAACACAAAAAGTTTTTGTAAAATTTATCGTTGCACGTGCTGCATGCGAAAGCTTTCTTCTCGTAATATTGTCTATTGTCCTATAGATCAAATAATACTTATTATTGTGTCACTGTAAAATCCTATCTACGTACCTACTTCAAATAAATGGTTCAGTATAAACACTAGAAAAAACTGCAAAAAATTTGAACAACTCAAAAAAATAGTCTTTCCTATGAATTGAAAATATGCTGAAATTTATGCTATTGAAAAATTGGTGAAAAAAATTTAAAAGATAAGTGCTAATAGTTACAACATATTTTTCATAGAAAAATACTATAGTTTCTGGATACTACTTTTTGTATACTACTACTTGGATACTACTGTAACTGACTACAATAATAGTATTCTAATACGAGAAGAATTGGTAGAAATATTTGTGCGCATTAATAATATCATCGCGGCGTATTGCATTTATTTAGAAGAATTTATGTATTAAACTTACATAATTCACGTGCTTATTAATCATACATAACATAGATACGATTATATACTTCATGCTGAACAGTTCAATTCATTTATTTTCAAGAACAGGCAACAAATGTCCCATTATGTTCGATAGACGTGCAGAAATATGATAAATAGGTACTAAATGTCATGTTTTGTAAGGCATAATACGTGAACTCAACAGACGTTTGCTCAGTATTTAATATGTCAATACCATTTAATTAACAGATTAATTTATCAACGGATTATTGCACCAATAATTTTCGAGATAGATACTCGTAGATAGATAGATAAAACTCTTTATTGCACACCAAAACAAAACAAGACAGTAACAGTCATTGTAACATGAAATGCACAAGACGTAGTACAGTAAGTTAATGCTAAAAACTTTTCCATTTCATTATTATAACTTACATTATTACATAACATGGCAAAGACCCTGTTACAGTTCTAAAACACCATTCATTTAATTACACAACGAAAACTAGGTATTAAACAAATTATCCAGTTACAGCCAAAAACTGAATTTTATAGCCATAGATCCAATAAACAAACTAGAACTCTAATTTCGTGCTTCATGTTAAAGAATTCGTAGGAATTAGACTCTTTAAAGATATATTCCTAAAAATATTACACAATAACATCATCGCAATAATCAACCGTTCACATATCAATTAACGCGACGTTCAAGACATTCATTCGCATAGCGAAACCCAGAACCCGATATGCTAATTACCATGCCAATAAAATGTTACCGTCGCGCAATACCGCTAGCCAGTCGTCATAATTACGAACACAGATCTATAATACGTGGGTAGAGATAGCGGAGTAGTCCAGCATAATAATACCATACGCGGCGGATCCGTGAGAAATTTCGGCAGATGTACAATTCCTTCACGCGGTACGACGGAACGCTTATCTTTTTTTCCAGTTTAATAATAAGCGGTCGTATCGACGACGTTTCGAGTCTCGTTCGTGAGTCATCGGCGCATTGTTACCCTATGCACGTGTTCTGCTTCTGCTCGGGTTAGAAAAGGATTTTTTGCAACCCTTATTACGGATTCCGCAACTCTTGCAAAATTTGGGTTAATTTTTTCGAGTCCATATTCAAGACACGTGCAGTACAATGGTTATTTGGAGAAATTGTAATCAAAGGATGGACGACACACACGTGCAATGATTTCTCAACAGCTCATTGTAAACTTCTTGTTTGATGTTGGTTGATAAGTGTTCAGAAGGGACGATTTAATCGATAAAGGACTTAATTACGCTATTTCTCATGTAATCGGCGAAGAATTGGCCAAAATAAAACTCAAGCAAAATCTCTCGTGAGCTCACATCTTCGAAAAGTTTGTTATCTGCGCTTACATAATCCATTAAACGGATGGTATCTGTTCACTAGTGAATAAGTGTTCATTAGAGTTAAATTCCCCTTTAAAACCTATAAATAATATAATAATAATATTTTTTTTATTGATACAACAATGGGCCATATAATACATACAAAATTAAATTAAATATTACAGGAAAGAAGGGAAGGGACAATAGTAAAATTGTGTGTTGAGCTTACTTGAATATTAATGTTCAAGCGACACCAACATGCAAGCAAACCCAACGCCAATAATAGACTCCCATCGATCTGGAAGTCACTCCACATCTTTTTCTAATATTTGCTTGAAAACCATCTTCGAAATTATTAGAGAAGGTTCAAATTTTTTTTCTAATAAATATTACTACTATTAGATGCACAATAATTATTATGATCTATGGTTAATCGAAGACTGTATTCTGCAGCCGGATAATTAGTTTTCAATTACAATCAAATATCTATTATAGAAAAGGATGCACGAGTAAGATAGAAAGCAATTAGTACTACAGCGGGAGTATAACCTGCGGCCTGAAACGGGGTGCAATTACTGCTTTCATTATAACTTTACTAGGTACATTAGTTTAGTGAAAAACAGGTATTTATATGCTGCAACAACTATCGTTGGTAAGTTATGATGACGATAAGATGGTTATGACGACGGTTAGCTGTTAGAGCTAACTTATTTTCAACTGTGTTGAACTGTCACAGTTTAACACATTTGAAAATAAATAATTAAAGAGAAATCCGGGACATTTTGGCGGAAACTCGAGAAGTGAAGTTGTCGTTTATTACGAAGGAATCTGGACACTGGCAGAATGTGCTAATTGAACCACTGCCGTATATGAAGAAAAAAAATAACTGCAATATTTTTGACATAACGGTGTTGTCAATGTAAAAAAAATATAAGAAATAATTGAAAAACAAAACTTTTTACATATAAGCCGAAATAATATTTTCACTTTATATGTGAAAGACTCTAAAAGTAATTATTACAACTCGTTTACCGTGACAGTAACATTTTATTTCTATACCACAGTGATCTATACCACTGGCATCATTCATATACCTATTACCTACACAGTTTTGTCACAAGGAATTATAAAAATATTTTGTTTAATCGATTAAAATTTAGTTGTACAATTCATAACTTCTGTTAATAAAGAAATTTGTTTGCAATATTCTACAAAACAAACATTCTCAGAATATTTAAGTAATGCCATTTCAACAACAACGAGCCTTGTATAATTTGCATTGAGTAGAGATACTGGTTAAACAAGCTTGTTGAAGCGATAGCTATCTGTAATTCATTGTACAAACCACGTGTTAACGATTACAATTATTGTGTTACGATTATAGTAATTTATCTATTTGGGTATTGTTGAAAACTTGGAACCATGACATTAGACTGCAAATAGGCTGCATGAGTGTACCATGTCTACCATTCATCTACTAAACAAACTTGTACCTGATTTATGATGTTTAAGGGTAACTTTATTGGGTAACTATAGTTAAACATATGTAACTACACTACTTCATAACATTTGAATACAGCAGTCGATCAATAAACTCATGGTAGAAATTTTTAGTTCAAGATGTATCCGTTAGATACTGATTTTCATATATTATACAAATTATATAACTGAATTATCGAATACAGTTTATATAAAAGTCATAGTAAACAACTGTAATGAATCTCCAACTACAAACTAAGCTTT
Organism: Sesia apiformis; assembly: GCA_914767545.1. Taxonomy (NCBI): domain Eukaryota; kingdom Metazoa; phylum Arthropoda; class Insecta; order Lepidoptera; family Sesiidae; genus Sesia; species Sesia apiformis. The sequence continues at coordinate 5,980,264 of OU611963.1, forward strand.
TTAGAAACTCCAAAGTTTGTGTCGAGCTTTCGCACTATTACAAACTTTTTTCACTATTACTATGCCCTTTTGCGTTTACGACGAGTTATTAGGTTATTAACTTATTACGGACATTTTAAAGTTCATATTTGTTGTTCTAACAGAATGAACAGGTTTGTTCTACATCGTTAGATTTGCCGTTGACACTACCCAACCACTTATTGAATAAGTTTATAATGAGTTGCAAACGAGTTTCGTATTTGTACGAATTTTCTTTTTTCTCTAACATAATGAGTATAATGACATTAATGACACTACTGTGTGTTCATAAATCTGAAAGCTGATGACTGATGAAATCTTTCTTATTTTGCTTTGTTAACCATAAGCATGCGAATAGTAAACACGTCCTTCACAAATCATAGATAACAAACAGTTGTAACAATAACACGCACCTGTTTAATGGTGCTCGCACACACGAAGGTGATATCATCGCGTTTGCACAGATGATCGCAAACAAAAGTTGATTGTTGCCGCGTAACGAACTTACGTCAAAGCGGTGAGCTGGCGCGAGCGCGGTTAAGGTGCGGATTTTAATTAACTAATTATCATTTGATGTTATCTTATTATTAAGTTAGTATAAAATTTTCTGCTATCATATCTACTAAGTAGTGGTATAATTGAACGGATCAATTTAATTAGTGGGAAAGTAGGAAGATATCGCACCGTTTATTGTCAACATGATCTACTTTAGATTACCTACGGTACTAGGCTTCTGGGATTTTTTAACTCTCATAAGTTTTGAAATAATGACAAAACATCCTAATAGTTAGATTTGTTTCAAAAAGGACACTTCCTCCTTCTTCGGCATTTGTCGGATCTCCTTTGCCAATTTTATATTGGCAATTAATTAATATTTGGCAATTTTTTCATTGGTGTTTCTTATTTATTGTTATTATGATTAATAAGGCAAATAATATTAGAATAAGACAAATTATACATTTAAACCTAGATTTTAAATAATATATAAAATATATGTCAGAAAAGGAAAACGTTAATTATGAACTACCCAAAAATTAATAATGTACATGGCAAAAGAATGTGGCAATTTGGCAATACATGTTACCTGATTTGGACAATGAACTGCAAGCTGTAGGGAAAATATATGAAAGACGACTAAATAAAAGTTTTATTAAAAAAACATTTTTAAAAATAAGTGAAACAGAAAGTTATATACAGAAAGGCTTCGGTACTACTGTTAAACCCTCGAGGTATTTGTAACACCCATATAAATTAAAAAAAGGATATTTTTCCATTGTTAATATTTTTCCTTCTTGTAGTAATTTAGACCTTATGGTCTAAATTTGCAACCGACAACGATGCGTCAATATATATTTTAATATCTCTAAGTATTTTACATTTCAAAGAAAAATATGTTGTTTTTAGACAGAATAGATAGGAAGCCATGAGTAGTTCTTAATTTCAAGAAAAGATAACATTTGAAAAGCCTACCCCTTAAATATTAAACAAACGAAACTATGAGTCACATAAGTAAAGTTGTTGACATTCAGCGATTGTAATAAAATAACATACACTTTTAATGTTACAAATAATTATAACGATAATAATACGTTTCAGAGAAATTGCGAGCCAAACATACTTACGCGGTATTTTCTGTTTCAAGTTGGCTAAAATTCTGTAGATTGATTCAATGTGATTTATTAGATACTCAAAAACACCTTGAATTATATTAATTACATATGCCACAAATTATTCAAGAAATTATAGTATACTTAATACTAAATGAAAACATGATTAATAACTGTTTTATAGACACTTTAATGTTATATGTATATTTAAAATTGTATATAGGTTGACGTAAATGCCGGTGATATATTAGGGGCCTTACCTATTAAATTTGTTCATAGTGGCCACTTTGAACTTAGTTATTTGCCTTTGGCTTGGAATTCCAAATTCAAATTAATTTCAATTTAAAGCTATAACATTCTTTTTCAAACTCAGTTATTCATGTTTTTCTGTCAAACGACTTTTTGCTTAGATGTCGTTGTGTTTGCGATCATGGAAAAGTTAAAATTTAGTGTTATTTTCGAATATGAGTTCCGTCGTGGCAGTAAAGCAGCACAGACGCCACGCAATATGAACGGTGTGTACAAACCAAACACCCCAAACCAACGCACAGTGCGCTTTTGGTTTGATCGGTTCTGTTCTGGAAAGAACAAGCCCGTGGACAACCGGAGACTAAAGTCGATAATGAGGAATTGAAAGCAATAGTGGAAGCGGATTCATCTCAAACCGCGTCTGAGTTAGCAGCAGCCTTAGGCGTAAGTGACAAAACGATATTGATTCATTTATCTCAAATCGGTAAAGTGGGTACCGTATGAGCTTAATGAAACACAACACAGCTGCAAACACGTGTCGAAGCTTACCTTAGTTTGCTGAGCCGGCACAAAAATGTGGGGATTCTAAATCGCACTGTCACTTGTATTGAGAAGTGAATCCTGTGTGATAATCGTAAACGTTCATCGCAATGGTTGAGACACAGTCAAAACAATGTCCCAAATGTAATCTGAATCAAAAGAAGCTCATGGTGACTGTATGGTGGTCCTGTGCCGGTATTATCCACTACAGCTACTTAAGATCGGGCACCACAATTAATGCAGATGTGTACTGTGAAGAACTGCAAACGATGATGGAGAAGTTAGTTATCAAACAAACGAGTTTGGTCAATCACTCTACTCCACTCCACTGCTTCTCCATGATAACGCTCGCCCATACACTGCACGACAGACAGTCGCAAAGTTACAGGAGCTTCGACTGGAAACTCTCCGTCGCCCACCGTACTCGCGAGACCTTGTCGGATTTCTATTTTTTTCGGAATTAGGATAACTTTTTACAGGGGAAAGAATTCAGCTCCGATGAGGCAGTGAAAAACGCCTTCAGAGAATTCATCGATTCCCGTCCCCGTGAGCTCAATAGCAGAGGCATCAATAGCAATAGCAATAGATAATAATGGACAATACTTCGATTAATTAAATATATAATTAACATACAAAAAAATATTTGAATTTTTCTATATAAAACGGCAACCTAATAGAAGTAAAATAAAAGTAAGGATAAGACAAAATATATCTCAATTTTAAATATTGCAGTTGATTTATTATAGTTGAGTTGCATTTATTTCATAGTTTAAATAACTTTTCACGACACACATTTCACAGTTTTCACAATTACTAAAATGTTAGAAACATCACATACACTAAATCCTCAAACACACTTATATTAATTCTTATATATACACAACAAAATTGCTAACTACGACTACATCAACATCATAGATAAACTAAAGACAAAGAAATACAGCATTGCGCCACATTCTTTCAGAACGTATCACCAAAACTTAATACCTAACTACTCAGTTTCTATCACCACACGAAATTATAACAAATGAATCTTAATATTCATTTTCAAAATACGCACAAGTAATCCCCAGTACTTCCTGGATGGTGACGCAAGAATAACTGATCTTTGAAACTTACAACCATCAAAATTTATACAAGATTCACCCTTGGATTACTTGCGAATTCTCTTTCCCACGACCCTATGACCTGCAAAGACGTAATACTCTTTATTGTCTTCACAATACTTCCTGCTCCCCTTATCTATTTTTTGTATGTACATATGTGAAGTTTCCTGAATTTAGTGTGGTGAAACGCCGGCAGATGGCAGGCCAATAAGCAGAATTTATTTCTAGAAACTAAATATTTAAAGAAAATAAACATTCAATAATTTAGAAATTTTCTTTAACAAATATTCTGGAGAAAATGTACACTCTAAAAATTATCTTTAAGAGCGTACGTTGATATTTACAAATTGTTCTAACAATACGATAATAATTTCATTCGTAACAATGTTAGCTATTGGTATACTAGTAAAAAATATTTGTTAACATTTAAACATTATACATCTTAATTCATGTAATTAAAATTTTATTTTCGAATATCACGCATGAGTAAACAAAACAAGTGGCGCTATATCCCTCACACAGACACTGCCCATTATGATACAACTACTCTAACAATACGATAATAGCGCATTGTTTCCATTCATAATAAGGTTGACTAGGATCAAAATTATTGTTTATTATTTAAAAACATCTTAGTTCATCTCAATATTGGTAAGGTTTGTATAAAACGAGTATAAACAATAGTGCGTGGCACCACTCGCCTTACGCACACGTTTCAATTATACTTTAACAATACGATAATAGCGCATTGTTTCTATTAACAACTAAATAGACATGGGATATATTACTTAGAATTATTGTTCGTTAAATACAAGCACATCCGAAGATTTAAATAGTTGAGTACATCCAACATATTTACGTTATCTACTTTTATCATCTTATAGCAAACTAAAAATCTCTATGTTAGTATTCACGTGTTTTCATTAATACCTATAATACAAAATGAACATTGATTTCATTACCACCTTATTTATAAAGGCTGAGCTTCCGAACGTGAGAATACATATAACTTTTATTCGCATTATATAGTCTCCTTTTGTGTTATGAAGATAGAAAATAACTCTATATTTAGACCCGTCATAGAGTGATTTTTGCACATTTCAAAACGCAGCCTAAGTGACAAAAAAAATACTATAATATCTACTCATCACTACTCATCGTTTTAAAACTTGTTTTAGCTTACATGATTACCTGATGTGCATAAAGAAATCAAGTCGATGGGTCGAAGGAAATTTTCAAATCAAAACCGACCGTTATGACGAAGAAGAAATTAATTATCTATTTGCGAATTTAAGATTTTACCTAAAAGTAATTTTAAATACAAGACTATTTGTATATAACATAAAAAAACAACTTTTTAACATTGTAATTGGCAATCATGACACGGTCGCATATTAGCAATGTATACTGAGGCTTGTCCCGGCAGAACGGCCGGTGTTCTGAGCCGTGGGAACATTGACAGTTGCTGGCATTGCGCGCGCCACCTGCCCCCTACTAAAAAACACCATTCGAAATACGAATTTGGAACTATTTGACCTTGGCAGTTAGGTTTTTTATCGTATCCACTTTTTATTGACGTTATTTTGTAACGCAATATGCAGATCTTACTTTTATGGTGTGGTAGGTATTATTATAAATATTTTGTACATTACATCCGGCAATACAACATTGACAGACATCAAAAATTTATAATTTCGCAATTAGTTAAGATCACATTTTAAATCGTATAATCTTGAAATAGCTTATTGCGTTCTCTAATTTTTAAATATCTTACAATTGGTTTAAATTACTAATATTTATCTAAATAGGTATGTATTATTTAATAATATTTAGATTCCTATAATTAAGCCTCTACAGGAAGGACGTCGTAAGCGACAAATTGCACAGACCATAATAACGCTTTATTTTTCTTAGAATCTTCTATTTGCAATTTCTTAATAAATAGGGCCGATGTAATTAATACCCTTAAAACAGTTTATTTCATTTAATGCTCATATTATGTTGCGCATACCCGCGACTATACAAATAGAGCACACTAACATCTACGATAACAGTCCATCATCTTTATCACCAAGACTAAAAGACACTAAAAGCCCGTAAACGTCTCGACGTGTACCGGTTTCCTTATCTCTCTTTACGGGAGAACAACGTCCCATAGATCCGCTAAGTCCGAGCATTTTTTGTGCACGCGTCACCGGTGTTCACGCGTACTCAGCTCGCGCCATATGTCGCGTGCACCGTGGGAACGGATCTCGGAATAAACGCAATGTGTGCTCTTCAACTGTCGCCGCTGTATATTCAACTCAATCTATGGCAACTCGTTCCAAATATGAATTCAAACCCCTCAGTATTTGGCTCCATTTTTAAATCTTTCTCGAACAAAAGCGAAAGCCACGGAATAATAACCGCTATGTCTTGTGCATTTGATTTATATTTGAAAGCGAGGACTTAATAAGTGCTATGCACATGCTCTCGTTTGTGTATTATGGTTACGCTAAGTGCGCGTGAAAACTTTGTTTATTACAATGAAGTGTTTGTTTTTAATCATTTTGTGTACGTAACTAAATTAGTTTCAACTTGTTCCGTGAGAATGTTTTAAAAAAAGGCACATTTGTTTCAATAGCTCAGAATATGATTTTTTTTTATTATAAACACGTTGTTTTGTTTGACTTACTCTTGACTTCAATATCAATTTATAACGTCCCACTGCAGGGTTTCGGGTCATAATGCGTCATTCGGTCATTTGACCCAATGCGGATTATACATGCCCCAGATATTTTTTAAATTCTTAAGCACGCGGGACACCTCAAGAAGTTTTTCTACACCGCTGAGCTAGTGACATTTAAAAAATCCGTGCTCAAGTAGAAATTCAATAGTACAGACCGGGATTCGAACTTATTTATTCCCATCGTCCACGGTGGCCCATCCCCGCTCACGACTTCACGGATATAAGTCAAAAATAGATTTTGTCTGTACTTAGTTATCGTCAAATCAAGCTCTAAATCCTTGTCAGTTTGTATTAAGATTCAGTTGCATCTAGTTATTTTTTTCATATATGGCAATGGTGCAATTAGCACATTCTGCCAATGTCAAGTTTTTCTTCGTAATTAACAATTTCAAACTCTAAAACGTATGCTGTCAATATAACTTTTAAACTATCGCGTTTTGTATACATTTTATATTCTAAATCTGGTCTGAACTCGTATTATAAAGGTATTTGTTTACCTTTTATTCCTACTCAACGTGAATAAGCCCATTCCTTTTTATTCCTAATGTGAAGATCATATAAGGTAAACAAATATCTTTATTTTCCGCGTTCAGACCAGATTTAGAATATAAAAAGTATGCTGTTAATGTCCAGTCCCGTCGCGATAAGTTAGGAGTCACTCAATAGAGTGGAGAGGACTCCTTGGAAGCACACGAAAAATGCAACCTTATGCTTTTATTTGTTTAACACAAACATTACGCACAAAAAAACACTTTGAAATTTGATGAACTATCATGATAAACCACAAAACGCACAAATATACATTTTTTATAATAAATTAAACAAAAACTAATTTTCACTTCTTGATTTCCCGCCATATAGTCTTGGGTTAAGTTACTGAGAGGAATATTTGAAATATTATAATAAAAAGATTTTAATAAACAGGTTGGGTATAATAAAAGGTTCTGTAAAAAACCGTCGACCTAATTTTCAATTTAATCGAAGAAGAATTAATTTTATTTATAGATTCATTTAAAATATACTTTCGACTTTTAGGTAATGACATTATTTCTAAATGTTTGTTTCGAGTAAAACAGATAACGAAACATTAAAAGGATAAATTAAAAGGATCGTCATAATTAATTTAAATAAAAAAATGGGATACCTGTATATTTTATTTATATAATAAATCTAGTCCAATTTTGGCTTTCTTCTTCGTTTAAAGTACAAAATTATTACTGACAAGCAATATTAGTGTTACTGTCATAAAATACAATAAAGTTCGTTTTGGTACAAAATCAAGTATCAAAGATCTCTGCTAGGTACCAAATTTCATAAAACGATACTGCGGAGAGGGCGTTCTAAAATACGTCCCTTCTTCAGTCGTCACACTAATATCGTCTTTGTAAAAACAGCAAAAAAAATATAATAAGATCGAGGGGAACCGAGCAACTGGCGCGAGCGATCGTGGGAACGCGACGAGCAAATAAATATAGAACGCCTTAGAAAAGGTGCGATTCCGCTTTTTTTTCTTCAATACGTTTTTATCTCTAATGACAACCCATACTGGTGAGTGGATTTTGAAATTGGAAGCCTCGGAATTCTGTTTTGTGGATATTCGAAATGTGTTTACGGAATCGATGTGTCTGCATAATTTTATAATGTACGGTATGTATTATTATTTGAAAATGATATCTTAGTATTTGATACATTGGATGTATGTATATAAACCTATGTATATAAAGTATATATAATGTATATAAAGATGTATGTATGTATATACCGTACATTATAAAATTATGCAGACACATATATTTACAAAAATACAAAAATCTGTTAACAATAATTATAATATTATATTTATTATAATTATAACAATAATTATAATGAGGTTCTAGTACAATAATTATAATATGTGCATCATCTTTATTGTGAAACTTTGGTTCTTGTGATCGCCGCCCAAAAGTTACCTGGAAGAGATCGCTTTAGCGATAAGGTCTATTATACCTATTCATTTAAACTTTAGTGTCGCTTTCACTGTTTTCGTTTGGAGTGCAATATAGCATATCTACTTAATAACTTACTCACTTAATGGAGTTTTAAATTTTATGATTCAATTCCTTCCAAATTCAACTGTTTTATCTTGTAAAAACCAACCTTCTACAAAAAGTCTTATTTCATCCTTATCTGCGATTGTGTGAGAATCTTAATTTAGCTTAATCTTAATTAAGCACAAGGATAAACAATCACTTACAATCAACTGCCACCGTCTGTGTACTCATATATTTCTTTATAAAATACCATACCATCAGCCTATGTCTCTGCGCTACTGGACCCAAAGACTTGCCAGTTGCCACCACACGCGACCTTCGGCTCTACAAGTCGTCACGCGTCGGTTCAACTGGCCGGAGGGCGTCCCACACTGCGTTTCCCTATACGTGACCTCCATTCGAGGACTCGTCTGCCCCATTAGTTATCGGTACAGAAAATGGTGAGCAATAATTAACTATTAATGAGACAGCGCGCAATACTGATCACGAAACACCAATACCGATCTCCCATAACATTCACTAACAATATAATATGAATCAATTTACTTTTTCTATTCCACACTTAACCCTAGAATCGCTGTGCATCTGCCGTTACAAAAGAAACCCTCGCATTATTACGGCACGTATTTTTTCTTGACCTCGATCGGCCTTTATGCCCATAGGGCGAACCGTGGGAACGGTCTTGCACAATCACCCGCTTCCTTGGCCATATGCGACAGAAAAAAGTGCAATTATTTATTCCCCCTCGAAGAAAAGGGGAGTTGTGAGAACGTGACCTAACAATGCGCTTCCTGACTTACGATACACAATCTCAAAGAGGCGCGACATAATTTTGATCCTTACTGTCATAAACCAAGATGCTAGATTTCGATAGCGTGGTCAGAAGCGTTCGATGTTTTACAAAATATTCTTAAATAGTTACTTTTGATTCGATCAGTAACTGAAATACGACTTTGTGTTACAATAAACTAAATCTTCTTTCATTCTTTGAAATATTTACTTAGGTCGTTTTGACCAGGTTTCGGAGTGGTTTCTTCAATATAGATTAGAGTATGTTGAATAGCATTACGCGTGACCTTTACACAGTCGATTGTACGAAAATGATAATCGATCTCGCTCCGTTAACCATTCGATTCTTTTGAGAATTTCTCGCGCACACGTCTTGGGGAGCGATATCATTGTTATGATAACACTTCTTTTTTCTCTTTGCCTCGATTGTTCGTGATTTACGACCAGAAAATTATATAGTTATTATTTTTACGACGTGGTGTGTGTTATGCCAGTAGAGATAGCCACGTACTTATTTGTATAAGAGTATGTGAAAGTATGTTGAGCGACTCGGAAATCTGAAACCATCAAACTGAAAGTGTCGAAGATTATCAATACTAATACAGGTATGTGTACTACATAAACAAATAACGGCACTGGATGATTGATAATGATGATATATCGACGCTCCCGGAGAATAAAATCGAATAGTGCTGTGACGATAATTTTAATGTTTTTGCATTTCAGTTTCTACTAGTCTAAATACGCCCACTGATTTTTTTTAGTTTTCCACAAATATTGACTTTTATTCATCGGAAATCATAAAGCAAATTGTATACAAGAAAAAGAATGTACCTAATGATTTATTGTCAATATTATCATACAATAAATATGGTCTCTAATTCAGTATTGCGCATTAACAATAATTTTGTTGTAAAAATAATTTTACAAATACCCGTTAACAAATCATTTAAATAGAAGTCGTTTACGGGAACATGTTATTAATTTTATTGTATAGTAGCTGTGTGTTACGATTTTAAATCATAATAAGTTAATATCAGAATATACTTACTTGTTAAATCATAACACGCAAAAAATTAGAGCAAAAAGTTCTTCTTTTCAGCCCTTGGACGTCCACTGCTGGACATAGGCCTCCCCATTGTCCGCCATTTAGACCTGTCGGCAGCGACCTGCATCCAGCGGGTGCCCGCAACCTTTATGAGGTCGTCTGTCCATCTAGCAGATGGACGTCCTCGGCTTCGTACTTGAATAAAATGACGCCCATTTATTACAACAGTAGTTTAATAGTTAAAATACTACAATACTGTTTGTTTTTGATTATTTAGAATAATAAAATGGTTATAACAAATTACGTCAAACGCGGATACTCGTACGAATACTTTCTGTAATATATATTTCTGTTAATAACTTAAAAACAAAATTTTCAATAATTGTGAATTTTCATTGTGATATAATAAAAAAAAAAAACATTGTTTACTGCACCTACAATATGTTGATAACTCCTTCTACATCACGAGATAAATAGTTTGTGATAAATTGAAAAATTGTTTTCCATTTCTTCTATAAAATTTTCTTTTGGCTATTACGATTTTGTTCCTCGGGGGCCACGAATTTTGTATGCATTAAGAAATAATAACCGTATTGAAGTATTAATATGCAGTTAGTAGTCTAAAAATATCTACAAAATAAATGTACTAGTAATTAGTTTATTTAAATAAACGTTTATTTTGCTAATAACCATAGATCATCGTTATACTTTATATTTTTTATAGAAAGTAGGTGGCAGACGCGCAGACAGTCTTCCTAGTGGTAAGAGGATACTGTCGCCCATGAACATTGCGTTGGCATGGTCTCGAATGCGATGCCTGCCTTTATAAAGTAAATGAAGATATTATAGAAACCTTTATTGTACTCGTCATAATAATGTAGGTACGTAGTCATGTAATAAGACTCACAAGTAGTATATTAAACTATAAATAGCTAAAAGTCATAATATTTCATGAACATGAATCACGTCTGACGTGACGTGACACACCGCAATGCGGCCATTCGACGCCGCCGGCGACGAATACTCAGCACGGGTAACGATCGCACGCGCTTCTGACACACGCAGTACCAACTCACAGTTGTGCGCGTGTTGTGCGCACATCAACTTGACGTTCTTGGCTCAATGTGATAAGCTCAACTTGGGAACACTTCCTACTTTTAAATTCTCGTGATTGTGGAGTAAGACTCGATATCGACCTATACCTCCCATTGCAAGCCACAGGTCTCCCCTGGCAAATCGTCAGAGGGTTTCACGCTATAATCCATAACGTGGGCCCATTGCGGTCCGAATCTACCAATTAGCTCCAGATTTATTTTAATTCTCGTGCATGCGGGTTTACTCACGATGTGGTCCTTCACTGCCGAGCTAGTGATAACTTTAAAAATTCGTACCTTTGGCACAGATAGAATAGATACCCCTGGACTATCTATGACTACCTACTCTTTGTATGTAGTAGGTACGTCAATAAGCAATGTAAGTATGGTAATAAGCGACTCAGGCAACTAATCAGTTTAAATTAAAACACAACTGCTACCTACATAAAATTAACTATATAAATAACTTTTGTACAATTAACACACATAAAACAAATTACATTCCCAATCGACCCATAAATGATTGCTTCTTTTTCATATAACCTGTCTGTGGAAAATGTTGTGAATTTCAAGACATTTATATTCACTCTTTATATCACTAGTATTCACGATTATATCTAGCACTTTATTTGAAGTTTAGAAACATAATAATCGTTATCAAACAACATTTTTATAATGTCAGTTAATTATGTTCAAAACTATAAACTTTCTGTAAAACTGAACATGTAAATACATGAATCATAATCTACGGTTTACCGTTGAGCGCCACAATTCATACGCATAAACACGGCATCCCAGAAAACATACTGTATATTGAGTACTACATTTGTAATTATAACTACATACCATCTTTAACATACTCACAACATCTTTTACATACTTTAGCTAATTTTTTTTTAAAACGAATTTATAAATATCCTCAACTAAATTATTATACGTTAATAAATACAAAAGTAAAAATACAAAAATATTTCTAAGTTGAAAATATTATAATATTTTCAGCTTAGAAATATTTTCAGCACTTAATTTGACATAAAGCATGCGGTTATCGGTTATATCGGAGCATGCACGGCACAAGTAGTGGTCGCACGCGCCTCTCTATATACAATATACGCATGCAAATACAGTAGTGTTTACAAACTTTATTACTAGTTATTTAACTTTTAATTAAACAATTTTAAATGAGTAAAGAAACAATAATGGAACTATTGCATCATATTCAGCCCATTGGAGGTAAAGTAAGCATGCGGTTATCGGTATCGTCACGAACGCAAGCTCGGCACGAAAGGGCTCGCATTTGGCTCGCATATTGGCGGTCGCACGCGCTACTCTATCACGGTCGTACTAGCACGTACAGTCGCGTTTACATAATTACAACAATTTCACAGAGATATTTTATAAAAAAAAACAGAATAACACTAGAGGTAGTTAGTGTCAGTATTTATTTGGTTTTATGGTTAAGTGTAAGTTTTTCTTGTTTTCCAACGCTGCTCTAATGTATACATGATAATTAATTTTTCTGCATAAATAGGTACATTTAAGATTCAGTGATACATATTTATTCGTTGATATTCCTCTATTTATCTATCCCCATGGGCGTAGCCACGGTGGGGCAGGTTGGAGCGCTTGCTCCCCCTTGGCATAGGGAGAATAAGTAACAGCTTTTCTGCATTACACTACGTCTATTTAAATGATAAGAAAATTGTTTGCTTTGCTCCACCCTGGATAAAATTATTTACTTTTACTCCGCCCTGGATAAATTCTTGACTACGTCCTTGCCAATCCCCTTTTACATCCGACGATGTAAGTATACGACCCGCTTCTAGTCAGCTCGTGACCATAGTTAGTGTAACACAATCGATAAACTAAGACACACATAGGTACGCGTTAAGATGTAGGTATACATGTACAATGTAGGTATACATATAAGAGAAATGTCCCGACTGACTGACTGATCAACGCCGAGCGGAAACATGAAGCCGAAACCTCTGAAGCTAGAAACATGAAATTTAAACAGTAGTTTCCTTTTATAACAGAAGATCTAATTAAGATTTAAATTATTAACTTGGTATGATTATTCTACAATAAAATTAAATTAAATCTGCAATTAAATCCACGCGGACGAAGCGGCAGGCAACAGCTAGTGCATAAATATAAGTGTTTAACAATAATCATAAATATAAGTGTGCATAAATACAAGCATTATTTATTTATTCTCAGCCAAAGTAATTTCTGTATTTTATCTATCATAAAATGACTTAGAGCTCTAAGCTATAAATGTTGTAGACATAAACTAATTTACAAATACTCGCTAACAACTCCATAAAGAGAAGTCTGGTTCACTATTCATCGGTCTGGTTGTAAGATTATGAGCAAGCAATCGTCTTAAATGGTTTAATTTAATAGCAATCCCAAGCGAACGTGACTTGATGAGTATGGTTCGGCACGAGCGAATGTAGGCTGTACTCGCAACTAGATAGCGGTATAGGCAAACACCTAGATAATTAATATGAAGCTATGTAAGCTTCGGTTATAGCATTTTTTTATAGAAAAAAGGCGGCAGACGAGCATACAGTCCACCTGGTGGTAAGCGGATACCGCAGCCCATGGACATCCGCGCTACATGCCAACTTCAGTGCAGAATGACAAATGATGGCACGCTCCAGGATGCGCTGCCTATTTTTGAGGATTAAGGAATGGATTGGGACAAAGGGTTGGGAAATGGCGACGGATAGCATAGGATGGAATGGGAATGGGCTCTGGCATATCTCACTCACTACCGAAACACATACGTTTAATTAAAAAATATTATTCAAAGGTTTTTTTTTTATTTAACTAGGTTTATTGCACGTTAACAGAGAAGGCGGCAGCTTAATGCCTTAAGGCACTCTCCACCAGCTAACATTATTCAAGAGATTGGGAGGTGCAATGACCGGAGGCCAGTGTTGCTTAAACCTCCCTGGTAAAATCTTCTTTGGTTACTAAGGGAGACGTACCATTCTAAAGCGTTCCGGAAAGTGCCTCTTGCACGAAGATCATTCATTTCACGATTATATTATACCTCTAGCTACATGAACCTATTAGACATCTCCTCGTCTGGCAGACGATGACTTTACGATACTAATTACGATACTAAAACGAATACTAATTACGATACAAACAGCACGTAAGTGCATTACTCAACCAGTCTAAGAAAGAGGTTCCATTTCCGTCACTTTCATTGCTTCAAATAGCGTTTTGCAATTGGAACGTGCTGTGCGGGCACTTTATTTCATTGGCACGAGTGTCCGGAGTGCGCCAGAGTCGGATCACGCGCAGCGGACGGCGGGGCGCGCGGGGCGCGGCCCGAGCCGAACCGTGGGAACGCTCTGCCTTTAACGCGGCGCACGTGCTCGAAACGCTACCAACAACCGCCGCGAGACTAAGCGGGACAGCGAAAGAGAACAACACGAACAAGACAAGGACCCAAAACGAAAGGAAAAAATAACACGACAATAAAATAACGACAACCAACAATAATTTGTGAGCGTTCGAAATCTTGAGCGTGAAAGGGACAGAGGCGAGATCGTTTTATTTATTTGAAAGTAAGAATAAAATTGTAATGGAGATGTTGATTTATCGGAGGTGTTGCGGGTGAGGCTTGTTGCTACTGTATTTAAGTGCCATTTGTTATTTTGCAATTGCAGCCAATGGCGCTTGCATTGAAATAAATTTAAAAGAACATATACATATTATACAAGTCAACTCGTACATTTTACTGCAATATTCAGTGCAATAAAAGCAGGCTTCCACGTCGCACGTGATTTATTGACAGTGACATTCAACTAATATTCCTGACATAATTTCTATGTGTAATCACTAATCACTAATCACATCACTCGCA
Source organism: Sesia apiformis (assembly GCA_914767545.1). Classification (NCBI taxonomy): domain Eukaryota; kingdom Metazoa; phylum Arthropoda; class Insecta; order Lepidoptera; family Sesiidae; genus Sesia; species Sesia apiformis. The sequence goes on from OU611963.1 coordinate 5,995,356, forward strand.
CAGATTTTGGTCCTTTGAGCCGGATTTGAACCCGCCACTTTTTGATTTAAATCTCATGCAAGTACATGCTATAGTTGAATCTGTAGAGTGACTTTCATGGTGTGATGAGCAAGGCATAAACAAGGAAGCTAAAACAAAAAAATATCTCCTTCGACGACCTTTGGCACAACATGTGGGCATATGCAAAGGGCATGTGGCGAATCTCAGCGAAGGTATCGACTGTCGCCGGTTCGGGTTGCTTGCGTGCACATTTGGCGGCCACACTGGCTCGGCCGAGGTGACCAAATGTTGCAAAATCAATTACATTGACGTATTAGGTCCAGTGAGCCGTGAAGCCGCTTCATCCTGTGACGTGATTCATGGCGTACCTTTTAGAAAAAGCCACGAATCAACTGACTTTAAAAACTATACAAAATCTAAGAGATTACATTATTATGACATTATATTTAATAGGTTAAATACATGTAATGTCGTAGTAACTTAAAACACCATAATGTTTATATGTGCTGCTTCGTATTGGAGAAAAACTTTATTCTCTCCTTCATTTTTGGTGGTTGTATAGGTTTCATCTAGAAAGGCCTATTTCCTCCCTTCGATCATCAAGTTTGCCATGTGGTGTCGGCTGGCTTTAGATTATAGCACCACTGCATATCTTTTCATGGGTGTTGTAAGATGCGACTAAGGGATAACGAACACGAAAGGGATAGCTTGGCTACGACAAGCCCTGAGGAACTACACCACCTCTAAAGAGAGGACTGGCCGAGCCGCTTGGCAAGCGCGAGCGTGCCACTTAAAGGTCCATTATTGGTGACTTTGCGATAATATTTTCTTAGGTTTTCGCGATTACTATACATAGCAATTAAACAACTTTGAACGGTTTAAATCGCTTATATTTAACATTATTTATATCCCGACGTTTCGAACACTTTGCAGTGGACGTGGTCACGGGGTGACACGGGGAGTCACCCCGTGACTTTGCGATAGTTTAATTATGTACATTCATGTTATTAGCAAAATTGCGCAACAGGTCTGTAATAATAAAAGAACTTATAACTTTATTCTTCTTTTTTATTCAACAAGTTATCATGTTTATAACCACTCAGTATAAACCAGTCTGACCTACCTTGTCAAATTGTCATTTTCAATCTCATACTTAATAAATATTCTAAAAACCACCCTCGAAGCAAACAAAGTGTTGGATGACGTAACAAAATTGACGTGTTCTTGTTAAAATCAATGAAATACGATCATCCCATCCGGTCTTCAACCCGATTTAATAGACTGACCTACACGACGTACCTACATGGTAGACAGTGCACGTAAAGCAGAAAATGACCACAACGCAAACTTTCGACAATCAAAAATATATCGTAAGTACTTAACGTAAGATATATTTTGAGTGATACGATGGTATTCATTGCAACGAAAAACACATCGTTGAAAACACGGGATGAGCAATTTTTATTGTTAATCCAACTATAGAACCGTTCATTGGGTTGAACGAAACCAAATTGCGAACATCCGGGGTGTCTATTGACGTACCGGCTACTTCAATAAAATCTCTTGAACTATTCGCACTGAGCATAACAGGAAAATTACCTACGTCTTTTGAGACACGTTAAACGTCAAAGGAAGTGCGGTACACTTCGTACAGATTTGGTGAGAGGACAATGAACTGGTAACGTGATATTTTGCTGCATCATCTTTATCTCTACTATAATATTAGTTTGTTTAATTGTCTGAGCCATTCTTCGGATGTAGTGCAGCGTTTAAAACTTTCGTAAAGTCATGTCATGAATCATTAACACGTAACGTAATGCATCCATCGCGAATCAACGTTGTTTGAAATATTAATATCTACTCATATTACAACTATAAAAAAATTAAAATAGAATCTAACTTTAGAAATTTCTTAATCAAATGAGTGACTATTAATTAACAAGAGCAATATATTATTAATTTAGTGTAAATGATTTAATTACCTTCATTTTAACCAGTTTTAAACACGATTGGTTGATTTTTATTGTTTTTCTATTACATTATTGGACTTACCGTCTAAATACTCCGTCTATACCATACCTGCTACACACGATCTTGGGCACTTCTTATTCAGCCACCACCGACGAACTTCTTCAAGTAGTCGGTCCACCTGGGCGGAGAGCATCCTACACTGCGCTTCCCGATAAGTGGTCTCCATTCAAAGACCAGACTACCTTATCGCCTGTCCGTCCTACAGCAAATATGACATCACCATTACCACTTCAGCATGCAGATTTTATGATGTTTGTCGGTGACTTTAATTCACTCGATTACAGAGGCAGTGTAACTGAAAATGTAATAAGATCATTACGTATATAAATTCTAAACAAGTTGGTTATCGATCTGCGTAGTCGATGATGTTTTCCTTCACCATCGAGATATATTCAAGTTAAGAAAAAAGCCATGTCATGACTATCAGTCACGTGATTTCACTTATAGACCAATTACTAGAGGGAGCGTTTCAATTGACCAATTAATGCTGTGTTATACTACATTGGACAGATGACGTCATTTTTCTCTTAATGTGAAAAGATTAAAGTGATAATAAAAAAAATCGAGGCCCGAGTTTGAACTCACGACGATGTCCCGAATGAGTGAAGAATACATAAGTACCTACTTCTAGAATAACTCCGCTTTTAGGTAATTTGTATGTTATATTTGTGATAACAGTTATATTTCTCAATACTTGGAAAGATATTACACATATTACTAACATTATTACAAGAGATATATTATATAAGTAACCTCGTTACACGCACTTAAGTGTAGTTACGAGTACATTACAAATTATTGTTAATCATGTTTAAACTTTAAATTTCATAAATTTCTTTAATAATAGGCTGGTCATAATATCGTAATCAACCGAAAACTCTGCATTACTCATTGTTTCGAAATTAAGTAATTTACAGTCTTGCCTTAAACTAAAATATGTTAAAGTTTACCTTTAAAACCTTTCACTGCCCGGAGGCTCGTATCCGCACAGGATTATTAAAAAACAGTTAATTTGCATAATAAATTATACGACGTTCGCGGAGATGCCGCGATACCGGCCCGCGTAAACAAACTTTATTACACCCACATTCACCACATTGTTGTCTATACAAGGATTTACCTAGTATGCTACATTCAACCATAAAATAACTCTTCCTCATTAATATTAAAACCCAACGAACTTTATGCACAGTGGTTAAAATTTTAATTATATTATAAAGGAGAATGCCCACGAAAGTATGGAGCTCAAGCCCCTTTTTTGAAATTTCGTATAGTGTTAAAATTTTCATAATATGTGTAGCACTATTTGCGTAATTTCAATATATATATATATGTATATATATAAATATTTTTTTTCAATCCAATGTGAGATTACTACTTTTAGGTTAGATTTTATCGTTTTGATAACGCCAAAAAATTTACCAAGTATGGCTATTTAATTTATATTTTTGTGTAATAATAACTAATAACAGTAATAACTCAAAAAAGAAAAATCGTACGTAAAAGTATAATAAGCAAGATATAATTCAATATCTACAAAACGTTTTTGTTCAACATTGGAGAATAATATTTGTCAAAATACGAGTGCAATAATCTCAAACAACATTCGTAAATGCTACTTTAGAGTCAAAGTCATAAATGTTTATAATCCGTGTCAATACAATTACTAACATAGTTAATGAAATATTATCCCTATAACCAAATTGCTCAAATCTTTGCTACAGATTCCTTTAAAATATGATTCGAAGTTATATCCTATTAGACTCCTTCGTAAAAGTATTTATAATCTTTAGTCAAAGTCAAGACATTAGGAGATATTTGACTGTTGTCTGACATGTCAATACAATTACTAACAAAATTAATGAAATAGTATCCCCACAACCAAATTGCGTAAATCTATCTTACAGATTCCCTTAAAATATATTTCGAACTTATATTATAAACTATATACTACATCCTAAAATTAGGGGCCTACAAATGGGCATTCTCCTATATAACATATCATCATTCATCAATTAATGATCATTTGCAATTCTACGAGAGAATACACTAATATTAATGATAGACAAGTTTCCATTATGGTCTGACGCGACCATAATTTACAGTACGGTTTCAATTATCACAAAACCATTGCATTGACGAGTGATGCTGCTCATCATTAATTACATCGCGTCTCATGTCAATTTTCTTTTTTTTTTCAGTGCTACGAATGCTACGAAGCTACGCGTCTACACTAGATCCCTCGTTTTGTCTCGCTCTCGCACGCTATTGCCGCACCGGTCGCGCACGTGGACTGCACGCAAGAGATGCGTCCCGCTCGCACCAACTTCCTGCGCGCGCGCCTCCAGCTCGAGCCCGAGTGTGGGAAAAGACGGCAGGTGTTATGCGGGATCGTGAACAACCACGCATTACCATTCACATTATTCAACAATAAATAATAATAATAAGAAGCCGTGGAGCGAGTGGCGAGCACGCGCAACGTCCTCGTCCGACGCCTCACATACTAATGGGTGACGTTTATATGTGTGCGTGGAGCTTAGACTAGCGTAGTTTAGTGTGTGCCGGCTCCGAGATGCAGCAGCGAGTAGTGGACGTAATTTTTTATGCAGTCTTCGTGTGGGCGGGCACATGTCATACATTTGACTCGGAATTAACTTTCGTTAATTGTTTTCGGATACTTTTGTACTCTGATAACTATTTAATTATATTGCGTGTGGTAACAAGTAGATATATTGTATTTTTAAAGATAGATTCATAATAATACTGGTAATATTTGTCATACTTTAAAACAACCTTAATTTTATACGGTTAGTTTCAAGCGATTTGTTAACGTATAATAGTACAGAAAAAAATAAAATGTTAATTAAACAACTTTGAACGGTTTAAATCGTGTATATTTAACATTATTTATATCCCGACGTTTCGAACACTTTGCAGTGGACGTGGTCACGGGGTGTCTAATTGATTTTATTTGTCACTTGAGTTATTAAGAAATTATTTGAACTACCGTCTGAATTTTTTTTTAATCATAACAAACCCTATGCACGCAGTATTCGCTCACGGTGTCCAGAGGTCTTGCAGTATTGCGTTGGCCTTGGGATTTAATTAATTTAATGACTGGATTGCCAATTTTGTCAGTGATGCCCTTGATGTATGGTAAAATGGCAGGTTGTCGCTCAACTGTAGGAGGCTTGGGGCGGCTTTTGTGACGCATTCGTGGGAGTTTGTGATTGTTGCCTCGCAGTACTTGTTTCACATACAGAAGCTCTTCCTCTAGGTGGTCAATGTCACAGATGCCGTGTGCTGTCTGTAACAAACATTTGCCTACGGTAGCCAACTGACATGGATGGTGATGGGAGTCACCATTGAGATATTTATCTGTATGGGTGGGTTTCCTATACACAGTATGACCAAGAGAGTTGTCAGGATTTCTGATGACTAGAATGTCAAGGAAAGCTAAGGATTTATTGACTATGGAGTCTGAGGTCTTCAATAATTACAGCACAAAATAATCAATTGTAAAAAGACAGAGACATACCAAACTCATTTATATTTGATGCTGGCAAAATAAATAGAAATAAAATATTGATATAAAAAATATTAATTCCCTCCAAATTATTTCAGACATACCTACACGAAAAATGTTTCCATTTAGGGATTTTAAAACGCTCAGTTAAAACATTAACAGCCAATTTGGTCTTATTAAGGTTAATTTGGTACGGTTGTATATACAGTATATATATATATATATAATAGGTAGTCTGAAAAGTTCGCGGACTTTTTGATCGTATGGCTTGAGCGCGCTATATTTCTGCCAAGGCTGGTCACTGGCGGGAAAGTGATATACAGTGACAAATGTGTCAGCTGAATTTTTGTAATGGCGGCAAATTGAAATTACAAGTTAAAAGTCTTATCTTTTCATATTTTTTAACAATTTTAAAATGGAAGTTAATAAGGAGAAAATTAGATATGTTTTATATTTTATTTTCGGCAAGGGTATGAATGCATCTAGTGCTCGAAAAGATATTTGTAGTATTTACGGAAAAGACTACTGCAAAAAAATGGTTCAGTCGATTCAGGTCTGGTAATTTTAATCTGAATGATGTTCCTCTCTGTAGTCATCCTATTAAGGTAAATGTATCAACATTTATCAAGTTATCATTGAAAAAATTGGTGCAGATCGACAAATAAGCAGTCATCAAATTGCGGTAAAGTTTAGCATTCACCACTCAACAGTTTTGGGTCACCTGCATAAACTGAATTTTGTAAAAAAAAGCTAGATGTTTGGGTGCCGCATGATTTAAATGACAGAAACTTTTTGAATAAAATTTCCATATACGAGATGTTGCTAAAACGAAATAAAATCGATCCACTTCTGAAGAGATTGGTAACAGGTGATGAGAAGTGGATCACCTAAGATAAGAATATGTGGAAAACGACCTTAGTATAAGCGAGGTATTTGTAATCAAATAGTCCCAAACACTCGGAATAAAGTCATGTTATGTGTATGGTGGGACTGGAAAGGCATTGTGTATTACGAGCTTTTGCCACATGGCCAATCGATTAATTTTGATGCCTACTGTCAGCAATGAGTTTAACTGAAACAAACACTTAAAGGAAAACTCTCAGATTTAATGAATAGAAAAAGTGTAGTTTCAACACGACAATGCTCGACCGCGTACATCTTTGATGACTAAACAAAAATTGATGGACCTTTGCTGGGAAGTTTTAATGCATCCTCCATACAGTCCCGACATAACATCTTCGGATTATCATTTATTCCTCTCTTTACAAAATCCTCTAAATGGAGTAAAATTATATTCAAGAGAAGCCTGTATAGACCATTTAAAACAGTTTTTCGCTCAGAAACTCCAAAAATTTTATACCGATGCGATAATGACTCTGCCAGAAAAATGGTGAAAGATAGTCGAATTAAATGGACAATATTCCGTTCGATAAATATTTATGTAATACAAAGAAAAGTATTTATTATTTTCGTTATAAAAAAGCCGTAAACTTATCCGACTACCTAATATGTTGTATACAGTAGGTATACAATTGGTATAATACATCTGAACATTAATTAATTAGGTAAGTAAATAATAAAATGTATTTATATTATTATTGTTTTTATAAATGGGAAGTCTCATTGACGTCAACCGGTGTATTCTAAAGTGCCAAATTAAAAAAATAATAAAAAGATTGATTTTTTATCTTTTCTTAAGAATCTTAAGAACGTTTTCGGAAGATGAATATGCATTAGTCGCTATTAAACTTTAATTTAGATACATTTGTTAGACCGAGAAGACTTTCGCAGTGGCAGCCAAACAAGACGCTTAATCATTGGCGCTTGCATATTAAATACTTGATATCCAATCATTGAAACTGTACCAATACAATCTTACCTTTACACACGCAAAAATATCTCAACACCCTTATCTCTTTGATTTATGACTGAATATAGAACGAATTGTGAACTATTCAGGGATAAGTGTAAAAGGTGGGAGTGTAAATGAAATGTATTCAGAATGGTCTGATTAATGCTGCTGAATGACGGCACACGGCATGGTCGTGATGTGAAATAATACGCCAATCAGTCACGCATTGACCAGTTGGAGTAATTGAATATTGTACTTATGTATTGATTCTGTTTAAGTATAAGTTCATCCACTTCAAGCAAAGCACAAATTCAGATCTGAAACCCATAAATGTATTTCGTAATAGAATGCGAAGGTATAATCACAGATTAATAAAAGTTGCCACCTATAATCGTAAGTGTCAGAATCGGTCACGGCACTCGTAATACGAACGGTAGCTTGAAAGCTGCTTTCTATAATCGCATAGTGTAATTTGTGCTATGTTATTTATCTGCAATGACAGACAGTGATTAACTTGTAATAGAAATTACGGATTATAGATACGATTTCCTTGTTTTTCTTTAATTAGTAATTATTGTAATCACTTATTAGAACCCCACACCCCACCCCGTTACCGTCGTCGCCGTCGTCCTCGATACGTCCTAGGCGACCCCGACGACCCAATTACTGCTGCCAATGCGGTTCATACACTACATTTTTTTATCGGAATGGCTAAATTGTTGTAGCCTTAATGGCCTTTCAAGAGTATCGGCCATGTACGAGTATAATATAGGGCGTGCGCAAAAGGCGCTTAGCCAGGAGCAAAACTGTGTAGCAACGAACCAGCGGAAAGAACGGACCTCGGCTTATGGCGTCGCTTTGAGAGGATACCGCGGGATTGCTAGTTTTTGAGAAGCGCCCAGGCACGTGCCGATACCTGGTAAGTGTTGGCTGAAGGTCGGTGTGTGCTGACGGTGTGTGCTGTTCGTTCCTTCCGACGGTTAACCGGCGTGAGAGCCCTTAGGCTCGTTGCTACACATTTTTTGCTCCTGGCTGCGCGCCTTCTGCGCTCGCCTTAAATTATGTCCCGTGACTCTTGAAAGGCCATTAGGACCACAAGAATTTAGTCATTTCAAAAATAAAAGAACTTTAATAAATTCTTCAAGGCCGACTTCTCAATTATTTAAAAATAATTGTTCTGATGAATAGCCAATAATGAGAAGACGGCCTTTAATTTCAACTATTCTGTTATTTTTATTATCTAACATTTAATTGGATATTATACATTTATTATACATTCAAGGTAATTCAAGCCCCCGCATTCATTAAGTGTTAAGTCCAATTTACGGGGAATGAAGAGAAGGTACAGTTCAATTTTGACACCGGATTCGAATTTAGCAACCCAAAAAACCTGCAACTTATCGCACATAAAAAAGGGAATAAAAGCCCGCTTTTAGTTTTGAGTTTTAAATCACCCGATTTACCCCTTCCCCCACTTGAACCGAAAAAGCTGTCATTCTCACAAAAAAACACGGTACCACCTCGTCGTGGTTACCTAGTCGTCTGTTGACGGCTTTTTGAGGGTTATTGCGCTACTAGAATGTCATCACAAAGTCGACTCCTATTTCAAAAACAATCCTAACAAACAAATAAACAAAATTTTCAAATAATTTAATACCAGTAATATAAAAGTTTGCAATATTCTCTTGTCTTAGATTTCAAACAAAAAATGCAATTGTACCTACCTAAAAACCTCCCTAAAAAAAAAAAACCTACCTATCTATTTTTTCATATAATATTATTGCAGAACAGTCATAATTGGTAGGTATGGATAATTATTAATTGTCTACATAACAATAAAAATTAAAATACAGAATACATTAGAATTAGAATACATTTTAACATTAGGCATTTCAGTGGTCAAGTCCTGTGGGATTCACCTAATTCAGAGTCATGAACTCATGAAATATAATTTTACAACCACAACTGTTGAATATTGTTATTTATGATATTCTAGTAATGTCATTGGTACAAATCTATGAGATCTTTGTAGCAAATAGCTAGTTCACATATTTATTACATAGACTTAATAATAACGTTAGCGGTCTCATTAACTTAGAAATCATGATATTTTTTTCCCTCGCGCCAGAGGAAATGAGAAAGATAATGAACAATCGAACAGATGAACTAACTGCGCAATTACTGCAAGCTTGTATTAACTTACGTTTTTTTACTTATTACACAGACTTGGTGCAGCGATATTTATCACGACGCAGGAAATTAATAATAAAGATTTTATACCTACGAGAAGTATAGATAGCTAGTTGTTGCCCACAGCTTCGCTTGCGTGTATTTAATTGCGTTTAATTGTTCGATAGCCCTGAGGGATCTGCACCATCTCTAAAAGAGTGGACTCGCCAACCCGCTTTTCCAGCGTCGCGTTTTAAGGCCATACATACCTCTTGCTTAAGCAATGAGAATGAGGAGGTACATATCCAGCTGTGGATACTGGTTGCATTGCATTGCAATTGTTCAAAACAACATTTCACATTGTATTTGTACCCCTGACACAATTTTGAAACCCAGAAAACAGAGTGAACATATTTTCACTACACCCGCTTTAGTGTCTTATAAAATTATAAAATTCAAGTTGGTACCAAAAACCCAACTCGATCGGCAATTATCACCTTTAATCTCGAATGATAGAGGTGCATTTGGAGTTATTTTTAAAGCCATAAAAGCTCAAATTATAATGGCAATATACGAATGCATAAAACATGTCCATTTCCCAAATGGAATATTAATTCAGTTTTACGGGCTACAATTAATTGTTTCTATCTCACGTTATTGCCACATCAATTATACACATTTAATTGGTTATCTTAATTTGGTGTTATAAAGATATAAAATGATAGAAAAGAAAGTCAACAGTAACAAGTAAGTACTGTTACTAGTTTTTATATGGAATATCTATTCCATATAAAAATAAAAACTGAAAGAGAAGCAGATGATTCATATAATAGTTTAAAATTTACTGTTGTTTAGAATGAATATATGCTCAGTACTAACTCAAAGTACTTACTTATATGGAATAGATGAAAGAGAAGCAGTTAATTCATATAATAGTTTAAAATTTACTGCTGTTTAGAATGAATATATGCTCAGTACTAACTCAAAGTACTTACTTATATGGAATAGATGAAAAGAAGCAGTTGATTCATATAATAGTTTAAAATTTACTGTTGTTTAGAATGAATATATGCTCAGTACTAACTCAAGGTACTTACTTATATGGAATAGATGAAAGAGAAGCAGTTGATTCTCATAATAGTTTAAAATTTACTGTTGTTTAGAACGAATATATGCTCAGTACTTACTCAAAGTACTTACTTATATGGAATAGATGAAAGAGAAGCAGATGATTCACATAATAGTTTAAAATTTGCTGTTGTTTAAAACGAATATATGCTCGTACTTACTCAACCCCGTACTCTACCATACCCAAAAGAATCTGTTTCTGTGACGATACCTAATATACCAAATCGCCTGATTCCATAGGTACTAATATACCAAAGCACTGATGGGAGCGTGCATTGGTTTTGAAACTAGGTAAACAGTATTTTACGGGGAGAGTGCACGTTGCATTCCCACAGCCACTGGGCGCACTCGACTGGCTACGTTACCTCTGTCACAGAAAACTACCTTGAAATATACTGCATTGCCCACTTTATCGTATTTCCCCAATGTACGTACGTATTTCGGTAGTGAGCGAGATATGTCAGGGCCCGTTTCCATCCCATCCTATCCTAGAGAGGGGTAACGTGGCCAGTCAAGTGCCCTCAGCGGCTGTGGAAATGCAGCGTGCACTCTACCCCTGCTTAGAAGAGACCTACCAACACAATCACAAGAGATCCGCGAATGTTTTACCGATCTATGTTCCGATGTTAGTGGGAGATGTTAATAGACAAACACGCCGATATAAAATTAATATAATAAAATTAATAATAAAGAAAAGATTAAGGGAAAACATTATTAGAGAAATCAATGCCCATTTAAGTGTTCTCTGTAAAAATAGCTATAACTTCGCATTTAGCAAAGTACATGTTGGATTAGGCTGCTGACCACAACAGCGTAATCCAGATAAACCCAGAAGGATCTTTGAAGGTGTCCGGGGATTTTAACAGGGTAGCATTCAAGGACTCTCCAATCAGGGAACATTCTACCACATCAGTTGTCTGTCCTGAGGCATTCTACGCATTCACTTCGGCATGTGGATTTTACGAGCTATGCTGGTGACTTTCGTTATCGTTTACAAATCCAGCAGTGGAGGGATATCTAATAGACTCATGGTACCCTGTATTGGGGGCATTGCGTCAGCGATTGTGGTTGTGTTTAAAATGCCTACATGATCAGCTTCTGAGACATATATAGTTCCGTAGCTGGGAGCCATGGCCAAGTAGCAACCTGTTTTTTCTCAGTTTACATGAACTAGTTTTTTGTTGTGCTGCAATTCTGTTAGCTTATTAAAATAATGTATCCACTCTTTTGCATAAAACATGACAATCACCCGCTCGTTAGATTAGCGATCGTAAGCCATCATGATCTAATAACGTCATTGTCGATTATATATTTATTTAATACTAAACTCCTGCAGGCGGTATAGAAGAGCATCCGACGAGACGTAGCGTACCTGTGTTTTCTACCATCTTTATAATGGGGAGTGTTCTGAATAGCCGTTCTATCTGATGCCAACTTCGGATTTGTACATCCTACATTTCGTAACTCTTTGTCATCTTGACAAAGATGTACTTGTTTGTTTGTAACTGGACTGTTGTTGGCATGTATCGCGAATGTCTATGGGCGACAGTATCTCCCCACTTACCACCAGCTGGACTATCTGATCGTCTGCCACCTTCTTTATAAAAAAAACTCCGTTACCTACACGTCTATAGCAAATAAAAATAGGAAGACGAACATCGAGCTACCCGTTTTGTAATCAATTCGTCACATCAATAGAACCTTATTAGTTTACCATCTCAGTGATCATTGCTCCAAACCAGTAAATGAACCCAGCGGGTTCTCCTAATCCGAATCAATATAAAAAACTCAGTAGAGGAGGCCGGTAGTCATTAAAGAGATTATAAAGATAGGTGTTTGGAGATGCCGCGGGCGAGCGGTAGCGGTCGTGTCCGAGTGATTATAGTGAATTAAAATCAAGTCGTAAATACGACTGCTCGATAACCGGCCGCCGATCGTAATCGGACTGCCGATGCCGCTGGACGCGGGACACTGTGGGTGATTCTTCATCTAGTACACTGCCTTAGAAACATGCAGCCTATGGATTATTATCATCACCTTTTTTTTTCTTCGGAATGGCTAAATTCTTGTGGCCCTAGTTCAAGAGTCACCGGTCATCAGAAGGTGCTCAGCCAGGAACAAAATGTGTCGTGCAACGGCCTAAGGGCACTCCCGTCGGTAAACCGGCGGAAGGAACGGGTCTCGGCTTAGGGCGTTGCATTGGGGGGATACCGCGGGATCGCGAGTCGGTAAGAAGCGCCCAGGCACGTGCCGATACCTGATAAAAGTGTTGGCTGGAGGCCGGTGTGTGTTGATGATGTAGCGAGGGGGACGTCCATGTCTCCGCCGGCGGGGACGGTGTATCTGTGAAGTCTGTGAGTGTGGTGTAAGAACCGCATTGGCAGCAGTAATTGAGTCGTCGGGGTCGTCTAAGACGTGCCGTGGACGACGGTAGCGGGAAGATTATCATCACTCATCTCTAGCTCAATTAGCTCAGTGGTATATATAGAGCAATTGAACGAGAGAATTGAGTGAATGAAACTAGAAATACCCATCTTAAATGTGTATGTACCATAATCAAAGAATTTAAATCTTTCACCATAATGTTCATTTTGTGAAATGGTGATCATATCTCTTACTTTGTTTTTCATCACGCATCGCGAACGACAGCGATACAAGGACTACGTTACATTATCTGTTAGTGAGTGAACTGGATTGTATACATAAATAGTATATAGCGACGGTAAGCTAAATAAAGATTGATTCATAAGTGAACTACTCGTAGCTTATTTTTATCTCGTACTAGTAAGGTACATATTAGGTTTACACTATATTTTTGCATTTTGGATCTATCCGGATTGTAACTTTGTGATACTATAACAATATTTATTACTAAAAATATAACAATATTTGGACCTGGGTTAGTAGTTAGCTGGGTAGTCTTTCGATGATAATTACAAAGTATGTAACTACAAATTCTATTCGGCTTTTAGGCTCCTTAAAAATAATATCATGATAAACGGTATGAATCTAATAAAGTACCTATGTCTCGTTGAAAAAATAGACGTTCTGATGGAACTGAGGTTGCTACCACTGATAAATATCGATGGACTCCATTCGATCCGATAAAATATGTCCGTATCAATCCAAACCGCCAACCACCAAACAACCTCAAACTCAACTTAAAAAGGAAACAAAAAATCATGAATTATATCATTAGTCTGCCTTTCTCCTTTGTAGAATACAAGCCTCTCCCGAGAATCATCTCCTTAATTCAGATGATGAATATGAATCCCTCAGTATTTCATCTCAAACATGTAAAGTATATAGGTAAGTACACTTTATTGCACACGAATAACTTTATACAGTGAAAGTACTACAAAAGATTAAATAAATAGGTATACAAAAGTGGACCTTATCGATAAAATGATCTCTTCCAGGCAACTTTTATCTTCTAAGCGGAAACCTTCCGGGCACCCTTTACATTCTAAGCAAACCTTTACCTATATCTTCTAAGCACCCTTTACCTTCTAAGTAACCCTTTACAGGTAAAGGTTAGTGACTTAAGCCGGGTATCCATTAGGCATCGTTTGCTGCGATACCTGTCGCTCGACATGTAGCCCAAAATGTTTCTCAACAACGCGCATCTTTTGTTTACCAACGTTATCTGTCCACACATGATCTGTTGCCGATAACGTGTCGCCCGAACATTTAGTGTCGATTTCTGCTGCGTTTTTCATTAGACCACATTATTGACATTGTTGCACGAATCGTCTACACACATCAACATTTGATGCACAAGCAACGTGCCGAGCGTCATGCTGCGAGACATGTGGCAACACAACGCGACGTTGCGACGCGTTAACAGACCTGTTGCACGTCAGGTGTTGCGTGTAAATAGTTGCCTAGTGAACACTCGGCTTTGGTGCTACATGTAGCAGAATTACCCGTGCTCACTCAATTCTGTGCCATGTCGTTATGTTATTACTTTACACATTACTTGTGGCAATTATCGGGTTCCATTGGAAAATTTTGTAGCGGAAACGAAGATTTAAATCGTTCTTTGATAAGATGAACAAAACATCGTCATGTGATCTTTACACGTGTTCAGTACATTTTGTTTGCAATATCTTACACACTTGTTTGCTTATAAGTAAAGTAGGCAACGCCATTAGCGGTACTTCGAAAGAAACAGCCCGGCTTACTTAACAAATTGCAAATGTATAGATAGGAATGCCCCTGCCCGCGACTTCGTGCGCGTTGACCTTGAGTATGTGTAGCTTGATTCCTGGAGGAATGTTATATTTGATCTTGATAAAAAGTAGGTACTCTTAATGTTAACCCAGTACATAAGTTATAACTATGCCAAGTTTTATTAAAGTCTGTCTAGTAATTTCTGTGTGATGCGCGTTCAGATAAATAGACAGACAGATGGACGACAGACAGACAAAAATATCAAAAATTGTTATTTTGGACTCTGTTATCATTCTCATTCGTACCTACATTAAAATGACTTTTTCAAAAAAGATGAAATGTACAGACACTACTTTGTTACTATTTTATTATACGTATCCATTATAGATACTAATGTAAAAAAATGGTGTGGTTTATACCAATGACAATATGATGATTTTTTAATAAAGTCAAATTTTTGTGCTTGGAAGAACCGCCACTGGGCAATGCATTTGCAAAGCCACAGGCTCTTTTAATGTATCTATTCAAAATCATTCGATTCTAAAGTGCTTCAAAGTTCCTTTATTATGGTAGTAGCGCGATAATTAACTAAAGTTTAACCTGTGTTGACTGTAAAAGAAATACAAAATCTGGAAAGATTAGAAGAGGAGAAACAATCAAATTTTATTTCATGGATAAGAAGACATACATACCCGCGTAACAGTTATCAACATTTCGATCAATGGAGAAGAAACTAAAGTATTACACAGAAGAAAAAATACTCATCCAAATAGCCCACTCACTGCAAATTACAGCCACTTTGTCTTCCAAACAACACGTTCCGCTCAATATATCTCAGATATGTTAGCGAAGGTAGTGATTACTATAGAGACTTCATATACTATACACCTATTCATCAAAACAGTGTATGAGAGAGCTACTGAACGCCGATGCCTCAAATATAATAACAGTAATAACACATCTTGGAGTCATAAATAACATGTCTTGAACTAGTACATGTATTAATTAGAGAGTTTCAAACGACACACTTTGACAATTAACATATATTGAACAAAAAGCATACAAGTATAGATCACAGAAAACTACCGTAAAACGTAATACATTTTCCACTTTGTCCTTTTCGTCCATATGTGTTTTGGTAGTGAGTATGCTCCTAACCCTTTTTCCAAATCCAATCCTAAATCTTCAAGGATGCATACGCCTGGTGCATACAGAGGCGTGCCAACGAGTCGTCATTCTGGACTTATATTGGCATGTATCGCCGAGGTTCATGGGCGACAATTTCCCCTTACTAAAGATAGACTGTCTACTCGTGTTCCACCATATTTCTTTAAAAAATGATTTTAAAAATAAAAGTATAACGCTGAATCCAGTCATGGCGATAAACTTTCCAAATAAACTTTCTTATGGAGACTCTAATGGCATGCCATAAGACTCACATTAAATATCATTAACACCACATCATTTCGTGATAATTATTGCTGCACCAACCATAAAATCGCGGTGACACAACAAAGGACCGTTTCCAGTAAAACCGTTCAAATGAAACATAAAATCAGTCATAAAATTTAAGCCAATAAAACATAAGTATATTAAAATCTTAACCATCATTGCCTGTTCAAGTAAACTCTGAAGCGGCTTCACAAAGACTTATAGCTTTTATTATTTCTAGCATGTCCTTCACAATGATGAGAAATGGATCCCAAAAATCACTAAAATTGGGGATTCTTTGTCGGCAAGAGCACGTGGATATTACAAGTTTCGCACTTAACTGAAGGGGTTTTTGAACCTTCTTGGAATTTGAGTAACGCCCGATGGACGGTTATACAAACAAAAGTCTTTGTATTAAGATATTCATGTTTACGGATACATTCAACGTTTTATGTTCTTTTATTACTTACCTCTAAACTTCCTTTGTACATAGAAAGTCTTAAAGGAAACTGCCAGAAATCCAAGGTAGAAATGCAAACTGCAAAACTTACGCGCTTCTGTGAATTACAACAGACGGAATAATTACCGAATTCCAATAAATCGGGTAGTCTTTCATTCAGACAGAAGTTGAAAGGAATAAAGAACACGTTAATTTTGAACTAAATGTACTTTACGGTTGCATACAAAGGAATTAGAGAGAAAATTATAAAGCGTAAAATTATCGTGTATTACAAGTTTTTGAGATCTGCGGGATTACCTAGAATCAGTAAACTTTAGACCATTAGCACGTGCAAAGAAGTGTGTGGTCGCATGATGATCAGTATTACTTGAGCCGCTTAGTTTTTTGCTCAAGACATTAGCTATCTTGGTGCCGTGCTCAAGTGCTGTCGTCTTACACTTGCAGTTTTAATACAAAAGCCAGACATGTCACGTCGTTTGTATACCGACACCTCTCGAAGGAACCAGTGGCAAAAAATTGGCGCCACGTAGCATCTCCCTAATATTTCCAGTCCCACGTGGAGCAGACCCTATCTCAAACAGTGATCTGCTTTGTTTATTTCACTTGCTTCATTGTCAACTTTCTGTTTAGACAGTTCTAAAAAAATTACACTAGAACACGTGTAACCACCCTTTGTCTTGTCAATGACCATTGTCTTGTTCGAGAGATACCGACCAGATAATGTTTCAATAGCAAAAACTTCAACTATGGCAAAAACTGTATGGCAGTTATGAGTTTCATTATTTCAGTACAGTTATAAGTACAGTTATCGTCCTTCACTGACAATAACTTTAGGACTTTGCAGTGTTTTTTATGATTTGTTTTATTTTATGATACTTACTTAAGTGAAGGTTTTATGGGGTGATTACGTTTTCAATATTTTTCGAGTTTTCGAGAGGGAAGTAGAAAAAAAACGCGTCTCATCTCCAGCGTTGAGAGATGGTTGAAAAAATATCATGCACATGTAAGTTATTAGTCGGGGCTGGCATCTTGTCCTCAAATATTTGGCGAGTCTTGCAAATCACGGCGCCACGGAGACGAGAGGCGACACAAGTGCCGCAGCCTTTGTACACGCCGACGGCTTTCAACGGCAGCTAAGATAATATTTACCGAAACGGTTTGTGAACACAAATGACCGAGGGATTAGGTATCGGAACCGGACTACACGAGAATGCTAAGTTAACCTCAAATATCGCACGAATTCAAACAATCTCACTGTCCAAATATGCGCGCGCATCGATTTGACCTTTGAATAAGATCACATTGCACAATATTTCATACAAAATCATATAGTCACAAGACATAGCTATCTGTAATCTTATCAACACAGCGATAAAACAAAACCAATTCACAACTAGGAAAACCGTGACAAATTAAATAGTTACATGGAAATCAGGGAAAGGTATTTCACAATAGATGATATCGTGAACCGTGACGTCGAAATTTCATAGTCAAATCCGCTTCGTCACACATGATATCATAAGAATACGTCATGCAACGCGTCGTGTTTTTCAAATGCAGCCGTATACCTATTCGTCACTTAAAAACCGGTTCCATCTCGACGACTTAATCGTCGCGCTGAGATCCGGTATAACGTCATGTTTGATGGTTATCAGGTAAGTCCGTAATCCACACAACTGGGCTCTTGAAAGAACAGTCATTTCCCAAGGTGAATTCCTATGGTGTTACCGCGAATTTGAAAAACATAACTATACGCGGAATTAGAAAGATTGGCTAAGGAGTGCGGATAATCCTAAGAATACTCGTATGTCGATTATGCGATCGTCAAACACGCGTTTAAATAACGAAAAAAATACACCTACTTTAGTAGAAGTTATCTATATTTTATACTCTAATTTTTTATGGCAAGAAGTTGTCATATTAACAAATTAAACAATAGACAAATTAGACATTAAACAAAGTTTAACTGATGTTAAATTGACACTGTCTCCAGTGGACATCTATGATACATGTCAACTAGGGTTGACGTACTTTATTATAAAGTATTGTACCTTATTTCGGGCAATTATACTCTATACATTATGAGAACATTAAAGTACGCGAAAATACTTTATTTTCACATAGTTTGATTTTTCTAGGATTTTTATATGGATAATCTTGAAAACGGACTAACAAAAAGAAAACAAGATCTCTTCTTTGGATATGAAACAGGCAAAAAAATTAAACTATTGTCTTCACCTGAATTGACTAGTAGAAATGATTCTGTGAAGCTGTTTAGCAGTGACAATTATTTGTTGAATATTGCTAAAAGCAAAAAAAAATATGTTTTTAAACAAAATAATAAAGTAAAATAAATAATATTTTATTTTGATACAATGTACTTTTTTTTCCTACCTTTAACAAGTAATATACTTTATTTGCTCAAATAAAAGGTGGCAACCCTAATGGTAAAGAAATTTTCTTTTAATGGTAGGAACCATTAAAAGAAAATTTCTTCAAGTTGAAGGTCAATCTGACCGGTGGGCGTTTAGTGGTAATCGGTCCTGTTACAGAAATGACCTGCCCATTACCATTTCAGCTTGATAATTATATAAGCTATGTCGGTAACTTTATATCAGGAGGTCCAGCCCAAAAAGCAACATTGTCACTTTCAAAAAATAACCTGTTTTCGATTGGATTGTGTTAAAAATGTTAAATCTTACGTAGTAACCTTCCTGTGTCGTGTCAAAACCCAACAAATACGAGGGCGGGATGATAAGTACCTGGCCTAGGAAAGAAATACTCAGTTTAACGTAACGAAGTGGTTTTTATTTTTCGACATAGTCTCCTTTAAGCTCTACGCACTTAGTCCATCTTCGCTCCAAAGCAGTTATGCCCTCCATAAAATGCGTTTCCTCAAGGCCGACAAAATACTCCTCTACAGCAGTTATAACGGCATCATACGTCTCAAAATTCTGTCCGCCTAAAAAAGTTTTGAGCTTAGGGAACAGTTGGAAGTCCGACGGTGCTAGGTCACGCGAATAAGGTGGATGGGGCAACAATCCGTAGTGTAATTCGTTGATTTTTGCCATTGCCTTAACGCATGTGTGAACCCTTGCGTTGTCTTGGTGAAAGATTTTTTTTTTTGTCAAACCTGGTCTTTTTTGCTGAATACATTCCTGTAACTTGTGTAACAGATCAGCGTAGTAGTCGCCGGTAATAGTTTGACCCTTCGTAAGGTAATCTGTCATCAAAATTCCCTTCGCATCCCAAAATACAGATGCCATCACTTTCCCTGCCGATTTCACAGCTTTGGCTTTCTTTGGAGCCGAACACCCAGCTTCTGTCCAGTGCTTTGATTGAATTTTGGATTCAGATGTATAGTGGTGGACCCACGAATATGGATAGTTAGAAATCTCTTTTTTAAAATGAGATATTTATTTTAAATATATGTTCTTTTTAAATAGTTTAGGCCAGATATATATCATCCCGCCTACGTACTTGTTAGTGTTGATGTTAGTGTATTAAGGGTTTTAAAAACATACGAGTATGTAATTCAGTATTTTGTGATACATTTATCACAGAAAATAAAATATCTTGTAATGTAATAAAATTTAAAGTTACACCTTTTTATCCTTTTCTGAAAAATACTTTATTGCGGATATGTATCTTTTTGGGCTGGACCTCCTCGTATTATATCTAATAAAATAGTTTAATAAATTTATTAACATTGTACTCTTTGGCAGAGGCGGATTTAATACATTTATAAATCTTAATAGTCTTGCGTGGTAAAACATAAATACAAGTTATAGATTTTCCTTATGAGCGAACGCACGTGCTAATTCCCTTTTCTGCATTGCCTTATAGCAGAGGCATGTGCAGGGACACGTTTTAGCGATCGCAGGGTCATAAGTTCATGAGTCATACAAGCCATTTTTGTCGCGTGTCGAGCCAACACTGAGCTCGAATTGGCACGTACTGTACACGTACACTTAACTGTACATGAGGTAACAAATACACATTTACAGTTGGCTACACACTATAATATACCCAAAACTATTCTAATTATTATTAGTAGATAATTAAGATGCTCATGGTGGGTATACATGTTGACCGGTTACTGGGATGTATGTATAATGTATAAGTATGTATGTATAATGAATGAAGCTAAGCCACACTGTACAAAGGAGAATCAGTGTATTTTCTTTAAAAAAAGAAGGTAGTTAATGAGCAGACAGACCTCCTGATGGTAAGTGAATACTGTCACTTATGGACATTTGTTATAAAAACTGTATCTTACATTTTTACACATGTAATAATGACGAACGTTAGTACATCCATACATGAATTGCCTACGTTTCGCAATCAAATTACAATTTCAGACTTATGTGCTCCATAAAATTATTAGTATCTACCTACAAAAAAATTCAAATAATTTAGATATCAAAATTTGGAAATAAAACTGTAAAGGATAAATGTAGAGTGCCATTAACCAGTTACTTGGTGAATAACCAGTAATTAACCACCTCACCCAGCTTCCCTCGTTACATTGCTATTCACGGGCCGGTATTTTTCAGGACTGGATGCATTCCGTATTATCTACCCGGTTCTACTGAATTAGGGAAACCGGATATCCTATCCGGATTTAAAGATATCCTTTTAAAGATATTTAAAGATAAGTGATCCGGATATTCTATCCCATTCCATCTAATTCCATGCCATCCTGGCATGAAATTGGATGGAATGGGAATATGATAAAGTCAACCAAGATTGAAAGAACGTAGAAGCAACATTGGAAGGAAAACATATTCTGTACATGACGGGAAGAGAAATGAAACGGGCTCAAAATTCTCACTCACTCCCGAAACGTTAGTACGCCTCATAGATAGTCTTCTGTGAGAGAAAATCACGATGCCATCATTGATAGAATCTCACACATGTGTGCAATCTCACATGTGTGAGACTGCAATACTTTCACGTCTAGCGAGTGCATAGGGTTCAAAAGTTCATGAGCCAGGCGATTGCCTTGGTCGCGTGCTGTGCAGCTCCCGTCGATGTCTCACGCGGCACGTATACCTACTTACGTTTACTACGTACGGCAGTTTAGTTACGTATCACAATGTAGGGGGCGTTGCCCTCTACATAAACTTCGCAGTAGATAATTATTATTAATTGAATGGTTATATTTCATACTCCCCATTCCATCCCATCCAATCCCATCGACGCAGAGTGTAATGAGATAAGGGTCTCAATTCAATACAATTCGTTTGTTTTTAAAAAATATGTATTATTTCTAGACATAGGATTATATGCATTTGCATACCTACTTGCATATGCAAAACGCATATTTCTCGGTTTTCACACTCCATTGCATATTTCTATTTTTCGTTTATAGTGCATAGTATCCACGGGCAACAATATCCACGTAACATCGGGTGGGCTGCTCGTTTCTCACATTCGTTGTTTAAAAAAACGGAAGTAAAAAAAATCTTTAAAAGAAGCAATTAACAAATACTTGACCAATCAGATTAGCCACATTACTGCTACAGTTGCTGCGATTTAATATCTATTCTGACTAGACGTAAATCCTAAAAGCAAGTCCGTCATTAACCCAGTCAGTAAGTCCACCTTTTTCATAAGAAAAGAACTGAATGGATATTATAGAGGTAAATCTGTTCCAAGGCCCAGCCCGAGCCCAATATAAACGGTGCTGATACTTGCCTACTGATATTGCATGTTGACGTGTGCAAAATTGTCCGTTACAACTTACGTGACTTTTTCGACGCACTAGTTCTACATGAAAACCGCAGACTTTGATAGCAGCATGTATCATGGCGGTAATACGTCATCAATAAAAACACGTAGATAAAACAAATTAAGGGCGTACGTGTTTAATATAACGTATGTCTCTACTCATAATACGTGCAGTACTATATGGGTACTTATATCGCCTAACCTTTGACTTTAGTAATAAAAATAAAAGGCAGGAAAGGTAAGAATTAAACACGTTAAACCACAGATTTATTAGTTTAACCAGTTAAAATGTAAGATTTAAACGATATCATTAGGTACACAATTTACATCGAGTAAAGAGTACATATTATAAAGTCAAGTTCTTATCACATTATACTCCTTATACTCAAGAAAGAATGGGAAGTGTAATGGGAAGAGTAAAACCCTTTTACGGATGACCTCTTCATTTCCCAACCTTCCCAGTCCTTTATCAAAATCCGCTCCTAAATCTCCAAAGGGACGTCTGTGCTTCTGCTTGTCTGTCTGACTGTTTACTTGTCTTCCACCTTATTTTTTTAAAAAAAGTATTTACTTATTTATTTCAATTAATTTTAATGGATACTATTATTATTACCAATTAAAAAAGCAATTGTTAGTATAATGACTTATAAGATGCATTTTATAAATAGACGCGTGAAGAATAAAATAATAATTGTTATAATAATAATAATATAATTGTTGTTTTTTTAACATTAGGTACAATGCTACTGTTAATGGAAAAACTCAAGTCAATATATTTACATAGTAACAAGGCAAAGGACAAAGTGACAGACGAAAATACTCGTACCTAATAGTAATAACAAATAGAGATATTATCTACATAGGTATTATATGTTTATCTCTCACTCTATTTATGTCTTACTAGGTTCCTGCTCAGGCCTTCCTTTCAACCACGGTGGATTTCCTGAACATCAAATCAACTCAACATCAACATCATCAACATTTCGCCAGTGTTTCGAGACGTATCCCCACCAAACTGGCCCACTACCGCTACCAACTTACTATAATTGGAAACTCCTTCAAGTTTTCCAATTCAAGGACGTTCGGGGTTTTCCTCGTGTTGTATGCATATTGTTTAGGAACTTATGGACAATAAGTAGGCAAAATCTCAAAGGTACTGGTCGGGATTTGAACTCAAAACTACACGCATGTGAGTTACTCTACTAGTCCACCGTATCAGTGCCATATTCAGATAAGCAAAGTTAAATATAGTTGTACGAGCGCGCGTATCTAGTTAATTTGTTTACGACTATAAACAATATTAATTATAAATAGGAAAATTCCTATTAATACGTTCAAATGCACACGATTTCTTGTTAACTAGAAGTGTGCACCAGTTTTGTCTTTCCTAAGTGAGAGAATAAATTAGAGTTGTATAATATCATACACTACAGTATAGGTACATCGGTTTGCGTTTCGCCACCACACAACGTGCACTGTTGAATACATATTACCTTTAACGGGCATCTAACAACAGGTAAAACTTGTATGATCGAACTTGTATGATGAGTTACAGCATAGATTTTGTTATCGTAGTTATTGTTATCAGGAGAGGAAATTACCAAGAAAGAAAAGGGAAAGTAGAGAAATCCTAAATATCTCATATCTGCATCACCTGATGCCACTGTACCCTACTTTTCTGTAGATTACTTACATCTTAAACTCTATCACATACTCATTTTCTCTCTTCCACTCTATTTTAGATTCTACAAGTGAAAACATAAAGAACGCTATGCTTTCATGTAATCGACGCCGATTAATTGAAAATAAAAGGTATGTTTCGTGGTTCATTGATTTCAGCGAATTGCAATCCGGGTTCTAAGGGGAGCCCTGCTTTTATCATGAACGTCTCTAAACGTTTTAATCTCATTTTAACGTTAACCGACCATCTGAATGTAACGAAATCTACGAGAACTTACTCTCTACTAAATAATGTTCCCATACTGCGTAAGTATGAGAATATTAATAATGTCTTTATTGGGCCGTGTGGGGTCGGCGGCTTTAGATCTCTTCCCCATCCCATATCTTCCTCCCATCCCATTCCACAAGCTCTGTGGAACTAGACCACCTCTAAAAAGTAGGCTCACAAATTCGCTTGGCCAGCATGGTGTTTTGAGGCTACACATTCTTCATGCACATGCGTAAGGAGGCGCTTTTCATCGACTCGCGGTACCAAAGCAACGCCCTAAGCCGAGGACGGTTCCTTCCGCCGGTCTATGAGCCTAAGGGCAGCAACGAGCTTAAGGGCTCGTTGCTGCACACACTCTTTGCTCCTGGTTGAGCGCCTTCTGCACTCGCCCTAAACCATACATGTCCAGTGAAAAAAAAAACGTAAGGAGGCCGGTGTCCAGCAGTGAACAATAAAAAAACTGATGACGGTGACAGTGACAGACGTTAAAAGTTTTACTTTTAGAAAAAGGGTATTTTTAGTTCCTTCACATTACAGAACTATTTGTAAACCATTAGCATTTCTTTGCAAATCATATCCAGATTTAGATTCATATAACATGCAATACAACAACATACTATAAGTATATTTTTACAACAACCATGCACACAATAAGGAATATTTATTATATAATAGTGGCCGCTATTTTGGTTTCGACTTGAAAATTAAACTGTCAACCGCAAGAAAATTGGCCACTAAATACGTATCAATGAATCATGCCAAATTAATGTTTGTTTGACACGCACAAACAACATACCTACACGATGACCTTATATAGATACACGTAGAGATAGATAATACTAGAAATAGACTATCATTAACCTGAATGGATTATAATCAACTTAATTGTGTCACAAAGACGTTTTAAATGCGTTCATTCATTAAGATAGGAATATTTAGCACTATTTTCTCTGAATCAATTGGAAACCCATTATGTCAAATATAACCAGCAATTATTTTTAGCCCTAGGCGACTCTGCTGTTAATTATAAACTAGCTTCTTCACTCGGCTTCGCCAGCGTCGATTGTCTGTGTGGAAAAACTAATCAATTTTCTCTGGAACATAAGGAATCCCGTGTTCAAATTCTGATTTCAGACTGCCTCTCTGCCAAATTTGAGCAACGTCTTTGAGCATTTTTCTGTACAATATTTACCCTTATATATTGCTAGTCGGATAAGTTCGCGACTTTTGTATAGCGAAAATACATTTGATAGTTTTATATTACATAAATATTTATTGAACGGACTATTAATTCCATTCACCATTTTCTGGCAGAGCCATTATCCGATCGCTATAAAAAAATTGGGGTTTCTGAGCGAAAAACTGATTTAAATGGTTTATACAGGCCTCTCTTGAATGTAATTTTACTCCATTTAGATAATTTTGTAAAGAACGGAATAAATGATAATCCGAAGGTGCTATAGTTTGGATTGTATGGAGGATGCATTAAAACTTCCCAGCCAAGGTCCATCAATTTTTGTTTAGTCATCAAATATGTATGCGGTCGAGCATTGTCGTGATGGAAATTTTTCTATTCATTAAATCTGGGCGTTTTTCTTCAAGTGCTTGTTTCAATTTTACTAATTGCTGACAGTAGACGTCAGAATTAATCGATTGGCCATGTGGCAAAAGCTCATAATACACAATGACTTTCCAGTCCCACCATACACATAACAGTTTGGAGTGAGGCCTGCCTTTGGAACTATTTGTGCTGGCTCATCTCGCTTCGAACAAGATCGTTTTCGAACATTGTTATGGTAGGTGATCCACTTTTCATCAGAACCCTGTTACCAATCTCTACAGAAATGGA
This sequence comes from Sesia apiformis, assembly GCA_914767545.1. NCBI lineage: Eukaryota > Metazoa > Arthropoda > Insecta > Lepidoptera > Sesiidae > Sesia > Sesia apiformis. The sequence continues at coordinate 6,021,656 of OU611963.1, forward strand.
TCGATTTAATTTCGTTTTAGCAACATCTCGCATATGGAAATTTAATTCACTACGTTTCTGTCATTATATCATGCAATACAACAGTTTTACAAAATTCAGTTTATGCAGCTGATCCAAAACTGTTGAGTGGTGAATTATAAGCTCTTCCGCAATTTGATGACTACTTATGTGTCGATCTGCTTAAATTTTTCAATGATAACTTGATAACATCAACATTTACCTTAATAGGTCGACCACAGCGAGGAACATCATTCACATCAAAATTACCAGACCTGAATCGACCTTTTTTTGCAGTAGTTTTAGATAAAGTATCTTCTCCGTAAACACTACAAATCTTTTTCGAGCACTAGAAGCATTCATACGCTTGTAGAAAAAAAAATGAAAAACATGTCTAATTTTCTCCATAATAAATTTTAAAATTGCCAAAAAATATAAAGTAGTTATAACTTTTTACCTTGTAATTTCATATTACCGCCATTACAAAAAATCAGCTGTCAAACGGTATATCACTTTCCTGCCAGTGATCAGTGTTGCCAGAAATATAGCACGCTAAAGTCATACGTTCAAAAAGAACTTTTCCGACTACCTATTATTTTAAGATCATTATAAAACCATGACCTTAAAGTGATCTTATTTATGTGATACCCACATGATATAACCGAACTCTACCCAGAAATAGCTAGTCGCTTATCTTATTTGTACAAAACCTACCTATTTTTATCTTTATTAACCATGTTGTTTTAAAATAAACAATTAATGTACGTTTGTTTTCATAAAGTGACAAAAACATTTCCACTAAAACTTGGTAGGTATGTATAGAGGCAAAACTAACATAATTGAGTTATTTTAGTACATACTTAAATGACCTAAATAGGAAAATGACCGCTCCACGTCGACCGACGTGACAGGGCAAGCTTTGAAATTTGGTGCCACGTCCGCAGAAATAAAGTCCGGCAAGCTTCCACCTGTGGCATTTAATGTATTTATTTGTTTAATTAGGTACGTCATAATCCTGATTTTTAATAAGAACGGCGTCTAACTTGTTTCAGGTCTTCCCCGAAAATGTGTTTTTATATATAGATTAATCAATATTACATCGTAATATTGAGACTATAGTGAAATCTTAAAAATACTTATTAAGTTATATTTTTTTACTTATATCTTAAAAATCACATGTAAAAAATCACACATTAATCACGTCTTGTTTTTATATAAAAGGAATCATGGAACAACGAAATTTTAAATTTTATTTAACTAGTCAATAAGGCCTTTCCACCCTTACCTTATGAAAGTACCTAATGTAATGAGTAATGACTCACTACTATTAGGTACCTTTGCTGAGATAACGTCACATATCTTTTTAAATTCTCAATAATATTGTAAACGCTTACTATACAAAGCAACATGTACAAGGATGGCATTACAAGTTATACCTACCTTATATTAAAATTTCAAATACATTTTTTTTATTTCCAATAATTTCATTTAACCTCAACAAAATATTTTTCAATCTATTTACCATTCTTTTTCTATTCACTCGTTAAAACAACTTCATCCAATCCATCTATATATGTATTTATATTTTTTTCCATCCAGATCCATTTAATTTGCTACATTATGTGTACCGACCACAAAACAAATGAAAGCGACATTTAGATAAGATTTTATTAACCAAACTTTTCCGTAACTTAACTATCCATTAGTGAGTTAACTCGTGGCACTCTGCAGTGCAATGTGATTAACTTAATCGATATTTTTCCGCTACTCATTAGGCCAGTGGAATTTTTATAATCTACTAGTTCGGTTATTATAGGAAGAGCTCTGACAGTTGATTTAAATCTTAACATAAATCTATAACATGTAGTAAAAAATATTTTACAGGCCTTTAAGAATATTTTTTTTTCTATTTTATTGTGTTATGTTATGAACTTATGACTTAACAAAGAAACGTAATTTCCATAAAATGAATTAAATACAGAACTGTCAGCGCTCTGCCTGTGATAACCGGACCATAATGTATCTATACCTAACGATGTCATGTTGGTTGACATACACAAAATGATTGGAAAATTACTTTTATATAGACTTATCATTAAAGATGACTTCTTTGTTGTCATAGCAATATTTTTTTGTTTATTTATTAATAAGTATTATAGTTACAATTAAAAAAAGTTCGTACTCTTTTTAATTTCATAATGCACTAGTATGCATTATGAAGTTGTTAAAATATTTTACGCTGTATTTGCTACCGACCAAATAACATGAATTTATGTTATTTGGCCAGTAAATGAATTTTGGTCGTGTGGTGTAAGACAGCTTTAGAAGAACACCACCCCGTCTGTTCCCGTGGGCGTGGGTGTCGTAAAAGGCAACAAAAGGATAACAAAGTCGCTACCACAAGTCCTAAGGAACACATCAAAAAGAATGAGTGGACGCGCCAACCCACTCGACTGGCGCGCCTTAAAACCTTAAAACGATACGCCGCGCGCAGCGACGTACCGTTTTAAGGCCACACATCCCTCATGCTCAAGTTAATGTACATGAAAAGGCCTACGTCCAGCAATGGACGTGGAAGCAATGTTACGGTACGAATTTTAGTCAGTCTATTAAAATTGAAGTTTGGTCTTTAAAAGAATATTTATAGTTGCATTGTATTATCAATTATTCTGTTATCAGTTAAAATGTTTTAAAAACAAGTTGATATAAATGACATTAGATATTTAAAACACAAGGATGTGTATCGTAAACCGCTGATTTGCAAGTCACAATAAACACCAGTTTAATGACTTCTCAGTATCGAGCGCGTGCAAATACGTAGTCGTCGGCTGGTTTGTATCTGCTGACGTCATTATTTTTTCTAGAATTTTCTTTGGACATATACGTAAATAGTTGTCGAAGGAATAAAAATAAATAGATGAAATCAAAATAGAACAAAGCATAGATATTCATAATATTATATAGTTTTATTTGACATTAAAAACGTGTATTTCTGTAAATCAGGATTATTACTGGAACAGGATTGCCATTATTACTGGAACAGGATTGCCATTATACACTACAAGCAATAACACGTCGGAAAAATATAATAGATATTTAGCTTAATAAACAATAAAGTAAAAGACGTATTGTTATTTTTAAAATCAAAGCCTGAAACTAAGAAAAGGCCTTAAAAATGGGGTAGCTACTTATCAAAGAGCTGTATATAGTAGATATGTCCACAGATCATAGAATTGTTTTTATGATCTGTAAGTATGCCTAACTCTATCACCTCGATGACTAATACTCACAATCTTAGGAGCATTCAAGTGGGCGTTTTACCACATTTTACAGAGAAAGCAAGCATAATGGGCCCGTAATGAACGTGTGTCGATACAGGCGTAGTGGGACAATTTCTCAGCGGCCGGCCAGCGGCGTGGGCGCCCGCCCACTCGCGTGAGTAATGCTACCCGCTACTGGCGCCTTGTAACATGGGACGAAGAATGTAGTTATGGGATCTTTACGAACGCAAATCATGTTTAATAAGTCTTTGATTGGTTTTGTATTATTTTAGGAGGATTCTTTTCGAAACGACTGAATTTCTTGTGGCCTTCGCAAGAGCATCGGACGGGTATAGTTTAGGACAAGCTCTAAAAGTGCTCCTCCAAAAAAAAACTTACTGACTATATATTATTATCAGTAAACTACCAGCGCATTTTGATGTAGCTAATTAACAGTCCGAAATGACACAAGTTTAACTAATAACAATATCGATTCCATAAGTCTTATCTGTGATAAAACAGTAAGTCAATTGACTTCCTATAAAGTCAGATGCAGTCATGTTGGACATTCAAGCAGGGCCGTCTTAAGTCTATTCTGCGCCGGGGTGCGGGAGTGTATCCTAAGACAGTCAAACATCCTATTGTGTATCCTATGACAGTCAAATATCCTATTGTGTATCCTATGACAGTCAAATATCCTATTGTGTAACCTATGACAGTCAAATATCCTATTGTGTAATTTTCATTACCTTTAAAAGGTGAGCGCCCGGGGTGCACCGCACCCCTTGCACCCCCTGGTAAAGACGGCCCTACATTCAAGCTTGCACAAAACTAATAAATTACCTTAAGCTCTCAGTGAAACTTGAACCTAGAAAGAGTTACTACATATAGTAATGTCAATGTAATATTAATTACGTTTCCCAAATTCACAGCTATTCATCTAATTAACAAAATAGCTGCTGACCTTATATTTTTTTAGTTACTCTAAGCCGCAAGCAATTGTCATGTCATTAACCATGATCTCTCTCTCATTTGGGGCGGAACGACGTATCGCGACGTGTAATTCTATCTGTCAATAATTATTACTGCACTAATCCGTGATTGATGAACAGCAGTCAACAGTAGCCGATCGAAATATAATTGACGGTGGCTATTGTACCGCTGCGATACTTGATTGATCGCTCGCTTCAATCCAGCTTCTAGTTGCGACAGACCATACGAATCCGCGCTCTTAATTAGATGTGGGTTTAATTAGATGTGTGTGCTGATGAAACAATGTTTGCACTGATGCAACAGTAACATTTTGATTTATTGATAGGTACTGCATAGAAGTGTTACGAATCGTCAATTCGATACAAGTATAAAAACTTATTGCAAAACAGAAAGGAACAGTATTTTAAATATACATATTTTAACTCATTTCAATGGTATGTTTTACGCGTGATTCCATCCTGTAAAACGTTCTCGAAAAAATGATATCTCACAGCTATTCACGCCTCTATGTCATACAATACTTATCTAGAGACAGGACTCTTATGACAGTCATTCATTCCTATCGATGGTCCACGGGCGTATTGCAAGCACTAGATCGGTAGCAAACAAGCGTAGGATCCTATGGCGGCGTGACTAACGCCAGCAATTACCGTGCGGAGGCGTCGCGGCGTGCGCCCGCGCCAGCGATTGTTTACGGCGCGCACGCGCGGCGCGGCGCGTGTCCCCCCGCGCCCCGGCGGCAGCTGCTCGCACAGGTGGCGCGTGTGGGAACTCGACGGCTCCGTGCGTTCCCACGATCGCAGGCACGCCACTCCCTATAAAAGCCCCCGCCCGACCGCCACACCGCATTCCGAGTACAACGCTCGACGCTAACGCACGCATTTAACACACAAATATCTTACGAGCCATGTCTTACGAGATCGCGTACTCGCTCGCAGACGATGGCCCGCAGCCCGTCTCGCGCACTTATCAATATCGCAAAGTGATGAAACCGATGCTCGAGCGCAAGAGACGCGCTCGCATCAACCGTTGCCTAGACGAACTCAAGGAGCTGATGGTCAGCGCTCTCCAGTCGGAGGGCGAGAACGTCGCCAAGTTGGAAAAAGCTGATATTTTGGAATTAACCGTTCGCCATCTTCACAAGCTTCGCCGCCAGCGCAGACTGTCTCTCAACCCGAATGTGGACTCAGACCGCTTCAAAGCTGGATTCACCCACGCCGCCAATGAAGTATCTCGCTGCTTAGCTTCAATTCCTGGTGTAGATGTGAGGTTGGGCACTCAACTGATGACCCATCTCGGCCACAGACTGAACGACATGCAACGCGCGGCGGGCGGTGTAGACACTCCTCCAGCGAGCCCTCCCAGCCCGGCGCTTTCTACCGCTTCCTCATCATCTGGCTACGTGACTCCCTCGCCACCAGCCTCACCAGTGCACATGCAAACTCCTCTTGACTGCACGACCAGCGCCAGCCTCACGAAGAACCCGGCAGTGTGGCGCCCCTGGTAGACAGCGGTGCTGGGAACGGGAGGACTCGCCTCCGCGGTCACATGTGTTCCAGCACCGCCGGAGTCGTACATGCCTTATTATGTCCATCCTGATTCGCGAGTTTTAGTGTTACACATGTTCAAAACATATTGATAGAAAACTAGATCTCACAATTTATTAGTGTATAAAAAAACTATAGTTTGTAAGTTCCAACTTGAAGCTTTAAAAACTTAGTTAATAAGTATATTGTGATATTAAAAATTATTATTATTATTATTATAAAACTAAGAAATGTTGTATCGAGCCCTGATGAATCAGAATCGGTTCGGATTGTTATTTTTATATCGTTAAAAAGATTTCACAATTATGTGAACACTTGAAAGAGTAAGTTAATAAAAGACTATTATTTTTAATTTTATTTTTGCATTTCATTGACACACCTATGCTTATTTGGTTAGTAATTAATAACAAAGTATGTATGATAAGTTACGGAAAAATCCACAGCAAAATAAAGTATTTAGATATAAAGAAGAAGCGTAAACAAATGTTGATAAAAAAATTAGTAAATTTTAAAGTCAGTTATCCCTGATAATAATCGCATGTTTACATTGTAGAAGCCGTGATAAATATTAAGCAGGGTGAAGGGCGCGACGCTCACCTCTGACCCTTGACCCAGAGCAAATGCGTAAACATTCCCGCTTACATACAATTAACTACACACACACTACTGAAAATTTAACCAAGCATTACAGAGTTGACACTGCACAATAATTCGCGGTTTATTCGTGTACAATATCATCAACAGGAAAATTCAAATGAAAACAAAAACACACGTGATTTAGTGACACGTAGTAAATTAAAAAAATAATAAATGAGGAGTAAAATGAGATCGTTAGAAGCTGATGCAATAGTGCACCCAAACGATAAAGAAAGAGATAAAAGACGAGATCTTTTATTTCTTTTTTTTATCGTTTAGGTGTAGGTACTATTGTGTACTAAATAGTAGTGGTGTACTAAATTCGCGAAATAATAAATAACTTACAATTTAGACCTAATCTCCGCTCTGACTTAGGTGTCAAATGTTTTTATCAATACATCAGTAATATTTTTTGTTAATAAATTTGACAATATATTTAAATTATTACAGTTAAAAGTTTAACAATATGTTCCTCTGAATATACATTTACATTTTACCTATATAATTCCTTCTATTAACTTTCTTCGTTGGTATTATAAAATTATATAAATGACATTTTCAAGATAGGGCCAAGTAAATATTTTTCATTTTTGAAGTCACTCAGTTGGTCTTCTGGCTCTACAGGATAAGGTGCTATTTAATTTTCAATTATTTGTTTGAAATTCCTTACAGTACAGCAGATACCTATTTAGTATTAGTTAGTAAAAATATTAATAAGGGAATTACCCTTAATTTTATACCTCATAGTTAGACTTGCCAAACGCAATAGTCTGAATATGTGCAGCGCATGGATGAGGAAACACCGCTAAAATAGTCTTAATGAGCAGACCGGAGGCACGGCTATGGCTCCATGGAGTGGAGAAAAATTTGAGAGCGGTTATAATTGTAGATTGGAAGACGAAAGTCATGGACAGGACGATCTGGGAGAACTGGCTGGATCAGGACAATCACCCCGCGGCCTGAAGACCCATAAAACAAAGATGATTAGTTTAGATAGTTTACTTATATTTAGTATTTTTTGTATGAATTGCCTTTTATACGGTCGAAAATTTTTCACCTGTGATGCAGTTATTCGTAAGTTATTCACATTGTTATTAAACTAATATTAATTAACGATAATAATAATTTAACACATAGCAACAACTTCACCAAATTCGTATGGTTGATTCTTGTAATATTGTTTAGGCCAAGAGAATGTTTTGATTAAACTTTGAGTGGTATTTATATCATTAATTTTATAAGAACATGACCATTATTTAAAGAATATCAAAACAATTCCTCGAACTTATTATCGGCGAAGCTTTCCTTGACACAATTGCGTATAGCATTTGTTTTATATACATACATTTATAAAATATTTGCAATCAGAGTTTACTTTTATGTATGTATTTAATTTGATCCAATTACGCCGAACTACTAGATAGTACTACCACCCAACGTACCGAGAAAAACCTCCAGACTATGCCAAAACTCCCGCCCTAGGACCCTCAAAGAAGAGAAATTTCGGATTCCGTAATTATTATATTAAATATTATTATTATGATATGTGTTATGCTTACATATAAAACACTCCTTGATTTCAGTACATACTTAGGTCAAATCTTTTTCAAAACAGTGTCAAAACAGTACATATGGCGCCATCTGTAGTAATTTTAGAGACATAAACTAGGCTTGTCAACTAAACTTAATGACTGCAGTGCCATCTATTGAAGCTGCATAACTAAAAGGAACTTACAGGTAGGTACGTCACCAATGTCGTATAGTGTTTTCATAGTTTACTAAGAGAAATAATTAAGCAAGCAACAAAAAAATACAGAATGAGCAGCAACTAAATGGTAGAATATATAGAGGTGGGTGACGTAGGTTTTGGTTTTTGGTGAGAATAAAGAAATAGGGGCTCCGTCGACTTGCTGCTGACTTGATATTAATGATGACTACTGATGACATTCTTAGTAAATTTATGTATTTACTTGAGTTATTAAAAAAAAATGATTGATTTATTGATCATAATTTGCTGCTCATTTAGTATTTTTTGTTGCACTTTAAATATAAGCCGTTTTTTACGATGGCCACTCCTAAATTGTACGTACTTTTTTGTTGTGTAGATTTTGATTAATTTACGCTACACTTTACAGTATACAGTAAATTATCCACTTAATTTTAACCATGTGAAATATTGATACAGATAGACACTTATTTTATTACGTATTAATTACCACAATTATTTTCGATTACATGCAAGAGATAAAAGTAACATAACAGTAGCATTAAAGAGGCTGGATGGAAAATGCAAAAACCTCTACATAGAAAGCTTCGAATGCTACGAGAACAGAGAGTCGACACTTGATGGATAAAAATAAAATAAAAATACATAACCTTGTACGCAAGTATGGTAATAGCCTTATAGAGGATTGGATAAACTTGCAGATACACTGTGCCAAATCTCACTAAAATCAGACAGACAGAAGACAAAACAAATGATTCGGAAAGTGGTTGTTTTAGACTTCTGTGTCATTCATATTTTATACTGCAACGATATTTAAAAAAGAAAATGTAACATATACCTACAGACACGACTTTGTTACGATTTTATTATGTGTATAGATGTCGCTAGGTTCCGTGATTACTGATTACTGCGTACGCCATGGGCGTAAACACTGGTCATTTGTATCATTTATAAACATAAATATCACCTTCAATCGTTAGCCTCGACAACTTTTTTATATTTGCTTTTATTATACCTACAGATGACACATAATCCACTGTCACGAGAGAAGCCGGTCTCTATATACTTTCTAGTAATAGGTATTAATTATATATCCTTATCAATATGTTAGATATTTAGTAAATAGGTAATAATGAGTTCTTCCTGGCTTTCAGAAGACACACTCAGATACGTCGCTTACGTACGACGTACGGCCTCTGTTTATTGCATCATTTTAAACAGATTGATAACACCGCTCGAAAGTAAGGTCTGTCTAGTAAATTTTGATTAGGGTCGGATTTTTAAAATAGAGGAATAATCTAACGGATAGTGCCGACCCAACACTTCATATATCCATTGCCCAATGCGACAACCTAAAGCTAAATCCTGAAGTCTATTTACCCGTATAACAATATACCTACCTATGATTATACCATATGACAGCATTACGCACATTTGTATGTAATGAGATGTCACGTTATCGACTAAACAGTTATCAATCATTCCGCATGGAAACATGCAAAGTTATGACGTAATTCGACGGTTAATTAATCTATTACGGATATGTATCAAGAAGTGGCTGAAATTAATTAATGTGCAATTAATTAACATAATCTTGTTCACTTAATTAGTTCCTTTATCATCTTAACCGAAATTAAAATTTGACATGTTAGTAGAAACGAAACAATTCATTTAAGAACCGGACTTAACTCAAAGAATCAGTAACTTGAAGTGGTGGTGAATTAACTACAACTTTCGCAAGGCTGAACACTGATGGATAGACAAACCCTGGAGTCCTCTGTTATTAAAGGCCACACGTATCAACCGATAGACGTAGCGTGGGAAGCTACCAAGTGAACTGGGGAAGTTGCCTGTATTGGCAGTATGACAAAAGCGGAAGATCTAAGTGTGGTGACCCTAGGAGAGGTATACGTCAAACAGAGGACATCTAAAGAACATCTAAAGAACTAATCTAGCTACATCTAAAGAAATTGATAGTATGATGTGATGTCGTCTTACTCTTAATTCATATAAAAAACTTTGTACACATCTTAATAGAATATTGCATAAAAGAGTATTAGGTGAAGGACAAGATAAGAACAGAGACTAGGTACGCTTTATCAAATCCACACGAGCAAAGTCGTGAGCACAGCTAGTTTAATTTGAAGCGTGTATAATATCAGACTATCAACAAGTATCTGACTCGAATAAAGAAAGAGGTAAAACGATATATCATTGTTATAATCATTTACTTATTAGGTCCTTGACTACTACGAGTAGCTGCGACCAGCCACTACGTTCGTGTGTCGACCGGCTTTAGAATACTAAGGGATAACAATCCTGACTAACTACAGAACTTTTAAAAGAATGGACTCGCCAACACGCTTAGCCAGCGTGGCGTTTCCCTCATACACAAGAAAATGTGCAAGAATAAAAGACATATACAGTACATCCCTTTTATTCTTGCAACTACATCAAGGGAAGGGAAGTACATCATTCACTTCCCTTGCCCTAATATTCACTCATACAACATTCCATTACAATTCATTGCTTCATTCCAACCTTGACTGAAAGAAATAATTTTCCATTTCCTGTTGCCGGGTGAGATAATGTGGTTTATTCTGAAACCGTAGAATAAATCCTCCCACTTCTATTTACCTACTTATGTCGGATCTTACTACTATCAGTTACCCTGATATTATATTATTAAAAAGTTAATCCGTACTGCATCTCTATGTTAACATTTATAATATAAGACTCACTATCCAATCTTAAAATTAATTTACCTTTGATAGAATTAATATCAATATTATAACGTCCTACTGCCAGACACGGGGGGGGGGGGGGGGGGGCATGGATGCACCACGCAGGCCCAATGCTGATTGCTAGATATTGCTCCAGATTGTTTTTTTAAATTTAACATGTTAGAAATAACTAATCACAATATAAAATATAACCAATCTTCCTAATTGACATTTGTTTTCACTATATTTGGTGTCTGTCGGAGGCCAAGATTCACTTTGGGTCGGAGTAAGTAAGCAATACTTACTTTGAAATATATTTTTACAACCGTCACTGCCAACATTTTAATTATATGCAGCCATCATCATATTTTATTTCTTTATACTTTAATGCACAATGGAACATTATTCTATATTAGTCAACGTTTAGCTTTGGTATAATAGAAACCTGAAAGGGGATGCATCGTATAAGCAATAAGTGTAATTGTAGCAAATAAAATTATAAACAATACGTATGATACAATATACATCGTGTAATTGAGACAATTAACCAAAAAGTGCAATCCGTTCGTTTTAATTGGGTTATTTTTATTATTTTTTTATCTTTCATACATTTATGTCAGAATATCTCGATTCTTTCACAAAAAATGTTCCTATTTTATAATTACGTTACATATGGTTATCTCGTTAATACAAATTAAGATATTATTTAATTCATAACAAAAACGTTCGGTAAATAATAACTAAGTAGGTAAATAATAATTTTGTCGTCGGACGGATTGTTCAAGATTCATCATAAAATATATGAATATAGGTAGTGATAACGAAGAAGGATGGCAAATACCATCTCATCATTAAGCAACGCGTTCTTTTAGATCTGCGGCACAGCTAAATTATAGCTGATAACATTCTATTGCAATATTTTTTTTTATTCTTTTCAGTTTTTTTTGTTACCGCATCGCACTATGAACGGATTTTGAATGGTAAATTAATAATATGTAGTTGTCTGGACTTTATAGTATATTGAAACAAATTTCTATAGCTAATAAAAATGTGAGTACACTCGTTCCACCTCCGCCTCACAATACCTGCAACCAGACTACGGAGAAAGTTTTGCGACAAAGAGGTTTTATCTATGGATCACTCACTGGTTTTGATGTCAATTAAAACTGACTATCTATAGCATAAAAAAAAACATTCCAAATTCAAATTTCCCTCCATATTTGTTTAAGAGCCGAAACAAAATAGTTATCACGACTCATTAAAAAAAAATTTGCTCTATGATTTTGTATGATTTTAAATGTTCGTGAAAACCTGAAGATTCTTTTAATAGACTTCAAATGGCGTTTGCAGACAAATGCCCTTCGGAGGCAATCGTGTAGCTTGGGTACAATGAATTTAAGCGTCGTCGACTAAGTTTGGCTGACGAAAAAAGAAGCGGTCGCCCGTTAACGGCTGTTACGGTAGAAAACGTAGCAGCAGTGAATAATTTAATTTGTGAAAACAGACGAATTACATACGAGGAGATTCAGAAAAGTTTGTAGATTGGATCGGGGAGTGTGTATGACGTATTACATAGGCATTTATCTACGAGTCAGGAGAATAGTATCGCGCTAGGCACCCTGCCCACAACCTCACCGAGGCTCAAAAACAAGTTCGTGTAAAATGCGTGATATGATAACAAAATTTGGAGCAAGGTCGTCTCAACGCGTTTACGACATTGTCACAGGTGACGAATCTTGGATCTATCAATATGAACCAGAAACTAATCGTCAATCTACTGTTTGGCCGTTTCAAAGTGAGCCAAAACCTACCAAAGTGGAGAAATTTTAATCGCAAGTATTTTCACTTTAACTGGCAACCAGATAAACTTTACCTTTACGAAAGTAAAGTAGCATTAACGCAAAATGGTTCGTAGTCACAGGTCTCCGTGGATTGCTGCTGCACCACGACAACGCGCCCGCCCACTCAGCGCTTAAAATAAGAGACTTTTTGGACAGTACCCCGGTTAAAGTTTTAGGCCATCCTCTTTACAGTCCCGACTTGACACATTGGGACTTTTTCATTTCCCAAAATTTAAATCCCAACTAAAAGGGAAGCAGTTTTCGTAGCTAGAAGACGCGCTGGCTAAGTTGGAAGAGGATGTGAAAGACCTCTTTCACATCCTCTTCGACTTCCATAAATTATTTTTTTCCTTTTTTCCACCTTTTTTTCCTTTAATACTTTTTTCCACTCTCCATCAGGTAACCTACCTGAGAAAGAGTGGAAAAAAGTTTTCAAAATTGTAGGTGTAGATATTGAAACTTTCCATAGATGCAAGTGGAGAGTACTTTGAAAAAATGTAATCCAAAAATTGAACCAGTAGGAAATTTTATTTCTTTTTCTGTGTTTGCAAATTCGCTCAAAATCGATTCTCTATTCAAAATTAATTTTTAATTAGACCGAGTGTTTCAGAAGGTAGAAATTCAATATATTTTTTTCAAAATCTATTACTATTTCATAGTCCTTTGCTGACGTACATAAAAATCATACACATACTGAACAGCATATACTTCAAGACTAAGAGGTACTCGTAGTTTCATGATCATCTCACAACCGAGGGAAAGGTTGAAGCCTTGAGTCGGTTGTCCAAGTCTCGGACAGGCTGTCGGTTACCCCTTATTGTTTATTTTTATTTTTTAGCCTTGTTTTTATATAATGTGCATGTATATATAATTGGTATAATTTATGAACTAACACTAGTTCATAAATTTAATTGTGGATATTTTATGTATGTCCGAAATAAATTACTATTATTAAAAAAAATACAGAAAAATCGAATATGTCGTGTGTTTCGTTGCAGAAGACTACCAATACTATCATACCTATATATTGCAAATAGGTCGTAATGTGCAGTCACATTGTAACTCGGCCCCCTTGGAACAGTCGTAAAACATAATGAACCGACAGATAAGACTTATAATTAGGCCGACGTCAACAAAATACGAGGGGTAATGGAAAGTTTATTTCGAGATAACGTCCACAAGCCGGTAAATAAGGATATTAATCAAACTATGATATCACAGTACTTTGATTAATATCTAGAGAAAAGATATGAAAAATATACTTATTCTGATTTTGCAGTTTCCTATTTTCCGGTGACCGCGGCTTGGTCCCCTTTTTTCATACAAAGGAATACATAGGAGCCGACAGTCTACCTGCATGGTGGTAAGTGAATACTGCATCCATATACTGCTATATGTGTGGATTTAGTTTCTATCCCATGGGAATGTTTTGAGCTAAAAATTAGCTTAAATGTTAATAATCGTGTCCTTGTGGGCCATTATTAGAAAGTAAGAAAGGTAAAACAAGGGATTTATTCCATGAAAATACCCATATACATACATAATTATCAGGCAACGGTAGAAACCTATAACGTTTATTGCAAGCTCGAGCCCATGTTTCCGACCATAATCAATTATCAATAGTGTTGCCAGATCCGTTTTTCCAAATATCGTGACTTACATGGGAAAAAAGCGGGACTGGGACGAAAAAATCGGGACGTAGAAAAAATGCATAACAATGGTTACGATTCTTTAATTCAAAATTACAGACTTTAATGAGATCAATCAAACCTTAAGATTTACTACTATTACTTACTACTTATACTACCAAGACAAACTACTTATTATATTTAACAAAAATATATTATTATTTGCAAAAGGAAGTTGCAATATAAGGAATCAACGATATTAAATTATTTAACGTTACATAAATATAATTATTTTTTATAGAACACATATTTTGAGCTTGATTTTGCCGCTTGTAACATTTTCTTCTCTTTTAGGACAAATGTATAAAACTATTGACAAGACATCTGAAAATTGACTTTTATTTGAATCTCCGCCTTCGTTGTTCTATCGATAGTTTATTGCGTCTGTCAGTCCATGTTACATTTGCCCGAGAAAAAAACCCTGCAGTCGATGCATTCGACACCAGTATTGATACCATAAACTGGTACCTATAACTTTAAAAAATTAGGCAAGTTTTGAGTTTTAAAAATGTTATGCCATTTTTCGATAGGTTTTTTATTGTCATCCTCAATAGCGACCTTTAGAACGTCTTTGATTTTGTAAATTTCTTCATAAAAAGCATCCATATCGAAATCAGCCGTAATATTTAGTTTTTCTATAATTTCGACGACCATTTTATAATCAAAATTAGCATTCAGAGAAAATGGTTGAAACTCATTAATTGAATTGCTTTCGCCGAAATCAAACCGTGCCTTTATATATTGTAACAAGATTTTAAAAAACAACATGCAGTTTAATTTGATATTGGAATTGGTTTCAGCAGGCATTTTCCTTATCAAATTATTACATGTGAATCCTACAAATTGGTCTTTAATTCTTTGGTTTATTTTTTTCTTGAGATCCGTAAGTTATACGCCTCAAAGCATAACATTCTGGCACTCTCCAGCTTCAATACGGTGTTGTGTATAATTTTCAACGCCTTCTGAAAAAGACGAGATACGGTTGGGGTGTGTTCATCATTGAAGTACGCCCAAAGAACTGATCGTCGTCGTCTCCCAATCTGATGAAGTATGTTTTTAATATCTCGTAGGTATTTCACTAAACGCGCTGACCGATTCTTTTATTTTTTTTTTAGAGTAGGTACCTACCGCGCCAAATTAGCTACTTAGATGAAAAAGCGGGATTTTGGTCGTCCCGCTCTGGGCGCTGGCGGGACGCGTCCTGAGAGGGCTGAAAAACGGGACGTCCCGCCAAAAGCGGGACATCTGGCAACACTAGTTATCAATAGTTCGGCGATGAGGAAAAACATCATATTTTCCACCATTATTTGTAGGAAGGCAAGTGTCTCTGGCACTATATCCCATCACAAGTTTCTGACACTCGACGACAAGTCGTTTATTTATCTTTAAGAAGCACGTACTCCGTTAACGTAACGCACGTGTTTTAAAAGCGATAGATATACTTACTTATATCTACCGATAAAAGCAAATCACCTGATTTGGGGTGTGAGTATGTTTATTACATTTTATCTATTTATCTATAATACACCACGTGTAAGTTACGTCACGTCACACCTCGTCTAATCGTCTTGTCACTCACACCTTAATCAAATTGATTTTATCGACGAAAGTTTCGATTTAAAGGCACGTAGAGTATATAAGGATGTTTTTATAAGGAAGGTTTATATTTATATTTATTCGAATGGAGATGACGTGCGGCCAAACGTAGCGTCGAACGCAGTCCGAACTGTCTATTGTAGTCGCTGTCGATTTGAAGAAAATCGCAGGTAGTGACTGCATAGGAAGAGCAGAAGATCGTTTGTGGTGGCAGGCTTTGGGAGAGACCTATATCCAGACGTGGAGAGATACGGGTATACATTATGAGGAAGAGAGTGCACGCTGCAATCCAACAGCGGCTGGGCGCACTCGACTGGCCACGTTACCCCTCTCTCACAGAAGACTACCTTGAAATGTACTACATTTCCCACTTTATCTTATTTCCCTAATGTACGTACGTGTTTCGGTAGTGAGTGAGATGTGCCAGAGCCTATTCCCATCCTATCCCTCCCCATTTCCACAACCCTTTCTGCAAATCCATTCCTATATCCAAAAGTAGGCAGCGCATCCGGGGGCGTGCCAACGTTTGTCATTTTGGACTAATGTTGGCATGTATCACGGATGTCTATGGGCTACAGTATCCACTTACCATCAGATGGACTGTATGCTCGTCTGCCACCTTCATCCATAAAAAAAAAGGAGAGGCCCTCGTATACAGCCACAATTTATGGAAGTCTAGTCTCTTTGCCGGATAGAGATCTGGAGACATTCTAAGTTAAAAAAAGGAACATATTCCTTTTTTAAACTTAGAATGTCTCCGGATCGCGGATGGGCGATAGAATTCTTTTACCACGAAATGGACTGTCTGCTCGTCTGCCTTCTTTTTGTAAGAAAACAAAATCAATACGAATGCTAGGGTACTCACTCACTCACTAGGCCCAAAAATTCAAAGTATTTTTTTAATGCATAGGTACCTACTTATTTGTTTATCTGATATCAAAAGTAAATAAAATTTCGTGACCTTTGGACTACGGCAAACCGTTTTAAAATAAAATTACGTGTAAGTAGGTACTTGTCCATTGAAGGGAACTTTTGACCCCGTTATTTGATTTTTTACGTTCCTTACTAAATATATACCCTTTTTAGAACTGCGCAATTCCACTGACATGTTATTGACTAAAAGCAATAAGTTTACTGACAATACAACTGGAAATCACATGCACGTCGACGCGTAAGCGCACGCTCGCCTCAGCATGCAAGTACTGACATGTTTCGACGCAAGTCGGCACGGTTTGCCGTAGTCATGAAACTTGATTTACGTGTATTTACTTTACTGCAAATATCTACCTAATAGCTGCAAATCGGCGACGGTAACCACTTTAAACCAGGTAGACCGTCTGCCTGTCCGCCACCTTTAATATTTTTAAAATTAAGACAGATAAAAGAAGTGATTTATTCCATAAAAATACCCACATACATACATCAATCATCGTAAGTCAGATATAATTACATCGCTATTTTCGTCATTATCGTACTTTGCGTCAACACTACAGTTTTGTATGGAACCACGCGTCCTCCACGGCTATCTGTTTCATGTATAAACATAAATATTCGGCCGGCTCGTGCCGAACATGTGACAGATATCACGTAGGTTTGCACAACTCATATTTACTAAAAGCTAAAGCACTACTCATTACCGTGGTATTCACTTATATAATTAATAATCCATATACCTACTATATGTGGCATTAGCTAAGCAAAGTACTTACTGTACATTCTAGCTTTCCAGGTATGTTTTTTATAGAACGGTGATCTTCTACAGTATAGTGCGCCCAGCGACTGTGGGATGGCAACCCCCCCCCCCCACCCCCCCCACCCCTGATGTTTTTCCAGCATGCTAAGACATGGTGTTCTCCAAGAAAGCTGCGAATGGGTTCTGCAAGGACGTTAGAGCCGTCACAACGTATTATAGTGTTGCGAACGCCCATTGTGTAAAATAGACACCGTCAATGAGCAACTTCTAGCCTACCCGTCTGGCGAAAAAAATCAAATTCAGCACGGAATTTTCATCTTATTTGTTTTATTGCGCATAACAGCACCCAAATAAAACATCTTTACCAACTCGGTGGGACATTTGATTCCTGCCCCTTCCAATGATTTCAAAACATGTGCCACGTGATAATTAGTTTTAACTCTTTCTCAAAAACATGTTGCAGTTTGAATTTTCGATGTTGTGTTGATCTAAGCGATTATAAAAAAAACTGAATCTATTGTACAATGTGTACTCAACATTAACATTTCTTACGTGTAGGTAGGTACAAGTGACTCATAGAACAACGTCAATCGTTTTATAACTACGCGGAGGTATAATTAACTAAGTATATTTGCACAGAATGGAGACATACTGTAGTACAAAAATAACACTGTATAACTCATAGTTAAGGTGACAAAAAGAAAGTACCTATGTATGTTCAAAGAAAATATAGAATGTCAATATGCAGCATTCACAAGCAGAAGTGCACAATGCAATGTTTGCTGTATAAGTCACTTCATATCATGACCCTGTGACTGTCTAGACACCGGCACAACACTGGGTCAGCCGTGACTTGGGATTTAGAGTCCGGTTATTATAGGAAGAGCGCTGCCAAGCGCTTTAAGATTTTATTTCTATTTATTTGAGTTTATAACTTAAGAAATAAACGGTATTTACATAAAATGAATTAAATATAGGAATGTCAGCGGTTCTCCTATGATAACCGGACAATAGGTGTTACTTCGGCTAGTCGATCTCTATAGGTATTTCAACATAAACATAAGGGCCGCAACGCGCCGTGCACTTCCACAAATACACATTAATTACCCTATTCTTCTATTTTTCACTCTGTTCTATTTTACATTGTCATATTGTAAGTACATACTTGCTAAAGGTGCAAGATGCAGCTTATCCAAAATCCACTAGGTGTAGGTAAACCACATAGACTGCAAATTGCAATACAATTCTACTACTAAAATGCAACTTATGGTACATATACTCATATTGCTGTGAAGCATGCCAACTCCAAACGTTAATTATAGTTGATGCTTTAGCAATGTCATAATCATAATAAGGAATTGGCGTGGTTAGGTTAGATTAGAACTTTTTAAACAGACTGCAAAATGTAACTTGTGTGTTCTTACTTAAAAAATCAATATAACATCTACTCTTTAAAACAACTATAATAAAAAAATAAGTACGAGTATATGAACAACAGTGTACGTACAAAAACAGATATTATATAAATACGCATTTTAGTGAAAAGGTCAATGGACAATAATTTAGTGTGGACACTAATAACGAGTACCCCTTTCTTCAAATGACACACAAATTGACCCCGGCCAGTAGATTGCTGTGAGAAAACAACTGTTGACGCAGTAAACTTGTTTTTTTCTCTATTTAAGTACCTATGTTTAATAACTGGCTAAAGTCCAGTATACACTTTACTTTTTGCGATAAGACATACGCGTGCGCGATTGAAACGTGCCGTTTAGGTAAAAAACATTATCTATCGTATAGTGAAGCACAGTTACAGGCTGAAACGATGACAGATTTAGTGCTTGGTTCATGTTTGTTAAATATACATAATTCAATTGATTTACTAAACTGATACCTATATACAAAACATAGGCGAACGGTACAAATACGGCTGCCCCATATCAAAACCGAGGAAGAAACAATATGCATAACTTTTTAAATTTTCGCGTTTTCTATACGAACTTTTGTATATAACGAGTAAGGAACAAGTTTAGAAAAAAATGTTTCTGACCCGGTGGGCTTGATCGCGCGGGCGGCGCGGTGAGGAACGGATGGACTCCAGGGCCACACGAGGCCCACCCAGAGACCTGTCCGTAGTAGCGGGCAGAGATAAAACCTCTGCAGTGGGCAATAGTCCGGGAACAGATCCTCTTTTGTTCCCCCTTAGGGGAGGGCGTGACATGACCTTGAATATGTTTCAACTTGGCTGTTTGAGTGGTTTTAGACTCTACCTACTGTAAAATTTGAAAAAAAAAACTAACTAGGTTTTTATATGGGGCAGCCGAATAACAAATGCAAAATAGGTCCTACGAGCCGTGCGGATGAACGATGAAGCCTGAAAATAACTTACAATAAACTGTAAGTGTACTTATAGTTTATTCATATTCATTTATTTTTTATTGTCCACTTGGTCAGCGGACACTCGGCCAGGTTGTTTAAGTCGCCGTAGTAGTTAGATGACAAGAGGAGATCATGTGTAGACGGGCCTGGAAGAGACCTCTGTATTGTATACGATATGTTGCATGAATACTTTAGAATGAAAGACAAATCTACGCCAGTGTTTAAAAGTACAATGTAGGTTAGATAATTTGAAAGATTGTCTAATTATCACAAAAATTGTTTTTATTTGCATTGAGTGCGTTTTCTGCGTGTACGATTGTTCTACGTTCTCGTTGATCGCCATTTAAACGAATATTTACGTTTTGAGTAGCTTTTGTATAATCAGTTAAAATATTGCTGCCATCAGTTGTTTTTATAAAAAAATATTCTGGTAAACGCTTCCTCTGTTGGGTAATATTTTAGCGGGAAAAAACATTATAATAAAAAGCTTTGTACGTAATTGGCCCTGCGTATTATAAAGTGTGAAACGCCTACAGTTTGTCAATCAATCAGCTTGTCACTCCCACTTATTGACGTAAAAGAAATAATATCATCAAGCAGGTAGGTATACCAAGTTGTTATTTCCAGGTTTCAGTTGTTTGATATCGTTAATTAATAAGGACATGAAAATTTGTGTATTTTTGGGCTATCCCTTTATTATGTAATTAGTGTGCAGTTATTTAGTTCTCTCACAGATATTTATTTGAAAAGTAATATACTATTGCATGTTTGCATACAAGCATATCGGTACATTGAGAAATGTAATAGTAAATAAGAACAATTACCTACATCGTGTCGTATATAGCCTAGTGTCAGTAGTCCTGTTATAACCAAATTATTAGTTAACCGACCCTTATTATAAACGAACTACTGATTCTGGGCCCCGTAGATACCACCAGGTACTGTAGAAAAGCAATTACATTTCAATGAAAAATTACCAAATAATTAGATAATGCAACAATCATTTTTGACCCCTGTTTTATATTAATTATTACGTCAATAAAATTATCATCTCTTTTTATAGAAATAGATAACTCACTTTAGGTTAAAAGTTAAGAAAATTACCTAATGATAAGTGATAAAAATATATGTACCTACGAAAAAATCTTTTTCGCCTTAGCGACAGATGATAAAATCATCAATAATATTATCAAAGTCTCATTTATCATCAATCATCATAATCATTCTCAGTAAGTACCCGTCTTGTGTTTATACTATTATCAACCTGCGTCATAGTACGTGCCCTTTTTTATCGCACCGGATTATTTCTTGAAATAATTTCAAGCAAATTCTTGATAAAGTCATACATAATCGTAAAATTAAAAATTGTATCGTCTCCCTACAGTAAATAGGAAATGTAGCGACGAAGTTCATTTAAAATAACACTGTAAGAATTGACACAGCTATAATAATATGCTATATTTAACTACCTACATTATAAACTAATGTGACAAAGTAGTCGTTCTTTAGTAGGTAGGTGAGTTAATTCTGTAGAACGGTGTTTTTCAACCGCGGCGGTCCGTGCACGTATTTTAATATAATCATGTAAATTAACAATTTGCGTGATGAATGACGAAAAACCAAACAGAAAAATCGAATGGATGTCAATGCACCACTTAACGCAGTATATCTGATTTGCTAACAAATAAGTATCAGCCGACGTGGCACTAAATAATGTCCATTACTATACATTGAAATTGTTATTTAATTAATAAATAAAAATACCACTTATCCACATTAGTTTCTATTTCTGTCTTGTTAGTTGGCAGGTATGCAAAATAATTCTTTGATTTCTGCCGGTCCATAGGAGTAAAAAGGTTGAAGAACCTGCTGTAGGCAGACACACCACCGATTAATTCTCAAAGCGCCTGAAACATACATGTTGGTCATAAACTACCGTATCCTATAAAACTACCGTTCATCCTACTTTTTTTTATCACACATATCTTAATTAGTAAGGCCTTTGATAATAATAAATAATAAGGTCATATTAATTTTAAATTCATATTAGTCCTCGAGATGACGCAATCATATTATTATTAACAAACGAGGATCGCATGTTTTCTTCCACATACGGAGAAAGTAAACGATGTGTAGAGACAAGACCTTTGCAGCGAGTAAAATCATTGTTAATACATCTATCTTTTGTTTTGCAAAGCGTCTAAGAAAACAAAAGAACGTGAAGAAAAGACATCCGAGTTTACTTTTAAAATCTTTAATTTCGTAAAGCACATTGTCTTTCACTCAATAATGGCGCGTATGACGTTTCACAACTGTGAGCTTGTTGTTTGCCATGGAATCATCCCGCTGTGACACGATAACCCCTGTTATCAGTGGCGTCCGGACACGAGACCGCACTTGCTCATGTGGTTATTTATAATCTACACGATGTCACAGACTATCTATAGTTCACAGAACACGTGCTCCAGGGAGTGCATCGCGCTATCAGACTGGAACTCTCCATTACGTCATGTAAGTAGTCGATAATATGCCCTAGCCCTTAAGAGGCTAAAATATCGGGCAATCGAGCGTTAGAATAAATGCAAACTGCAGCTCATTATTATTCCATAAGCAGTTAGGTAGCGGTAACCACAAATATAAAGTTTTAAAACAAACCTAATCATTGAATCAGAGCTCACGAAGATGAACTTTAAGTTCACCGCAATAAGTAATTCATCGTATAAGGGGGATAGTGCATGTTGCATTCCCACAGCCGCTGGGCACACTTGACAGGCCACGATAACCCTCTCTCACAGAAGACTACCTAGAAATGTACTGCATTTCCTACTTTATCGTATTTCTATTCGTATTTAAATCGTATTTCTTCACTACCGAAACACGTACGTACGTACGTGCCGAGCGATTCTACCTTGCAAGGTAAGTATGTAATTTATATATGACACACCACATAGGCTTATTTACAAAAGTAATATTAGTTTAAAAGCGTTGATATTATTTTACAAGCTGTTCACTTCGTGAATTACTGAGCAGGCCCACTTTCAAAATGTCTACGCCACATGAAAAAAGTACTTCATTAGTTCCCAAAATCTAGGAATTAGCGCTCTTGAGACTGCTTTTTGATAATTCCCAATTTTAGAGATATCCCACTTCAAAGGTGGTGGGGTGTATTCACTCAACAGACCCACTCTGTCTAGCAGAAAATGAGAATTCTACATTTGTGGATTTGATCAATGTTTAGTGCCAGATTATTGCCCGGTTGATGTAAAAAAATGAGTTTTAGGTCCTATTTGAAAGAACAAAATTCTATCGTTAATGATGCGACATAGTTGTTTTGAGGGAGTAGGCCTGCTGAAGTATTGCACATAAATGATCCAGCTGAGGCTAATAATTGAACGGGACATTCGTAAGCCCTCGTGTCACTGAAATTACGCAAAAGCTGAAAACAGGCTGTTCAGTATGGAAAGTAGAATCGATTCTGCCAGTTTTTTCATATTGTTCATTTCTAATATATTTTTTATTCTATGCACAGTGTTGCATTATACGTGCGTGGACTGCGGCGGCCTGTACTCAGTAATAAGCGCTACAAATGTTTTTAGAAAGAACAACAAAATTACATGTTTGTAACGTTTGATTTATTCCTCAAAATAAAATAATTTTTCGCTAAAATGGTATTATATATTTTAAATTAGTTGACACGTTGTAGATGACATTGCGAAAGATTGCGGAGGACAGGCGTAATCGGTTTTATGAGATATGGGGAAATTCCTAGGCCAAACAAAATAAAACAAAATGACCCTTTCATCAATATATTCCATTAATTTTACATTATAGGACCTTATATCTAGCTTTATTGATCATGTGATGAGCGGAAGTCTGTAGCTTGAGCAGTTCTTCTTTGATGAGGCGCGTGATCTCGGACTTGGCCTTAGCTACGGCGAGTTCCTGCGAGCTCTCGATGGCGAGGTACAGTTTGCGCTCGCCTTCGGGCGGCGCTTTGCCGGGTGGAACGTATGTACCGCGGACTGTGATACCGGCTTCGGAATACTCGCTTATTAGTGCTAGCGCCTCCTGCGAAATTTAATGTGCGTTTTTAATTATGGCTGAGACATTAAACCTCGTAATTAATGCGGGCAGGGCCGTAAGGTTATCTTTGTTTAAATCCTTGTATGTCTAAATATCCATATAACTTTTAAGATTTCGCACACACATTTATGATGTGTCTATTATTTATTTTATTCTCATAAGAGATTTCGGGAAAGTATAAAAACAAATAATAACGGAGACAAAAATAAAATAATTAATAGGGCCTGTTTAGAAAAACGTACGACTTACTTAAAAATATAGAACACAGGGAATAGGGTAGAAATAAACCTATAATAAAGAAAATTAAAGAACTCGGGGACAAAAAGTGTTTGATTGAGAAAGGATAAGTATTTGAAATAGTTGTGAAATAAAATGAATATATAACTATGGTAATAGATGATATACCCGCGATCTAAAGCACAAATTTAGGATGACAGGTTTTTCAAAAGATGACAACAGATTTTTATAAAAACAAAAAGCTTATAAAATGGTGGCGGCAAGGAGTCCGCAACAATAACTAATATTCTCAAACAGCGGGCATTTCTATCACGGTATATTCTTTTCACCACATGTCTTCAATTTTGACAGACCTTTTATCGCAAAACAAAATGTAAAATGAAATAATTTTATATAATAAACATAAATATTCATGTTTTTAAGTGATAAGAAAGTACCTACGTTAATCGTATAAATTATATTACCTTATTTTTAAATTAATGACAATAAAAACACCTATGATTCGTCTTCAGAAGTTTAACACAGAAAAATACTAAAAGACCGAGCAAAGCTAGCTTGAGCAACATCTTGACTGAATGGTGCAATACCAGAAAAGGCACTGAGACATTGTGCATAAAGTGCACATAATTGCTAATATGTTATCAGAGCAGAGGTCAATATGACCTTTTGTAATAAATAATTAAAATGTTGTCACTCGCTGACCATAAAATAACTTTATTTTTCACACTTAATTCAGACTACTTGTAGATAATTATTGGAAAATTTTCCAAATGTTGAAAATTGTAAGAAAATATTACATACATTTGGAAAAATATCCAGAAAATTACTGAATATTTCTCTTAATATTTTCAATGTTTGAAAAAAAAAAACTGAAAGTTACCAATCACTACAATTTGACAATCACTCGTCTATTGAGTTCACTTGAAGGTGTCCTTTTCCATCTTCCCGCCCTACTTCCCCATTCCTTCCAATTCCAATTTTGACAAAAGTTACTATATATACAGATACCCATATTTCGTCTACTTGTCGGGAATCTTCTTTTTAAAAGAAAATAAAAGCCAATAGAATAGATGATAGTGTTTGAGATTTAAAAATATCGACTTGTAGTAAATAAAGTCAAAGGTTACCATTTCATTGTTATCTACGAGGATAAAACACTAAAAGTAAATATTTTCTTAGCTGATATTTAAATTTATCACTGCGCTAGAAAGTAATTTGAGTTTTAGGCGTCGAACACACGAATATCAGGAGACCAGTAGTACAAAGAGTTGTATGGGATCGCTTTAAAGTGTTCAAACGGCGCACACTGGGAACGCTCCATATAAATTATTAACGCCCATAATTGTTTTAATTATCGAAATCTGAATACGAGTATATATAGATAATGGCAATTACCTTGCTAGTGACCCTCCATCGTGCCTGTTGTGGAAAATCGTTGATCTCGAGCTCGGTCTCGTACTTCCTGAATACTTCTTCCGCCGGTTCCGCGTTGCTCTCGTCACGAGGCTGGTAGTTAAGCCGCGTGTTTAATTTAGCCGCTAATTGCTCAGCAACTGTTTTAGCCTGAAAAAAAAACAGTGTTTTAACAATGAAACTTATACAGATAGATAAATTCTTTATTGTACACTAACATAATATTGCAAAATGACAATTTAAATACCACAAAAAGTACAAGAGGCGGCTTTATCGCCAAAGCGATCTCTTCCAGGCAACCTTTGGGTGGTAAGGAGAAAATACAAAACAACATAAAGGTAGATAGTGCAATTAAGTCATAGTTAATTTAAATTAGAGCTGAAGGAAAGCTGCGCAACGTGCGAAACGTTGCGCAGCTTTCCTTCAGCTCTAATTCCCGCCCCGCATATAAGATGCCAAATCAATTATAAAGCGCAAACTATTCCGTCCATTCCTATCATTGAATATAGACACAGGCTATGCCGTATGTTCCTTCATATTATATTTATTAGTACAATTATATATATCCAGGTGCTTCGCACGCATAGATCGGGATAAAAACTATCGTATGTTTTATCCCTAAAAATAATCCCCAAGTTGAGAGTAGCGGCGTTAAGTAAATTAGGAAGATAATAAGCAACTTCCGCATTTTAATATTGACCAATCACACAACTTTTGATCCAATTAGGCTATTGAATAACTTGAATATTGGCTATTGAATACAAAGAAGACAATAAACGATGTTGAAAGGTTATGATTAGGTTATGAATTGAAAGGTGTGATGTCGGCCGGTTTTAAAATACCACCACCCCATCTCTTCGCGCGGGTATCGTAAAAGGCTACAAAGGGATAACAAAGCGGCTACCACAAGCCCTGGGGAACTATACCACCTCTAAAAGAGGGGACTTACCAACCCGCTTGGCCAGCGTGGCGTTATAAGGCCATACATCCCTCATATACAAAACAATGTGTATGAGGAGGCCCGTATCCAGCAATGGATGTTAATAGACGTCCATACTACACTTCGGAAAAGCCTGCAGTGCAGTGCCGCTTATATTAATGAATATCTCACGCTTGATTTTGCATGTCACTGACGTTCCGCGGTACACCTAACAATAAATTGACAACAAAACACCTTTATAGGGTAAGCCTTTAATAGTCAGTTTCTACATACAGTTTATTTTACTCGTTTGTGTTTTTATTTACATCACAATTAATCACAAATAAATTACTGAAGTGAGAACTGATTGTATTCACTTCTTGGAACCGCTTACCCTGGGCCTAGCGTTTGGCCAGATTGATGCGAGAAGCCAGTTCGCTAGCAAGTACTAACTTAAAGCGAATCGTTTCTGGGTAGTAAAGATATAACTTACTGTAATAAGTGTATGTGCAGACGGTGCTCCCTTCAATATAGCTTCAGCAGCCTGTTGTGTAGCTCCCTTATGCTCTGCTCCTAGCCCTTTGGCCAGATTGATACGTGAAGCCAATTTTTTGGCAAGTTCTAACTTGCCGTCAGCGCCAGCTGCAGCTGCAGCGGGATTTCCGACCGCGGGTACACCTGGAGTTGCTACACCGGGCTGGAACAAAAGGCATTTAGTACAAAATTTCAGCCGTGTGTGTGGTGTCGGGCCGGCTTTAGAATAGCATCACCCCATCTCTTCCCGTGAGTGTCGTGAAAGACTAAGGCCTAGAATACAGAGTGCAACCCCAATGAACCCTAATGGTGATGAAACTGCAACTTAAGTTACTTTTGTGTTTCGTGCCCATAATTGTCTATATGAAACCACACATGACGTAACTATTTAGTTTGAAATGCGTCGTTTCTACACGTTTCTGATGAGTTGAGACGATCTTGTGAGAATACGCGTTGCGAGTATCAGTGTCTCTTGAAGTTCAATGTACGTTTCTTTATCTGTATCTGGTGACAATCCATAAATCTTCGATTTATTTGTTGCAACTCCCTTGCAGCCAATAAAATTCGTCTACTCTTAATAAGATCTGGAATTATTATGAAATGCATCGCGTCGGCGTCGTCGTCATGATTGCGCCGTCTGTAGAAAACGCTTTCAAATTAGAGTTTTAAACAAATTTCGTTGCAGTAGCACTTCACCGTATGTGCTGGGCCTAAGAGATAATAAATCCGCTACCGCAAGAGAAACACACGTCTAAAAGAGTGGACTCGCCAATCCGATTGACCAGCGTGGCGTTTTGTTTTATTTAAGATGTGTATCTTAACATGATTTACACAAAAAACAATACTTTAACAGGTGTATACATACAACACAAAGGGCATGCGAATACGATACAATATAAATATAGGTTTTATGGGCGTACATCCCCTCACGTAAGGTACAAGATAAGGTGCGGGAGGAGTCTTATGTCCAGCAGTGGACTATATAAAGGACTGTTTTTGTTTATATATGGCAATGGTGCAATTAGCACATTCTACCCGTGTCAAGTTTTCTTCGTAATAAACAATTTCAAAGTTTAAAACGTATCCTATCAATGTCCAGTCCCGGCGAAGTTAGTCAGGAGTCGCCCAGTAAAACGATAGTAGGTTTAGCTACTGAGGACAGAAGAGGACTCCTTGGAAGCTCAAGAAAAACGCAATCCTATGTTGTTATTTGATTATCACAAACACGACGCACGAAAAACACTTTGAAGTTTAATAAACTATCACTATTAAAGCACAAAACGCCTAATACACAATTTTTACAATAATCAAACAAAACTCAAATTCACTACTCCAGTTCCCGCCAAAAAGGTCAAAGAGCTGGTTACGATTTTTACAAGTGTGTTAGTTTTTTTTTAAAGAAAAGTAGCAAACAGTCAGGCCAGTCTACCAGGTCAGTAGCCTGCATTGGTATTGAAGGCGGTAAGATTATAATGTGCCACTGCAGCACACAGGCCTCCTCTAGTAATCTCAAGCGAGTTTCAGGCCGTAAACCAGCACACGAGTAGAGAATACAAATGCCGCACATTTCATTTTAGTTCTCGAGTATTCAGGTTTCCTCGTGAAAATTGAAAATCCGTACTTAAAAGTTTATATATTCCTCGAGTTTAACTTTATATACTCATTGTACATAATTATTGGGGAAAACTTTTAAATGGCTCATGTATACTAACACTGGATTCTGTTTATATCTTTGTTTTTGTCAGAAGGATACAGTTTATAGATCACAAACAAATCTGAATCGAGGCAAAACTTGTACTATAAGATTCGCTTGCCTCCGCTTAGACAAATATGTACTTCATAGTTAACATTGTTATCATAAAATGCAACATAGTCAGCATAATACAATTTAGTATTTTACAATTCTTATTTTTAAGTATACATATTGTTATGTATTGAAGAATTAAGGGTACTGCGACTTTAGTGTGACTTGACAGACCTTAGTACAATGTGAGGTCAGTAGTAAACCTGTTAAGTAAATGTAACAGTGACTACGGGGAAAATAGTGGATTTGTGCACGAATATCGTGTAAAAACAAAATAAAAGTGAAAAATATAAGTGTTGCAAAAATAAACAAATAAAATTAGTTTAAGGTTCAGTGAATTTGATGTAGCACACGACTGCTGGGAAATTACCTTTCTCAATATTTTTTCTTCCATAAATAAAATCAACAATGATGTATATTTGGTGATTAGATACCTTGATCTCTTTGACGATCTTCTTGGCTGCAAGCATGGTCTCGATCTGCTGGTCAAGGTCACCTTCAACATCCTCGTCGTCGGAGTCCTGTAGACCGAGTGCTGCTTTCTGGTATTTCTTCTTTTCGGTTGCCGCTTGAGCTTCTGATTCATCGAATTTGAAACCTGTGGGAACCAAAGTTTATATGGAATAAAGTGTAAGTACTGTATTGGCACAAGAAACGAACGCATTGAGGAGCGATTCGACGACCAATTAGCCCAGTTGGTAGTGCTATGCAAACGGTCATGGGTTCGATTCTCGGAAGAACAATCATTTGTTTAAAGACAAATCCGGGTCTGGGTGTCACAGGTGTTGTATTCGTTTTTGCATGTGTCTCTGAACCCACGACACAGGGAATTCTAATGTAGGCCATTGGGTGTGGCGTTATTTATTAATGTGTTCATTTCTTGTGTTAGGAAAGTCCACGCGAAAAACCCTTGTTACTCGTCCGTATCTAACACAATTTAAAAGATTAAGTAACAAACAGTTGCTCGTACCTTTCCCGCTGAATCCGCCTCCAGTGTGCACCCGCTTGCCGTCCTTCTCCTGCGCCTCTTTATACTGTTCCCATAGTTGCCGTAGTTCGGGTGGCGGCACGGCGCCGGCTAGCTCGAACGCACGCAACACGTCGCCGGCGTACCGGCCTTGTTCCGGTGTTAAGAACGTCCATGCAAAACCCTTGTTGCCAGCTCGTCCGGTGCGCCCGCATCTAACACAATTCACGCAATTATATAACAAACAACACAATACATAATAATACCTGTAGAGACGAACCTAAAAGAGCTTGTAAAACTTGCGGAAACTAAATAGACTGCTAGCTAGCACAACAAATTATGAATAAAGTATGAATGAATAAGCTTATAGACATACTCAAAATTACTTTTTTTTGGACTAAAAATCTGTCATCGGGAATATGTATTTATGTGCGTGTATATCTTTGTTTATGGTATGCGGTATTCGTCTTATGTTTTAGTTTCATTTCTCTGCATTTTAAAGGAACATGACCCACCTCCTTCCCAAGGTCCTACCAACCTTGCGGTTATACGGACCGAATCTTTGGGAGGTACGCGCCGTACCGCCATACCGCCCCTACAAGTAATTTTCTAAACCCGTGTCCTTGAGCCACTCTCCCCCTTCTGGGGCATGGACTCCAAAGCCACATTTACACTCCATTTTAAACTTTAAAGGTAAAATACTACTACATACTAAAATACATTTAGTATGTTTAGGTAAAATATTAAAATACTACATTTTAAAGAAACAATTGAAAGAAAAAAAAATCTAAAAAATGTATATGATTATTTATCAATAATGTTTATAATTTTATATTTCTATCTGTATGCGTCATAGCCGAATCAAAATATTCACAAATAAATTGATTAATTGAAGTTGTGCAGGACCAAAAACTATGGCGTTTCTTAGTGTCGGAGAGTGCAAGGCTCACTTCGGTCGCTGAGACAGTAAATAAATACGTACTAATTAATGTACAGATAAACATTCTATACTCATAGATTAGTTATGGTATTGTTCAAGGTAGGTACTGTAGAAGGTTACTAAACAGCAAATAAATATTCGTAGTGGATCAAATGCGGGAGCTTTTACTAGTTTTAGTGATTTGTCATACAAAAGTATGTCTTTAAAAACGGTTCACACAGTTTCACGCGATTAATGTTGCATTAAGTTACTTTTAATAATAACATAACAAATATAAGTGAAATGCGCGAAAATCTCAAATGATAAATTAATCACTAAAATTAATTAAACATAATTTTTAATAATCTATAATGTAATTTTAGGTAACAATAGGTATTATTGTGTACTACAACTTGCAAAATAAATAAATAAATCTATATTACCTGTGCACATAGTCCTCGTAGTGGTTGGGGCAGTCGTAATTGACAACAAGCACGAGATGTTTCACGTCGAGACCGCG
Organism: Sesia apiformis; assembly: GCA_914767545.1. Lineage (NCBI taxonomy): Eukaryota > Metazoa > Arthropoda > Insecta > Lepidoptera > Sesiidae > Sesia > Sesia apiformis. The sequence goes on from OU611963.1 coordinate 6,053,131, forward strand.
CGCCGCGACGCTTGTGGCCACCAGTAGCTTCACTTTGCCCGACTTGAAGTCCACAATGGTCGAATCCCTGTCGAATTGATCAATACCTGTAACAGATCACCGTTAATATATATGCCACTCTAAATACACTATACGTCGACAACTGCAAGCATAATTATATATACAACGTGGCACTAAAATAACGCAAAGCCAATTTCAAATATATAGAATTGTTGTCACGAAAAATTAAATTATTTTAAGGAATAAATAAAAAGTTACAAAGTTTTGTTGCCCGCTCTAAAACGTTTGTAGCGCTCATTAATCAGACTAGACGCCTAGGACGCGCACGTTCGCGGTTTGGGCGACGCGTGTAGAGTAAATCATATACTAGTATTGTACTATAAATCATGAAAATAAAATCTATTGTAAAAACTGGTAGAATGGATTCCACTCTCGATAGTGAACAACTTATATTCGGCTTTCGAGTTATTTGAGTGACATGTTGTATTTTTGTGATTAGTCGTGTGGTTGTCGGCAGGCCCGGCGCGGCCGATAACACATATAAGCAGGGATTATATGTCTATATTATATACCGGGATTACGGGTACAAATACCACCTCTATAATAAGTCCGTCAAAACCTCATTTATTATAAGACTACATACCTAATTATTAATAACTCAACGGGTCCCAACATTTTTGTTGCTGGCCCTGGGTGTTGCCACCACCCCATATCTTCCCGTAGGTGATGTAAAATATTTGGCAACAACTTATTTCACAATAATGTACCTCCAATATATGACGTTTAACGCTCATGGCTGCTTAAACGATCGAGTAAAGATTCTTTGGTGAGTGTGGAGTGCTTAGCGCTCAACAACATTATGTGCAGTGCTATGTTAGTCGTGTGGTGTGGACCGGCTATAGAATAGCACCACCCTATCTCTTCCCGAGGGTGTCGTCAAAGGCGACTAAGAGACAACAAAGCTACCACCAAGCCCTGAGGAACTACACCACCTCTAAAACAGTGGATTTTGTAAAGTCCCACTGGTCAGGCTATAATCCACCATGCCTGTCTATGCGAATCCATCGATTACAACTACTACCAACTACGTGATTCAAATTCATAAAATACTTGCTACGATACAGGTTATGATAACGAATATTAAATAATATTTATAATCAATAGAATATTCAATGATGAACAATAAATTGCGTGTTTCACTTTATTATTAATGTACCTAATCATTTTTTTTATAATTATCTTCCGGTATACGTGCGACAAAAAGATTGGAGTGTCAAGGACAAAATTTTCAAAGAATAAGGGGCCTTTCTCACCACCCCCTGATACTTTATCAGAAGGTATCTGAAAGTCAGTATCAGCTAGATTTAATTGGCAGATAAAATTATTGATAGATAAATATCTATCACATTGTTAACAGTTACTTTATCAGGAAGTGATGAGAAAAACCATAAAACTTTTAAATTCTATGTATTGTAATTCTGACATAACTAGAAAAAATATGCTCACAGTTGTCAACCTATAGTCAATTAGTAAATATTACATTGAAACAAAATTAAGAGCTAGTTTAGTAAACATTGTTAACACGATGTCAGAGATGCTGTCAACCTGTAATCAAAATTTGATGTGTATTGCGTGTACTAAATTACATTATTTGAAGAAAAGGTTCTTTATTACTTTTCAATGGTATCACGTCAGTCATTGTACGTATCAAACATGGCAGTATTATATATTAGCCTATTAAATGACCGATTTTGTTACTGGTTCACTCTGAGTTTCGATACCTTCTGTTCTAATTCGAATGTCAAAGTAAAATCAAAATGCATCTAATAGCTACAATGTTCTTATTTCAAAATCAGTATTTCATTTGTTTTTCTGTACGTAAATTTTGGTCATGTGATTGTCTTGAAAATAAAGTGGATAGATTGAAAATTCGTGCTATTTTGGAATATGAGTTTTGTGGAATATGAGAGGCACCAACGCAAGTCCGACAGTAATACTGTAATACTTTCATTCGGTTTTTAGGTGAATGAACTATCAAGGATAACAGTTGAGGAAGTAGAAGCATACAGGGCTGAGTTAGAAGGTATTCGTGTGAAAGGCAAGGGTTGTCCTAAACTCATAAAGACATGGGCCCACTGCGGCATCAGCAAGAAGGAACTTGATATATTGAAGAGGCTCAATTTTGAGAAACCAACCCCAATACAAACTCAAGCTATACCCGCTATTATGTCTGGAAGGTACCTAAGTACTTGTATTTGTATCAGCTTATAATGTCCCACTGCAGGGCCACGCAGACCCATTGGTGGGTGGATCACATACCACATATTTTCTAAATTTTCCTCACTATGTTTTCCCCCCACCATCGAGCTAGTGACATTTTTTTTTATAATTCTTATTTAAGTATAAACGAATAAGTATAAATTCTTAAGTCTACTCACGATGATCTTAAGCTATCACAGCTGGACGGTAAGTAATGGGTTACTACCCATTAACAAGACCTCTAATTAATAGCATTGTCTGTTAATAGCATAATAAAATCATTCACAAAATTATATTAGGTGCTTACCTAAGAAATGACCAATTTTATTACTGGCCACTTTGAGTTTCGATATCTTCTGTTCTAATTCGAATTTCAAAATAAAACAAAATGCATCTAATAGCTACGATGTTCTTAGTTCAAAATCAGTATTTCATTTCTTTTTCTGTACGTAAATTTTGTTCATGTGCTTGTCTTGAAAATAAAGTGGATAAATTGAAAATTTGTGCTATTTTTGAATATGAGTTTTGTCGCGGCACCACCGCAAGTCCGACAGCTCACAATATCAATAGTGTATATGGGCCAAACACCACAAACGATCGCACCGTACGTCGATGGTTTGAAAGCTTCTGTTCTGGAAATTTCGATCTTAAATCCCACGGACCACCTACGACCAAGGTTAATAACGATGAATTATAAATATAAAGGCTATAGTGGAAGCAGATCCATTTCAAAGTACAGCTGAGTTAGCAGCAGTGTTTGATGTTAGTGATAAAACAATGTTGGTTATCTGCATCAAATCGGCAAAATAAAGCTCGAAAAGTGGGTACGTATGAACTGAACGAACGTCAGCGACAACAACGCGTCGAAGTATGCACTGTTATTGCACTGTCACAAAAACGAAGGAATTTTGAATCGCATCGTGACTTGTGATGAGAAGTGTATCCTGTCCGATAACCGCAAACGTTTGTATCAATGTCTGGATCCAGGAATTGCAGCCCAATAATGTCCAAAACGCAAGATAACTAAGAAAAAGCTAATAATATCAGTTTGGTGGTCCTGTACCGGTATTGTCCACTAGTTTCTTGCGAGCCGGTCAAACGATTGATGCAGATTTGTACTCTAAGGAGCTACAGACGATGATGGAAAAGCTGGCAACAAAGCAACCAACTTTGGTCAATTGCTCATCTCCACTTGTTCTTCATAACAATGCCCGCCCTCACACTTCTCATACAACAGTTTTAAAACTTCAAAAGCTGGACCTGGAGACTCTCCCTTACCCTGGCGGGTGAGGGAGAGTCTGGCGTATGGCAGACAGAGAGTATGGCTACTCACCGGATCTTGCCCCGACAGATTTCCATTTCATTCCAAATTTGGACAACTTTTTGCAAGGAAATCATTTGCTTCTGAAGTAGCTGTGATTAGGGCTTTTGAAGAATTCATTGATACCCGTCCACGAGACTTTTACAGGAGTGATTTCAATCAACTGCTTGTGAGGTGGCCAAAGTGTGTAAATAATATGGATCAATATTTTGACTAACATAATAAATATTTTTATAACAATTTTTTTTTTTAGTTTATTATCCAAATCGGTCATTTGATAGGTAAGCACCTATGATAGGTGGTTCAACAATTATTTCTTGCGAATCAAAAGGTAACGGTGGCCACTTGCCATCAAAAGCATACCATCCTCCTATCTGCTATTGTAAATTACCAGTTACGATTAAATGAACAGTCAACCCAACTAAAGTTGAAACGAAACAAACGAAACGTGATACAACGGTAACTTTATATGAAAACATTTTTTTTATATAAATTGAATTTAAAATGTAAACGTTCTTAATATGCATGCCATTATAAATTTTATAATTGTTAAAAGTAAGGTCCAGTGGGACTAGGCAATGGTAACCCGAGGAACAAACCGTATAAATTACGGAATTACGGAATCATTTAATACAAACTGAATTATAAAAAAAGAAACAAATTAAAAAGAGATACTGTTTTAAAAAACAAACTGGCTCAAACACTCGCTAAAATATAAACAACCATACTCTATGAGATGTAGATATAGTTCACTAATTTGTTTCTACATTCATTTACATTTCAGTTAGAATGGAAAATATAAGGAATCAAGTTCATTTTGTCTGATTCAAATTAATGTTTATCAGCTTATTTTTTAATTTGCCGTTTTGATGTATTTTCGATTGACAAACTACTTTTTAGTAATATACCATAAGTCTCTACCAACACTTTCTACCAACTTCTTCCGTTCTTCTCTTAACAATTAAAATACAATGTAAAAAATAAAATACAAACCAAGTTCCTTAATAAAGCATTGGGCTAATCGAGCGTTCTTTTTTTGCGTTTGTAAACGAGTTATTACGATAATTTTAAAGTTCATATTCATTGCTCTAACTGAATGAATAAGTTTGTTTTACAACATTATATTTGCGGTTGGGGCTACCTAACCTCTTATAGAATAATGAGCTGCAAAGGAGTTTGTATTTGTTGCGAACACTCGATAGGCTGATACTGTACACCTTTCATAAAATTAAAATTAAATACAAGATACGCACCTCCATGTAAACTCATGCACGGATAGGACGCCTTAATAAGATCTTTCAGCAAAATGTCAGCATTTTCTTGTTTATCAACAAATGCTATGATGCTCCCGCTTTGGCTGTAAAGGCCCAATAATTCGAGCAGTTTGAAGAACTTCGCCTCTTCTTCCAAAACAGCTACGTGCTGTTCTACGTCTTTGCACACTACGCTCCTACCGCCCACCTACAAATAACAAAACATTTTAATTGAGAAATAATTAAACGAGCAGCAGAAAATACTGAATGAGCAGCAAAATCGATGGCAGCAATGAATGATGCGTCACTTTGTCCGGTATATCCAATACACACCACATGTATACCAAATGAAAGCTTTAAACATACGCTTCAATTTTTATTATGGCAACAAGGCCCTAAAGTACCGGAGAAGTGAGATATCTGCTTTACAAGTACCTTGAAAATATACCTTGCGGTATGTTTGAGTTTCGGTGTGTTCGAAACACACCGAAACTGAAACATAAAAATAAGATTGAGGACCACATATTTATCAGCACCCAGCTCCATTCGTGATCTTTAGCATTTTCTCCGCTTTGTGAGAACTGTAGGCAAACACCTTGAGATCATCCATTTAGAGAAGGAAGGGCGCTCCTCTGCTCCTCTCCGAAACTGATATCCCGTCGCCGACTCCTTCAAGGTACTCAGAAGGTAGTGCATAGCAGAATCCAAGTAGGCTTAGATAATCACCCTGGAAGATACCCCCTCTTATCAGCTGAGTGCTAATTAACATAATAAATCTGTCTTTTTCACATTAACTTTTTTACAAACTCGATTTTTATAGATACCATATTAATGTGGGAGATAAAATATTTATTTATGGTAACTATAGGTTACAATCAAATAAGTCGGACATACATTACAATTATTGCATTGGCGGTCAGGCCACATTTCGTAAAAAAGTGCCCATCCTTCTTTAAAGGTGGGTTAAGTTTGTTCTCTAGTGACAATAAAGTAATAGAGTCGCGCGATGTGGGAATCCATCGATTTTCTGACATAATTCTTAGTAATTTAAAATGATTCATTTCAGTCTTCTAAAATAGTTTGTTTTGTTGATCCCGATTTGCCGCTCGTTTAAATAAGTCATTTTAATTGAGTAGTCCCCTTGCAAACACCGCTATTTGACTTATTAACGGATTAAGGTTTACGCGGGAATTTCAATCTTTGATAAAAAAAAAACCGCTAGAAAAATGAATTACTTTTATTTACCTAATTCCTGAATAACAAATTATCAACATAAAATGTGATTTACCTGTATTTCAATAGGTTTCTGTAGGATACGTCTAGCGAGTGCCTCCATTTGCCTCGGAAATGTGGCACTAAACATCACAGTCTGCCTATCCGGTCTTATGTTGTCTATTATCTTCATCACCTATAAGAAAACGTATGCTTTATTATTTCATTTACAATCGTAAGCAGCCCTTTTATGGTCCCCTGCTGGCCTCCAGGCCTCCACTCTTTTAGAGGTAATGTAGTTCCCTTAAGGATCGTGATAGCGGCTTCGTTTACATTCAATATATTCGAAGGTAAACTATTGTCCTTACTTAACATACTTACGATTTTTTTACCATATTAATATTTAAAATTCACTCTTTAGCCAGATGATTATTTTTAATTGTAATGAATCATTCTATCAATTCCCACAAGTTTGATCGAGCACCACGCGATTTTGCAGAAACACCCTTTTTAAACAATATCTAATACAATATTAAGATTAGACCCGATTGCTGGACTAAATGTCACTTTAGTCCGGATACTAAATCACTTTCTAAATCCCTTTAGGTTATTCCTTAATCCTTTTAATACCGGAGGATTAAAACACGAACTTTAGTGCACTAGACTTATTTAACTTTAAGCAAATATAAAAATATTTTGTACAAAATGAATTGAAACAACGGTTCTTAACATCTCTTTGTATTGCATAATTTTCGAGTGTTTCTGTTTAATAAAATTTGTGTACATTATTCTGTCCTTGCGCTATGTTCATTTTATAATATTATGTCATAATATTGAGTAATTTATTGTGACTGCTTGTGTTCCATATATAATAAAATAAATATAAAAAAAAAACAATGCCACAGTATGTATCTAAAATAAAGTAAATCTACACGGTACCATACAAATTGTGTGTATGGGGGCTAGCTGCGCGGCTGGTCGCAAAAGCGATTAGCCCCAAGTGCGTATGAACCCTTAGAATAGCACCACCCCATCTCTTCCCACGGGTGTCGTAAAAGGCGACTAAAGGACAACAAAGCTACCAATAAGCGCTAAGGAACTACACCACTTCTAAAAGAGTAGATTCGCCAACCCGCTTGGCCAGCGCGGCATTTTAAGGCCATACATCCCTCGTACACAAGACAAGTGAGTAGGCAAGACGTGCGTGAAGAGGACCGCGTCCAGCAGTGGACTATAAAAGGCTGGTTACGGTTATGCAAGGTAGGGAACACTCGGTCAGTGTTGCACAGTTTAGTGGCAGTGTGCTGGGGGTAGTCACCGGTTGATAGAACTAAAGATGTCAGCTTAAAATTAACATTTAAAAAACGGTTACCGTTTGTACAGATTTTTAATATTCTCTAAACTATCAAAAACATTGACGAATCCATAAAATTTTAGAATATAATTGATCGTTTGGGAGACCTATAGTTGTAGCGACACGCGATGATATTTTAATGATGAAAAATTGTATGATAGCTTAAGGTGGACCTCCGTGAGTCGCGTGTATCGCTAGAGACACGACCCAAGGAGGTACGCCTTTAGCTTACATTGCTTGCGGCTCAAAATACATGTCGAACATTCTGACGGCCTCGTCAAACACGATATAGGTGACGCGGCGCAGATTTGTTACGCGCCCCGAGTTGGCCGCCCGCAATAAGGTAATAACGTACCTGCGGTTCGAAACCCATGTCGAACATCCTGTCGGCTTCGTCGAGCACGATGTAGGTGACGCGGCGCAGGTTGGTTACGCGGCCCGAGTTGGCCGCCAACATGTCAATCATGCGCCCCGGCGTGCAGACTATCATCTCCGCGCCGCGTTTCAACTCCGCTATCTGGAACATCACGGTGTAAATCTCTAATAGCCTAAGGGACAAAGTAAAACTTTCAAGACTAAGGGCCTTTCTCGCCACCTTCTGATAAGGTATCAAGAGATAATAAAGAAACTATTAACAAATAGATAAAGTAGCTGTTATCAATCTGATAGATAAATTATCTGTCAATTAAATCTAGCTGATAATGACTTTCTGATAAAATATAACAGTCTTTCAGACAGACCTTGTACCTTTGTACCTTCAGGCAAAGTATCAGGAGGTGGTGAGAAAGGCTTTGTCTTGCTAGCAGCGCGCCGCGGACGTGTTGTCCTACGTGGGAATCGTGGAGGCACGATTGCAGTCAGTACTATTCAAATTTTAATATGACAACATATATATTTAGTAAGAGCAAAATAAATCGTACACAGACGCGTGTCACGCGCTGTATCGCTAGACGCACAGCTTACGTAGGACACACGTGTGGCCAGGGAATGTTTGATATTTTTGCGACGCGACGCGACGCGCCTCTTCGCGCCACCCAGCAGTATATTTATTTATTAACCTGAAGAGACTTTACAGTGTTCCCACCAATGCGCCTACTCAGGGCTGCTTAAAACTGTTACTTATAGGTATAAACAATTGAACAACAAATTATATCTTTTAAGCTATAATTTGTTGTATAAACCAATGTTTTCTTCGAGGTAAGGGACATATTTTAAGATCTATTGAAATTTTAAATATACAGACAGATAGAAGAGAAATAATCGAGTAGGACTGTAATGGAATAGATTTGATAACTCGGCCAATCAGGACATCTGTCTTTATATGTATAGTTTCTACGCATGTGTGATAGAGATGCGTGTCAGTCAGGATTTTTAGTTTCTAAAACACTTAAAATAAATCAGTATATGAAAGTTAACAACATGTGGCAATTATTTTATATTTGCAATTAATTTTAAAATAATGTACCTTATACATGTAAAGTAAGATAAGTAAATTGTAAAGACAAAAAATTTGTAAACCCTTGGGTAAATCATAGTCAAATTGATTATAAGACATTTAAGATCTTTTATTTACACCTATGGTTACAAATAAATTATATTAACAAACCTGTTCAGATATTCCAGTGCCACCATAAACACAAACCACTCTCAAACCCAGCGATTTGGCAAACTTCTTGATGTCCTTTCCAATCTGCATGCAGAGTTCTCTAGTGGGCGTCATTATGAGCGATATTGGTCCGTCGGTGTCTTCAAGCGGCGATTGATCCAATATATGCCGGAACATTGGCAGGATGAATGCTAGGGTCTTGCCTGAACCGGTCTTTGCTATACCAATCAAGTCCCTAAAAAATTAATTCATTTTTATTTATTTACTTTATTTTATTTAGAAAACAAATGGATAGTTACATAATACGCGAACTTAAATGTAAAACATACAATAATTAGTGAGTAGTTTCCAAAAACTGTGAATCACAAATCAGAAATCTCTTGTCGAATTAATACCCTTATATTATTAATACCCTTATTAATACCTTTGTCGAAAAAAAATTGTAAAACATATCTAATTTTCTCTTTATTAACTTCCATTATAAAATTGTTAAAAAATATGGAAAGGTAAAACTTTTAACTTGTAATTTCAATTTGCCGCCATTACAAAAAGTCAGCTGTCAAACGGTATATCACTTTCCCACCAGTGACGTTTGCCAGAAATATAGCACGCTAAACTCATACGTTGAAAAAGGCCGCGAACATTTCCGATTACCTATTATTTTAATAAATTACATACTGTATAGTTTAATATTTAGAATATAATATAGTTTTATCTGCATAGTTTAGAATTACAAGAAAATCTAAATAAACTAAAGCGCCAAAATTACAGACATTGGGTTTAAATTTAGAATAGACGGGAGCAAATAACCAAGTTTTGGATATGATAATTTACAAATGATAATTTGTAATATGATAATTTACAAATGATAATTTGTAATATGATAATTTACAAATGATAATTTGTAATATGATAATTTACATATGATAATTTGTAATATGATAATTTACAAATGATAATTTGTAATATGATAATTTACAAATTATCATTCTAATATAGCATATGTACAGAATAATAGCAAAGTTTAATAACTGTTTAGTCAGAAAGAAGGCAGCACAAGTGTATTGACATGGGCGCTTCAGCGAAAGCTGCTATACATAAATAATAATATTATTATTATTATTAGGTGCTAATCAAATGACCGATTTATATGTGACACTAAAAAAAAAATTGTTATAAAAATATTTATTACAATATGTTAATCGAAATATTGATCCATATTATTTACAAACTTTGACCACCTCACAAGCAGTTGATTGAAACCACTCCTGTAAAAGTCTCGTGGACGGGTATCAATGAATTCTTCAAAAGCCCTCATCACAGCTACTTCAGAAGCAAATGATTTCCTTGCAAAAAGTTATCCAAATTTGGAATGAAATGGAAATCTGTCAGGGCAAGGTCCGGTGAGTAGCCATACTCTCTGTCTGCCATATGCCAGACTTTCCCTCAACCGCCAGGGTAAGTGAGTCTCCAGGTCCAGCTTTTGAAGTTTTAAAACTGTTGTATGAGAAGTGTGAGGGCGGGCATTGTTATGAAGAACAAGTGGAGATAAGCAATTGACCAAAGTTGGTTGCTTTGTTGCCAGCTTTTCCATCATCGTCTGTAGCTCCTTAGAGTACAAATCTGCATCAATCGTTTGACCGGCTCGCAAAAAACTAGTGGACAATACCGGCACAGGACCACCAAACTGATATTATTAGCTTTTTCTTACCATAGTTATCTTGCGTTTTGGACATTATTGGGCTGCAATTCCTGGATCCAGACATTGATACAAACGTTTGCGGTTATCGGACAGGATACACTTCTCATCACAAGTCACGATGCGATTCAAAATTCCTTCGTTTTTGTGACAGTGCAATAACAGTGCATACTTCGACGCGTTGTTGTCGCTGACGTTCGTTCAGTTCATACGTACCCACTTTTCGAGCTTTATTTTGCCGATTTGATGCAGATAACCAACATTGTTTTATCACTAACATCAAACACTGCTGCTAACTCAGCTGTACTTTGAAATGGATCTGCTTCCACTATAGCCTTTATAATTCATCGTTATTAACCTTGGTCGTGGGTGGTCCGTGGGGCTTAAGATCGTTAAGATCGAAATTTCCAGAACAGAAGCTTTCAAACCATCGACGTACGGTGCGATCGTTTGTGATGTTTGGCCCATACACACTATTGATATTGTGAGCTGTCGGACTTGTGGTGGTGCCGCGACAAAACTCATATTCAAAAATAGCACGAATTTTCAATTTATCCACTTTATTTTCAAGACAATCACATGAACAAAATTTACGTACAGAAAAAGAAATGAAATACTGATTTTGAAATAAGAACATCGTAGCTATTAGATGCATTTTGTTTTATTTTGAAATTCGAATTAGAACAGAAGATATCGAAACTCAAAGTGGCCAGTAATAAAATTGGTCATTTCATAGGTAAGCACCTAATATAATTTTGTGAATGATTTTATTATGCTATTAACAGACAATACTATTAATTAGAGGTCTTGTTAATGGGTAGTAACCCATTACTTACCGTCCAGCAGTGATAGCTTAAGATCATCGTGAGTAGACTTAAGAATTTATACTTATTAGTTTATACTTAAATAAGAGTTATAAAAAAAATGTCACAAGCTCGATGGTGGGGGGAAAACATAGTGAGGAAAATTTAGAAAATATGTGGTATGTGATCCACCCACCAATGGGCCTGCGTGGCCCTGCAGTGGGACGTTATAAGCTGATACAAATACAAGTACTTAGGTACCTTCCAGACATAATAGCGGGTATAGCTTGAGTTTGTATTGGGGTTGGTTTCTCAAAATTGAGCCTCTTCAATATATCAAGTTCCTTCTTGCTGATGCCGCAGTGGGCCCATGTCTTTATGGGTTTAGGACAACCCTTGCCTTTCACACGAATACCTTCTAACTCAGTCCTGTATGCTTCTACTTCCTCAACTGTCATCCTTGATAGTTCATTCACCTAAAAACCGAATGAAAGTATTACTCAAACATTGAAACTAGTTTCGTTTCACAAAACAGCTTCCACGTTTTGTACACATTTTATTTATGAATTGGGACTACATTACATGAATGAAAGTATTACTCAAACATTGAAACTAGTTTCGTTTCACAAAACAGCTTCCACGTTTTGTACACATTTTATTTATGAATTGGGACTACATTACATGAATGAAAGTATTACTCAAACATTGAAACTAGTTTCGTTTCACAAAACAGCTTCCACGTTTTGTACACATTTTATTTATGAATTGGGACTACATTACATTATAATCCAATTTTTTCAAAATATAAACATATGTGTCAGTCTGAGGTAATTGACACGGGTTTAAATTAAACAGTGGGATGATAATTGTTTACATATCCATAATTTGATTCATTGAGACTGCAAACTAAATGTCTAGATATTTCATTGATTTGGTTTCATTTGCCGCAGATTGGATTGGAAGGGACTTGTAAAGTTTAAACAATATATTTTTCATAGAAAGACGACAGGCAAGCATATACTCCACATGATAATAAGTGGATACTATACCTATCGTAAAATGTGAGTACACTTTACGGTAGTCTTCTATGAGTGTGGGTGATATGGCCAGTCGAGTGCGCCGAGCGGCTGTGGAATTGCAGCGTGCACTCTCCTCGCACCCAAAGTTTCATCTTAGCTTGGTTTTGAAGTATCTTCACTTGGAATTATTCACAATTTGAGAATCATTATTTACCTCTGTATAAAAAGCTTTTCTAAACGGCAAGTAGTCCAAAGCAGCGTGGTCCACTTTAGCCAGTTCTTTCCTTTGTTTCGACGCGAGATTTGCGGCGGCGTCTTTGATATCTTCCGTCTCCTCTTCCGACGAATATTCTAAACCGTCTTGATTCTGTTCTATCAATTCACCTGTTTATTTTTTTGAAAAATATTAATATCATAAATATGGGAATCCTCAAATCTCACTCTATATAACTGCAATTATTTTTATTTGTACAACAAAGCAATATTGATATGTTGTTTATACAATATACACAAAAAGGTATTTAAGATAAAGATAGGCAATCAATCACACAAACATTAAAATTATGTAATGATTAACCAAATATTAAATATGGCAATTCAGCAATGAATGACGCTTGCGATGAGCACATACCTTTATTCTTCTGCTCGGTGACATTTTTCTTAGCAGTTCCTGTAAGTATAACGATGCCGGTACCGCCCGTTGTAGGCACGCTGATGCCACGCGATTGGTCCATTTGATTCACTTTGCGAACTTCCTATAATTTTGACTCTTTTTAAATAACTATGTAATCTAATAATTAAATAGCTCTATAGCTCAAAGACTGTCGGCTCATAGAATCAGCATACTGAAGTGACAATGGGCAGCACATATTTGCCGCAATACGGATAACCGATGGGGTAGACGAGACCTCAAATGGAGTACCGGAAAGCACAGTGTAAGACGCACTCCGGTCAGGTGGACCAATGACTTGAAGAAGTTCACAGGTGGTGGTTCACATGAGAAGAGTCGAAGACATCATGTTCTATCGTCTAAATGGGCTTTCCTAACAATTAACTTGATGTTGTGAGCGGCTGTGAGATTGTAGCGTGCCCTCCCCCTCCTAATACATATATCAATAGGTCCAAATTGCAAATACTTCAGGTAAATGAGCCTCTTACCTGTTGAACTTCTTGCATGTAAGCATCCAAGGGATCAATCTCATCTTCCTCTTCCTTTTTGTCTTCAGCATTATGTTTCTCTTTGGATTCTCCATCTTCACCTGGTAAAAATTAAATATCAAATCATAAAGAAAGATTTAATGTAATAGTCCTTTAATGTAATAGTGAAGGCAATACATCCTTCGTGCATGAGACAATGTGAGGAGGCCCATGTCCAGCATTGGACAATAAAGGCTCGCGCACATTACAGATGGGGCGGGTCACAGGCCAATACAATAATTTAAGTCAGTTAGCTGTTGACATTAAATTCTTCATTGCACAGCGAATAACTCTCGAATTACGTCCATTAACTGTGCCCGTTTAACGCACATTGAAGAGGGCCGCGCGCAACGCAGCAATCATATCGGCGTATAAATACGGCTGCTGTGGCCCGCCTCAAGTATGTGATGGTTAATACAAAATGTATGAAAATGATTTCAGGCGGTGCGGCCCGCCGTAATATGCGCAAGCCTTAAAAGGGCTGTAGTTACGGTAAAACATCAAGTTACCTTCATCCCCAGAATCATCCTCCAGTGACCATTTTTTAGCAGTTGGCACTTGTATGTTGGTAACAATGCTGCCCTTTTGCACTTCCTTCTTAGCCGACTCTAGTTCCTTGCGTTTGCGTTCAGCCCGCCAACGCTCAATGCGGTCTCGGCGCTTCTGCATCTCAGCCTCTAGCCGGCTTTGTTCTTCTTCCTGGATATGGATGTTTATAAAAATCAACCAGTACTAGTTTTCAGTTTTACAGGTATAACATTTAAGATCATTGCTGTAATATTAATGAAACAGGCAAAAATCATGTGAGCAAAAATTTTTACATTTTATCCACTTTGAAAAAATTGCATCAAAACCTGTTCATTTATAAGAGAGACATTTAATATTTTATTTATTTATTTGAGAGTACTGGCCATAAATGTCATATAGATGTGGAACTTGATGCCTATCGTACATAATCCTCTACTTCTGTTTTTTAGTCCCTTTTTGGCAATTACACGAATGGTAATTAGTTGGCTTTGAGACAGTATAGGAGTAGATCGTGTTCAATTACGAATATTTATATAGCAGTTGAGTTATAACATAAATTGCAAAACAATTATGGCACCACCTGATTTTAAACGAGGGAAATTATTGATTCAGAAGTTCAGCAAGTTATTTAGTTGAAGGTTATTGATATTTAGCGCCCAGGCACGTGCCAATATCTAGTAAAAGTGTTGGCTGAAGGCCGGTGTGTGTTTACAGTGTAGCAAGGGGTACGTCTTCGTCTCCGCCGGCGGGGACCGTGTATATGTATAGCCTGTGAGTGTAGTGTAAGAACCGCATTGGCAGCAGTAATTGGATCGTCCGGATCGTCTAAGACGTACCGAGGACGACGACGGTAACGGGGAGGGTCATTCCTATCGAGGACATAAGTTAGGCTGTCAACTACTAGGGGGTTGGAATGGTGAGAGACTGTCGTAGTAGCGTCAGGCGGAGTCTTTTACATATTTGACGTTGGAGGGAAGTTCCAAGTCCTTGTGGAAGTCGACATTGCGAGAGTACCATAGGGCAGTACGTCCTTATGCACTATTTTGGAGTGTTTGGAGTATTTTAATATTAGAGGAGGCTGCGTGTGTAAAGACAACGCTAGTGAAGGTCATTATGGGACGTCGCAGGTTTTGTACAATGTCAGCTTATTTCTAAACGACATTTTACTTCTCTCGCCTAAGAGAGGGTTAAGGCGACCGAGTACAAAGGCAGCTCGGTTTGGGACAGTTTTTATGTGTTCTCGGAAGTTCAGTCGATGGTCTAGAGTCTAACCGATAGAGTGAGAGGGCGAGGACTTTTTAGTCATCTTCTACTTTGAGCCGACAATGGTGAACTCATTGTCAGAGGTTTCTAACTCAGAAGAGGAGTCTGAAGAGTCAGAGGGCCAACCCAATAGTCCAATAGTCCAAACTATGTACATGTCCTCCTGGGGGGAGCAAGTTTCTTCCTGGGAGACGACGGGGTCGGGCGAGACAGGGCTCTCAGTGTGAACCACAGGTTCTACTGGAGCAGGAGTCATAATGCCTTGTAGACTTCCGGATTGGAAGTCTAAAGCAGTTGCTAATGTGTAATCCTTCCTGACAGAAGCAGGAGGGGAACCGTACCAGGTGTTCCCTCACTATGAAAAACCGCAAGCAGTCCAAGTGTGAAACACTAGAGTCTGGCACTAGAGTACTTCACTGCAGTCACTGAGTCCGTGCACTAAAGTCACTGCACTGGGGGAGTAGGCTCTGGAGAGAAAATTACCATGCACAAGGGTAAGAAAAGAAAAACACCACGTTGGCGCAGTGGGGCGAAAAATCTACCACGGGCACAAAGGTATGCGCGTGGTGAGCTGCGGTGACGGGCGAGGCGCGGGCGCAAAGGCGGAGCGAAGCGGAGTAGAGGGTGGCGACGGTATGCCACGGGCATGGGGGCGCACGCGTAAAGCGGTGACGTCGGCGCTAGCACAGACGAAGGGAGACTGTGTGAACCTGATGTCAATATGTAATATACACCACAATATATCCCTCACAAATACATAAAGAATGGAGATTCATGATACAGATGATGTACGATTAAATTCTCTTATTAGATTTCATTGTCACACTTAGTTGATTAAAATCACACTTGTAATTATACTATATAAATCAAGGCAAGTTCATATTTGATTTGAATTTGGATTTGGAATGGAATATCCATTTGAATAATGTTCTAGGAACTTATAAAAACTTTACTCATTCACAATCAAAACAAGTGACACATATGACATGACAATTCTGAACTTTAATGCTATTATCATTAAATATTTATTCAATTATTTAAATAAGGTTTTTAAGATTTTTCATTCATAAATAAACGAAGAGACTGATGTGATGTCTCATCTCAGTACACTATGGCTTTTTCATATTCTCGAGTCGGGTAGTGACTAATGACAAACTTATGTACAATCACTTTAACCATTGTAAAATTTCACAAAAATTAAAATACATACTACATGCTTACCAGAAATTTCATAATCTGTAAAATGCAAGGAATTCAATGTAAAATGCTACATATAAATATTAATGATTCTTATTCAATTCTAGCATATTTTCTTATTGTTCTTATTTTATTTTATTTGTGTAAATGCATAAAATTAATTCTTTCGTAGTAATTTTAAATAAATATTTTATAACACATTTTTCTTTGATTTTCCTATTTTTTTTTTTATAGAAAAAAGGCGACAGACGACCATGCAGTTCACCCGATGGTAAGTGGATACTGTTGTGCATAAACATACACGATACATGTCAACATCAGTCCAGAATGACAAATGTTGGCATGCCCCCGGATGCGCTGCCTACCTTTGCAGATTAAGGAATAGATTGGGAGAAAGGGTTGGGAAAATGGGGAGGGATAGGATAGGATGGGATGGAAATGGGCTCTGGCATATGTCACTCACTACCGAAACACGAAACAGGGGAAATATGTTAAAGTACCTTGAAATGTACCAAACATTTCAAGGTAGACTTCTATGAGAGGGGTAACAAGGCCAGTCGAGTATGCCCAGCGGCTGTAGGAATGCAGCGTGCACTCTCCGAAAATAATATGGGGTTTGTTACTATTCATGATTTCAGGTATTTGTGAAAGATGGTGGAATCAAAACCTACTAGTGCATTGTAACTAAAAATGATTATCATAAAAAAAAAAATATTTCAGTTTATTAATTTTATTTAATTTACCACATTATTGCCACTAAAGTAGAGTCAATGTAATGGGCCATTTTTGACAAGTGTCAAACTGGTTGTCATAGTGAGGTAATTTAACAACAATTATTGATTAAAGACAAAAATCAATATATAAGTCATATATTAGTGAATCCATTGTAGTGTTCATAAAAAAATATTTTCCAATAATATTTTTAGAGCATACACAGCATTAGAAACCTTCTCCGTACGCTACATGACCTCAAAGTTAAGTGTAATTAAGGGAAATATAATGAAACCAGTTTACATACGTAATAAATTATTATTTATTAGTTGGAACTATCAGATTTGTTGAAACTACTATCCTTACTATTATTATCAATTCTTAAATCACGTTAAAAATCTTCCATTATATTTTTTGTTTTTTCTACCACTTTCTTCCAATCACCTTTGGAAACATTTCTACACACAGTTTTTATTAAAGATGATTAAAGATTCCACCAGAAAATAAACCTGCTTCTTTTAATGAACATAAATGTTTTTTTGTAAATAGATACTCTTTTCTCATATAATAAATAACCATAAATGTGGTTGTGAATTGCATTGGCATTAAAACTATCGACATCGACAACTGGCTTACTTCTTTTCCTTTTCTTCGCCGTATGTAAAATAAGCCAGATAGGTCGTACTTTTTCTTTTTTAATTTCAGATATAGTTTTAATATATTGATATGTATATTAAATGAGGTATAGATATATTAATTTAATTACATATATATTTTTAATGTATTTACTAATTAATAATTGTATTTATTTAAATTATGTCAATTACTTAATAATATCATTGTTCTCAAATGTGGACAGGCGTAACCTTGTAGTGGGGTTCGAATTTCTTGAAATATAAATTGATAATGATGTTTAGCAACCAAATTAACGGACAAACTTATTAAATTTGATATAAAAAGGCAAGGTTATATTATTTTATTAAAAAAGTTACATATTTTTAACTTAAATGGATTTATGGGACCAATGCAAAGTTATAATCTTATATTAATTAAGTCACAAAGTCAATGAAATGTCAAAAGTGGCCTATTACATTGACTCTACTGTATTTGCTAGAAAGCTTGTCAATTTAAGCACAACAACAAATTCTTAGTGGAAACTTATATTACTTACTAACCTTGTCCACTGATCCTAGATCATATTCACCAGACTCTGTCTTAACAGATTTTTCCTTGGATTTTGATCTCTCCCTCTCCTTTTCAGGAGATTTCTTCCTTGAAGATTTACTGCTGGTGCCATTCCGTTTATCATCTCGTTTATCACTGAAAAATAAGTTAAAATTTATAAATAGTAAAGTTAAATGATAGCGAAATAACACAGTTTTGTAAGGTAAGCTTAACATACTTTTTAATAGAAAGTAGGTGGCAGATTAGCAGACATTCCAATGAATGCTGTCATCCATAGACATCCACAATACATGAGAATATCAGTTCAGAATGACAAACAAATGTTGGCACTCCTCTAGCTGAGCTGCCCATCTTTAGAGATTTAGGAATGGATTTGTAGAAAGGGTTGGGAAAATAAGATGGGAATGAGCTCTGGCATATCTAACTCATTACCAAAATATGTACATACAGTGAAGGAATAGGATGAACTGGGAAATGTAGTATTTTTAAGAGTACTTTTCTGTCAGAGAGAGGCAACTTGGACAGTCGAGTGTGCCCAGTGGTTGTGCGATTGCAACATGCTCCCTCCCCCTCCCAGTATACAATTATATATGGCTTTATATGAGAAAAGGGATGTTATTGTTGTTCCGATTTCCCAGATATTGAGACTTTAGCTATCTTATAAAAAGTTATTAAGTCCATACTAACAATAAGATGTCTTTCATTAGATTGTGTCACATATAAGTATTACTGACTATGAAGATTGGATTTCTGTGTGATATGATAACAGATGAAAACTGTACATAACCTAACATTTATAACTAATACAATGTAATAATTTTAATTATAAAAGCAATGTTTTGCATTCAGTATATCTTACCTTTTTCTGTCTCTATCTCTGTCGCGATCTCTATCTCTACTACGATCTCTTTTGGATTCCCTTTCTCTACTGCGACTACGCTTCCTCTTAGAGGATTTAGAGGTCCGGTCTCGACTCCGAGATCGCGACCGTCTGCGTTTACGATCCGGACTTGCTGATCTACTATGAGATCGCCTACGTTCTCGATCTCTATCACGATCGCGACTGAAAAAGATAAACATAAAATAAAGTTTGAACAATATGCAACGTATATAATCTTCCATTATTACATACATCAAAAATAAACACAGAACTCACCCGCTTCTAACCATAATTAATTATAATTGTACGTTAACTTTCTTAAATTTATTTATTTCATTATTCTATTAAATGCTTTTCTAAAACAAGAACGAAATCGCACAAGGAAGAAGAAAATCGACAAGGATTGAGTTCTCCTGTTCATCAATCAACCATTTTGACAGCTCCATTGACTGTCTACAAAAAGTAGACGCCATTTTAATTTAATGTATTTTATAGGCGCTAGCTACACACCCTATTTTCGGTACATTCTTCATGTGGCCATACATTTTATTCATACATTAAATTATTTACATTTAAAACAGGTCACTGTGGATGAGCTCTCATGATAAATTGTAGCCTGAAATTGGGGCTGTAATTTTAGAAAAATCAAATTTTCGATATATCGATATTTTTAAATATCGCTCGTTTGCATGCTAATAGACATACTAGCAAACAGCCGCCAATAGCGCGCGGCCAACGAGTGTCTACGCGTTGTCAATAACAACAGCAGTTTATAATGATAACAGGATAATTGAGTGTTCAATAATGTGTTATTCATTGTGTCAAAATAAATGCATTACATTATCTATTATTGTAATAACGACCATTACTAGCCATAACTATCCAAAATTTCATACACAACTTTTCAGCGTTTTTAAAAAAGAGATCGACGTGTATTTCAACTCCGTAGACATCGGGGGCATCAAGGACTCGGCATCAACGTTGATGGCGAATGCATCACTCACCTTCGATTTGCCGACGATATCGTCGTCAAGGTAGAATCGCTGGAGGATCTTAGCACAATGCTCGGAGACCTCAATCGAGTTTCCCAACAGGTGGGCCTTAAAATGAACATGGACAAGACGAAAATCATGTCGAATGTCCATGTCGTGCCCACCCCAGTTTCAGTTGGGAGCTCGATTCTCGAAGTTGTTGACGAGTACGTCTACCTAGGCCAAACGGTCCGACTAGGTAGGTCCAACTTCGAGAAAGAGGTCAATCGATGAATCCAACTCCGCTGGGCAGCGTTCGGGAAGCTACGCAGCGTCTTCTCGTCCAAAATACCTCAGTGCTTGAAGACGAAGGTCTTCGACCAGTGTGTGTTGCCAGTGATGACCTACGGCACCGAGACGTGGTCTCTGACTATGGGCCTCATAAATAAGCTCACTGTCGCACAGCGAGCTATGGAGAGGGCTATGCTCGGGGTTTCCCTACGTGATCGAATCAGGAATGAGGAGATCCGTAGACGAACTAAAGTCACCGACATTGCCTCTCTGGTTAGCAAGCTGAAGTGGCAGTGGATAGCTCGAAGAACCGATGGCCGATGGGGCAGAAGGGTTCTCGAATGGAGACCACGTACCGGCGGACGAAGCCGAGGACGTCCATCTGCTAGATGGACAGACGACCTCATAAAGGCTGCGGGCACCCGCTGGATGCAGGTCGCTGCCGATAGGTCTAAATGGCGGACAATGGGGGAGGCCTATGTCCAGCAGTGGACGTCCAAGGGCTGAAAAGAAGAAGAAGAAGAAGACATCGGGGGGATTTTTCGCCAGCTGTCATTGGTTAGCTGTCACTTGGGACGATTTTGTCCCAGCCCGCAAATGAGCGGCTAAATCTTATAACGTTAAATGTTGAATGTGAAATATTAAGTGACTAATATTGGATTTCCGTGTTCTTAATATCTTAGGAAAATAAGTCATTTGCGTTATTACAATACAACTTTGAGTTTAGAGACAATTAACAACATACTTAGTGGTTTCACTTCAATTAGGTAATGAATGTCAATTAATAACGGTCGAATAATAACGATCTTTAGGAATATTACTTTGTTGAGTAATGTGCTAGGTACATTACACCAGATAGTATTTAGGTACAATTATTCGTATTTAATTTTGCCAAATTTCATTAAAATCGGTTTAGTAGTTTAATCGTGAAGGAGTAACAAACAAACGCACCTTCGGATAATATTAGTTTGGATAAATAAAGATTTTCTGATTTTGTACATTTTAATTTAGCTAAGTTTAGTGAAATAGTATTTTTGGTTTTGTTTCATTTTATTTTAAGAACATATTTTTTATTCATATTGAGGTTTTATTTATTAACTGGGGAATGCCCGCTGCTTCATCTATAATCTTTATAATATATCTATAATAAAACATCTATTTTACGACACCCGTACCCTTTTAAGTGCATTCAGTTCTATGTTCTTTGTATAGTGTTTGAAAGGGGCTTTACGATTGTATAACAAAACAAGTTTGTAGTGGTACTGTTTTTATTTTAATAAGTCGTAAACATGACACATAGGAATTTTGCTTGCAATTATCAACAAAGTAGTTTTAACCGAAAATTCTCTTTTTATTTTTGTTTGTATTGTATCAGTTAGGATTAATAACTGGCGCTTCAACGGCAAACTTGTGTAAATATTTATCTTAGAATGAAATAAACAACGTTTCGTATGGGTTAGAGCATTTAATAAAGAGAGACAGACGTGTTTTTCAACTCCGTACTCAATGGGCTATATATACCCCACCCACAGTCCTCGGCTAAATCACATCGCATTTATAATATTAGTGTGTACCAGAACTAATTCCTCGCTTATCCTTAGAAGCGATAACGACACACTCGACTCTTTGTTTATATTTCGTCACAGCATTTTTTGTTGAATAGCATTTGATACAGTACAGCATTTGAAAGAGAATAAAATTTTCTAATTTATGATATTTGATGATATTAAAAATAAAAAGGAATGGAAAATAATCACCACGATAAAAACCAATTGTAAATGAATATTTCTTTTCTCGTACGTTATCATTTCTCGGAAATTGAAGTATTTTTCGAACATCTTGCAATAATGTACCAACTTTATTTACATCCATCAAATGTATATTTAATAGGGCTTCTAATAATACCTATATTTCAGTATTGGGTGATGTAGTTCAATCACAATTATTAATTGTTTGAACGCATAAGTTCACGATTAGTGAAATTTTAAATTTCGAACGTCTCTGCCTAAAACGAAGCTCAAATAGGTTGGTACTGTAATACCACGAAAATAAGTCTCACCGATGTACCTGCGCAGTAGACACATTTTAGGAGCGCGGTAAACATCATTCCACCAATGGCAATGTGGAATATTTCGCGCGCTAAAATCTTGCGCCATTATTGGTCTATCGATTTCGCGGTAAATCGCGGCCGGTCGTGCCGTGCGTCGGGCGCCGTCTTGTCCATCAGTCGACTCTCAGATTGCAGACTGAACCTACGTGTCTCGACGATAATTACACTTAGTGGCAAATAAAGTGGTTACTGATATTTATTATGACTTCTCTTAAAAGAGGGCGGCCTTTGAAGAGTCAAACGAGAGAAATTATTGTAAATGTTCACCGGTTTATGGAAAAAGAAGCACAAGAAGTCAAGAATCAAGTTTTTAATAAAGACTATTTTCAGCAAATTATTAAACGGACATGCCAAGCGACTGGCATTTCGACAAAAACAGTTTCTAGGATTTTAAAAGAGAGCGAATCATCTCACGGTGCTTCAACAAGTACAGGCCCTACGTTCAGTACGCCCAAAAAAGGACGCCCAAAAAAAATTCACCGCCTACAACTAGATGATTTTGATTATCAATTGATTCGACGAAAAATACATGACTTTCATTTAGTTGAGAAACAAGTGGTTACTGTAAAATCGCTCCTGAGTAAATTACAAGATCAATTTTAGTGGCGGGAGAGAAACTCTTAGAAAAATTCTGCAGCAACTTGGTTTCAAATTTAGAAGAGTGGAAACGAATAGGAAAATATTAGCTGAAAAAGACGATGTGAGATTACTACGAATGAAATATCTCAGAGAAGTAAAGAGATGCAGAGAAGAAGGCAGAGAGATTATATATGCAGATGAAACGTATGTGCACACAACGCACACAAAGGAACGTGTCTGGTCGGACAGAAGTGGCAAGGGATTAAAAAAGCCTTTATCAAAGGGTCAAAGACTGATAATTGTTCATGCTGGTGGAGCCAATGGATTTATACTAAACGCGTTATTAATTTATAAATCTTCCCAGACAACCGGAGACTATCACAAGGAAATGAATAGAGACAATTTCGAAAAATGGATAAACACTAAAGTCATTCCTAATTTGCAACCAAATTCTGTTTTTGTCCTAGATAATGCAAGCTACCACAATACCTTAATACAAAAAGCCCCAAACTCCAATTCTACTAAAAGGCAGATGCAACAATGGCTCACTAATAAAAATATAGATTATAATCCAGAATCATTAAAACCAGAATTGTATCAAATAATTAAACGGTGCAAACACGAATACGTCCAGTATTCATTAGACACTATCATGGAAATATTTAAAATATAGAAATATAGAAAATATTTGGTCTCAAGTCAAAGGTCATATCAGCAAATTTAACATTAATATGAATCTTACGGAATTAAGACGACTTTTAGAGGAAAAATTTTCGTCAATAACACCAGAAGATTGGCGCAAAGTTGTTGATCACGCCATAAAATGTGAAAACGAATTCATGACATTGGAACAAGCACTTGACGACCACATGGATGGATTTATTATTAATACTAACGACTCGTCCTCTTCGTCGTCAATAGATTCAAATGCCAGCAATACAAGCAGTGAAATAGATGGTTAACTTCCACTAGATTTTTTTTTCACAATTATTGTTTTTGTATTTAATTTTTCGTGTCTAATAAAAATAATATTTTTAGTGTAACATATGTTTTTTTTAACTTTGAAGTTTAAAATTTAGTTTTAATTTTTTTTATTTAATATAGACCCAATTAAGTTGTCCGACAGTGTACGAATCGTGTGAACGGGACAGAGCGGGATGCACGGCAAGTAATATTCTGCCATTAACGTTTGCAAATAAAGTTCAATGTAAATTGTTTACACGTTCGGCTATTGTCGGAATTCGGTCTGCACTTTTCTGCGTAAACGAAGATTGTCGAAAGGACTAATTTTCGTGGTATTACTGTACGTCATCTGTCATCGCAAATGAGTGGTTATGTAGATTCTATCTTCGATAAATTTCGATATATCGATTTATTTAAAAGAAATAATTGTCCAATTAAAAAATTAGTTTTATTGTTTTTTAAATAAAGTATATTCATTATTTATAGAAATTAAATAACAAATAAAGAAAAATGTTCAGTAAATGTTACCAGGTCAATAAATTTTTTTTTACCAGGTCAACTAAATTCTTCATTATGAGTTTCAGGCTGAAACCCCTGCTGATTTAATAGTGAAGGTCTGTACCACTCCCTGCAATGAGTCGTAAAAAGGCTTAAAAACTATACAGTAAAGATAAGTAGGAAATAAAATAAAACTGAAATAAATGCAACCACAGATAAAATATTTTGCTACCGCAAATGTACATCGAAAACGGAATGAATGAAGTGCCATAAACAAAACATAATATTTCAGTTTCAATTGACATGTTGCTTGAATAAACAATCAATCAAATTCAAACGGGAACCTTCAAATGCCGAATTACAATATACAGTAAAATTTTAAGCAACTTTGTTTTTATATATTTATAAATCAGAAGAAAGAACAACACTCAACAGTGTTCCATTGTCAGAATACACAATTTTTACTATTTACGCTTCTTAAAATGGCTGAAGATGCAGAAAATGTAAGAACATTCACAAATCTCATTGATACTCTCTCTAGCTTCTTCTGTTAAAAATTAATACTGAAAATCCATATTCATTAGATTAAACTATACTTATAGTCGGGTAGATACTATCGTTTTTTGTAAACCCGCATAAAGTCCGTTTAAAGATTGTTTCGCATCACTCGGACTAAGGCACCAACTACACGTGCGAATATCTCGCGGTGATAACATTAGAAGTGAGGCATATTTATTTTACCAAGTTTTAAAACCAAAGCTCGGTGTGGCCCCGTAGAAACCAGGGCGCGCTTTTGCATGTACAACTCTGTAAATGTGTGTATTTCAAAACTCAAATATATATATATTTGTATATATTGTATATATATATATATATTGTATATTTGTATATATATATATATGTATTTGTAGACACATGAAGCCGGCCGGGACGCACGTCGAGGGGATCCGAAACCCGAAGCGATGGTGCACGCCACACTCATCTACGGATTAGAGAGAGATGCAAATCAATTGTTTTTAGTCAGTTAGTCTGTTTATAGTTGTACTGTACGAATGGAGGTCAAGGATAACGCCAATATACTGTATAAAATTAAATAGATGTATATGTATATTTTTAACTTTTGAATAATTTAGATACCAATTGTTAAAACCACAGTAACTTAGTTAATTGATTCACTCAATATACATATATATATTTATTCTATAGAATTATTTATTCGATAGAAATACCTAGACAGTACCTACTCGTTCATTTATCATTAGTTCCTTACAGAAAGCATTTCTGAAAAGAAGTTTGTCGAGTACTTTCAAAGACAATACCTACTCCTAAATACTGAAAAACATGGTTTTTAACATAAAATATTTCTCGAATATACTTTGAAAAACGGTACTCTTAAATACTTAAAAACCTGTATTTTGCAGGTACACTTGCAAGACCAACTGTGTATTTTTTCAAGTACAACCCATCTCTAGATAATATCACCTCTACACACGAGATTATCGCCGTGAGAGACTCACTCGTAATAGATGTGGCCAACATGCATATAGTCCACCTGATGGTAAGTGGATACTGTCGTTCATAGACATGTGTGATACATGCCAACATCAGTCCAGACTGACAAACATTGGCAAGCCCCTGGATGTGCTGCATATCTTTGCAGATTAAGGAATGGATTGGGAGGAAGGGTTGGGAAAATGCTCTCCATGGATAGGATGGGATGGAAATGGGCTCAGGCATATCTCATTCACTACCGAAACATGTATGTACATTGGGGAAATACAATAAAGTAGGAAATGCAGTACATTTCAAGATAGTCTTCTGTGAGAGTGTAGTAACAAAGCCAGTAGAGTGCACCTAGCGGCTGTGGGAATGCATTCCCACAGCTGCCGCGTGCACTCTCCCCCTACAACAAAAATTAAGTCCTTTCAATTTAATTCTTAATTTATTTAACTTTTTACAGGTAGCTGTAATGACTGTAAAGGAACCTTTAGATTTAATACGACTAAGCTTGGATGAAAGGATTTATGTCAAAATGCGAAATGAACGTGAACTTCGTGGAAAACTTCATGTGTGTACCATTATAAATATAAGAAAGACCTTATATAATAATTAATAACTGTCTTAGTAGATCATATCTTATTTCATCTTATTTTTCTATTTGGTAATGGAAGAATAATATCCCTATTATTATCTTATTATAATTACTTTTTTAATTTTCCTAAATGTACTAGGTATTTAATCTAGAGTTGTAAAAACGAGTACTGAGTGAACACTAATCACTCGAGTGATAAATGGACTGAGAGGTCAAGTTTTTCATATTTCATGGTATTAAACCCTGGAGTCCAAAAGGGTGAAAGTTAAGATTTATCAGTGCAGTGAGCACTCGAGTGAATTAGCACTCATTATAACTTAATCATTTTACACACCATCTTTGTTAATGCAGCGGGAAAAAATTCAGTCATTGACATAAGCCAAAACTAGATGGAAATGAAATCTGTATGAAATCTTTGATCAATGACCACTTCACTAGACCACTCATATAAGGTTAAATAATACAAATGTATCTCCTTTCTATCCAGTTTTGGCTGACCTCGTGTAAATGACCGAAATTCTTCCTGCTCGTGGGTTTACAGAAAATGTGGCTATGATCTTCGTAATAATTTTACACCTTTGTTACAATAAAAAAATGTGCATATTGGGACACTACTTACATATCGTAAATGCCCAATTAATACGCTTAATTTTGAAATTGTTTGTAAATATGTAGTTGCCTCTATGTTTATATTTAAATAGAGGACTGTTATCAGTGTTAGTGCCACCAATATACACAAGATTCATTGTCTGCCACACGTTTCAGTTTCTATATATTGTGTAGATATTTTTTGTAATTTTGTTCCTATCTTGTAGGCTTATGATCAACATTTGAACATGGTTTTGGGTGATGCAGAGGAAACCATCACTACAGTTGAAATAGATGAGGAAACCTATGAAGAAGTATACAGAACAAGAAAAAGGAATATTCCTATGTTATTTGTGAGAGGGGATGGTGTTATCCTCGTATCTCCACCGGTCCGTGTTGGTGTATAAGATAACAATAAGTAGCAAATAAGATGTAATAAAACTACGTAAACTGAATAAACTGTGTATATTGTTTCATTTACAACTTGTTATTCAACAGTAATGATTTGCATCATGATGCAACTAGACAGCAAACATTACAATTTGACTATTTTTTTTAAACAACATTCAAGTACAGAATTGCAACAACTATCAATTGACAACTGTGGAAAAAGTAACAAATCTTTCATTAATACAAAACATTTATTCATAAAAATATCCTTGAAGACAATAAATATTAGTTAGTCCCTTATGGGTATTATTATCAATAATAATTAACAACAATATTAATGTTGATTATTGGTATCAAATAAATCACTTTTTAGATATAAGAGATATAACATCAGTATTTTTATAGTTGCGATTTTTAGGAACAAGGAGTTCCTCTTCATCCATTGGTTCAATAATTGTACCAGCTTTAGTGATTACATTTGGTCGAATTAATTTCTGGTGTGCTTTCCCGGGTACAAATGTGTTTCCTAAAGGAGCTCTGATTGAAGCTTCATATTCCTTGATACTGGTGAAGGGGTATGGCAGTTCTGATACTTTGTGGGAAGCAAGTTTTGGGTTCTTGTACTCTGTAATTATAATATCGCCTTTGTTTTCATCTCGCCTGGGCACTTTTGGAGGAGCTTTCAATATGAATCTATTCCGTTTTCGTTTCAGCGCCTTTACTCCTTTACCTCCCCAGCTGCCCCATCCAGGTAAACTCAGGTCAATATCTTGGGGTTTGTCTTTATTAATTTCTTCTTCTTTCTCTTGTCTGAAACTTGCAACTACATCCTCTTCCTCAAATACCTCCTCAATATTCACTTTGGGAACAACTTGTTCATCATCATCCAGTTGATCCATATCATTTACATCATCAGGCAAAGCTGTATGTAGATATTTTGGTTTTGCCGCAGTAAATCTACTAGTATCAATATCTGAGCCATTAGCTTGTTCATTTGTTGAAGCCTGTGTAGAGTTTAAAAACATCTGCAGTGGTTTGTCTTCAGGCTGTGCATTTTCAACATATTTTGTTCCAGTTTCTATTAATTCTTCATCAATTATTGGTCTTACTCTGTGATTTTTCAGTTTTAAATCTTCCAAATTATTTGTTTCATCCTCATTATGACATTTCTTATCAAATGATTTAGAATTAGGTCCCTTTTCTAAATCTCTTATAGCACTCCTAAGCTTTTTCAACTTTTTCTCAACTCTCCCAGATATCTTGCTTTCATAAGACTCGAAAGCTGATGACAATTTTTTTAGAGAATTTTTCTCATTCTTATTAATTTTTGGATCTTCATTCGATTCTACAACCCAATTTGTAGTGGCCACCACTTTGGATTTTAGTTTTATTACTTTTTTAGCTTTTCGTTTATTTTTTACGGGCTTCTGCATATCTATTGGCGGTTCATTCTGTAGATCATTACAACTGTTATTTTTTGATAATAAATTACCAATACCTTCTTTCAAAGAGCTAAAATCAACTGTGGCACTTTTAGTGTCAATATGATTTTCTTCAGACACTTGTTCAGCATCTGAATCATTATTGCTATCTTCTTTCCTTTTATACATTTTGTCTTTTATATACTTTTTGTAACCAAAGTCAAATTCAGAATTAACATTTGACTTATCTGACCTCTGCACCATCCATGGATGCATAGGGTCTTGTGCCAAAGTAATGTTAGCAATATTTTCATTAGCATTAACTTCATCATCTGAGCTGTCCACATTTTCAGTTTTTTTAGTAAGGCCTCTACTAACCGCTAGTTGCTCAGCCAATTGCTGTCTTACCTAAAATAATATATTATTAAAAGTTAGTTTGGTTTTCATCCTTATATTCACAAACATTATAAAATAGACAGTACCTATTGGTTAAAACGAGAACCTTAAGACCCTTATTTATGTGATATAAATAAATTATTTAATTTTCATAGATATATCATAAAGAAGTTTTACTGTTTCTATTTTAAATTTTGTTGGATGATTTCAGAAATATGTATTTCCATGTAAAGATTTTAGGTGTTGATCATATATTTTATCATCAATCAATATTTATTAGCCTATAAAGTTCCACTGCAGGGCCCAGGCCTCCGCTAGTAAATCACAAGGGGTTTCGGGCCAGAATCCACCAAGTGAACCCAGTGCAGATTAGTGAATCTGAATACAGATGCTTCAGATTATTTTTTTTATTTTTGAATAGACCTACAGGTTTCCTCAGGAAATTTTTCTTCACCGTTGAGCTAGAAATATTTTGTTTTAAAAATTGAACCTTAAATAAAAACTCAACAATATGAGCCAAGGATTTGAACTCGTAACTTTACAAATGTGGGTAGAGAATAGAAAACCTTAGGCTTATCCACTGATCAATTTTGATTAATTTTATTATACTATGATTTATCATGTAGCCATTTATCAAATCATATTATTAAGGTCACTAATACCTCTTTATCATACTTGGCTCGAACTAATTTATTTTTGGCCCATTTGCCAGTGTTCTTATGTCTCAACGTGTGACGCTCTAGAGCTCGTGTTTTCTCCAATGCTTCTAGTTTCTTAAGTGCTTCTTCTGGATCCTTTTTTTGTAATTCCTCAAATTCTTTTAACTGTTCCTTTAGTTTCTCCTTCTTTAGAATACTGGAAATAATATAAATAATAAAAATTCACTGTAGTCATTTTAAAATATGTGAGGTAGTACTGCACTGTAAAATTAGCTGTTGGTGTTGTATAGTACATTGTTACCCTAGGGGTGAAAGTGACTTATTTCAGTCCCGAGACTGGGTTTGGTGCCCGAGCGCAGCGAGGGCGCCAATAGGTCGAGGGACTAAATAAGTCCTGAACCCCTAGGTAAACACTGTGCTTTTCATTACGAATACAAGGAAAGTAATTTAAAAAATATACTCTTTAATTAATGGGTGCGTTTCTTTATGTTATTTCAATTTTACATCGCGCTGTAATGAAGTGGCTGTATAGGAAGTTAGATCATGGTTACATAGAAATGTGAAAATAGCTCTTTTTTTTTCTTAATTTTTCAGTTGTCTGTCAGTTGAAAACGCTCACCCTAGGGTGTATTGGGCTATTTTCACTTCGTTCCACAGGCAACTTCAGACCTACTTTCAGAGTA
Organism: Sesia apiformis; assembly: GCA_914767545.1. NCBI lineage: Eukaryota > Metazoa > Arthropoda > Insecta > Lepidoptera > Sesiidae > Sesia > Sesia apiformis. The sequence goes on from OU611963.1 coordinate 6,084,259, forward strand.
TGAGTAATGAAAAGTTAATAACTTGTGCATATAACATAGCTCTGTAAACCTTGATTGTGAAATCAGTTGAGGAAATAAAATTCTACAGTAATTAAATAATGCCCGTCAGCCATCTCGTACTGAAAACTCGTATTTAAGTAGTAGTACCATATTCAAATGAAAAAAAATGCACTAACATCTGCAACAATATCTAGGATCGGCAGACTTAAGCACATAAGTCAAAAAAGCATATTTTACAGAAAGTATTTACTAAAAACTTAATAAAATATCATAAATAAAATAATGTTTATTTCAATTAATAGTATGGATTATACTAGGACGTAGATACTCAACAAAACTTTATTTTTGGCACAAAAAAGCCTAACAAAATAACAACAAAAAATTTTAAGGATTCAAAAATTTAGTGAACTGTTAAAGATTTAGTTTAATGTTCTTATGAGAATAAAGTTTCTTTAAACCGATAATAAAAAATAAATATCTGGATCTATGTTTGCATTGTTACTTTGAGGGGGTAGATTTTTATAGAAAGCATGAAAGATTTCCCACACAGCCTATTGGCGATTGGCGAGACCTATGAAAACAGACAATACTGCCTCTATGCCCCATCTGACTAGACCGAACGGCCCTCCCGCATTTGATGGTGAAGAGAAGGCTGAATGCCTGGCCGACAGCCTTGAAGCCCAATGCTCTCCTAGCCGTCAACCGGTCAATGCGTCACACGTCAACTTGGTTGACGGAGAGGTCAACCAAGTCGAGCTTCTATCCCCCATCAGACTCCGTTCCACCGGTTACGGTCACTGAAATTCAGGATATCAAGTCTCAAAATAAAAAAATCACCTGGCAGTGATGAAATTCCTACTAAGGTGTTTAAAAGCCTCCCCATCAAGTTGATCGCACTTCTTGTGGCTATTTACAATGTCGCAATGAAACATCTCTTTCCAGCAGCCTGGGAAGAAACCGTCGTTATCGGCATCCCCAAACCGGTAAACATTGCTCGGAACCCTCTACTTATAGACCTATTAGCCTAGAATACAATGACAAAAATCTACGAAAGAATTCTCCTTTCTCGCCTACTGCGTCATGTCAAATCAAAAATTCTACTCAACCATGAACAGTTCGGCTTTAGAGCCAATCTCTAGTATCCAGCAGGTGCACCGAATCACCGAGCACATCTTCACCAATCTCAACCAAAGACTTCCAAGTAGCTGTCTTCTTCACATAGCAAAGGCTTCTGATAAGGTCTGGCACAACGGTTTAATCTATAAACTGTACCAACTGGAGGTGCCTGAAAGTCTCATTCTCATCAATCGAGACTATCTTACCAATCTCACCTTTCGCTACAGAGTGGAAGGCACTCTGTCCAGTTCTCGCATAATCAGAGCTGAAGTCCCTCGGGGTTTCGTCCTAGTACCCATGCTCTATTCCCTCTACCTACACCAATGACATCCCCCACTCGCCTGGAATAGAGGTTACCCTCTTTGCGGATGATACCACCCTCTACGCCTCAGATAGGAACCTGCGACGACGTGTCTCTCCATGCCTCCAATGCGCCCAAGTCATCGCCCAAGGCGAGTGGTTTGTGAGGTGGAGGATAGAGGTTAACCCAGAGAAAAGTCATGTGCTTCTCTTTTTCCAGGCTTGGCACTAGTAGCTCTAGGTCCTGTCTCTCCCCACTCCTGATATCCCTTTTTGGTCAAACTAGTCCCTGGGTTAGGAAGACCAAATATCTCGGAATCACACTAGGACTAGAGCATCAACTGACCTTCAGAGAACACATACAAACTGTCTGAAACCGAGCCACCTTTGTACTCAAGTCGCCTCAAACCTCAATCAAGCAATGCAAATTTTGAGGCACCACACTTCTGGACTTAGAAAACCAGATTTTTTCAGTAATTTCAGTGGTAGTTTTTAAGTAACTAATATTATGACAAAATAGAATATAGAAATTAGGGATTGGGTCCCGGGACGTCGTCTCGTTTCTCAAAGTCCCGGGACTTAGGAGTCAAGACATATATGAGCAGTGTTCATATATGTTATAATAATTTTCGTTACATAAGGTCATCATAATATGTTTTATTAGCGCTGCCAGATTTAGAAATGATGGATGCGTCCGAACCTTAAAAGCCAAATGGAACAGACAATAAAAAAAAATCAAAGAAAATGTGCCCGAAGTTCCTGCAAAGAAAACTAGAGCAACAATAAAAAAGAGTTTCAGTTATTTGAAGCCACAGAAAGTGTCTGAAAGTTTGGAACTTTTATATAATGCTTTAAATACAATAATTTTCCAGTGGGCATTATTAGAAAAATAAGAAAGGGATATAAAGATATAAATTGATTATGAATGCTATAAATTACTTTAATGTCTGGAAACCAAAAAATAATTCTGTGATTATGACAATTAAAGAAGAATTAGTTAAACTAACATTAAAATTAGAAGTGTTAGAATTTAGTTTTATGTGAATTAAATGTTGATTTTACTAAAATGAATATTTTATTGATACATCTCATGGAAATTTATTTTACATTAATCTTATTTCAAAGTCTCGAAGTCCACAGGAGTTCGAGACTGAGCCATTTTGTGTCCCGGGACTTTGAAAATGTTGAGACTTCCCAATCCCTGATAGAAATGGAACATCAAAATAATTGTGAGCCATCTTTAAGGGGCCGGCCCACCAATTCTACAATGTGAAATTAATTTTCATCTGTGATCTGAACATAATCTTTGTAAACAATTTTTAAGTGTTGCATACTCATGAAAAATAAACATCTATGACTATTTTACAATAATTCTCAGAGCATTTAATATTGTCTTAACACAGTAATTTAATACTGTGTCTTAACATAATATTAAATAAAAAGTAATTGAGTCATGTGTTTATTTTTCATGAACCATAGCTACTCTAAAAGTTACAGGGCCCATAGGTATGTGGCTATTTTACCTGTTTAATAAGCCAGTACTATATTTAGTTTTGAAGGATTCTGTTACAAACTTTGAAATGTAAGAGTTACTTACCGATGATACTTTTTACTTTTTATTTTACTTTGTCTTTTAGCTTTTGCAGCTTTATATGACTGTTGTGCTCTCAATTTTGCCAAATGGTGTCTCTGTACAACCATTTCATCGTAACTCATCGGATACATTGGTTCCTCTTCGTCTTCCACCTCTTGTAGTGGAGGTGGATCGATCTCGTCCAATTCTTTTTCTAGAGGCGACTTTAGTTTAAGCTTTGATAAAAAGTCTTCTGCTGGTTGAAGCCTCGTGTCTACGTGTTTCAAAGGGAATGAGACGTAATCCACTGTACGGCTCCTGGCCACAATAGGGTCCCACCTACCTACCTTTGTCTTTGTCTGCTCATATCCGGTAGCACGTTTGATGCGTTCAGCCTGCGGTTTTTCCAAAGGTTTAGAAAGAACCTTCGACTTATCCTGACTCTTGTCAAGTTTCTTGCTTATCTGCACATGATGCGCTGTGTCTTCTAATATTTTAACGACGTTCTTTATGTTTAGTTTGTTTGAACTCTTTATCAAATTGAATTCAGAGTTAAAATTTGTGGGTTCATTTCGAGTAGGGTCGGTTATGTGTTGTGTTTTGTCCAATTTAGACACAGCACTTATTAAGCGATCGTGTTCAGTCGCAACGAACTCAGTATCATCAATATCTTCCATTTTCAAAAAGGTTTTAGAAATAAATTTAGAAAATACAACCTCAAACTTTCCTGAAAATAGTTAATGCAGTATTTTTGACGGATGTTCGGTGTACTTTATAGAGCAATGAACTGCAGTGTGACCATTTCGAGGCACGGCAAGAATACTAAAACTTAGGGTTCTCTGTACTAAAATATACTAAAGCTTTAAAAAATTCTACTAAAAATATGTTAGCTAAAAAAACATATCTTATTTAAAAATATCGTTTATACCACACCTGCTCGGAAAGATTTAGTACTTTTTCAAAAATAAGGAAGAAAGTCATTGCCGAGTCCAAAAGTGCCAAAAGACAAAAAGTTTTATCTCCAAGTCCGCAAAATGATACTGACCACTTGCATTTTAGTAGTGAAAATAGTGAAGATTTGATGACGCCACCAGAATTAAAAGAAACTGCCCAAGCAGTTATTGAGAACCTATTGCCTGAGAAATCCAGAAATAAATACAACAATAAACTTCAATTAATAAAGATTTTGTTTTTTATTTTCCTCGTAGGTGCGGTATAAAGCGCTATATATCACTCGGAAAAAAATGTGATTCCCAACTTTTTGGTAATCGGTCACTTCTCCCCTCGGTGAACAATGTACTATTATAAGATACATTAGAATTCGCCTACACGTACCTACACGTGTTGTTGTTCTTTTGTGACCAGGTGACCAGGGTCAAAACGTCGGCGTATGTGTTAGAGGTAAAGTGTATAATTCAGGTATTCTATAAAATTCTTAACCATCGAATTGAATGTCGAACTGTCTCAGGCAATGTGTGAAATATTACTTATTTCTATAAGTGTTACATACATTGTCTGGGGACTAAGCATTCTATATAAACTCTAGGCATTCTACAATATTCCGACAGATGATTGGGTAAAGTATAAAACAAACAACTAAATGCCAAAATCATCTTTCATTTGATTTGAAAAAACAAATCAAAGAAATTTCAATTAGATAGGTAAGTGTATCTATAGATATAATCAACAAAAATGAAATTTCGACACTATAAAGATTGATGAACTTTACATGATATCAAATGACACAAAAGTTTTATCTTGAAATAATAAATTTTAATCTAGAAAAGTCTTAATTTCTTAATTATTTATTTATTATGTAGCGATTCGTGACGGTTTGGGCGCAACACTAGCCACGTCAAGTTGACAGTGTTTGTCTGTGACTTTTTGCCGGTGCTCCAGGCTAGTGGTGGGTAATCAAGACTTTTCGGAGTAGTTTAACTCACCTAATCCTACTCCGCCTGCGGATCCAACTCCCCTTAGTAACTCTTTTACGTAATCACTATCGATGCTAGTGCTGTGTAATCAAGCACAAGGAAAAAAAGAAGCTCTATGGAACAATTAAATAATTTAACTCTTGATACACTATCCTAAAAAAAAAAGGTCGCGCTATCGAGGAGTAATCTCCGACGATCGGAGTAGTAAGGAGTAAATGGAACAATTAAGGGATTTCACTCTTAATACACCTATACTAAAAAAAAAAAAGTCGCGCCACAATCCAACCAAAAACAAAACGTTAAAAGAATAAGTAAGTCATCGGAGTTAAATAACTCCTCGGACTTAGTAACAGTTCGGTGGAGTAACTAAAGGTTTCCAGTCCGCTCGCGGATTCAACTCTTTTAATTCATTAACTCCGGAGTTACCCATCGTTATTCCAGGCTCCTGTTTTGTTTGGAATTACAATTACTTAGATGATGGACTAGTAGGATACAGTATAGGCAATCCTGTTGCGAACACTGGTTTGTCAATGAAACATCATCTTTCCAGCAGCTTGGAAAGAAGCAGTCGTCATCGGCATCCCCAAACCGGATAAACGCTGCCTGGAACCCTCTCATTATAGACCCATTAGCCTATTGAGCTAAAAATAGAGTGGCTAAAATCTTCAAAAAAATCTCCTTTCTCGCCTACTGAGTCACATTAATTCAAAAGACCTACTCATCGATGAACAGTTCGACTTTAGAGTCAAGCACTCTTGTGTCCAACGGGTGCACCGAATAACAGAGCACATCCTCACAGGTTTCAGCCAAAGGAGACCCTAGATCTCTTCTTCGACGTAGCGAAGGCCTTTGATAAGGTCTAGCATAACGGTTTAATCTGTAAACTGTACCAAATCGAGGTGCCTGAAAGTCTCATTCTCATCATTCATCAGGTCCGTTCCTTCCGCCGGTCTAACGGCGTGGGAGCCCTTAGGCTCCTGGCCGAGGGCCTTCTGGGCTCGCCCTAAACCATACTCGTACATGTCCGGTGACTCTTGAAAGGCCATTGGGACCACAAGATTTTAGTCATTTCAAAAATTGCGTATCTCATTACAATTTTCAAACTTTCATTGAAAAACCTTTTCCCAGTCGGACAAGTGTAGTAATCAAATGCCTGTGCAATATAAAAAACACGATACAGTAAAAAAGTATGGCCTATAACATTTATTATTCATCTGACTCTCAATTACAATTGCAACATGTGTGCCGAGCGTACAATACTCAAGACGCACGTTCGCCATCGCCACCGCAGTCAAGTTGCACAGGCGAGTCGTCACTAGTGCGGCTCTCCACAGACCAAAAGACCAATTTTTAGATTGCACATTCCACATGATGTCAAATTTTCAACTATTGCACTGTACCATTATTGAATATGGGCCTCTTCTGTCTAATGCTACAGAACATGTTCCCAAGTCAATTCATCAGATGATTCTCTCTTGTTTGAACGATATGATTTGACAATAGGCTGTTCGTCTGCCTACTATACACTGGTTGGTCATATCAATTAATCTAGTTAACCCCTTTGATGATCAGTTAATTAATTAAAAGGTCAAAAAAATAGAAAAGATTTATGTTTGAGGAAGATAATTATATTCTTAAAATTTTTGTATGCATATATCAGGTAAACAATAAGGTAAGTGAAATTATATTACACAAGTACAGAGTAAGTACTTATTTACAAAAGGCAAAAAAAGGATTCATTGAAATTGAAACTTTTTAATTCAATTCATTTAAGTATTGTATTGTAGGTATATTTCATTTACATTAAATTGCTATTTTATTAGACATCTATCATTATTTTACTAAGGGCTTAGTTATATAATTATTGAATTATATATAATATTTAAAGGTTGGTACTGACCAGGAGCATTTGTATGTAAGGAACAGTTCGAATTCGAGCATTACATCAATCCTCATTGAGCATAGGTACGCCAAGTAGAGCATATTGAATGATACAACTTTGAACATTGCAGTCGTCATGTCAACATGTCAACGTTCATCTACACAAGGAAAGGTTTTCGAACGGTTTGCCGAGAATATTCTAAACGATTCTCGCCTGCAACTGTTCACACGTTGATAAAAACTCGATGATGACAGCGATAACAGTGATCACGTGATGATAACAGTCGTTTATACTAGCTTTTGACCGATTTTCTCTTCTGCACGCGTTCGAGAAACTCGACTTGTGTAAATAAGCCTTTAAAGTACGTATACTTGTAACACGCTACAATGCTCATTTGCACGATAATGAACGTCACTTGTGTTGACCGCAAGAACAACAAATGTGCACTGACACCTCGCCCGCACAAAATATGGAACTGTTACACATGAATATTCTCCGGTCACTACCTTGTATCACGTGCATGTTATGCACGAAGTCAATCTGTTACAAAAGCTAATACTCCAGCTAATACCAAAGTGAGTGAGTACAAAGTGAGGAATCGAATTCTGAACTATTACATTACATGCAAATGTAATATTACATGTAATATTTGCGGATGAACTGAATCCCTTGTCCAATAATGTAAAATATTTATTACTTATAAATCTAAAGAATAATTTAAAAATAAAAAAATCTTGTTCTATATATCCACTTAATGGTTATGACGTATTTAATGATGTTTCATCAGTGGCAGTCGAAGGCGGTGAAACGTTCTCTCGGTGGACATTTTGGCGGGAGTTTCTCAACCTCTGACGATTACGGAAAAGTTTGGATTCATCTGTACATTTCGTAGTTATGCAACTCCTGTAAAATAAGTACAGGTCTTTAAGATTTATTTAATTACCTACCTAATGACTAATTTGTATTAACATAGTACATAGTTGGGAGAAGACTATATCCAGCAGTGGAGAGATATAGGCTGATGGTATGGTGTGGTATTTGGGAGGGAGTACGTGCAATCTCTAATCCACAGCCGCTCAACTGGCCATGTGACCCGGCATTCACAGAAGACTACCGTAAAATGCACTGCATTTCCCAATTATGTGTACGTGTTCACCAATATATGTACGTGTTTCGGTAGTAAGTGAGATATATCAGAGCCCATTCCTATCCCTCCCCATTTTCCCAACCCTTTCTTGAAAACCATTTCTAAATCTCTAACGGTAGGCAGCGCAGCTAGGAGCGTGACAACGTTTGTCATTCTGCACTTATGTTGGCATGTATCGCAGGTGTCCATGGGCGGCAGTATCCAGTTACTACCAGGTGGATTGTCTGCTTGTTTGCCGCCTTCTTTCTATAAAATACAAGCACAATAAGTAGAAAAGATAACGTTTGTTTTCTTTTATCCATCGCTAGGGTATTTCTAGATAGGTACCAGTGGTATGATGAGTAGGTAGTCATTCGCCGTTGTGTGTGACCTCATCATTTATATAATACATATAAATAAGTATAATTATAATTCTGTATAAGTAGCCTATCCATTAGTTAGATCATCCTTAGGTGGCCAAGCAATAATTTTGTGTAAGTAGCCTATGCATTAGATCATCCTTAGGTGGCCTAGCAAAAAAAAAAAACAAATAGCGGATTTGCAAATTCCTTTTCTCGTATATATATTTCTCTTTTTTAGTTTACAATATAGAAACTTTTATTTACAACAGACGTACTCGTACCTCACCAATCCTTTAGGCACATTACATTGTTCCGAAACAGTGTTCACGATGTCATTGACAAGGAGCGGATCTAAACATTTCTTGACAGGTTTGTTTGCGAACGCTGGAGACGGTCTGCCCGTCAGCGAATGAGTTGCCAACACTCTGCAAGTAGAAAAACTTCGTGTCAAAGTACTTACTGTTCCCGACACTATTTCACCTACCTATTTAAATCTGTGAATTGTATTAGTACGGATGGCTCAAGAGTCAAAATTAAATCTTGGTCAATTTATTTAGAGACCAGTAATAACATACAAAAATAAAAGACTACTTACTGGATAGTCTTTATTTTTGTATGTTATACAAAAATAATCGGATGTACTAGACGCATACTAGACAACCAATTAGGCGCATGGGGTCACGCCCCTAAAATATATCAGTAGCCTCATACGACACCGAAGTCGCAACTAAAATATGTCTCTTTTAGTGGTACTTACAGTGATAGTTGTATGATAACACCATCAACAAAGTATCAACTTTGTTTTACAGTGATATGTTGCAGTAAGATAACGGAAATTTGGAATTTGACTAAATCGCGGAATATTTTACAATCGATAACATTATTGTAACTTTTATCAAATTCAGCGCAAACGGCAGGTAGAGGCCATCCATGTTAAGCTCATGTCTACAATAAATACTCTTGATATTACGGACGATGGCCCGTAGCGAACGAAGCCTACATTAGCAAAGGCTTCAATTCTTTAGGGGAGGTTTACTGTTTGCTTTAATACAACATATTGTTCTTTAATCCCTAAACAATACACACAAACAAATAGAGCATATAACCTACCTACCTATATAGAACATATGTAAGTTTTTTGAGGAAGATACATTAATATTGTTTATACCTACTTACGTAGTCATTATTCCTAATATTAAATATAGTTCTAGTACCTGCGCGGGAATACAGCACGTAACAATTGCCTCGTTGTTGTTGTATATGATTTCCAGTCGATCTCTTTAAGTAACGATACTGGCACTAAAGCATTGCCGTCTCCAATAGGGATCTGAAATAGTAAATTAAATTAAAAAGTTTGAACAAAAAAATACCAACTTGCATTTACCAAATGATTAACCACTTAAATAAGATATATAATATTTAAATGATATTTGGCTTACAAATCATTTTTGTCCATTAGGTCCAATGTATTGTATCGGAATGACCGGAGTATCAAAATGTCATATTCTATAAAAAGACCAGAATATCAAAAGGTCTAATTATACAAAATGACCAAATTTTGTTGTATCAAAATTTCCAATTTTATATAATGACCAGTTGATAATGTAGGTACTGACTCAAATATTATTTCAGTACCGGGCCATATTCTAGAAGACTTTTTTCCTAAAACTAACTTAATTCATACTATTTCATTTCCCACGTGGGGATGGAGTCAAAGAATACAATTCCCCACCGCCAGTAGGAGCGTGTCGTAAGATCTTCCAAAGCCTACCTGTTACAAATCGTAGGGTTCAAATAAGCCTAAAAGCGGCAATGGACCAGCGTGATGGGCTTAGGCTTTGTCCTAGCTGGGCAGCGCGTAAGTTAAGGAGCAAAATAAGTCGTTAGCAGACGCGCGTTACACACCGCAACGCTAGATGTACCATACAGCTCACGACGCGTATGCAGCGAATGTTTGATATTTTTGCGACACAACGCGCGACGCGACTAAACGCTTCACACGCCCGGCTAGGACATAGGAATACGGTTTCAATTAAGGGGGAGGCTTGCGACCAGCAGTGGACATCTTGCGTCTGTTATGAACATATCAGTTTTACTTCACATCAGCCGAAAAAGCTGAAAAGGAAAGCTTAATTTGCAATTATACATATAGACGTTTCGATATTAAGGACATTTCAATACTTGAACATTTTGATATTCTGGAAGTTTTAATATTTGTCATTTTATATATGTAATTGAACATTTTGATACTTCAGTCATTCCGATACATTGGACCTAATGGACCCAAAGGATCTTTATTTAGTCTGCCCTTACCATTTCATCACCGGTGTTTGTAGTATGAGCGGAGACTCTGCGAACGCGCGATGTATTTCCCATGTCACTATCCATCACATCACTGCGGTTGTTAAGGTTTCCTCCATTTACATAATTTGGTCTCACAGCAGGAAGCTCTGGAGACGCCTCGTTTCTAGTTATATTCCGTTCTGACTCGGAAACTTCAGTGTAACCATTTTCTTCGACTGAGACATCGGTCAGTCCACATGCTTCGACATAACCAAATACGTTTTGAACTCCGTCGTGGACTTCGCGCAATAAAACCTCCATTCTTTGTATCATGTCAATTGGAGGTTGATTAGGAATACCTATTTGAATCGCTTGATTCATAGCTAATTTATTAAATTGATTGAACGTCGATTGATTTACAGGTAAAGGAGTGCTGCAGGCGATTGAATGTCGGTTGTAATGCATATGTTGTTCAAAGAATTGATTGTTACCAGATAAAAGGAAGTCGTCGCGTTTTCTTTTATTAAATTTACTAAAGCGGCCAATATTTGATGCTCTTCTTTGTACTACATCATAACGCAAGTCGTTCTAAAAACAATAAAAAAATATTTATAACATATTAATAATGTGTTATTAATTATTTTGCGCCTCTGCTTCACGCTTACCCCTATGGAATCGCTCGTAGAATCAGTATCTAGTAAATCACCAGCATTGCTAGGACCCGGAATGGGTTCTCGATTTCGTTCTACTAGACTTGGACGCTGAAAAACAAGTACAGTTAATCAATTACTACGTGCGATCGTAGTTAATGTACCAATATTTTATATCTCATATATTCTAATATATTAAGTCCAAATCCATTCATAAAAATCTTTTAATCTCCAAAGGCGTGCCAACGTTTGTCATTCTAGACTGATATTGGCATATATCGCGGATCTACAAAGCTCAGGGCCGACCACATAAGGAGTACTGCTCACATTTCTGGTCCGATGCACCTAAGTATCAGTTGGATCCACTTGACTCCATCCAAAGCGGTTTGTAACCACTCAGCGTCCGCAGAGCGTGTTCTACCACCTGTGTAACGGGAAATGCTCCGAAGAACTGTTCGATATGACTCCCACCTCGGGTTTCTACAACCGTGGCGCCCGTGACAAAAGTACGGTGCATCCACATTTCCTCGATATGGAGGTGTCGCGCACCGTATGATCTAAAAATCCGCGAGCCCATGGACTGTGGAACGAACTGCCTCGAAAGTATTTCCCCTTATGCTATGACATGGGGTTCTTCAAGAAAGCTGTGAATAGGATTCTGGCAGGCCAGCCGTAACTCCCTGGTGTTGCAGGTGGTAACCACTCACCATCATGTGGGCCGCTTGCCCGTCTGCCTCCATTAATATAAAAATAAATGTCGCAGGGCAACAGTATCCACTTGCCATCAGGTGGACTGTATGCTCGTTTGTTGCCTTCTTTCCATAAAAAAACAACTCAAAAATAACTTTACCGATCCATTCTTGATGTCTCGTATACATTTCATGTACATGGACGTGACTTTTTTGAGTTGCTCCCTTTGTTCCAATAACATTTTTTGTTCTATAACGACCCGTTTATCTGTAACATGCATCGTCAGTGAAATGTAATATTAATATTTTTACTTTATATAAAGTATAAACATAAAATGATTCGCAACAGGCGAGTTATCTTCTTAGGAAATTTCTCCCAGCAAACCCAGCGACAGTGATCAAGTGTGTTTGAGATAGGTTAGACATAATGTACAGAATTTTTATAAATAGAAATACTATAAATGCCATTAATTATTACTATATTTATAGTAAAAAACAAATAAGAAAAACTTGCGTAAAAATATACATATCTTTATATATATATAACAAAGTCGGGTTAGTTACACCATTTATAACTCAAGAACGGCTGGACCGATTTTAATGATTTCTGATTTGTTGGATTCGTCTACGCCCCGAATAGCAGAATAACTATTAAAATGTCTGAAAAATTCACGCAAAAAAAAATCTAGAAATATATTGAAATAAATAAAAAAAATGGGTAAGCGCCATCTGTTGGGCAGCCACAGCAACGCGTGGCCGGGCACAGCTAGTTATAAATAATAGGTAGTCGGTCAAAAAGTTCACGGTCTTTTTATGATGAAAATAATAAAGACTTTATAGGAAGAGAGGGTACCTATATATATATATAGGTATCACGAAGTGTAAGGTATGCGTTACGTTACAAAGATTTTAAGATATCTTACGGACTAAAGATACCTAAAATCTAAAAATAGATTTTTAGATATATTCTATAGGTACCTTTAAATTCCTCGTATTGACGTGTTATTATTACGTTGTATTACCCGTATTACTCGTATATTTCTGCTGTAAAAGTACAGCAGTTAATTTTATAATTCATAACAAAATACGTTATTAGCGGGCCGTGGTTGTGCCTGTACAATAAAACTTGATAGTTTTATTCAACTGTTCTCATGTTTAAAACGCACTTTGTCTAATCTAATTTATTATGCAACTCTAAGGCCTGGATAAATAGATGCCGATTTTAAAATTACCCCGAGTCGTGTTATGAGCACCTTACTCTTTTCCAGTCTAGTCTACATAGAGGCTAGTTCCCAACCACTCAGTTTTTATTTTTAGGTAGCTTGCCGTGTGGTGGAGGCCGGCATTAAAATCGCACCACCACGTCTCTTCCCATGGGTGTCATAAAGGCACTTTTAATTGAGGAGGTACTGTGTATCAACACCTTAGTGTTTCGAGTGTTTTATAAACCATTTTCGTAGAATTGTTTGCGAAGGGACTCAAGTGTACTACAGAGGGTGAATGGCTGAATTAGTAAGACATATTAAAGTTCGTCGGATGTGATGGGCTGGAGACGTGCAGCGCATGGATGAGAAAAACCGCCAAAAAAAAGTCTTAACGAGCTGACTGGAGGGACGTCGAAACCGTGGCAGGCCATGATTGAGATGACTGGATGGAGTCGACAGAATTACAAAATTAAAAGCGGTTAGAATTACAGATTGGAGGACGAAGGCCATGAACAGAACGATCTTGGAAAAACTTGCTGGATCAGGCAAAGGCCCACCCCGGGCTGTAGAGAGAAAGAATGGTTGTAGGGGTTATGAACGTTGCTCGGTCAAGATGAGTGTTGTACTGTGGCATAACGAAATTAATTTATTAATTATATCATGACAAAATAAGTGTTAAAACAAATCTTGTAAGAAATTGAAAACTATGAATTAAATGATTATAAAACTATGTACTATGATTATAAAATATACCAATATATCTGCGTAAAAAAATGGATGAGTAGGTGAGAGGCGGTGGTGCAACACATGTTTGTTTAAATAATTAGCAGAAGAATTAGGTACTGACTGAAACGCTTACTGAATCTGACTACACGTGTTAAGTGCCACCACCTTAGGGGGCTCAGGGGGCTTGCACTCAATATTCCTAGCATTAGGTACTTATGAATTAATTTCAACTTTCTAATTATTATCTTGGTTGAGTTAAATATTTATCAACATAATACATCAAAGCATTAAAATTGTATCATAGATAATAATAAAACTTACCCGCCATCCTCAGAATTTTCGCGCGTCCCGCTCGATTTCCGTGCTTGTCGTGTACGTAAATCAGACTCCCTTTTCGAATATCTTGTTTGTTGCCGATTACCGAATTTAAGTTAACTGCACTATATTTAGGATTTTTTTTATATTCGTCCACCCACTCTACCAGAAGCCACACTGCCTTAGACATTACTGATTCCACTATTTGCCAACAACTGAGCGAGAAACTGCAATCGTCGTTTCCTTGCAATGAGTGCGCGCAGGTAGAAATTCATTGTAAGGGACCCAATATCCAAAAAAATCGTCCCTAACTCTGCACAAACAATGAAACATTACAACCGTTAGAAGTGCACCCTCAATATTTCTACGAATAGATCAAAATCGGCACGCACTGACAAAAAATTAACAGTCGAAGATAAGCAATATTTTTCTAATTACCCACTATAATATCAAATGAATAATACGCAGAAAACACTTTTCATCCAAATAGAATAGTTACTGGCTTCCGTTTAGACGCGAAATGTTGCCTAGAAAATATGCAATCATTTCTATACAATGAGAAGCAGTTTTGTAAAATATTATTTAAAAGTGTAAATTTTTATCTCATCGTTTTAGACTTAATTTTATTCTTTAGTTAGTTTCTGTTAAATGTAAAAGATTTTTTAAGTAAAGTAAAAATAAAATAAAGAATCTTTAGAATATAGGTACTTTCATGGTATTTGTTTAGATCTGTAAAATTTTATTTCACCATTTTCGAAATGCACATTTTGAGAAAATAAAATTGCTCATTTCGCAAATTACATATTATGCGCCTGCACACCCTTGCTTCGTGTGTTTTGCGAATTTTTAATTAATTCAGCTTGTTGACAGCTAGTTGAACGCTTTCGCGTGCAGTCGCAGTTTTAATATTGATTGAATTATATTATCAAGTTCGTGAGACCGCATTGGCTATAAATCGAACGCTCCTGGTTTTCTTTATCGAGGTTTGTTCCGTCGGAATCGAACGCGGACATCGTAGTGAGCAAATCGAGGTGTATTGCTTGCCGCTTGGCCACGGAGCAACGCAAATAATTAAATAAAATTTTTGTACACATTATATTGTATATTTTGTATATACCTATATCTGCCTGTATTCCATGAGAAAGAAACACGTGCGAAATAAGCACATGCTTCCGACAAAAGTGTTCCTTTTACAATAGTGTATTAAATCATTATCAGGGTCGAACATTCGCACAAATACAATAAGCGATTTACGATTAGACAGTGTTAAGCGCAAATACATATAATGTTATAAAACAAACCTATTCACTTAGTTACAGCAACGAAAGCGAACTTTAAAAAGAGCCTAACAACTCGTCTAAGAATGCAAAAAAGTTTTTGGTTGTGCGAACGCTCGGTTGGCTAAAATACTTTTAGCGACCTATCGATGGACTCCCTGCGTCACAGTACGTACCTTAAATTAAACGACATTTTTTTTTATGGACGAAGGCGGCAGTCGTGCATACAGTCCACCTGATGGTAAGCGTAAGCGGATACTGTCGCTCATAGGCATCCGCGATACATGTCAACATTAGTCCAAAATGACAAATGTTGGCACGCCCCCGGATGCGCTGCCTACCTTTGGAGAAAGGATTGAAAAAATGGGGAGGGATAGGATGGGAATGGGCTCTAGCACATCTCACTCACTATCGAAACACGTACGTACATTAGGGAAATTAGATAAAGTGGGAAATGCGGGATTGAGAAATGGGAAATGTGGGATCATTTCAAGGTAGTCTTCTGTGAGAGAGGGGTAACGTGCCCAGTCGAGCGCGCCCAGCGGCTGTTGGATTGCAGTGTGCACTCTCCCCCTCAATAAATTAAGATGCAACTTCTAAGAGAATTAACATCTAAGAGAATTAACATCTAAGATAATTATCATCTAAGATAATTATCATCTAAGATAATTAACATCTAAGATAATTAATATAACATCTAAGATAATTAACATCTAAGATAATTATCATCTAAGATAATTATCATCTAAGATTAGGTAATCATTCCAATCTATACGTGCAATATAATTGTAAGAGCCCTGTCTGTACTTGA
Organism: Sesia apiformis; assembly: GCA_914767545.1. Taxonomy (NCBI): domain Eukaryota; kingdom Metazoa; phylum Arthropoda; class Insecta; order Lepidoptera; family Sesiidae; genus Sesia; species Sesia apiformis. The sequence continues at coordinate 6,100,508 of OU611963.1, forward strand.
AATATTTTTTGAAAAAAGTCGTTGTAGTGTTATACAGAGCCCCAAACAACAATTTTTGGAATTTAAAAAATAACTACTGCAATTACTGTCTAAAAACTACTGAACTTTAATGAAAGTTGGCATAGTTATCCGTTTTATCCAGATCCTTTATAGAGTTCCTGCAGGAATCACAAAAGTTCACACGAACGAACTCGCTGGCACCGCTAGTAAAAAATATGATGTCTTTTTTGTTACTATTTTTTGTATGAATAATAATGACTTATTAAAGCACCTTTTTATAACTATTACAATATCTATATCAAACATTTTTTTCTTCTTCATACATTCGTGACCTATCCCTGTAGGTACTTGTCACCCACGTACATTAGGTAAATTTTGAGATACAAAAAAATATTTGGGTTTACACACAAATTTTTATTACAATTTCTCAAAATACTCTTCATTGGTCCATTTACATTTCCATTAGTGTCTATACAGCGATTCATTCGTCTAATTGTTGTTTCATGTTTGAGGGGGGCATTTGAAATTGAGTATCTATGTACATATAATACTATATATGTATAGACAACCACACCCCGCACACCCTACATTGCTATCCGCTGTTAGTTTAGAAGCGTCAGTAAGTATACATGGTTAGCCAACCATTCCAATCTCTAGACAAAATTTAAATAAACTCCTGTTCGCGTTTTTAGAGTACTTGTTTACATCGAAAAATGTATTTATTTGTGGATGAATAACTAAGGCATCATAGTGTGTGGGAAATAGAGAATTTCGGTTATATTGAACCAGAGAAAAAGGAGTGGTTAACCTTAATAAAACTTTTCAAGACACAAGGTATGTACTTCAAAGATGGCATACCCTGAGTATTGAAAGCGTCATACATACGTTGAAGGATAGGGAGGAGGGGGTGGGAAGAGAATTGTATTACTTTACAGAAGAAATTATCGCATAAGAACTGTCTACGTAAATGCAAAGGTACCCGGCGCATTCTATTTGAAGAGCATTTGCGGGGAAGACGTCATAACACCGCTGATTATTCGGAGACACTGACTGAATTTTACTCAGTTTAGATAAAGCGACCCTGTTACATGGTTCCAAAAGAAAGCAATCATAGTCAGAATGACTTCGTACAATAGCATTGTAGATTAGTTTCTTAGTGTATGGGTGTGAGCCCTACCAGACACCAACTAATGAATGCAGAACATTTACATCTTTTTCAGCTTTATGTGCTACGCAATTAAGGTGTGCTATCCTAGTTAGTCTGCTATCCAGAATAACACCCAAAAATTTTACTTTGTCTTGAATTGGGATAGCTTCATTATTAACTCTTAAATCAACGAAATACTACGATTTTTTGTGAAGACTACAGAAACACACTTCGAGATTGACAAAGAGAGCACATAAACAGATAACCATTGACTTAGGTAATTTAAAGCGGAATTCAGGCGGACAGAAGCATTGTCAATGGACTTAGATGAAACATATAGAGTAAGGTCATTGAAGTAAGCATATTGAAGAACTTGACAAAAACAATTTATAGACTGTTCGAGATCAATGTACTGTTGTAGAGCATTGTAAGAAGAGACTTGTAGAGAAGGGGACTCAATACAGAGCCTTTAGCGAGGCCCTTCCAGACAAGTCTGGAGGGAAGAAAAGAACCTTGTACATTTAATAGTAATAGACCTGTTCATTAGGTTGTATATGAATCGCGCCATTCTCGCAGGAACACTCAGCTGTTGCATCTTGTGCCTGAGCACTGGAAGAAGTAAATTATCATACGCCGACGCAATATCTAAGAACACGCCTACAACATATTCTTTATTTTTTAAAGCCAAACGGATTTCCGAGGATAGGATACTAAGACTGTCCATCGAGCTAAATCCTTTCCGGAAGCCAAATTGGGATTTTGCCAAAATACCTCTTGTTCCAATAGCCATTTAAGGTTGTTCTTGATTAAATGCTCCATAATTTTAGAAAGAACAGATGATAATGCAATAGACCTGCAAGCTCCAGGATCTAAGGTATCTATACCCGGCCTGAGAAGAGGAATAATGATTTTATTGTGCCAGGAGTCTGGAATAATGCCGAAATCATAAAAGCCATTAATGATTTCAAGAAAAAACTGTTTAGTTCTATCACTGGACCTGGTTAGAAAGGAATATGGGATGTCATCTATACTCGAGTCAACCAGGCCATCCAGAGAACAACGAAGCTCATCAAATGTAAAGGCCCCATCCAAGGGTTCAGATAAGTGACGAGGGTAAAAGGGAGAAGGAAGAGAATCAAGGTATGGAACATAGGCGGGAGCTAATCTATCCGAAAATACATGTAACCAAATATAAGACCAATAGTACCAACTAATTAACGTAGGCTCAAAAAGTCGGTTTCCATCAGTGTCACTTTATCACTTACTATACGTTCAGTTATTTTACCTCTAGCTAAACAGTTGCAAGTATGAACACTGGGTTGCCATATTTAGTTTGTAGCATTGCCCACAAAATATTTTAACTGTGGACTTTAATATATTTTATTACTAACAATAGTTACAACGGTTAGGGTCTTTAATAATAATAATAAGCATTCATTACAGGCAATAACCCATAGAAATATTTGTTTAGAAATAGTTGTACATATCACTTTGTTTTTATTAAATTAAGACTGTCACCTTGTAACTGAATGTTAACCTCATTAAATTTAGCAAACAAATTTGGTAAATAAGCAATGTCTGGTTTCAATTTTTCTTTCCAAAAAAAAAGTTTTTAGCATCCAAAAACTTTAAAATCCTCTAAAAAAGTGAAGAAAATCTTATCAAACATAAGCCTTTTGACAGCCAGCGTTCTTCAGTGTGGAGTGGAGGAGTATAATACAAAATATAAATAGCTTAAAATTAAAACCGAGTACATAAGAAATGCCTATGTGTACACTAACTTAACTTAATTTCTTTCTCACCATTTGTTGATAGAATATTTGGAAGACAGTTCAAAGAAATTTCTATGAACTGTATGCCAGATAATCTATCAGCAAATGGTAAGGCACTTAAACGTATTTGTGGTTGCTCACAGCTATAGTTTTTTAGAGATTAAAAAAAGATATATTATGATGATGATGATGATGATAAGGTAGGATGAGAAAAGGAAGGTCAGATTACTTGTGTACTGATATGACTGAGATATGATCCTTGAAACGGAATCATTCAGTGTATTGGTTTAGAATCTAAGTTAACATGAATTACAATACAGATTGAGAAAAATAATTACTGTGGGTGTTGACGAAAGAAGCTTTAAAACAATAAAATAAATTTATTTATATTTTAGAATAAGAGTGATTCAGATGTACAAATGATGAAAAATCACTGTCAGTCGAACATGAATCATAAAAACTGCTGTCAGATTCTGTATCAGACTATCATTTAATTCTATAATTTATCCATTTCGTCGTCTATATGTCCATCAGTTTCGTGAAACTTGTGTTCAATGTGACGTACATGTTCACATTACTTCCGACAGTCCTCTGCAGTGACAAATGGAAAGGCTTCCTCGGTTAATTTCTTGTTTGCAGCAACTTCACCTTCTCTAGTTATGGTGCCAACAGTTTTTTCACATACTGTCCCGGAACGAGTTGAATGCGCGCCGAAGGAATGTGACCGTTTTATGTCACTTGTATTAAGTGTTGTACTACAATGATCTTACTGAAAGATCAATATCGGTTTCAGTCGATATTTTTAATTTAAATGTCACAATTAGTTTAAGATCAAAAGTAAAACACACAAATAATTATAAAAAACGACTTATTTTTTACCATTTTTATTTACTTTCATTATTTATTTATTTATTATTTATCACACATTAAATAATGTAGTAAGTAGGTATACATAATTCTTAGTTTTAAATAGGTATTTAATATTTAGTTTTGAAAAATAAAGTTACTAAAAAACAAAAAGAAAAAAATACAAAAATTAATAATTGAGAGAAATATAAAAAAAGAACAATATTATAACAACAAAAATCTACTAAGCATTACATTATTAATAATAATAAAAAATAAGTTAAAAGTACTAAAAGGAACAAAAAACTGTGATATTGTATTGAATGAATATTAATCACTACAATCATCACTTGTAATATCTGATCCAGACAAGTCAGAATCAGTGTTATCACTACTTTCTACCAAGTTTATGATCAGTTCATCGATTGCTTTTTCCATTTTACCATCTTTTTCCCAGTATTCATTTTCTATTGAAATTATGTGATCTTCGTAACCTTGCCAGTCAGTTGGTGTGACTAGCGATATAGCTTCATTAGTTAAATCCTGCAAACATGATAAAGATAAGTGGGAAGTAACATTGTGATTGCGAATGTGTCTTTTAATTTTGCTCCATGCTAGTTCTATGGGATTCAATTCACACATATGGGGCGGTAAACGAAGTATAATATGACCGGCACGTTTAATAATTTCGTCGACGCGAAACGTTTTATTTTTGGGTCTATTTAATTGAATTAGTTTGAATAATGCATCCTTTCTCATTTCAGTGCTGTGCGGTATGTTATGTTTCTCAAGCCATTGTAACATAACAGAATTCAGGCTGCTTTTAGTGGGGACTTTATCTTCCTGTACACTATGATAAGGCGCATTGTCAATTACAATAACACACCCTTGTGGTAAATTTGGCAGTAATTGTTCTGTAACCCACTTCTCATAATTAGCCGCATTCATCTGGCCGTGGTAATCACCAGATGTAGTGCCTGCTTTAAAAACTAAAGAAGCATTTTGCAAAAATCCATTCCTGGAACCGGCATGCACCAATATTAATCCATTAGAGGAAGTTGTGTCACTTATTACTTCATCAGCATCTGTTATTGACCAACATTTTCTGAAGGTTAGATTGTTGTCAACCCAAATTTCATCAACGTAAAATATTTCTTTACGTTCTCTTCTATACGACATCATCTTCCTCAAATAATCACTCCGTAAAAATACAATATTCGGTTTTTCTATTAAAATTCGTCGTATATTATTGCATTTGCGCCATGTGTACCCTATACGTTTCAATAGGTTTCGTAAACTTCTCTCTCCCCACGGAAATTCAATTTTTTCTCTTAATGCTAATAAAAGCTTAGGAGAAGTCGGTACAATCTTCTTTATTAGATAAAATTCTTCGATGCATCTTTTTATCACGCCACGATCAAAATCATCAACATTCATGTTTCGTTTAAAATTTATTTTTTTACCTTTCCTTGATGGTGATTTTAATTTCGAAGTGCCAGCTAATTGTGATTCTCTTTTAATATTGTCTATAGTTCGTTTATTTAAGCCAGTGTAGTATGCTGCTCTTTCAATACTTCTACACAATGGTATTGCCACAATATTTGATAGCTTTTCTTCTTCACACAACTTAATAACATTTCGCACCATATTTCGACACTGACTTCGAATCACCGATCGTTTTTTTAAATAAGGTTGCTCACTCATTTTAACAAGCAAGTATAGTAAAAATCTACCGAACACATGTTATATCGATGACGCAAGAGAAACAATAGAAAGTAGGGGTGAGGCATAAATACTGGATTAGGTATTTTTCGATACTAGTCCGTACCTAATCCAAGGCGTCGAGTATTAGGTATTGCATGAAATATCCATCCATTAGAAATAATATTAAGCCTTATAACATAGGTTTCAAGTTCAATTAGCACTACCGTTAACGCCATCTAGGACACTACTTTAACATTAGTGACAGCAATGAGGCCCTCTCTCGAGGTAGGTACTTATGTTTCGCTGTAATATTATGTGAGAATACATTATAATAATTAAGAATAATATGCCTAATGAAACATAAACATAAACAAATAAACATAAATATCTACCTACACAGTACACACACTAATATATTTAACTTTTTGTATCGTTTGCCCGTCACGAAATGAATAAAAATCTACTAATATTTATATCAGGAACGGAACGTCCATGTATTTATTGTTCGTACTTCATATCGAGTCGAATACTTCGTACCTAATCCACATAGAATACAGAATATCGTCAACCCGTAACGGCCATACTTAATAGATATTTGGATTAGGTATTTTTCGATACAAGTCCGTACCTAATCCAAGGCGTCGAGTATTAGATATTGAATAAAATATCCATCTATTATTATTACAAATAATATTAAGCTTCAAGCCTTATAACATAAGTTTAAAATTCATTTAGCACTACCGTCCTAGATTTAGCGCCATCTAGGACACTAATTGAACATTAGTTAGTGACAACAATGAGGTCGTTCATTATAGTGGTGATGTATGACGGGACGACTTATTGCATCGCTAGGTGGCGTTATTTGATGATATTCTTAAGTCAAAGAAAAATAACAAACCTTTCATGTCTGTATGTATATGAAAATAGATGTGTAAAAATCAGAAAGAGGTGTAATAGTAAAGGGGCTTAAAGGGTTATATTTATGATAAATAAATAATAAATGATGTAAATTTCTACACATATTACAATAATTTACAACAATTTTTTAATATAAAGCCTATCCGAAAAAACAAAAATGACGTTCGAGTTGTTTCTGTTGAGATCCACGAAAAGAATACACTTCTACTACATATTCTACTAAAGTATGACTTATTGCAAAAAAGTTAGGACTTAATTTTTTTTAAACAAACTTACTGTTTGTCTAATGCACTTTGACCTTGAACTTGACTGTCGGAGTAGCACCGTGAGTGACCAGCGACACACACTATTTAATATTTTCGCTTATCTCCACTTACCCTAGCCATAATCCAGTAGGTATACGGGCCTAGTACGGATAGGCATGCCTAGGGTTGCCACCTTTTATTTCAGCAAATAAAGTATAAAGGTAGGGAAAAAAGTACATTGTATCAAAATAAAGTAGTATTTATTTTACTTTATTATTTTGTTTAAAAACATATTTTTTATTACTTATTTATTCAATATTCAACAAATAATTGTCACTACTAAACAGCTTCACAGCATCTTTTCTACTAGTCAATTCAGGTGAAGACAACAATAGTTTAATTTTTTGCCTGTTTCATATCCAATTTTGTTAGTCCGTTTTTAAGATTATCCATAGAATTTTTTTAGAAAAATCAAACTGAAAATAAAGTATTTACGCGTACTTTATTATTCTCATAAAGTATAGAGTATAATTGCCCGAAATAAGGTACAATACTTTATAATAAAGTACGGGTGGCAACCCTAGGCATGCCTATCTGTACTAGTCCCGTATACCTACTGGATTATGGCTAGGGTAAGTGGAGATAAGCGAAAATATTAAATAGTGTGTGTCGCGGGTCACTCACGGTGCTACTCCGACAGTCAAGTTCAAGGTCAAAGTGCACTAGACAAACAGTAAGTTTGTTTAAAAAAAAATTAAGTCCTAACTTTTTTGCAATAAGTCATACTTTAGTAGAAGATGTAGTAGAAGTGTATTCTTTTCGTGGATCTCAACAGAAACAACTCGAACGTCATTTTTGTTTTTTTCGGATAGGCTTTATATTAAAAAATTGTTGTAAATTGTTGTAATATGTGTAGAAATTTACATCATTTATTATTTATTTATCATAAATATAACCCTTTAAGCCCCTTTACTATTACACCTCTTTCTGATTTTTACACATCTATTTTCATATACATACAGACATGAAAGGTTTGTTATTTTTCTTTGACTTAAGAATATCATCAAATAACGCCACCTAGCGATGCAATAAGTCGTCCCGTCATACATCACCACTATAATGAACGACCTCATTGTTGTCACTAACTAATGTTCAATTAGTGTCCTAGATGGCGCTAAATCTAGGACGGTAGTGCTAAATGAATTTTAAACTTATGTTATAAGGCTTAAAGCTTAATATTATTTGTAATAATAATAGATGGATATTTTATTCAATATCTAATACTCGACGCCTTGGATTAGGTACGGACTTGTATCGAAAAATACCTAATCCAAATATCTATTAAGTATGGCCGTTACGGGTTGACGATATTCTGTATTCTATGTGGATTAGGTACGAAGTATTCGACTCGATATGAAGTACGAACAATAAATACATGGACGTTCCGTTCCTGATATAAATATTAGTAGATTTTTATTCATTTCGTGACGGGCAAACGATACAAAAAGTTAAATATATTAGTGTGTGTACTGTGTAGGTAGATATTTATGTTTATTTGTTTATGTTTATGTTTCATTAGGCATATTATTCTTAATTATTATAATGTATTCTCACATAATATTGCAGCGAAACATAAGTACCTACCTCGAGAGAGGGCCTCATTGCTGTCACTAATGTTAAAGTAGTGTCCTAGATGGCGTTAACGGTAGTGCTAATTGAACTTGAAACCTATGTTATAAGGCTTAATATTATTTCTAATGGATGGATATTTCATGCAATACCTAATACTCGACGCCTTGGATTAGGTACGGACTAGTATCGAAAAATACCTAATCCAGTATTTATGCCTCACCCCTACTTTCTATTGTTTTTCTTGCGTCATCGATATAACATGTGTTCGGTAGATTTTTACTATACTTGCTTGTTAAAATGAGTGAGCAACCTTATTTAAAAAAACGATCGGTGATTCGAAGTCAGTGTCGAAATATGGTGCGAAATGTTATTAAGTTGTGTGAAGAAGAAAAGCTATCAAATATTGTGGCAATACCATTGTGTAGAAGTATTGAAAGAGCAGCATACTACACTGGCTTAAATAAACGAACTATAGACAATATTAAAAGAGAATCACAATTAGCTGGCACTTCGAAATTAAAATCACCATCAAGGAAAGGTAAAAAAATAAATTTTAAACGAAACATGAATGTTGATGATTTTGATCGTGGCGTGATAAAAAGATGCATCGAAGAATTTTATCTAATAAAGAAGATTGTACCGACTTCTCCTAAGCTTTTATTAGCATTAAGAGAAAAAATTGAATTTCCGTGGGGAGAGAGAAGTTTACGAAACCTATTGAAACGTATAGGGTACACATGGCGCAAATGCAATAATATACGACGAATTTTAATAGAAAAACCGAATATTGTATTTTTACGGAGTGATTATTTGAGGAAGATGATGTCGTATAGAAGAGAACGTAAAGAAATATTTTACGTTGATGAAATTTGGGTTGATAACAATCTAACCTTCAGAAAATGTTGGTCAATAACAGATGCTGATGAAGTAATAAGTGACACAACTTCCTCTAATGGATTAATATTGGTGCATGCCGGTTCCAGGAATGGATTTTTGCAAAATGCTTCTTTAGTTTTTAAAGCAGGCACTACATCTGGTGATTACCACGGCCAGATGAATGCGGCTAATTATGAGAAGTGGGTTACAGAACAATTACTGCCAAATTTACCACATGGGTGTGTTATTGTAATTGACAATGCGCCTTATCATAGTGTACAGGAAGATAAAGTCCCCACTAAAAGCAGCCTGAATTCTGTTATGTTACAAGGTTCCAAATTACAAATATTAGGTTCTCATACAGCCCAAAATCTATCCACGGAGATAAAGCGAGTAACTGACGAGTGGAAGGTAACAGATAAAGTCGTATTGGCTGTGTCTGATAATGGCGCAAATATTAAAAAGGCGTTACTGGACTTGGGATGGAAGCATTTCGGATGCTATGTGCACACCCTAAATTTGGCCATTGCGTCAGCTTTAGGGTCTTCTGAAGAATTAAGTGGCCTGTTAACAAGGGCTAGAAACATTGTCAGTCTCTTCAAAAGATCAACTCAGGCTTGGGAAAAGTTGAAAAAATACCAGGAGCAAGCTGGTAAAACTCCAAAAAGACCTCTACAAGACGTGAGTACCAGATGGAACTCGACATTCTGGTAGAAATTAAAGAAGAAATAAACGGCGCCCTCTGTAACTTGCAGAGCAATGTTTACTCTTTGACATCGTACGACTGGGATGTCTGTGAGAGTTTGTGCCAAATATTAAAGTCGTGCGAAGAAGTTACGAGGGAGATGAGTGCGCAAAATTTCGTAAGTGGTAGCGTCGTGATTCCCATAATAAGGGGATTAAAAACAGCACTAGGGAATGCCGAAAATCTGAGTATACCCCTAGTCGACTCATTTCAACAAGACCTGCTAGGAGAGATCGGTAGACGGTTTAATAATTTGGACAGAAGCCGCACTTTTTCTTTGTGCATGTTTTTCGACCCCAGGTTCAAGCTTTACTTTGAAGACTGCAGTACAGCTGATGAAGCCAAGAGAACAGCCATTAGTTTAGTTGTAGCTGTAATTAATGAAACTGAAAAAAATAGCGAATCGCAACAATGTGCGACAAGCAGTGCAGCAGCAGCTCCACTTGCAGGACCTAGCACATTTTCAGTGTGGAGGCACTACCAAGAGACGATGCAGACTATTCAGCCTAGGGGAACAGCCCATTCTCGTACCAAAGGTACCTGGAAGATAAGGTGGTTTTATTTGGAAAAAAAAAACAGACGTGCTCCAATGGTGGAAAGATTACAAAAAAATGTACCCATATTTGTGCAGCATAGCACTTACAAAACATAACGTTCTCGCCACAAGCGTCCTCTGTGGACGTATTTATTCCGCAGCAGGTTTGATGCTGAATGATAGACGAACTAGATTAGGAATAAGGAAGCTGCAGCACCTAATGTTCCTGCAGCAGAATTTTTAAACCATAATTATTTTATTACATGAACAAGGAACGACATAGACATTAATTAATTATATAGACATTAAATAAATATTATTATTATAATTACTGTTATTAATAAACATTAATTATTATAGACATTACATAGACATTAATAAAATATTAATTACATAGACATTAATAGAAAATTATTGCATAGACTTAGACACAGAAAAAACAAAACAAAAAAAAATCATTGTACATACAAAGTTGATCAAAATTATTAAATACGCCTCTTGTGTGAATCTAAATAAGATGACAGTCCTTTTTTTTATAGATTAGTGAGCGGACGATTAAGCGGTCCCACGTGATGGTAAGTAAGAGTATATTACAGTCCTAAGCCTGTAAGAGTGTACCTACCTATTTACATAGGCCAAATTCAAAATTCTGCTCTGCACCATTGTTAGTGCAGTGTGCGGGCGCACTCTTTAAGTAAGAAGGGTAATTTTGATTGTGATAAGTAATTAAAATACGTAAAAAACAAACTAAGAAAAAAATTTATGATACGAAATAAACATACCTACACACTAATATATTTTACCATTACCCGTATCGTTTGCCCGTCGCGAAATGAATAAAAATCTACCTAATATTTATATCAGGAACGGAACGTCTATGTATTGTTCGTACTTCATATCGAGTCGAATACTTGCTACCTAATCCATTGAATACAGAATATCGTCAACCGGTAACGGCCCTATCTAATAAATATTCGGATTAAATATTTTTAAATACTAGTATTAGGTGGAACAGGTATCGTTTTTACCTAATCCGACTCACCTCTAATAGAAAGCGAGCAAGCGCATCACTTAACTAGCCGGCACTTAACTGCGGCGAGACACCTCACACTGCGCGCGCATTTAGCTCGTTCTGGGACAGTACGTCTAAAATTTAAAAAAGAGCGCATAAAATTTATTAGGACGTTTTAAATTTCTGACTGCGTATGTTTACGGGAAGTGTAACCAAGAATAGCACAGGATAGTTTTATAAGTAATAGGCGAACAAGTCGCGGTCCTTCGACATTCTATTTGCAAAATTAATGGGGAATATATACATGGCCGGCAACTTTATTTTCCTTACCTGTCATGGCGGCAACCCGTTGACGAACATTTCCAAATAGAATTATTGACCCTTTATTTGCTTTATCTCTCTAACAAAAATTACACACTTTTTCAATTTTTCTACCACTACTTTGTATTCTTTTTGGCATGATTGGAGATTAATATTAACGCTAGAATGCAAAAATTGCGCAACAATTCATAAATTATGATATGAACGAAGTACTTGACAGCAAGTAATGCCAACATAACGGGCAGAGACGCAGACAAATGTCATAGGTATTTTAAATTAACTGTGAACGCACAGTAGACTTATATATCTCATTTAAAACGCAGTTTTATGATTATATTCGATTATCATAAACCCACGCATGAAAATCAATTTGAAGTTTAATAAACTATCACTACTATTAACGTCTAATACACATTTTTTACAAAAACTCAACTTCACTTCTCGAGTTCCCGCCAAAAGGTCCCAAAATACCGTTCACTACTTTTAGTATCTTCAAGTATAATAATTTATAGCTAATTGTAATTAGAAATAAACAATTGGATACCTATTTCATATAATATAATAATGAATTTTTTAATTAATAAGTATAAGTTTCAATATTTTATAAACCTACCAAAACGTAAATGTGTTTCTCGTGAAAATTCTAACTTACGTTATAGATTTGTGGCGTCGAGAGCCGACCTCTTTGGTCGAGCTCTAATTTGATTTATTTAATTGTTTTTAAGAGTGTTCTTTTTATAAGTTTTACTTTTGTTATTTTTGATATGTCCTGTCAACAATTTAGTAGTACATACACATTGTCACTAGACTAGAAGAAAGTTCCTACAATATTCATTTACAATGTTTTAATTTTAATGTATGTAATTTTATCAAGCTTTTTCCCAACGCTACAAACGTTGTACTGTACGTTGGTTAAATAAATATTCACATTCCGAAGATCCTAGTTTCTACTCAAGGTAGCTCAGTAAACACACGCACAAATAATTGGAGAGCATTCCTCCAAAGATTGATATATATTATTTTGTATCTATAGAGAACTAAAAATATTATAAGTCTATTCCAAGAAAAAATATATAACAAGTTTGACTGTGTCAAAATTTCATTGCTAATTATTAAGAGTTTTAAAAAGTAAGTAAGAGACATACGTCACCATGACAAAACGTCATTCGTCAACTCAACCCAGAAATGTATTATGTATAGATAGACGTCAATAGTCGATTTAGTTGAACAGGATGTAGATGGAAGAATTTGTTTTGATACCAATTATGCAATTAAATTGTGATAGTTTTATGTGATTTGTTATTGCGACATACAATTAACAATGTCTCTTGACACAGATATGTTAATATCAGTGCCGCGTTCATTTATAACCGATTTTTATAGTAAATATCTTAATTTGGTAGAAACTTTTTACTATGTTACTTTATCTGAGCATAAATTAGCGTTCGCGAAAGAAAAATCTCTATATGTGTACTTCAATGTTACATTCAACTTGAATCCAGCAGATGGAAACTTCAATCCACGAGAAATAATTGGAAGAATACAGGTACGTAAAAAATTACTGTAGGTACGGTACATACTCATATAATGGCACATTCAGGTTTCTTATCAAAAAGTATTTAAAATATTACTTCAGTATCCACTACTTACTACACAAAGTATAATTTTTGCCGTGGCCTGAACTTCTAAACTTCAATAGTAATGCTGTAAGTTTGGATGTGATTCAAAGGCTACAGTAGTAGTATATTATAATATGTAACCAAGCTTCACTAGCATACTTTCAAAATATACCAGAGTACACATAATTCAGTGAAGTTCAAATAAGATTTAACAAGTATATCCAAATGTACAGCAGTTTAATGTTTAATCTCTAAAATATTGCAATAATGTTCCAGATAATTCTTACATAATGGTTAATGGGTTTATAAATTTAGTAGATAATTATTTTAATAAAATTATTCATTTATTTATTATTTACCTAGTTTCCTTAATACTATTTGATGTATGTCAATAATATCTATCAGAATTCATAGTATTTTTATTTTTTAATGAAGTGGACACAACAGGTAAACTTGTCATATGTTCATCAAGGAAGCTCCAAAGTTGTAACATAAAAATACAGTGGTTATTTTGCTAGGTCTGGATTTTCCATTCCACCCTCAACCCAGTTTGCTATGAGTTCTAACTTACCTCCTTATCCAAGAGTCCTGCCTTTGTAGTAATCACCTATAGAAAAAATCCAAGCAGGGCTTTTAAAGTTTAATATTGCATGCTGTGTTTTTAAGGCTGTATACACATGTGGTAATATATAAATAACTCTACAGCATGGGCTTAGCCAAGTAGAGGCACTTACCCTTCCTGGCATAGGGAACAATAAGTAATAGTCTTTCTGCATACAATCTCTATTTAAAATTATAAGGAAATTGTTTGCTTTATTTTATCCAGGGAGGGGCCCTGGATAAAATCCTGACTACAACCTTGCCTCACACTCAATAGCCCACACTAGGATTCCCTGTGTCATAGGTCCAAAGATATACAAAAGCAGACACCAGAGACCACCAGTAGCATGCATTAGTTTTGAAACTTGATAAACAGTAGTGGCTGTTTGCAGGTACATATTGATACAAAAACAGGTTTTAATGGACTGGAAAATGTAAGAACCACTAACAATACTAGTGAACGCCACTTCATCATATTATTTCACCCACCCATCTATATCAGCATAGCATTGTGTAGATGAGTACTTGTTAATGGTAAACTTTTATAAGTTTGGTTATATCAGATGCACGGCCTTACTTACCACATAGACCCAAATAAACATTTTGTCCTTAATCATATATGTCTGACCAGGAATTGAACCTGAGACCTTTTGGACAACATTTAGGGGCACAACCAATTGTGCTAACTGGTCCGGCTTCAGGTTTGCTAAGAGTTACAGACTCATTGGTTTCAGTCAATTTTCTGAGTAAACATAAAACCCCTACACATTCCGATCCAATCCTAAATCTGAAGTGTTCTCTCCACACTTTCCAATCAGTATTCCGATTTATTAGACACAAAACAGCAGAAAGGCAGTGCAGACACATTTGTATTACTGTCATTTGCTCGATTTCACTTGCTTTAGTGATGGCTTCAATCTTGTCAAAATTACAAAAAGTTGCAATAACAGTAGCGATAGCAAGCTCGATTGATCATACAATCAAAAGGAGAAAAAAAGAAAAATATGGGCTGCAGAAATTTACAGACAAAGAAAAAAATTTACACCTTTGAGAATGATGAAGGTTTTGAACTCTATGCATTTTCGAAAGTATTTAAGAATGACCATGAATGTTTTTCACAATTATTGAGTATGGTGAGTTAATTTATTGAAAAGCAAGATATCATTTTGCGAGAAGCAGTAAGTGCCAAAGAAAGACTAGTAGCAACTATAAGATTCCTAGCTTCAGATGCAGCTAGGAAGACTTGATGTTCAATACTGCTATATCTCCTCAGTTGCTATCGTTATTATTCCAGAAACGTGTGGCAATTTATAATTGCTTAAAGGACTATGTCAAGGTAAAGAAATAAATACAATCTTTTCATATAAATATTATTACTTTTAATTTCTTAGAGTTACAATAGTTTTAATAGTTAATAATCACAAGTGAAAGGTTATGTTTTTTTATTATTAATTACTTTTTATTCTTGAAAATAATGAAATCTTTTAATACCCTTTACACATCTGAGAGATGGTGTTGATGAATCGGTTGGTGATGGAATATGAATTACTGGGGGTTCCAACGAATATGCACTTCTCCGCTAATATTTGGTATAAAAGATGGTGATGTGGTATTTGCATGACATAAAGACATTGAATTATCACTGTAAATGGATGTAAATGTATTTGAATGGAATACAACCGGAACCATTATCAGCAAGAGTCGAATTTTCAGTTGATAATGACGAACTGGAGATGATATTACAGTGATATTTTGAGGTAAAGACTGATCACATTGTGGAGATGGAGAGAGTGAAGGTGTAAAAGTCAAACTGCGATGTTGGATAACAAGTGGTTGTAGGGATGTCGAGTGTGATTGAGATATAATTAATTTGTGGGATGATGGATAGCGTGATTGAGATGGTGAAGAGGGTGACGGAACATGAACATAAATATGACATGATGAATAGCGTGGATATGGAGAAGCTGATGATGAATAATCTGGAGATCAGAGGGTGACTGTGGATACTGTGATGTGGGTTCCAAAGCTATATAGGAATTTATTGATAATTTATTCATTTTGCCGTAGAAGAGTGCATGTGTGATTATTATCTGTGCAACAGTTGACTGTTCTTCAGATAAATTTTTTAGTTGAATTCCAATCTATTTCCCTATCACCTCCCATTGATTCTTATCATTGCTCGTTGTAAGTTTCTGAGCTTGGTTTAAAATTTTACTCTATTGAGTGAATAGTGCTCCACGTTGTTTCTTTATTTTAGCAAGTGGCGTCAAATTCCTTTTGCAATGAATCCATCATCTGAAAATAACAAAAAAATGTTTCAGCTCCCGTCAACAGAAAAGGAATGTAAATGTGAGCTCAGACTTTGAAAATAGATGGAATTTCAGCTTGTGTCGGAGCAATGGATGGTAAACACATAGCAATAGAAATACCTCCACACAGCGGATCTCTGTTTTATAAATTATAATAAAATAAGATTTTTTTTACTATTATTTTGTTAATAGTATCCTTTAAAAACAACCAACTTCAATTTTCAACCCATATTTTACGTAGATAGATGTGCTTGATTTTATGTGTTTAACTCTGTGCTTAATAACACCTTTCGAGAAACATAGATCATCAAAAGCGGTTCAGTAGTTTTATTACGAGAAAAATCGTGAAAATACCCAAGTACATATAGCCTTGTTTCTAATCTCTCTATTAGAAAAATCAGGTCTCGACATGTCCCACGAGCATCGGCAATCTTTGTAAGGGTAAGTCCGCATTGCGAAAAATTACCGCGCGATATTTTTACCGCGATTCTGTAACATATGATAGTTATATGAACGTACACACATTCGCGATAAAAATCCACGCGAATAAAAATTCGTTTCGAAATCTGTAGTTTGATGCAAATTGGACGCGATGCGGTGCAAATTTATTTCCGCGCGAATGTTTGTGCACTATGGAATAGTACGTCGCTCACCGCATTGCGAAATAAATACACGCGGGCGGGCGGTCATTCGTGTGTCGCTATTTAAAGGAATACGTCGCACTCTTCGTCTCCAGCCTTGTCGTCATGCTCGCCAGCGGCTGAGTCAGAAAATAACGACATTGACGTAGAGCAATTAATCGTTTTAATGCATAGGAGACCTCCCCTGTGGGATAAATATGATACGAAATACTCATAATCGAGTGATGAAGGCGAGAAGGTATTGATATTTTACGTAGAAAAATTCTTTCATAGGTCTTAAGGCCGTAAATGGATGGATCCAGTGTTGATGATATCTTTTTTCACGTCTTTTACGAATTATCAAACAGATTAACCTCTTCAGTCTCGAGATGCAGAGATGCTAAAATCTGATGCGTTGGTTTTTTTTTTATGGACGAAGGTGGCAGGCGGGCATACAGTCCACCTGATGGTAAATGGATACTGTAGCCCATAGACATCCGTGATACATGCCAACATTAGTCCAAAATGACAAACGTTGGCACGCCCCCGGATGCGCTACCTACCTTTGGATGCGTTGGTTAATTATAATAGTTAGTTAGGTCTTAAGTAAATAGATTTCGGGACTTTTTTTGTAGAAATAGGGTAGGTATCATATTAAATACTCTGGGACTCAACGGTGTAAAATGAACATACCTAGGTGCAATGAAAATCAAAATTTATTTATGGAACTCTTTAAAACAATTTCTGTTAGTAGTGAAGCAGAGATATACCTTACAGGTAGTGCACATAACAAAAGTCAAATTTTTTCAGTTTGGAAACCTACATTTTGAGTGACTATTGTCTGTAGAATTTGACATTTCCAGTAAATGAATGGCAATCTCGCAGCAACAGGTGGTAGAGGCTGGATTTTACAACGCCGTATAGTTGCAACAAAGAGGTTACGATTTTGTTTCTGTTATCCATTTCAGACACGTGCGTCTCGGGTTAGTACTGCATAAAAACTAGCAAAAACCGCGAGGAATTTTATTCGCTGTGCGTATATGGTTTGTATCAGGATGCGGATTAAATATCGCCAGAAAAAAAATCGCGCGGTGTCTTTTCGCAGTGCGGACTAACCCTTACACTCGCGTAATAATACAAACTAACTACTTGCGGTTGGTCGCCGAATCACTATCGACGAGCGACATTTTGAAAAAGAGAACATAATACGTTTGCACCTGACGCGTGCGTGACAGTAAGTGATGACGTTTTGTAGGATGAAGTTCTCCGACCGTTCTATAAACCTTCCGATTTAGGATGTAGGACGGTCGGATGCTTCCGATCATAATAATAATAATTTAAGAACGATTGCTTTATTATACATTATACAATTTTATCCAATAATAATTAGGACAGGATCGGATCGGAAGGTGTAGGTTGTAAGGCGTGCTTAAACATGAAATCATCTTTTCCATGTTATTTTATGATTTTCCATAGTGCATGGTATTTAGCGTAATGAAAACATGATCTAAATACTTAAGCTATTATTGAGCTGAAATTTTAAAGGTTTAATATTGAAAGATGGTCTTTTATAGATTTTAATCTGCAGATTTGATTGTGGCTTACAATAGTAGGAAACTATGGTGCAAATTTTACAATGGTGGTTTTATTTAAGCCAGCTGTGATACAGACCGACAGCCTACCTACCAGAAAAATAGAAATATCAACTAGTCATGAAGTGTCAAACTTAAGGCTCGTTTTCACAAGGAGAGTTTCTCGAATGGATCGGGCGAGAATATTGTATTGGATTCTTGTATGCGACCTATCTACATACATTTTTTTTATAGACGAATCGGCAGACTAGCATACAGTCCACCTGATGGTAAGTGGATACTGTCGCCCATAGACATCCGCGATACATGCCAACATTAATCCAAAATGACAAACGTTGGCACGCCCCTGGATGCGCTGCCTACCTTTAGAGATATAGGAATGGATTTGGAGAAAGATTTGGGAAAATGAGGAGGGATAGGCTGGGAATGGGCTCTGGCACATCTCACTCACTACCGAAACACGTACTATTTATTATACGTACATTATGAAAATAAGATGATGAAGTGGGAAATGCAGTACATTTCAAGGTAGGCTTCTGTGAGAGAGGGGTAACGTGGCCAGTCGAGTGCGCCCAGCGACTGTTGGATTGCAGTGTGCACTCTCCCCCTGACAATTCTCGCCTACAACTGTTCACATGATGATTAAAACTCGATAATAGAGATAAGAGTGATCAGATGATGATAACAGTTGGTGATATACCAACTGTTGTTCGATTTGACTGATGTTCGAGAAAGCCTTTGAGAAACTCCTTGTTTAAATGAGCCATTGCTCATATTATTAGACGCTAAAGGGACAAGCAATTTCTTAATCTCATTTTATTCAAGAATGCAATTGACCGTTGATAAGAAATTATGATTTACCTATACATGATATAGCGAGGCATTCCAACATAGGATTATAGTGAAACCATTATTACAAATAAATATGTACAAAATAGGTGCTCTTTCATTTAAATTATTATACAGTTGACCTTGCTACTGACATCATTAAATCCATAAATACATCATATTATTTTGTTCATCATATAATCTCAAGTGATGGAAACTATTGTTACACTATCAAAGATGTTTTATAATTTTTCGCAGTACTTCATGAATGAAATAACTTAATTCGCATATTTCTGACAGTATAATAGTGGCCTATCTATACTAATATAATAAAGAGGTAAAATTGTGTGTTTGTATCTACAACATATCTATGTTGGGGGTAATCTCTAGAACTACTGAACCGATTTCAAAAATTCTTTCACATATAGGAAGCTACATTATCTGTGTCTAATATAGGCTATATTTAATTTTGAAAAAAAAAAAACTAAACCGAAGCAAGGGCGGGTCGCTAGTGTGTTTATAATACCGAATCGCTGTCTACGCTTATTTGACATAGTCCAACGCTATGCATTTCGGTCCATCGTGCGATAATAATAGAAATAGTAACCGAGACAGTCTTTGATTAATGTGGCAGATTAACGAGCGCATTTCGGTCGTATGTCCCTTGGCCATCATGTTGATCGTCCTCGGATGTGGCAGTTAAGACGATTTTCGACTGAGTGGCAGAGGTCAACGGTGCGCGATTTGTTTGGGGGCCGGCGGGCAGTGGGCGCACAACCCGGATCTCGCGGTGCCCCGCTTCCCCTTCACTCAGCGGGCCCGTGCGTGGAGGTGCTCACTGCGCGTATGCCGCACACTAGTCTCACCGCGAAGCACGCCGCGCCCGCACACGCGCCTCCTGACATGCTACGTGCGCACACACTAACACGCATTTATTATGTACGCGATTGACAATACCCAGGTGAGCGCGACGTAACACTTTCGACCAGCTCCTGCGCTAGGACACCTGCGTCTAACACGGACGCACTCCACATGTTCCGTCACGGATGTTGTGCCAGCAAGTCTCGCGTTTGCGTACATCGCATTGTAATGATGTTCATTCACGATCGACCGATATTAACGATCCCGGAAGTAGAGCCGGTTCACCGTTGTGAAAACTGTTCGTTATGTAGTTATGCTTGTTACGGTCGGCAGTATTCAAATATGGGTACTTACATTAAAGTTTTCGAGTTTAGTTTTATGCTTTTGAGCCTGTGGAATCAACAGAATATGAACATGTATTAGTCTGGACTTGTTTTCAAATATAAATGATGATGTCGCGGGTGTGCAACGAGCATCTTGTTGCGGCGCATCTTGCGATGTTAAATGCACCTCGCGTGCCGTCACGTGGAACGGAACAATCGATGGTCGTGGTCGTTTGTCATCCGTTCAGTGATGTTTTACAACATCTTTTTGCAGTATTTTGTGAAAGTAGTGAAAAGCGTTTAATTGATGTGTGCATGTCTTCATCTGTCGCTCGTGTGTAATGTCGCACGTCCGCCACTAGTCGGATATCATTACAAACTTTCACTTCGCAATCGAGAGCACCAAAATGATTTATATTCGTTTGTTGTCCGACATCAGCTGATCACAGCTCTGAATTTGATATCTATTGTAAATACCGTTGATAGATTATCTATATTAAAATCAGTAAGGTATTTACCAACACGGATATTGAAACTGATGATAAATAAAGATTTGGTAAATTCATAAACATAGGTAGTTCATCTTATTGGATAGCCTATTTTTAATAGCAATATGATTATTGTTGATAAGTAAATCTTGCTTTATTGATTCGCGATATCAAACGAAAATTGATTACGTAAATCTTTACGACATTTGCAGTCGTTAAGATATATATATATATATATATATTATTTTAGTAATTTTACGATCAAAGAAACTACACTAAAAAAGTAGAAGCGATATTTCGAGATATCTATGAACAAATCTTTTATAAGATAAGTGGTTAGACGGACTGCAGGTCTGAAGAAATAGCTGATAGAAAGAAAATAATAACTGGTGGTGGAAAGGCCTGCTTGTTCCGACTGGTTTACTTCTATCTTATTTGCTTCAAGCAGCCTGCTATTCTGGTGTGAAAGTGAAGCTAGTGTAGTTAGTGGGCATGTCTCCTTTGGGTTTTGTTTACCAACTATCCAACTAAAGATTAGGTTTTAAGTCAAAACTCAACTTTGTCTTTTCTTTACCATCGGCTGATGCGAAAGTTTTTCTAACAAAAGCATAATTTTCGGAAATAAATCCCATATAGGAGTAAATGAGCCTGTGCTGCGATAGGAGAACGTACATAATGAGTAATATTCAATCAAATTTACCGTCAGTAAACAGCCTTATCGTATCATGAATCAGGATCGAAGGAACAATTAGTAATAAAACCTAAAATATAAATTCTTATCCGCATTTTCGCGACCGAAGCCAAAACAACAAACAATTAGTTAAAACGAGTGGCTTGGCAACCTTCTAATGTTGGAACGTATCAACTGTGTCCGGTATGATTATACTCTGATGTAATGTCGATAGACATCGTTTGAAATGGCGGTTCGGTTTACAAAAAAATATAATCTAATAACAACTTTAATTAGATCAATTTCACTGGAAGCATCCAACATTTGTCTCACATCAAGTTTACCAAATTCGTGTAGGAGTGACGGATTAGCAAAAGGACAATTTCGACATGTTTCTTATTTGGTATATTAAGATGGTGCCATTAAGATGCAATTAGTATTTAGAAAACCATTTGTTGTTGGATTTCAATTCTTATTTTTTAGGGAAATCTTTTTAATTTGCTACTGTTATGCCAAAAAAATGGTTAGTTACCGTTTACCGTATATATAATTTTCTTTATTTGTGTTACGAAAATAATAGGAGTATATATCCTAACTACAATGATTGTTTACTAAAATATTTGTTATTTAAGATAGACATAGATAATCCGGTACATTATCTATCTCATCGTTTGTAACAAAAATGTTTAATACATCCTGTTTGTGAGCGAAGATTGCCGTATCAATTATCGTATAGATATACCTTATATAGTTAAAGTTATTAATGGAACGTGGTGCTCGTTATTCATATTATATGAATTTAAGCAACGGTTTATTTTTATATTCACTAATTAGATTTACTATTTATTATACGAATGTTTTGTAACGATTCGTCATTTTACATACTTATTACAATTCATAACAAATGAATGAAACTAACTCGACGTTATCAGATTTAGCTTCAATACTATTTCGTTGATTGTCTAGTTTTCAGTCGTGTCCGTTCAGGTGGATCGCCTGCCTGTCTCACAACTGCTACTATTGATTTGCAAATTCAGTTCTTGTTAACGAAAATAAAACAGTGCATGGTTGGTCTGGGATGGTCTTGTAGAGGAAGGATGCACGCTGCAATCTAACAGCCTCTGGGCGCACTCTACTGGCCTCTTTATCCCTCTTTCACAGAAGAGTGTAACTCTTTCACCTTGAAATGTACCTACTGCATTTCCTACTCCTATTATGTACCCACTCCTTGCACTTAATCAAATTCCCCTTTTGGTAGTGAGTGAGATATGCCAGAGCCCGTTCCTATCCCATCCTATTTCCGCAATCCTTTATCCAAATCCATTCTTACATCAACAAAGATAAGCAGCCCATCCGGGGGCATGCCAAAATTTGTCGTTCTGCACTAAAGTTGGCATGTAGGTCCATGACAGTTTCCACATGGGCGACAGTATTCACTTACCGCCATGTGAACCGTATGCTACGTTTGCCACCTACTTTCTATAAATAAAAAAAAAATGGCGCCGCCCGTTCTTGTGCATTTTCAAGCAAGTTTTCATTGGGAATACTTTCGTCATTTCTTTTATAGGTACCTATTTCTTTTATTCATCGAACGTTCAACTTACGCAGTTTATTATGTAGCTGGATGCTACGTATAAAATACGTAATGTTCTTTTCTCTTGGTCGCTGCATAATTTTTTGGTTTCGTTCCGTAAGTGTTTCCATTAAGTTTTATTATCTTAAAATATACCTACGCTTAGAATTCGTTGTTGTTCTGGTAGCAAAACTAACATTCTAAGGACACTATTGAAACGGACTGAAAAAGAGCATCTGAAATGAATCTCAATTTATCTAGTGAAAAGTTACTTTCACGGCTAGTTGATTTAATATAGATTAGGATTAGGCGCAGTATCTGCATTTCGCATAATGTCCATTTGATAAATTGCACATTGCATTTCGCAATGTGAAGACATTCTGAGGTACAAACATATCATATGAAATGGAGCACCATGTACCTACTGATAGTCAGCGAGTGCATGCAGTATAGTATGTTATCTACATGTAGTACCTATATATAGTGAGAATTGTGTCGTGTGCTTGCATCCTGTTCGATTGTGACGCCACACATCGGACGAGGTGGCGAAGCCCGAATACTCCAACCCTATTGGTTGGCGTTATCTCCACAAACGCGCGATAGAATTTCTCCTCTACAAACGGAACTGATTGTGGTAAAGCAATAAGAATGAATTGTACAACCTAAATAAGTTTACTGACTATTTACAGCCTCTCCTGACTTCGTCTACCAAATTTATGTATTTATTTATGGAAAACTTACAGAGAAAGACATGCAATAAATCTAATTAAATAAGAAAATGACAAGTCTATCTGTCTACATTCCTCACCAAGTACATAAAATGTAATTTCCTTTTAGACGTCAAATAATAGTGAATAGTTTCAACATATATAAGTAAATTGATGTGATTAGTTTTAGCGCAATTATTCAGTCATCTTTTGTTTATGATGTTTACGATGATGTCAGTGCATGCAACAAATGCGCATTTTTGATAATAATATTATTGATCATTTGATTGAATAGAGTAATTTATGCGTAACTAGTAACTGCTTCAATCAGAAGCAATTGTTGCCATAAAACGAATAGTACTATTAACAGATTGTTACTGGCTTGTTTTTAACTAATAGTTCAGTCGGGGAAAACCTATTTGAGGTTAAATGGTTTATTAAAACGACTGATTTAAAAGTTTCCATTAATTTTTTTACCTATTATGTTGTAGATTCCGTAAAGATTTTGAACTGTATACAATTTAATAGGGCTTGAACTTTGTACCCACCATGACTTGAAATTACAATGACGTTCGTTAAGATAACCTTAGATGTAACCTAATTTGAATCTGTATATTTACATATTTTGTATTTACGTCATGAAGTCCTATGACGATAGTTGTGTTTGTAAACAAAGAGTTTTGCTACTTACTATTAATTGTAGTCGACAGTGGCGCAAAGAAACATTTAGAAGTTTTCTACTTTTACAAATTGCCTAAAAGCAACTGCTAATTCCCAAACACGTTTTAGGATCATTATAAAAAGGGTAACTAATAAAAACTAAGACACGTAGGTAATGATGTGTGCGATTGAAGGTTGTCTTACGCCATTTTGTTATAGAAACCGAACGGATGATTGACAGGCGGGATTCGGTGAATGAATGCTTCAGATGACAATCTATAAATAAGTAATAACTGGCCTAACAAGGGGCAAATTACACGTAAACAATTTTAAACGTAAAATGGTTTCTGTTGAATTTTGAACGACCCGATTAAATTACAAATAGTTATTTACAGTTTAAATGTGCAAATAAAGTAGTCTCAATTCCCATTGTTTAACATGTAATAAGTGTTTGCTTACTTTGTGCTTGTTAGCTTCAGGATTATTATATCAAAGGTGGACTAGCGTGGACAATTGGACATTACTTACATACTGTTGTAATTTGTTATTGTTACTTGAATGACATCATTTTTAGATATACATAACAGCAAAAACAGAAATTTCTGGTTTAGATATCGTTTTGGTTATTTATTTATAACAACCATTATCACTTATCATCAGCCACGCATTGTCCACGGTTTTGAATTATTAATAGGCACATGAAGTGATTACTGTATGCTATGTTATTATATTATCTCATGTTATGTGCTTTACTTTGCTTAGTGTGTGTTATATTATTATGCATTTTTATTAAATTAATGAAAACCATCCGGTTTACTTTTTGACATCCATCCATAAGTATTTATGTTTTTGCAATCATCGTTTATCTAAACTATTTATTACACTTTCGCCCTGAGAAGCTTAACTTTGTAAACCAATCGGATGTATTCTCTCAATGTTACTTTCCCGTGATGACAACTATGCGGGCATTACGGGCACATGTACGTGTATATGTAATACTTTGAGATATTGAAAATTTTTAGTACTCATAAAAAATATTTTTTTTAATTGTTTTATCTTAAAAATCAGCTGTTATAGAGAATGTTTCTATTTAAAGAGAATCATGAAACAACATAATTTTTGGTTAAAATATTTAAAACTATCGTTAAATAAATCCATACTGACAACAAGGACCCTTTGCTCAGACATCACATAATGAGTTTTTAAAATATTGCTTTTTATTTAATGACGGTCAATATATAGAAAATTCTACTAGTCTTTAATTTCATACATTATGCTTCCTTTGTGCCATAGATTATTTAAAAACATAATCATTAAAATACGCCTTTATAAAATTGAATTTTATTTAATGAAATTAAAATCGGTTAATCTATTGCTGAGTTGCATAAATTTCAATCTATGCGAAGCGACCCGAAATTATTGTAGAAAGACGACTTGCGAAATTACATTACGTATCAACCAAGGTTCATTGTTTTAAATGTAATGTGGTATTTTTGTAATTTCTTTCTATCGCCTCTGACATATATTATTAATATATTATTATGATATAATTATTCTGATGTATACATGTATGTCTGTAGATTTATATGTATGTATATTATTATTTATTTTACTATACCATCTCAATTGAGTCTTTCTCGCACCTCCCGATTGAACCTAATGAACGCAGAGGTTTGGCTAGTAGAGACTGCCTTAAGGCATTAAGGTCACCTTTTGTACGATAATGTGCAATGAAGTAAATAAATAAATAGTTACAAATCTTTTTTACAACTTTCAGTTGGTATTGACGCGGTCCCTTTTCTTATTTTACTTTTTTTGTTAATAAAAGTAACATTTACGTGGAACATTTTACGTGGCGTCCAAATTTCAACATATGGTGCGGGTCGCACGTAGTGAAAACCGTGGCTAGTACATTACATCACACCGATGGCCATGTGACTAGCGTCTCTAGCGACTTATCTACTTCTTGTATATATAACAGCACAAAATAATTGACACAAACTAACATACCACAATCATTCAGTT
Organism: Sesia apiformis; assembly: GCA_914767545.1. Classification (NCBI taxonomy): domain Eukaryota; kingdom Metazoa; phylum Arthropoda; class Insecta; order Lepidoptera; family Sesiidae; genus Sesia; species Sesia apiformis. The sequence continues at coordinate 6,127,136 of OU611963.1, forward strand.
TTCATACATTGTAGAACCAAAAACTGAAAGTTCCAGTCAAACCAAAGTTTGTTGTATTTTGTTAATCTAAGCATTTATTACTATGACACCAAAGATGTTGGGCAATTATCTGTGTTGTTATTTGAATGGGAAAACTTGCATTTTCGATGAAAATAAAAGTGTGAACTAACAAAAAGAAATGACATGTTCTTTTGAACATCTTTTGGTTATTTGTAACAATACCATCACTTTTGTTTGGCCCACTATTTTTAGTTTTTGATCCAAATTGAAGTATATGCTTTAGTAACACTATGTAGGTGAAACTACAAAAAGAGATACTTTTTGGCTTTCATATGTTCTGCTCGGTCTGCTCGGAACACTGAAATCACGAAATACCTGAGCATGCAAGAAATACCATACCTGAACGATTGGTTAGTCACCATCTGGCAAGCATGTTGTTCCACCCCAGAGCAGTAAAAGGTTGAAGCGGGCAAATGTGAATGTGTTCCTTTGCAGTTCATTATTAATTTATTTAATAAGCCATCAGGTACCGCCTACAGCAAATATAACGTTCAGAACATTCAGTTAAAGCAACCAACATGAACTTCAAAACCATCATAATAACTCGTTTATGAACGCAACAATAGTTTGTAATTGTGCTAACGCTCGGTTGCCCAATGTTTTACATAGTCTTGCGACTCATAGCAGATGTTTAGAAGGAGAAATACAAAAGGCCCACAAGTAAAGGGGTTGATAAGTAAGTCAATAGAAGGCCAACAAAAGAAGCAAGAAGACCAATAAGTAACTATAGGACTGGGTTAATGTGTTTATCTTTGCATGTGCCTCTGGATCCACGATAGGGAAAGTGTGCACCATTCAGTGTGGCGTTATTTATTTTATTTATCGTTTACATACATCAATCTTTAAACTGTTTCGTGTGAAAGAAAAATTGTTTAATCGTAAACAAAACCAGCAGAAAATATTTATAGTTGTCTCCACCTTAACTGGCTACTAATTTAACAGAAAGCGGAACTTTACCGATCAACGTCCTACGTTCACAGCTGATGTAATAAGGCCTTCTAAATCAGTGCAGACTAAAACTGGTTAATTGTGCTAATCTCTATGATTAGCACGGCCTCCAAACCTACAATAGTCAAGACAATAGTCAAATAGTCAAGGTGTTTCGTCCTTTAACAAAAGGATCAACTGTACACTTTGTATGTTAATTAATATGCACCGATCGTTGCGTCTAAATATATCGATCAATTATATATAACAGGTTAGAATGCACGTACAGACATACGTGTTTCAATAGAGAATAATGACGTACCTACTTAATACAATATCCGACGTGGAACTATTGTGCCTATGCAATGTGTTAACTTCACCAATAATCTTGTTTAATTTTTAATTGGCTTATCACAACTTTTTGACATCGAACTGAAAATAAAATCTTCCAAATCCATAGAGAAATCAACCGTATTTACTAAAGAATAAAACTTATATAGGACGCGTTCTGTGAAATCTATTGTGGAAACCGCATTAAACTGCATGTAATGGTTAAATATATGAATGGATAAATAAACAAACAACTTTTAAATAAATAAACTTTTAAACAAATGGATAAATATATGAATTCAATGCAAAAATATTTGATATTACGGTGTTAATAAGTATAACATGAATCTATTTTAAACTAAACTTAACGAGGAATGAATGGGCGTTCGCAAAAAACGTAAACAAATGTACAGTGAACGTAAAAGAGCGTGGCCAATGCGGGAGAATCCGATGGGTTTTTTGTTACAACCAAGAATGAGTTACTCGTCATGAGGAAATAAGTGTACTCGTGGTGTTTACTGCTCTTGTTTTGATTGTACAGGCGCTAGTCAGGATAATGTGATATGCGTTTATTTTATTTGATAGTATAAGACGCAATTTCTGTTCGACTTGTCTCCACGATCTGTATAAACCTGTCGCATACTGTCTTTTACTATAGTCTCTATTTTCATCAACGTAGTTAATATGGCATACGTCTTATATAAACATAGATATATATTCTCGAATATATATCTATATGATGACATCTCACCATCCGACTTTCTGAATAGAGTAACAACATTGGTTCTAATTTTGTAATCAGTGAATTTTATAAAAGCTAAAAAATTCAATGCTTCATTAAAAAATCAAGCTAGAAGTGACTACGACGATAATTTACGTAATATTACTAAGTTTTTATTTGTTTATAAAATTCAACGTATCTATCTATATAATAAAATCTACGAGTATACTTATTGATTAAATGAACCATAAAGTCATTCGTATGTGATCATCGTTATGGTGACCCCAAAAATGTAAATTACGACGACGATTGACGTAACGTTTGAATTTGAATAACGTTTCTCGATACTGTAGATTTATTTGACGAGTCAAAATGTATGTTTTTGTCCACGCATGTCATTTCCGATGATTTAATTTAATACAAACATTTGCTAATCTGATAATTTTGTCCGATAAGAGTTGCTTATTAGTAAATAAATTAACAATCGATAATTAAAAATTGAAATTGCGTTAATGAAATTACAAATCGATTTAACAGTAATTGATTCGAGTATTGGCTGTAGGTAGTTACAAAGTCACTTGCAACCGCGGTGTTGTAGAGAGAAACACGGATCGGTCTCGTTCTATCGACGATGGTGGCTGTCGCGCACCATATTTTTTAGAAAGTCGCATCCGGCTGCGCGGAGGTAGGCGAGCTGCTTCCGTATCGTACGTTCGGATGTAGGCTCCCGACGACAGGTAGACCTACTAACTGATCTTAGCAAACACATTAAGTCCTACTACTCTGTTCGCCCTAGGCAAAGTATTAGATAGCCCCAAAGAATTTAAGTTGCTCGTGCACACACAATCGCACTACCATATCGCAGCCAACTAGGGCTCAATGCGGATGTCGCCTATGACTAACACTGCTAAGAAATATTTAATTTCGCACAAGTAAAATGGCGAACAGGTTTTAAAAACGAGATTAAGGAATTAGCTTTTTAATATTAAAATCTGAAATAGAGCTATTGTCAATTTGGTGAAATAATGAATGACGACCGGTACGCTCAACAGTTGCGCACACGCTAAAGGTCAATGATCATCTGTAGATCCGCTTCGACGCCTTCGTGACCCTGTCCTCAGCTTGCGCTGCTAATATAAAATTAGCTTATTGATCGCTGTTCGTGTCAAAATGCGAAACATTACTTAATACATAACAAACATTAATAAACTCGTACCTTTAATTCATTAAAGCTATCACGTGCCATATGCAAAACTATGTCATCGCAGATTACTGTCCGTAAGACATGCACTGAACATCCTTTATGAAGTAAATAAGACGTCTTTGTGAAATTAAATAGCAAACAGCATACTGAAGATGTAGGTCTAAATTGTAAATATAAGTACGACGCACGACGTTGCTTTAACTATAATCTTTATTTACAATTTCATCACTTAATTCTGTATATTGTCCAAATTAGCGCTTTATCTAGTTCTAGGATCTCAAAGCTCTTTCTCTATTATTGTCGTCCTATCATCATAATTAATTAATATTAATCATGTGTTTAATTCGTTTATCCTAGGCAAATGATCTCTAAATAGTGAAAAGACTGGTAATATTAACATTTCTTTGCCGCACCACCTATAGCAATAAAATTTCTATAATGAAATATAACTGAGATAAAGGTCTGGAAATCACTAGTTAGTAAAGGGCCGCAGTACAGTGACATAAGGGCACAGTGACTTCATTCTTGTATATTAGCTTCGTTCGCGGTAAGGATTCAGAACTGATTCGGAACTATACGCATGCGCAGTTCAAATAATGCCGTTCGCGGAACACACAGTTCAGAATTTCTAGTTACAGTTCTGTGTTCGCGGAACCGTCGAACTCGATTCAGGATCGGTTCAGAATCAGTTCTATCAGTTCTATAACTTTGGCAAGAATCCGTAGTTCCAGACATGCGCAGTTTTTACCTAACGACATTTGACATACATGCTGCGGCGGCTATATTCAGTTGGTTAGAAACTAATAAACTGGTTAAATAGTTAAATAAAATATAAATTTTATTAATTTATTAAGGGTTAAATAAAATATGGTTAGTTTTGTTTGTTGTTTATATAAATAAGTTTATATAATACTCTAATAAGAGTAATCTGTTTTGGTGGGTCCACTTAAATACTTGCCAACTTAGGGGTTTTCCCCCCAAATTTAGGGGGTAAATAAGTGGGATGGGTTTTTTAGGGGTTTTATATTTTTAGGGGTATTTTAGGGATTTTTTGACTCTTCATATATTTTTTTGAATATATATTTTTCATATATTATGTGAAAGTATAGGCCCTGGGACAATCCAAACTATAATAGCTAATCATATTTATTTGTTGACCTAGCGACTTAACGACATCTAGTACAAATATATTACAACTACTCTGTGGTGACTGGTGGTTATTGTGCCTATGCGTACTGGAAATACGTATGTACGTTGATTATTGTTTACTTGTTTAATTCGATTTTGTTGTTGTACTGCTGTGCCGACAAGCAATTTGTTAATGATGCCTAAAGAAACTAAAAATAAAAAAATGTACAGTCAGAAGTACACGTAGATTTGGGAAACAGATCCAGATTTAAAAGGTAAAGAAATTTCATTGCATTTTTGTAATTTATATTTTTCCTTTTATTATATATTTTTTTAGAGGGATTTCTAAGTAATTGGGGCGATTTTGGGGGTTTTTGACTTAAGCTTTAGGGATAAATATTTTTGAGAGTTGGTAACACTGCCGATGACAGTAGATCGTACGCAGTTTGGTTCCGAAATCGTTCGCGGAAATAAAAATCACGAATCGGTTTATAACCGAGCATGCGCTCTACTACGATTCCAAATTAGTTCAGTACTAGTCCAGAATCAGTTCCGAATCCTTACCGCGAACAAAGCTATTATCATTACAACCACCTGTGACTGACGGAGATAGTAATAGCTCCACCACCAACCTTCCCTACCACGTTCCCCAACTGAATTGCTCTTAATTGCCTAATTTTTTAATGAATTTAGAATATTATCTCTAGATGTTGAATAAATAGTAAAACATTTGTAGGTATGTATAAATTTTAGAATTTATGGATTCCTTGTTCAACGGCTTTGGTTAGCTGTCTGGTTTGCGTGACGATTAAAGCTTATCGAAACGTAGTTTCACATCTTTTATGATATTGAATCTTGATGAGCTCTTTGAATTCATAAAATACTCTAAATAGGTCTCCATCATTTCTTATAATATCACACTCAATGATTCACACTAGGATTCGGGAGTCGTGGGTCCAGAGACATACACAAAGGCGAATGCAAACTACCCACATTAAAATTAAACTTCTTTAAACAAATGTTTGCTCGGCTGGGAATATAATCCAATTACTTTTGCATATCAGGCACGAGCATTCACGACACATCTTATCGGTCGTCGAGATTGCTATCAGTGATCAACATCATGTTTACTGAGTTAAGGAAAGGATAATGGGTTATTACTTATCAGTGATTAATAACTGTGTTTCCTCAGTGTGAGGATATTTGCCTGTAGTATCAATGGCGAACAAAAAGGATAATGTTTCTGTAATGTCACAATAAGAATTGTTGTGTGGTTTTTCCAGAACTGTCTTTTGTTTCAGAAATATGTGGAGTCATCGCTGGGGTGGGCCGGCGAGCGTGGCGAGGACTCAAGCTACGACTCTGAGTGTGAGGACGAGTCTGCACACCGCGCCGCGTCCCGTACCCCCTCAGACACCCTGGCAGCTGAGTTTGCTGAGTATGTCACACTTACACCACCACAGCAGCCTAACCCGGTAAGTTTACAGCCTTTATTAAATGTTTATATAGAAAGAAGGTGGCAAACGAGCAGACAGTCCACATAATGGTAGGTGAATACAGCCTATGGACATTCGCAATACATGCCGACATCAGTCAAGAACGACATACATAAGCACGCCCCCGAATGCGCCATCTAATTTTTGAGATTTGGGAAGGATTTAGGATAAAGGATCGGGAAGAATGAGGAATACGGAGTATAACGAGATTTCCATTAGGAAGTGTAATGGGATGAGGAAGTATTCCTCATCCATTTCCAAAACAAGTACGTTTGTACATTTTACGACATTGTTCTGTGAGATCAAAGTAACTCTACCAGTCGAGTATGCCCAGCAGCTGCTGCAGGATTGCAGTATACGCCTTCCCCCTCGAGCTTGAACTTGGCTTCTGAAATTTGACACGAAAACTTAGTAATACGGGAAATTTGAATATCTTAGCCGGAACATCGGAACCTACGCTTTCAACTACACACCAGTGGGTGAATATTAATTCATATTAACACTGCTGAGGATTTTGCACTAAGTTTTAATAATAATAAGCATTTATTTCAGGCAATAACCCATATTCGAAACATACAAAATATAAAAAGCTTAAAATTAAAACTGAGTACATAAGTGTACCTATGTGTACACTAGTCTGCCTTAACAAATTTTGCTGTTCTCAGTCCCATGCAGAGACAACCAATATCTTTCAAAGTATTTTATATTTATCCCTACTATTTAGGTAACATTCCGAAACATGAGGAAATTTCTCTGTCGAAATAATTACAGACCGACCAGGCTTTCAATAAATGTGAAGGAGGGCGGGACAATTGACTATGGCAGCTATACTCTAAGTGTGTTCCGCGGAACCCTAGGGTTCCGTGATACCTCTGTCGGGGTTCCGCAAGAATTTAGAAATAAAAAAATCAAAACACCTCTCTCTGGTCGCTCCGCGGCTGTGCGGACTCCGCGGCCGCGCGGAGACAAAACGCTATGAATGTTATTTATTTATTTATTTGTATTTGTATAAGCTTGTGTTACATTAGCTGGTACAATATCTCATAAGTTTGGTCTCAACAATTTTATACTTGTACAACGCGTTCGCTCTAAGTTTGCCGGTCTGTGGAATGCGCGTACCCTCCCCCACGTGACAACAAAACTTATAATGTGTCATAGTTTTACCCAAATATCTAACGTACACAATTTTTATTGTTACAATTAAATAAAAAATTTCGAACGTCATACACTCATACCTATCGCCAGCGGCAAACTTAAAACGAGCGGGTAGTATACTTGTAAGCGCTCAGTCTCTTTGATAAAAGCCGCCTCTGAATTAGACGCTATAGTTGTCAACTAGCGACTTTCGTCTCTAACTTCAAAGGATAAAGTCGATATTGTTTACAACGCTATTTTTAAATTTCTGTTTTTATTTTTGCTTTTTGTTTATCAAAGGTGCCGACTCGAGTATTTTCGAGAATATTTGAGATCGAGTCTAGGACTAAGTATAAAAGCGGCGATCGCGCGTTGGCGTCGTCAGTTGATGATTAGCGTTCGGAGCGATAAGTTACTACCTACTTACAAGCTCGCTAGCGAGAAACTAGTGTTCATTGTTTTACTGCCTGCTGTATTCTGTTGTCTCAGTTTTATACATTTCTTCCCTGTAGGTTCTAAATTTAGTCTCTTATACGCAGTAACGATTGTGCATTATTTAAACCCCACTATCCTGACTTGTAACATTATAAATAAAGAAGAATGGAACGTTGGCTTAAAGGTGTTAAACGTGTTCCAACAACATCTTCTAATGACGCTGAATGTTCAAAAGCAATGCGCGCGGAGAATTTAGCAATCACCGATCCAGAAGATGATGCCACGAGTGTCACGACGTCAAGCTCGACGGTTTCAAAGACGAAAAAAAGGAAGTATGATGAATCTTATATCAGTTTCGGATTTGTTGATTCCAACGGCTCACCTCTCTGCATGCTCTGTAGTAAACTGCTTCCTAATAGTTCCATGGCACCTGCCAAATTGCGTCGACATTTAGAAACCGTACACCCCGAGACTAAAGACAAGAATAAAGAATTTTTTGTTCGCAAAAAAGATCAGTTATTAGAAAGTCAAAAAAATATGATGCATGTAACACAAACTACCAACGAAAAGGCCACGGAGGCATCATACTTAGTTAGCTATCGCATTGCACAAGCAGGTGAAGCGCACACTATCGCTGAGAAATTAATAAAACCATGTGTATTAGACATAACAAAATGTATGCTTGATGAAAAATCTGCAAAGCATCTTTCTACTGTTCCGCTATCAAACGATACTGTTTCACGACGAATCCATGATCTGGCAAGCTACGTCAAACAAGAACTAGTTACACGTCTACAAAATACACGATTCGCTTTGCAAATGGACGAGTCGACTGATGTCGCTGGTTTGGCTATCCTGCTGGTTATTGTGAGATATCCATATAAAAGTTCTTTTGAAGAAGACATGCTTATGTGTTCATCGCTGCTTACAAACACTACCGGGGAAGAAATTTTTAATAAAATAAATATATTTTTTGAAGAACATAATCTCAGTTGGAACAATTGCATTGACATTTGTACAGATGGGGCCAAGGCGATGACAGGTAAAACAGCAGGAGCAGTGTCACGAATGAAAAATAAAGCGCCTAATTGTAGTTCCAGTCATTGTATTCTGCATAGACAAGCACTTGCGATGAAGCAAATGCCGTCTAATCTAAAATTAGTTATGGATGAAGCGGTAAAAATAATTAATTTTATCAAATCACGACCACTACAATCCCGATTGTTCTCATTATTGTGTGAAGATTATGGCAGCAAACATAAAACACTGCTGCTCCATACAGAAGTGCGATGGCTGTCTCGGGGAAAAACTTTAACAAGGCTATTTGAACTTAGAGCCGAGTTACAAATGTTTCTTTCAGCAGATACTTCTTTTAATTTGAAGGACCGTTTGTATGATAAAACTTGGTTGTTCCGATTGTCTTTTATGGCGGATATCTTTCAAAAACTTAACGAATTAAATTTATCGTTGCAAGGTAAACAGACAACAGTGTTTCAGGCCTATAATAAAATAACTGCTTTTAAAAGAAAATTAGATTTTTGGATCATTTGCATTGGTAAGAAAGAAATAGAAAGTTTTACGTTACTCAGTGAGTTTGTTAGCGAAAACGACTCAGAAATGTTTGAAGATAATGTGTTTGAAGAATTGGTCCAATATCTCAGTTCGATGCGCGCATCTTTTGAAAAGTATTTTCCCGAAGAACACAATACAAAAATTAAAGTGAACTCCTGGATTCATAATCCTTTTTTACCCAACTTGGAAAAGCCTGAAAACATGTCAAATGAGATATATGAATCTCTTTTAGAAATGTCATCAGACACAAGTATGGAGTCATTGTTCAAAACGACGCCTCTTAATGATTTTTGGTGCAGAATCCAAGATGAATATGCAATGCTTGGCCAAATGGCTCTGGATATTCTTCTCCCGTTCCCAACTACATATTTGTGCGAAACAGGATTCTCTACCTACGCAGCCACGAAAACAAAATATCGCAATAGACTGGACGCCGAAGCTGATATGAGACTCCAACTTTCTTCCATCAAACCTGATATCAAGCAATTGATGAAAAATAAAAAACAGTTTCATACCTCCCACTAGTTAGATTTTTTCTTTTTTAATGTTTTCTATTATTGTCCTTACCAAGTGGTGAAGTAAATAATAATTAGTAACTGATACATTGTACTTTTATTATGCTGATTAATATAGAATACACTTATAAAAATAATTGTTTTATTGTAGGGTTCCATCAAGTATTTTGCTTCCCAAAAGGGTTCCGTCATTTAAAAAGTTTGAGAACCACTGGACTATGGGTTGCCAGGTGGTTGCGATTCTCTTTCACTTATTTGATCTTCAATTTTACAATCTGCTGAAAACAAAGTGTTTTCTTTGTAGGTAATAAATAAGATCGGCGAGAAAGTATACGAGAATTAGTAGAAAGACAGTACAAGACAGTAGTACAAGAGTAGAAATACAAGACATTTTTTTTAAAAGTTTAATTACATTTACTTATAATAAATTGTGCCGTTTTGATCGATAACTTGTTGCCATCTTGTAGCGATAGTGTCATGATCCCATCGCTGTAGAAATTATGAGATTTTTAGCCAAAAAATTGCGACAAGTAGTTTTGACAGTCCTCTCTTGATGTCAACCTTACGCTACTTAAAGAATTCTGAAGTGACCAAAACAGGTGGAAATCTGAGGGGGCAAGGTCAGGGCTACACGGTGGATGCATCAACACATCCTAGCCAAGCTCTCGATTTTAGCTGAGTGGCTAAAGATGTGTGTGGTCTGGCGTTATCATGGTGAAAGATCACACCCTTTCTGTTTATCAGTTCAGGCCGTTTCGTCTCAATTGCTTGCTTTAATCTTTTTTTTATTATAGAAAAACGGCGGCAGACGAGCATACAGTCCATCTGGATGGTAAGCGGATACTGGCGTCCATAGACATCCGCGATACATGCCAACATCAGTCCAGAATGACAAACGTTGGATTAAGGAATGGATGGGAAAATGGGGAGGGATAGGGTAGGATGGGAATGGACTCTGGCATATCTCACTCCTTACCGAAACACGTACGTACCTTGGGGAAATACGATAAAGTAGGAAATGCGGTAAGTACATTTAAAGGTACTGCGAGAGAGGGTTAACGTGACCAGTCGAGTGCGCCCAGCGGCTGTGGGAATGCAGAATGCACTCTCCCCTTCATCAGTTGCTAGCAATAGAGGTCAGAATCAATACTTACCCCCGGCGGTAAAAGCTCATAATGAACGATACCTTTCCAATCCCACTATACACACAACATCACCTTGTTTCGCGTTAAGCCGGGATGGATTTGCCACTGTTTGTGGAGCCTGTCCGTGCTTTGACCACGATTTTTTTCGCACTTTCTTGACGTAAGTGATCCATTTCTCGTCACCCGTGATCAATCTTTATTTACATCAAAAATCGTTTCGTTTCGTTTTAACAGAGAATCGCAAATGGGAACACGGTTTATTAGGTTTCTTTCCGTAACATCACTCACGTGGCACCCAAATATCGAGTTTTTTCTGATATCTAGACTTTTTCAAATGACTTAAAACCGTTTTGTGATAGCACAGCAATGTGATAACTACTGATGTGTCGATCTTGCTCCACTTTCTCACAGATGACATTCACTTTATCTGTAACTGGGCGACCAGAGCAACCTGCATCTTTCACATAAAAATTTCCAGGCTGAAAACGCTTGAACCAACTTGTATTACCCCTACCGATACCGAATTAGTTCCATAAACGGCACAATTTTTTAGCGATAAAATTTCAAAAGTTAGCTAATTTCTTCGTTGCTTTCACTTATTTTTACAGACTGGAGAACAGTGTAAAAATGGGGGAAAATATATTTTTTTAATATTTTTTTTAGAACGTCTATTTTTAATGGTATTACAACCAACCAGGTACAAATAGTACAACTAAAGAGATTTGATTACAACTTCATACGTACAAAATACGGAAAGACTTTCTCCCCGACCTATTACAAAGTATTTTTTTTATGAACGAAGGCGGCGGACTAGCATACAGTCCACTAGACATCCGCGATATATGCCAACATTAGTTCAAAATGACAAACGTTGGCACGCCCCCGGATGCGCTGCCTACCTTTGGAGATATAGGAATGGATTTGGAGAAAGGGTTGGGAAAATGGGGAGGGATAGGATGGGAATGGGTTCTGGCACATCTTACTCACTATAAAACACGAAACGTACATTAGGGAAATAAGATAAAATGGGAAATGCAGTACATTTCAAGGTAGTCTTCTGTGAGAGAGGGGTAACGTGGCCAGTCCAGCGCGCCCAGCAGCTGTTGGATTGCAGCGTGCACTCTCCCCCTCAAAATTACTCAAAGAATTACGAATTATGAAGAATAACAAAATATGATTGAATTTATTCAAAAACGGTTATAAGCTGATGTATAGATAATACAGGCTGATATTGAACCGGAGGTGACCTATCTATATCACGCGTCCATCGTTAACATTCTTTGCGTGCACAATTTTGATCCCAAAATAATGTTTGTTTACAGGCAAAAATCGAGTTTGCAGTAAAATTGGGCTACTCGGAGCGGCTAGCACGGACTGCGTTACAGAGGCTCGGTCCAGACCCGCCTTGTAATGAGTTACTGGCGGAACTGATAAAATTGGCAGACAAGCAACCGCTGCGGAGTCTATCGCCTCCGCCGCCCACAGACCCCGACCCTCCGCCTGAAGTCAAGTTAAGACACATTGTTATCGATGGGAGCAATGTTGCTATGAGGTTTGTAACTTACGTATTTCCTAATTTCAACCTAAGTATATCAGAAGCAACTGCTTGCCTGTTTTAACCCACTGACTTAATTACGCGAATTATATAATATTGGACTGAAGAGTTAGATAAATAAAAATGTGGTGCTTGAATACCGACCTGAAAGATATTAGATCGTCAATTGCTCCATATTTCAGTAATATCAATTTGATTTTTTACCATTTTATTACCGAAAATAATAACGTTTATTACCGTATTATTACCGTTAACGTGCATTCCTAACTAAAATTACTTTTGCATTATTTTTTTTTATAGAAAAAAGGTTGTAGACGAGCATACACTCCACCTGGTGGTAAGTGGATAATGTCCCCATAGACATCCGCCATACATGTCAACATCAGTCCAGAATGACAAACGCTGGCACGCCCGCGCTGCCTGCCTTTAGAAATAAATTTAGGCAAAGGGTTGGAAAAATAACGTGGGATGGGAACGAGCTCTGGCATATCTCACTCACTACCGAAACACGCACGTACATTGGGAGAATGGGATAAAGTAGGAAATTCAACATTATACAGTGGTTTCAAGAGAGGAGTAAGATCGCGGAACAAAGACAGAGTGGAAATACTTTAATCTATCTATACTCTATACTATAGGATAATACTCTATAGGAATAATCTATACTTTAATTTTCTGTACGACTAAGTTAGGTTGAGACACGGTTGAGCGGAAATTCGCTTAACTATAGAGACAACGGAACGCCCACACATCACTTCCACTCTTTCTTTGTTCCGTGAATAATATGGTCAGTGGAGTGTGGCCAGCGGCTGTGGAATTGTAGCGTGCACCCTCTCTCCTTTTATTATTACCCTGCGACAGATACGTATTTGACTTATAATTTGACGCATGATATTCTCTATTTCAGTCACGGCAACAAAGATGTCTTTTCTTGTCGCGGCATCGAAATATGCGTAGATTGGTTCCGCGCACGAGGCCACAAGGAAATAACAGTGTTTGTTCCAAAATGGCGGAAAGAAGCTTCCCGACCAGACAATCCAGTCGCCGATAGGGACGCTTTAGAACGACTAGAAAGGAACAGAGTCCTTGTATATACGCCTAGTCGACTTGTGGGGGGTAAACGGCTGGTATGTTACGATGATAGATACATATTGAAATTGGCCGCAGAGACGGACGGCATAGTGGTCTCGAATGATAACTACAGGGATCTGGCCGCGGAAAGTCCGGAATTTAGGAAAGTTGTCGAAGGGAGACTGCTTATGTACTCCTTTGTAAATGACAGGTAATGAATGAATTTATAATGACTGATATACTAGAAATTTGTTAATAGCTATTTTCAATTTAGATTCATTTCGACATACCGACATCAATCCAGAATGACAAATGTTGACATGCCTACCTTTGGAGATTTAGGATTAGGGGGAGTCCGGAGGGTTTAACAGATGGGAGAGAATAACCATTCGAAATAAAATACTCATATTGCTACCTAATATAAATTGTAGTTTATTGTTTGTTTTTAGATAATTTAGGTAAAAATTATACTTAAGCTCAGTGTCTTTAATTTGTGATACTTTTTAATATAAATATGATATCATTATCACCTACTGATTTTTCATTAATTTGTAACTTTAAAGGCCCGGGTTAAAGCTTCCGATATGAGAATCGGACTCCCACCCAGGTGGGAGAATTTAGTCAGTTACCATTTTTTGGACTATGTAATACTAATATGCCAAAATAGCTTGTGTAATATTTTATATGCAAAATACATGTTAATGACAAGACTTTAGTAAACGATTATTAAAATTTAAATTTATTAACTACATAGGAAGTTATGGGCCCTTGTGTGAGAGGCGGGTAAGATCTCCCTAACTCCCCCTAAATTTAGAAAAAGGTAAGGTTGGTGAAGTATGGAGAAAAAGAAGTATTACGGGGATGAGAAGTTTTCTTCATTTCTTTATACTTCTCGTTCATTATTAGGGTGATGGCGTGGGATAGGTAGTAAAGAGTGTAATGGCTTAAGATTCCTTTATCCCATTGTATTTTCTAGCTAGTTAATGGGAAAGGAGAAGATTTGTTGGGATAGGGAGTAGGGGAATGAGTCAAGGCATATTTGACTCATTCCCACACTATGTACATAGTTCATTTGACAGGAGTGTTATGCGAGGTCTAGGTAACTTGGACAGTCACCCACAGTCTTGAGACTGAAAATTGTGATGAAAAACTGTGATAACCGGGGTAGCTAGCGTGGCCGAAATCACCGAACATCCATACTGGGATAATGGTCGATGAACTCTACTATAGTTCGTACCATTTACCATGACAATAGCGAGCATTCATACCTCCCTATAAATATATGTCAACGTGGCTGCTACCTCGATACGCTGGCGATAGCTATTTTCGCTCATTACGGGGAACATTGGAAAGTGTCGCTATCGTAAACACGAGTACATTAGTTCAGGGTGAAAGTCGAGACAATGACCGTTATTGCTATGCTAAATGACCCGAAGTTTAAGTACAGAAACTTGCCAGATGAAATAAGTCAACATTGAAAACTGATGAATTAAATTATCTTTTTTCTAGATTCATGCCTCCTGACGACCCACTAGGACGATCGGGGCCCACACTAGAAGCGTTTCTCCGCGCACCAGCAAGCCGAATCGAACCACCACCCGCCTGCCCTTACGGCCGAAAATGCACATACGGTAACAAATGCAAATTCCACCATCCAGAACGAGCCGGTCGTCCACACAAGTCCGTCGCCGAAAGATTGTCTGAAAGAGCCCGAGCGAACAAACAAAGGGATCTTCACACATTGAGTTTACCACCTATAGGTCGTCCGCTTGATAATAAGAGACCGCTCGCTCGAGCACATTCCGCTACTCCGAGACTTTCTGACACGGCTTTAGCTACACATTTCGATCGAGCGCAAATGCAAATGGCTGGTCCTTCGCAACCCGAAACGAATACACATAGGAAACTCGCCAGACAACTCACTTTAAATCCAGCTTCCGATCCAAGATTATCCCATTTATCACATAATATCGCGTCTAGGGTAGCTTCAGCTCCCGCCGGTGCAGCTGCAGCTTTCAGTAACGCTCCACGGTTAGACTCCCCTTGCACTTCCGAAGGTGCATTACAGCAGTGGGAAGCTCGACGTCGCATGCACTTCCATTTAGCCGGGATATTCCCGGAAGCGCAAGTCGCGGAAGCAATGGCGGCGTATCCGGAAGAAACGGATGCTCAGAATATGTGCGCGATAATATTAGCTCGGTATCGTCCGAGCGAGGCGAGACCACCATTTCATTAAGGGGAAAAGTCTAAAACAGACTTATTCAACCTTTTTCTTAAAGTCAGCAGCAAGTCAACTTATATCAGTGCTTTAACATCATAATAAAGTGGTTTTGAGTACATGTATTGTTGACGACGATACGCTGGATCGCAACAGTGTACATGATGTACACGGTTGTGTAATGTACAATAGTGTAGACCCAGTCAGGTTCTTAAATATTCAAATCAAGTTGCGTGGTCAGAAAGACATAAATAACTAAATGTATGGAGCAAAACACGTCTACTGTCGCACCCGGTCAGAATGCGACTGGCGCTGAGTCAAAATTATTGATAAAAAGTGGTTTTAGCAATTTTTCTTAAATCGCATTGTACAAATCGGTAGATCTCGAAGAATAACTTGTTATAATTATCGATACGTGAAATAAAAAATACGATTAAAAAAACCTATCTTCCTTGCGGCCAATTTCAACTGTTCATATTCGTGTCTTTAACTAAAAGGATATGTTTGATATATTATAAAGTGCATCAAGGATCTATCGCGATAGGTAACTTCGATAATTAGTTCTCCCAATAGAGCGAATTGTCGGTCATGGATGCAGTTTCAGTTTTATATCCCTTACAAGTTTACTTTAACTGATAATGCTTAATTGAATTTCATAGTTACATTCATTATGCTTGTCGCACTTTTGAAGCATCAAGTGCAACGAGCTGATGACATTTGTAGGAACAGTATATAGGTTCTCGAAATTAAAGTAAAATAATATTCCATGACATTTGAAAACTACCAATTCTTTTGGATTGCTCAATGAATACAAATAAAGCCAGGGCCGTCTTAAGTCTATTCTGCGCCGGGGTGCGGGAGTGTATCCTAAGACAGTCAAACATCCTATTGTGTATCCTATGACAGTCAAATATCCTATTGTGTATCCTATGACAGTCAAATATCCTATTGTGTATCCTATGACAGTCAAATATCCTATTGTGTAATTGTTTACTATAGCGTTATATTTTTTCATTACCTTTAAAAGGTGAGCGCCCGGGGTGCACCGCACCCCTTGCACCCCCTGGTAAAGACGGCCCTGAATAAAGCACATACAAAATCAAATGTAAACGTGGTAGTTTCGTCTCCATCTTTATGAATGTTGACCCGCCACCTCGTGCTATTTGACTCAAAGCTGGCCTCCGAATTATTCTCGATTTTGCCCAAAAAATTGAGACCATATATTCGGCGATATTCCTTAGCACGAAAATTCAACTTCAATTTCGTGCGCCTCGTGATTCGTGCATTATCATAGTTGCCCTGTTTTTGGCGGTCGTCGAAATTAGACAATGGATTGTTTAATTCGATTATAGAAGCGCTATCGAAAATACGACTCAAGTATGAGTGCACTACGATTTATGATACGCGAGCGAATCGATTTTAACGATCGTTATCTTAAAAGCTTTATTGTGCCAATCGCTACGATCGTGTAATCGTGCGCTACTCGAATAGGCATTAATACACACTGTAATTGTACATTATAAAGTTATTGTTCTTAACGTGCGCTTCTAAGAAGCGTGTGTTGGAATTTAGTCTCTAATTGTTAATCCTAGTCTTAGGGATGTACAAAAATAAGCTTTATTCTCGTAAGGATGGAATGTCGTTTGCACGATTTCTCACACTGACAAATTACAGTCAAACAAATAGTAAGATAAGAAATTTATTTTATTAAAGAAATAATTCTTGTGTTAAATCATAGCTTTGACGACTTAATTATAAAATCATAGCTTAATTGCGGATGTTTGACTTTTAGTTTCAACAATTCTTGTTTCTTTATTCAAAAATTACTTCAAATGCAATAGACATTGTAGAGTATTTGGTTACTTTAGCAAAATATGATACCACTAGTATGATATACTATTGATTGGAAATATTTTATCTGCAAACGTGACTGGAAAATTGAAAACATTGGTAATTGGCGGGCGAAGGGTACAACTTGGGAAACCAAAAAAAAAATATGGACTGACTTGCTCTAACAAATACAAAGCCCATTTCAAAGACACGCTAAACCACAAAACCACTGCGACTTTTTGTATTCTGTAAAATAAAAAATATTTTTTTCTAGAAATATTCTATTACTATTGAAAATCACTCCTCATGAGAATAAAGCTAAAATATTGACCACACATATTTTTAAACGTTTTTCATATATGTATTACGTAATATTAACCAATGTTAGTTAATGGATAATTTTATGGGATTATGTTCCTTGCGCGCTTTTGTTATTATGCTAACAGTTGAATTAACCGGTAACATGCACGGAAGTGCAAAAAATGTATACTATGTTACCTGGTATAAATATTTATGGCAGTAAAATTAATTATTGTGATATACATTGGTACTATGTATCAAAGTTATGTTATTGCACATACAATAAACAAATAAACTTGTTACACATAGACTATCAAATTTTCGATCATTCCTCTCGGTCCGAGTCTGATTACGCGTATTTAATTATTTTCCACTTTGTACAACTGATCCGATCAGTAGGATTTTACGATCATTATGTAATGGTTCTTGAAGACTGCGAAAAAAAACGTAGTCGCTAATATGATTAATAAAATAATGTTTTAATAAATGAAAAACTATGCGTAACCAGAGTAGTCGTACAATCCTGTAGGACCGAGTAGAATGATTCCAAATTTTCATATCCATGTATATAAAGTAGAACACCTTGTAAGCCCATTGAATTAAACAATAGGGAACAATACACATTCTAAAGGTTTATTACACAGTTAGGTGTGAAAAGGCCAGAATAATCTAAATAGACCTTATGCTAAGTTAGTCATTGTTATAAGTTATAAGGATAACAAAAAAATGTTATGTTTGATTCTTATGAAATTGAACTGTATAAAAATCTGAAATGCAATGCATCGATTGAAAATGTAAGATAAATGTATCTACTTTCATGCTATACTCCATGAACTAATTTAAAAATGTTACACGAATGTTAAAACAAATTATTAACATCAAAATGATCTTGAATAAAATTCTATATTGCATAGAGGTTTTGCCCAAAACATTAAGACATAAATAATAGGGTTCCCGACTCTTCTCTTGGTTTAACTTAGAAGTAAATGAACCCAGGATTTTAGAACCAAAGAACAATGGGAAAAAGATTATGGATGTTGTCCCAACCCACAAACAAACACAAAGTTAGTGAAAATGTATTTGTTATGATCTACCATAATCATTTAAAGTAATTGTAACTGATAAAATAGGGTTCATTAAAATATGTATATGAAAAAACTAACAAACAAAAGACAAGAATAAAAAATCAGTTTATATCATGGTCCATCCACGGTTTTGACTAGCCGCCTTAACATTAAGGGATCTATTAAAAGCTTTCATTTATTGTTTTTTTTCATTATTTATTTCAAGTGTGTTGGTGTGTTATTTTTTTTTTTGGAACAGCCATCATCCTTTGTGAAATTAAAGAAATCTTGCATAATTATTCAATTACATGGCTTAAAAGTCATGATAGAAAAGAATTATGTTAATAATATTAACATAGTACTACCATCTTATCTTTGTCCTGGAAATTTGGAAATTTTTTTCTAATGCAGGTTTGATTTCTTAAATACACAAAGAATATCAATTTCAGAAACAGTATATTACTCTACTATAATGTAGTACATGGAGTATTGTGTGACATTATAGTATAATTTAGAAAATCGAATTTTACAATCTTCATTATTCTAATTAACAAAAACATGTTTCCCATCAATATGGCTGAAAATTGTAAAATTTGGTTTCAGTATTCAATTGTAGAAAAATAATTTAATAGATTATTTTTATCTTTTGATTACTGTTAAAATCTTTATTCCTTGGGGAATGTATAATACATGTCTTTTTTGACATTTAGTAATAATCTTATAATACATTTTTTTTTATTAAAAATATTTCTTTCATTTCTAAAATTTACACTTAACATTTGTCTTTTTCTTTTTATTCAGTCTTTTATTTTCGTTCCTGTTTTGATTACTTTTCACTCTTTTAAGGATCATGCTCTTGTAACGTTTTTCATGTGACTCTTGGTTTAGTTTAGAAATTTTAACAAACTCATGTGCAGCAAAATTTTTTGTGTCTTTTGGCACTGTTTCTTTTGCGAGAGGTATGAAAACTCTTGATTTCCTGTCAGTTCTGTACAAATATGGACATTTTTCATTAGATTCTGTTTCACTATCTTGAACCTTATGAGAGCCTATTTCAGGTGTAATTCTAATTATAGTTGTCATTGTTGTGTTTTCTGACTCCGTTTTACTATTTTGATCATCCTCCATTATATTTATTACATTATTTCCCACTGATTTGTTTTCTGGTGGTTTGTGCAACTTTGCAATTTCACATGTTGTATCAGCAAGTTCAGACAACACACCACTCTTTATACCTAAACAAATTGTTGGAATACCAAAATTAGTAGCAGTGAATTGTTTTAAACCATTCAAGCACACAACTGGCACTTGCTTAGTGACACAACCTTCAAGTATTGCTTGTGCTATAATGCGGGGGTTGACTGTACCCTCTATAATGACTGCTGAACATTCCCTGTTCTGTGCAGCTGAAGAACACTCTGCCATGCCAAACAAGAGACCATTCACTTTTCTGTAAAGAGAGAAATTGGGATAACTCGTCATAATACTATATTTGTATAATACTATATCTTTATAGTAGTCATTTAGATTTTTAATATTATGCTTCTTTTCTATAAAAATAATGTAGTAGGTGAGCAGGCAGTCCACCAGTGCTAATTCAATTCTATCGCCTGTGGTCATCGGCATGCATCATGACATGACATGCCAATATCAAGCCACACTGACAAATGTTTGTAGTCCAGGATGTGCTGCCTATATTTGGTAATTTGAATTTTGAAAAGGTTAGGAAAATGCGAAGGATAATATGGGATGGGAATCTGTACTGAAACATATGTATATTGGGGGAATAAGGATAAAGTGGTAAATGCAGTGTTTTATGGTAGTCTTCTGCAAGGGATCTAAAGGCAGATTTATCCTATGGGAAAATTAAGCTCTTGGTGTAAAGTAATAAAGGTGCCTAGTCATATACACTTACTTTATCCGAGGTGGTTTTGGTCTTAGATTCTTAGGCAATGATTTCAATTCTTTCCAATGTGGTTTTATGAAGTTCGGTATTTCAACTTTGTATTTACTCATGATAGTTTCTAATGTTTTCCCATGTTCCTTTGATACTACGGGCCTGTAAAAAACATTTTAAGGATTTATGGAAGGATTGACACCGACTTGAAACCATTTTGAAATAGAAAGAAGGTTTGAGTTGCTAAATTTGTTAGTTTAGTTGGTTTAGGTTGGCAAGGCCTGACTTACCAAAATACAGGATCCGGTCGGCTTAAAATACTCTTTAATTTGCCTTTCAGGCCAGTTTTCTTCTTTTTCAAAATGGAAGCTTCCATTGCAAGTTTTATCTGTAGTAGAGAAAAGACAGCAAATAAATAGTTACCTACTGGAAATATATATATTTTATACCACGCATTTCTAATATTTGCAACTTTAAATCCGTTTTTTAGTGCTGGAGACCGGAGAATAAATTGACAATTAGAAATGTTAAACCTGACAATAATGTTGCCAATTAATTTACAGTGTGGTCAACTGTGGTCCTTAAGGTTCCGGTTATTTGAATCGTTAAATTTGAAATATGGTTTTTGTTTGTGTGTATAGAGGGCATTAATTCATTAATTTGATACATTCAATATATTCCAATATAAACTTGTCATTACTTATCATACTTATAATATTTTCATTCAATATTTCAAATTTACTCTTGACAGATTATTATTTTTAATTGTAATGAATTATTCTATCAATTTCCACAAATTTTATCCAGCATCACTTGATTTTTCAGAAAAACCTTTTTTAAACAATATCGAATATGGTTTTACGATTAATAGTTCATATTTTTGCTTCAGATTGATTTATAACTAATAATCCCAAAAACTAGCAACAGATAAAATGTCACTTTAGTCTCCGGGAATGAAAACGAACTACGAACTCTAAAAGTAAACCTATAAAAAGTTAAAAGTAAACCTATGAAACATAACCATAAACATTAAAACATAACCTCTCAGTCTCGAAAATGTCAATCACGGTCAATCGTCACAGTTGTCAAAGTGACATTTGACACCTGCAAACAAACAACAAAAACAACAGAAAGCAAACGTATATAGAGATTCTGTTAGCTTTTTATCGAGATGTGAAGTTTTTGTATGAAAATTATGTATTATGGGTTTTATGGTTTAATAGTGATGATTTTTAAAACTTCCACGTGCCTAGTGTTTGTAATATGTAATCAAATAAAAACATGAGACTCCATTTCTCGTGTATTTCTAAGAAATTCACCTTTGTCCTCAGTAAACCTATATGTATTGATAAAATATCGCACAACTAAAACAACAAAGGCGTAGTAACTTGAAAACACCAACTTTACATCAAACGATAACTTTGAGGTAAAGTCTGACCTTTTTTCATAGCTAGTTAGTGTTGTCAGTAGAAGATATTAGTTCTATTAGTTTTACGCGTCATGAAGAGGTTTATTATTTTCTTGGTCAGGCTATACCTAGGTAACATACATAGAGAGAGGTTGGAATAGATAGAGATAGCTCTAACTTACATATAAAATTAGAACAAAAATATACAATTCTTTCGCTCACCTGTAAAGTGGGTGTTTCCAAGTTACGCCGTTGTTGTTCTACTTGTGCGATATATTTTAAATTATTTTAACTTTAATTATGAAGAAAACTTGATATTGGCAGAATGTGCTAATTACACCACTGCCATATACAACAAAAACAAATCTGTTTGCAGCACAGACGAATAATAATACAGTAATAATTTAGTAAATACTACATAGGGGAACCCGGGGTAGAACGGGGTACCGGGGCGGAACGGGAAAGAGGCGTTGTGCTCGCTACAAGCGACAGAGATGCGTGACCATCGCTGTTCGGTACGCTGTGCTGCGCTATACGGAGAGGCCGCTGTCAGTGTGAGAGTGCGCTTAGTTTGGATTTTATCGAAGGTCGACGAAAAAGCTTGCAAATTTTAATTTTTCTATGCAACACCAAGGTAATTACACTATACACTATTCTTTGTTCGGATATTCACATTACATGTTTGTTTAAACATACTTTTGACTAACTAAACGTTTAGTGATAACTCAAGTCCAATAAATATAACCGGCCATAACACTCGTGTTTACGTGAACGGTGCGTCGGGGCACAATGGGTGGGGCACAATGGGGTATACCCCGTTCCGCCCCTTAAATATTTGTACTTCTCATATAAATACGCATTTTTATTTCATCTGCAGATGGTGCGTTCATATATAAGAAAAACCAGCCGACAGTCCTGGTCTACATTGCTAATCCCGTTGCCAAAAGTGAAAGCTGGAATGAAAAGAGTTACAAGAAAGGGTGGAAAAACGGCAATCCTGACCACTTCACCTTACAAGACTGAATTAGAAGAATCTATTAAAAAGACACAAAATATCAATAAAGCGAAAGTAGAAAAAAATAAACAAGACTGACGTTAAAAGGTAAAGGAAGACATACCTGAAGGAATGAAAACTAAGCCAAAGAAACAAAAAAGAATCAGAACTAAACCTGAAGAACACTCAGAAGACGTAGAAAATTTTAAACAAAAACAAAGAAGAAACAAGAAGAAAGAAACAAAAAAGATTCGGAACTGAATCTGAAGAAAGCTCGGAAGATGACGACGCGATCTGCTTGTATTGCCATGATTTATACTCCAAGTCCATTGAAGGCTAGTGGTCTTGTAGCATTTGTAAAAAATGGACACATTTGGCGTGTGCTGGTCTAGATAGTGACGACGATGACAGTGTTCTCATCTGTGAATTATGCAAATAATTAGTACCCCATCGTGCCCCGGGTTCATTTCCCACTGTACCCCGGGGGGTGGGGCAGAATGGGAAATTTCCCTTTATTTTTCAAACAATATTTTTTCAAAGTGATCATTAATTTACATAAGTTTAGCTTTAATTTCCTTGTAGAGAAAGAAGTAAATAAACCTACAAATTGCCAAATAATGGTGTTGTTTCATTCAAACTCTCACAAATTGTAACCAAAGCTTAGCTACCCCGTTCCACCCCGGGTTCCCCTACTAATGTATAGACCCAGTCACGGCATGCGATAGAAAATGAGCCTTAAATGTTTATACCCTTTTACTTAAATGTATAGTACCTTTTAAAGTACTTTTTAAAGCAACATCACGCTGCATGATATACCGGCCTTGAAAAAATCAGCACGCAGATTGAAATCCATGATAGCAATACTGTGTCTCTTTTTTCTCCGTCTACGGTTTACAGTTGGGTTTCTTCTTCTTTTCTTATTTATGGAAAAAGCGGACTGCGCCAGTGTCAAGTTTTCTTCGTACTAATTAACAATTCGTAATTGTCGAAGTAAATTGGAAATGGCTCAATAAAGTAATAGAAGGTTTAGGTATTGGGACAAGAGTTAAACTTAAGAAATCCAACTCTATTCTAAGAGAAGTATAGGAAAACACACTATTATGCTTTTATTTAATTCTCACAAACATTACGCAAAGTGCCTTTGAAGTTTTATAAACTATACTTTGAAGTTTAATAAACTATCATTCATTCATTACCTACTAAACCACAAAATCCACAATATGGCCGTGATACGCATGTCAGTAAAAAAGCATGCCAGGCGGAAGTAGCTGGCATAGGTAGGGCAAGTACGTACAAAATGACATAGGGTTTTGTTTTTCAGTCATAATTTTTTTATTTATTTAGTTACAATCAGTAATTTTAGGAATAATCTTCTTTGGCTAATTGATTTATACCTAATATATCTGAGAATCAAATAGGAACCATTGAAAAAAACTTATTGAAATCAACCTTAACTGCTAGCAAAATCCGTTTTGTCCATACTATATGGACAAAATGACAAAAGGTTACGGGCATAATGACATACAGCCAAATCAAAGGCACAGTTCACAAGCGAAGTTTTTGGTCTTCTTAGGGACGTCAGCACACGACGCATGAGCCCAAAGAGAACACTTGGTACACTTCAACAAGCATTCTCGAGGCTTGGAACGCGAAAAAAGGTCATTACAATAAATGCACGCACAGTCTTCTTTATCGTCTGTGGAATCAGTGGGAAAATCTTCATCTGAGCTATCATCGCGAACAGGTTTCTTCACCACCCCCTTCCTTTCCTTTCCTTTTCTTTCTTTTCTTCCCTCAGGTCCTTTAGAAGATGACGGTAGATTCTCATCAGCATCAAAAAGCGTCTTTGTAACTTGCCTCTTTCTCTTTTCAGATGGATTCTTTGGTGAATGTTTAGCTTTCACTTCTTCTAGGTTGGGAGGAGAAGTCAAATGCCAGTCAGACTTGCGGGCTTTCTGCTTTCGTTTACCTTGCTCTTGAATATATTGTCCTTGAGGTACTGGAGAAATAACTTCAATGGGGAACTGTAAATCCATTAACAACGTGGGCCTTTTTTTGTCAGTCACTCCACTTCTGTCTCTTTCTCTATTTGGCACAGTGTCGCCAAGAGTTTCTAGAATTGATGGAGATCCGGCAGTCTCATCATTATGTCCATCATTAGTTACATTTTCTTGGATTGATGGAGCTCCAGCAGTATCTTCATCATTATTTGCATCATCAGTTACATTCTGGATTGATGGAGCTCCAGAAGTGTCCTCAACATGATGTCCACTGCCGGCTACGTCCTCTTGGGTTGATGGAGCTCTAGCAGTATCTTCATCATTATTTGCATCATCAGTTACATTCTGGATTGATGGAGCTCCAGAAGTGTCCTCAACATGATGTCCACTGTCGACTACGTCCTTTTGGGTTGATAGAGCTCCAGCAGTATCTTCATCATTATTTGCATCATCAGCTACATTCTGTATTGATTGAGCTCCAGAAGTGTCCTCAACATGATGTCCACTGCCGGCTACGTCCTCTGGGGTTGATGGAGCTCCAGTAGTGTCCTCATCAATATTCCCATTTTCAGTTACATTTTGTTGGGCCGATGAAGTTCCAGGAGTATTCTCATCATTACGTCCATTGTCAGCTACATTTTCCTGGTTCAACGGAATGTTTGTTGTCTCTGCAGGTTCGAACATATAGTCAGGGAAAATATCTGGGTTAATGGGCCACAGGCCTGTGTTTTTAAAGCCACTGCAAGCATTTTGAACTGTTGCTGTCTTCTCATATGCTTGGTTGAATAGTTGTCCAATTTGCAAATGAGTCACGACTCGGCCTGGGTGGTTTTTAGCCACTTTGTTATTTCTTGATGGAAGTAGGTATTTAGAGGTCCATAGATACTCACGTCTAGGGGCTGCATTCGGTGAGTACAGTGTGGAGGTAGACAGAGCATATGAATGCCATTTTCTTTAGCAAAAGTCAATGCTTCGATACTCTTGTGGCTGGCATGCCCATCGCAGATGAGAAGGACTGGATCATCAGTGCTGGATTTAGTGTGTTCTTTGAAATGCTTCAACCATTTTACAAATATCTCGGTATTCATCCATCCAGACTCTTGTGCAAGACCTAGTGTGCCAGTAGGAGCTTCATCCACAAGTTCCTTCTTCATGTTTTTTCGTGGGAATATCATGCATGGTGGGATGAATGATCCAATAGCATTTGTAGAGCACACTACTGTGACATTGGATCCTCTCTCAGCACTGGTTAGGGAGCCAATTTGCTTTCTGCCTTTCGTCGCTAAAATCTTTTGTGGTTTTTGTACTGTTGTGAGACCTAATTCGTCAACATTGTAAATCCGGTGTGGCCCGAAGTTGTGAGCATTAGTAAGACTTTGATAGAGCTCAAAAAATTAGGATACC
This sequence comes from Sesia apiformis, assembly GCA_914767545.1. Lineage (NCBI taxonomy): Eukaryota > Metazoa > Arthropoda > Insecta > Lepidoptera > Sesiidae > Sesia > Sesia apiformis. The sequence continues at coordinate 6,153,544 of OU611963.1, forward strand.
TGTGGTATGTTGTAAGCTTGAGCTCTGGCTGCAGAAGTCGCTTCAGGTGTACGAAGAGAAATGTCCTGGTTTCTCTTGAGGAATCTATCAAGCCATTCTTGTCCAGCACGTTTCTTTTCTCTGTTGAAATTGTGACTGAAACCATTCTTCTCTGCCAAATTAAAGGCAAGTTCTTGGACTGCTGTTCGCGTCAAACCAAAAGTCTAGTTTCCAAAAACTTTATATGATCAACCAACTGTCTTTCAATTTCTGGAGGAAAGGTATTCTTGAACCTTCCTAAGCCTTTTGTGTTAGATGGTAAAGTTTTATTGGTATTTAATGCATGTCTTCTCAGCGTAGCTTGTGGAACACCAAACATCTTTGATGCTGCCAGCCATCCCATCCGATTTTCTCGGATGGGCAATAGAGCAATAGAGGCAATAGAGAAAAAAGGAATAGAGGCATCTATTGCTTTTTTCATTGACTCCTGACTCCAAGCTTGACGATTAGTCGTTCTCTCATAGTCGCGCGGCATTATATCTAAAAAATAAAAAACAAAATATTTTACCGATCATGGATGGACAAAATGACACAGGTATGTCATTTTACCCGATAAGTCTGTATGTCATTTTGTCCTTCCCTATATCAAAACATAAGCAAATACACAGTTTTTATAAAAAGCTGTCTGCAGTATAAAAACTTGCCTAAATCACAAGAAAAAAGTAATACTCCCAAAACAATGTGATTCTACGCGAAAAGTAACATAAAACTTATTAAAATTAGGCAGGAATCCACATAAATATATTTTTTTTTCAGATAAACAAACACCTATTCTCCTGTTGTGACGGAACGACTGAGGCAATGGCGGCCGGTGATTGGCAGGTTTGAAAACATGGCGGAGGCCATCTATAGAAGTGTCAACCATGGCGCTAAACCGCGCCAATTTTGAAAAAAGTCGACTGTGTCATTTTGTCCGTATATGTCATTTTGTACGTACTTCCCCTACTACAAAAATGGCATACTGCATTTTTTAAATGCGAGTGAACCATAGATAGGAACTATCGAGTGATAACTCCAATACACATGCTAAAAGAGTGCCACTTGATCACAAGTAGATCAGAAATTGGAGGCTCATAAAGAGACGTGGCATGCGAGATACTGGCAAACCATCGATTTGATGTTATTCGTTCAATGTAATTCCCACCTCGGGTTTCTACAATCGCACCTCCCGTCACAGAAGTGCGGTCCATCCGCATTTCCTCGATACAGAGGTGTCACGTACTGTTCGGTCCAAAAATCATTTTATACCGTGAACATTTATAGGTTTTTTATAGGTTTTTTATAGGTTTTATAGGTTTTATTTTATAGGTTGTGAAACGAACTGCCTCAAGAGGTCTTTCCATTACGCTACGATATGGGGTTTTTGAAGTAAACTGTGAATAGGATTTTGCAAGGTCAGCGGCGTACCCGCATACCTCCTGGTGTTGCAGGTGTCCATGGGCGGCGGTAACACTTACCATTACGTGGGACCGCTTACTTGTCAGCCTATTTCCCTATAAAAATTAAATACTCTTTGTCATTAAGGAATCTTCTTAACTTTTTTTATTCTATTATAATCCTCTTTTTTATCAACCAAAATCTCCTAAATGACTCGTGACATGTTCATAGAGTTCTATATTTATGTCGTAATAAACTATGCAATGAGAGGTACGGTATTTCTTAGACGTGGATGACGCGTTTCCGGATTAGCCGATGGCCAATGTTTTCGTAGTGTATCGGTACGTACATTGGGGGAATACTATGCAGGTGTCCCGTAAGTAGTGGATAAAACGGATTCTGGAGACAGGGCGGGTCACGACCTATCAGAAAGTACAAACTAAATTTAAATCAAACTGACAGTTAAAAAGTTAGGGCATGTTTAATTATTCTAAAATATTCTCTAATGAGAAGACTAAATAAGCAAATATTGAATAAAGTACGTAAATTTTCAAGACTTTTTTATGTTACGGGGTAAAAAAATAATGTATCTTTGTGATGTAAATGTTTCTTTAATTCGTTAAATTAAAAAAACAAAGACATTTTATTAAAAAAATCTTATGTTCGAACAATTTCAGTGTGGCGTTTGACATCGGCCTGCGTAAAAAATATTTACTGCACGTTTTGCCCATTATTTTAGAAACTTTTTACAATTCATGCCGATTCTAATGATCTACAATACTATGATCTAAAATAAATACAAACGTTACTTCATTAAGTTAAATGTCTATAATAAGAGGAAACGTGGCGGTAAGTACAATGTAATATGTTGGATATCACGAGGATGTTGGATATTGTCGAGGTTTATTATTGAAACAAATATGACTAAGTATTTTGTATTATTTTATTTTTACAACAGATGTTCAAAATGTCTCCCACCAACTCTAATACATAATCGGCATCGTTTTAAAAACTTCTTATGTAGAGCTCTTAGCGCTCTTTGATTGTTTTTAACAATATCGGTTTCAGTAGTTAATATTTGCCGTAGCTCCCGTTCAGTTCTTTTTCTTTTTTCGTAAACCGCTTTTTTGAAGTATCCCCAAAGAAAATAATCGATCGTGTTGAGATCCGGTGGACGCGGAGGCCATGCCACTGTGCTTCCCCTACCGATCCATCGATTTGGGAATACTTTATTTAAATAATTCGTAACAATGCGAGAAAAATGAGCGGGAGGTCAATCATGCTATAACCACATCACATCACGCACTGTTTGAGGCACGTCTTAAATTAAAGCAGAAAGCTCGTTTAGCAGGAACTGGTGGTAAGGTACTCCATTCAGTCTTGCCGGAAGTTCAAACGGACCAATCACACGTCTATTAACTATTGCCCACAAATTGACACCGAACTGATATTGGAAGCGATCATCTCTTACGATTCGAGGATTAATTACAGACCAATGGTGTAGGCTGTGTATGTTAAAAACTCCGATCCTCTTAAAACATGATTCGTGTCGCATGTCGCTCTAATATAGTGTCAAAAAAATTTGGATTTTCTCTACAACGGCTTAGCATTTCTCTGCAGAAGTTTACCCGGCGTTGAAAGTCGGCAAGTAAAAGCCAATTGCACGTTTTAAGGAGTTTAAGTCGGTAATTTAAATTTATTTACCCGGCGTTGAAAGTCGGCAAGTAAAACCCATTGCACGTGGTAAGGATGCAAATTATGTATTTTTAAAATCCGATGTGCAATTGTTCTTGCAACTCCAGTGCGCCGTTCAATGCGGCGGACACTTGTGGAGGGGTCCTCTTGTACGGCCTCCAGTACTGGACGTTTGTGAATTATTCTTGGTCTCCCTTCTCGAATTGGATTACCAGGAATCTTACCTTCCGCATAGGAGTTGTGCAATCGAATGAAGACTCTGTATTCTGGATAGCGATCACGGCTATCCAGTGATTACGGCGAGTACGGCATTTTCCAAGTTAAACAATATCGAAATCACAAGCACAATCAAAGTCCGAAATAAAGCACAGGTCAACAAGTGGGTAAAGTATCAGCGAAGTCCAAAATACAGTGAAGTTGTAAAAAAGAGAAGTAAAACGAGTGTGCAGTTCCGAACTGGTAGCAAGCAACGCCGAGGGGAGCGCCCGCCACCTCCAAGCCTTTTGTCTTCATGCACTTGAATAACAACAGTCCGAGTCATAGTAAATTTCTAAGAAATCACGCTCACTTCAAATGTTGTCCCAAAAAGTAATCATGTTTGTTTTTTTTAGACTACAGTATTAGAAGCGGCATGGATTATAGAAGTTTTTAAAATAATGGGCAAAACATGTGCAGTATAATTTTTTTACACAGTCTTCGGTCAAATTTTTAATTTGATTTTTTTAATAAAATGTCTTATTTTTTAATGTAACAACTCCTAAATAAACATATACCTACATCAGAAAGATACATTATTTTTTTACCCCTTAACATAAAAAAAATCTTGAAAGTTTTAAATTCAATATTTCATATTTCAATTTACCTTATTCAATATTTTCATATTTAGTCTTTTTATTAGAGAATTATTTAGAAAAATCGCCCACAATTTTTTAATTGTCAGTTTGATTTAAATTTAGTGTGTATTTTCTGATAGGTCGTGACCTCCCCCGTCTCCAGAATTCGTTTGATTCACTACTTACGGGACAACCTGTATAGTAGGAAATGCTTCATTTTAAGGAAGTCTACTGTGAGAGAGGAGTAACGTGGGCGGTCTAATGCGCATAGCGCCTGGGGGAATGCAGTACAGTACTAGTCTAGTTCAGTCTTAGTAATTGACTCACTTTTTTAAGTTTACTGACAGCAAAAGAGTTACCCCTCATTTATATGCAACCCACTTCGCCCTTCCTCGCGCTGCCCTTGCCAAAATACTTCTGGGTAGCGATGGGTAACTCCGGAGTTAATGAATTAAAAGAGTTGAAACCGCGAGCGGAGTAGAAATCCTTAGTTACTCCACCGAATTGTTACTAACTCCGAGGAGTTATTTAACTCCAAGGACTTACTTATTCTTTTGACGTTTCGTTTTTGGTTGGATTGCCGTTCGCTCGCCGTGTGACCGCGTATCGACTAGTGCTGGGTAACTCTGGAATTAATCAATGAAAAGATGGCATGGCCTTTTTATTAGGATAGGTATATTAAAAGAGTTAAATCCTCTTTGTTTTTAGGATAGGTGTATCAAGAGTGAAATCCCTTAATTGTTCCATTTACTCCGATCGTTCGAGATTACTCCTCGATGGCGTGACCTTTTTTTAGGATAGGTGTATTAAGAGTTAATTTTTTTAATTGTTCCATAAACCTTCTGTTTTTCCTTGTGCTTGATTACCCAGCACTAGCATCGATAGTGATTACATAAAAGAGTTAAGGAGTTACTAAGAGGAGTTGGATCCGCAGGCGGAGTAGGATTAGGTGAGTTAAACTACTCCGAAAAGTCTTGATTACCCACCACTACTTCTGCGGTAGTGACTACGCAAGTGAGTGTTTACGTTGTCACCCCCATAGCGAGGAAATAACTTGTCAATTTTAAATAAGCTAGAAAATGACTCGTGGAGTCTGCTTAGACCCCGCCCGTGTAGTTAAAGGATAAAACCGGAAATAAATAAATGTAGGTAATAAATAAATAAAATGCGTTTTATTATTATATTTTAGCAAAAAAAATATTCACAAATGTTAATCCTATGTTAAAAAGGCATAATTAGCCAAATGTTTAACAATATAGGTACTAGGTGAAGAGTTACAATTATGTAAGTAAATAAATAAAATTGTTTGAAAATAAGTAAGTACCAGTAATGACGTTTTAATATAATTTGTATGTAAAGCCTAAGTGAAGTGAAGTATAACTAAGTGAAGTGCAGAGTTTTAAAATGGTTAGAGGTAACTGTGTAATTGCAAGCATTCAACTTGAATCAAATATGCAAAAACTAAATGCAAAAACTTGAAGCAAAAACCAAATATGCCTTATCATTTTCAAATATTTGAATCTGTGTTATTTATGGTTGATGTATCTTTTTAAACTATGCACATAAATAAATAATAATAATATAGACATATGCCCTTTATTTATTAACCTACCTACTCGTATTTAACGTGATTTTGATAAAAATTACAGATTTTCTCTTTTTCTTATGGTGTTAAACGTGGGCGAGTGGGCAGTATATACCTAAACACTTCTTGCCGCTCGCACTGCCCTCCCTTTGAAGTCCACGCAAAAAACCGCCAACAAAGGGAGCGCCAGGGCAGCGTCAGTGGCATGAGCAGTGTCAGCGCGAGCGACGTGTTTATAAACTCGCGCTGCTCACTGCTGTGGAAGTGGGCTGCATGTAAATGGGGGGTAGACTCCTTAAAATCACACAATAAAAGCAGTCTTATGCTTTCATTTGATTAGGTATCTATCACAAACATTACGCACAAGAAGCACTTTGAAATTTAAAAACCACCATTATTAAACCACATAGGTAATACATAATCTATACATAAATAAAATAACAATACAATTACAATATAATATAACTATACAATTAATGCGGATGTGTACTGTGTAGAACTGCAAACGATGATGGACAAGTTCGCTATCAAACAACCGAGTCTGGTCAATCGCTCATAGTCCACTGCTTCGCCATTATAACGCTCGCCGACACACTGTTCGAAAGACAGTCTCAAAGTTACATGAGCTTCGACTGGAAACTCTCCGTCACCCGTCATCGTACTTGCCAGACCTTGCGCCAACTGATGTCCATTTTTTTCGGAATTTGGATATAATTTTACAGAGGAAATATACAATTCTGATGAGGCAGTGAAAAACGCCTTCAGAGAATTCATCGATTCCCGTTCCCAGCTCAATAGCAGAGCCACCAATCAACTTCCATCAAAATGGCAAAGTGTATTGATAATAATGGACAATACTTCGATTAAATACAAAACATACAAAAAAAACAAAAAGAGAAACAAAAAAACATACAAAAAACGTATTTGAATTTTTCCATACAAAACGACCATTACATAGGTAAGAGTATAATATATAGATTAGATAGTATATATATAATAATATAAAGGTATAATATAAGGTATAATAATATAATATATAGATAATATATAGGTCTAATATATGTATAAGTGTAGCTAAGTAATATATGTATTGTTTGTAGTATTTTTTATTGATTGCACAATGCACCGGCCTTCGTATTTCTGTTTAACCAAAGATTGACTGGGAGAGAATGCCACTAGACATTAAGTCCGCCTTTTGTACAATGTTTCTTTGTACACTAGTTTAAATAAATATAATAAATAAAAATAAGTAACCTTTAATTAGGTTCGTACTCTTTCCTTCACGTTTCTGAGTAGAAATACCATTAAATATGAATATGGATTTGAGTAGGTTCTAGAAAGGATTCAACACGATTTAATAATAATTTATCTCATCTTTTGTTTCTTTAACTTGCACACAAAACAATTGAGTGAAACAACGTGGTATTTCGGGCTCATTTCAGGTATAAGTAAAGGGGATTTGCAAATTTTAAGTCATTGCTTCTGTGACGGTTAAGGTAGTGCATTACCTACTTGGTACTTATTGAAATATAAAATGTGTGAATACTCCACAAGGGAACAAGAAGCGGCGTCAGCCCTGCTGATATTGTACCTGGACACTGCGCTGCCGCCTTCCAATGACAGTAAGTCCTTTAGATATTATTTTTGAGATGGTTAAATACAACTGTCACCGTTGTCGTGGGTATATGGCAATATATATGGGAATAAAAAAGGCGTCCAAACCAAAAGGGTCAGATCTCGGCTTCTATTCCGAGATAGTCACATTTTTCTGAAATTGATTAATAAATTGACATATTTTCTTGTTTTGAATCGTCTATTATTCTACGGTCATGTATCTGTCACGGTACGGTATTACAAATACGGTCATGTCATGTATTACAGGTTAATACAACATACGGTCATGTATTACAAAGCCGCTAACATCTCTATATGAAATTTTTAACTCACATATTCTTGACAGAAATATTTAGTGAAAAGGTATTTAGGGGTGGGGTATGCGGTTGCGGTATGTCTCATTTATTATTGACAAAATTATGATTTGATATATATAATTCTTAATTAACATTATGGAATCTGTATATTTACTACATATCTTATCTACTGTTAAGTCATGGATAAATGTGTTAATTTTTTACAAAAAATCACTGCCAATTGGAACTGTCTTAATTGAAAAAAAAAAAACAAATTCCTCGAAATGTCCTTTTTTGACTTTAAATCTTGTATTGACCCATATATCACTAAAACACTTATCACCACGTGGGACCGCTTGCTCGTCCGCCCACTAATCTATAAAAAAAAAAAAAAAATATCATTATTCATTATGCTGAATATTCCCCATGCGTCGCGCGCGATCTTTAGGTAGCTATAACTGGCACCAATAAAAAATCGATATGAAAATGGACGCCACATGGAGAAGAGTAGGTAGTGATAGTGAGAAGAGTAGGTCGGCAAAAAGTTGTCGAAAATAATTTACCTCTATAATTTTTCTATGGGTATATTATTTTATCTAAGAAATAATTTAAATTGACTTTAATACAATAAATAAAATATTAAATTTTGAATCGTACTAAAAATTTAATCATATACTTTTTCATACTAAAAGTTAGTAAATATAGGCAAGATAGGGTAAAGAAAACAATAAACAACTAATATTCTATCTTTATCTTGTATTTTTTTGGAAGTGTTGACAATTACAAAGTACAGCAGGTGATCTTAGCGCTAAAACAATCTCTTCCAGAGAACCTTAGGTTAGAGGAAAGTTGTTGTATAATGAAGAGGCAGATGGTGCAAAATAACATAATATAGAAACATTTAAAATATACTGACAAAAAATAGTTGAGTGGTAAACATCATCCTATTCATATGTCACCATGAAGGTTAAGCTATGTACCTACATAAACCACTTGGTCTTCACCAGTGTCATCAGAATCGATTAGGGGTTCAACCCCCAAGGATTCATTTTCGTAGGAGTTGAATGACATTTAATTTTCGTCATTAGTGTAACTCGTCATTCCGACACTTATTATGAACTCCTATAATTCATCTTCTTTTATCACATCGCGTGTCCAATACTCCTGTTCAACCCTTTTTATATGGTTAATTTGTTTTTTCCCATATTCTTGAGTTATTGATGCTCTCGTTTGTTTGGTCCATTCCTCTATTTTATTTTCACGTTACTCAACATTCCTATCCGCGACTCGTTGTTTTATTATGTTCCATATATGCTCTATGGGATTGAGGTCGCAGTTCTAAGGAAGTAATCTGACAACCTCACGCCCATGTTCAAGCAGCAATTCGTCTTCCACGTACCATTTGTCAGGAAGATTTTTTCTCATATACGGCAACAGTTCTGATTTTGTCGACGACGCTTCATATGGGATGTTATACTCTTCCATTCACTTTTGTATGTCTCCTTTACGGGTTGCAGTAGTAGGAGCTTTATCTAATTGCATATTATGATAGGATGCGTTGTCCATGATTAGTGTACAATTATTCGGCAGATTCGGAATCAGTTTCTCTTTAATATATTTTAAAAAAATACTGCCATCCATCTCGTCATGGTAATCTCCTTTCTTCGACTTTGCATTAAAAAGTAAGCTTCGCCTTCTATAAACCCACTTTCAGATCCGGCTTATGCGGTAGATAACGTTCTACTATCGCTCCAATAACTGTATTCTAAAAACAATCATTATGTATAGGTAATAAAAATTAATAGATTAAATCTCCAAAAAAATACTTAAACTTCCGTAAACAGTACCTACCTACTTAGCTAATAAAATTGGTCCTTTTACTTAGGTAAAGCCTTTTAGGTAAATACTTTTAGGTAAAGCCTGACCAGAAAAATAAAAAACTTGCTCCAGGGGCTTTTGTTTTTTTCATAGCTAGCTAGTGTTGTCAGTAGAAGATATTAGATCTATTAGTTTTACGCATCATTGCGAGGTTTTCTATTTTCTTGGTCAGGCTATACCTAACTAATCTTCGATTTTTTTTTCTCCAATATAACATATACCTTGGGTTTATACCCCAAGGTATTCTTAACTCAAAGTAAACACTACACTACGCGTTGGACAAAGACAGGGATATTTATTTATCATTTGAAATTCAAAACGAACGTTATTGTATACCTACCTACGTTTAAGTTACATATTTGATTACATCATACACAGTACGAGAGGTGTTCAAAAAGTAATGAGAATGATATACTTAAAGCAGGTAGATACTTTGAGAAAAAAACACAGTATTGCTATCATGTTTTGCCCTTTGACCTTATATATCAGGACTTTTCCTTTCATACCTATATTAAACTTATATATCAATATAACATTTGAGATTTTCGTGTTTTTCACACATCTATTTAAATGGATCTTAACGTGAATGTTAATGTTATGTTAACCAATGTTAGTCGACTATGTGCGCTGCTTCTTTATTTATAGGTACTCTATTTAAAGAAAAATTACTATAATTTTTTTATGGTCGTCGCTTGGACTATAAAACAATTAATTATAATGAGGGTAATTCCCATTTTTTTATTTATTAACACCAACTATTTATTTATTTATTGAAGGTGTGCCAACGTTTTTCATTCTGGACTGAAGATGGCATGTACCGCGGGTGTCCATGGGCGACGGTATCCACTTACCACCCGGTGGACTGTGTGCTCCTCTGCCGCCTTCTTTCTATAAGAAAAACCTTCGTATTAACTATCTACATGTTTGTTTTTTATCAGTCAGACATACAACGTATTTCTAATTTCTTGAAATTATGCAAGGAATGTGCGGCTTTTAACTAGTGATAAAATGTGAATTAGGAGTTTGAGGAAAAGTCGTGTGATATTCCTACGTGTGAAACGGCGTTGTGTGAAATATGTGAGTTAACGTCTCATACGGGCAAGAAGACATTTGATATGGATGAAAAAGCGTGTGGTGCGAACAAAAAGAAGTGTCAAGGTCAATATTAATAACCGTAACCTTTTAATATTCACTGCTGTACATGGGGGGCCTCCAGGTCAGTCCAGATGCGCATTGTTTTGTGTATGAGGGATGTATGACTTTCAAACGACACACCGCTGCCGGGCAAACCAGTTGGCGAGTTCACTCTTTTACAGTTGATGTACTTGATGTAGTTCTTCAGGGCGTTCAGTTCTTGTTATCTCTTAGTCGCCTTTAGTGGAAGAGATGGGATGGTGCTATTCTAAAGCCCGCCGACACCACACCTCAAAACCAAATATTACTTCCTGAGATTACTTCTAATAATTCTTACGAGATTTTTTATGTTATTTTTGAAATTTTTATACTGAAATTCGACCATAAATATGCTAAGAACAGTATACTGACTACTACTAAGTACTACTACTACTACAGTATACTAAGTACTGACTTGTAAACCTTTATTTGGATAAATTGATGATTTTTTGCATAGATTAATGTTTTATAAAGAAACAGTTCGATATCCAATAGTTTAAATGTGTACCTACAATCTACTATCTACAAAAAAGATTACAATTTTTACCTACTACCTACAATTTTTGTGGGGAGAGTGCATGCTGCATTCCCACAACCGCTGGGCGCTCTCGACTGGCCACGTTACCCCTCTCTCACAGAAGACTACCTTGAAATGTAGGTACTGCATTTCCTACTTTCTCATATTTCCCCAATGTACGTCCGTGTTTCGGTAGTGAGTGAGATATGCCAGAGCCCATTCCCATCCCATCCTCACCCTCCCCATTTTCCCAATCCGTTCCTTAATCTGCAAAGGTAGGCAGCGCATCCGGAGGCATGCCAACGTTTGTCATTCTGGACTGATGTTGGCAGGTATCGCGGATGTCTATGGACAACAGTGTACTCTTACCATCGGGTGGATTGTATGCTCGTCAGCCGCCTTTTATCTATAAATAAATAAAAGATAATAATACTACAATAAAGAGAGAATGTAATGTTATATATTTTTTATTTAAACTTTTTACTGGTTCAGTGTTGAATTATGACGAAATTAAATAACAATGTTATAAGAAAAGAATACAACCAAGCAAAGATAAGATCTTTGCCTGATCTTATCTTTGCCTGGTTGTATTCTTTTCTTATAACATTGTCTGGATTGGTTTCCACCAATCCGCACTTGGTCCGCGTGACGGATAGTAACCACTGGGGGACCCGAAACCCCTTAGTGATTCAAAGGGGAGGCCTGTGTCCTGCAGTTATAGACGTTATGGTACGTTATAGACGGATATTACACTTAAGTACTTGCTTCTTTACAGCAGTACGGCGACGGCGCCATGGATGCTTCGTGCTGCGTGCTGAGCGGCTCGGCAGCCGCGCCGGCGCCGAACATTGTGAACGGCGCCGCGGTGGTACCGTCCTTCCACGAACAAGTACGTATTTATAATTGGGTTAGGCGCAAAATGTGTATATTCTGTATACATAATATACACATTTCTGACATGTAGTATGCAACATGGTCACCGTGTCATCGAAATACGCAAGACCTGAAGCATGTCAACCAATTTAAAATATATAAAAACCTATCAGCGAAAAATAAAGTTATTTTAAGGAATACGTCTAAAGTTACAAACACGTAAGGTTTTGTTGTTCTGTCTAAAACGTTCGTAGCCGATCATTAATTCATTCATTACTCAGTATAACTACTTATAGTGAACGGGCACCGGGCGATGCTCGACGCAGCGGCGCGACGATAGAATAACGTTTAGAATAATAAAGACGATAGAATTATGAAAAATAAACCCTGTTGTAAAAACTGGTAGACTCGATGCTTCTCCCGATACGGAATAACCAATGATAAGCTTTTGGGTTATTTTACTGACATGTTGTATAAGTAGTACATTAATAATACAATGTATTTTATTAGGTATAATTATTGTTATCTCATTTGAGTCCTTGATGCACCTACCTCCCTATTATTATAATAGGTATTATATCTGATAAACCTAAAGGTTAGCTGGTAGAAAATGCCTTCATTAAGCTTCTCTTGTGAGATAATGTGCAATGAAATGTATAAATAAATAATGTATAAATAATAAAAATCAATAAATAATCGGATATACTTATATCAATTGATATTTATATTGATATATATATCAATTGATATTTATCGTCAAAACTAGAATTTTGGCAGATCCCACGCTTTTAAATTGTTATACTGACATAAATAAAAAATATGATCACTGACTCTGTCAATGATCCAACACTAAAGATTATAATTATAATTTAGTTAAGTCTTGATTAAGACTATTAATCTCAGACTCTAATTTTTCGTTACTCTAATTTTAGTCTTATTTTTGTTTTGTTTTATAATAAATAAGTCTATTCAAACTGAAAGTTTCATTTAACAATTTTGACACATTAACACCACTTACACAATGAAATTCGCGTCTTTTTTTATATACATGATATATGTAGGTATATCAAATATCGGATATTTTGATATTTATTATAAATATCGGATTTTTACGAACCCTGATTAAAACTTTCTGAATTCCTTAATGTTTTATAATTGTAAGAACATTAGGATTGGATAGGTATGACACATTGATATGATATAGGTATTTCACATGAATGGAAAATATGGACCAATAGCAGTTTCTCATGTTCGATGGACTTTGGCAGAGTCGGGAGAGAGGGTCCGGACCTCCACGACCCTCTTTTAAATATGTATTTCAAGGTTTTATCGATCAAGTAGGTAGATGTTTAAAAATGCTTAATTAGGGTACAGTATCCCGTACTTTTGCCGAATCAAAACAACAACAATAGATAGCTAGGAACGTTTATTATTCCGAGGAACCTACCTAACCCGACGAACGTTTACCAGCTAGTGAACATTATTATTATTATTAGCGTGAACAACAAGGGATGCGTTTTTTGCCGATTCCACAACAACGGTTGGCGAAAACATTATATCACTCGAGGAGTGGAGGGGTGCAATAAGGGTGCATTGCAATGAAACTTTTTACCTGTGTCAAACAATGCATTAGACCGGAACATGTCTTTAAAGAATATCAGTGTAAGCATGGTTTAAGCCTAGTGGCTATGTGAGAGTATTCTAGAATGTCGTTAAAGCGTGGTCGTAGTGTAAATATTAAATGTAGTGAAGTGAAAAGAAACTCAATTAAGAGAGGGAGCAATAATGGGCAAAATCAAGGCGAGAACCCCGTTGCAACTGTTGCTAACCCACGTGAGTAATAAGTATTCGAGTATATTTTTTGCCGTCCGTTAACTATATGCAACTTCTAGATTTTAAATCTAGGATTATTTTGCTTGTATATCTCAAAATTCACATTTGTCACTTAACCGTTTTCCAAGTTAACGGACGGCAGATATAGGTACTCATACATTCTATATAATATGATGTACGACTTTATGTATGATTTTCGAATATTTACTCTAACGGAAACCGATAACCTTCTTTCTGGTCTACTATAAAGTGTATTTGCGTACTCACTTACTCATTATTTCAACTCGTCGCATTCTGTTTATCATGTTGCTAACGGTATTTAAAAGATACTTTTTTTGGGATATTAAATAGTGGAGCTTGCAATCAATTTGATGAAACATTAAATTTTTATCAATAACGTGATTCATTGAGATTTCATAAAAAATCCTAGAACAGCAGCTAACGATGTCGCCGTCTAAATAAAATGTCACTGTTATATGTATAATATACCTTACAAAAATATGCTAATTGGTTGTGAGATGTGTCCACGAGGTAGTCAAAAATCATTACTCAGTGGATGCCATAGTCATGTATGGCATCGACGTAGAGGCAGGCTAAGAATACCCACATAACGATACTTGTCAAACATCTAACATCTAATTCTCTTATTACCTATTTAGATTTCTATGTTGTCAAACCACAGCTTTAATTTTTCTATACGTACTTTCCTAGATGAGCAAATTATAAAGCCAGTTCAAGAGAGGAGCAGGCTAGATGACGGTGAGCAAGCCGGTCCAAGTAGGCGTCACCAAGAGGAAGAGAATGAAGAAACTGGAGACTTCTCCGGAAGTGCTTCCTCGTGGAACCCTGCTTACGTTTCGGATGACGATAGTTCTGAATCTGATGATGAGGTGGGCTACAAGATTACGTCAATTAATACATAACTACATACCTACTTCTTTATTATTATTATTATTATTAATAAATATTATTAACAATTACCACGCGTGCTTAACACTTACATATTAATTATAGCTATTTCAATATTCGATATCTTAGTCGATTTTACATCAGATATAGGTACTATTTTTGTTTTTATGTACGAAAGCGGCAGACGAGCATACAGTCCACCTGATGGTAAGTGGATACTGTCGCCCATCATGCCAACATCAGTCCAAAATGACAAACGTTGGTACGCCCCCGGATGCGCTGCCTACCTTTGGAGCTATAAGAATGAATTTGGAGAAAGGGTTGGGAAAATTGGGAAGAATAGGATGGGAATGGGCTCTGACACATCTCACTTACCGTGGCCAGTCGAGCGCGCCCAGTGGCTGTTGGATTGCGGCGTGCACTCTCCCCATCGAACGAACCGAAACGAATTGATTAAAGCTTTGTTATTTATTTGTCGAAATATATTTATTAATAAAATACTTTCAGATGTTAATTGCATTGTTTTGTATTCATCAGGTACAAACCAAAAACATGAAGTTAAATTATCAACCAAGACATCATGGACAATATATGAACAAGAGGCGTAGGAAAATTCTGACGCCATCGCACAGAGCGAAAGCAGTAGTAATAAACAAGTTACAAGCAACATTGCCTAATAATAAGAGATCTCCTATATCACATGTTCTTCATCCAGATGTATCGCTCGAGCAAGCTGCCAAGAAAAAAGAACTGCGGAAATTATTATCACAAGAAATTGACAAGATAAACAAACGTTTTCGTGAAATGTACCAATTACTAAAAGATATTAAAAATTATTATGGTTTCACCTCAGATAATTTTCCACTTGCGGCGAAAGCGAAATCAGAATTTTTGAAAAATGAAGAGGAAGATGTTTATACTTGCAGAAATGAAACAGAGGAATTTTACAACGATAAAAGCATGAGCGAAGAATCTAATAGATCAGATGACAATGTTCTTATAACTAACAAATACAACGTTGAAATGCAAAACAATAATATAACTGAAAAACAAGAAATGCCGAATGAAACAAAATGTGATGTACCAGAGGAGTGGGTGAGTTGCTAAAAATAACCTAAAAGTATACCTATTATATATTTTTATCTCAGAAATTGAAGTGACAATAATCCTGTTATGTATTTTCTCAGATACCGATAGGGAGCGGCAAGACATTAATACACAAGGACAAATATAAAAAAGTACTCTGGAAAACCTACACTAAAGCCACAAGAACATTGCTAATGGCTGCCTTTCCTCGAAAGTACGCGTAAATTTCAAAACTTTTAAATACCTATAGATGTTGTAGTTGTAGTTATTTATAAGATGCTGTTTCACATTTCAGGATATTGGCTACTCATTCACTGACTGGTAAAAAATCGCCAGCATTCTTAAACAAGCCAGCGAAAATGTGCCTAGACCCAAAAATCATCTCAGACATTCTCATAGAAATCAAAGATCGATTTAAAGTAAAGGAGAATTTAGTAAGGTAAATAATAAACCTAAGTTTAAAGTTCAAACTTAATAATCACCTTGAGTGAGTGATTCTAGTGATTTAATCGAAATTCATGGTGATTTTGCTAATATATAGCTATTGTGTTACAGGAGCATCATTACAACAAAATGTGCGGATGAAAGCAAAATGTACAAGACAAGATTAGCAAAGAAAATAAACAGAAATCGGGAGAATGTTCCGGCATCATCGTCTACACCATCTAGTGATCAAAAGACTGCGCTTAAGACTGAGAAAAAATCATAAACATTGTATATTAAATTAACAATAAGGCAACGAAGAACCTAATTAAATATAAATAATATTAGTTGTGCCACCTATGTGCTCTTAATACATATTCATGTATTTGAGATAAAATTAATACACGATGACTGAAGATGTGTATCGAAAATAATAAATTGTTTGAAAATTGTAATTAAAATTTTAATAATATACCAAATGACAATGCCGGATTTGCAAGGAGTTATGTCCCACCAGCAAAAACGCGTTTACATTAATCATATAAGTATCATTTTATTGTTGATTCGCTACATATTACAGAATGACTACCTATTTATAAGACTGTACAATTTATTTTAAAATATAATGTACTTAATGAATAATTAACTAAAATAATTTAAAATTACTTGATCTTACCCTCATTATAGAGTGGTCGCCGTATATTAACACGACTTAAATCAGTAAATAAAGAGAGCGATGTCTATAGGTTATTAACAAAACAAAAGGTAAAGTTATTAGTAACAGGCTAATGAAATATCATTCTTTAAAACTCCAAACTTAGCACTCCAAAGAGCAAAAAGGAATGAAAGGATTGACGCATGAAATTGGTGTCCTGTTACATTGACAGCACATAGACTGAGCATTCGATTAATTATCGGCCTATATAGAGGTAGTGGCATCATGTGATATTATTTATAGTTACACAAAAAATAATTCTTACCTTTTTTTATTTGTAAGTAATTGAGTAGTATTATTGTTATTAACTATATCTACAAAAACGAATAATCATAAAACACGAGAAACGTCTCAAATACAATAACATTTTTATAATAAAATGTTTATTAAGAACATAATTATTTAATACTTTTGTTAGAAATAATTTGACTAGAAATAACGGGACGCCAAGGAAACTACCAAGCAAGGTTAGGTTAGTGAAGCGGCCATTATGGCGAACTAAAGCAGTAAAAAGTGTCAGAAATAGGTTATATTCTGGTCAACTTAAGAAGTGATGTCAGTCACGTGATTAGTGATTACACAATTACGAGAGGGAGCGTTCGTCCATTGATGAATTAACGCTGTGTTATGCCATTTTACGGATGACATCACTTTTTTCTTAATATAAATAGAGCATAAATGTTTTTAAAATACATAGTTTTTTAATCCGCATCTTTAATCAGATTAAGAACTTAAGATTAACTCATCTTTTTAAGAGTTTACGTCTTTTGGTAAATGATGGGGTAAATTCTGGCATTGTCATTTGCAGGGAATTTTTTAACTGTAGGTAATTACATCATACAACAAAAATTAACACTAATAAAATGACTTACAACTATTATATTATTTTTTTATATATATTAGGGCCTTACCTATGAAATTGCTGTTGTTGATGCTCCGTTGGGATCATCCTACAATGTTGAAGATTGGGATGGGTTGCGTGAATTTTACGCCACAGTCACTATCAAGGAAAAGAATGAGCACATCCGCAGAATTGGCAATCGACTGGCAAGCTATCCTTCTGGAAGCCGAGCTTTCTGGTCATTCGCCAAGGCTGCTGAGGGTAACTTCTCAACACAAATGGCCACTTAATCTAAATTTAAAAAATAAACTTGATTTTTCGCATTTTAGACAGAGATTTTCTTTGCAATTATGGAGCTAAAACGTGAAGATTTGCGTGCTATAATATTTTATGATTTTAAATTTGGTTTAACTAAAGATTTAAGCAACGTTATTAGATGGTTTGCTGAATGCAAATGAGGTAGAACCCACCTTAGAGGTAGAACAGGCTGGACTTGGTGCCGAGAAGTGCAGCAACGTTTTGAAAATGGGATATCGAGACGTGTTTCCGAAATCATAACTGGCGACGAAACATGGATCTATCAATACGAGTATGATCCGGACAGAAAGAAGCATTCGTCGGTGTGGGTGTTTAGGGATGGACAGTTACCGATAAAATTGCGAAGAGCGCGGAAAGTTGGCAAGAACATGGTGGCTAGTTTTTTTTCTCGGAGCGGACATCTCGCAATATCTATGCTGGAAAATTGTAGATCAGTCAATTTAAAACGGTATTCAACGGTTACATTGGAAAAAGTTTTTCGAGCTGTTCAGCAGAGGAGACCAAAGACAGGGCTAAGAGGGATCTTGCTGCACCACGATAACGCGTCTACGCACACTTCACTAAGAACCAGGACGTTTATGCAAGAATCTGGTATCGAAACCCTGGCTCATCATCCTCATAGTCTTCACTTAGATCCCTGTGATTTCTTTTTGTAACCTGTAGTCAAGGACTGAAGAAGCGATAGCAGCCTACAAAGTAACGATTTTTGACTTGTCGGAGGAAGACTGTTGTAAATGTTTTCAGAGTTGATTTAAGCGAATCTATATGTGTATAGAGCACGATAGAGAGTATTTGGAAAAAAAATAATACAAATAATAAAATTTCCATAGCTAATTTTTTGTTGTCTCAAAACTTATATAGGTAACTTACCTACGTATAGGTACCATTGATTATTAGTTACAAGTAAAATCTTAAAATTCCGGTCTAGCCGAAAGAAATGTCGTTGTTATACCAAAAATACCGCATATCTAACTACAAAAAAAATCTTTAAACAAATTTATCGCATGTCCCATAATTGCAATACTGCTAGATCTTTGTTTTAGAAAGAGTAGATGAACATACAGTCTTCAGCTCATAAACATTCGCGATAAATATCAAAAACATCAGTCTAACAAATGTTGTCTCGCTCCCGGATGTGCTGTCTAACTTTGGAGATATAGGAATTGCTTTGGAGATAGGGAGGGATAGGATAGGGATGGGAATAGTTTCTAGCATATCTAAATTTTCTCCCTACACTACATACATCGGGGGAATAGGATAAAGTGGGAAATGCAGTACACTGTACGGTACGGTACTCTTCTGTGGGCCAGGGTAACACAGAACGGCATCGCTAGGGGTAATGTAAGCAGTAGAGTGCACCCAGTAGCTTTGGGTTTTCAGCGTGCGCTCTCCCCCTCAACAACATTATCAACGGGATGTCTTTGCTACACAATTTGTTTTTCACAAATACATAGTGACATCATCTCAAATATGTACCCCTATATATATAGTTTTATATAGCTGTACTAAACATAACAGGTCCTATTTAAAATTAATTTAAACTTCAATTTTATCAGTCATTTAAAAAAATGTTGTTCATTACGATTTTACATGTTTTCTTAATAAAATAGTTTTGCAGAATGCCTTAATGCTTTGCCAGAAGGATCAATTTTAATCGTTTAAATACTAGTAGGTACCCATAAGTAGATAGATAGGTACGTATAAATAATATATTACAACGTGTCACTGAAATAATGCAAAAGGTTCTTCAGTATCGAGAATAGAATCGATTCTACCAGTTTTTACAATAGGTTTTGAACATTTTTATAGATTTAAAAAATAATTGACGTGTTTCAGGTTTATCGTTTTTTCGATATCGTTTTTTATTGTATAGTGGTTTTCATGATGAGATGTAACAATTAAATACTAATTAAAACTATGAAGTATAAAAAGCTTTAATGGTAAATAATTAAATTGATGTTAGCATTTAAAGAATGACTAGAATTATGTTAAGATTTAGATTTCTGTTTATAAACATTATAAATTTCGAGCACAATAATCAACTTCGTTTTTCCATCAACTTAAGCAAAATTAGCTTCCTTGCTGGAATATACCAAGTGGTGTTAAAACGAGATCGGTGTTGGTACTGTTGATGATGGCTCTCATGAGCATCATGTCGTCGGGGGTGAATTGCCACCCGCTCAACTGTCCAAGGCTTTGGAGTTTTGGACAGCATTCCATGAGCAGCTCCACCGTGTCCCGGGTCAGGCGAGGAGCGTTCGGGAACCAAATGCCTTCTAGGTTCTCAAACTTGTATCGACGCAGCATTCTGAAAATTTTATTATTATTATATATACTCTTACTTTATTGTGCACACACATATTATGTACAATAGCTATATAAAAAGGGTTTAACGAAATAATGTGCAAACAGGCGACATTCTATATAATTTCTTAAGGATCTAGTCTATAGATTTCTTCCACTAAATTCGGCGACAGCAATGCGGTGTAGGTAGAAATAGAGACATGACATGGGATAGGTAGGGATAGGTAGGTGGGATAGGTAGGGTAGGTAGTGGGATAGATAGAAATGTACACTATTATTTATTATTATTTCATGAATATTTGAAGGAACAAGTGCTTCTATCGGGAGACAAGCACTGTTAAATAATAAATCAAATTTATAGAATACGGATTTACTATACATTCTACACTGGGTATCATGGAATTTTTCCCGTCATCCTAAACAATGGATTCCATTCATGATTATGAGTGAATTGACATAAAAAGTCTGATAAGTTCGCGGCCTCTTTATAATGAAAATAATAAAGACTTTGTTTGTATTACATAAACATTTATTGAACGGAATATTGTCCATTTAATTCGACTGTCTCGTCATTTTTCTGACAGAGCCATCATCCCACCGCTATTTTTAGGGTTTCTGAGCGAAAAACTGATTTAAATGGTTTATACAGGCTTCTATTGAATGTAATTTTACTCCATTTAGCCAATTTTGTAAAGAGCGAATAAATGAAAATCCGAAGGTGCTTCACCTGGACTGTATGGAGGATGCATTAAAACTTTCCAGCCAAGGTCCATCAATTTATGTTTAGTCATCAAAGATATATACGGTCGAGCATTGTCGTGATGGAAACTACACCTTTTCTATTCGTTAATTCTGGGCGTTTTTCTTCAAGTGTTTGTTTCAATGTAGACATTCAATGTTTCAATGTGTTCAATGTAGTGTTTGTAGACATCAGAATTAGTCGTTTGACCACGTGGCAAAAGCTCGTAATACACAATGCCTTTCCAGCCCGACCATACACATAACATGACTTTGTTCGGAGTGAGGCCTGCCTTTGGGACTATTTGTGATGGCTCACCTCGCTTAGACCAAGATCGTTTTTGAACATTGTTATCGTAGGATATCCACTTCTCATCGCTTGTTACCAATATCTTCAGAAATAGATCGATTTCATTTCGTTTTAGAAATATCTCGCATATGAAATTTCTATTCACCAAGTTTCTATCATTTTAATCACGAGGCTTACAAATATCTAGCTTTTTTACAAAATTCAGTTTATACAGGTGATCCAAAACTGTTGACTGGTGAATTCTAAGCTTTTCCGCAATTTGATCACTGCTTGTGTCGATCTGCTTCATTTTTTTCAATGATAACATTTACGTTTATCTTAATACGACGACCACAGCGAGAATCAACATTCACATCAAAATTATCAGACCTTTTTTTTGCGGTAGCTTTAGATAAATCATCTCCGTAAACACCACAAATCTCTTTTGAGCACTAGAAGCATTCATACCCTTGTCGAAAATATTTAATTTGTAAAACATATGTCCATATTACTTTCCATTTAATTTAAACTTGCAATTTCAATTAGCGCGTATTACAAAGCTGTCAAACGGTATATCACTTTCCCGCCAGTGATCAGTGTTGCCAGAAATACGCTTAGTCTAACTAAAGTCTACGCTAAAGCTAATTACGCTAAAGTCTAACGTTCAAAAAGGTCGCGAACTTATCTGACTACCTATTATAATATCGTGTATTATTTTTGTAAAAAAATATAATGCTTTGAGCTTTATATTTAGTAAATTTGTATGTAAACAAGTAAAAACTCAAAAAATGTTTTTTTCCAAATAAAGTTCATGTCAGAATTTAGACTTCAGGAAAGATTCGGAGTATATATAAAAATATATGTTGTGGCTGAAACTGAAATGGTTAATTTATAATGAGTTCACACGTCTTGTCGATAGCAGTGTGGTCAACTCAACACCTAACGAGCAGTAAAATGCTAAAATGCAGTAAAGTGTAAAATGCAACTTACCGCGCCATGTCGTTGTCATCTAATTTGATTTCGTCGCCTATGATCAATTTCTTGAGCTTAGGAGCGGACGTCATCAAATATTTGAGACAAGACGGCGAGAGATTTCCCTGAATAATCTCAATATGCTCCAACTTATTAAACGGCATCTCCTCTTCCTGAGT
Organism: Sesia apiformis; assembly: GCA_914767545.1. Classification (NCBI taxonomy): domain Eukaryota; kingdom Metazoa; phylum Arthropoda; class Insecta; order Lepidoptera; family Sesiidae; genus Sesia; species Sesia apiformis. The sequence goes on from OU611963.1 coordinate 6,176,031, forward strand.
CGCAGTTTGAATCTGGTAGAACTCTATAGTCTCTAGATTCCGGCATGTTTCTGCAATCCTAGTGAAATTAAAAGAACCCAAGGAACCTGACAACATCAGTGTCACTATCTTATATCCGATTTTGTCTAACAATTGATGTAGTTCGTGACACTGGAATTTGTTTAGTTTTATCTTGTTGATATTATTTAATTCCTTTATTAGCTGCAAGACACCTTGATCAGGTTCTTCCAAGTAAATAGTTTCTAACATCGGGCACAAAGTAACTATAGCCTTCATTGTTCTGAGATTTGTTTGGACGTCATGTATATACTGCAATTTTGTTTTGAAATCTGGCGGACAATCGGTGTTGTAGATATGGTAAACAGCTTTACCCACAAACGAGTAACTGCCGAGGTTAGTGAGATTTGGCAACCTCCGTATTAATAGCGCCACATCTGTGTGGTCAATGTTTTCCTCGCCATACATTCCAATGTTTACGACTGTCAGACTCTGTGCAAGTTGTGGATTACCAGTTAACATCGCGTCGATCCCGATCTCTGTGATATCAGATTCACCAGACACATCGAGCAGCTTAAGAACTTTATTATGCTCGCCTATATACTTGAGCACTTCATCGTTAGCAATGTAAGGTATTTGCAGCACTGTTAAATTGGGCAGATTTCTAATCAAATGATACATGAACGTCAGGTGCTCGTCTTTCACCCACACTCCTTTTAAATTAAGGGAGGTCAGATGGCGGCCTTGGTCGATAATCAGCTCAAGGATTTTCCTGTAATAAGGGCAAGGAAACTGGCCTGTCGCTAAACTCTTAACATTTTCTTTGAGCAGTAATCGCATCGTGAAAAATCTAATAGACGGATCGAGGTACTCGGAGGTGAGTATTAAATTTATGAGATCTTGAAAGATGTCACTTGTGGCTCCCATGCTTTCGTAGTAAGAAGACAGCATAGCGAACGGTAAAGCGACATCTTCGTCTGCCGTTACTTGTGAAAGACTGTGAATGAGCTGTCTCGCTACTAAAGATAAGGTTATTTCTTGTAGCGGCGGCACTGGACACCTCGGCGACATTTTCACAACACCAGTTAACGTTTACTGTACGAAAGTAATATCACTGCCACTATTTTCACTAACTAAATTGTACTATAACTTGAGCATCACAATTTTCGGTAGTGCGACTTACGGTTTTGAGGAGAGAAAGAAGTGAAAATTCCGTAGTTATTTAGCTCACGCACGAGCTGAACGGTTGGCAATGCGCCAGCGAGCGTATATATTCCGAACAACTACAAACACAGGCAGTATTTATAGAATTTTATGTGTAAAATGTGTTTTATTATGAATTAATATGTCATTGTTTTCAACAAACGCGCTTGTTGTGATCAATATAAAAATCTATATCATAATTTAAAAATCTAAATATTTAAGTGTCCAGATATTTTTTTTATAAGGAAATGAAATAAGGAAACAACAACAGCGACTTGTAACATTACCCGCAAACGAAATCGGATTCTGCGCTCACTTTCAAAATGTTTTTTTTTATTGGAAAAGGAAGCGAATGAGCAAGCGGCCTACGAGATGGCAAGTGGTCACCGCCGCCCATAGACACCTGCAACAGCAGCGCACCTGGAACACCAAGTGCGCTGCCGACCTTGCAGGACCCTATTCACCCATTTCTTGACGAACCCCATGTTATGGCGTAATGGAAAAACCTCGTGAGACAGTTCGTTACACAACCTACGGGTTCACTGTATAAAACGATTTTTAGACCACACCGTGCGCGACACCTCATCGAGAAGAATTCAAGAACGATCATCATACTTGTCTGCTCAATTCCATCTCATCCCATCGAATGGAGAGCGTAATGGGATAAAAGAGGCTCCTTGCTCCATCATACTCTTTATTCTCCATGAAAAATTAACGCTAGCTTGTACACTAGCGCCGCGCCGTCGCGGCGCCGCTGGGTATTACCAAAAGAATAATAAATAATACAGGTAAAGAAATGAAACTCGAGCGCCGAACGCGTTCAATGTCGCGATAATAGCCTAGTTTCGCGTCGTATCATACAAACCACCAGTTAGTTAGGGTTGCGCCGCGTCGCCTAACGCCTTAGTATTTAATTTTAAGGAACTTAAAACTTAATGTACTTCACCTAGTGTAATTTAAATCTAAGATATTTACCTGAACTTATACCTAAGTACCTACCGTACCCATTTATTATCTGTACCATTTTTGTGCGTAACTGATGTACTCTAAAAAAAATTATCAATGAAATCAATCAAGCAAACTCGGGTCTCTAAAACGTGTATAGTAAACCGTGAACTAACTATAATTACCTATACGTTTAAAATCTCAAAAAATGTCTTCAGGACTATAATCAAAAATGGCGTCCACTCTCATGTTTTCGAACTCACTCCTGAAGTGTGTCTACACTTGTGCGAGTGAGAAGGCATGACAGTAGAAGCCGTATTATATAAAGAGGGTTCTCATGGTACGCGTTTTAAATAGTCCGGTGACTCTTGAAAGGCCATTAGGGCCACAAGAATTTAGCTATTTCGAAAAAAAAACGAGTTTTAAGCACATTGATACATTGCCACCTAGCTTTCTTATTAAAACTATTGATAAAAAAACGGTTTCATGATTTTTATAATAATTAATTAAACGTTCTAATAACTATATAATTAAACTAACCTAATAGGTATATGGATATAATAAATTATTAAATAAATGTCAGCCCTTACGACATCCGGGGGTGACAGAGGAACGTTACGGGCTGAGAACGTTGCGTTACGTAACGCGAGTCGTTACGGGAAGTAGATGTTTATTTCGCGGCTTTTGGGACACGCACAAAGGAGATTCCCTTCTATAGGTACTTGTATTATTTACTATTCCTATTTCTATCGACCTTCCCTTCATTTGCAAGTACTATCCTTCTCAATCCTGCGCTGTTCTTAACCAATAACGATGACTAATTTTTATAAAAACTCAGATTTTGGAAAATAAATTTTTGATGAGGTATAGATTATAATAACACAAAAAGGAGCCCTCCTTATCCTATTACTCTCCATTCTTTCGGTTGGGATTTATAACGAGACGAGAGGTTGCCCTCGTCCCATAACACTCCTGACTCGATATGATTGAAACCGGTCGTTTTCAAGTTGTAGTTTGGTCTATGGCTTAGAATAACACCACCCCATCTTTTCCCATGGGAGCCGTAAGAGGAGACTAAGGGATCAAAACCGCGCTAGCAAAAGCCCTGAGGAACTACTCTACCTCTAAAAGTGGATTCGTCAACCCGCTTGCTCAGCACGCGGCGTTTGTGGCCATACACAACTCGGTAATATCTTTAAGACTGCCTAATGACAGATCAGATGAGACATTATGCTCCCTGACAACCCTTTTAACTATAGCCCATGCTAACTCAATGGGGTTCAAGTCACACATGTAGTATGGCGGCAAACGAATTACATCGTGGCCGTGACATTTTATGAGCTCATCGTACGACCCTGAGGAACTACTCTACCTCTAAGAGTGGACTCGTCAACCCGCTTGCTCAGCACGCGGCGTGGCCACAGAAACGCCGCGTGTTGGTTTTTTGTGCGCAAATTTTATGTACTGACACAAAAAAAATAGTTCCACAATAATTAATTTCTACTCTTTTTTGACGCACTGTACGAAGAATGCGTATTTTTTTTCGGAATGGCTAAATTCTTGTGGTCCTAGTGGCCTTTAAAGTCACCGGTCGTGTTTAATTTAGAGCGAGCGCAGAAGGCGCTCAGCCAGGAACAAAATGTGTGTTGTAACGAGCCTAGGGGCTCCCCACCGGTAAACCGGCGGAAGGAACGGGCCTTGGCTTAGGGCGTTGCATTGGGGGGATACCGCGGGATCGCGAGTTGGTGAGAAATGAAGAATGATTTTCCGACTGAAGGTCAAACGATCTGTCGTTCTATTGTAGTGTCGGTCAAATGTTATGTCATTCTTTTTTTTTATAGACTAGTGGGCGGACGAGGAAGCGGTCTCACGTGATGGTAAGTGTTACCGCCGCCCATGGACACCTGCAACACCTGAGGCGCGCCGCCGACCTTGCAAAATCCTATTCACAGCTCTCTTGAAGACTACTGTCGTGTCGGTCAAACGTTATGTCGTTCCACTGTCGTGTCGGTCAAACGTTGTTGATCAAACAACCTTCGGACAACTGTGTGTGGGACTTTCGTTGTGAAGGTCAAACGATCTGTCGTTCTACTGTAGTGACCATTGTCGTGTCAGTCAAACGTAGTCTTTCTACTGTGGTGTCGGTCAAACAACTTTCGGACAACTGTGTGGGACTTTCGTTGTACAATCTATGAAAAATGCATAGATTTATATTAGATCTGTGTGATAATGTGAATAACTCGGAAACTAAAAGACGAGATTTGGACCCAATGTACGAGGCGTATTCGAAAAGTAAGGGCCGTTTCGTCATAAAAAAAATTATAATCATATGAAATAGGTTTTATTAGCACATTTAGTTTACTACAAATCTACTTCACTTTTCCACATAATCGCCGTTCACTTCCAAGCATTTTTCGTACCGCTGCACCAGCTTCCTTAACCCCTCTGCATAGAAGCTCACCGCCTGCGAGTTGAACCAGTTTTCAACGGCGTTCTTAATTTCCTTGTCGTTTTCAAAGCGTTTGTGGTATCCAAGTTTTTCCGTGACAATTGTGTAGACAGTAGTGCGTCCAAGATGAGGAAATTCATCAGCTAGGGCACTAATCGTCAACCGACGATCAGATCGCAGTTTTTGGTCCACCAGAGAAACAATTTCATCGGTTTGCATACTGGGCCTACCACTCCGCTCTTCGTCATGAACATTTGTTGGTCCAGTTTTGAAATCACGACACCATTGTCTAACCTTTCCTTCATTCATTACAGTAGCTCCATAAACTAGGCATAACTCTCGATGAATTTCAGCAGCTGAAGATCATTTTGCACACAAAAATCTTATTACAGCGCGAACTTCACAGCTGGCGGGAGCAACGATTATCTCGGACATTGTTTACTGTACGCACAGATAGGCAAATGACTACTGAATCAAAACAACACCTGAAATAGCTGCACGAGTAGTGCACGTACAGATATGCACAAGTTTAAACGTATTACGACTTGTCGATTTTGAAATATAAGCGAACGGCCCTTACTTTTCGAATACGCCTCGTATATACAGATACATAACGAAACATTGGCGGAAAGACCCGAACGCGTCATCCACGGTGCCCAACGTTTCGTACCCCATCATATCGCTCTCGTAATTTTAACAACCCGGTTCTTCCTTCAAGTTATTGGTCAACCAAAGGTCCTAAAATTTCCAGCGCATCCAAGGGCGTGCCACCGTTTGTGATTCTGGACTGATGCATGTAGCGCGGGTGTCTATGGGCGACAGATCCACTTACCACCACGTGGATTATGCTTGTCCGCCGACTTCATTCTATAAAAAAAGACAAAAATAAACTAAGTCTGTATAATATTAATAAATGTTTATTTATGTGGGTACAGATAGATTCTTAGCGACTAATAGTAGTATCTGTTCGGTGCTGAAGCACCAGTTGGCTATGTCCTTGGAGTGGTGGCACCAGGTCTCGCCATGGTGCGGCTCCGCGGCTTTGCAGCGCGCTTTCACGTCCTCCTGCTGCTGCTCGCTGCCGTGCAACAGCTCGAATTTGTAGAAATAAGCCCACGCGTCACCGAGATCCGGATCGATTTTTACCTATGAATTAAAAGAAAGAAAATTTATTTATTGACATCAAAATAACAATTAAAAAAAGAATAATAATTGTTGTGTCAATCGGCACCAACTCAGCATGTGTTATGCTGCACATTCATTTTAATTACTTATTCAAATTGAGTTTTAATCACTTCTCTTGTGACATGTTTCATTTGTCAGACTCCAGCTGACTGTATCTACGTCCTTGCAATTTAAAATACGTGTATATAACTGTTTATACGTTGTAATACATTTTAATGCATAATCATCATAAAAGTTACATATTCAACCCATAAACAGCACAATAGAGAAATTCACCATTTTCATATTTCTTACCGAAAAAAAGGTATGAAAAATTAAAAAAAGAGTCGATGTTTTTTTAGAATATCGTTAAAAATGACAAAGATAAAGTTGGATGTTGATAAATAAATTGCCGAGCAGCGTATGATGTCATGATACAACAATTCATTTATTTTATTAGGTTTCTAACATCGTGTGTAGTGTTGTGTCGTGCGTAGTGGTGTGTGATGCATAATGTCGTGTAATGCGTAATGTTGTCGTGTGTAGTGTTGTGGTGCGAAATGTCGTGTCGTGCGTAGTGTTGTGTCGCGCGTAGTGTTGTACTCACGGTGCGATTGAACCACTCTCGGCACTTATTCAGCTTGCGCTCTGTCCAGAAGAGCTGGGAAACTGCCAGCAGTACGTGCGCGTCGTGTTCGCACTTCTTTAACGCGTCCACCTGTATACAACAATAAATAGGTGTTTAAGTAATTTTTAATTTTGTAATGAGACGATTATACGTAGGTATTCATATCGGCCTATAACTTCCCACTGCAGGGTAGTGGCTTCCCCTAGTGAATCAGTTGGTTTTCTTGTAAATAAAATTATTATGAATTATAGTGCTATACATATAAATAAATATAGTATTATTCAACCTTTAAAACAAGGAATTACACGAATTAGATAATAATTAGAAAAAAAAGGTCGATTTTCCATCACAACTTCAGCAAGGTTACGTTAGCTTAAAAAAATGTTAGGGGTGGGACAAATCGATAAATGTAAATCGATCGTTTTTAAATTTATTCGCCATTTGAATAAGTGTTTATAAAAACGACTTTTCTAACCCGTCCAAAGATTTTACATTCACTCGAATGAGCGCGCCATAACCCGCCATCTTGTTTGAGTGAAGTCAGTACGAGAGCCGACGCCTTGTACACGCCACGCGTTTTCAGTTTTCGTTCCTTTTATCGTTATAATTGTTTGTTACTGTTATTTTGTCAAGTTTTTTACTTACGTTTTTTGTTGATACAATGCCAAAAAGGGCAAGAATAACTACCAAACTGTTCTAAATAGTGAATTTGCGAGTTTGTGGTTCGCTTGCGGGACGGGACGGGACTACTTTGAACGCGAGAACCAAAATAAATAAAACAAATACATACGCTCTTAGTTTTCCTTTGTGGTCGTGACTCCATGAAAATGGCGTCTGCCCACAGTCGCCCAGCACTGGGACATTCCTGTAAAGCCTTAGCCATTAAAGCGTTCGCAATCTCCGCGCTGCCGTTACGTCTCTCCAGTCGAACGCTTTCTAGCCTGAAAAAAAGCCACTGTATTCATAGACTTACCATAAATGCCAGGGATATGGTCTTTCATACAATTTTACCGAAATGCTTTCTTAGAAACATTAACATCTGTATTTATAAGTACTACGATGTACACTTCCAGGCCGAAAGTAATACACATCGGCCTTTAGACAGAGACTCTGTCGTGTGCCGTTACGACAGAGACAGCGCTCTACAAAACCGAGCTAGCCGATCATAGTCGATGTGTACTACTTTCGGCGGGGATACGTAAAATACTAGAGCTGACGTACGCTGATGTAAGAGCTGCTTTACGTGACAATGTAACCGTCCAATGACGGGATGTAATTTTTAAAATGTATTTTTTTTAAAGACGAATATTGAATTTTTTATTTATTATTTTTTCTTTGTTTAACAAAAAACGTATTTTTAATCCTTTTGTAAGTTTTCTGTTGTAGTTTTTACATTTATTTACAGCATAATTAGTAATTTTATGTTACGATCTGCTATTGTCGAGCCAATAGAATCGATGAATTCCCCAAATGGAGCCAAAATCGTTTTTGATGGTTGTCAAATTGGAAGTACCATGTCCTTTATGTATATGTCTATGCTTGTATTTCACTGTCTCTGTATCGGGTAGTCCTGTCTCTGTATCGGGTAGGATAGTCGGTGTACAAGTATGAAATGCGGATTCGAATTGTATTGCGGAAGATGTAGAATTGCAAGCGTTATTGGACGAAGACACACAAAAACAACTCGCAGAGCAATTGAACGTTAGTCAACAAGCTGTTTCCAATCGCCTACGAGAGATGGGAAAGATTCAGAAGGTCGGCAGATGGGTACCACATGAGTTGAACGAGAGGCAAATGGAGAGGCGCAAAAACACATGTGAAATTTTGCTCGAACGATACAAAAGAAAGTCGTTCTTGCATCGTATCGTTACTGGGGATGAAAAGTGGATATATTTTGAGAATCCCAAGCGCAAAAAATCATGGGTAGACCCAGACGCACCATCCACATCGACCGCAAGACCGAATCGCTTTGGCAGGAAGACGATGCTCTGTGTTTGGTGGGACCAGAAGGGTGTGATTTATTATGAGTTATTAAAGCCTGGTGAAACGGTTAATACCAAACGCTACCAACAACAATTGATTGATTTGAACCGTTCGCTACTCGAAAAACGACCAGAATATCGAAAAAGGCAACACAAGGTCATTTTTCTCCCACTGATTCATGCTACCCCATGCGGCTTACTCGCCAGACTTGGCACCTTCCGACTACCACTTGTTTGCATCGATGGGTCACGCACTTGCTGAGCAGCGCTTTGGTTCGTACGAAGATGTGAAAAAATGGCTCGATGAATGGTTCGCGGCAAAAGGGGAAGATTTTTACTGGCGTGGTATCCACAAATTACCCGAAAGATGGGAAAAATGTGTAACTAGCAATGGAACATACTTTGAATAAACCACTTTTTATCATTCTTCCGAATTTTCAACTAGAATTTGTAAAAGAAATCCGCATTTCATACTGTATGTTTCCTTCATACCTTCATACTGTACCTGTGTATGTAGCAAAATGTCCGAGTAAACAAAATATCCAAATAGCAAAATTTCAGATCCCTACATAGGAAATTGTGTTAGTAGGAGAATATCCAAAATGTAAACCGCTTTAAAAGCAGAATGTCAATGAAGCCAATTGTCTATTTTTTATGTCAAGCAGGTTTTATTATTGTAATTTTACAACTTGGACATTTTGCTGATTTCATGTTTAGCTTCTTGAATATCTTGCTATTTGGCTATTCCGTGGTTCTAGTCAATGGGGATATGATTTTTTACGTTTTAACCATTGGGATATGATAACATTTGAGATTTTCGCGTTATTCACACATATTTATCTATTTAAACGGGTCTTAACGCGAATGTTTACCTTATTTATTTTATAATTATGGTTGCATCAACCATGGCCGCGTGGTCACGAGCTGACTGAAGAGGCGGGTAGTCCACGTCGAGAGTTGTCAGCAGTTTCATCAACCGGGTGGCATTTGGTTTTCATATTCCGGAAAGATGCGGCATACAATACTCACAATATAAGAAGTAGCGTTAGATGAAAAATAACTTTATTAATCACTGGATTTCATGTCGAGGACAATTTGTATCCATCTTCTAATCTTTCGTAAGGTAAACATTCGCGTTAAGACCCGTTTAAATAGATAAGTACGTTTTGATTTATTGCACATTTAGATACATAGACCACCCGATACAGAAGCATTTTATTGGAGTCGCCGAGGGACATTCGACAATATTTTTGTAATTAAGGAATGACGTCATTGCATGACATGTAGTTATTTCTTAATTAATTAATTTATTTGCAATGTGACACAGAGGTGTAAAGTGCCATACATTCAGATCGTCGCATTTACTCGTGGTGGTGTGCAAGATTACATAAGACACAACAGATACAAAACACAAATGCTTACAAAAATACACTTAAAAACTACACTTAATTCAAAATATTAATTATCATAGTAGTGTAGCTATGTCAAAATGGAAAATATTATATTTACAAACAATTTATTATCCATCATGTCAAAACTTCATAACATCACCATTATTAAGTCTACACTCTATATTAATTTGTCAAAGATGTTAAACAGAATCAAAAATTAAAAAAGAAAACTGAAGGAAAGTCGGTCAATACAATAATGCCTTAAATGCTGTCAACGAAATATCCATTTATTGTGGAGTACGTTATAATTTAATTTACTCTTATTTTACGTTTGTTACGTTTTGTTTTAATTTACTCTTAAATTACGTTTGTTACATTTTGTTTTAATTTACTCTTAAATTATGTTTGTTACGTTTTGTTTTAATTTATTCTTAAATTACGTTTGTTATGTTTTGTTTTAATTTACTCTTAAATATTCCAACCTCGTCAATGACGAAGCATTAACTTCGTAATGATTCATGCAATTTATTGTAAATTTTAGGAGTCCTTGCTATTTATTACATTTTGAACAGCAACATATGCATATTATTTATAAATATCGAGGCCTCTTTGGATTTTGGGGACCTAGCCTTAGGGAGCGTTTCTTCGCAGTCGCGAGACTATTCTACATGACATGTGTTCGCAAGCCAATTTGTTTGAATATTTTTTTTGAATGCGCTCCTTATATGAATTAATCTTTTGTTTTTGGTAGGGATTTTAAAGTAGTGTGTAGAGATGTTAACAAAATTGCCTTAAAACTACTATTAAAAGTAAGTAGGTGGTAGGTAAATTTCGTTACAACTCACCATAATTCTGCAATTTTTGGATTCCTGAGCCTTGCCTTTTCCAGTACGGACCTAGCTTTAGTAATGTGTTTCAGTTTCTCCTCTAATCTAGACAGCAATATCCACATTGGCACACTTGTGGCACATTTCTTTAACTGAAAGTAAAGTGATAAAATTAGTTTTAAACTATAACCCTCTTTTGAATTTATATTTCTTGAAATTGGACTGATTTGTCTAGTTAAGTTTGTTACGAAATATGGCTTCGGCTAGGGATGGCGAACTGAAATCGATTAATCGTAAAAACGATTATTTTAGCTGAAAAAAATGTTTTCAAGATCGATCCCAAGCAGTCAATCGATCCCAGAACTACCCGGATTCTCAAGGTCACCCGAAGTGTGTTATTTAAATTGAAAATTAGTCCATATTTAAAAAAACTGTCAGTACTGTTTGTATTGAGTAAGACATTATTATATCTAATTTATAATAATTCTTCGGAAGATTCGAAGAAATTACTATTATTGATTGATACTGTGGATATCATATCTTTTGAACCTCTACAACTTTTGTCCAAACATTTCTCTTTCCAAAACATATGGGTAATACCTCCCTTCCGGCTAGCGCTTTCTGTCGGTCTTTTTGTCTTTTTTTAATATAAGAGATACACTCGAAAACCACAGGGTCTGTTTTGAAAATTTTAAAATTATGTTTGGGCCGCAAGGAAATAATTATGCCATCTGGGCGAAACTAAGACGGATAAAAGGGTTACGTCGTTTCTTTTTGTTAATATTGAATAAAAAAAAGATGATAAATTGATTGATGGCCAGCCACACTGACAAACGATTTGGAAATTGGGTCTTAAACAGGCAAAAGCGCGGGTAAATGCTAGTAACTTCTCTCACCCCTTGTGAATAAGTGTTGTGGGCATCCTCATTCTTGTCCATTTGCTCCTCGATCTGTCCCTTCATCATGTGCAACTTGGCGTAATCACCAAACTCTTTGATCGCCTCTTCAAGCAACTTTAACGCTACGTCCATATTGTTTAGAGCCCATTCTAGCTTGGCTGATTTTATCATCACCTGGAAATAAATTACAAAGATAAGTATCAGTGGGGTGCGTACTTATAATTAGCAATAGTCTAAGGAAGTATTCTCATTTACATTCAAGTTGTTCATAAAGTATATTTTCAGTCCCTCTTTACCAGCTAATTACGTTTTGTCACATTTTGTTAAAGCCTAAAGTCCATTTATTTAAAAAATATTTTTAATTTTAAAACATAATTAAACAACATTCATACAACTTTTTACAAATTGCATCATATTGAATTTGCATTAAATAATTTTCCATAAATAAATCTGTTGTGCCGTATGATGTCGGTCGGGTTTAGAATAGCACCGTGGGTGTCGTAAAGAGCGACTAAGGGATAACAAAGCGGCTACCACAAGCCCTGAGGTCACAAGCCACGACCATACCATCAGCCAAGTCTGTCCACTGCTGGATATAGGCCTCTCCCAACGGTCGCCGATACACACGATCCTCGGCTCTTCTCATCCAACCACCACCGGCGAATTTCTTCAAGTCGTCAGTCTATCTGGTTGGAGGGCCACACCACCTCTAAACAAGAGTGGACTCATCAACCCACTTGGCCAGCGTGGCGTTTTGACGCCATGCATTCCTCATGCAAGTGACAATGTGATGAGGAGGCCCGTGTCTAGCAGTGGATACTAAAAGGTCTAGTTCCAAGTAGATGTGTTATAGTTACGCCGTCGAAAGATTTCCGATATGACAGTTCATGAACAGTTGGTTGAGATAAGTTTGAAGTGGCGTACAAAATACGACAAAAATATTTTGATCGTTAATACGCACTCTCAAAACAAATTTCACGCGAAAATGACAGAGTTAGGCGATTTTAAACTAAACGTAATTGTTTGGAGCCTTAAATATTCTTTAATAACTAAGAAAACTTATTTTTTCAATCCGTGACGCACTGTTACAATGTTACGTCGTGTGTCACTTTTTTAAAGTTGTTTTTTAAATATAGTGATGTAGTTCAAGATACCTCTAATTTGGGCCCATATCAACTCGATGGCATTGTACTGATAATGGTACGGCGGAGTTCGGAGAACGCGATGTCCGTTACAGTTATTTGTACATACAAATATCGATATCCGATATTTGTAATGTAGTCTGGGTAAAATATTAGAAGTGTATGAATTTACTAATTTGATTAAGTCTAATATTAGGCTGTGACAGAACCATGGTAATTTTAATGAATTTTAAAAATTGTATAACGATCATTAAATCATTGCATTTTTTAAATATTATCGGTTGCCTCGCCTCGCCACTTTGTGTCTGCAAAACAGTCAGTCAATTAGTCGTCCGTTGTTCGTATTCGTGCGCACAGACTACGTTCCTCCAGCATTTTCTGGTGGGGTGTATTTTTTGTGACCTGGCTATCTTCTGTTTGTTGTTCCTACTTATTACGTTGACCTTGGTGCGAAATTGGATTCTGTTTGTACTTTGGACGTGTTGTTTTAGTTCATAAAAATGCCGATTCGTGGACAAACTTTAATTAGCCAATGCCGCGAGCTTATAATTAAATTACAGGACTATTTCGAGCGTGAGTCGCAAAATGGCGGACCTTTGGTGCCTGTCACACAAGTACAAGGGCGCGTTTCTCAGGCGCATGGAATAAGTATAAAAACACTTTGCAATTAAACAACTTTTAACGGTTTAAATCGCGTATATTTGACATGATTTATATCCCGACGTTTCGAACACTTTGCAGTGGACGTGGTCACGGGGTCACCGTAACGTCGGGATATAAATCATGTCAAATATACGCAATTTAAACCGTTAAAAGTTGTTTAATTGCAATGTATAGTAATCGCGAAAACCTAAGAAAATATTATAAAAACACTTTTTAATATCAATAAAGAAAAATTCGGCCCATCCGAAAGTGAAGAAAATGTGTTGTGTGGTTGTGTTACGCAATCAACCACAGCACTTCACAGGTGATCCCGACAAAAAATATTGCAATATAAAGTACGAATGATATAAGAGGCCAAAACAACAATATTTGGACTTTTTATCTGTCTGTCTTAACGCGCATCACGCAAAAACCAGGAAAGAATTTAATGAAACTTGGCACAGTTGTAGCTTATGACTTGGGTTAACATTTAGGGTATATTTTATTTCAATCTGTTATAGAATTCCCACGTGAATCACTCAAAAGGTCACGCGAACGATATCGCGTGCATCAGCTAATAAATAAAATAACAACAAACTCACCCTCGGCGTGGGTGCAGACGCTCGCGCCTTAGCCAAGATCCGCCTCGCTCTGTCATACTCCTTGTTCTCACTCTCAAGCTTCACGGCTGCCAACCAAATCTCCTCTGAGTTTGGGTTTGCCTGGAAAGCTAAAGAGAGAATGCCTCGTGCCGCTGGAACGTCGCCTGAAACGTTAATGGTCGCATATAATCATCTTATCCATATGTTAAATATCGATAACTTACATATCGAAACTTACCCGATATGTTCAAACTAAACACAAACGATTTTAAACTTTTGTTATTGTGATTAAACATAATAATTGTTTTATAAACGGGTTATTCGGGATATATTATTTATTTATTTTGTATAAATCACCGTGTGCCATCTTAAGGCCTGTTTAAATTGCTACGGTGTACGATGTATGGGTAATTTTCTTTCTATGGGTTTCGTAAAAGGCGACTAATAGATAACTAAGAGACACCACCTTTAAAAGAGTGTACTCAACAATCCGCTCAGCCAGCGTGGCTTTTTAAAGCCATACATCCCTCATGCACAAGTCAATGTGCGCGGGGAGGACCATGTCCAGACGATAAATGGGCTGGTTAAGGGAAGGATAAATATCGCGGCCCATTGCGTGGAAATCGGTACGAATACTAATACGGCTTTTGACGTTGCAATATCGCAGTGGGTTCAAAGCGTCACGGGGAAGTCTTGTTGTACACTTCGAGCTATAGAAAGTGACACTTGCATGTATTTATTAATTTGTGGGTATGATGTCGTATAAAGGAGATATAATAATGTCACATTTTGATGGGAGATTATTTTATTACATCATCATTATGCGACATTGTAGCGACATTTTCTTTGAAGTGCGATCGTGTAAAGACAGATCGTTGATATAACATAGGCCACTTGCAAATTGACTTTTTATTGGATTAAGTTTACTTGGGAATTTCATTGATAGACGCTAGAAAGACGAACTATGTATTTTTATTTAATCCCTGAACTTGTAACCTTCAAATTATATTTTTTTAGCACTCATATTCATAGGTTAGGTGGTAGAGAATGCCTTGAGGCATTCAGCTCTCCTTTTGTACCATAATGTGCAATTAAATTTTTTAAATAATTCAATTATTTTTTCCATTTTACGTAGTTTGTTTTTGACAAACGACCTACTTCTGCAAATAGACTTATTGTCAGCGTTGCGGTATCATCGCGATTTGGTATACACAACGTAATCAGAGATATGTGATATGGCGATATCGTAGTACTTGCAATACTCTACTCATACCCATACCCAAATATCGGAGCAATGCAAACAAACCTTTACAATGACATGGTGTCACTGAACTGTTGTAGATTTAAATAAAAATACCTCACTTACCTGCAAGCCACTTGGACTTGGCACCCATAAGCCACAGTACTTCCGACTTAGGACAATGAGCCACAGCCCTTTGTAACAATGCTTCGAGCGAAGCACGTGTTCCCCTTTGCTTCTCAAGGTAAGCAGCTCGAAGCCAGATTGATTTCTTTGATGGAAATACTGAGAGGGCATATCCATACACTGCGCGGGCGCATTCGTATGCACCTTCTGATGTACACTGTAAAAAAAAAATGAGATTATAGGGCAGTTTCGTACAGTCATCAACACGCTAATGTACCCGAAACCGTTCGATTCTAGTTCTTATTACAAGCGCATTACGGTACTGATATAAGCAACAAGATAATGTATACCCACATTATCTTGTTGCTGACTGTACATTATTACTATTTTCTGCCCTTCTGGAAAGTTTTTATTTGTTTTTGTAATTGATAGACAACTTATGACTACTTTACAATTGATACGACAGATTTTATTATGACTAAATTTATAATTTGATAAACAATGTTATGTACTGTCCGCGTGCGAGCTCCGAGGACGCCTGAGGAATTTTGACGTCAGAGGCCAGTGATGTTCTAAAGTCGATAAATTTATCGATGGTAGGTTGCAACAGTATTGTTGATAGGATAAATAAAAAACAATTATTAAGTGGTGTAAGATACTTTTAATAAAAAAAAATGCACTATCTGAATTAGAAATTATCGATATAGACGAATCTGACACGTCAATGTCGTTGTCTTCTACAACTTCAATAATAAATTGATCAATGGCATCTTCTATTTGCCCATCTTTTTGCCAATACTCCTCCTCCAGTGCTGAGACATGATCATCGTAACCACACCAATCTTCATTTGTGACTTGATTTAAAGCCAATTCAGTAACATCTTTAAGACTAGTTAATGACAGATCAGATGAGACATTATGCTCCCTGACAATCCTTTTAACTTTAGCCCATGCTAACTCAATGGAGTTCAAGTCACACATGTATGGCGGCAAACGAATTACATCGTGGTCGTTACATTTTATGAGCTCATCAATTTTAAATATTTTTTCTGGAGGCTTGTGCTTTTCAATTAAACTATATAATTCAACTTTTCTCATACGCGAGTCGCCGTGAATTTTATTATAAGAGAGCCAGACTAACATTGCTTGTTTTGTGCTTGTTTTGGGGGCACTTTATTCTCCTGTATACTATGATATGAAATTAATAACGAGTTTAGACATTTCACGTGCTTATCGATGTATAACAAACGATTTCTTTTTTTCCACTCTACCACTTATACCTTCCGCGCTATCCATATCGTTGTATTTAAACAATGAAAGTAATAAAACAACAGTAATAACAATAAACAACAAAAATATAACAGGTAATAATGCGCAAAGGTCGATAACGGAACATAAGCTTGTCTCAGCGTAGCAAGCAGCACTATGACTGAGGAGCGCGCGGTGGTGAGGCGAGGACTGAAGAGCGGCGCGATTCCCCTCCGCTCCTCATACCGCGCGTCCTCGGAGCTCGCGCGCGGGCAGTATGTTCAGTTGTATTATTTATAATATTATTAAAGACGTAAGAAACGTAAAATATTAATTAACATTGTATGCCCGGTGAGAGTAACTTCTACGTTAGCACTAAAATTTGCTATATCTGTAATTAATTAGTGTAGAATAAATTATTCGAGTTTTTTTATGAAAGAGGATAAGTATGCCCAAAAAATGTTGGGAACATATATGGATTATACATTTGACTCCTAGTTCTATCTTCCCAAAAACAGGACGATAAGTGTAAAGGAAAATCTTTTTCCCATCCAACAAAATTAGTTTTTCAAATATGCTCCTAAAACTTCAAAAGTAGGCGGCAGTGTATCTGGGACTTGCAACGTTTGTCATTCTTGACTGATATTGGCATGTATCGTGAAGGTCACAGGACGACAATATCCATTTACCTCCAGAAGAACGGTCTGCTCGTCTGTTAATATCTTTCTATAAAACAAAGTCGAGTAATACAGATTAACAATATCGGAGTAAAATATGAAATATAACTTACTGCTTCTGCATCTTCCATCCAAGTATGTTTCTGATCTTCTGGTTCGATGCCGTGTCCGATTACTGTGCGAATTATAGCCTGAAAGATATACAGAAATATATGTCAAAGCATCATCTAAAGAACATTTTGTACCGATTGTAACCAGAATACCGATTGTACTAACCTAAAATTGATAAATGTAGGCTGAACTGTAGCGAAAACTGTACGAAATGTCATCTTTCGTATTCCACTATTTACAACAGCCTGGTTTCGATTCAGACAATAATACTGTAACCAGTCCTTTTAGTATCCACTGCTGGGCATAACGCAATGTGCATAAGGGATGCCACAATGACTGACAATAATGCTCCAGTCACAATAGACATCACACATGGGAAAAATTCCGATGGAGCAAATTTTTTGTGAGTTTTCACACTATTCTTAAAAATGTTATTAAATGTCAAAAGTCATTAATCAGTATGCTTCTAAAAATTATAGTGTAAAATGTCAAAAAACAGTTTTTTGCGAATATTTCTTAAATGGTATTTATTCGTCTTATGGTAAAAATATATATTATCAAGTTTATAGCTTATGATGAAACTCATAAAAAGTTATTAATAGTTGCTTTCATACAGTTGGTGACAGTTGGTGAGATATACGAGTAGTATGTCAAATTGTAAATTACGTATTTTTTAAAAATGCACCCTTTTTCCACACCACCTTCAAGGTAGAGTTAGAGCATTTTTTTAACATGGTTTCCCCTTCTCATACCTACACATCTTTATATATACACTTTTTAAATATACTTGTATATTATTAACTATATATAAAATTGTTACGTGTATGCAATTAAGAATAATAATTTTATATAATAATTGTAACCGGATCTTAGTGTTTTGCCACTAGGTTTTGCCTAGTTTAAGATTGTGATATGATTGTGGTTTTCGGCTAAGACAATTGTAAGTTTGGAATAAATAAATTGAAAAAAACATACCATTCTAAAGAAATAATATTTACCTGACAAGTGTGAACAGCGCCTGCCTTTTCTGCTTCTGTAGCTTCCTTGAACCAGAGCTCGCGATTAATCTCAACACCGTTCGCGCTCAGTGACGTTATAGCACGGTCTATGATCTTCTCCACCATATGTGTGTTGCCTATAGACAAGCAAAAGTATTATTATTAGTTGTAAATTTAACGATTTGTCAAGAAATTTGGTCCTTCGAGCCGGTCCATGATTTTGTTTTATAAGAGTGATGAGTTGATGACAGATGTACTAAACTTACGCACTATGCATATAGTAGCGCAAGAGAAACTAATAATAAAGTAATAAATATAATAATAAATAGCGAACGAGTAAAGAGTAATAAACAAAGAGCAGTAAAAAAAAAAGCAATTAAAAAAAAAGAGCAGTAAACAAAGAAATAAAAATAATTAAACATAACATTAGGACCTTTCAAACAGAATTATTATTTGCTCTAAATTATAGGTAATATTTACATTAATATTTATTAACTTACCATGAGCTTCTTCAAGTTTAGCAGCAGTCACCCAAATTTGTCTATCTGTTGGTATATTCTCACGCGCCTTATTCAATACTTTCCTTGCATTCTCATATGTTTCAAGCCTTGCTAAAGCTAACCACAACTCGACGCTAGTAGGACAGCATTCAACAGCACGAGAGAGTAGAATTCGTGCGTCTTCTGGGTTTTCGAGTTCGACTGCTGCTTTCCAAAGGCGAACTGAGTTGGGAATGTGCTCTAGAGCCCGACGGTAGACGCGACGTTTTGCCTGTAAAATAATTTATTAATGTTCCACAACTCCAATCTTCAAAAAACTGTATCTTTACTTGTTTGTTTAACTAGGTAACTATCGATTAGAAAGGAAATTAGAGTGCCATACAGTTATGGCCACTTTTCCGTTTTTGACGCCTTGCTTGCAGTATTATACCCATATCCACACACCGTGATTGTAGCCCTGGCCACTTCTAAGGACAACTCCTTACATAACACGTGGCACAGACTTGAATAGTTTCCTACTTTAAGCTCCTGTTCTAAGTCAGCCGTCTTCAACCATATGCACACACTGCGTCGAAAGAATCTTGACCTCTAGTACTAAAAATTCCTTACTAAATTTCCTTTCAGTATCACATGACACATAACAAAAGAGTTTCCTACCTTAAGCTATATCTGCACATTGTGTAGTAATTAGCCAGGCCTCTTCTACCTACAACTCCTTACATACAAATATTTTCATGACACATGACGTAAAACAGAATAGTTATTTTCATACTTGGGCTTTTTTTCTAAGTAAGAGCTGCCTTCACTCAAATTCACCCACTTTATCGTACTTCTTACGATGGCCTGTTCTACCGATAACTCGTCAATACATTAACACAAAACAGAATAATTTCTTACCATAGACTCTTGTTCTAAGTCAGCCGCCTTCACCCATATACCTAGTCTGGCCATAAATACTGTTACAATAAAGAAAAAAAATTACATTTTAATTTGGAATTTGTGAAATCATCACGTGAAAAATAAATGTATTTTCTTATTTTGGCGCCAATCATTATTAAATATGGTACTAATATTAAAATTAAGTGTGGTGAAAACTGTTTTGCTGTAATTGCATTACACAAAGTAGGCATGGAGCCCGATGCAATTTTTAAAACTCTGTATCCGCTTGGTATTAGCTGAATGTTTGTGTACCGGGCTATTGATAGGTGCATTGAAACATCTGTTTGTGACAGAAAAAGGTCTGGCCGTCTACGCACTATTCGTAATAAACGGATGATTACAGCTGTGGAGAGGTGATTAAAGCGGAGAGATTAAAGCTGTGTGATTAAAGGAGAGAATCCGGAGAAATCCTGTCCGGAAGCAAAAGATTTTATCCAAAGAGATGAATATAGCACCTAGAACCGTATTTTAAAGGATGATTTACGAATGCTGCTTATAAAAGACGTACTGGTCATTTCTTAACTAATAATTTAAAGAATAATAGGGTTGACAAATCAAAACAACCTCTTCGGTACGCACAGGGAGCACAGACAATCTTATTCATGGACGAGAAAATGTTCACCATTGAGGAACATTTTAACAAACAGAATCATCGAGGTTATGCTCATAAATCTAGAGGAGCTGCTCAACTGGTCAATAAGGTGCAACGTGACCATTGTCCGGGGTAAGATTTAAGTTAAGATAAGGGTCCATTAGAAAAGGATAAGTATCCAGCAAAAGACCAATGCTAACAGGGATAATAAATAAAAGTGTAATAAAACGAATGCTACTGGTGCATTTAGGTATACTTTAATAAATTGTATACCATATCGAAGTATTATTTTATGCTTAGAGGATACAGATCTAAACCTATAAACATCTTGAAAATCAATCCATTGACATTTATGCTTATGCTATTCTAGATCAGATATTGAAAAAGTTGCTCTATATCACATAAAAGTAAAAGTGACCAAGTGCAAAAATCAAGTTTATATTTTGTGACAACCATCATTTCTTTAAAAACGATCACAATTTCCGTCGTTAAGTAAACAGTGAAAAACAAAAAATCAGAGAATTTCTAAATGCGTAAGCGATAAAATTTTATCGTATGAATATGAGAGTTAGATCAAAAGTACATTGGGAATTCTTTATGATCTATATAACTCAATATGTACTAAATTGTAGCTTATGCCAGTTCTCTTTTCATACGTCGACGTGATACAGAACAGAATTGGATCGTACTTTAGGTTCTTGTTCCAAATTAGTGGCCGTCACCCATATCTGCACACTATGTGGTAAGTTCCTGGCGGCGTGTGCTGACTGCACGTGCAGTATCGCTTGGCTGGAGCCTAGCTGCTTCTAGCCATAGCTCCTCACTGGTTGGATTCAATTAACACCCTTTCATTATTACATTACTGATATACATATTGGTTTAATAACACAGAACAGAATAGTTTCCTACCTTAGGCTCCTGTTCTAATTCAGCAGTTCACACCCATATCCACACACTGCATGGCACCTTAGCCTGGCCTCTTCTAGTGACATTTCCTCACTACATATTAATTAACACAAGACAAAACAGAATAGTTTCCTATCTTAGACTCCTGTTCTAATTCAGCTGCCTACACCCAGGTGTATAATACATTGTATAATATGTAGACCGGCCTTAACGACCACCTGGTGAGGAGGTGAGGAGTCAATAACACGTGATACAGAACAGAATAGTTCTTACCTTAGGTTCCTGTTCCAAATCAGCTGCCTTCACCCATATCCGCACACTATGTGGTAAGTTCCTGGCGGCGTGTGCTATGACGGCGCGAGCAGTATCGCTCGGCTGTAGCCTGGCTGCTTCTAACCACAACTCCTCACTGCTCGGATTCACTTCACATCCTTTCATTATTAGGTTACGGGCTGACTGGACTTTGCCTGTAAAATAATATAAATTGCATGATTGCGGATTTGTAGTTGCACTGTAACATCACATAACACATGTTGAGTTTGCATTTAAATACAATGAGAGTAAATTTTCAAATTAATTACTTGTATCTAAAGAGAATACATGTATGTAATCAAGATGAGATCTTTAAGTCTATTTATTGCCTCTTTCTCTGCACACTGACACTTAGCAGTTGAACACATACACTAACATATTAATGTTATTTAAGCATAATAATATGTTCCATGGATATACTTGGATTCTAAAAACTAAATTATCCTTTTTATATTTTTTCTCACCTTTTACAATATGTAAAAAGATGTAAATTCTTCTGAAGACTGAAGGTGTCTCCCTTCAGTCTACCTTCAATCCTATTGTTGAAGGTGAGAAAATTCTAAAACATCCCTCTGCTGTGAAAACAACTGAAAGAACTGGACATATAATGTTGAAAAACGTTTATCTAATGTTTTATTAGTACAGTAAAGTTTGGAACCATTTACGAAGTTGCTTTCAGGCTTTAGAAGCAGTCTTTTCAATCTTATAAAACAAACTTTGTGACATTCTAAATAAACACAATGACAAACACATGGATAGAAGAAAAAAAATTATGGCTATGCAAATTATTAGCCATAATAAATAAAAAATAAAGAAAATACCCGTGACTTCCTCAAGACGCGCACTAGCAATCCAAGCAGGTGGATGATTAGGGTTTGTCTCCCTTACAGACTTCAGGAGCAATCTAGCCTTCTTTATGTCGTTAATGTCACCGCCATACGTAGGTATCATAGACTGTAAGTCTGTCAAGTAGCCTTTGGGGTCGACTACTGTTTGACCAGTGACTGAGTCAGAGACTTGAGATAACTTCACTGTCATAAGGGTGTTCCTTGCTTGACCAATCTTTCTTAAATCCAAATCCCCTGTAATAAAGATAACAATTTTATAAATAAAAAAATAAACAATTTCATAGATTCACAAATACCGTTTATCTACGCAAATATTATAAAGATAGACTGTGAGTTTTATTTTATAGTATGCTTTTATACTTACATACTTACCTCTTCATTTAACATTTAAGGTTTATGATTAACTCAAAAACTAAGAGATAGTTTTTGAAAAATCATTCGCCTTTAGGAAGCTAAACTAATGCAGATGGAAATAGGTTACGTTTTGGTTCCCTACAAAATTATTATGATTATTATGCCACCTGAGCGAAGCTAGGGTGACTAGGGTGTGAAATGTGTAAACAGAAAGACGTTTCCTTACAGTGTAAAAACAATAATAGAAAACTGTCTAATGAGATTGAAAACACAACTTTTTAATGTTTACCATAAAAACAATATGAGAAAGACGAAATTGTGTATGTTATCTGAGCAAATGGACCTCATTGTTGGTTTTGATTTATTAGAAAGGTTTTATTATTATTATTTATGTATAAGGCTAGCAGATTTTGCTGATGTGCCCATATCAATACACTTGTGCTGCCTTCTTTCTATGTAAACAGTTTTTCAATTTATTGATTCCTGCTTTAACTGTCTCCTGTGATAGATTATTCAATGAGTTGATCACTCTATTTGATACGAAGTGGTAGTAGGTAGAGATTGGAGGTAGCGATAGTTCACATTCTAACTGAAAGCTTCATTAGATCAAGATTCTATTTAAATAGAAGCATTAAGATTTTGTATTAAGATTATGCATTAAGATTATCCATTTTATGCATTAAGAGCATTAAAATGGAAAAATTTTGTTACTTTATAAACATTTTTCTACTTTTTGGCGGGAACTGGATCAGTGAGGGTTAAGTTTTAGATTGACTATTGTCAAATTTGTGTATTGTGTGATCAGTATTAAAATTGTGCCATTG
The DNA here is from genome assembly GCA_914767545.1 of Sesia apiformis. NCBI lineage: Eukaryota > Metazoa > Arthropoda > Insecta > Lepidoptera > Sesiidae > Sesia > Sesia apiformis. The sequence continues at coordinate 6,199,577 of OU611963.1, forward strand.
CAAATAAATGATTTGATTTGAGTTTTGTGATAGTTTAATAAAACTTCAAAGTGTGAAGTGTTTGTGCATAATATTAATTGAATCTTCCGAGCTACTTGGCCGAGGTCTTCTGGAATCTCATCTCTTCTTCCCAAACGTTTCGTCAATAACTGCGGTTGACATCTTCAGTGGCGACTGCGTTCAGTTTCAGAGAGATGTTATCCAGGATCGGAGGATACCAGATATTACGGAGTCTTAGATTTTCTTCTTTTTTGTTAAAATTGTTGGGATGCTTGTAAATTTCAATAGCTTCCCTATTGAGACGGGAATCGATCGACAAAAACAGACTCGATACACATCATACAAACATATAAATACCGGTGCATATAAATAAATATATAAATACTCGCCCACTATAACTACCGGTGCGCCACAATCGTCGAGCACAATCGTCAAGTCAGTTGCGCTCGAGAAGCGGAAGAGATAATATCTCTCCGAAAGTGAACGCAATCGCCACTGAATATGTCAACCGTAGTTGTTGACGAAACGTTTGGAAAAAAGAGAAGAGATTCCAGAAGACCTCGGCCAAGTAGCCCGGAAGATTCAATTAATATGGACACCGGCCGAGAAAGCCTACACTCCACTTTGTGCATAATGTTTGAAATTATCAAATAAAAGCATGACTCATTCCAAGGAGTCAAACTCTGTCATCAGTAAAACTACTATCACTTTACTGAGTGAATCCTAACTTGCTTCAATGGAGCTAGTCCCACTGTTGGGCAAAGGTCTCCCCTCTTTTATGCCATATAATAAAAGAAAATAAACATTTCACTAGTTTGAATATCTGGGAAACTGTAGTTTACCAAGAATGAGGTCCATTTTCTCACATAATTTCACAAACAAAATAACAGTACAGTATATTAAGATCTTACCGGATGGCGTGAGCATTCCAGGGGTCATCACACCAGGCATCATTGAAGCCAGTCCCGACCCAGGATCAATAGATGATGTAGATTCTCCACCCAAGTTCCTTGACAACACACTGTCAGGTAGCGGAGTGAACTTTTCAGCCCGTGGATTCCTTTGTTTTCTGTTACGAGCATCACCCACTTCTGGGATAGTTGCCCATTCGTCTTCAGACACTGTTTTTAGCTCACGTTTCAAGTCCGAAAACTGCTGTTGGATTTTTGGTCTGTAATGTAAATAAAGGATTTATTTTTCATAATTATAATTTTAAAATAATTATATAATCAATCAATATCAATGACGTGTCCGTCAGCTTGAGAGTAGCACAATACCATCTTTTCCGAGTGATGTAAAGGGTGACTAACAGGTGATAATAACAACACTTCAATCACAAGAGCTGAGGAAATACACAACCTCTAAAAGAATGGACTCGGAAACCAGTTTGGCCAAGTGTTGTTTTAAAGCATTACATCCCTCATAAAGACAATATGCAGGAAAAGCCCGTGTCCAACAGTAGATAAAACACAGGCTGATTACAGGTCCCATAGTTTGTGGTAGCTGTCCACGTAAACCAAAGTCATTGTCACTGCCCAATATTTTACATTGTGTTGGTGCTCATTTGGTAGCACTCTGAGGATAGGTGTATGGTGCTAAAAGAAACTTCTGCAGATGCAGGTAGCAACATTATTTATAGTAGTTTACCTTTCCTGACGATATCTCTCCAAATCCTCTTTGAGACGTTTTTCTCTGTATTCCTTTCTTTTTTCATCCATTCGTTTATCAATTGACTCATAAATTGCATCTGCTTCAGCATCATCTTTATCATACGGATCCTAAACGAAAGATTATTTCAGTGAATACAAATAATGATAAAATATTGTATTATGAAATACACTATAATAAATAAAATTTAAGATAAAATTCATGGAGAAAAATATACTGCTAAATACATTGTCATTATCTTTCTTGATTACCTTTGAGAAAAGTGACCCACTGTATCCTGAAAATTCATCGTAGTTAGAATCATTCAAATCTTCATCATCGTCTTCCTCCTCTGTTTTTTTACGTTTAGCGGCGGGCGGAGCGTGGCGATCGTCACTGAAAAATTAATTTGTTTAAAATAAATACAAAATGGTTATTTTGATCAAAGAAGCGGCAGAGTGGGGAGCTTCTCCTCCCTGGTTTAGGAAAGTGTAAGTAACTAGTGTAAGTGTAAGTAAGTAACACACTGTTCGAGGGCCTACTTCTTTTGCCGAGCTCCGAAAGATTGATAATATTGTATACCCTACTTACCAAGCGGCTTACCGGGCACGTCACTTACTAGATGGTGATCAACACTGGGATGACAGTTTGTCCGAAGCAAGAATTAGTGAAAGTCATCGGTTGCGCCATTTGTTTGCAGTCATGCTGGTGTTCTGTGCACTTTCAGATGCCGCACAGTTGTGGCATAAATATCAGGATAAATTAGCTGAGGACTTTTTCAGGCACGCACAACTAACTAATGACAACGCAATTCGTGAGAGGTTACGTGAAAGTCACTTGAATCGTTGTTTGCTGGCTATTCAAGATATAGTTATATCTATTGGGGGTAATCCTGTTTCTCAATATGGCATGCCCGAGCCATCATTTGATGGTGAACGCATTAACAGAGATTACGCGATGGAAATAAACTATGATCCAGTAGAACTGGCCAAAACTTTACAAACTGATGTCTCGAGACTAACTGAAGAACAGCGTTTAATATTCGATCGCGAGTGTGGCAACGTAGACAGTGCTTTGGGAGAAATGCTGTTTGTAGATGTTCTGTTTGTAGATTTAGTTTTAAACGAGTCCAGTTTCCAGTGATCCATGTTACGCAATGACAATTTTTTTTTTTTTTTTAATCATCTTTTTGACGAGGCTTTGAACACCCTGGGTGATCATGCCAGCCTCATGGGTACTTTCTCCTTTCCCTTATTCAAGGGAACGATCAATAAACTGGTATAAACTTACAGCTTTACTGGAAAGAGGCTCTGCTAGCCAGCAATTGATCTGTCCATTGCGCAATGAACCCGAGCTCCCAAGAACTCTTCTTCTCATATCTGAATTCCGCACACATTCCAACACTAAATGGAAAAGGTCATCGGTCTTTTGACAGTCATCACACAGTGGTGATGGTTTAATACCCATCATGTGGTAGAACTTATTTGTTGGGATGTGTCCGGAACGCAGTCTAAAAGCTGAGACCAACATTTTTCTTGTGAGATTGGCAGAATCAAACCAAGGTGTCCACAAGGGATTTGACTGGATAGTTATGTACCAGATTCCAACCTCCTTAGATATAGACTGTTCACCGAAGTGATACTCCCATTTTTGTAAACTTCTTCTTTTAATTCTAGGAATGAGTTCACTAGCAAAGGGTTTGGAATCAGAAACTGCACCATCCATTACAGCAGCTTTTGCAAGGTGATCTACCATCTTATTTCCAAGTATCCCTACATGAGAGGGGATCCATTGAATCTTTATACACATATTTTTATGCGTTATTTCATGAATTAAATGGAGAGCTTCAAAGGCAATGGGCATTCCTCGCTGACTAGAGACACAATGAGTAAGATGTTGGAGGGCACTCTTCGAGTCCGACAAAATAACGACTGGAGGGCTGTTAGGTAGACTGTTTGCATAGTCTAAAGCCTCTTTTATAGCTAACAGTTCTGCTCTCATCACGCACGTCTCCCTGTGCAACTTCCATTTGTGTGAAATATTACACGGAGGATCAAAGAGAGCCGCTCCAACTCCTTGTACAGATTTTGATCCGTCAGTATATATAAATTTTATAAAACTGAGAATAACTGTCATACAACATTTTCAGAGTAGAATTCCTCAATTCCCGGTCCATTAAATTTCGTTTAGGTGCGTTTATGTCATTAACTTTGTCAACAATACATGACTTAACATCAATAGATGACACCCAAGTATTTAGAGAATATAATTCTAATTTAGGAATTTTATGCACATTCAAGTCTCTCCATTCATCATAGATTTTTGCTAGCAAGGGAAAATTTCTATCACTAAAGCAACTACGTTTTAGTACAAGGTTTTGTAACATATTTACCATATGATTATTTGACCTTGAGCTTATTCTTAACAAAAATTTACAACCCAGCCAATAGCGACGAACACTCAAAGGTGGAGTGGACAGTTCACTCTCCATAGCAATAACAGGAGTACTGCGTATAAAACCCCCACACACCCGTAAAGCTCTATTTTGTAAAATATCTAGCTTCTTTAAATGGGATGAAGCACAGCTTCCATAGATGAAGCTACCATATTCCAAACGACTTCTCAAGAGGGAGATATAAAGGCGGCGTAGGTGTTTAGGGTGAACTCCCCATGATTTTCCTGCCAGAACTTTCAAAATATTTATGTATTTATAAGTTTTTCCACAGGTTTCATTTACATGAAGCCCCCATCTCAAAGATGAATCGAGCCACAATCCTAAATATTTAACTTTATTAACTACCCTGAGTGGCGTACCGTTAATTTCAATATTTACATTAATAATTTTTCTTGATCTCTTAAAAATACACAAACTCGATTTGGACTCAGATAAACACAGACCGACTTTCTCTAAGAACTTAACCATGGATTCAATAGCAGATTGAAGAAGGTTAGCGGCGTCTAAAATACATCCTTTTTCTACTGTCTTATACAATACGAAGTCATCAGCATACTGAGAAATACAAATATTATTGATACTATTACCTATTTCCATAGTGGCAATATTAAATAAAAGAGGAGATATGGGATCTCCTTGAGCTAATCCTCGATATGTGTGTCTAATTAAAGGCTCCCCTCCGCAGTACAACAACATTCTACAACGCCTGTCGGAGAGAAAATTCCATAAATATTTACATATTTTATTACCTACACCGATTTTCTGCAAAATATTAATCAATGAACTAATATTAACATTATTATATGCGTTATCAACATCAATAAAACAGGCAATAGTCGGTTTCTGTCTAGAAAATCCTAACTGTATATCAGATGTAAGTATGGCTAGATTGTCTAAACAAGTCTGAGAACGTCTAAAGCCCGTAGATGAGTCAGGAAGCAGACTCATCTCTCCACAAACCGACTCTCCACAAACCACTCAATCCTTTTCATAAGAATGAGATGTAAAATCTTACATGGACAAGACATAAGGGAAATCGGACGTAGTGAAGATGGCAAGGTGGGGTCTCTTCCCGGCTTAAGTATGGGAAGAATTTGTATATCTCTCCATTGATCAGGGACATTACCAGTATGTATTATCATGTTAAATATTTTTAAAAGCATTAATTTTGCGTTGGTTGAAAGATTATAAATCATAGAATACGAAATGCTATCAATTCCTGGGGAAGTATCCTTCTTTTTTAAACAATTTAGAAGTTCAGCTAATGAGACAGGAATTTCTAATATAGAAGGTGGTGCATACGAAAAAGGTGGTTCCGGCTCAGCAACACTGTCCGGCGTCAGCGAGTGAAGTAGATTTTTAGCGTTGTTAGGGTCCACACCGGCCCTGCTACCGCTGCCTCCCTTCACCCATCTCATCTTCCTCCACATGATAGAAGCCGAAGTTTCATGGTCGACGCTCGTACAGAACTCCTTCCATGCTTTTGAACTAGCTCTTTTTATCAGATCTTGGGCACGAGACATCTTTGCTTGCCAGCTTGAAAGATTTTCTGGAGTAGGGTTGCGTCGCAGCTTAGCGAGAGCCAAACGCCTTTCTGCCACGGCTTTAGATAGTTCTTTGCTCCAGTAATGTTTGGGCCGGAACATAGATGTTGGATCATCACCAGTTTTAACCCAAGGAATGTGTTTATCCGCTATAATTTGAATGTTTTCCACAAATGAATCATAAGCGGATTGAACATCAATAGGCATTGGAATGTCAAACACTATCGCTGCCTCCCTATTGTACTCTTCCCAATTAGCTTCCTTGTAATTCCGTTTCTTAGTAAAAGACTTAGATCTCATATATCACACAGTTAATTTTAATCACTACATGGTCACTGCCTAGAGTTTCACTAGAAGTCCGCCAGCACATGTTTGTAGCAATGTCAGTGGTTACGAATGAAGCATCAGGTGAAGATTTTTGCAAGCAACCGTTAACCCATTTAATTCGCGTTGGCGATCCATCGTTGAGACATACGAAATCATTTTCAAACATAGCTTTATATACAGATTCTCCTCTTCTATCAGATTTACATGACCAGAGAGTATGGTGGGCATTAATATCGCCTATTAAGAGACACTCAGATTTAAAGAGACAAAAAAATATAGTCCCACTCCTGTTGGTTAGTAACCACAGAAGGGGGGCAGTATATTGAGACAATATGCTTGAGTCCCGGAATGTTAAATATTTCAAATATCATTACTTGCATTCGAGTATTATTGAAATTAAAAGGCTTCTGAGAAAATTTTATAGATCTATGTATGATAGTGCATAAACCCCCGTAAGAATCATCTCTGTCTGCTCTAACTATGTTATAGCCACTAAACTTCAGGGTGGTCTGCTCTGAAAGCCAAGTCTCACTCACAAACGCCATATGCACTTTATCTTGAAGTAACAGTAGATCAAAGTTGCGTGCTTTAGATTTTAAACTATTAGCATTCCATTGTAATATATTAATAGAATTAATTTTGATTTTGTTACTATCCATTAAGGTTCATTCCCATAAGTTTAAGCAACATCTCAATTGTAACGTAATTTTGTAAAAAACTCCTTACTTCATTCCAAATAAATTCAATAAACATCTTGATTTTAATTTAAAACTCAATTTCTAAAGATAAAATTTCTTTTATTTTGTCTAAAAATCTCTGTATTATACCCTTTCTTTTCCTTCTACTCTTATTGGATTGTTGAGGTACTTCTGACAAAGGTAAGATATTATCTGCATCAGAATCATTTTCCGAGCTATTGTGATTCAGCCCTTTCTTCGATTTACCTCCTTTTTTGTTAGGTTTATTTTTTATATTTGGATTGAGCGTTATTGGTCTTTCTTGTACCTCTGACTCTGTTTCTGCCCTACTACTTCTAGCATTGGTACCCGCACAAACATCTTTGTAGGAAGGTCTGTAAGTTTCACCAGATGAAACGACCGATGGACTCGGGTTCGGTAATTTAGTCTCCATAATCGTCTCCCTATCGTGTTCTTTTCTAACTAAAACATCTTTAACTCTTTTCTGTTCATTGAGATTGTTCCAAGCGACTTTGTAGGAGCAATTATTTTGACCCATATAAATACGACCCATCCCTCTGGAATGCCGGACACACGCTCTTCATTAGCGATAAGTGATTCCCCTTGCAGTTAACACATTTGAAGCTCTTGGTATCACAGTTTTCGTGCTTTTCGCCACATTTTGGACATATTTGTGATTTAGATGGACAAAAGTGGTTAACATGCCCGAATCTCCAGCATTTGGAGCATTGCGTTACTGGATAGATATAAGAATCTACAGCCATACGACATCCATATGCTTTAATATAAGAAGGCAGAACCGAGCCTTGGAAACAAATACGTATAGTCTCACTTTTAATCCACTTTCCCTCTGTATCTTTTTTATTTAATCTTTTAACAGCTAAAATCTCCGTATCACATTCAAAAATCTCTTTTAGGTCTTTTTCTTCGGTATCAATATCTATATCCCTCACTATACCATAGCAAAATGTAACCTCATTTGTTTTTCTACAATTCCACTCATATTTCTTTGCTATATCGCACTTTAAAAAGTTATCTGCATCACTGTTCGATTTAAATCAGATTAATATTTTGAATGGACTCTTATAGGTGACTCTTAGGACGCCTTGGACATTATATGTTTTTAATTTCTTAGCAAATCCTAACTGCTTGGGGAGGGCCTCTTTGGAGGTTACAGAAATCTCGGACGCCTTGGACATTATATGTTTTTAATTTCTTAGCAAATCCTAACTGCTTGGGGAGGGCCTCTTCGGAGGTTACAGAAATCTCATAGAAGGTGTCTTCTGTCGCATTTGGTGAACAAACAACAGTGGGCGAACCACGTAAATTCATATGCTTACGGCCAGTTACTACAGTGAAGCCATCATTCTCATCACTGCCCTCCTCCAGCGGCCTCTTGTAGCACGGCCCCGCGTTACATTCGTCGACTTGATTCTCACTCTCCATATCACCATTATCCCATTCTAACTCACGTTGTTCATTCTCGATCTGTGAGGGTGTGCCCAAAATAACCCTCCGAACTCCTCCAGGGGACATCTCAGCAAGATATTCAGGCTCCACATCCACCTCCTCACACAAATCACTCATAATCAGAGTGTAGGGTATATTGAGAAAAAGTGTTATTTACAATCAAATGATACCTAGGTAATGAATCAAAAAGTAGGAAAAGTTGATTATTTTTATATTTGTCTGATGAACAAATTTGTTTTAATATAGCTGGTGATGATTTTAAATAAGAATAAAATTCTTGGCAGGTTTTTTTAATATTCACCATCGTTATCAATAGGCTATCAATTATCATTCATTATCAGTTAATAGGCTGGTTGACATCTTCCAAATTGTGTTTAATCGTGATTCTGAAAATTAAAATATGAGCGAGGGCTCATTCGATTCGGAATGGCCTCTAGAAAATTGTGTGAAACAATTCAACATGCACAGAAACAATTGCAAAAGTGATAAGCAAATAAAGATTTAAACGAGGGGTCTAGTTTTTTGCAAATAACTCAAAAACTATAAGCATTAGAGTATATTATAAAATAAATGAAATAAACATTTTTTCAACATTTTTTTTGTTGAAGTATCTAGATAAATACATTAATAGATAATTTCTTAAATTATTATTAAGTAAAATTAAAAACAAGGGCAGCATCACCACACCACTGCAGAGTGCTATTTTCATTATTATTAATAATTATGATAGAATTCCGGGAGATGACTTTTTTTATTGGAAATTTCTTCCCCTTTCATCTTTTTCAAAATCACTCTAACGCTTATAGTTTTTGAGTATTTGCAAAAAAAACTAGACCCCCCTTTTTAAATCTTTGTTTCTAACTTTTGCAATTGTAACATCCCGAATCGAATGAGCCCTCGTTCATATTTTAATTCGCAGAATCATGATTAAACACGTTTTTAAAGATGTTAACCAGCCTATTAACTGAAAACGGGACAATTCTGTGTCCCGAAGCCTTCCTCGGGGACACCGGGACGGAGTACCGTAAAACGGGACAGTCCCGTTCAAAACGGGACGAATGGTCACGTTAGCTATACGTCTAATATCGTGTACAGAGAAGCATTACTGTAAATTAGATAATAAATTAAATAATAACTTATTTCTGCCACCTTCTACTTTCTACATATTTTCTTATAAATTAAAGATAGACAAATACATGAGAACTTTTTGCTGTTAGAAATTCTAGGGAAACCCAAAAACTGAAGCCCACGCGACCGAAATCACGAGCAGAAGCTAGAAGAAATAATGTATGTGATCGTTTTTGAAAATACCAAATACCCCTAAGAAGGTAAAGACGGTGTTTATAAACTAAAGTCCACGCGGACGAAGTCGGGGCAACAGCTAGTAAGAAAATAGTTTGCTTTAGCCCTCCTTGGCCATGAATGATTCATTTATACTTACGATACATCATTAGCGTCGCGAGCGGGACCGATATCAGATCGAGTGGTGAAACCGGTTGCTCTGAAAAAATAAGGAGGAATCGTCAATTAAACTTATTTATCAATAAAACTAACAACTCGTTCATACTAAATACTAAACTCACCCTCTTCCAACACCAGCAACGTATCCTAAGGGTGCAGGAATTCCAAGAAAATGTTTCTTATTTTTGTTAACAAATGCCTGTGGCGGTACTGACATTGTAATTTATCTTGCATTTAACACTCCAAGAAAAATAAACGATAGATAACGCTATACTGTGAAATAAATATTTACGAATTCAATAGTAAAAAAAAACATTAATAAAAATACCGTGTGATGACATTTTATTGACAATTGTGCTAGTGTTACCAATTATCTTTTGCTATTTGATACAAAATATAAAACCGGTGTTTTAAAAATATTGCCTAATCTTTTATTTTTTAGGGACATTTCAATGCACTTGGTCGGCAATAGTGACGACCTTAGGGGTAGCCATCACCTCGCACAATGAATCAGCATCGCAATACAGCGACGTAATGCCGTCAGTATATTGGGTACCTACTTAACACAGGGACCAAATTTTATTAACATGCTCAATTTATTATAGGTATTGAGCACCTTGTATAATGAACTCAGCTTTTCATGTTTGTTTATTATTATAGTCGCAGATATTTTATATTTAAGGTGGTCTTTAATGCTCTAGTTTATTAAAAGTTAATTTTAATAGATTTAGTTAATTTGTGTTGGTAATAAAAGATAACTTTTTACTACTAATATAATTTAAATATTATCCCGTTTTCACGCATTATCGAATTAAAATAATACTGCTTTGATTTTTATTATTTCTATTCAATGATATTATGTTGTATGATTGTTCTTTTCATGAACATATAAAACCGGTATTTATCATTAAAATTGATATAGGGATAGAATCAATGACAGAAAATACCTTTTACAATTTCAACAAAATCGGTTGCCTAGCAACTAAACCATTATATGGATATTTGAAAATATGAATTGTATGGATTAAACAAGTGGGATTTTGCATAATTCTGCATGAATAAGTGCTGTAATTACATACTATTTTAGGTAGAAGACCATGGCGCAAAGTTTGATAACAAATACGCAAGAGCTACCATCAAATGATAACAGTATATCTACAAAGGAATTCTTAAATATTGAAAGGTCGTGTGAAGTTTATAAAGACAGCGATGAGGAGATTAAATTGATACTCACCGAAATCAATAAATTGTCGGGACCTAGTCCCAACAGTATTGTGGTAGGCGAAGACGTAGATGATGTGGAATTAATTCTGAAGAAGGCTGAAGATATTGCTCACGAGACTGAGAATTTACTAAAAAGTAGTCCAGTAGCAGCTGTTGTTAATGATTTAACAACAAACTTTAGCGATTCTCGTAAAATACCACAAATTAAAGTAACTAAAGCAAACGAAATTGAGTGTAACACAAGAATCAGCAATAATTCTCCGGCAAACTTAAAGGTAAGTTACATTTCCAATAACATGTACATGTAACATGTAGAATTAATGCACTAGGAAAAAATGACAGATTATATGTTTATTGGGGTTGTGTAGACAAGTTATGTTGTCGAGTAAACCACAATAGAGATTTGAACAAATAACAGAAAAATAAATGTTATTCAGATTTTACACTTGCTGAACTGTACATTTGAAGCAGTGCTATTTCTCTGGTCCAAAGCAACTTTGGAAATACTCATTTCAGCAATTGTTTGATGCTTGTGAGAAATTTATTCAAAGGTGAGTGTACTTATTCTAAGAAAGCCATTATTAACATATTTGGGAGGGTGCATAGTGCAATCCCACACTTGACTGTACTGGCTGTACCCCCCAGCTGTACTGGCTGTACAGCTTAATATTAATATGGAGGACAGTTTTTAATCCTTCTATATGGGAGAACCCACAGGTAAAGGTTAAGTTTATAAATTCAAAAGACCTTAATATAGTATAATGATATACTATTTATTTGTATAGGATTTATCCATTTATTAACAGAGTAAATAAATAAAACCAGTTCTTATAAAAACTTTATTTCCATCAAATAAATTAAATGTCCATGATAATAACTTAATCTTAAATCAACATACACTCAGTATCAAAATACTTAAATAAGATTATGGCATGTAAGTAAACATATTGTAGGAAGTCTAAACTTCCTGTACTGCACTTGCTAACACTCTCAGTCCTGCCAAAGATTCTTTTGCAACAGGTTCGATGAAAGATGTGGGTAGAATGAAACCATAACGACCAGTGTCGCTCAGCTCAATTGTGTAAGAGTACTTAATGCCTTGTGCTTTAGCCCAGTCATCTGAACCACCCGCTGCTGGGTATAGCAAACCACTTGAGGAGCCCACTTTGTATTGAGAACCACCTGTTTGTTGTATGGCCTGAAATTAATGAAATTGTTAGTGCTTTTCATCATCACCTCCTGATACTATATCAGAAGGCCAGTATCAGCTAGATTTAATTGGCAGATAATTTATCTATCAGATTGTTAACAGATACTTTATCATTCTAAATTAAATAACTTAAAGTACTATAAATAAATTGGTGGTCACTATGATCACTCCTCTACGCCTCAGATAGGAACCTACGACGTGTCTCTCTACACCTCCAACGCGCAGTCACCGCACTAAGTGAGTGGTTTGTGAGGTGGAGGATAGAGGTCAACCTAGAGAAAAGTGCAGCCATGTGCTTACTTTTTCCCAGGGGCGGCACTCGTAGCTCTAGGCCCCGTCTCTCCCCACTGCCGATATTCCTTTTTGGTGAAATTATAGGGTTAGGAAGACCAAATATCTCGGAGTCACACTAGACTCTAGACCATCGACTGACCTTCCGAGAACACATACAAGGTACAATCTGTCTGAAACCGCCTTTATACTCAGTCTCCTCAATCCTCTCATAGGCGGGAGAAGTAAAATGTCGTTTAGAAATAATCCGACATTGTACAAAACCTTTGTACGTCCCATAGTGACCTAGCGTTGTCTTTGCACAAGCAGCCCCCTCCAACATTAAAACTCCAACATTGATTCGTGCGTAAGGCCGTGGCTGTCCTATGGTACTCTTGCAATGTAGATCTCCACAAGGACTTGAAATTTCCTTTCATCGTCAAATACGTGAAAGACTCCGCCCGACGCTACTACGACAGAGTTCCTCACCATCCTAAACCCCTAATAGTTGCTAGCCTAACCTATGTCCCCAATAGGAATGCCCCTCCCCGTTACCGTCGTCGTCGTCCTCGGCACGTCCTAGACGACCCCGACGACCCAATTACTGCTGCTAATGCGGTTCTTACATTACACTCACAAGCTACACATATACACCATCCCGGCCGGCGGAGACGACGACGTTACCCTCGCTATACCGTGAACACACACTGGCCTTCAGCAAACACTTTTACTAGGTAGCGGCACGTGCCTGGACGCTTCTCACCGACTCGCGATCCGGCTCAACGCTCCGGCGTACTCTCTCAAAGCAACGCCCAAAACCGAGATACGTTCCTTCCGCCGGTCTACCAGCGATGGAGCCCATAGGTTCATTGCTGCGCATATTTTTAGCTCCTGGTTGAACGCCTTCTGCGCTCGCCCTAAACCATACATGTCCGGTGACTTTTGAAAGGCCATTAAGGCCACAAAAATTTAGTGATTTTAAAAAAGAAAAGATATCATCTCTATAATAACACCATACTCAATGGCACACACTAGGACACAACGAACACCCAGAACTATACAACCTGCTGTCTTTAAAAAAATGATTGTCGGCCAATTTTCTTAATCCTAAGCATTTATTGCAGTGACTGTCAGTAGAGTCAACAAGTTCATATGTACTCGTACATTGTACTCGTATATATTTCTATCTCTACCTACATATTTAACTCTTTTAATTATCTCTGTACCATTGAGTGGAAAGTATATCCATTATACTGGTATCCACAACCATACATGATCCATATACTATATACCATATACTACCATTTATTATATATATATATATATATATATGTACCATATATATACATATATATACACACTAGAGTGCACGCTGCATTCACACAGCCGCTGGGTGACGTTACCCCTCTCTCACAGAAGACTACCTTGAAATGTGCATTCCCCACTTTATCATAATTTCCCAATGTGCTGTACGTACGTATTTCGGTAGTGAGTGAGATATGCCAGAGCCCATTCCCATCCCATCCTATCTCTCCCCATTTTCCCAACCTTTTCTCCCAATCCACTCCTAAATCCGCAAAGGTTTGTCATTCTGGACTGATGTTGGCATGTATCTCGGATATTTATGCGCTACAGGACTGTATGCTCGTCTGCCGCCTTTTTTTTATATATAAAAATAAACACCTGATACTATTTACACCCTATTCCAGTTTCTCCGTTAAGGAAGAATTGGGAGTCTTGTACAAACACCTATTCTTCCCAATCCTTTCCCTTAATCCGAAGATAGGCGGCGCATTTGTGTCCGTACCCATGTTCATTATTTTTGACTGATGTTGGCATGTATCGCAAATGTCTATAAGTGACAGTATACATTTACCACTATTTTTTAGTAAAAAAATATAATAATATACATACAACGTGTCATTGAAATAACGCAAAAACTGAAAACAGTTTGTTCAGTATTTGATTGTAAACTTTTTACAATAGTTTTTATTCATAAATTATTGTTCATTTCTTGTAGGTATATTTTTTTATTCTATATGCAGTTGCATTACGCGCGTCGGCTGCGCCGCGCCGCCTTTCGCCCAGTCATTACTCTGTACTGAATAATGAGCGGTATGAATGTTTTAGATAGAACAACAAAACAACTTTCCGCTAGAGGGGTTTTATATATTTTTAATTAGTCGACGTGTTTCAGATTTTCCGTTGTTTTTAGTGACACGTTGTTAATGTAAATATTGTATAGATAGATAGATAAATACCTCAGCCATTTTCTTTCCAACAACATCCAAGTCCTTGTAGTCGGGAGGTACAGCATTCTCATAACCCCATGGGTACAGAATGTATTGGCCGTAACTGTGGTATGTCAAATATGCCGTGAAGTTAGCGGCGTTGTTTTTGATAAAATCCTGTGTAGAGAAATATTCAGTATCAGCCTATAATAATAGGTAGTCGGAAAAGTTCACGGCCTTCTTGAACGTATGATATTTGAACGGAAAAGTTATTTGGTGTTTCTGGCATTCCCTGATTACTGGCGCGAAAGTGATAAGGTACCGTTTAACAGCTGACTTTTTTGTAATGACCGCAAATTGATATTACAAGTTAAAAGTTATATCTATTCAAATTGTTTAATAATTTTATAATGGAAGTTAATAAGGAGAAAATAAGATATGTTTTTCAATTTTTTTCCGACAAACGTATGTATGCTTGTAGTGCTCTAAAAGAGATTTGTTGTGTTTACGGAGAAGATACTTTATCTAGAACTACTGCAAGAAAATGGTTCAGTAGATTCAGGTCTGGTAATTTTGATGTAAATGATGACCCTAGCTGTGATCGTCCTTTACAGGAAATGTTATGTTATCATTGAAAAAATTGAAGCAGATCGACACATACTCAGTCATCAAATTGTGGAAGAGCTTAGTATTCACCACTCAACAGTTTTAGATCACCATAGTTTTAGATAAACTGAATTTTGTAAAAAAGCTAGATGTTTCGGTGCCGCACGATTTAAATTACAGAAACTTGGTGAATAGATTTTGCATATCCGAGATGTTGTTAAACGAAATGAAATCGATCCATTTCTGAAAAGATTGGTAACAGCGATGAGAAGTGGATTACCTACGATAACAATGTTTGAAAACTATCTTGGTCTAAGCGAGGTGAGCCATCCCAAATAGTCCCTAAGCCAGGCCTCACTCCGACCAAAGTCATGTTATGTACGATGTCGTCCAGTCACATACGATGGGACTGGAAAGGCATTGTGTACTAGGGAGCTTTTTCCACATCTTCGACTACAGCAGCTTCGGATTATCATTTATTCCGCTCTTCACAAAATTTTCTAAATTTAGTAAAATTACATTCAAGAGAAGCCTGTATAAATCATTTAAATCGGTTTTTCGTTCAGAAACCCCAAAAATTTTATAGCGATGGGATAATGATAATGCCAGAAAAATGGCTAAAGAATTACGAATTACATGGACAATATTCCGTTCAATGAATATTTATGTAATACAAACATAGTCTTTATTATTTTCACTTTAAAAGGGCCGCGAACTATTCTGACTACCTAATATTATCAGCTCTTCCATTGCAATCACTACGCGATTTTGGGCCATTATTTAGCGCGCGGGCCTGATTCATATATTAAGTTGGTGTATGCCTAATGTGACCATTTATTTTTTCCCACAAAAAGCTACACTTACCAGTTTATAGGTAAATAAGAGTATTTAGCTATATTCAAACACATAGTATTTATTTTAATAAAATATCAAGAAATTCCTATAAACATATCAAACAAAAGTTAATAATGTACCTAATCAAACTAGCTAAAGTCGTTTTTTTTATTCGAGTCAGTGATATGACATATAGCACTGTCAAACAGAGTGAAATTTGTACGGAGATGATACTTTATTGACAGTTCTACATGTTATATCCCTGGCTCGAATAAAAAATCCGACTTTAATTATATCTTTTTATGTTTGATATTTTTCGGATTGGAAAATTTGCTTTAAAATATTTGGATGTGATTTTAAATGAGAATGAAATACTTGACAGTATTTTATTTTATTTTTTTTGACATGAAACAGCAGCATAAACACGGAATAATGATTAAGTAAGTACATTCTAAATAATCTCCAAACACATGCCTATTAATGTTTCAACAAAAGATAAGTGAATATTCATAGCAATACGCATTGCTTTGAGAAATACACCCATCGTTTGCTATCTATAGATTTAAGAATAGATATGCAATACCAGCACTCTAGGGCAGGCACATTATAGTCTAATTGTGTGTTTTGAAAATGGAACATTTTTATTACGTAGTACTTAAGTTTCAAATTTGACTTTCTAATGGCCCCGTCGTTATCTGCTTCACCCCCCCCCCCAGAAGTTGCCAACCCGGTTTCTTTGATAAGAACGTATGATTTGTCATCTAGTCTATTCCCATATCGATGGAGATATCACACTGCTGCCATCGAACACTTCAAACAGATACTTATGCTTCAAATTTGGCGTTACCATCTTTTCTTTAAGATAATTACAGCAAGTTGTTTGTTTGAGGACAATCACCTGAAAATGGGATGGCCCCATTCAGAACGGGATGTATGATCACGTTATGTATGCCCCAGATTTTATTTAAACTCTCGGGTAATTCGGTTTTCTGTCTTCATCGCTGTGCTACTGATTATTGAAAAATCTGTACCTAAATAGAAACTCAATGGTGCCAGTCTGTTTATCGAACTCAAGAACTCAGGTTTTGAACTTCGTATCATTCACACTTTACAGTACAACAGTACACTTTACAGTACTTTACAGTTGAAAACAGTTATTTTTTCAAAATAACATTTCACGTGCAGACACGATTTTGTTACGACTATTATATAGATATGGATTTATGATTCGTTTACTTTATGTATAGATATTAGTTGTTTACCTTTCAATCATCGACATACACGCCATGATCAGTGCTTTAAATAATTGAATGAATGCCATTTTATTTCGTGAAATGTGTGCATTCGGTACAGTCAGTGACAAGTTAATGTATACTCATTGGGACCTTAAATGTTAAAGTAATAAGGGCTACAATAGAATGGTAAAATGGTAGAATAGGCTAAAATAGAAGAATAGAATACATTAGCATTTTGCCCACTGTATATATGTTCGCTGTTCAATTGTTTAAAAAGAAAAATCACGCAATCAATCTGAAAACTTGAACAATACGTGAACACTTACGGATAAGGCTTTTGTTTCGGGTTCCGAGAACGCCCTGCCTCCGCGGTATATTTCACTGCACGGGTTCGTCGAAGCGCCTCGTCCTCCCCATCGGTAGCTGTTGGATACATAATAATATGAGTACAATCCATATTTGGCAGTGGCGTGCATTATTTTTTAAACTTGATAAACGATAGTGTCAGTATACGAGTATATATATAAATTGATTTTCATCACTTGAAAAATATAAGGAGTAACTACTAACAACACTAGATCACCCGTGACTTCGCCTACATTACCTACTAACAACACTAGATCACCCGTGACTTCGCCCACATTACCTACTAATGACACTAGATCACCCGTGACTTCGCCCACATTACCTACTAACAACATTAGATCACCCGTGACTTCGCCCACATTACCTACTAACAACACTAGATCACCCGTGACTTCGCCCACATTACCTACTAACAACACTAGATCACCCATGACTTCGCCTACATTACCTACTAACAACAATAGATCACCCGTGACTTCACATTAGCTTAGGTTTATCGTAGATAAGTATTGTTAATGATAACCTCTGTTTATTTACTTATATTAGATAGGTACACGCTCCTGATCCAATTAACAGTTTCATTAACTTTGACTTGATTAATTATTACTTTTTTTAAACCATAATCTATTTTTTTCTAAATAAAATGCTTTTCTTAAGATCATTTTATAATTATTCTAAAGAATTTTTTAACAAAAAGTTAAAACCTTGAGAAATGGATTTAATTCGTTGAGCGCCATGACGGTACACATGTTGTTCGACAGTATACTTTCCATTTGGGCCATATGAAAAATTGCAAAACTGCTAATATCTACCACTGTGTTTTAAGAAATTTATGACAAAAATTGCACTTTGGGTCACTCGACTTCTACAGTATTCATTTATTCTACAAGTAGTGAGCGTTAAAAATAAACGACTCTTGAATAAATCCATTTAAAAATATACTGTAAGTATTACCTAACATGATTACGTAATTAATTTCCCCTGTAAATCCCGGTAATTTAATAGATGTTGGTATAAGTAATGTTTATTGTAAAGCGCTACTTGGGGTTAAAACAAATAGGTATGTAAATAAAATAAATTTTGGTTTGGAGACAAATTATTTATTGGTACCTAAACCTATAGTAGGTAATTGGTACCTATAGTAGATCATCGAGTCAGTAGCACCTGTATCTACATAATTATGTATAATATTTGTTTAAAATTTTTGCGAAAATACAATGCAAAATGCAGATACGAGTAGGTTGCAAATTCGTAATGCCACATAAAACAAATTCGATATCAGCCTACAAACATTTGACTGCAGGGTCATGGACTCGCCCTTGCAATCATGAGGGGGTTTCGGGCCGCAATCCACGCAGGCCACGCACGCACGCATTTCACACGCAGTGTGAATGAAAATCCTAAATCGGTTAAAACCTTCGAGCACGTGGGTTTTTATCTACTACTGTACTACTATAGTGGAATTGCTTGCATCCATTACGGGTCGGAATTCGAATTCGTTTACCTTCCGAATATGATGCGAGAATATAATAAAATAAAATACGTATAAAGTTTGGCAAATGAAAGTTGAGTGTGGTAAGCGCGGCAAATTAAAAAATCATATTGAATTCAAGTATCAACATTATTTTCTCAATTATTTTTACCGATGACCTATTATTTTCTTCTGAATTTGCCACGTTTTACCAGTCTCAACTGTCATTTGCCAAACTCTACCCAATACTTATCGAAGGCATAAAATAAAACAAATTATACAAAATAACTGATATAGGATTTGATACTTCAAAGAACCTTACCCAAAATTTCTGTTAAGGTCTGTACCGGAGCAAGTCCTCGTCGGAATGCCAGGCTTCCTATTCTTGCGCCAGAGACGATCTGCCGCGTGTGTGTACTCGTAACCATCGGGGTTTACCACAGGGAGGAAATACCTGCCGAATAATAGTATAATTTAATGAAGATACAATAATGATCATTAAATGACGATAGGTTCCTCTTTAAGAAGTGGTTACCAGTCAATGTTCTTGATGTCCTCAGACTCGACGTCAAAGTTTTCGGCGAATTGATTGATGAAATAGGTCACTGTCGCTGGGCTGATCCATTCCCTTGCGTGTATACCCCCGTCAATGAACACCGCTTTGTTAGTTGATTTACCGTCTGATATGCGTAAAACCTGTAGGTACATATGTTCAGAATTAAGAAAGAAGCAATAGTGGATGTATTACAGAAGTAATAAAACTTATTGATGTCACACTAATGATCGCATCCATTTTAGAATACTTGTGGTTTCTTACTTTGAGGTCACGACCTTCATATGATTTTCCTATCGTATTCACGCTTATAATGGCGGGATACGTCTTGCTCAGATAGTCAAGGAAACCGTAGATATCTTCCAGTCTGTGGTATTGCTTCCATGTTAGACGGTGACCTGTACGAAAATATTTTATTATACCACACATTATTGTTGCAGTTGCGAAACACTTTTAAATGAATAAAATTCTTGCTGTTAGTTACAGTAATATCCTATCGTCGATACAGTACAAACATGCAACATCAAAAATTCCTTTAAAGTTGTTTAGACACAGAAATACGAAAGGTGAATAGAAAATTAAAACGCCAGCCGAAGTCTGCCGAAAAACAGAATTAGGAGACGTGCAATATTGCAAAGATTCGGTGCCGAATATCGAACAACGAACCCCAATTCGCATTCCGCCAGTATTCCATGGGTATGTTGAGGGAATTGTAGCCCATGTAGGCGCCTACTAAACCTATTCGATGACGAGAAGCCCTGTAACGCCAAAAATTGTAAGCTCTTGCTGCAACAAAATTATATCAAGCCTTGGAATATTGTTACTGGTCAATTAATTTTTAAACATCAAACATATGATTACGAACCTCTTCTATCCTGCAGTTGTATTTCGTTTTCATCTAGAGGAGGATTTTCTTCGTCGATCCTCTTCTGTAAGTCCTCTATTACAACACTGTAAGAAATATTATCCCTTTTAAAAGCGCGCGTGACATTTTTTATGCCTTCGGACTTAACAAGAATGTCGATGGATGAATGATTGCCTCCCCATGTGGAAATAACTGGAAATCAAAAGAAATGTTATTACAGCTATTATTTGTAACTCATGAATATAATAATATTCATACGTTAAATCGAGATATTATAAAACATGCTTACGATTTCTGCGTCGCAATCTGGATAAGACAGTTCGGACGTTAGTTTTTCCCGTAGCGACTTTCCATACTTGAGCTCCAGAATAATTTATTTTCTGGTCTTGGGCTTTCGCTAATCCAAATGATTTAGGAATTATAGCGGCTGTATCCTCTAATTCTTCATCTACCTTCTGTTCTTTTTCATTCTGTATTATATCAGCTTCTTCAGCTGGTTGAAGTACTTCAGCTATTACTGGTTCTGTTGCATTTAATTCATCGGATGGTTGTTTGACGGAGTTGCGTTGAGGCCATTCTGAAACACGTTCCTATTTTGTGTACGTGCATATAGTTAAATATAACTATAATGTATTTTTATAACTATATAGACTCGTATTCATTACAGTTGTAGTTCATTTAGGTGGATGTAGGCTTGTAAATTTAAATTTATTGCCACGATGTTTCAAGTTCTACTCGCCGATATTTATGTCGTGCGTGCATGCCCTATTATGTGTCATCATTGTGCTTACAATTATTTATCATTATAGCTATGTAAAAAAAGTTTATACCATAATGAACCTTTGTATGTTTTATGTCCAATGTTAATTCGTATGTTTGTATGTTAACGTGATTCGCACATTTGTAATTAAAGTTAAAATTTTATTGATGTTATCTGTCCTCATACGATCCTATTGTCTTAGTTCAAGGTAATTTTGACATTGTATGGACACTGATATGTGAGGCTATAAATCTACGTACCTATAACCGCAGTGAAGGCCAGGATAATTGTAATTATAACGAATATATTAGAATTTTAAAATTTTAATATGCCAGTCACTACGTACCAACTAACGAAAGTCAAACGTCTGGTCTAAAATCATCGACGGAATTAGAGTATCGGGCACGGCATTGATAATACAAGTTGTTGATTAAAATGCGCGACTCGTTCCTGCTGTGACATGTTTAATGACTTTCTCTGGCCAGGGCTTGATTTCCATTCGCTACTGGTCTGATCTTTGTCCGACTAACGGTGTACTGTGTTGAACTTTAAGAGTCTCCGCAAGAATCGGTGTTTCATTTAGCTCACGTAGTATCAAGGAGACAGGAATTAGAATCTAAAGCTATGTTCAAAATTTTCCTCTAATTGGGTATTTCTTTGTTTCCGTTGTTTAATTCATAGCAGATAATTTAGTATAGTCTGTATTCGTACAGTAATTTAATTACAATTAGCATGTTATCTGTTAATCTGCCACAGAATCTAATTGTTTTATGCAGTTAGCATCTATTGTAGCCGGAAAACTAGAAGTCTCTAGGTGATAAATTGATAATACTTACACTATTTAATTATTTATACCTAATGAAGAGATTTCTTAAGTATTCTATGATTGCTTTAGTCACTTTTACGTTGTTTCCTTATTCAACTTTAATAACTACTTGATATCTTTCATCGGTTGCCGGTTGGTTGAATCAACTATTTTAATATATTCGAGACAACAATTTCATCTATATTTTGTTAAATAGTATAGTACATAGTTTCCATTGAATAATCGCATAATAAAATTACTGACACTTGGCTTTGATCCTATTTTTTAATAAATCAATTCAGTATATATATGAATATCTGCATAAATTTATAGGAACAAACTCATTTAACGATAGCAATTACAAGTATACTAACTGTACATTTTATTGATAATTACGTATTTACGAAAACTTACTTTTCGGCTTTGTAAAATATAATGGGAGTATGAATTTGAACCGCTGTAGTAGACCTAAACTTATCATTATCAATTAATGTAATGTAGTAGTATTTGCTCACGTCTCAATTTGCGTAATAAAGAAAATTAGATATGAATAATGACATACCGTAGTATCCCATAGGATACTGTATTTTCCGAAATTTGTTTGCTTTTTTCATACCACACATAGACAATGTGTAAGCCTTTTTACACGCAAACTTCAGTCTTGAACAAAAATAAAAAATATAATACCTTGGCCGGGCTTTAGCTTGTTGATGAATGGTGTACCGAGCACAGCAGTTGTTCCCACCAGGAAGAGCACGACCACCTTCGACCACGACTCCATGGTGACTGAGACAACACTCCGCCGCAGGTGATCGGACTGATGCGCCCGCGCACGCAAGCCTCGCCTTTTTAAGCTCCGATTCTACTACGCCATCGCTAATACTTATAATATCTCATATATTACTAACGATTATGAATATTGAAGTGTGATTTTGTTACGATTGATTATGGTGACTTAACAGTTGCAGTCAAGTAGGTGACCACGTGGTTCAGACTATAACATGTATCTATTCATTACTTGCCGCGTCTGTGCATCCGTGTTTTGTGCCTGCGGTATACTTATTCTTATATACTTATCGTAAGTTGTAAAAATGGAGCATTGGGGAAATACACGAAAATTCAAACTGCAATCTTGTAAAAACACAACCTATTGTATTTCAAAGAGTTGTACTTAACTAGTATTTCCGTTTGTTTACTTACTCAATTTGCTGATTATAATTGAGCGTCCTATAAATCCTTTGCCGCCTTCTTGTATCAGGAAAATGCAGCTTTAAAAATAACATGTCTTGCAACTTGCTACTCACCAAATCTGGTGGCACTGGTGACACCGGTGCTACAGGTATTTGTTTAGGAACCAGAATGACAACCTTCGGCCGCGATATAGAGGCGCCATCCGCGGTCATTGCCACTAAATTGCAGTTATCCAATACTGGTGACAAAATCTTTACTGTAAACACGCTTTTAATTGTTTGCTTATCTATTATAGAACGTGAGGAATTTGATTTTTTCTAGCCGTTTGTTATCGTATGATAGGTCAATGGCTCAAAACAATTAATGTAAATGGACTTTTGGTTTCTCAAAATAATTTAAACACTATTAAATTTAAAAAAAATCGTTGGAATATTTATAAATATAAGGATTGGGTATCATTCCAGGCTCATCAAAACTTATCAAAACAAAATGGCAAGGAAAACATAAACGAAATACGACGTAAACAGAAAACTAGGCCATTCTCGGCAGGCATTATCGATTCTAAGAAAAGAGAGACTGCGAAAGTTGGAAGGTTTATTATAAATTCACCGAAAAAAGTGAATTGTAAACATGAATCCTTAATAGAGGAACTAAAAGATACGAATGAAAGAGTTAAAAGTCTTGAACTATTAAATGTGCAATTAACAGACGATAATAAGACTCTACGGAAAAGATTAGATCAGGTAAGTGAGCAAAAGCATGTCGCTGAATTAAAAGTAGCAGAATCCGAGAAATTTATTAATAGACTTGGAAAAGAATATGAAAACAGAAACTCAGAAGTAAAAGCTGCCAAAGAAAATGAAAACAAAATTCTGGCCGAATTGAACAAAGAGCGAAATGATCGAAAAAATTTAACTATACAGCATGAAAAAGATATAATTGTTACTCACGACCTTCACAGACAAGTTAAGGAGATGGAGTTGATATTAAAACGGAAACACCCCGATTCAGTCTCTGCTTTAATTGGTAAGTAAATGAAATAACATTCGAGCAACTATATATTATTGCAATTCTTATAAAATCTGTCTTCGTTATTGTTACAGTTGCCTCGAAATCTTCTACAGTAGAAGACAATAAGAAAAAGTTATTAGAAGAACGAATCGCTCGATTGGAACAGGAGTTAAAAGATAAAGAAAACCACTTTCAGGGTATACTACTGACACTACAAGAAAAATTTGGCGTCATGAAGCAAAAGTATGAAAGTCATATTATAGACGTTGAGCGTCAGTTGATGGAAGACCGAAAAGTAAATACGGAGCTTAAGAATAAAATAAATAAAACTAATATGGTTCATTCATCCGTCCAAACAGTGCCTATATCTAAGAGTACTTTAGGAACTCAAACAATTTTAAAAGCGGAGAGAGCTTCTTCGGCTGTCAGCAGATTGTCACAAAACTCTGCTCTGTTTCTAAACAAGTTAAAAGAAGACAGCTACTTAGTGGCTACAATAAAGGGGCTCCAAGCCGAGTTAACTTTGAAACAGCGTACTATTGCTAAAATCAATCGAGAAACAGAAGAACTGAGAAAGAATTTACGGAATTTGCAAAAAGAAAAGGAAGGTAGGTAACAAACATTAGCGAAGTGGACTGAAGAAAAAAAAACAAATTTAATATTCAAAATGATTGAAAACTGCATTATGATTTCAGTGTTACTTAACCTCAACCCTCCTAAAAGGACCACGAGCAAGCCCAAGTCATCTGAAAATATACTAGTAAGGGTGAATACAGAAATGGAGGCGGAATTAACAGAATTTCGTAAGCAAAGGGAGGAGCTTATGCAAGAGCGGAACGGCTTCCTAGACTCGCTCAAGCGATCTAATGAGGAATTGATAATGCTGAAAAAGAAAAGAATTCAAGACGTAAGTTGTTATTAATTGATTTCGATCAGTCTGTGACACGACTAATAGATTCAATTAAGAGCTCTACGAGTATCTAGCACTTTGAAACTTTTTGCTCATTGACAGATAATTTATTTTATCTCGACTTGTTTATATAATAACTTCCCTATACCTTTCAACGCGAGAGTGAATGAGAATTCATGAGGTCGTGAGTTCAAATCCTCAACCTGTGTCATTTTACTTTGGGTTTCTACTTAAGGTAGGTACGGATAAAAAAATCTGTTTGATCTGGTGGTTGACTGGTAGAAAATGCCATATGCCATTGAGTCCGCCATTTGTACAATGAAATTTAAATAAATAAATGTGCGAATGTCAATTATACCATTTCTTCAGGAGAGGCCCTTATTGGACGCTCATCTCGCGTTAGATATTGTCCGATTTTTTAAAATAACCTTTATCGCTTCGCGCAAAAGTTGATCGATTATTTTCTAAAGAAAATATCGGTAATATTATATAAGATTATCGTGCCAACTTACCCTAGTTGTTGCCTTTTTTTTATATAATTCCGTTAGCAATTAAACTTTCTCAAATTATCTGTAGAAGACAGTTTACTAAGCAAATTACCCGTAAAGACGTTTACACGCATATTGAAAACATTTTTTTATCAATTAAGAACGTTAAATCATCAGCATCACGTCAACATTACTATATATATACTAGTAGTTACTTACTGTACACACAGTGGAGGACTCACATTTGTGTACTTTGATTCTGATTCTTAAAACGAAGAACTGCGTTGTACAAATGCAAATATTTTTCATATTTCGTTTTAAAACATCTCTTGGCTTGACATGTGGTCGCGGGGAGTGGTATAAACGGATCTCTATCAGGGTGGAAATAATAATACATATTAACCGCGGTACAACATAATAATCGAAATCAATTCAGTAATATCATATACCTATGTGGCTGTTTAGAAATTTAAATAGGTGTGAGCTTTGGAATGGGGACTTACCGAAAGTTCTACTGTATTAGTGACGTCACCAACACAGTACTGCGATCCTTTCCTGACTTCTGAGTTTTGTAACTCAGTAGTTAATATATTTTAATTTTGTTTCTCCGTATATAGCATAGACACCGTATATTGCAAAGATTTTTAAGCATATTTTCTCTGTAATACCTACTGTACCAATGTATTTCGGTTACAGCTCCACACTCTCCAAGTAGCCCACGAGAAAGAGTTGATGCAGATGAACATGCAATTATGTCCACTACAAGAGGAGATCAAACTCCTGAACCGGACGGTGGAAATCCTTCAAGAACGCATCAGAGCTTCTGATGATAAACTGGTCAGATACCAAGTCGGCTTGAAAGAAGTAGATATGTATGCGGGAGGTGATAATCGAAACACATCCAAAGCTAAAAGAGACTCACATTGATTTGATATGCTTATTTTGTGTTCTAATAGCCCTTTCACAATAAAATCTTGTAAAAAGTGTTTGTAGAACAAAATGAATTTCGATACGAACGACGCATTTTGTGGTTGATCGAGAGTCAAGAATATTAATTCATATTTGGTCTAAAAATGTTTCTCGAAATATCGTCAATTATTTTTGCCTTTTTAAATTAGCGACGTTAGACCGTCTCGTAAAATATGTCTATATATGAATTTACGGAAAGTATATGATTAAGATCAGATTTAATTTTGTATGAATTTTTGGTATAGAGCTATTTGACGTGGAAAAGTTAAACATAAGAAGAAGAGTCAATACATTAATATCTTGATGTTCTAAAATATGTGCCTAAATTGTACTTGAACTTAAAGCTATGCATAACAGTATTATTCTAAACCTTATTACTAGCACATTAAGGTGTTCGTGAGTTTACCTTACTGTCGTTATTACAATTGAATATGAAATAATAATTTATTGTTATAATAATTAATTAGGAATTGGGGCCACATAAATTAGATAAGAATCTATCTATACAGAATGTAACCGAAACTTTCCTGAAGCCTAAAACCATCAATTTCGTTCATATGGATTCGGTTTCATACTGTATATTAAATGTTAATTTTACGTTTTACAAGTACCCACCAACGTTTTATCGGGTTGATATGCAAAGTGGTTGTTGATATTGAAATGAATAATTGAAGCACAATTAAATTCTAGTCAATAATATTACACTGGAACTGAAGTGGTTTCAAAATAAGTGGAAATTGTCTAGTCAAATATTAACAAGTGTTTTTGTTTAGTGTGTTAAGAAGTGTGATGTCTGCCTTAAGTATCGTGGTGCCTTTTAATTGTAAATTGTACTAAATAAATAAGTCATTTCGTTTGTGTCAATTCGATTTTATTTGGATCAGTATAATGTTATTTATCCTTACCCAAATTACATCGGAAACTTATTCGTGTAGGTTTCACATTTTTATACAAAGATGGTCGTAACAAGCAGACTTTACACCTGGTTGGGATTATATAATCTGTGCCGTAAGTGTTTTTGAATGGATGGATGGACGATGAATTTCCGCGATACATGCCAACATTATTGAATTAGATATGTTGCCGATTTTTGTTTAATACTGTCAAATTATAAGTAAAGGATAATTGGTATATTTTCTCGCGGCTTTCCCGCTTGGAACACGATTACTAAATCTGATGTACTTCTGAATTCCGAAGCACACTACTTCGACAGAACAAAATTACGACGGAACACTACTCTGACAGAATAAATAGTGTTCTGTCGGAGTAGTGTTCCGTCGAAGTAGTGTTAAGTCGAAATAGTGTGCTCCGGAATTCAGAAGTACACTCTACTAAATCGGTTTGTCAGTGTGTCTTAATTAGACTCTAGAAAAATTCGATATACGTTTCTACCATATCAGATATATTAATGCCTAATTCTGCCTAAAATAAATTCTGTTCGGTAATTAATGTCAAATTCATTGGATTATTTAGTAAAAAGTACCCCAAATCTCGCAGAAAAAATCTGACTCCATCCGCTTCAAGATTATATTTTCAAATTAGTTCTCATTTTACCTAGATCAATTAATAACAATAATTGAGATTATATTGACAACAATGATTAACATTGAATATCATCATTTAGTCACTGTACCTACCGAAATGCACACCTACTGGACTACAAAGACAATAAACCTGATTCTACCAGAAATCAATAAATTACGCGTATTTAAGCTCAAACGCATTTCTCTACTTTTCCCTAGGGCGTTTGTTATGCAGT
Source organism: Sesia apiformis (assembly GCA_914767545.1). Classification (NCBI taxonomy): domain Eukaryota; kingdom Metazoa; phylum Arthropoda; class Insecta; order Lepidoptera; family Sesiidae; genus Sesia; species Sesia apiformis. The sequence continues at coordinate 6,227,937 of OU611963.1, forward strand.
TTCTCTGGTTTACAGGTTTATAGTTGATTTATAAAACTTGTTTCTTGTTGCAATAAAACAGATACCTACTAATAGTCGTGTATCGTAAAAAGAACCATAATTTATGTTAATAACTGGCCCTTTTATAGAAAACATCCGTGATACCAAACCAAGATATGTTTTCAAATGTTAATCTTTAAATGTTTTATTTTTAAAACAAATTAGGTTTTAACTGCTAAAAAAATATTTTCTGCAGGTAGTCAATTAGGTCATTAACTTCACGATATCCTGTTAAGGGATTTTATTGCGAATAATTTGATGTGCAGAAAAACCGACTGTTTATACTAAACATTAGCTATCTTTATATTCGTCATTTTGTAATAGTCTACTTCTTTCACAAACCAAAAATCTATACCCAATACACTTTTGAGTGCGTGCATCGAGATACCAGTTAGACCTATTTAAGTCGATCAATGGCGGCCAAATGTCAAACGGTATGCTGTTCGAATTGTCGACGATTCTCTCACAGAGGGGATAAAAATCTGTCATTCGGGAAATATATTGAATCACTGTATAACTAGAAATGTTCTGAAGAGTTATTCAACTTGATTCAAACTTCAGCTTTTACCATTGCATCTCTCGTCATTAGGTAAAGTGCGGCTTACCGACATTTCTTTGACAAAGAGAAGCCGTTTTATGTATTTAAGTATGCCGAGAACATGAAAGATGTGATATGAACTTCCAACTAAACTAAGGTTTATCTACTATAAGTTATGACACGGGGCTTTTGAAGTACCTGCTGTGGATAGTTGTTTGTTGATCATGATTTGCTGACCATTTAATATGTTTTGATGCTCGTTTAAATACAAGTATTTGTTATCTACTTTCCTTAGTTTCGTAATGATTAGGTACCTGTTTTTATCATGACAATAGGTAATTTATTCGCGAGACCTTTTAACTAATTGTTAAACTTGTGTCAAAATCTGACCAGTTTTAGTGTATTTCATCTTGTCTAGCACAATATTCTAAATTTGCGATAAGATTATAAAAAACTAGGTACCGTACCTAAAGTAGGTATAAAGTGCTCTTAAAACGGCCTAGACTAATTAAAATAAATTTACCGCTTTCATCTTTTTTTTTTCATATGTGGCAATTAGCACGGCGTTTTTGTGTTTTTCGGTTTTTATTAGCACATTCTGCCTGTGTCAAGTTACAATTTCAAAGTATAAAACGTATTATGTCCAGTCCCGTAATAAGTCCAGAGTCGCTCAGTAAAGCGATAGTAGGTTTATTGAGAACAGAACAGGACTCCTTGGAAGCACATGAAAAACACAGTCCCACCCCACGCTTTTATTTGATTATCAAGTATCACAAACACCACGCACGAAAAACACTGCAGTTTAATAAACTATTATTATTAAACCACAAAACGCCTAATACACAATTTTTACAATAGGTAACTAGGGATATTCACTAAACATCGATGTATTGAATCCATTCGATGTTTACCGTTCGATACATCGGATTGATACGATGTTTTGACAAATGTTTTTCTATTCGATGTATCGATGGTTTTATTAAAAACATCGAATCAATGGAAAAGCTAACTAACGAATAATATATTTCTAGTTCACATAACTTAGTAGGTATTGATTTAATAATTTCAATTTTTAACAATTGTTACCATGAGAAAAAGTCATCTGATTTTTCTTGCGGTTGGCTGCATTGGTTAAATGAATGGATATTGGATAATTTTGTTTACTCACTCACTCGCTCCTCCCCCGCTCTTGCAGGCTGCAGTTTGCTGGTGTTTGTTGTTTGTGAATCGAAATTTACTCTAACTAATCTAAACAAGTAATTAAGTGATACGTGATAAGTGCATTTTAATATAAACTGGCTTGACGTATCATTTAATTCCATGCTCGTAGTTGAAAAGGTATGTAATAATGTTATTATGCTTAAGAATATATTTAACCTAACCTCAACTTGTGTGTGACAAACAATCTAAGTTTTTTAACATTTTGGCCCAATATTCATACTAATACACGCACTATTGCACGAATAATTCCTCTAATAAGTTATTTTGAACAAATTAAGTCACGTTTATTTTACTTTTTTTTACTTAGAATGTCGTGAATTCCGTCAATAGTGATGTGATTCTACAGAGTGGTAAATTAATCGATAAATATATACCTCCATTACTTTGTTTTCTTTTTTCAGTTGATTAAATGATGGCGCCTCCAAAGAAGAGTAACGTGTGGCAGTTTTTCACTAAAATTGAAGGAAATGGAAACCTTGCAAAATGCAAGCTTTGTCAAAAATCTATTAAATCGAGTGGCAATACGTCAAACTTGATTGGGCACGTAAAACATATCCACAAAGCTGCGTTTTTAGAAGTAAATAAAAAAAACTTGCAAGCGACGAATAATGTAAGTTCATCCGATGTCGACAGCGAAACAATTAAAATAGTCTCCAAACCTGCTGTCTCCAACCCTGAGTTACTGCCATCAACCAGTACAGCTGATACGATAGAATCGAAAAATAAAGCTTCAACATGCTTATCAACAGAAGATATCCATATCAACGATCCTCTCCCTCCATCTTTAAAGCGTCAAAAGTCGATTGTAGAGAGTTTCGAACATATAAATTCATTTTCGGAAAGTGGCGATAAATTTTTGAAAATAAATAATGCTTTGATTTATATGCTTTGTAAGGATAATCAACCATTTATGATTGTTGAAAATGAGGGTTTTCGTAATCTGATGAAAGTGATTGCGCCGCATTACAAGCTTCCCAGTAAAACGACAATAACTCGCTGGGTTGATGATAAATATGATGTATTATCAGCTGTTTTCAAAAATAAAATAAAAAATGTAGAAAACCTCACCCTTACGACAGATATGTGGACAGAAACAATGAGCATGAGAAGTTTTCTTGGGATTACAGCACACTTCGGTATAGGTATTGATTTTTTTTCAATAACTCTTGGAGTATATCAGTCATTTGAGCGTAATACTTCAGAGAACATTGCTGAAATGCTTCTTAATACTTGTGTCGAATGGAATATTAACACCGATAGAGTTTCGGCTGTAGTTACTGACAATGCAGCATCTATGATTAAGGCCGTCGATTTGGCTTTTGGTAAGAAACACATTCCGTGTTTTGCGCACACTTTAAATTTAGTTGTTCAGAACGCTTTACAACAGTGTCCAGAGTTGCGAAGTCTATTAACAAAGGTTAAAGAAATTGTTACATGGTTTAAACAAAGTAACATTGCAAGCAATGACTTAAGAAAAGCCACCGATAAAGAAACAAAATTGATTCAAGAAGTTGCAACAAGGTGGAACAGCACTTATTATATGCTTGAGAGGTTTTTAGAATTACACATTGTCGTAAACGATATAATTATCCGCCATAAAAATGCACCAGCAATGGTCAATGCGTCAGAATTGTCAATTCTCTCTTCAGTATTACAAGTCTTACGACCGCTCGAAGCTGCTACGAGAGAAGTATCCGGCGACATGTACTGCACTAGCAGCAAGGTAATTCCTTTAATCCATTGCTTAGTTTTAAAAATTCAAGCTCTCAGATTGGTAGATTCACTCGCCAATGAGTTGAAATCGATTGTGCTTAAAGAAATAGAAAAAAGAATGGGTGCTATAGAGCGAGTTACTCCACTTGCCATAGCCACTGTACTGGATCCACGGTTCAAAAAAATGCATTTCAGGGACGCACTAGCTTGCTCTACAGCAGTCTCAAAAATCAAGGACTTCATGAAAAATAATACACAAACGTTGGAAATGTCGGAATCTGATTCAGATCAATCGGAAAAATTAGAAGAGAGTTTTTCTTTATGGGAAGACCATCATAAATTAGTAAACAAGAGCTGGAAAGCAACGCAATCTGAAGATGCGATTTCTGATGAGTTATCCATTTATTTGAGAAGTCCTGTAGGACGACTGAATGAAAATCCTTTGGAAATCTGGAACGATCTCAAAATTCAGTTTCCTAAACTATATAAAATTGCTTTCAAATACTTGACTATTGTTGGGACTTCGGTCCCATCCGAACGGTTATTTTCAAAGGCTGGCCAAATAGTAAATCAGCAAAGGAATAGACTGAAGGGTAAACGTTTGAGTAAACTTTTATTTCTACAAAGTTTGCCTAAACAGCATTGGTTTTAAAGCAGATCACAAAAATAAAAGTATTGATTTAGACTTTAGTATTTTTTGTCTCATTTTGTAATATGTGATGTCGCAATAAAATATTTCTAATGTTTTTTGTTTTACTTACAATGTCTCCCTTACAATAACTACTAAACCCGAAAAAAAAACATAAAAGTATTCGATGTTGAAAAAACATCGATGTTTTCAAGCGATGTATCGAAAAACATCGATGCAGGGTTACGATGTTATACATCGATTAAAAACATCGATATATTTTTTAAATGAACACCCCTATAGGTAACCAAAAAAAAGTTTCTTCAGTTCTCAAGTTCCCGCCAAAAAGTAAAACCGTTTTTATTGTTGATTTTTTTTAACTCCCGCCAAATGCCACTACCTTTTTATTAACGTTTATCGGTCTGGGATATAGTTTTTTTATGTCATCATGCCCATATTTTACTTTTGTGGCGTATAATTTCTCCACCTCAAGGATTTAATGTAAGGCTTTGTCCTGCTAGCAGCGCGGCTCGTCGTGGTTAAGTTGTCCTACATGGGAGATGTCACGCGGTCACCCACCTCATCGTCAATAGCTATTTCAAATTTTGACATGGCAAAACAAAATTTGACGGTTATTATTAAGTATAAAAATTCATTTAAAATAATTATATTTAAAAAGACTTCGCAGTTAAATAAAATTATGCTCGACGTGCGACGCATTGAAAACAAAACAAGACGCGCGTGACGCGCCGCAACGCTAGACGCTCACATAAAGTTACGATTTGCGCGGCAGTCGCTCAAGCCATTGCTAGCCATTTTTGTCACCATTTTTGACAAAGCGCGGGATTTTAGCGCGGTAGATTACCTTTCAATGAGCAGTGTTCGTGAGTTATTGAGTTGCCCATTGGCGTCAGTTGCCGCGCGAGCGAATCCAAACAACGACACTTACGTCACAACGTTCGAGTTCGAGCGCGGTAAAATCTGAATTTATCTCCCGCAGCAACACGGTACAACCGATCACGCGCCCCTGCTGCGCGCGGCAATATTAGACGATTTGCCATGCGTAATCGATCACAGCAAACACATTTGCGTGCACCGAATGTTTGATTGTGCTAGCAGTGTGTAATCTTTGTTAAAGAGAAAAAGCAAATAAAGACTCAATAATTCTATTTAGAAATGTTCGTCAACGTGTTGCCGCCATGACAGGTAAGCAAAATAGTGTTGCCTGTTATGTATATATTCCTCATTATTTTTTAAATAGAATGCCGAAGGACCGCGACTTGTTCGCGTAATACTTATTATAAAACTATCCTGTGCTATTCTTGGTTATATTTCCCGTAAACATACACAGTCAGAAATTTAAAACGTCCTAATAAATTTAATGAGCTCTTTTTTAAATTTTAGACATACCTATGTGAAAAAACTGTTAGCACCATAACTAGAGAAGGTGAAGTTGCTGCTTCTACATCACAGAAAATAAGTACTAGGAAAAAGCGTAAACAAGAAATTAACTGAGGAAGCCTTTAATTTATCACTGCAGAGGACTGGCGGAAGTAATGTGAACATGTACGTCACATTGAAGACAAGTTTCACGAAACTGATGGACATATGGACGACGAAATGGATAAATTTATTATAGAATTAAATGATAGTCTGATACAGAATCTGACAGCAGTTTTTATTATTCATGTTCGACTGACAATGATTTTTCATCATTTATTACTTCTGAATCACTCATATTTTAAAATATAAATAAATTGATTTTATTTTTTTAAAGCTTCTTTAGTCAACATCCACAGTAATTAATTTTCTCAATCTGTATTGTAATTAATGTCAACTGACGGATTCTAAACCAATACACTGAATGATTCCGTTTCAAGGATCATATCTCAGTCATATCAGTATAAAACTAATCTGATCTTCCTTTTCTCATCCTACCTTATCTTCATCATCATAATATATCTTTTTATATTCTAAAAAAATATAACTGTGAGGAACCACAAAGACGTTTAAGTGCCTTACCATTTGCTGATAGATTATCTGGCAGACAGTTCACAGAAATGTCTTTGAACTGTCTTCCAAATATTCTATCAACAAATAGTGAGAAAAATCCTAACCGTTGTAACTATTGTTAGTAATAAAATATATTAAAGCCCACAGTTAAAATATTTTGTGGGGAATACTACAAACTAAATATGGCAACCCAGTGTTCAAACTTGCAACTGTTTAGCTAGAGTAACTGTGAACGACGAACGTACAATAAATTAAGCTGTGTCGACATCAAAGAGTTCACGGATGTTTATCGTGAACGACTGTGAACAATTGTGATGTCTCATTTACACGTTCGGCCAAGCGTCTCGGCAATACGTTCCCCGATATAAATTTGCTTTCACGAACGCCTGTTCACACGTTCGCCGAGATCACAGTTGGTACTTTGTCGCCGAACATGGCTATTACTATTATTTATATAACGTCAGAAAAAAGACGTAGAAGAAGAAGATGGTGGATGGTAGCCTTTACCCGAAATAGAACCCTCGACAGCGATTGAACAGTGACGAGCATGTAAACAGACGTTCATGTTTCGTCCGAGTTCTCGACAGGAATGCTGAACCGAGGCGAACGTCCGTTAATCCGTTTGTTAGTGCTCGGTCTCTATTTCGTTTCGGCGAACATCTAAACTAGCCAAGAGTAGAGGTGTTCTCAAGGCACACAGCTTCACGGCAGGATTCCTGGATGTGAATAGGTTGTGAGTGTAGAGCCGACATGAAAATTGAAGAATCTTATTTTAACCTGGCAACCCAACACAGTGCTACGTGATAAAATGGCGTCTATTGAATACCGTTTTCATTCCCTATAAATTAATTATTTTAGTGTAATTTCAAGTGATAGCGAGACAAATATTTGTTAAAAATCAAATTAAAACATTATAATACGTATTTAAAAACTGTAAGTATGTGTGCTACATAGCCGCGGTTTATGCGTCGTCATTTCAGGTGTCCACTCAAAAATGTAAATGATTTCTCAAGTGTGGAACTAAGCCGTGGTTATTTGGTTGCAGTTGAAAGGGCCTCTAACGTGTTAGTGAGAGTGCAATGTCCGAGGAGGCAGAGTGGCACGGTGAGACGGCGTCTCCAAGTGGTAGCGCGATCCTGACACGAGTGTTATTGACCCCACAGCAACTGGAAACCGCCACCGCGGAGTCACTTCTCGCCGCGTGGAGAAACCAGGATTCATACATTGATCACCTCGAAACGTTGAACAAACAGTTGGAAGGTATTTACGTCAAAGTTACGGCTTGGTAGTGGCCGGTGGTCTCAGTCGGACCGGCGAGTTGTTTTTGTGCAATTCTTTTGTCATTCTCTATATCGACAATGCTTTAACTAAGACTAGTGATACTGTTATATTACATGTTACTGTGTTGAAATGTTACTTATAAAGATTTGTGGTACGGGTGTATTTAGGTGTTGTAATTTTAACGGAAGAAGATAATGAGAAGGTATTGGTGTTTTGCTGTGTAAGAGCGGTGCCAGTGGAGTGTTCAGTGGAAGTGCGTGCTGGGGTCATGTTGAAGGTGTATCCACACCCAGTGATCTCTTCAGAAACATCCAGAGATGTGTCAGTGTGTAGTGTTGTTCATTTCTTCTCAACAACTCAACAATTGCAGAGGATAATCCCAAGTCTTCCGCATTATGTTCACATGAAAAAGTAAATATGGTTTTCATTACTTGTTTTGCTGTATTTATAAGATTTTGTTTGTGCTTCGTTATCTTGATTACATTATATGAATGACCTTTTATCACTACTAAATTTATATTGTTGTGTAATTATGTTTTGTAATTGTTGTGACATTACTGACAGTGTTATGAGCAAATTGTAATTTTAAAAGTATTGAGCTGTATTAGGAAATACATTATAAAGAAAAGTATAATTTAAAATTTTACGTGAGGAACAATTTTTTTCAGTGATTGCATTACGAGTTAATAATTTAGATGGTTCATTCTTTTTTTTTCTTTAATGTTGCCTAATAAGCTCAATGTGATGACTAGAAATTTCATAGCTCTTTCTTTAGTCTATGTGTTGCAAATTTTCAAAGATAAATACACAAATTCCATAGAAATATTGACCCACTAGGGTAGTAACTCGACAGGTTATAAATTGAAACAATATCACCTAACAATTAAATTAAACAATTATAATTAAAACAAAAATGTCACTCTATGAATGCTAATAAACCTAATGAATAGTTATTAGATTAATTTTTTTATAATTGTTGGACAAAACTTGAAAATTGTTTTTAATATTAGACATACATTTTGAACTAGTTAAACTTAGTGATTATTCAAGATCTTGTAGTTAAAATTGTAATAGCACCACTGCTGATGACTGAGCTATTCTCATTTCACATAAACATTTCGGAAATTTGATAAAAATGTCTGGATTCAAGGATTCTTATAAAATTATAAAAGCATTTAACTTTATGAAGCAACTGAACGTTTCTAACCTAGCTATAAAGTTAACATACAATTTAATGATTTGTAGATGATTTAATGATTTGGCCCTGTATCTGCTCAATGATCTTATGCACCAACACCCATATGTGGACTTATTTGACTACACCTTGTAAGCATTTCGCAGGGCGGTGTTTATTACTCTGTGTTCTTACTTATTGCATTAAAGTAGTTTTTACTGTACTCTGTTAGCATAAGTAAAAGTTGTAAGTTGTTGTGAAAGTTGAAGGCGCATTGGTGGGAACACTGTTAAGCTAACTCAGGTAAATAGATAAATAAAATATATTAATAAAATAAATAAATTTGTACAATATTTCAATGAATGACAATATTTGGACATGTTGATAAAAGGGCTCCCCTGTTTATATATGACCCTTACCTGTGCTTTCACTCATTTATGTAACTGGAATTTTCTATTCAATGATTTGACCAGTCAAGTGCACAAGTTGCCTAATGAGAAAAAATGAAGGTCAAAGGTCATATAGCTTGATAGGACAGTTTCCATCCGTGCCTAGTTGTTTTAGAGGAAGGATATATAACCACAGATAATAATGTCAAAATTTATTTAGCTATTTTTTGCCTAACACATTAATGTGATGTGCATCTCATTTAAGTATAAGCATATAAGCAGTGCTTGTATTATTGTTATAGCCTATTGTGGCAGAATTTCCATCACTGGAAATTCTCTTTTTCCTTCATAATATCTTGCAGCTGCATTATTCTCTATTTCTTATTTTACTGATTTGCCAGAATATATCTGTCAAATGCCTCCAATCTCTTCCACCTTTCCTTTTTCTACACCAATATAATTCTTTAATTAAAATAGTGAAGTTAACCGACCTGCATTCAAGTCTTATATGAAAGCATATATTGAAATAAACTAAAATTAATGAAACAAGTAAGTTTGCATATTTACTGCATACATTAAACTGGTTTGTCTGTTTTGTTTTGTGAATTACTCTACTATTTTTACCAATTCAGTACCTGACTCGAAGCAAACTCACTCAAAGCAGCTTTCCATTCCACTACGATATGGGGTTCTTTAAAAAAGCTGTAAATAGGATTTTGCAAGTTTGGTGGTGTACCCGCATACTTCCTGGTGTTGTATGTGTCCATGGGCGGCGGTAACACTTACCATCACGTGAGACCGCTTCCTCGTCCACCTACTTCTCTATAAAAATAAAGTCAGAACCAGATTTATTAATTTTGGTCCCGACTGCTTTGATTCTGATACTAAGTTGTGAAAATAGTAGAGTAATTCACAAAACTAAACCAGTTAGTGTATGCAGTAAATATGCAAAATTGTTTCATTAATTTTAGTTTATTTCAATATATCTTTTCATGTAGGAATGGAGGCAGAGGACTTTTTTTATCTTTAAATAATTTATACTTATTTTTAGCTTTTTAGTTATCTCAAACAATCCTGTTTTTGCTGATTGATGAAGATACAACTTCTTCACAACCCTGTTATATTTGACCATAATGTTGAAACAAGCCTTTTTTCCTGTACAATACATAGGCTTCATGCAATGCTCTGTGCCACACACGACCCTGTACTTTTCTCATCCAGTTAAAGTAACCAGCTTTTTTGGTATCCACTGCTGGACATGTGTCTAATCATGGACATCGTCTTGTGCATGTAAGATGTATAGCTTTAAAACGTCACGCAGGCCAAGCGGGTTGAGAGTTATCAGTTAAATTTTGTATGGTGGCCATCTTAAAATTTTATACTAAGATTTATTTTTCGTCAATTGCTGAACGTTTTCTATATCAATTGTTCAAGTAAACACGGCCAAGTATTACCGTTGAAGAGAGCTTTTGAAATTTTGTACAGGGTTTGATGGTCTTCGAAATGTTAAATTATTATAGTATTCACGGCAGTCTATACATGTCCTTCTACATAGGTCACACTGAAAATATCTGGAAGGGGCCACTTAAATACACAATATTTAAAAAGTAATTACAATATTTGAAAATAGAACTCTTTGGCTGTAGAATGAAGTTTGTTTCATCTAACAGTTATTTGTTTTGTCATTATAGCGTCATTTTAAAAATTGCGTGTCTCCATTACGATGGATCGTGATAATTTTCGCTGTATGATTTTCTACAATTTTAAGTGTAATTTGACAGCTCAGCAGAGACTCGCTCGTCTTCAAACTCCTTTTGGCAATGAACCTCCAAGCAAGACGACAATTTATATCTGTTTTGTAGAATTGAAGCGCGGTTCTGTCGCCCGTCTACCGCTGTCAACATTTGGCTGTGCGAAAGCTGTGTTCGCGGTGGATACCACACAATTTGACTGAGGCCCAAAAAAACGGAACGCGTCACTTGCCGCGAAGCAGATAGATGATTGATTCTTTTTTTTTTTAGAAAAACTGCACACGTGGCTACTGTTGCTTTGGAGAATCGTCGTACCATGAATGCTGATTCGTACACGACTATTTGCTTGCCGGAAGTTATTGACGAAATCGTAATCGTAAACGCCGCATAATCTTGCACCATGACAACGTCAGCTCTCACACGGCCAAACAGACAGACGACTTTTTGAAGGCGAAAAACGTAGAACTCACGGTCCATCCTCCACACAGTCCCGACTTGGCACCTTGTGACTTTTTCTTGTTTCCAAAAATTAAGAACCAATTAGGCGGTCAATGATTTTCATCGTCAGAAGAGCCTGTCGAAGAGTATGAAAAACATGTTTCCGAGGTCACCAGGCAGAAGTGGAATAAATATTATGGAAATTGGTTTATTCGTATGAAAAAGTGAATTGACGTTCACGGAGACTATTTTGAGAAACAATATATTCATTTTTGGTCATTCGTTGTATTTTTTCTTATTCATTCCGGAATCTTTCCGTGTGGCTTTCGTATATACATTTTTTAATACCAACTGATTAAAATAGTCTTTTTTCCAGTGTAATTATGTAAGTTATGCTCAATTTCGCGGCAGAAGTCGGTCTAATTACTAGTATTATATATATATATATATATGCATATATATATATATATGCCGAATTTCATTTTCCAGACCTTTAGTTTGATACCCCACTCAATGAGTTTCATAAACTTTAATTTTTTCGAATCAAAGAGTATATCACCCAAAATCCGCCATTTTGAATTTTGATGGAATGAAATACTCCAGTAGTATTCGCGATATCAAGACGAATCTAACGACACCTTATTCATTGAAATTGGTCACTCCGTTTAAGTCCTGCGAGGGAATAAAGACTGACATACATAACATTGGAAAACATACCCCTCCTCGCGTTCCGCAATCAGGTAAAAGGCAGTGCTTATTTTGAAGTAATTATGTATTATTTTTCTTATTGAAGATGGCCTTAAATCAAAATTAATTTAATAACTAATGTTAGGTTTGGCATCCAAACGGAAATGCGTTGTAAAAGATATGAAGAACTTAAATAATGGAAAAATACTAATCAACCCTTAGTTTTGTACAATAAGTTATATACATTTTTTTTTATAAATATATTTCATAAATCATTTTCTTACATTTAATGAGTTGTAAGAACTTTACTATGAACCATATCACACAATATCCATACTAAGCTTCAATGGAACTTCTAAATAATTGTCAACTGGAGTAATGAAATACTCAAATTGGATTATGTTCTGCAATAACTACATATACATAAAACTCATGTTACATACTATACCATCAGTCTGTCTCACCACTGCTGAATATGGGCCCTCTCCCAATGCTCGCCACCACACAAGATCTTCCACTCTTTTCATCTACCCGTCACTGGGAAAACTTACAAATTTTCTATTTATAATTTTATTTACTGAAATGATGTTTTATTATTGTATTGTTTGATGAATCTAAATGTTTTTTGCTCATTAAAATAAATCCTAAGCACTAGAAGAAGATAAAGCCAAGAACTCTAGTACTTATTTTAGTACTTAAAAGAACTCTAATTACATTTTCAGTTCCTTTAAGACATTTATAATGAACTTTTCATAGTTTATTTCTCTATATCATGTTATAATATCTCAAAGTACCTTGCGCAATTGCATATGGGCCATGTTCTGTATATTTATAAATTGTAATATCAATTTGTATTATCTGCTGGTACTTACTACTAATGACAGCATTTATATTTTATATCAGGATAGGATAGGTTCAAACATAATTTTATACTTTCTCCTTTTATTTTATTTTCCAAATACTATTTATTCTATGCTGAAATACAAGACGTTCAACAGCAATTTTTCTATATCTGTTAAGCTAAATTTCGCCATAATTTGATTGACTAAGCATTTATACTTTTGAACATTTTCACAACAAACAAAAAATCACAACAAAATATGATTTCATCCATATTTTGTAACACAGTGTTAAAATATTCAGCTTTTTGGATTTTAGTGCTAAGATTTATACTTTTAGGATGAGAAAGAGTAATAATAATATACAATTACTCCTAACTAATATATAATTTAATATAATAAAATATTAATTACAAAAAAAAATCATACATATTACTGAAGGCAAAATAAGGTACACACAAAGTATCAATCAGTGCTGTTTTTAAATACGAAGTATTGCTATTGCATTGAATCATATTTTAGAAGAGAATTTGAATAACATGATTTGTGTTTGTAACTGTACAAATATTGATTCCTATGTTAGAACATTTGTACTTTGTTTTTAGTTAAGGTATTGTCGATTATTGTAAAAGGTGTTGTCGATTATTGTAATTTCTAGATTATAAAACTGGCCTCTGGATACTAAAGTATAATTATAAAATTTTTATTAAATATATAATTAAAATATAAAATTAGTGACCAAACATTTTTTTGCTGGAATAAAGTAATGAAATAAAAATATTGTTATAAATATACATTATTGTGTCAAAGAAAAGACTACAATATAAACCACTGTATCAAAGAACAAACTTTTTAATATTTGTTAGTGTTTCTGACTGTATTTTATTGACATACAAATAAATATGTGCAGGTAGCCTGGAAAAGGAAAAAGAGGTAGAAGATAGAATCAGACAACAATATGCCGAGTCACAGCATAGGGAAAAAGTACTTGTTAGGAGGCTTGCGGCCAAGGAACAAGAGATACAGGATTATGTAGTAAGTTTCTACCAGTTATAATTATATAATCAGTCTCTATTATGTAAAAAATATTGTCTATCAGAGAAATGCAAGAGACATTGGCGATGATAAGTAATTTTCCATCAAGGTTTCCATTTTTGTCTCCATACTTTAAAAATGCTCTTGAAAAAATATTTGTAGTTGAAATTGTAAATCACACTGATCAGTAATTTATATTTTTATAATTTATAATATAGTAGAATATTTTAGATATTCTACTCACAAATAAATAGGTAAATTGGAAATTCAAGGAATCGCGAAATAACTACCTTGTACTGTATTTTTTGTTGAATTCAAGATGTCTGTAGTCTTTAAAGTTATTCCATTTTTCAAATTTCAGAGTCAAATATCAGAATTAAAATCATCAAACGCGAGTCTCAGTGGGCGTCCCACGTTATTAGATCCTGCGGTCAATGTACTCATTTTAAGATTAAAACAAGAATTAACATCTACTAAGGCAAAGTTAGAGGAAACACAGAACGAACTTTCGGCGTGGAAGTTCACACCTGACTCAAATACAGGGAAGAAACTTATGGCTAAGTGCAGACTACTGCATCAAGAAAACGAGGACTTAGGGCGGATGACGTCAAGCGGCAGAATAGCGAAATTAGAAGGTGATTTAGCTTTGCAGAAGAAACTAAGTGAAGAAGTGAAAAAGTCACAGTCAGGTAAGATAATAGTATCTTACCATTATACATACTCCCTAATTCCTATCCAATTCTGTTGTGTACCAAGTACGATAGGATGAGGAAGGTCTCTCATTCAATTATATTTCAATTCCACCTCATCTGAATAAAGGAATACTACTTTCCATCATATTCCATCCCTCTTTGGGAGGTAGAATGGCGAGTGTAGTAGGATGAGAAAAACTTTCTTTCCGTTATATCCCCTATCGTCCATACTTTCCAATCCAATATGTACTTTCCCTTTTCCAAATTTACTTCCAAGTCTCCAAAGGTAGGCAATGCATCTGGGGATATGCTAACGTCAATCATTCTTGACTGATGGTGGCATGTATCACGAATGTACATAGGCGACACTATCGAGTTAACTACCACTGTCTATTTGTCTTGTGAAAGAAACAAAGGAAAAAAAAATATTTTAATAAAATCCTGATTTTTAAAAAAAAAAAAAGAAAATTACAGATATGGTCACATGATTTATTTCATGCTATTTTTCACGGGTTAGGGCAAAGAAATAAGCAGGGCAGATGCGAACCCTTAGCTGTAAAAAATTTAATCTGTAAAAATTTATTTAAACAGGATAAAAAAAAACTATTATTAGTACAGAGTAAATCTATTTTACTTCAATATTTTTTAGTTTGCATGTTTAATATAAAAAAAAGTTATTAAACAAATGTTCATCCCTTTGAAGTCACGAGTTTGAAATGTTTTTTTTTTTAAATTAATCCTTTATAAACGCTTTTATAGAAATATCTCCTTTATAGAAATATCTCCAGAGATTAAAATGAAATCAAATGATAATGCAGTACTTTACTTTTGCAGAGTTGGATGAATTTGTTCAAGAGTTGGACGAGGACGTGGAAGGCATGCAGAGCACGGTGCTATTCCTTCAGCAAGAACTCCGAGCGGCTCAGGCTGTTGTGAATGGCAATCGGCCTTCCCCACCAACGGACAAACGGACTTACTCAGGCAGTGAGTGTAGTGATGCACCTGTTGGAAAGAGGAGAAGAGCCTCCGTACTCTCCCTGGACTATAATGAGGATGAGGAGCCCCTCACGGTGACCAACGGAGATGCAGACTAGCCTTGGACCTGTGTTCTCGTACCGAACACGACTAAAGCTGACTTAGTGAAACTCGTGAATCAATTTATCTATGTATTCCATATACGGCCCATATTTCGTTAACTCGAAATTATTTTCATGTGAGTGATTGTTGGCATAATTGTGAAAAACGCTGGTACTGTGTCGATCACTCATTAGAAATGTGAATGCTTTTGTATTAGGACACATTGAAGTGTATTCTACTAAATGTACTTTATTAGAAGACAAATGTTATAGACGTGTCATTCCCATTGACAATTAATTGGTGATGTGTCAAATGTGAAAATTAAAGTAAAACATTATGGTAAAACTATAATTTGCGTTTTATGCACAACAGTGGACCATGTGAACAAATGTAATGGTGAATCATTTTTGACATTGTTTTGTACTGATTTTAAGAGGAACACTTACAATTTTATAATTTATTTATTTATAGTAAGTGCATTGAAATGATGTGATAAAATTAAATTCAATACGTGAGCAATAACATTTATTTTGCAGATACATAATGGCATTTATTTTGCTTATGTGCCAGTTGTAAGGTGATAGAGTGAACCTTTAACACATTTGTAGCAATAACGATGAACACCAAGCCTAACGTATTGTCATGTTTATATTTATATGAGTTTCTATATAAATAACGTTATAATTTTTAACAATGAATGTATATAAAGATATGTTAATAAACATATTACTGGCATCATTTGAGTATTTTATTTGAAATTGGTAATATTCCGGAAATATATTTTTACTTTAAATACGAAATCTTTTCCCGCCACATGTCCGAAGTCGTCTACGGGAGCTATTCTATCCTATATTCCTCATTTCCCAACCTTTTCTCCATTTCTAAAATCCATAAATTAAATCCATTTCTAAATCTTCAAAGGTGGTAGGCAGGGCATCCGAAGGCGTGCCGATGTTTATCATTCTGGTCTTATGTTGCCTGACGATGTTCATGGGCGACAGTATTCACTTACCACCAGGTGGACGGTTTGCCGCCTTTCTATAAAAAAGAATATGCCTCATCGGTGATACTTTATAGTAAAATAAGTACCTACAAGTTTTTGTGTTCCATTAAAATAGCCAAGGCCCATTTCGAAAATTTATACTATCTCTAAAATATTGGGAAGATAGACAAAGATTCAACAAAATTAGATTGTCAAAAAACGATTTTTGCACGTTTTCAAACTGCCCAAGTAGGTGTAACATAACATCATTGTAATAAGATCATAGTACTGCATCAATATCAACTAAACGTCTCATTACAGGACACGGGACTCCGTTAGTAAATTACTAGGGGATTCGGTCCATAATCCACTACACAGGTCCAGTATGAATTTGATTGATATGTTAAAGACTTTTTAAAATCTATACCATGCCAGTTTCCTCGCGATGTTTTCCTTTGCCGGCGAACTATTGTAGATAATTTTATTTCGGCGAACTATTGTAGTTCTACCTTAAATTAAGTAGACAAAGTGGATCCGATCCGAGGATTCTCGATTGGGAGTCGAGAATAGATACCTCTAGGCTATCACCGTTCTAAATACTATATACAGTACCTACTGCCCATTGAATTTAGGTTTTAACTAGTAAAAACGTACTACCTACTCGGATATTTTTCCATTAAAATGTATTATGAAATTATAGATATTTTAGCTGTAGGTACTGTTATAGTTAAAAAGTATAATCATGTTTTTTACTTTTCTAGCGACAGAATAAATTCATTTACGATCTAAGAATGTGTAAATAATAATCATCACACTGGTGTGACTTCGGGACGCCTTTTGTGACTCGTCCTCTTTTTCACGTCACCACTAAAAGTGGAGTATAATATAATACACAAATACGAAAAGTACAAAAAATAGCCTACATAAATAGAAATTATTGGCTGATTAGGAAAAATAAAAGTGTTAAGGTTTTAAGTTTCATCTAATTTTATATCTTATCATTTATTTATTATGATAACACAAACTTAAATATAATTAATGTTCAACATTAATTGAGTTAAAATTTACATCTATACAATAAACTTTTTCACTTAAAAGGAGTCTTGCACATAATAGCACAATTATATCACAATATGTACAATTGAGGATCGATTGTCTTTATTTAAGGGAGCAAAACGTCAATAGGGCCTCCACACTTCTTGGCTCCCCGCACCGAAAAGTCCATGCTTCACTTCATCATTCGTCTCGCACGTTTGGACTAGACTGCCGGTTTCCCCCGAGCCTTGAAGTTCCGTTGTTATGGAAATACCGCCGTCTATATCACTTATTTTGATCTCACTTGGAATGTATTGTTCGAGATTGTGCTTATCTGCCGTGCTGTGTAAATGCACATGGATTTGGTTTTGGTTGACTGTTGAGTAGAGATTCGGTAGGATCATTTGTGGATTGGGATTGATGTAGGGTGTGTGGGATTGTAGGCAAGCTGGGTTGTTGTTTATTTGGTTGTATTGATAGTTATTGTAGTTGTAACTATTCGCAGACCAGGAGGAGTTGTAGTAGTTTGGGTCGTAGCGCTGCGTGGGTACTGGTGCGGTGGTATTGAGCTCTGTGAGGGCAGTACTACCCCCGCTGGGGCTGCCTTTCACGAAGCTCGTGCTCGTTGTAGGGAACCCGCTGTATTCCGAGTGGCCCAATTGAATATCAGGTAGTACTGCAAACGGAAGGAAATTAATGATTTTTATTAAATGTAGTAAAATACAATATGAGTAGTATTTGTGATGGTTATCTATAATCACAAATTCTGCTCATTACCTAAGTAGGTAATGTTTATATCATTGAAAGTTGAATGTCATATCGAACGACTGATATAGAAATGAGTTAAATTAGTATTTAGTACCCAGTGCACGATATCTACTTGATTTGTAATTTTACTAAACTCATTTTCGCCTTTCAATTGCAACCTTGTGTTTAATTACAAGGACTCATTATTTTGCAAGATATTGAAGACCAAATGTGCTGTTTTATTAGTATTGATCAGTTTTGTCTTGTGAATATGTTACCATTACGATAACGTGTTATCATTAAATAATAATGTTGCACTATCGTGGGTCTACAGACACATACAAAGATGAATCCCAGACCCGAACAAACATTTATTTTTACGGAAACGAGTATCCGACCGGGAACGAACCCGAGCCGAGACCTTGTTGTTCACAGCAGGCCGCGGTATGTGCTAGTCATAGAAATCTAACTTATTATTTAGATTTCTAAGGTACTACTAGTATAATCCGTCGCTATTAAATGATTGTTCATAAACCTTTGTTTTACAATAAGAAAAGTCTTCTATTTTCACCGACGCATCCATTATGTTCACTCCGTCACTGTTATCAGCACTTTTAACATCCACTGCTGGTCTTGACCCCTCATGCATATTATTTTATGCATGAGGGGTGTATGGCCTTAAAACGCCACCCTGATCAAATGAGTTCACTTTTTTAAGTGTAGTTTCTCAGGGCTTGTGGTAGCGGCTTTGTTATCCTTATTCACCTTTTACGAAACCGACGGGAAGAGATGGAGTGGTGTAATTCTAAAGCCGCCCGACACCACACGACCAGCTACTGAATTATTATGTACACTATTGTGATTTATTCCTTCTGTTCTTGGAGCTGCAAGTTCAAGTGTCATTTGTTAAAGTGACCTTGATATTTTTAAAATACAGGACTATTTCTCTTTGTAGGTGTACCTGGGGGTGGCAGTACGGCGGGATCTGGCTTGTAGTACGCAGGCTGTAGAGCACCGTACGTTGAGTAAACGGAGGGCGTCGAGGAGCAGCCCGTGTACCACTCGCTCGCTCCTAGGATGTTACCGCAACTCTCTGGAAATTACAATTATAAACTTTTAACATAATTAGTGGCATAATGAGTTAGGAAGAAGATATTCGCTTAGTGTTGTAATCTAACCGTTACGTCGTTGTGGCGTCGTATAAGGCGACTGAGGGATAATAAAGCGGCTACCACCAGCCCTGAGGAACTACACCACTTCCAAAAGAGTGGACTCGTCAACTTGCTTGGCCAGCGTGCCGTTTCAAGGCTGTACGTTCTTCACGCACAAGACAATGTACATGAGGAGACCCATATCCTATCCATCCAGGAGATAATAAAAGAATTTCTGATAGTGAACGTAGATATTGTTGTACAAATTTCTTAAAGTTTGGAACAGGATGACGGGCTCCGATGTGTTGATAAACTATGGAAGTGTAGATACATATGCTACAGCTGTGGTCCCATGCTACAGCGTAGGGTGTGTACTCATCAGCTAATAACGCTAAGAAATGTTTTCTAGATACACCTAGAATGCGTTTGTAAAGCAGTGATTACGAGTAAGCGCGCGCCACGTGCAGGAAGAATTTCGGTAATAGACATGAGGTCAGCCAAGACTAGGCAATAAAGAGATTTGTAAGAAATTGACAATCAACGACCATTTTACTAGATCCCTCATATTAATGACCCTTAATTATTGAACTTATTATTGAACCGTCTGCACCGGAGTAAGCATCCTGATTTCTTTAAATCAAATTAAATTTTAATCTTGTAACATGAAATTTTATGACGGTACAACACGTGTTATTTCGTTCTTATCAAATTCGTAAGAAATCTTGACGGAATAGGTAATACAAGTATTACAGATACAAGTATGTATTACAGATACAAGTATTACAGATACAAGTATGTATTACAGATACAAGTATATATTACAGATACAAGTATTACAGATAAATTTGTAATTTACGCAGTGTTGAGAAACATGTGTTCAAAAGTTGCACGTACTCGGGGCTTTACATTAGTCACTATTTCGTAAAGTCTATTTCCAAACTCAACAATTTCCAAGTAAAAAAATGCAATGAAATTGGTGAGTATCATCAATTTCATAGATATAGTGACTTAATTTTATTCTAGGAATTGTATTTTGGCTTATTAAAATTCTATGGTCTCTTAAACATCTAAAACACCTTTGAAGTATAAATCAAAGGCGCCAGAAACCACACCCGCAAAAGTATCGATATTGATCGCTAAATCTATCAGTCATTGTCAATGATAGGTGTTAACATGGGGGTCACGCGTGCGGAACTTGAGTTGCGCGTACGCACTGGGATTGCCAGCTGATTCATACAATAATGACGGTAAAATAATTTGTCGCCGATGAAAATGGGGTCAAGCATCCAAAATATTAATACAATCGCATTTCGACATTATTTCTTGACAGTTCATTTGTGCCTTGTTTTATTAAAATTTAAAGAAAGTTCGTTATTTACAAATCAGCACAGCAAACAAACCATAGAATTTGAAGATATGGCGTGTACTGTTTTTATTCAGAATTAATTTTAATACATTTTCACTAATTCTCATTTTATCGTCTAATTAGAATCCGTGCAGATTCCAATAGGACTTAATAAATTCAAAATAGAACATAAAAAAACATCTAAAAAGATAATTAATAACCTAAAGTCTGAGATTTTGAGCATATCTACATTTTAAGTGTTTAAGTGTTATCTACATTGTATTTCAGATTAGGTACGTAGATAGATCTATTATAGGTGATCCAGGTTACATTAGTGTGTATGATGTTGGAAAACACTGTATTAGATAGTACATATTTCGAAACACGGTATGAAAAAGAATGATTTACGTATTCGTAAGTCATTCATTATTATTAAAATTAATCCATATCTGTGGGTAAGAGCTAAGATAGATAGGTAGGTATATTCGATCTAGTCCGTGGCGACCTTCGTGGAATGGGGTAGCCACTGCGCAAGATAAAACTTGAAAAAAAAAACAATATAACTTTAATTTGCGTATACATTCGAACAAGAGATAGGTAGTGGTACGTTCCGGCTTATATCTGTGTAAACAACGTAGTAAAACATAGGTACATTATGTTTATGAGGAAAGTAAACTTTCCTATAGTTGAAGAAAATTGGCTCAATATATTCATAAAATTACATTCAAAGAAAAAAATGAACGAACTTCCTCTCATTATAGGTATTTCAAATGATTGTAGAATGTACACGGAGGGCTTTCAATGTATAAAACATAGGTATAAAACAGTTCTCCGCCTGACTCAATGTGTCCATAAAACAATAACTAGGTACATACAAAAATACTGTTCTCTTTGTTTGATACTATAAGTCAAAAGGCGGCATTTTACTTGGTATATTGTAGTATCAAAAATTGGTTCCATACAGATATTGTATAGTTAGAGCTAAAAGAATCAGTAGTCTGAAGTGGCAATGGGCTCGAAGAGTCCTCGGTTGGCCAGATGGACCGATGATTTAAAGGAGATGATTAAAGGTAATAGCTGCATGAGAATAGCGGAAAACCAAAAGTGATGGCGTGTCTTGTGCTCTATCAATCGCGCTATCGTAACAGTCCAATGGTGGAGAATCATAGGCTGATTAGGCAACATTAGTAGTTCTCAATTATTCCTGTTTTCAATTACCAGTTGTTCTGAATGGTTAACCCTACTTCAGATGACCGAATACAGCGTATATAACATTTAACAAACATTTAACAAATTATTTTATGCACAGTTAGGACACATTGTTTTATTATAATATTATGTTAATTCAAACACTTATAGTTAGTAACCTTTGTGTGTATATTGGAGGTAAATGCGACAAGTGGCACGTACACACGCCTTGCGAATACAATAGTTACCTATTTTGGGCATTTTTATTGTTGCAACATAATTACACCGTCTGTACGTTGACCACATGGGTAATAATTAATTGTTATTGATGTATGTAGTAGGAAAGTCGTCACTGTCCCGGAAAAGCGATAATAGTTTGTAACATTAACTTTATTAGTTACACGCATACCTAAGTTGTAATTTTTTTACTTCAGACTAAAAAAATATCTAATTTAATTTTCTGTGACTAATGTTTTTTAATAGATTAAACAATAACTTAATAGTTAACATAAATACAATAAATTAACAGTTTTTTAATAGATACATTAAAAATTGAATGTAAATAATAAAAAAATAAATGTTTAGGGTTTTGACCAAAGGTTGTTTTGTTTTATCATAGCATAGCTAATAAATATTAGGTACTTCGTACGTAGGTTTACCTATATAACAAACACCCTTTAATGCAAATGTCCTTATTATAAGAAAATCATTCTAAAGACGTGAATATATATTTGACTCTATTTTAAATTTGTATCAAATACCAATTTACGCGATAACTCAGTGATGAGAACCCATAGATGTAGAATAATTTTCTAACGCCAAAGATCAACAAACCGTGGGACCTGTAATTCTACAGGTACGGAGTCCTGACATATGTATTATAAAGTGGCTTATGGAGTTTCAGGTGTATATGGAATCATTCACACTCTTGTATCAATCAGCCTTTAATGTCAGGCAGAGCACAGGCCTCCCCTAGTAAATCACTGGGGGGTTTCGGGCCGTAATCCAGCACGCGGGCCCGAACGGATTGGTGGATACACATACTCCAGATTTTTATTTCTGGAGCATGCGAGTTTCTTCACGAAGTTTTCCGCTCACCGCCGAGCTATTGACAATTTTCAAAAATCCGTACTTAAGTAGTAACTCAGTGGTACGGGCCGAGGATTTGAACTCACGATCACACGTGTGTGAGTCTAGTATACACACCCCTAGGCCCTAGCTAGGCTATCACTGCTCATAGCTATCAGTCGCTCATTCACACTCAAGTAAGAGATTTTTGTACCACGTCAAATTTGACATCGGCAATCTTGTAGCACGTCTTTGACTACACCCTGGTAGGTATATCCATATTCTGTAATCGTGAAATTTTTTCTAATAAATGATTTGCTTAGTTTTTCGTTTATTATTATAATTACCTTTTCTCTCTTTTAACTTTGTGTAATTTTCCATATCCTTTTAAGTTAGCCGTCAGCATTTCATTGTGTTTTATTCCTATAGTTTCAATAAAATTGTAAGAAATGAATGTCATTATACGATTAGACGTTGACGTAAGCAAAAGAACTGGTAAATTCCAGATTTATAATGACTTGCTTATTCTTGCAATACTTTAATTGTTCTTTCGATGGAAAACTTAATTGGTGTATTAATTGTAACGAACCTATACGTCACTTTATACAGGTAGGAGGGATTTACCTTATTAATATTTAGATACATATTTTTTAGTTATTTCGCATAAATTAAAATTCAAAGATATTGAGATAATCATATTCAAAGCCTCATGTATTGGACTCATTTCGTCGCGTAAGCTTTCCAACCGAATCGTAAATTTTTAGGGGTTTGCTATTGGTTGCATAAGTTGCATTGCACCAATAGCAATAGCAGCTACTGATCTGACGGAAATGAAGTATCTATGTATCCATTCCACCATTCCCATATTTTAATTTCTGTATAACCTATATATTATATACTATGTAAAATAAATCAAGAAAATTGTTTCAAATACCTGTGGAAACAACCAAATGACAGTGGAAAGCCCCAAGGTGATCCGTGTGCATTGCCAGTTATGAAAGGGTAACCGTCACAGCATTATATATGAGGTTAATTTAATTCCTAAACACGGTTTCTCTAAATGTTTTACGTAAGAGTATTTCTGCGTAAATCTCACGATAAGTGTGAGTCACGACTCGCCACCTCTGAGCCAAGTTCGTCATTATACCCATTCATGTCCGTAACGCTACATATCATACTATTGTGTTTACCAATTAGTTTGTTGTTTAATTGTAGCGTTTGTTTTTTAACCCCCAGTTTAATTATGCATGCAAAGTATTTTTAATAAGCGTATGTAATTAATAATTTACTTATTATTATTTAAATTAATTACATGCTATGGATATATTTTGAGACATATTAATAACATTATGTTAATATTAACCCGCAGTTTAATGATTTATTTATTTATTTAAATTGTACCGCACATAAATTGTACAGAAGGCGGATTTATGCCTAATGGCATTCTCTGCATGAAAATATTTTTTAATGGTTATTAATTACAAACGGTTGTATATAATTAATAAAACTTATCTATTATTATTTAATTTAATAAAACTTATCTATTATTATTTAATTTAATAAAACTTATCTAATATTATTTAATTTAATTACTGTGGGACAGTAATTAAACATTATGAGACTGCTTGTACATTAGGCCAAGAAAGTGGTTTACCGTTTTTAAAGAATGTCCTAACTACTGAAAATATCTCTAGGGTTGAACCTTGAAATTGGATTCTAATACTGAAAGAGATGCATACTATGACGTAGTAGTTGACTGCCAGTTAATAAAAAAGTTATATATAAGTTAAAGATGTTAATTTATTTTGATCTTTATTATAAAAGCATTAGTTTATTATTTTCTACAATATATAATCGAACGTTTCGCTGAAAATCATTACAACCTATTTAGATTGAAAAAGAAACATAATTTCATTCCATCTTCAAGTCCTTAATTAAAAAAGGAAAATATCACACATTTGTCAAATAATTTTGCAATTTTAATTTTCATCTCCAAGGGATAATAAAATAATTGCAATACCCTGCAATTTGTCTATTCTCGAGAGGGCACAAATAGTTGCTTAATATTAAGGGGTTAAAGTATGAAATTGCCGTTTTATAGTAATAGATACTTTGAATTGACATAAAACTTTTTTCACATGATACCTATGAGGTTCTTGTTTTAAAAAATGTGCAACATTCGATTTTCGACTTTCAATTGTTTTTTTTTATTCAGCTTAGACGGGAAAGATGGATACCTACTTGGAAAATACGAGTTCCGACGCGGCACTAACGCGGCAGAAACGGCTCGCAATATCAATGCTGCGTTTGGAGAGGAGACTGCTAATGAACGAACCGTGCGTTTTTGGTTTAAACGCTTTCGTAATGGAAACTTCGACTTGAAGAACGAACCACGTGGAAGACCACACAGGTGACGGAAGCCTACGGGTATCACGGAACAAGGAATATAACATTCCATGTCCTGCAACACCACGTTGGCAACGGAGTCACAGGTATCCGAATCTCCCGACGAGAAACAGAGCTGCCCCCAGGGATAAGAAGCGTAAAATTCGCGCAACCCATCCCAATCTGCAGACTTGTAGTGCCAGACGTCCCTGTGAATGGGTCGGCACAGATTGCTTAGCTGGCACAGCAGTTCGAACAATACAATGGTCGGATGATCCTAACGGAGTATCAACAACAACATTGTAGTCATTCGGCCGCGTAGTCAGCAAGAGCTCCAGTAAGGAGGGAGTATGGCTTTCGATATCAGGTATCCTCGTGGATTAAGACACCAACTGCGAGAAACCATAGGCCAGGGCAAAGTTATAGGCTGCTCTCCCTGCGCGGTTGGTAGTTCGGGATCCCAACCACTCTTCGTGGTGAGCGTTGAAATCACCGAGGACCACCCACCACTTCCGCGCGGGGGATATTTATGTGCTACATGTGATATTTATGTTATTATATTGAAATTCAAGCTCGTTTGCTGTTCTTTCGTTATGCTGGTGCAGGTTGGAACCATTGTAGACTTTTAGGTTTTTGATATTGTCCTGTAATAACCTGGTTTTTGTTTTTACAATACAAAGAGAAAAGATAGTTTGTTGTTCATTATAACACAATGAAAATGAATCGAGTGACTTGTTTCAATAGTAGAACATAGTTTTAAAGATAAAATAGATTTATCTTAGCAAATTACTAGAAAATCAAATTATTCAAAATAAATTACTCTCAGTTTCATCAATTTATACTAAGAACACGCAGCAAAGCATTGACGTCATTACAATACATGATCAAGGCAGCAGTAGTAAATGTCAGATTGTTCTTGCAAGCGAAAATAGCCCTTATCGTTCTATGACGTGCAACGGACTATCAACTTTAGGGTGGTAAACCAGTTTCTTTGTCGACCGTACAACAAGCGTGTCGTATTCATATGCACAACTACAGAATCCCAATGAGATTGACGCCCCGTCGTCGTCGTCGTCACACTTCGTGTCGTCGTCCGTGTACGAAAAAGCACGCGTATAAATAAGCAAGTCGAGAGGTCGTGACGCGAGTGTTTTCATAAAGATGACTTACTTACCTTTTTTTACTATAAAAGGGTATAAATTGTACACTATATATTGTATAATAATTTAGGACACAAGCTTGCGTAAATAAATAAGATTCAATAGAAATGTTTGAGTTACTTGAAACTTAAAGCGTGTTCGATTGAAACAGGAAAATATAAATATTATGAAATGTTTTTTTATGACTAAGTGTGTTCCCGTCAGGACTCATAAAATAGTTAATAAATAAGAGGTAAAAAGTCGTAGCTAAATTAGCCAAGCTAACATTCTAATACATATAGTTGTAGCTATTAGGCAATTATCCGACCCCGTGAACCATTGAAGTATGACCAATAATATCTAATCTGTGCCAATAGGTACCCGTCCGAACTTTGAAAATTGTATGGTCACGGGATCATACGGATGGCCCTTCAATACAATTTACAAAATAGTACATAACATAAGACTCATTGTAGGTAGGTACAATACTTTATTATTTCACTTCAATTGCCCACTGTAGACAAGGTATTTTTACAGAAGGGCTGCAGGTATATTTTTTTTGTAAACAACTCAATTGTATGAGTCAATTGAGTTTTGATTAGTGCATATTATTAGTAGATTTATTTAAATTCGAATATTATCAATTGAAATACTATTTTTAATTATTATTATATTTATTAATTGAAATTTGAATTTTATTAGTAGATACCTAAATATAGATTTAATAAAAATGGTTTCTTTTTTAATTCCGCCATAGTCTTCTAATAATATCTACCAATCTGCACTAGGCACGCGTGGTGGATTATGGCCCGAAACTCCCAAGCGATTGCAAGTGGAGGACTGTGGTGGGAGTAATAGGACGTTATGGGCTGATATCAAAGTGGATACATGACTTACTTTTAAAAAAGTGACATATGGGCGCTGCTTGAAAACTGTCATTTATGGGGATCTAACTTATCTAGGGTCTGAAGCCGAATTTACAATACGACCCTCTGGGTAAGTACGTATTCTTTGTGAGCTGCCGTTATCTCCCTTTAACCCTACCTAACATCAAATCACACTCCATCTACCTTTATTTGTTATTAATTTTCCCCTTACCATTCAAAGGTTGGCTGGAAGAAATGGTAGATGGATTTAGCGATAAGGCCACTTGTTACTATGTATTTTATTGTTTTGCTACATGGGTTGGTGTGTACAATTATAGTCTCTATCTAACTCCGTGAATTAATTCGTGCTAGCGTAACAATAACAATCATAGAGATAAATTGTATTGGTCGATAATGATTTTCACGAGCCACGTAGGTGCCACTCGCAAACTATTGAACTACGCCGAAACGAACGAATCCACTTCATTTTGCGGTCCACATCCACTGTTCCTAATTTAGCGCGCTCGAACATGAAATTAAAATTGGGTTAATGTATAAATGAGATATGCACTTAATAAATATTTAATTAGGTGTCTAAATAAAAGCGCTCGGTGCATTGGCGTTTGCGGTTCGGGACACAATTTCGCTATGTAAAACAGTGCACGAAAAACCGCGATTGTATGCCTTATAGATAATTATGTACCGTACCGATGAGATTATGTGCAATTTTAACGTGATTGATTGTGAGCTGTTTACTAATTTTAATAATTAGCTGTACCCGCGACTTCGTTTATATGGACATTATAATTATTTTCGTGGGATTTTTTTATAGAAGAGATGGCAGACGAGTGGACAGGTCGCATGATGGTGAGTGTTCACCGTCGCTCATGGACATCTGCAACATCAAGGGGCATGCGGGTGTGCTGCCAACCTTGCACAATCCAATTCACAACTGTCTTGAAAATAGTCATAGTATGCGGAAAAACCTTAGCTGTAACGGTCTGTATAAAAAATATTTTAATGTTAAATCAGGACACTGGCGTGCATATGCAGACAAGCAAAGCTTACCATTTACTAAATACTATGATAAGAATAAATAATGTTATTATTTAATCTTAAATAATGTTATAATTTATTCTTAAGCTACTAGGTTAAAGCTGCGCTAATGTGGGCGAACCGCGGGCGATCACTACAATAGTTATTGTTCCTGAAATTTTCCAGTCGTTTGAAAACAGTAATTATACAGGTACCTTGCATACTACCATTGACGTTTACATACTCTCAAAACCAATGCACGCTACAATAACTATGCTAAGCTTCACTAAAATCCCTCAAGTGGTTGTTGCGTGATTGCACAAGTGCACGGGACAGAAGAAGAGACATACAGCAGTGCACGGGACAGAAGAAGAGACTTACAGCAGTGCACGGGACAGAAGCGGAGACATGCAGCACCTACCACCTGTTGTTTTCAGCTCTGTATCATTCGTAATCATAGCAAGGACACTTTAAAAAATATTCCAAGACTACGCGTTTATTATGTAAGGTATAAATATAGTTTGGCGTATTTAATAAAAAGTACGATGGGGAAAAATGTATTGTAATCCTCCCAACCCACCAACGAACACAATTGTATTTGTTATGAGAACTAGAGCTACCATAATCGCTATAAGTAGTTGTAACTACTAAAGCGATGTTTTTTTTTTACTAAAAATATGAAAATATTTCAATAAATAAAAGATATGAATAGAAAAGAGGTTTACGAGTAGGTATATCACGATTCGCCCATGGTTTTGACATTAAATATCTTAACATTAAAATATTTATAAAATAAAAGCTTTCGTTTGTATTATATCTCAAGTATGTTGGTACATGTTGATTTTTTTGGAACACTTACTCATCGTTATATGCAAAATTACAAATTATAAAAAAATTACAGGTATATTATTACTACAGGAAATTACTATCTCTATCGTAACAAGAAATCTATTCTATTTTTTCTTACCAGTCTATCCGTAGTTATTATGCCTACATAAAAATCTATAAAAAAAATATTGTTCATGGAAACAAAAAGGGTGATTCGATACATATTTAATTCTGAATATAATTGTGTAATAAATTCTTGTTTGAATATACATACTTTCTAAAATTATATGTCATAATTAGGTATACGTAAAAGCGATGCGCTTGCGACTACAACAACATATAATTTATCTATTAAACGGACCGTAACGTGTGTGTTTACCTTATTTATTAAATAGTTTAATAAGTAAATACTCGGATGTGTGAAAAACGCGAAAATATTATAGTTTCATTTGGTTTTCAGCAGTCTACCTTCCTTTTTCTTCAGCCTTTATAACGTCGCACAACAGGGCACAGGCCTCCCTTAGTAAATCACTAGGTTTCCGGCCATAAACTACCACGCGGGCCAATGCGGATTGGTGAATACACATGGTCCAGATTGTTATCTAATTCTGAAATATGCGAGCTAATGATATTTTTTTAAAAAAATCCGTATTTAAGTAAGAACTCAGTGGTACGTGCAGAGGATTTGAACTCACGATTTCACTCATCAAAGTCGATAACAGATACCGCTAGGCCCTAGGCTATTACTGCTTCACAGCAAACTCTATACAAAGTTAAAAAAATAATTGTGTTAAGAATAAATCGAGTTATTAGTTTATTAGTTTTAATACCTATTCAATCTATTGGCATTCGTAGCGCCTTACGATTGACCGCACAACAGATTTAGAAAAGCGAACTCCTCTACCCGCCATTTTGCCATAGTATATCATATTTGCTTTGATTTATCATTTTATTAGTGTTTACTTCCCAGCTATGCCTTGTTAATGTGCATCGTTGGTACGGGCAGGCCGCCTAGGTCTGTCGTTGACGTGGGATAATTGCCGTGCCCCCTCTCGTCCCTCCCGCGCTGTAATGTCACATTAACACCCTCAGCACGGAACTCGTGAACTGTCAAAACATCACAACTGATTTAACGAATATCCAATGTGAAAACAACGCTCGAAATATGTTTTTTTTTTTTAATTATAGTCACAAAATTGCATAAATTAGTTATTTAGTAACTATAATAAAAATGTTGCGATATTTTCTTCTCATTATCATAATGTAAACCCATTCTAAAAGTACAATTTAAAATATCTTTAATTTAATTCATTTGAGATCAGAACTTTAAAAATGCTATCCACCATGAAGACTGTTGTATGGGTGGTAATTATATTATAGTGTTTCTTATGCTTTCAGAATAACAACAGTAAAGCGCTTTTTTTACTGATTATAAAGTACACATCCCGGCCGAAAGTAATACACATCGACTATGATCGGCTAGCTCGGTTTTGTAGAGCGTCGCCTCTGTTGTAACGGCACACCACCGCCCGACGCTACTATGACGCTATCCCACACCATCCCAACCCTGTGATTATGTCCTCCCTCACCTACACACCGGACAGGAATGCCCCTCCCCGCTATCGTCGCCCGCAGCACATCCTGGACGATTCCGACAACCCGATCACCGCTGCCAATGCGGTTCTCACACTGCACTCAAACACAGCACACAGACACCGTCCCCGCCGGCGGAGACGTGGACGTCCCCCTCGTTACATCGTTAACACACACCGGCCCTCAGCCAACACTTTTACTAGGTATCAGCACGTGCCTGGGCGCTTCTCGCCGACTCGCGATCCCGCGATATCCCCCCAATACAACGTCCTAAGCCGAGGTCCATTCCTTCCGCCGGTTTACCGGTGGAGGAGCCCTTAGGCTCGTTGCAACACACATTTTTGTTCCTGGCTGAGCGTCTTTTGCGCTCGCTCTAAATCAACACGACCGGTGACTCTTGAAAGGCCACTAGGGCCACAAGAATGTAGACATTCCGAAAGCAAAAAATGTAACGGCACACGACAGAGACGACGCTCTACAAAACTAAAGCTAGCCGATAGTCTCTTTCTAAAGGCCGATGTGTATTACTTTCGACCGGGATGTGTACTTAATATGAAATTGTTATTTTATTAGCATGATGAGATTTTTCCTGTTACAATGTTATAGCATTTTCTTACTATTTATATTTTGTCCTCATCCTTCCTTACCGAGTCTTTCCTTACCGAATAGGTGATGACGAGCCATGAGTGAAACTCGCCATCACACGTAATCTACTACTCTTCCCATTGTCCGGTCTTGCCCTGGACACCTGACCTTATGTTTTGGTGTACCGATGACTTTCAAAATCGTCAGAGGCTTTTGACACTCATAATTAAAAACCTTCACTCTGGGGTATTGTGTGGACTATTCATAAATAAAATAATGTGACACCTGAGTATACGGTACACCTGGTGGTAAATGCATTCTGTAGCTCATGGATATCTACGACACATAAAAATAATGATGAGCATTAATTCTGGTTTCCGGATACTCGCCTATATTTGGAAACATTGCACTCATTCCCCAAATCTATTTAGTAAGCATGGGGAATTCTTTTGTGTCAGTGACGTTTCTAGAGGGACCACCAAATAGATCACTTTACATTTCTAATCTTTTATATTATTGTTATTAAATATTATAAACGTATAGTGAATTCGTCAAGTAAACTTGTCGAATGCAAATAGGACGTTTCCCACCAATGAAGGGCCTTGATTAGAGGACGCGGGTAGTAATTAGCCTCCTTTGATCGCGACGTGCATGTTCTTGTTGGCTGTAATTAACATTACGCATTATTGACACGTTACATCTAGGTCTAGACTTTGGGATAATTGCCTGACTACGACCTCGACCTGACTTCCCTCTCATGCCAGCTCTATATTATTTCGAAATTGATTATGGAGTTTCAGCATGAAACGGCTGCAAAACCAGTGTTATAAATAAAAGCTAGTCTTAAATGATAATTTATTTATTTGTTTAGGTACTCGTTTATGTATTTTTTTACAAAAGGCGGACTATCGAGTCATTATCTACCAGATAATGCTAATGCGGATAATAATTAATAATATAAATTATTAATGATATAATTGATAATTATTAAGAAAATACGTTTTATATATATTAGTAAATTGAATTCACGCATACTTTCCTGAAGCTCTACAAATTTGATTAAACTCCCATAAGAATATTCTCACCCCTCGTTCGCTGTGATCTTTCTCGTTGTTTTGCCCGAGTTTTTGTTGCTGATCACTTACATCGAACTGGATGTAATTTGATACATCCTGTGCTTGACGGCCCTCGACGAAACCTCGTCCTCAGAGGCAAAAGGGATTAAATGCCGATTTCGGTCGATTTAACAAATTCTTTAAATATAGATTTTATTTATCAATAACTCTTAGACAAAACTGTATTGCTTTAAAGCTTATATTAAAGCTTATACAATTTTATAAAATATAGATATAATTGTAAGCTTCAGTAATTTTAGCGTAAATAAAAATAAAAATAAAATGTATTGATCGCTTGACGCTTGACGAAATGAGACGCTTGCTTAAAAATTTTGACAATTGCAATGGTTTTCCAATCAATAAATAAGTTGCTAATATTCTAAAAACAGGTAAAGACAGGTATTGACAATATGTTTATATTGTAAATACCTCATATACGATTTCAATTGTTGTTGTTTTAGTGGCCCTATTGGGCCAACGGTAACTTTATTAAATAAATTCAAAATGTTTACAAAAGGAGTTGTGTCTAGACCAAATAAATCTGTCTTTTGACCAACAATACAGAATGAATGTTTTATAAAACTTAAATTTAAATTATGCAAGGTCTACGTTCCACTACTTTCATTATAATCTTATAGTGGACGACTAGATTCTTTATAGTACTCGTCTCGGTTAGCAGTAAGTAATGCGTAGTAATGATAGGGTTGTAGAGGATCAAACCGCAGTACGGGAGCTGCGTCTTGCTTGTATCAGCTACGTTTACTACCTACTGCTCGATGAAAATAGACATTATAGCCAATCCTACGTGATTCGCGCTAAATAGGTACCAATCTATAGATATAATGCAAGAGGAATGAGGAGGATTAGGAATAAAAGTTTCCGTATACGTTAAGAGACAACATAAAGATATGCGTGACTCTGAAATATTTTCCTTTGTAAATACAACTATCGTGTTTGCGTAGTGTTTTGTTTTTCAGAGAATTTAACAATGCCTCTAGCGGACTCATTGAGAAGCTGAAAAGTTCATACAAAATACTTGACGTGGTGATGATAGTAACATTTGTAATGATCAAAACTCACCCTCGTGCCTCAAAAGTCAAAATTATTCCACATAGATCGATAGATAAATACTTATACCAACACATGTTGCAAAATGACAAATTTAGTAACGAGAAAAGTACAGCTTGTGGCCTTATCGCATGTAGTTCATTTTCATAACCATAAGTAGACAAAGCGGACCCAGTTGGTTGAGCTCCTGCCTGCTGTGCAAATGGTTCTGGGTTCGGTAGACCACTTATTTGTTCAATTCTGGGTTGTGCTCTGGCTCTGAACCTACTACACAGGAAATTCTAGTGTGGACCATATTATTATTTATTTTACTAAACAGCGGTGCGGTATATAATAATATGTTCTTATAGATCAACTTCTATATGTAGGCGCTCTTTATATTTAGGCACTCAGTGGCGTACATGAGTATTTATAATTAGTTTTTTTAATTAGACCGTACATGCTGACACCTATACATAGGTACATATATTGTTTTTCTTCTTAAAGTGGGTTTTCTTCGTCGAAGTTCAGCTCTAATCAATGAACCGATGTTTTATTTAAATCATTAACGACGGTTTTTCAGCTGAGATGTTCTTCATCTGCCCGGTTGTCTTTTTACAATATTTTTTACCGAGTGGAAAATATTAGAGGCAATAACTATACTGGCGATCACCCGCGATTCGTCCACGTTGACGTAAGTTTAGCGTAGATAAGTAACAGATACATAGTAAGCTCTGCTTGTCTGCGCGAGCACGCCAGAAATATACGTTATTGGATGCTATATACTCGTACTATCAGCTTGTATATTTCCACAGTTGGATTAAGACATGTCCACCTCGTCTTCTTCGGATTCTTGTCGAATTTAATTATTATTAATGTATTCATTGGCACTGTAAGTAATGTATGCTAAAACTTAAAACTTTCAAACGTATCTACAAACGGTAACGTTGTCCGGTTCAGTGCGTTAATCTTAAGACACGTTCACTGCTGGTAATGTAAGTTGCTGGGATTACACACGGGGCCCCTAAAAAGGATGTTTACGCGTATATGCGTCGTTAATGATCTGATTACAGTTTTTGGTAAGTTAGGTTGTATTTTGAGGTATTCCATATTTTATAAATATTCAGTTGACAAACTTAACCATAAGACACACCCGTCTTGTGGTCTTATGTCTTATGAGAACTTTCGTTGCGCAGAGCATGCGCAGTAGAGACGTAAAAGCCAAAGTTCCAACCTCTTTACTCCGAGATTATATGATGTTATTTACATGTTTATTTACTGTTTTAGAGTGTTGTAATTTCTTTTAGCTTATCTAATCTGTTTTATTTGCCCATTTATTTCCTTAGTTAATGTTTATTCAATGTTTTATGTCTTTTAGTTTTGCTTTCCATTTATTTTGCATTTTATTTAGGTAGATAGTTTCAGGTTTTAAATTAAGTACAGTATAAGTCGTGTAAGTATAATATAGTATTAATAGGATAAGTATAGTATTAAGTCTTAAGTATAATCTAGGAACACTAATAAAAGCTATGTTTGCTGTGTGTTTTATTTGAGTAATACTACATTATAAGAATAAGGATTAAACATAAAATATCAAACTCAATTAGAGAGGGACAGGAAGTAACATCACAGCAAACTCGCGTCCAGACCTCATTAGACTTCCCGGCCACGCTACCTGCTACTCACAGAGGGAGGTAAGGTACAGTAACATTAAGGTTGATAAGTAATATTTAAAAAGTTTAAATTAAGGTAAAATTAGTGTGCAAAGCGATAATTAAGAGATTTATACATGTTTTCTTTATTACAATCCATGTAAAATTATCGAAAAGTGAATAGTAATAAAGTCCTCAGGGAACGGGGGGATCGCTGGCATTCCGCACCTATAAAAATGGGAGGTCCTGCCCTTCTGACACAGTCCGACTGGAATTATCGCCCTATCAGTATGTAAAGAGTAATTAATTGGCAAATATCTGCCCGAATGTAAGTTCGTTGCTGATTGCCGCCCCCCTTGCACCCAGAATTGTCTGGAATTTGCGGTGGTGTATTTATTTTCTTCCCTATATGCCCGTTTGACCACTACAACCTCAGCAGTAGCTAGTCTTTTACCAAGATGTGATTATATGGTAGGTTTCTAGATACATGCATAATGTTGATTGGTGGAATTGACGAAAATAATTAATAGTTTTGACAGAATTATAGATTTTTCCTGAAAGGGTAACTTTATATAAAAAGTTTTAATAAATTTTATCAATACATTCAAATTTGCTTTTATTGTTAAAATAACACAGAAACTATGTGGCCAATTATTGGATTTAAAATGAAACTTTCCATTTTCGTAAGGCTTTCCTCACGATATTAAACAGGCATTAATAAGGCAGAGAAGTATAAAAATATATTTATGTAGTATTTTTTTTAACAAATCGACAATGTCAGATTGGAAAATAAACGCTTTCGCTTCAGTCCGTGAGAAATTACGCTCGTTGCGTAGCCCCACCAAAGGTATTGTTACACGGAATGGATCCGGCCGATTGACGATCGATGATACAGCCGGTCGATCGCGTAATATTATACTTAGTACACGCGATACGCAGGCTAGCGTTACCTATCACATCTCGCCATACCTACCATACTCATTCATACGTACTCCACACGATCTACAAGAATGTCACTTATTGATATTTATTGACATTGTTAGTAAAAATATTTTGTAATTGATATTGACCTACAGATAATTAGAAATTGATACATTACTTTTTATTGAATATCAAATAATATAAAATTTCTCAGTGATTAATTTTTTATCAGTATATTTCCAGTTATTTATACAAGTCAATAGGAAGGACATTACGCAAACTATGAATCGAAGAAGTCATCTCAGTTCCAAATGAAGTGCGTCATACTTTAAGAACTGTTTTCTAATACTAATAATTCTAATAGATAGCTAGCTAGCTACATTTGGGTAGAACAATGTCGTTAATCATACAAACGAGCTACTCTACTGCAGTCGTGTGCTGTGTTCAGTGATTGTGCTCTTTCAGAAGGATAATCAGATCATTGCCGCCTGACAGGGCTGCACTCCACTTATTTAGTAAGAATCTACTCAACTTTGAATAAAATTAACATTCTATTTCAAGTTACCTTAGTCAGAGATTACTCGGAATCTAATCGCAGTACGCTAGATGTCGGTGTCTAAAATTCCATCATTAAGATAGATATTTATGAAGGTATAGCATAACTGTTTGCAAGAATTGCTTGCTTACAAATTACATGGTTAATCTCTTATTACATTCTACCCACCGTTGGCACCGAGCGCCGTAATAGGCGCACGCAAATTACACAATTTATAATTTTAACAATAAACTTTTTTACAAACTCTAACACATTACCGACAGAAGGCAGCCGTGGAACACGTAGAACAATAATTGAATGTATTGAGCTTGGCCGACACCTCAAAAATGTATCGGCCGATACTGGCAGATTATTATTTTTCCATCTCACTCTGTCTGTTTTAAATCATTTCGGCGGAGAGAGATGGAAGCTTACACGGTGCTATCTGATACGCGTTTTCCTTCAAAGGATACCAGTACGTGATTCGGTGTGTTTTTTTCGTAGGTGGAATTATTTGTAAGGTTTCGTTATGTGTTGCTCATTACGGTACAAGCGCGTATCCTGCCGGCAGCAACCGCAAATGCGAGACATTAGGCCGCGCTCGAGAAGGCACCCGACCCTCGGAGATGGAGCTTCTACTGCCTTCAGCTTTAATGCATCATACGTGATATGGATCACATTACCGGTATCATATTTTTTGTTATTTACTTTTAGATTTGTATAGCTAGATAATTGCATCCATGTTAAGTATTATTGCATTCGATTCTGCTTGTCAGCCTGCGGTGGAGAGCTGGCGGTCTGGTCGCCACGACCGCAGACCGAGCGATGTCGCGGGATATTCGTTCAAGACGATTTAAACAATGAGCTAATTAAATTATTTCAGATATTTTAAATTTGTGTTCAAACAGTGTGTAAATTACTTAAAATTTAAAACTTTTTGACTAGTTTATATAATAAGATGATTGTTTTATTTAACATTTAGTAGAATGTAAACGAAGTTGAACATTACCTACGTTGGTTAGCTTTTTATCGGAATATTGAGACACTGTAAATTTCCCTCGAATATCTTCGTTTTGTGGTTAAACAGCTCTACCTCGTGCTTACAAATTTATCGCAAACAGAAAATGGAGACCATCGAAAATAGTAGACGATACTAATGAGCGAGGGGAAACGCACTATCAGATGAATAATAGACGGAGATGGGTCGAGAAAGTAGTGCTGAAATGGGCAGAAAACACTTATTTTATAGAGAAGCAGCTATCGAAACTGACGCATATATTCAGTAGGTAACTTAGAACTAAAGTTTGAAGATGAGCCGCCTCATTTTAGCCGCAAATCGGATTTAAATCTTATATTACTTTTGTCATATTAATAGTGAATTTGCATGTTCTAATTTAAGATCAATGATTTGAATAAATTACAACTCTGTATCTGGAGATTTATGAAAACCTAAATTTGATATGATAAATTATATCACAGCTACATTTTTATGAAGAAGTGAAATCCTTATAAAATTTCGTCACTAAGAAATTTAAACATAAACGAGCTAATTAAGGATCCGATATGTAATTACGAGTACATCAGCATGATGTAAGTGCCCGCTAATAGTCCAGCTCGTCCAGGAGCTGTGGTTTTGTGGCTAGAGAGCTTAATTCCGCCCGCAGCGACCCGCCCCGCCTTCCATATATTTTAATAGTTTTAATGCCCCAAGATCGTCGGTAGCCGGTCTATTATTGGCTATCGAAGTCTGATGAAGTATAA
The DNA here is from genome assembly GCA_914767545.1 of Sesia apiformis. Lineage (NCBI taxonomy): Eukaryota > Metazoa > Arthropoda > Insecta > Lepidoptera > Sesiidae > Sesia > Sesia apiformis. The sequence continues at coordinate 6,266,430 of OU611963.1, forward strand.
ACGGACGAATACAGATAGATAATAGATTTTTTGTTGCGTCATTAGAAATCCTGGAGATTGAGCCGTCAACGGAATTTTTGTAGTCACGCAGGCTATTATTAGGTATTTAGGAAATTATTGTGGAGGTAATAAAAAGTATTTGACAGTTAATTGATCATGTATAGAATTGTGTTGGTGTTGACTGTCATGAGCCACGTGTTGTGTGGTGTGAGATGAGATGTGGCGCGTGCGGTGTGCGGCGGTGGTGTGCGGTGGTGTGCGGTGGCAGATGTACGGTGCGAAGGCGGCTAATCCGTGTCCGTTTATTACATCCCACAGTAGCACACGGATTGAAACCGCAGCTATTGCCCATCGATTTCTGCAGCCCCATCGATCTATAGTTTCGTTATCAAATTTTCACACGGACCCTCGCTCTCGCACCGAGATTGACTTTATTTGAGTAAGTGTAACCGCAGAGCTACGCGACTTAGCAGCTTTACCTACACTCGGTCATCGATAGTTTTAATTTCTGATATTCGAGTACATGACTCGGTTAGTAAGGATTTATAACGAAAGCTTGAAGCAATAAAAAGCATTGTATTGGGTAACTGAGAGAAGCATCGTGGCAATAGAATTATGGACTTAGGTAGCTGGGCCGGTAGCCAATCATGGCGCCCGAGATATTGATCATCGAAATTGGTCAATCAAATCGAAAATATTGTACCGGAAATAAGGAGCGATGTAATAATATAACATTGTTCTTTGACTTGAGTTGTTTTTCGAAATAGATTTGTATTCTACGTGATGTACTTGTCTATTCATTAGACAAAATGTTAACCAAGCTATGTTACTTTTACATATGTCTACGCACGTTACTGTAATATAATGGTGAAAGGTTTGTCACTTTGATGACTTCATTCAGTTAGACACGCGTCATATTTGATTATGCAATTACTACACCTGACATTAAATATGTCGGACATAAATGTGTGCACATGATTACAAATAGAAATGTAAAGTAGACCATTAACATTTTTTACAATAGAATTAATAAGTTTTGATTAAGAATGATCTATTTTTTTTTATTCAATGATTTTTTACTTTAGAAATGGTTTGACTTAGGCAATAAGATCAGTTAAAGCTATAGAGCGGCGTAATCAAATATATTCCAGGAAAGACTAATTTAACAATTCCTTTATAATATCGGGTCTCTTTCGTTGTTTTCTATGTCTATGGACGACAATGGTTCGACGCCGTAATGACACTGTGCTAGAATGGGTTTTTTCTCGGGATCGCATTTGAAGTTATTGTTATTATTTTTTCTCGTGCGCAATCCAGAGAGCAATGAACTAATTCTGTGCTTTCATCAAATACAAATTTATTTTTCAAATAAATAAAACACATCATTTAATATTTTGAGCATTGTGATCATTGTATTTAACACTTTCTGTGACAATATTGACTTTTTTGAGTATTATTTTCTTATAACATTTTCAAAACTAAGTAATCTTAAGCACATGCCTAATATTAATATTATTACATTAATATCATAATTAATATATATATATTGGAGTTCAAAATATCATAATTATTTTCTTTTCTTTAATGTGAGGTTATTATTGTGCCTTATCATTTATCATGTTTGTTTTGTATCCATTATTTGTGATCAATCTTAAGAGTAGGTCCTATAGGTTGATAATGTTACTGGTTGTCGTAGGTATGTTCGAATTGTTAAAGAATTCGAATCGAATTCGAATTGTTATCGAAATCTTAATTAAAGAAAGCAGTTGCTTTCTTTAATTAAGAGCGGGAGACCGTGTGTGGGAAGAGGCCTATATAGTTGGTAAACACGGGCTATTGGTATGGTATTGTAAATATTTTAATAGCTAGATAATAATTGCGCCTTTCTATAAATAAATGATAATGAAAAGAATGAACATTTATTACATTTATAAACCCAATTGTTAAGTTTCCGGAAAATTGAATAATTATTAAGGTACTTGGGTGAAATATTAAGGTTGGGCCACATTAAGGTTTGGTGTCTAAATTATTATATTTCCTAACATTTGGGACGATTGAAATGGATTTTCCTATTAAGTCTTCTTATTTAACCTTTTATAGGCAAACATATTTGACTCTTTAATTAGGTACTTTTTAAGTTATAGGTTGTTTTTTAAAAAGTGGATTAGTGGCCATATTATCGATAGTGTGGGAAAATACAGCCACGGTATGAACGGTATTAACCATGCCTAATTATTTGATTTTCAATAATAGATTATTTATTATGTATTTTTTATACAATTTTTAACTTAATTTCACACATAAAAGAGGTTTACTTAAGCTAAAATTATTACATCAAAATTAAAATCACTGGATACTGCAATTTTGTTCAGGTTACAGTTAATGTTGACTCATGAACGAAGCATACGAATATCTTACAATACATAGCGAACATTGCGGGAAGACAGTTCTATTTCTTTCCAAAATCCGTATGGGAAATATGATCAGTCGGTGGCCATATTTTCGGTCAAGATATTGTTTTTTGTAATATCATGAATTTCACAATATAGAGCAATGATGAAATATCTCTACAACACTACATGAAGAATAATCATAGATTTCAAGATATTACCGTGTGGCCATATTTCCCAACTGGCCATATTTGACCCAAGTAACTTATGTACTGTTTTCACGATTATTAAATGCTGCGGTAATTATTCATACTAACTGAATTTATCACTGAAACTATAACGCGCATTTAAAACATTAAACTGTGTTACTTAAACATCTCACCGTACAAAATATGTATTAGATGTAAATTGTTATTTATACATTAAATAAAATAAACGGAAAATATTTAATGAGGTGGGAATTCCATTGTGTTGATAACTAATTCAGCTTCGCCATAGTTGCACTGATAGCCGTAAAGGAGGTTTTATTTAACTCTATTTTCAGTTTTTGCAATGATCATCATACGCGGAAAATGTACCATGGTATCACATCACGTACGGAAATAATTTTTAGGTACTGATTTTTGATATACCTTTTCGATGTATATCTACGCATATTACTATCGTCTAATACAATTAATTGCATTTTAAAACAGATGGTATGGATAAAAATAAATAAGGTTCTTAAGTTGTTTTTTAAATCCGATCTGGGTGGTGTCTCTGTACTCACGACATACCGTTCTATTCTACATAAGTAGTTATCACTAGCTAGGCGGTGAAGGAAAACATAGCGAGGAAACCCACAAACTTGAAAATTAAAAAAAAGATCTTTAACATGTGTATCCACCAATACGCGTTTAATGATTTCTAATAGGGGAGGCCTGTTCCCTGCCGTGGGACATTATAGGCTGTTATCGATTTTAATTAGACTAGATACCTACTAACATTTTAAAAAACAATCTAATCAGTTTTATAGCTATTGTAAATGAAGGAATTTCAATTACAAAATTTAAGTATTAATTGAATTAATAATTATCCATCGATGGAGGACTGAATTGATGGCCAATACATTTAAATGGAATTAAAGCGTCATTTCATTCATCTAATAAATCAACTTTTCCGGCACCCAAACTAAAAATGTTTACAAACAGCCCACAATATCGATGTATCCCAATCTTCAGTAAACTGCCTGGTTGTCTAAAGAACGACAATAAGGACAGAACTTCTCAGAATAAAATCAAATCTATTCTGTTAGAAAAATGTTATTACAATATAGAACAATTCATGAGCGATAGATGCATAATAACCAATAAATAGATTAAGTAATAGAATTCGGTAAATAAATATATAGGTATTTAAAATAGTTTAATAGCAAATAGATTATATACTAAATAATATACTAAATTGTACAATAAGCTCAAAATACTAAACTAGTCTACTACCTTGTACTCGAATAGTACATTCAAATGTACTATACTCGTACATACAAATGTTATACATAGTTTATATACCTACACCTATAATAGTTAATTCAGTTAGATTTTATTATTAACATTAGAGATACGCTCTCTCCTATTTGCTATACCGTATTACACTGTGTATAATAATAGTTATAAGTTTGTTGTAATTTGTAACTCTGTACACGGTGCAATAATACCTAAATAATACGCAATAAAAACTAATGTGTGCGCGTCTACGCAATATGGAATTGGCTAAAAATATTTACAGTAGGTATAGGGGATATGGACTTGTCCTAGTATATTCGGACGGTTGTCCGTTGTTCGGAGTATGATATAATCTGATGCGTGTCGGGCTTGCAAGGTGTTCCATCAGCTCATATAATTGGACGGTTCCGATTGTTTGCACCCCCGTCCCGTACCGCCCCCCCCGCGCCACGATCGGAACTTAACAACCCCATGGTTTGCTTGTGTTTGCTTGTGAATGACCTTTGCTGTTTGCGATGGGTTTTTGAATAAACTTGTTATTATGAAGAACTTGACATCTACGTTCACACTACTTATCTAAATGAACAGTTAAATATTTATTCTACAGAATACGGGTGAATACATAACTTGGTGCATAGGTACATAGTCCCTCAATATTCTATTTCACAGCAGCACCTAGCAGAGTTAGCAGCGTAAGCTTTTGATTCATAAAGTCCTTTTTTTTCTTTTTCACTTTACGCAGATAATAAATATTTGTTCATAGATTAGGTACAAGACTAGGTACCTAATATTATTTGTATGATAGAATCGATTACAAGGTTTAAAGTCTGGCAGAAAGTATTTAATATACCTTAATATTAAGTATTAATATTAATATTAAATATTAATATTAAGAATTATGTGTCATATAAAATAAAACATGTTTTGATGCATGTTGCATGTATCTATTTTAACTTTACTAAAATTCGACGTTCACAATATATATATATATAAGTATATGTATTTATATTTATAGATTGGGGCTAAAATGACCGGTGATTGTGCTCTGGATTGTAAACTCCTGGTTATTTATTTATTTATTTATTTATTTATGTAATCTACAGCCTTTTATGTAACTTATGTTGTTTAACAATTATGTTGCCAATGCTAATGGCCAATACAGATTACACTGACATTAAGTACAGTATTTAGTAGATTGTGGGCAAGTAAAGGATGATTCTTTATTATTAATAATGTTTGCGTTGGTGTGTCCGTTTGTGTGTGTTGTGTGTGAGTTTGTACCCAGTGTGAGGGTGTGTAGTGTGTGTGTGTATTTGATTAAGATGAACTTTAAAATATTTGTGAGGAAATGGGTTTCAGGAGGTATTATAATGATTTCGATGCTTTTTTATGATTTCCGTTTTTAATTTTTTCTTACTTAATAAAAATATATCAAGGTCTGCGTAATATGTATTGTAATTCTGCAGAATGCGAGAAAGGACTGAATTTTGGGCGTACCTTGTTTTGACCAGAGGAACATCAAACATATACAACCAATGTTTGTTACAACATAAATATAAACATATTATGAAGTTCAATTATACAATTTAATTTTTAGAGGAAGCAGTATCTTCGTTTCCTCTATGATTTAGTTAGATAATTTCGAAATATTTAGTATCTACATTTGTTTAGTCGCGTCAAGAATCGGCTCAGCTAATAATGAGCGTAATGACCGCACCGTCATTAGGCTGCGCGCGCGCAGATTGTCGGTCCTGGTGATGAAAGTCGCTGCTGGGATTGCCTCGTAAACGCCCCGCAGCTTATGAACGAAACACAATAAAGAATAGATAGGGAATGGATATAAAATGTGAACGTTATTTAATAATTATGTTAATAATATTATTTTTTATAGTTTTTTTTCAAAAGCGTTTAAATAAAGTGTTTTTAAAATCTCCATATTTTTCTGAGGTATGACTCAGAAATTTCAGAACTCAGAAATTGACAATTTCGCGTTTTTTACACATATTTATTTATTAAACGGGTCTTACCGCGTATGATTACATTTTTCGTTTTACCTACTCGACTTTTCGACCTTTAAATATCATATTATACGAGGGAAAAGTTCTTGTTGCTAACAAATGTATAAAAATTGTAAACACCAAAATTAAACTAGAAAACTGAGTATAAAGTAGCTCAGTTTTCTTATTAGATAGGACACAAATAATTCAGTTTCTTTTATAGTGTTTTTATAACCCGTAGGCTGTGGAACGAACTGCCTCAAGAGATCTTTCCTTTAAGCTACGATATAGAATTCTTCAAGAAAGCTGTGAATAGGATTATGCAAAGTCGGCGGCGCACCTGTATACCCCCTGGTGTTGCAGGTGTTCATGGGCTACAGTTTCCACTTACCATCAGGTGGACTGTATGCTCGTCTCCCGCCTTTTTTCTATAAAAAAGAACTCCGAGATCTTAAGAGGTATACTCAGAAAGCGAGGTGCTACGACAAAAGGGTCTTTTTAGCGGTAAATTCACAGACTTGCGTTTTACTTAGGTTGAAATTCACTTGGTTTAGAGAACCCCAAATCGACACCCCAAATGTTTTGGTTGGTCAACTTTTATAGTCTATATGGTAAATATTTCAATCATCGATGAATTGAAAAGGAACAAAAGTAGAAGGCAATGTTGTCACGGGTTCTTCTTTCGAGAAAAGGGGCATTATACAAAAATCTCGTTGTGGTGTCTATGAGATTGCTATGTGTGTCTCTATCTCGTCGGAGTCGGCAAATAAGACGGCAGTCAGTTAGAGGGTCGTGATTGTGAGGCGTAATGCTAATGAGACACGGATGTTAATACATTTAACGCCCAGATACACTTTACAGTTATTCACACATTATGTCGCGTTGGAAATATGACATTCCTGTTAGATTGATAAATTAACTATGATTCCACATGAATTGCTGAGATTGTGGATAGTATTTCATGAAAGAAGATAAATCTGTATTGTCTGCTTAAAAATTCGTAAATTTCATTTTAAACAAAACGAAATAGTTTATATGAGAAATTATTTGCACTAATAAATTTTCTTGAAACATTCACGGGAAGCCTACCTATGATACCTGCATACATATGGATGCATACCTACCTAGGTATAATACTTTCTGTGTTACTGAAATACATCCCCTTATGTGACATTTTTATCTGAAATTCAAACTGAATTTTTAGTTTTACACGTTGTATCACTATACTGTTTATAGTGATACAACGAGTAAAACTAAAAATTCAGTTTTATTTTCAGATAAAAAATCGTATGATTTTTTTAACACGTTAACCGCCTTGTTGAACTATGTGTTCAACACGACATATACCTACTTCGTTAGTTGTTTCCTCGGCTCGTCCGACAAACTTTCTTACAATTTGACTTACGTGACCCGCGCGGCCCCGTAGAGTGATAGTGGCAGGATTTCAATTCGACTTTTATCAATATTTCGTTGTCAATTTTATGATAATGTGCAGAGTGACGTTAAAAAGACAAAATTAAAAATGTGATTAGGCGTTACACTCGACGACGGTGACAAGTCAACAGTCAATTGTCAACAAGACTGGTTGATTTTATTTAACCTTTTCAAAGGTAATGGGAAAACTAACCGTCGGGAGTATTATCATTAAGAACATGTAACAATATTAATTTCCTTAAATACATCCAAGTCATCAGAACAAACTTTCTCTCAGAGGAAAGAGACAAGTGCACTGGAAAGAGGATTGAGAAGGATGGGGAGTAGGGTACCTATCTCATATTACCCCATCCATCTCGCTTTCCTAAACCCACGGATAAGAGAAACGAGAGAAAAGAAGGGACACGGGCTTTGAAAACCTTTACTCACTTTGTACACAGCGGTGAAAATGTGCAATATTGTCCCAGCCAACTGTAGAATATAGCCTCGCCCTCTCCAACATATTATTAGAATCAAACATCGCCAAAAGTTAGACCAACCACGATTGTTCTACCGTCAAATTCAAGGAGTTATTTTATCCACCTTAGGCTCCAGTATCAGACGCTGACCTCTTTCACTGTTAATTGCAGAAATTCGAAAAAATTCTTTAATTTAGAAATTATTATCATGTTGGTGCACGCCAGCCTTCTATGAAAATGAGATAACACGACTAACCAGACGCACCCAGTCGACTGTAATCTACAGTATAATTCTCCTCTATGTATTAGAACTGTTCACTGAACCAAACAACTCTAAAAAATGAGTCCAAACATCACGGTTATACCGTCAAACTCGAGGAATTCTCATACCCACCTTCGACTTCAGCATCAGGTGCTAACGGTTATGTGTTAAATATATGACTTCTTAACTGTTCACTACAGAAAGACGCCTTCGAATAAGTAGAATCGTTTAGAAATTATAAAGCACTACAATTTTAACTCTGAGCAGCGCTCCCTAGTGAGTTAGAGCCACAACAGCCATCTTCAAACATGCTCCATGATACGGTGATAAACGTTTACAAAAAATTGCTTTAAAATCGGTCCAACTGTTCCAGAGAAAAATGGTAACAAAGGGGTACACAAACATACAGACATACAGGTACATTCTCTTACCCCAATTACTCTTACTGTTCCGTTGTGGTTAGAAATAATTAGAAAATACGTTATAAATTTATTGTTGTGCTTACTAATGCAAATCACAAAAAATATTTTAAATTAAAAAATATAAATTATATAGAAAAAATAGAAAAAGGCATCTAATCCTATCTTCAGAAACTTAGGAATAGAAATGGAAAAAGAGCTGGGAAGTTGTGAAAATGGAGGATATGAAGAAAACGAGAAAGCGAGTGAGAATTCCTCATCCCATTACACCCGGCAATCCTCTTTAGAGATAGGGGGGATAGGATAGGATGGGGAATCATGAGATTAGGAATTTATTCCATTATACTCTTCATTCGTTGGGATAGGAGGATATGGGATGGGATGGGATGGCAAATCGGCTCTGATATATCTCACTCACTACCGAAACACGTACGTACATTGGACGGTATAGCATAGGCTAGGAAATTGTATTAAACGGCAATCTTTTGTGTGAGACGAGTAACTCGGCTATATAATAGTCGGGCACGCCCAGAGGCTGCAGGATTGCAGCGTGCACACTCTCCCCTCCCCGACAGTTTAATTTTATGTTGTGATTGAAGAGAGTTCGTAGGTGTGTAAGACAAGGTGTAAATGAAATAATTATTCTATTTATATCGTGTCGGACTATGTGTAAATAAATAAATATATACACATATTTACGCGTTTTTGAGGGGGAGAGTGCACGCTGCAGTCCAACAGCCGCTGGGTGCGCTCGATTGACCACGTTACCCCTTTCTCATAGAAGACTACATTGAAATGTACTGCATTTCCCACTTTGTCTTATATTCCTAATGTACGTACGTGTTTCGGTAGTGAGTGAGATGTGCCAGAGCCCATCTTATCCCTATCCATTTTCCCAACTCTTTCTCCAAATCCATTTCTATATTTCCAAACGTAGGCAGCGCATCCGGGGGCGTGCCAACGTTTGTCATTTTGGACTAATGTTGGCATGTATCGCGGATGTCTAATGGGCGATAGTATCCACTTACTATCAGGTGTGATCCGCGCTGGCAGGATGGATCTGGCGCGTTTACTTGTGACCAGGGAGGAGGCGCGTGCTGGGAAACAGGCCATTTGGAACGAGACAGTGGCTAGCTGGCAGGAAAGGTGGGTTGGCGAGAGCAAAGGCAGAGAGCTGTTCAGGTTCTTCCCAGACGTGGCGGTTCGACTCAAGTCGCGTTGGGTCGAACCGGACTATGAAACTTCCCAGATACTCACTGGGCATGGCTGCTTTCGAAAGCGACTGCATGATATGAAGCTGTGTGAGAGTAGTCAGTGTGAGTGTGGCATGGCAGAGGAGACTTGCACCATGTTCAATGGTCCTGTCCTCTATACGAGGAATATCGACGGAGTATGCTAGAGAGGATTGTACGGCGGGAGGAGGGACCGGCATACTACTGCGACCTCGTCTCCTCCGAAGCGAACTTCCGCGGGCTCAGAGAGTTTGCACACCGATGGCACAGGAAAAGGAGCCCGAAAGAGCTGTTCGGCACTGAAGTACATCGTCTTGTGGAGTAAAACAGCCCCAGAAAGGGGAGAGTGCTTATGGGACACAGGCAAAAGAGAATACTTGTAGGGAGGCAGAGAAGATACGCGCCGCAACATAGCCCTAGCAGGCGAACGGCGCGTACCTCCCGACGATTTGGTCCGTATAACCAAAAGGTTGGTAGGACCATGGGTGGAGGTAGGTTACCATCAGGTGGATTGTATGCTCGACTACCGCCTTCATCCATAAAAAAAATATGCAGTGTCTATACATACTACTTACTTACTTTATAAAGGCTTTTATAAAGTAAATGTGTATAATTCATCATTTTGATCATTTACGATACTGATAAATTTTTTTCTTCTATTTTCTCCATGACCCTTAAACGTGTTAATAATGGGTCTCCTTGAGACATACAACGACGCATTCAATATTTTTTGTGTTACTAAAATACGTCTTTTTATTTTATGTCATTTCAAAACAGATCAAATGAAGACCTACCTCCAGTAGGAAGGTTGGCGTTGGTCTTGTAGTCTCTCTCATCGAGTGACAGCGACCGCAGTCGGCTGGACGAGGTATTCTTGTAGTCCATCTCCCGTAGCGCCAGCGTTGACGTGTCGATGAATGATCGCGGGAAGCCCATGCTTCGCATTTGATTGCATGTGTTTGTACCTGATGGCAAAAGATAATATTACGTTTTAGCGTATTTAGGTATATATTGACTATTGAGTTGCGGTCGCAATGATTTAGCTACACGTAGTATTCGACAGCTTAAAGTCGGATCCTTAAATAAGGATGGATCCTTATTTAAGGATCCGACTTCCTGCGTTCTAAATTGTTTTTTGTGTCAATCATCTGACGGTTGACGGTGAATGAATTCTTTCTGTAGTACTTTTCTCTACAGTCAACAACTTTATCAATATATGAACTATAATCTAATTCATATGACCTATTCAATAAAGTAAAATCTATAAAAAGGTCAATAATTAAATTGCATCGTAAATAATACAATGAAAGTATCAGGATTCAGGCACATAAATCTTTAACTTATGCTACGTGGGTCAGAGTGGATAAGAAATCCAAGAAGATCATGCACACACACGCATAAACGCACACACACACGAATATACATACATACGCACATAGAATTAAGATAAAAGATGTTGTAGTATCGTAGGTATTATGTATTATCGTTTTGTGTTGAGCGGGTGCGAGCGGCTGCGGCTTGCTGTCACCTCAATGTGTTTGGTAATGGATATGTTTAAATTTAGTGTAATCTTGTATTGGAGTGGGTTTTTAAATTTAATTTTGTTTATATATGCTATGTATCGCTGTTGGGTTACAAATATCAAACAAAATAAAGTAAAATGAAGATAATTTTACTTTTGTATTTGGGGTATAAAAATAGTATATTATATAATGTTTATTCTGGTACAAATAAATATCTTTTTTATTTTTTTTTTTAATTAAACAGCAGTGCAGACCTATGTCAATCACCTTATTAGATATAAAGGTGATCATTTTTTTCTAATACGGTGGGCTTTGAGCTCGGGCGGCCTTTATTTAGAGCCGCCCGCGCCGACGCAATTATTTTTGTTCCTCTGGAAATAAAAAAAAGGGAATATGCACATAATTAGTTTATGAGTTTACACAATGCAAAGAAATAAATATAGATACCGCAATTATGTTGTGAAATCGACACAAACAAATGCTGGGACTTAATTGTTGCACCACTAACGGGGGATAGGGTTGTGCGATGGTCGATAGCTGTTTAGTGTAATATTATATGTATGTAGGGACAGATGTAGAACCGATTAGTATACAATACAAATAGATTTAATAGTTATTTAGTACAACTATTAGTAAATTATTTCTAGTGCCGGGAGGGTACTAGAAGTAATTACACTAGAACGTATGAAGCACAAAAATAATGTTGCGTTTGAACACAAATTAAAAGCAAAATGTTGTTGAACGACACTTTAGTTTGTTAAAAATAGGAAGGTTATTGACGATTTTGTCACTGTTATGATAATTATAATTACTTATGATACTTCATAATTATAATTATGATACTTTATAATTATATGGCAAGGTTATAAGCAAAAAGCGAAGGAGAGCACAGTTTATTTTGAAATGAAATTTTATTTTGAAGCACTGAAAATAACATATTTGTCCCATTAGTCGCATGGGGAAGCTGCCCCAAATATCAGTGTTCTCGTACGACGTCGAAGCTATTATAATTTGAATAAAATTATTATATATATATATATATAAAATGAACGCTATAATGCGCCTTTAAAACAAATTTTATCGATATTACAGCTATCGCGTAGGTGCAGCACAAATAGCGAGGGTCGCTCTGAAGCGGCTTATGCCGAGGCACCTACAAATTAAGTCTATTAACTCAAACTTTTAAGTCCCTTAGCACGCGAGGTCTTCCTTTCTTGTCCAGTAGAGTTTGGAGCTTATTCGTAAGTACTCTCCTTTTGTTTGCCCTTTCCACTCTTTGTTTTTGGGATATCTGTACATTAAGCAGGATTTAGTTGTTTTTCATACGAAACAGGGATGATTAGTCTGCAAATGAGGGGTGGACGCTTGTCACGATTCATTATTCGTTTGTGTTGTATTTTTGTTGCTTTGTTTTGTAATTTGGTAGATAAATATATTACAAATGCTCACTAAATGAATATTGGGAACTAAAGATCACGCTAGTTAGATAAATCGATACTTATATTATTAGTCTGTATATTAGACCTTGGCCGTGTAGTGTCGGCCCATTTTAGAATGTCACAACCCCATCTTTTCCCGTGAGTGTCTTAAAAGGCGATTGAAGAGCCTCTACTACTAGCACCACTACACGAACTACACTACCTTTAAAAGAGATTGTCCACCCAAGTGGGATTGGCTGCCCGTGTCCAGCAGTAGACGATAAAAGGGTCGATTACGGTTTTAATACGGTTAAGATTAAATTATATATATTAATATTACTTAAATTACAATTACATATTTCAAGTTTTAATTACTGTAATTTAAATGTTCATTGTGTTTATCATGTTCATGCTGTAGCTTTTGTTCACCGGACTTGTGCGACTATTTACCTTTTAAGTTCTCATGTAAGTGACAATGTCTTAATGAGAATAAAGTTTCTTTGAACCAATGATAATAGACCTCATTCGTGAGGCTGTGACGTGGGTTCTACTTAAAGTATTAAATTATTACTGTCTAGCTTGGCAGTAAATAAAAATATCGTGAAGAAACCTTCATGCCGGAGATACAAAAAAATTGGCGCATCTGACGCCACCAATCCGCAATAGGGTCCGCGTATATGGCCTAAAACCCTCCAATGATGTACGAGTACTAGACGAGGCCTTATAGGTTAACTAGCTGTTTAATTGCATTTAACTGTGCTAATTTGACAAAATTTGACATACAAAATTTGACAGCCCGTATTTTGCCCTCTAAAACATATTGTTATTTCTATTTTAGAACATTTATACCAAGTTTTAAGTTAATTGGACCATCAAATATATTATTTCATCATATTTCGACATCTTATTTCATCTCCTTAGAGGTTGAATTTGGAGTAATCCCTTCCTAATAAGCTCAAAAAGAAGTAAAAGATTTCTAACTTCAGCGGTCTCGGTTCGGTTTTGATAAATCAGTCAGCACATTTCGCTTTTTATTACATATCGAATACTTTAATAGATTACTTCATCTTACGTGTTAGGATCAACCAGTTTAGCCTAGGATAAACTAGTTTGTCCTGATAATAAAATAAATAAAAATCATATTAATTATTTCAAACAAATTGCTTCTGGGTAGAAATAACCAACCAGTTAATGGGTAGAAAAAAATGGTAGGTTTTAAAAAAATAACCGTGAAGTACCCAAACTAGCCAAATCGTTTCTGGATAAATAGGAGATACTTCCTTACAATAATCACATTAAATATAATAAATATTTATTAGAAGATAAATATTTATACATGACAATCAATTCAAGTATTCTACATCATTCGTGATATCCCTAGGCATATCACGTATGATTCGCAATGATTTCGTAAATGACGAAATCAGGGGATTTCATCATTTCCCCGCGACGTATAGATACGAGTACGAGTAGAAGATGTCGAAGGTAGATAATTTTTAAGTACATAAAACATGTTTTTAAGTGCAAAGTGTCCACGTTATGTCTGGCTCAGCGCTCGGCACAAAGGTGCTCCGGGAGCAGTTGTGCGTGCGTGAGTTCAACTTATTACTGAAATAATAATTTCACTATTGTTTGCCGCGGGCACTCCATATGGCGTAACGTGTATTTTTTTCGTCTGTCAGCCAATTTCGTCGATAGTCGGAACTCCTATTGAACAGGTCCTTAGTTTTGCGTGACTGCTCGGACGGAAGACGATGTTTTATGATATTAATTAGCTGTACAGAAATAAGTGGTCATCATTTTTTTTCTTTTATGAAAAATCTATATATAAACACATTTCCTCATGCAAATCTATAACAGATTATAAATAAAAAGAGCAGACGATAATAAATAATAATTAATTGAGAAGACAATTAATAATTCGTTTATTAATATAAAATTTAATAATTTTTAATGTGTGTATTTTGTTACATTTGAATTGCTTTTTTACATTCACATTTGAATTCACTAGGACGTAATGTTACCTGTTAGTTTTACCTGCAACATGCAATAAATAAATACATAAATAAAGAACATACCACTGCAGGTATAGAATTTTATACCTACAATGAGTGCAGGACATAGGTTATTTGTTGCAATCTCATAGGTACCTACTCTAACACAATTCATCACGCGGACCCAATGCGGATTGTTAAATGTTGTTTATTGTTGAAATTTTAATACTTTATATAGAGAATGTAGTGTTAATTAGATACATACCTAAATACATAAATACAGATACATAAATATACATTTTCATAAATGTTTTAAATTAACCAGAATCTAGATTTTTTTTATAGAATGGATGGCAATCGAGCGGTTGGGCCACATGATGGTATGTGGTCACCGCCGCCCATGGACACCTAGAACATCAGGGGGTTTGCGGGTGCGCTGCCAACTTTGCACGATCCTGTTCACAGCTCTTTTGAAGAGCCCCATATCGTAGCGTTACGGAAATACCTCAACTGGCAGTTCATTTCACAACTTTTGGGTTGGCGGTATAAAGTGTCTTTTCGACCGCACAGTACGCAGCGACTCTCTATGTCACGGAAGTGCCGATGAACCGCACGACGTTGACGAGCGATGCGATAGTAAAAACCCGAAATTGGCATCAAATTGAACAGCTCTTCAGAACATTCTCCATTATAAAGGCGGTAGGAAACGCAGAAACATGCAACATCGCTACGGATGCTGAGTGATTCTAAACCACCTATCGTCGATAATTCGGATAGCGCGTCGTTGGACGTTGTCAAGAAGGTCCAGCTGGTATTTCGGTGCACCGGCCCAGTTGTGTGAGCAGTACTCCATATGGGGTGTAACTTGTGCTTTATAAAGCGACAAGCGTTCTAGTTGCTATCTAGTTGCACTTTTTGCACAATTCATTAATTTACATTATATAATCTGGTTACAATTTTTGTCTTATTAATTTATCTTGAGTACATCTGTATACGAGTAATTTATGTAGGTGTGTGTGAGTAGGTTATTAATGTAAAATTATAGAGGAAATTGATATGACCTATGAGAGCACGTCCTCGAAGTGAGCCCGCAGCCGTGGTCCCGTGGGAAAAAGACAGTTTATCTACGAGAGATAGCGAGGGCGTATCGCGACCGCCGCAATATCACATATGAAAACTGTATGATAATAATAGAACTGTACATAATATATTTAAATGTTTACGTCCCTCATGCGGTTTCGGCTGCGCTTCGCCCAATAATAATAACAAATTGGGACATGTCCAATTATAATTACCTATTAATTAATATAAATACAGATTATTTCTTTATTTAATCTATAAATTTTAACATTCAACATTGTAACTAGACTTCTTAGTAATAATATTTGTCTTATTAACTGCAGAAAATGTGTAGGTACAGCGTTTTTGAAAATTGATTGATATGTAGTGAATAATGAATTTTATCAGTGCCATTATCGTCATCATCTTGAACGAGTATTACGATGTAAGGCGTGGTGCTGCATAAATTATCAGATTTAAAAGTCTTTGGTGATAGGCTGAAGTACCCTTACATACAGATTCACTTAAGAGCATAGAAATACAATTTTATTATTTAAATACAAGTAAGTAGATACTAGAAGTCATTGTGTGTATAGCTTATACATTTGATGTTCCATCCTTATTTGTACAAATAAATATTGGTACAATATTTTATTAGTCATTTGTGACCCAGAGTTTGTAATAGGCACCAAGCTTATAAGCACAAAACATGGAAAACGATTGGGACAAACAGGGTTTACATAGGTATACATAGGTATATACATACATGCACATGAAGTGAAGAAAATAGAAGAAAGAAAAAGTGGTATAAAATTAATTACATTAAAGTTACATTAAAAAAATAAATGGTGACTCACTTGTTTTGGATCGAGGCTCTCGTGGTCCGTCGACGGTTACTTTAATCGCTTTTTGGTATGTTGCTACTTGAGGCGGGCTCGTTAATACTGTTATCGTAAGTGAGAAGCTTTTTCCTGCGACAAAGAGAAATATATTAAACAACATTAAAAACCCATCTATACATATAAAAAGAGATGTCCCGACTGACTGATTTATCATCGCCGAGCCTAAACCGCTGAAGCTAGAAACATGAAATTTGCACAGTGGACAGGTTTTATGAGTAACATATTCACTAAGGAAGGATTTTTAGAAATATTACCGGGAACGGTTAGGGAGGAGTTGAGAAGATTTTTTATGCAATGCCTGTATCTCAAGAAGTATTCAAGTTAGAGAGAGACATGAAATTCAGCATATAAACTTGTCATTTAAAATAATTAAATACATTTATCGGCGCTATTTGATATTTAACTTGAAAGAGTTTTGCGACGCAAAATTTATAACTGAAGAACTATACAAATTAGAGAGAGACATGAAATTTAGCATACCTATAGACTTTAAAATAATTGAACACGGTATCGCCGTTTTTTGTTATTTGATTTGATGGATTTAGTAAAAAAATGGACTTGGAAGTGAGAAGATTTTTCCATATTCTTTTTTTGCACGGGGAGTCCATTACTTTTAAAACAATGGCTACGTGGGCGAAGCCGTGGTCAAGAAGCTAGTTTAGTATATAAAGAAATTTAAAATATTGCTATAAAAAGGAAAGAATAATTATTAAGAGGCAAAAAATGTTACAAAATAACAAAATTTCGATTACTATTTTTACAGTGTTTCCTAATTTTCCACAGTATATCCATTTTAAGCATCCATTGTAATTAAAATAGTCTTCTAAGTGTCTAATCTCATACATGTACGAAATTTTTAACATTAAGCCGGTGATGAAGAAAAACCTATACCTTTGAATGGAGAGTACAAGACTCTTGACTCCCAACACCACCCCCACACCGCTCTTATAAATTCTACAATTCTAGATATTACTTGTTTAAAGAACATGTGCCTACACTGCGTGCAATTATTATTATTATGTTTCTGCGCTACTCATGTGTAGTCAGATACAGTTAGATCAAAAATTATGTTCAAATTGATCTAGTCTTCAACGAGTTGCGTGGAACATTCCCGAACCACTGCGGAGCGCGGGCGGTGGAAAATAGCGAGCTTTTTGGGCGCCCGATTTGCGGTCGCCAGTAATGAATGTACCGATAAATACGGAATAAAATTACAGTTAAAATGAGTGGATTAACATGTCTAATGCAGATAATTCGTGTGTAGTGCGCACTGGATTCGGTAAATGATTGATTCCAACGAGCACTAGGCGCGCCTGTGTCCGATATTTACTTCGGATATTGCATGTGAAATATGTTAGCAGTTTCAGTAGGTACCGAATTGCCGTTCCCACCGATAAAGGAAGTTATCGCGGAACGAGTCGAAACATGTCCCAGCACTTGAAAAATAAAAAATATATTTATAACTCATTGTATGTTATATTACTGGAACGTTTTCATGAGATCTCAATATCGGTGTCTCAAAGGAACACCAATCATGCAACATTTCAATACGGAAACAAATCATCATAAAACATTGGACACTAAAGGCGCGCCTGAACGATGTGAAATATTGCTTTTTAAAATCGCTATTAAACTTAATGCATTCACATGATCACTCATCAACGGTTTAGGACCTAACACAATATGCGCGAAGCTATAAAACGTAACATTGTATTGCAACGACCATCTTCTGGAGGTGTTGAGAGAGGTGCGTGAAATATTCAATTATTGTGCGCAGGCGCAGGTGGGCTGCGGGGTGGGGAAAGGAGGGAATGTCGGCCATCTTGATTTACGATCGAGCGTAAATCCTGAATGACATTTGTGAGGGAAGGCGAGTCGCATTCGGATACATCTAGCGTACTTTACTGTGACAAGTTTTTAAGGGAAATCGTATGTGTTAACCTATATTGCTGCTCGAAGATGGCGCCTAGTTGGTTAGTCTAAGTCTATGGTGTCGATGAAAAGCATGCATCGGCATCAGTGTCGATATAGAAAGGAATGAAGGTTTCATGAGTTCTCGATATTGCATTGTTGGAACACTCAGCGCGCATGTACATCAAATGTTATGTGCTTTTCATGAGAAACGTACATATAAACCAAATCCTGTCATCACTGACTTCTCTATAATACTTACATGTACACAACTGTAACAGATGTTGGTAAGTATTTGTACAAACTGGTCACACTGGATAATTCAACTGCAAACATTAGTGAAAACTAATTGCGCAACTACAAAATAAGCTGGTAAGCTACTACTGCATAACACATTATAACAAGAATGTATTGTTTGTTTAACACGGAATGATGATTAGTTGCAACACTTATGCGCTATTAATTAATTATTGCAGTGTAGCTAAATGTTAACGAAATCGAAGTAGACGATTTTAATCACTGAAGGATGACTATGGAAGTTTGGCTAGAAATGAAATGTACTTGTGCTGGATGGATGATGATACAAAATGATTGAAAATCGTTGATTTGTTCATTATTTGACGATTAATTTTTTTTGCTTCCAGTTGTTATTACGATAATCTTAATAAATGTAAGTAATATCTATGTAGTTTTTATTTATTGTCGATTGTATTGTTATTTGTTCAAAGGTATATGGTATTGGTATATGTATCAATATTGAACACTTTATTAAGTATAATATTAATTCCTCGCCACAACACAAGGTAATATTATAATAAAGCAGTATGCCGTGTCGTGTAGCCTAGGTACTGACAAATTTAACTAAAAAACAGAAAGAAGTAAGTTTGTTCCAATAGCGAATATTATCCGAAAAAGCCAGACACAGAAATTGTTAGCCTATCGTAAGGAATTATTAAAACTAACTAAAACTAGCGCGTTTTGTTTCGAAGTGGGGGAGCGGTGGTGGCTGTGGCCCCGGAAGAAGGACGTTGCCAGCCCTGTGGTGGACTAAAAGCGGCGGCAGCCGGCAGAGCGGTGGCGGCCGGCCACCACGACGCCAGCCAAGAGCGACGTCGTCGACTAACAGTTGGGACAGTGGCGAGTGGTGATGAGTGGGCGACGCCAGCCAAGAGCGGCGGCGTTAACCAGGCGCGGCGGAGTAGAGACGGCGGTGTCGAAGAGCGACGCGGATGTAGGTTGCATGTTTTTGTATTACGTGGCAGCTGTGATGAAGTGCCGGGGTTGCTCGACCCCGGGAGAAGGCCTTGTGACGTTATTGGGAGTTCTCAAGTCTCAATCGATGATTGATTACCAGATTCCACGAGCCACGAGTCTACGAGGTCGGTAGAATTCTGACCGTTTGTTTTTTAAATTCAAAATTGTGACGAAAGACGGAATACAACGGTTCTTTTTCTCAAATTTTTTTTATGCATTTTTAAGTACCTATAAGATATTTTGTTAATAGATATTCAAAATGAACATAGACAACATGAATTAAGGTGTTTACACACCGTAAACACCTTAATTCATGTTGTGTCTATGCACGCTTTAACTCAATGACACGTCTTGTATGTTAAGATGGTACGTAATAAAGGGCCACCTGTCGCTATAATTATTGTCTTCTTTTATTTATTTCTCCTAAATTTTACACAAAAGTCGGTTAATAAGTACTTATAAAACATGAAAAATACAATTAAATAATGAGATACAAGTAAATTATCGTGAATAAGAAATGAAATACAAAGGTTAACAAGCTAATATAAACAATGAAATATAAGCGATTTATCTAACGAAGATAATAAATACCTACCTATAGAGATTATGAAAGGCGCTACAAATGCTACAGCCTACGCTGCGCAGTTCTTTGTGCTATTTGTTACAGTATAACTAAAAACTCATAGCCAAAAAGAGAATTCAACACAAAATCAATAAGATACGCATTTTGGTTATTACGAGTTATTTTTACAATGATCTCAGTAAAAACATATTGCAACTCTTTCAAAGTAAGTCGTCTTTCATATAAAATGTCTGCATGCATTCTAAACATTGAGTGAAATGAGAGTGGACAAGAAACAAGAACAAAACCAGTCGACACGTCACAGGCGTAACGCGATGATGACTGCTACACAAAATGATTTGGTCGCGCCGCTTACGGCTGACTACTCTCTTAATTATGTATACGATTTGATGACACATTCGCGGCTCTTTCTTTTTACGTTAGGTTCCTACTTTTATTCCAAACTTCTAAGTTAAAATAAGTACTACCTAAGAAATAGATATTAAGATAAGAAATATTCAGTCATTTGCGAAACAACAGATATGAGCTTCTGCAGCTCATTATACAAGACAAGATTCCGGGCAGCAGGTCTGGAAGGCGACGGACATCCTGGCTAAAGAATCTTGGCGAAGTGGAGAATGGTAACCGAGTGTAACAAAAACACTCAGTTACTATTCTCTACTGTACTCTACTCTACTAAAGTACAAATAGCCATGATGATTGCCAACCTTCGTTAGAAGACTGCGTTGCGAAAAGAGACAGATAACTGCCAAGAAATGTACCAATATGTTTCGAAACTGAGTGAGAACAGCCCTTCTTCTGATCACATTTCATTCAATACATGATTTTTTTTATATTCGTGGTGGTTAGACCTGGTGGTAAGTGGATACTGTCACCCAAAGCCCCCGGGGGCTTGCCGAAGTTTGGGCTTGCGAAGTGTGCACTCTAAGTGATTTGGAGGGGGAGGGCTAATATTAATTCACTTTAGAATTTAATATGAACTTGTGTTATTTAAAAAAGGGCTTTCTAATTATTGTAATAATTGATATTTCTTGATATCTGCTTATATAACTTCTATCCTAAGTATAGATACAGAAAAATTATACTTTTTATATTAGAAGTTATACGTAACATAACAGATCAGTTACAAAATATCATCGTCTAAAACTGGTGCACGCCACCGGACCGGGCCGGACCTGTCCACACTAATCACCTCACACTATGATGCAGTGTTATGATGACCACGTCACTACGAATGGCAGTTCACACTTTACTGGTATCATGTTACATACCCAAATTATCACCAGTATAAAAAGCTCTCTCACCTCTAGGGTTGTCATCTTTCTAGGAATGTTATACTTATTCTATTTCATAAATCTTACAAGAACTCTTAGGAAATAATGAAGAATTAAGAAAAAAATAATATATTTTTCTTATTTCTTCATTATCAATTTCAGTTTATCTACTGTTTTGTTTCATAGTTTCTTAAAATGACAATGCCAAGTCTCCACCACTCAACATACTTTAATCCAGAGATATAAATAATTGAGAAATAAAATTACTGTCAATTATAGTTCCTTTAAACTAGGACGCTTTGGAAGATTACTTTATGACTATATAATTTTTATCATTACTAGCAAATCATTTTTCATTAGGTCATAATCAAATACAATCAAGTTAGAAAATAATCAAAATAATAACATGGTCAACATCATCCAGGTTATGGAAGAAGTTATTTTGTAAACTATAATAAAACGGCAATGAAAATGATCCACACAGCTTTAGTGTAAACCATTGTTTGTTAGTGGGATAAACCTAGATTAAACTTGGAAATTGTCTTTTGGGTATTTTACTATAAAGTGTACATTATTTTGCATACTACAAACTCAAGTCAAGTTCAAGACTTGTATCCAAATTTACTAATTACTTACCTCTATTAATTTTGTGGCAACCATACTCTTCGCTCACCATTATAAAAATTGTACAACAGCAAGAAGAATTCGTGTATTCGGGTATCAACATTAACTGGTCGTTTTAAGCGATCACGTAATGAATGGACTGTGCTACTAATGAAGTGGAATTAATTTCAATATTGGAAGTGAATAGGTCTGATGTTGAGAAGGTCGTGTTTGATTAAAAATGTCTATTGAATTTCGGTATGCACGTTTTATACATTTAAATTCTCTCATTAAGACATAAGGTACAAATGTTATGTTTAAGTGGTTAAGAGTAACACTTCATGATAATGAAGTGCTACATATAAGGTAATAGCTTGTCAACAATTATACTGAAATTGATATAAATTCCATCAAAATCAGACTAATTTATAGGAATTACACGCCCGTGGAACACGGACGAACAGATAAACATGACAAAATTTATAAAAGTTTCTTAATTTCTTCAGAACACTTAAAAATGTTTTTTTGCATAAGGTAATAGTTATGACATTTACAGTCTTTCTTTTTACGCTAAATCATATAGCGTTAATTTGAAGTTGAGCATTTTAAATACAAAACGCTTGATGGATGACACTTCATACACAGACAAGCATAAAACAACACAAGGTCCGCGAAAGTAACATTAGACATTTCTTGAAGTGTCTAGAAGTCTAAAATCTATACTAATACTAATAGTCTAAGTCTATTAGTATTATAATATTTTTATAAAATGTTCTCAATAAACAAAATATAAATTGGGCAGACGAGCAAACGGCCCACGTTATGTTATGTGGCTACCGCCGCCCAAGCACACCTGCAATACCATGCGAGAGTGCTGGCGAACTTGCAGAAACCTATTCATAACTTTCTTGAAGAACGCCGTGTCGACGACCTCTTGAGCCGGTGATTGTTTACGCTCCAGTTGTAAGAGATGTAGAGTTTTTGTTTATAATTTATGGATTATAATAATTATAAATTTATAATTATTTATAATTAATAAGTCATATTCGTTAATTAATCATATTTGAAGATTTGCCGGTGCAACAACGTGCAATATTTACCGACTTTGCCTGGACTATATTAACTCGTACCTACTATCAAATTTTGATTTTTTTTATCGACTTTTAGTGGGTGGACGAGCAAGCGGTCCCACGTGATGGTAAGTGTTACCGCCGCCCATGGACACCTGCAACACCAGAGGGTATGCGGGCGCGCCGCCGACCTTGCAAAATCCCATTCACAGCTCTCTTGAAGAACCCCATATCGTAGCATTAATATTCTAGTTTCAATCTATTAAAATTTACATTGTGAATGTCTGTTAACGACACAGAAACCTGCTACCAGTTCGCTATTAGAATAAGCAATTTATTTTTAATTATTGAATTCATGCTAATTTGTTGTGTTCGACAGGTTATAGCCGTTAAGTTATACCGAAGTTAATAAAGATTGTTTTAAGTAGGTAATGAATTAATTTATCAGACATTCGGAGATCGTACAAAAGCTGGTAAGAAGTTATTGATTAGGTATTGAAATTGATATGTGATGTAGTATGAGCTGTCCCTTATCGCTTTGGCCTTATCGCTTTGGCGATAAGGCCAAAGCGATGTTGTTCTTTTCGTGTTACTTAAATTGACTTTTTGCACTATGTATTGATGTACAATAGAGAGTTCATCTATCTATGAGCAATTGTATGACCTTTTTGTCGCTATAGACTTGTTCAGTTTGGTTAAGATTTTATAATTTAAAATTTCATTGTTTCATAATTCTGTTTACATAGAAAATTGTTGTAAAATCTAGATTTTAAGATAAAGAAATAAAATGTATTGTTTTTAAAGATTTAACTAAGTACTTATCTTCAGTTTCTCTGAACCTAGTATCGATAATAAAGTTCAGATAAATAGACGATTCTTGGTCTTAGAATTAGTCCGAATTGTGTTTATGCACAATTATGCACAAGGGATTATGCACACTGCGTGGAGAATAATTCCCAAACACACCGAGTAATCTAAGCTAAGGACTATCTAAGAAACGTCTATTTATCTCGTCCTGCAGTCTCTTTTTCGACACATAGATAGATACAAACAAATCAGAAGTATTTAAAATGGGAGTATATTTACAACTAGCAGTACCTTCGTTCGTGTGGACTTTAAAGTACGTACAGTTAGCTTGATTCCCGTAAGAACGAATTTATCTGTATAAAATGTATCCCAAATGTTAATTGAGTTTGGCTTGGAATTCCAAATTCAAATTAATTTAAATTTAAAGCTATGACATTCTTTTTTAAAATCAGTTATTAATTTATATGAATATGAAATGGGAACCGTAGGAGTTTAATGAAAGTCATGTGTACTTAAAAATATGTACGTAAAATGTAAAAATATGAAAATATGTAAAATATGTTTGCGCTCAAATAAAATAAAATTAAAAAAAAAATCATGCAAGAAAATATATATGAATTTTTATATATGAAACGGCAATTTCATAGTTAAGGACCTAATATAACTGTTGAATCTTAAATCTATTTAATTTAATTAAAATCTGTCCAGGGGCTTTTGCGTGATGCGTGTTTAGACATACAGATAGATGGACGAACAAACAGATGGACAGATAGACAAAAAAATCCAAAAAATATTATCTTGTGCTCTCTTTCATTCGTTTTTTACCCTGTAACGAATTTTTACAAAAACATATTATATATACATAGATACGGTTTTCTTACAATTTTATGCCATGTATAGAATAGATATAGAGTCTACAGGGAACATAGTCGGTTCAACTTTACGTCAACTTTTAAGTTGTGAAGGTTGTTGCCTCTAAATATTTGTAGAATGTAGCCTAGACGGTTAATATTGGTGATACTATAAGGATTTCTGTTTTAAGTTCGAACGAATCGTTTGCTTTCTGTATGTAACTATCTGTAGTCTGTAGCACCATAGTCAGTGTAGTCAAGATCTGAAACGATCTGCATGATTTTACAACGCGTTGTTGTGCAGCATGTGGGCCAGTAATGGCGGCACTGCGCGAGCGCAGAGCAATACAATGGAACAGTAAAGTGCGAACGTCGTTTACGAGCTCCTGCGGTTTGGAAATTAAAATCCAACTTGTCTGATCTGGTCATGGTATGCTTGGAGAGGGGCTCAGAGGTTTCTTGATAAAATTCTAGATATTTTCCAGAATGTAACATGTTCTAGACAATTTATAAATTTCTAGAAACTGCATCAATTGATTCACTGTTCTCACATTTCAGATACAACGGAATTTTCATTGAGAATCTGATTTCGTTCATTGTGTTTTATTTCTTTGGCATCATGGTCCTATGTGCAATTCTATTCTATATTCTATAATGTATATCGGTAGTATACAGGGTGTGTGTACAGACCGTTTATGTTTTTGAGTTCATTGACACTAAAATTTTGATTAAGACGAGCAGTTAAAAATAATTGTAATTGATACTAAATGAGTAGCTAAAAATAATAAAAATCATGACCAACAGAATAAATTATTAAAATATTAAATTAAATAATTTTTTTAATTATTAAAATAAATAACTTTAACCAACGACAAAATTGACGGAGTTCCGCTTCGCCCGAACTCTTTTTTCTTGATTGTCACCAGAGTACCTAGACCAAACCTATCTTTACATTTGCTGCCAATTCAGCACTTTCTGCTGCTCATTTAATTACTTCTTACTTTTAAAATTTCAGGAATCTTCTTTCGCAAAAAAATATATTTTATTGAGATTTTGCCAAATTTTTCATATAAATTTGCTAAAGACAAGTCCTACAATTATCTATATCTTTACAAAAAATACGTAATATTATAACCAGGGCCGTCTTAAGTCTATTCTGCGCCGGGGTGCGGGAGTGTATCCTAAGACAGTCAAACATCCTATTGTGTATCCTATGACAGTCAAATATCCTATTGTGTATCCTATGACAGTCAAATATCCTATTGTGTATCCTATGACAGTCAAATATCCTATTGTGTAATTGTTTACTATAGCGTTATATTTTTTCATTACCTTTAAAAGGTGAGCGCCCGGGGTGCACCGCACCCCTTGCACCCCCTGGTAAAGACGGCCCTGATTATAACGATGTCAATCAACATCGAATCTTTAGAAGAATATATGGTTTCAGGTGGTCGGGAAAGCTTTGGAACACCATATATACATTATCAATATTTAGAAGCGTAATCGGGGTGGTATAAGATCGTACAATTTACGTAACGGTGCGTGATTGAAACCGTTTTTGTTTTTAATAAAAGAAACCGTCAATAAATTGGTATTTAATTTAGCCACGAGCACGAACGCTGCAAGCCGCGTCACTAACGCTAGTTTTCACATTCGTGATTTAGAAGCGGCTCGTCCTCACCGCAAACCATTATTTTGTTTATTGCTGTCTCCGAGGTGAGGGAAGGGGGGTGGGGGGGGATATGGTATGCTTAATCGCGTGATCGTTTAGTCCGACTTTTCTTTTATTAACTCCATTAGCACGGATACAAGTATTAGTCAGAAGGAAAGAAGCGCGAAGTTTTCTACTGATGATATTTTATTTTATTCATTGTAAAATTACTTATATGAGAATGGCTTTTAAACCTTAGCGTGTTTTTAAATATGTTACATTTTAACTATCATGTACTATAGCTATAAGATCCCCAAATAAATATTGTAAATAAAATATGTTGGAGTCTTTTCTACAGAATGACGAACGTTTGCACATCCCCGGATCACGCTCACCGACACATCGCTCAGATGAGAAAGAAAGTGACTAAAGAGTATAAAATATAATGGGACAGTATATGTAGGTAAAGAGAGACTTACCCAATTCCATTTTTTTTATTCGTTGGAATGGGAAGGGATTTGGCGCTTCTCAATCTTTTCTGATACACGTTGTACGTCTCACGACAGTCTTCTGTGAGTGAGAAATACTCGTAACTCGGCCAGTCGGGCGCGCTTAGCAACAGTGATATTAGAGTACAATATAGTATTTAATATAATTTAATCATCAATATTTTTTTAGGAATACGTTAGGTTTTGGTGCAATTGGTGCATTAGGTTTTGTTTTGGTGCAATTAAAACCATAGATCCGCGATTTTAATTGAACAACGTAGCTCGCATCGGTTCCCCTACTTGATCGAGAGGTCAAGACCTGCTGAGGGGGTAGACAAGTCTGCTAGATACCTGCTTTCTGGTCCTTCCATTAAATTATAATCTCCTCAATCAGTTATAAAAACGGAGACAAAGAGAGGTAATTCTCTTATTAAAATCTGCAGTGAGGTAAACTCAGTTGCACGTTTCCTTGTTTACATAGTCTAATTCAGTAAGCGAATATTCGGTGGTAGTGGACAATAGAATTTGTAATGTCATTATTAGACGGTCCGTGGGCGCAAATCATGGCGCCGCCACGCTCGCTCCGGATTAACCAATTATTATCCACCTCTACCAATAATAGTTAACCCTGATTGTAATGCAGGCGGCGTCGGCTTTCAATGTATAACTATTTAGCTAAATATGTCATGTCGTCATCTATGTGAATTCATAGAAATAGAGTATAGAAGTGAAAACTGACGTTATCTTTCATTGAAAACCATTTTTCATTGATAACAATACGAAAAAGACCAGTACCTATTTTTGACTCTCTTATCCCCATATTTTAAATTGTCAGCTGTTTTATGTAAGGAGTTGTTACGCGATGGCCATTTAAGTGGGCTACGAAGACTATATTTGTAACGATTACGACAGGAAGCAGTGATAACCTATGAAAATTCATTCTCGACTCACACTTGTAGACATGGTTGTGAGTTCAAATCCCCGACCCGTGCAGTAGTTATTTAGTAGTTTTAGTATAGATTTGTAGTTTAAATTGTGGACAGTGCAGGAAAACATCCTGAGGACCCCGACATGTTCGAGAATTAAGGAAATAATCTAGATGTTCATCATGCACATCATCCAGATTACCAATCCGTATTGGGCCCGGAATATGGCCCGATACCTCACGGTAATTTTCAAAGTGAGGCCTGTGTAGCATGATATTGAAGACAGGACGATGATTTTCAGTTGCTTGCAATAGCTGCTACTTGAGAAGGCTGTGGAAGCGCTTCCAGTACATAGAATCTTTATTTCGTTTGTTTCTATCAGCTTATTATATTTATTTCGAAAAAGACTAACCTCTCCCACTTCTTCCAACGAACCTCAGGTCACTGAACTTGGCGACCCCGTTCTTAATCACAGCCTTATTGTTCCTCAGCTCAGCGCACCAGTTTTCATCGTTCCCAGCGGTGACGGTGACTTCTGTACCGTCGGGAACCTCTCCAAGTGCCACCACCTTGAACCCTCCCGGTAACGTCTTGTTGGATCGCCAATGCGTAGGTAGCTGCGAACACATGTAGTCTGGACTGCCCGTTCTAACTGTTGAGAGAGAAAAAAGTTTTTTTTATAGAATGAAGGTGGTAAATGAAGGTCGCTCATGGATATCTGTGATACATACAAAATCAGTCAAGACTGAAACACGTTGGCGCGCCCCAAAGTCGCCAGTTGTCTTGGGAGATTTAGGAGTGGATATGAAAAACGGATTGAGATGGATGGGGAATAGGTCTGTTTTTCAAATATCAACAATATTTTTATTTAGAACAACAGGCAACATTACAAAAGATGAGCAAATACTTACATATAAAACCCCTGACGGTTAAAAACTCTAATTAGCTTTGAAAAGCCTAAAATAAAAATAAAAACCAGTCAGCAGACTTGTTGTCAATCTTTTTTCTTTATGGACGAAGGTGGCAGACGAGCATACAGTCCACCTGATGGTAAGTGGATACTGTAGCCCATAGACATCCGTGATACATGCCAACATTAGTCCAAAATGACAAACGTTGGCACGCCCCCTACCTTTGGATATAGGAATGGATTTGGAGAAATGGTTGGGGAAATGGGGAGGGATAGGATGGGAATGGGCTCTGGCACATCTCACTCACTACCGAAACAATAGTTAATCTGCAATAGTTTAATACAATCTATCACCGTCTTCGCGCATAAAGTAGGTTTATCGAATATAAAAGAAACAAGATCTTTAGTTCTAGAACTAGGTATACCTCCCGTAATTGAGGTAATCCGCAATTTTAGGTATATTAATATAATTGAGATGCGACATTATTTAATTGACCAGTCAAGTGCGGCTTGACCCCACATAGCTACTAATACAAAACAATTGAAGGTCAAAGGTCACATAGCTTGATCGGTTAATTTAAACTTTCTTAATATAATTTATTTGGACACACATAGATGGCATACATAGCAAATAATAAAATATCATTGTTTTTATCATGTCATTGTACAGTCTCGTCGAAGTAGGAGCCGCTCAGTATAGTGATAGTAGGTTTACTGAGGACTGAGTTGGACTCCTTGGCACAACACGAAAAATGCAGTCTCATTCTTTTATTTAATTATCACAAATATCATTCCTTAATACTAGGGCACTTTGAAGGTTAATAAACTACAACTATTAAGCCAAACATCCCACAATACACAATTATTACAATAATTAAACAAAAACGAATCTTATTTCTCGGGTTCCCGCCAAAAGTCCCTAATTTAAACTTATACCATAAACAGGGCTAGGTAGGTATTACTCCTATCAGTAGGTTATTTGAAAAGGAATAATTCACACAATTATTATTATTAAAAAAAATATATAGCTGTTTCTGCTTACGAGTAGCTAGTGTTTCCTTATTTTCACATGTTCCTTATTAATTCAAGTACAGTTAGCGTATATTAGTACAGTAAGGAAGACATTGATTCAATATGCGTTATATGGATTAGCAGTATAGTGAACCGTATAAGTACACGCCATTATCATACATCCCGGGAACGACTAATTGGAGACACTTCAGTGATAAAGAATATGATTGGTTGGACGAGGAAAAATGTTTAGTTTATTGCACTAGTTGTTAACCGACTGTGAATCATACCGGGACCATAGAACTGCAAACTTTATAAACGTCGAAAATATTTGTACGCTTCCGCACCTTTAGGGACCAGTTTTGTCAGGTTAAACCGTATTTCATCTACGCCTAATACCTTAGAATACGTTTAGGAGCAAATTTTATCGCATCTTTCGGTATTTGACGTATTAGTTTTTTGATATAGTAATTTAGAATCTGACTGACTGACAGCACACAGAATTCACCCATAGAGTTGTGGATAGGCAACAGGGATCGGAGTGTTTAGTTAGGGGGAAGGTCTAGATGTATGAATTTCCCTGAAACCCCTCAAATTTACATTAGAAAGAACTTTCTTGTAATAATAAATTAGTAAAAAGAGAATAAAAAATAGTAGACTGCAAGACGGCAATAATGATAAATTAATAAACCTTCTCAGTTGTGTAGTTTGAAATTTACACTTTGTGTGTATGGACTCGAACAAAAATTCTGGATTTGTCGCCCCGAAAACAAAACCAGAATACGATACCTCAAGACGGACGTAAATGACAAAAAATTCCAATGAATACACTTTCCGGGAAGAGTAGACTGGGACGCCCTTTGGACACGAGGATTTTGGTGTTAAAGAAAATCGCCCGTAATGATTGGAAGGAAAGGGTCATGTGTGGTGACAGACCTTGGGAGAGACCTTATATTAATTCCTAATATGTAACCTAATATCTAATTCGGCAGTAGAGAAACACAGCCTGATCGTACGGCATGATATAGTAGCTAGGTATGCTAATTTACGAATACGAATGCGACAAAAATGATTATTTAAATGTTTAACTACTTATATGTAGTCCTTTTATTCGCTTGGGTAATCCGAATCCAAAATAATTCTAAAATACATGCTAACTTTTAAATTCATAATACACGTTCACCAACATTATTTCGAAGGTAAACTGAATATGTATACCTACCTAAATCTATTCACAAAGTAAATTGGGACTGTGTATTAAGTCTTATAGTTTTGATAAATATGCCTGGAACAGATGCTGTGTTGTTTTATGAAAACTTAACGTGACAAGTATTATTTGTGCTACATGCAAAAAGTATTTATTTTGCCTTTGGCTAGCAGCCGGGCTATTAAATAATTGCTACATTTTAATTATACATATAGACCATAGAGTAAATAGTGTAAATGAATTGTAAAATGTTCCTTATTATGACGTAAACGATAGTGTACAGAATACGATTTTGTTATTGCACTTAAGATTGATCTAGAATTAATTTAGTTACATAAACATACGAGTTATATATGTATATTATATATATATATTGTATAATATGCATGATTTCCCCAGTCCCCGTTTATCATTCAACTTATTTTTTGTTTAAAACCTGTTTTAAACAATAAATTAATAATACTCGTATTGGTAAATACGTGAATACCTATTTATCTAAATATAAACACCGTGGTTTTTGTTATTAGCATAATTACGTATAGATAATTTAAAAGCGAAAATCCAAGTGATTCATCGAGGTATTTTCTAACCTTGTGGTCAAACACCTTGACATTTTGCATTGTCATTTTCACACATAATATATTTAATGTTTACGTTACATACATAATATGATAGGTCCGCAATGAAAGTACCCTAACCAGCCCTTTTATCATCCACTGCTGGAGATGGGCCTCCTCATGTACGTCGTCTTGTGCATGAGAGACATATGGTCATAAAATGCGCAGCTGGCCAAGCGTGTTGGCGAATCCACTCTTAGTCGCCTTTTACGACCTTTGAGAAGAGATGCGGTGATGCTATTCTACAGCGGCTCCACACCATACGGCCAATGAAAGTAAATACATTAAATATCTCATTATCTAAGAAAAGGGACCTTATTGTCGGTTCTAGTTTTTCTAGGTTCTAAAGAATAATTAGATAATTTTTATTGATTTAAAAATCAGATGTTAGAGTTATTTTTTATTGAAACACTAAATTGTGTCCGCGACTTCGTTCGCGTGAACTTTAGAGTGATTCCCGTGGGAACTTTATAATGTATCTAAATAAAAGTGTCCTAAATATTATAAGCTATAACTATGCCAAATTTTATTAAAATCCGTCGAGTAATTTTTGGGTGATATGTGTTCAGACAGACAGACAGAGAGGCAAAAATTTCAAAAATTGTTGTTTAGTATCTATATCATATGTACTTTTAAAAAAAATGCAATCATAAATATATCATGTTTAGACACAGCTTTGTTAAGATTTTATTATATGTATAGTTCCGTTGTTCCTATTTAAACATAGTTTTTAAATAACAAAATTTTAGCTTAGACAATCTTAATAAGTCCATAATGATATTATTAAGTCCGTACTGACTATAGATTTATTTATTTTGTTACTATAAATAAAAACTACAAAGCGTGCGTGCAACGAGTCAATCCCTATCCTGTCCACCTTAAACGAGAAAAAATCAGAACCAAGTGACAAATGGCACATGTTTTCAACTAATCGCAGAGACCGGAAGTCCGGAAGACCAAAAGTCGGAAGTGCCAGAAGTCAAACAATTGTATTGTTATATTTCAGTAGGCGTTGTCACGAACATTTAACAAATTACACACATTCAAGACATTTTTACGTCACGTAAGATTTGATTTCGGCAGCAGTCATATTTTAAGTTCAGAGTACAGACGTTCCATAAAAAGTTGACTAAATCGGCGAATAAATTCGGCATGTAAATGATCTCGAGTCACCCACTAGTCTTGATTGAGAATAAGTCTTGATTCAGAACGAAAATAATTCTAAACAATGACAGCACAAAATTGAAAATCGTGGCTAATTGTGAAGAATTAAGACAAGTCATGATGATATAACATCTTTCACAATTTTTCCGAATGTCAATACAACCATTGTGCTCGTTTCTATCAGGGTATATTATTGGAACCATTGCACCAATTCTGTTGAAGTGTACACATGCGTCTTCGCATTTGTATATGTACTCTTTGGATTTTCACTATTTAAAACGAAGAGCAGCGCGCATAGGAAAAATCCAAGATCTGTTGAAAAATTCTGATATTGGTCGGAGTGACATAACTAGACATAAGCACAGAATTGGGATTGTTACACTCATATATTCCATTATTCATATATTCAGTTATGAATATGACGTATAACAGACACGTCTCATTATATGAATAAACTATCAAACTAGAAATGAGGACGATTTTTATTGTACACACCGTTCCAATCCAATTTGTGAAAAATATAAACTAACATGAGGCTGACGTCTTAAGTAACTAACTAACATGGTCTTAAATTAAATAGTGAGATGATACCTAATTGTTATTTACGCGATTGTTTGCATATCCTTGATTTGTCGAGACCGCAAGTTTGCCCTAGATTTAAAGCTAAACGTTGGAATTTGGGATATTTCATTGATTTTGTTTTGTTTTCAGCAACTTTCAGCAACCAGTGTTTGCTTCGGTACTTATTCGGTACGGTCTAGGTATGAATATATGAAATATTCATCTGGAAAACTTAAGATAGATAGGTATCTAACTTAAGTTTGCAAGATTAATACTTCATATACCTATTGATGTCACATCAATGACTAAAAAACTTGACTGAGTGACCGGTGGAAATAAGTAAATTATTTAATGCACGTGAATTACTTTCCTGTACATAGCAGCCCACATGTCATAGTAGACGGTTATTTAGATTCAAAGTTGAAGCGTCTTGAAAAATCATCGTCTAACGGGTCGGGAAATCATAAAAACCATTAATAGAGTAACCGTGGTTTCTCTATTTACGGAAGCTGAAGCTATCTATACAAATTATATAGCCGCAAACCGCGGGCAGGGAGTGCGGTCAGACCGAGATAAAGGGTTCTCGGGCCCAAGTGTTGGCATGTGAGCGCGAGAGGGCGCCCGCGCAGCGTCTCTTAGCAACTTACAACAAGTTTTAAACTGTTAATAAAATATCGTTAATTTCGGTGTTTAGATGATTTTTTAAATTAAAGGTGACAGGCAGTAAGACGACCCATCTGATGTAAAGTGGTTATCATCTCCCGTAAACGCATGCAACACCAGGAGGATTACAGACGCGCTGCCTACCCTGCAAATATCTATTCACAGTTTTCTTGACGAACCACATACCGTAACACAGCAAAATGACCACAACCCACAATTCAACAATCTATAACCCTCGTCACACCACAATCCTCAGGTTCGCGGTGTAAAATGTCTGGTAGGTTCTTAGTTTCTTAAAAATTAATGTGCGGTACAAAAAAAGCGTAATAAAAGCTAGTCACTTAGCTAGCTAGAGGAAGCTAGAAGCAGGTTTGAGGCAGAAGCTTTCGCATCTTTCGAAACATCTAGTTGTAAAATATTATCAATTATCACAAGTCTTGTTACAAAAAAATTACGAGAAGAATTCGCACTAAAGATTGGAAAATTGATAAGCCATTGGGAAAAATGCATTGATAACCGCTTTGACAAATATCTATCTAGTAGTTGACCGCCACTGGTACCCTAGCCACCCTCAAGAATATTGTTTTTGTTTGATACATACAAATAATCTACACTACTGAACCAATTTCAAAAATATCTATCATTTTCTCCTTAAATGGTACTAGCTTCGGTTCCTTAGGAAATCGTTATGACCTCACCGAAGACAGGGCGGGGGCTCCAGTTTACAATAAAACTTTAATTAGATAGCTATAATTTCCTTGTATAACGGGCATGAGTCGATAAGACAAAATTTGCAAGCGCATTTTAATGCCGAAATCAGTTTTTCTGAAGCTAACGTGTATTGAAAGATATAATGTTTTAATAGTAAATCCTAATTCATACAACGTGTTAGAATTTCTTATTTAAAATGTCTCGAGTTATCAACTTATTCCTGCAGCGCACGGATTACTCATTTTAGTCATTAAAACCTTTTATTTGAACCTACCATTTCAGAATTTAGTAGCATACTGAGAGTACTTGAACTCTTCCGTCTTGTTCTTGTACTTACTATTCTTGGACATTCTTTATGTACATCAATCATATTTTCGGCGACATTACAGTCAATATGTATTAGGTTGCCAATATACTATACTCGTAGTAATTTATTTGGTTTAGTTTACCTAGGGGTCATCCATAAATTACGTCACACATTAAGGGGGAGGGAGGGGGTCAACAAAGTGTGACATCGTGTGACAAGGGGGGAGGGGGGACGAGACATAAGCTTCGTGACGTCACATGTATAACTGTAAAGTATTAAAACTAAACATCAACTCTAACGAAAAACTTTAAAATATTACCAACTCTATCAATATTATTATAGAGTTGTTTTAATTTAATAATTTCTAAATTTGAAATTGCAAAATATGTGACGTCACACCAGGGTGGGGGGGTCACACAAGTATGACTACTTGTGACAAGGACGGGGGGGGGGGGACTCCAAAAATCATGAAATTCGTGTGACGTAATTTATGGATGGCCCCCTACTGTAACATATTGTTAAAGAAATATTTTAGAGTTTTTATTAAGTTTCTATCGCGCAGCAACGTTTTTTTATATAAATAATAGTAATAAAATAACACCACTTTCAATAGCCCACATTTAATGACTGGAAATGTATTGATGAGACAAACACAGCCACTCTCTCTCTCTCTCTCATAAAGAACGAATTATTTATTAATAAATGTTAATTCAAATTTTGAGTGCAATGTAGACTATAATGTGTTTTTAAATTATCTTTTAAGTTGATAAAGACTGCAAAAAGGTCAGAAGTGAGAAGAATACTCTTTTTACCTTTCGTCTAAAGATACTCACATTTTTAGACAGCATACTTTTTTCACACCTTTGCTAGTATTATATTATATTTAAAAAAAATGCCATTCTTAATCTGCGGTTCAATTAATGCTCCTACAAATTCGACATAGCAACAACTTTTATATTTAAATGTCAACATTAGTATAATTTCAGTTTTCAATTATACGCGCATTTAAATCGACCGCTAAAATAGAGGCTGTGGAATGAGGAGGCTGTATAGTGCTATTGGACAGTCTCTAACCTCATTAGCCAGCAATGAACGTCCTCATTAATAAGAGTGCGTTTACAGCCGCCACCCTTTGTAATTTCTGCTGCCTTCAATTGTGGTTAATTGTAATAGGTTTTCAATTTCTACTCTGTAATCCCATTATCATTAATACAAATTGATTAGCTTGTTAGTCCGAAGTGATCTCGCTACCTTTACTTGGATCTTCCTTAGCGTCGGTGTCCATCCAGTAGGATCATTCTTGAGAACTTATTCTTGGTCATATCTCCAGGTGCATGCGGCTACGCCTCGCCCAATCCTACATGAGTTTTGCCATCTCAGTGCATACATCAATTATTTGAGTTCCGGAGCGCAGGGTTGTGTTCCAAACACGATCCGTTCTTTTTACATTTAGT
Organism: Sesia apiformis; assembly: GCA_914767545.1. Lineage (NCBI taxonomy): Eukaryota > Metazoa > Arthropoda > Insecta > Lepidoptera > Sesiidae > Sesia > Sesia apiformis. The sequence continues at coordinate 6,303,025 of OU611963.1, forward strand.
ATGCTGGACTCCATTGCTCGTTGGAAAATCTCGAGTCTACACTTTCGAGTACGAGGGTACGAGTACACTCGAAATGTTAATTTCGAGAAACAGGGGAGGCCTTTGCCAGGCAGTAGGATATATTTAGTTTAGTAACAAATAATAAATGCTGGGATTTTTAAATTTCAGTTATAGACAGCCGACAGGGTGACAGTCCAGAAGACATTCTTAAATGTGCACATTTCATTGTATCATTTTCATCATTGAGACAATAAGTTTGTCAAAGAAATATTAATTTACTTTATGAGCGCTGTTGTAGTTTGCGTATTGCGTATCTATCTACACATATAGGTTTGTGTCAATTTTCGATACCGAAATGTCTTAAAACTATGGAACTCAAAATATGTAAAAACTACGCTATCCATAATGTACGTTAAAATATTAACCTTATTTTTATTTTAATGGTCATCCATATAGCCGCTCATTTACTATAAGAGATGTGCCGAATCTATGGAATTAACAAAAATCTCTATCAAAATCGAACAATACGCATAAAATTGATAAAATTGCCAAAACAGGTAAAATTTGCATGCCCTAGTTTTGAGGCGGAATATGGTGAAAGGCCTATTGTATTTTAATATTGACAACCTACATATGTACATATATCTACCCGTGCTCAGAATACAAACGATTTGCTTTCATTTCAAAATTGTATTTATTTCAAATAATTAATATAATAAATTATTATTTCTCATAGATCTCTAAAACTGACGCAGGCTTTAAATGTTTATTTATTAATATTTTTTTCTGTCATCAAAAATCCTATCATTAGTATTATTATTATACATTAACTATAATAATACTAATTCCGCAAAACATTTACATATTTGATTTGTATCTACCATAATTTAAATATCACTGACATACTGATACGGATCTCAAGTCGGCGTTGATGTCTTTTACTTGAAGAAGAATCTACGTTATCTATTTATCAAAGTTTCTTGCGAAGTTCCGTTAGTATCTAAGTGAGGTACTTGATAATGTGTTGTTTTTAAGTAGAGATAGATATTTAATTATATATTTAAATGAATATATTAATCATACGTATTTTAAAATGTAGGTTAATATTAATTTTATATTTTGATGTGAATTTTATTTATTAAATGTGTATCTAAGATTTTTAAAAGAAAATATCTAAATAAAAAAATGCCTTTGGTTACTTGCTGGGTATTTAGCAAGTACCTAATATAGTGATGTAGCTAGTGTATATCCAATATAGCTTATCAGAAAATCAGATACCAAGAAAATGTAGGTTATCAGATTAATAAATAACACTTGTATTATTTACTATTCTTATGGTATTATATAATAATATTCATAGCTACTGCTATAGATTGATCTCACAGTAAAATAATAGTAAGATTCTTACTATTATCCGGGAAGTTAACAAAAACCATTTTAAAGTTGACTTGCCTGAAGTTGCTTATATTGTAATAGCTAAATATTATGTTTGACTTTAAGTAAGGTTTCTGTAGGTTGTACCCTTCCTATTTAATTTAATAAGTTCTCACCAAGATCTGGATGTTCGACGAGCGTCTTGTCGATGATAGCCTGCGCCTCCCACGGCTCCAGGTCGACCATCTCGCGGCGGCGGCGGCACCTCGACTCGTACGGCAGGTGCATCCTCAAGCAAGCATCACACGCCTTCACTTGCTGCCTCACCACTGCACGCACTACAGGTTTCTTGAAGTGATGCCTCAACGGATGCGTCACACGAGAAAATGTCACTCCTTTCAAGGCCGTTTGAAGAATTACCGAGGGCTTTCTCCAAGCTTTTACTATATTGTCTTTCGATGACTAATTTATTGTTTGAATCGCTAAGCACTGCATGTTGGCAGTGTGCCAATAAAATTTCCCAGTTTTATTGTTATAATCACCCGATGCTTTTCAAGTTGATTAAACTTCGCAGTTCATTGAAGCGAAATTTGCGCAGGAGTATCTTGGGTTTGCTCGTTATCGAAGTGCTTAAATTATCTTTGGATATTATGAATATTTATAGGTTTCCTATTCAGTCTCGTTGATTAGCAAGCTGTCCCTTAATTTTAATTACTATTAAATACGAGTAATACTGATATATTCGTACTTGATTTGTTTCACTAACTATCTATTAACGTTATACACAGATCACACCCATCGAGTGTCTTTGTCCACAACTGTAATATTTTTCCTCAGTTCGATGATAACACTCTAGTTTATGTTTAGAACAGACCTTGGAGAATTCTGCTTTAACTTAACTGTCGTCATTTTAGATGACTCACGAGCCTCCCAGGGTTTCGCGCGAAATTGTGCAAATCGAGCATTCGGAGCGGTTCCGGTTCTATCTTCCCAGAAGTTACTCAGTTCTTCACAAAGTTCTGTTGTCGCAGATCGTACTCGTGCGCCTACGCACGCCGTGTCAACATCAGCTGTGCGCGTTTAATTATTATTCATGATATTTCCCCGCGTTGCGTCAACGGTGCGCTAGTGATGTTTTTGCGAGTAAATAACATATTAGTTGTTTGTTAACGTAAGTCCCGGCACAACAGGTATTCACCGCGTCCGTGCGCGTCGTCCGCGTGACTCAGCGGTGACCGTGCGGCTGGCGGCTGGTCGGAGGCTGCGCGCGTGTTCGCCGCTCGCGCGACTCTCTACTACTGAGCGGCCGCCATTCTGTCAGTCGCTGCCTCCATTCTCTGCGGTTAATCTGCGGTTTAGCCACGCTTCATTTGTCGGGAAAATGCGCGCTGAGGTCCTCCTGCTCACGCGTGGGTGAATCTAGAACCGAACGAGTGAGATAGAGAAAAGTTTTGTGTCATTAAATATTTTTGTTTAGTTCCATTGTTGAAAGGGAAATATTATAAGCTTTTTCATTTTTGAAGCGCAGTCATGCATCTCGCTCTTCTGTGGTCGTTGTGGAAAGAGACATCTATAGATGTAGATACTATATGTATAAAATGTAAATTACGCAATTATTTATTTATATCTACTAAAAATATTACGTAAGTAATAATAATGTAGGCTGTTCTACCTGCTCTACGTTGTAAGTATCGGACTATTGTATAACAGTCATCAAAATAGTAATGTCGCATCAAATTAACACAACTAATGAGGATCAGATGGTCTTCGCGTATTGCACATTCCACTTAATTATAAAAATTTTAGAAGCATCTAACAAAACAATCGTCAACTTTAATATTCTATCAGTACAACACAAACATTTAGACTGGTACTTTTTTATTTTTATTCAGGGGTTTTGGGACACCTCTGTACATGTCAACCCCACAATACCTACATAATACTTTACAAGAAATATATATTTATATATTTTTTATTATATCATACAATATAATAATAAAATTAGTACATCGTACTTAGATTTATGTAAATATATATCGCTACATAAATTACAATATTCAGTCAATAATGTAAGTTTTCCTTATTCTTATCGCGGCGTGCGTCTCGAGATAGCGTAGGGGCGTGCGCTCGGCTGGGCGGGGCGCCCCGCCCACCGTCTGAAGACGTGCTGGGCGGAAAAAAGGGAAGCACATTCGCGCCATCTGTTGCGCAACGCACATGACAATATCGCGACCAAGTGTCAAATACTTCCATAATAAGTTAGTGATAATGGTAAGGAAGGTTATAAGTAATAGAATAATTCACCCTTTGAAAATAAATAATTATATAACATAATAACTGAGTATTATTAGACTATTTATATGCGAAACTTATCTACACCAACACGCATGCTATCTACTTATCTACCTTACACGCATACACACATCCATTTACATACATAAACACATACACCCTCATACACACTCACACACATATACACATCACATACTTCGTACAGTCCTCGCATTGAGACATGAGCTTTACATATGTGTGAGTGGGTGCCGAATTGTCGAATCCGATTGTCGAAATGGTTCGCACTGTACATTATCGGTGTGCACTCACATAAACTCAAAGCTCATGTCTCGTTGAGTGAGCTGTAAGTAAGTACGATTTCTTGAATTTAAAATTTGTATTTTTATCAAGATGTCTTCTAACCAGCGTAGTCTCTTTATAAGTATTTCTTATGCTTAGATGATTAAATAGTTGAGTATCCTCGTACTGGAAATTAATTCCTAAAATCAAAATTAAAATATCTTGAAATATGACTAAGTTATAGAACTTAGAAATGAATGTTAGAAAAGGGCCACGCTACTGTGTTAATATCGTGACTGACACAATAATGTCATTATTCGAAAGGGGTTCGAAACTTTGTGGCATAGTCTCAAGCCGCCACTTTGATGTTTTTTTCAGAACTGTGTCGTTCGATGTGACCTACATATATTGGCAGGGGATGCACAGACAAACAAGAAATGGTAAATAATATTATGTCCTAAAGTGTCACGATACCGAGACACTACGATTGAAAGATCGCTTTATAATCGTATGACCTAAGCAATTCTTACCTCAGTGTATAAACAAAATGTACAAATAACGTGCTTCTACAGATTAAATTGTTATCAAATAGCTATTTTTGCTTACTTTTATACCCGCTGGTAAAAAAAAAATATAGATTTTAATTCATAATTTATTTGTCATCTCAAGTGTCAGGGTACCAAAATATATTGATTTAAAAACTAGTATAGCACTATTATCACTATGTGTATGGTCTAATTAGATGTTACTGAGGTCTAAATTATATGTAGTTAGGTAACAATAGTCACCGAAGTGTATATTATCAAAGATATCACAAGAAGAACACAAACGACACACCGTTCAACTACAAGCGTTCGTTTTTTCACCAGTTTGCAGTTCTTTATAGTATACTTCTACATTAATTGTTGCGCCAGATCTCAAAGAACTGTAGTGGATAATACCGGCACAGGACCACCATACATTCACCATGAGCTTCTTTTGTCTCAGTTTACGTTTGGCTGTGTCTCAACCATTGTGATGAACGTTTACGATTATCAATTAATCACACAGGATTCACGTCTCAACACAAGTGACAATACGATTCAGAATCCTTTCATTTTTGTGCCGGTTCAACAAATATAAGGCAAGCTTCGACTCGTGGTTACAGCTGACTTTCATTAAGCTCATACGGTACCCACCTTCCGAGCTTCTACACTTTCCCAATATGACATAAATGAATCAATATCGTTTTGTCACTTACGCCGAAGACTGCTCCTAACTCAGACGTGGTTTGAGATGAATCCGTTTCCACCATTCTCTTTAATTCTTCATTATCGATTTTAGACTCTGGTCGTCCACGGGGCTTGTTTTTGAGGTCGAAATTGCCAGAACAGAAACGATCAAACCGGTAACGTACCATGCGTTCGTTTGCGGTGTTTGGTTCGTACATATCGTTGATATTGCATGCCACCAGTGTTGCTACGACGAAAATAATATTCGAAAGTAAGGTGAATTTTTAACTATTCCATGGTCACAAACTCGACGATATCTAAGCAAAAAGTCGTTTGATGGAAAACAAAATCAGTTATGATTTTGAAAAAGAAGGTCGTTAAAGTAAAATTAATTTGAATTTGGAATTCCAAGCCAAAGTCAAGATAACTAAGTTCAAATAGGCCACAATGAACAATGGGCAATTTTATACGTAAGGCCCTAATATTTATCTAACTGCCCATTCAATCATTTTATTCAATCTACCGCTCCAGTAAATTTTATGTTTGCGCTATAGGATTACATAACCAACCAAATTCTTTTATATCACTAGCTACATTTTACGGCCACAATTACTGCCAAAGAAATTTAGTACTATTGCCCGTATTAATTATTAATTAATAATAATATATAGGTGTGTATAAGTCGACTTATGGTCATGTGAAATCGACGTTTCACATGTGAATCGTGTCTGATTTTCCATCTGGCCTTGAGATGGTAAAGTCTAAATAAGCTTCTAAATATTTGTGTCATTTTTACCAACAGGTATAAAAATAAACAAAAATATATATTTGATAACAATTTAATCAGTAGAAGCATGTAATATGTACATTTTGTTTATACATTTAGGTAAGATTTGATTAGGGCATATATATATATCTTATATATATACGATATATATATATCGTATATATATACGATAGTATATATCGTATCGTATATATACGATCTTTCAATCGTAATATCTCGGTAACGTGACACTTTAGGAAATAATATTATATAACATTTTTGTTTGTCTATGCATAGCATCAATATATGTAAGACACATTGTGCGATGCAGTTTTGAAAAAATATCAAAATGGCGGCTTGAGACTATGCCACAAAGTTTCGAACTCCTTTGAACGAGATTTTTTGTTGTAGAAAAAATGATAATGTGTTTAAAATGTGACATGGTATTGTATAAACTAAGAAGTGGATGATTACCTGTTGAAGTATGAGAATGCCAGTTTCCCTAGGAGATTTAACGGTGAATGTATGTATATTTCAATATCAGTGTTTTTTACATTTTTAAACAAATACCATTGAAATCCAGTTTACATTCACGCGGACAGAGAAACTCGTAACGATAGCACCCCCCCCCCCCCACCTGAAATATTCTCAAGCATTTACGAAGTTTAGAAAAAACAGGCCTCTAGTTGTCGAATTAGTCTAGAAACAATTTATTTCAAAATACACTTGACTACAGTTGAATATTGTAACAGACAGACTATGTAAAATAATTCATTACTAGCTCCATTATGTAGTGCATTAAATTTCTTGTTGGCGTTCAAATGTATTTTACAATAATTTAATGGGTTGTTGTGGCGTTTGTGACAGTGAAACATAGGTATATATCCATATATCTACCTATATAATAAGTTATAAATACGAATAGGTACTAGCTTTTAATGTGTTTACTAAAACACATAGGCTACAGGAGAAAACTATTTTTCTCTACTAAAAGCGATCCAAAATGTGACGCATCGTTTACTAGGAAAAAAAATAAAAAGGATTTTCATCATAAATTTTTAAGGTAATTTTTTTAGGTAAACAAATGACGTCACGTTACGACGTCGATGGTTTATTGGGAGTGACCGTATGACCGCAGAGCTGCGGCAGAGTCATAGATTTTTACGGGAGAAAGCCGCAAGGAGACCAACCGCAGCTGGCAACGGGCCCAACCATTGTAGAAACAATTAGTGGGTAATTAACGATCATTTACTTGATTCATTTACACCGATAGTGTACAGTGCGAACCATTTCGACAATCGGATTGGACAATTCGGCACCTACTCACACAGATCCAAAGCTCATGTCTCGTTGATTACTGTATTTGAATAGACAATAAATATTAAGATTTGACAATTTCTGAGCTACGTAGCTCTACTTGCTACGGGGCGCGGCGGATGTAGCGGCGGCGTAGCACAGTCTGTAGCTGTAGTTTGTACGAGTATTACCAAAATATGTAGATACAGACTGTAGTGACAGTTCAAATAAATAAGTACGAGTATTTACTTAGAGATATGGTCTGAATACGTACACAATATGTACATTATTGATAGTCGATAGTCCTTATAATCAAATTTCAATCTATTTTATACTCATAATATATGTACTATAATCACGTATTTTTCTTCATTATGGTTTAATCGTTATCATATTATTACAGTAATAAGAAACACCCTTAACTTTATAAAATGTTAATTACATGACACATAGCCAAGACCATAGAGTCATGTGGGGTGACCGTATGCGGCGTTTATGTGTACGCAGTGAACTTTGTGCGAGTGTCGTGGCAGGCCATTGTCTACAAACATGTCACTGTAGTTCATATTGGGACGCTAATGGACATCGTGTTGTCGCTCGTTGGTAGCTCACGTCAAAATTGAGATATATTCGCAAATTCGATTCCCGCCTGTTTTCTTATTATTTTTGCAATATTCAATTGCCATAAAATCGAATTGTGCAGTGTTTATTAAATAGAAGAACAAATCAATATCTTATACAATTTACTGGATTTCGCTTCAGATACGCCATCTTTATTTTGTTTTTGTTATCCTTCTTTTTGTTAAGATGGGGTAGGTATCCGCGAGTAAGTGTAATCATGGTGTGAAATGCGTACACTTAGGTACCCTTGGATCTTTCAACATATTAATGCTATTTAATTCACAATTTTGTTGATTTTTAGATCCAAAATGCCACGCAAATATATTAAGAAATGTCCTGATCACAAAGTTCGTACACAAGAACAATTAGAAAAAGGCAAAAACTTGGCCGAAAAAAAAAAACATAAGGACTGCAGCAAATATCATTGGGATTGACGAAAGCACACTAAGAAAACGTTTAAAGCTTTACTTCACTGCCCCATCGATGAGTCGATACAAGCCCGCATTTAGGTACGACTAAACAAGAAATATGCTACATAGAACTGGACAATATGCACAGTAGAACTTCAAACCGTATAGGTAATTCATTATATTTGATTATTCTTTTATAGAAAAGGCGGCAGACGAGCATACAGTCCATCTGATGGTAAGTGGATACTGTCGTCCATAGTCATTCGCGATACATGCCAACATCAGTCGAGAATGATAAACGTTGGCACGCCCCCGAAAACGCTGCCCACCTTTGCAGATTATGGAATGGATTGGGAGAAAGGGTTGGGAATATGCAGAAGTTAATAGAATTGAAAACAGATTTGATAAAACCACAATAATGGCTGGAAAAGACTGGGTGTGTGAATTTATTAAACGACACCCTGACCGAGCTCTGCGACAAACGACTTCTACTACTCGTAGTACCTATTGTCCGAGCCATTGGCTTTAATGAAGTGCAAGTAAAGCGATTTTACTTCAATCTGAAGGAGTGTCAGGATAAATACAATTTTCCATCGAGCCGAATTTATAATATGGATGAAACCGCCATAAGTAAGTATACCTACGGTTCCTAAAAGTTCTTCTTAAAAATTGGAATTATATTTTCATTGATTATTATTTTCATACATTGATATTTTCATTTTCATTAATTGTCTATATATTTTCACATGTTTTTATTTTATTTCTAAACTCTCTGTGTCTGTTACCTGTCTGCTAGAGCAGTGTACTAACATAATTTAAAAAATCTGTGTTCTTAATAATTTACTGTCCATATAAAATTATAATGCATTTATTTGCGAAATAATTAAATTTTCTTCAGTTTTTAATATTGTTTTATGCCATTATTTATCAAAGTCGATGCAGCATAATTGAAAATATAGCGGGTTTAATTCACTTTCTCAAAACTTTCAAAAACAAGCGAAAAATTATAACATACGCCATCTGTGTATTATTATTAGAATGTTTGCCATCTGTTGGAATTTCCTGTAACTATATTGTACTCTTGCTTTCAACAGCTCCATCGGATCATAAATGCACCTACGTTTACCTAGATGGCAGCACAAGCGTAAGTTATTAAAAGTTATTCACAGATGGCGATAAAGATATGTTTGTTTCAAGTATTACGTTTCAAATAAAATGTTTTTAAAATGTATTTTTAATCAGTCTCTGTACCAGTATATTCCATAGTGCAGGGTGGCGTTTTAAGGTCATATATCACTTATGTACAAGACAATGTGCATGAGGAGACGCATGTTCTGCAATGGATAGGTACTGAAAGCGCTGATTGCATTGCATTGCACTTAGAGCTAACCAACTTTATATCTACAACTGCGAAAAGTAAAGTAAACCTCTGAACAAATTACTTTAGACTTTAGTTTGTATCTATACCTAATATCATTTTTAGTGATGTAAAAGCAAAAAGGAAAGTTTCTTCATTTATGAATTATTCTTTTATTACCTATCTATACTTACAATTAAAAAAATATACTTATATAAACGTTTACAAATAATTCGTAATTTCGAAAATACTAAACTGATTTGAATCATCATTGAATTTTACCGAGGTTAGACCCAAAGTAGTTTTTTGTCAATTAAATTTCGTTATATTCCATCTAGTGATTTTTTTTTCCAAAATTCGAACGAAAGTATGTCCAAAATCTCCGCAATTGGACTACTACAAATCCTCGCTTATTTACTCACCCGTCTTATCGATACAGGCAGGTAGGTACCTATTTCTTCTATTGCTTGCAAGTACCTACCTATAAAAACAACAATTTGTAATAAAGTATCAATGGATACGAATGATCTATTCAATATGTTTCTATAAATAAAAGGATCTGTATAAGTAAATATTTGGATAGAGAGTCTCACAATATTTTTCTCGGTCTGGGCGTGGTCACGCCTTCGGGATGTCACAAAGCAAAGGTCGGACTTCACCAAAACTGCAATTTGTTAATTTCCACGCCATTAAATTTTTTAAAATCTTTTTCAGTGTAGAACGCAACTTTTCGCTCGTGGACTATTAATCTTTCCTCATTGAATGGATTTTATAACATTTGCGGAATGTTGAAAAGATTAAAAAAAAAATTTAGTCTCTTGTGTTGTAATGATGTTTGCGAAGGTCGAAAGTAAGGATTTCGGTTTTATGTTTATTTTCATTTATTGCTTCAAAGATATGGCGATAAAAACATCATTCCTTGAAATTCCGATAAAACGAAATTCCACGACGATATCGTCTTCCTAAGAGAAAGTTACCTACTTACTGAAAAATATGCAAATAGACTCATTACTAGAAAGAGAAACCTTACCTACACTCTTTCTGACATTTGGCATATTCGCTGTCACATAGTTCATATTATTCGTATGCGTCCTAATTATATTTCATATAGGTACCTACCCATAAACACATTTTGAAAAAATTACACAAAGTAATTTAATTTTTAATCTTGGATTCATATAACCATTACTGATACGTAGATATAACTATTGAGAGTATTTGAGAGTTATCTGAACTGTCTTTAAGAAGGCTCGGTTATCTTCAATGACTTTCAATGTTCGATTCATAGCGTATTTTATCAACATTCGCCATTTATTATCTGATATCTGAATGGCTTGTCGCATCGCGCCCAAACAAAGCTTTCTGAGGTGTAGCATAGCCAGTTTCATCAGACCCTTGAAGCTCCATTTGTGAAATCCATTTAAATCCTTTAATAGAAACTGTTGGGACGGACGAGGTGGGTCAATGTAAACTGGTGAACGCGTTATAATACGTTTAATGGCCTGTAATGAATGGCATAACATCCATAAAGCGACAATACGGCCACTCCAACATGCCCCTTTATAATAATACTTGATTTATAGACGATCACCGCGAAAAGCAGCGTTGTTTTGCACGTGTTAGGAATAAAATGCCTTCGGTTCGTGGTAGCAGACAAAATGCAACCCATAATACCATAAGGCATTCAAACAACGAATGATTGAAATGGTAACTGGCAGAGTAATATGAGTGATAGATGTATGACAATTAATATAAAATCTTTGAAAACCATTCTTCCAACGGTCAACCAATTCTGCTTTGCGTTAAAAATCTTTGGTGGTGTAGATGATCGGGGAAGAACGGTTTTGGATGGTCTAGACGTCTAGGACTAGAACTAGACTGTTTCAGAACGGTGTCTTTTACTGTTACTTGATAAAATATTAATTTATTACCATACCATACCATCAGCGTATGTCCCTCTACTGCTGCGGGAGCTCGCCACTACACATGATGTTCCACTCTTCTCACCTAGCCACTACCGGCAAACTTCTTCAAGTCGAAACAATTGGGGTCGCCCACCGGTGGGCGTCCCACGCTGTAATCATAAAACAAGCACACTAATATTTAAAATGATTTTAAGTACATTTAAATTATTATACAGTCATTTAGTATTAGGTATACGGTCATTTAAAAATTGACGCGACAGGTGATTTAATTAGCTACAATTTATTACAATATTTTTCAGTTTGAAATTATGTTTTCATGTAATATTACAAACAACAGAATTAAATCAACAAAGTTTCGCAAACGGCAAATCAAGGAACCCTTCAAAGCTGTTACACCCATTACAAGAAATGTGTTCGATCGGGCCATAAAAGTTTGCTCTTTTTACTCCAATTTCCAACGATAAGATCCCTTTGGCCGCACGGATTCCACAAAGCAGAGACAGATGTCCAATTTTTATCTCACTTTTTAAACTTCTTAAACCCGGGATAAAAAATAGATCGTATTCATAGCGAACAACACCTACGTAACAAAGTATTGTCTGTATTAGACAAAAACGGGATAAATGCAACGTGAAATCTCTTGTGTAAGGCATAATCCACTTAGAGGCATGTCGTCGCTTTTTGTCAAAATAAAGGCACGGTTTATTGATTTGTAAAAAATAACGCCGCGGGGAACCTGATGTGTGCAAACAGAGGTTTGAGGGGTTTGGGAAGATCGTTGTAGCTACACCGACTATATGGTAGACTCGAATAATAGTGCTAGAGATGTGGCAGATGGTGTTAGTTCTGAGCTATGAATAAACGTTGAGTTTAATGTTATTTTCTATGGAAGATGGCAGAGAAATCAATATCTAAACAATACTTTATTAAATTATTAAAAATCTTTCTAATTATAATGAGGAAACGGGATTTTGAGGGACGACCACATACCGCAGGTGGAGTATGGGAGGAACACCTTTAGACCAAATGACGTGTTGAAGAAAGTTGCTTCCAAAAGCTGTATCAGAACAGAGGAAAGTCGTGTATAGTGCCATTGCACTTCGAGGAAAGAATTCTTCTAAGAACGTGGCTTACAAACATATATGAAGAAGACGAGGGATATTGGCTTATGGTACTGTCTCTAAGGTAGGTAAATAATGATATTGTAACTCTAGAAAGAAACTGAAGATTGGACAAGATTGGAAGATTTATATTCTGATAAAATGTTAATAAGTGAATAAAAATGTTGACTTTGATGTTGAACAACTATTTCTTCTTCCAAATCAAACAAATGTGTTGACTTATGCATAGCACGGTACGTTGATATCTCAACATAAGCCGCGCTCCCCACGGCAATCCACACTTCGGTCGCAAGGTAGAATAGAATGTCACCGCGTGATATATGCGCTGAGCCCGCAAAGGCCGCTCGACCACAAAGTCCGAAACCATTCAACACCACCTACAATAGTTTTTGTCAACTCGCTGCACGACCTGTGAAGAGAAACAGTATGTAAACTTGACAAAACTTCCTAAATGTGCCTCACGCACACGGACGAAAATATTACACGTCACGAATGGTCAACATTATACGCGTGGGGACTTAAAGACAATGTGTTTTTCTATCGTGGCTTATCTACCTTTTATGCATTTTGAGTTCTTATAGTTATATTGAATTTAGTTCTATTGAATTTCATGAGTTTTAATAGAATGTTTTAATTAGATACCAAAAGTGTATTAACCAAAAGTGTACATCTATCGCAAGTTTAATGAACACTAAAGTACTAAAATAATTTATCATTATGATATTGTATTTAATAGGATGGGTGAATACGGATATTTATATACATATTAAACGGACCATACAAATACAAATGTCCAATCATTTGCTTGAGGTTTTAGTTGGTTAGTAGTTAGTAGAGGTTTAGTACCAATCATACTTACGAGTTGACTTTAGGTCAACTCGCTCAAAAAATCGGGGTTTAAATCCCGTTTAATATCTATATACGTATAGTGTGTCTCCGAGCCTTTTTCAAAGCATGAAGCCATGGATTCTGTTTATTACAAGAATATTTTTTTTCAAAAAATACATTTTCTGGGTTACCAGTTGTTTCATACAAATTGTGTAAATACAAAGGCCAAAAAAAAATATATTCTTACAAAGAGATTCATATGATAATGAACAGAATCCAGGGTTTCAGGCTTCGAGAAATATTCAGACATGTTTGCAAAATGCGAGTTTTAAAAGGTGAATATGAATAATTTAGAACTTTGTTCACATACTGTCCCTTTATTCTATACTGCGTCTTACATTTACGAGCTTTAACGTTAATATCTTGTTCAACTTTGATTTATGCTCTCAAATAGTTGAGATGTGTGTACGACTCCTTTGTCCAAAATATAATGGGAGTCACGAAAAATTGTGCGAACATAATGTTTGCCAGTTTTGAGAGGAGAATTTCACGGCTTTCAATAAATTGTAAACGGAGATTGTGGGCATTTATGGGCTATTTAAGGCATTCATGATGAATGATAGTGTTTGACTACTTATATTTCGTTACATGTTTAATTCATTCGGTTATTATCTTAAATAACATTTATCCAGTTCAGTTAGATATAGGTTCTTATCTTTATTAGTAGGAACTAGAACCAATAATATGTGACTGTAACATTAAGTTTCCTAAGAAAATATCTCATATCTTTAAAATAAATAACATCTTTTATAGTTTTATCTTTCAAATCAAATATTACAGTTTGTGTCTGTTTAAACATAATCTTAGAACAACGATTTTTTTAAATTAAAAATCTCAGCCATAATCAATAAGTCCATTCCGACAATAAGGTCCTTTTGTACAGATGACGTCACATATAATTTTCGTATGTGATTGGAGAAATGAAGAACATCTATTTGGTTCGAGTACAGCGTTATAACAGTCCATCCGCTTCTTTTGATGTAGCAGATGCCATATACCTATCTATGGTGATTAGTTGCAATCAGGTGACCCATAGGTACCGTCTGTCACCTATTCAACATTAACATTTATTGCAAGCTAAATTCTTTTCTAAACAAATCCAACACAAATCGCTATTCGGTAAGTCCCGCCAAAGTTTATGTCGCGGGATATCAGTTCCCGACTTTACCCAATAAAGGGTAACCCCTGATCCGTTAAGTAAACAGAAAAAAGGAAGGCTTGTGCCCGCGAGGCGGCGTAACGAGTAAATCACGAGTAAGCCCCAATATGGTCCGACAAACGTATTTGTGCAGCTGCGTGCGCCACTATCGTATTACAATATTACTCAAATTAATACATTTTACATCCTCGACAGTAGATTCTAACACAAAATGGTCACTTAGCTCGATTAAATATGGGTAAAAATTAACAATGAAGTAAAACTCTAGAATCCTCTGTGTAGTCAGTTCAAAGATACAAAAATGAACATAAATACATGACGACCACAAACATATTTAAATAAATAGTTTTTTTTTTAATTTAAACAAATTTAACTCGTCTAATTTTTTAAACTGCCTTACTTATTTTTGTGTGTTACAATCTCTGTTACTGTCATATTTTTGTCTTGGTGTGCAATTCAGAGTTTTATCATCTTGTTTAAAAATAGAACGTGGAACTCTTACACAAATAATTAGCTAAAACGATTTGTAATAATTTGGTTAAAAGAATAAAGAGCTAATAAGGCACTAAATTAAAAATTAATCACATTATTATAATGTCTACGTTAAAGTGACGCTCACTTCAATTTAAAATTTAGCGTTACACTTAAAATAGCGATTACCATATGTTCAGAACTTTGCCACTCGCAAAGATAACTTTGTCGGACTGCACGCGGCGCGCCCGGCACCGCTCGCTTAAGCCCTTTAACCCCTTAAGTTCACCTTCCGATATCCAGGGATGTGAATAAACTGCTCGTGTGTGTCGTTCCTTTTTCATGAGACTACGTGTGCATTTTTCACGCGTCGAGCTAATGTGAGTAGTTAGAAGTCAAGATGATAGAATGAAAACGAAGACGTACCTATCCCTGAGTTTAACCCGTACGGCGGCGTTGGGATTGCTGCATTCCCCACAAACAATAAAAAGACCAAGGTCATTGTTTGCCTGGTTAATAAAATTTTCAAAGAATAGAGAGAGAGAGAGAGAGAGACAATATTCAGTAGTGAAGAGAAAGATAGTTTTTATGAAAAGAAGGCGGCTTACGAGCATACTGTCTACGTGGTGGTAAGTGGTTTATTGTGTTGGTTTACTGTTGCCCATGAACATCCAGGATACATGCCAACATCAGTTCAAAGTGACAAACGTTGGCACATACCCCGGATGCGCTGCCTACCTTTAGAGAATAGAAATGAATTTGGTACAGTATAGACTAGGTGGGAATGACAAGTGGCTCCACATGGCTTATCAAGAGGTTATCGCCTATGATACTTATAATTCTCTAATTTATCTGATATTAATAAATTAATAACACATGACAGTTTATGAATGTGTAACACACTTTTTTATTAGTCAATTCTATTCAAACTTCTCCGTATTGCTTGACATTTATCATTTGATCAGTCAATATCCTCGTACGTGAAACATTTTCTATTTAAGAGTCTAGGGTCATATTGCTGGTCCAGTCGAAGCAACAAAAGCGCCATAAAGCTAAACGAGGCTTGCCCGCTGACCTCGCGTCACCAAACTACTTTTGGAACACCCTTTACACAAATTGATTTTAAATGGCGATTTATTTCCGCCTCATATCGCCGGCCCGATCTTCCTATGAGTTTTACGGGGGCTTTACCGTGGGGTTAAGGAAGTCGGAGTTATAAAACGGTTTATTTCTTTTTCAGACATTTAACCGACCCTAATTATGTGGGATTAAGTATAAAACCTACCCAATATGTGCACATATAGAGACCAATAGAGGGGTAACGTCGTGAGGGCGAGCGTTCGAACCCAGTTATTTTTCACATATCTATAGTCCGTTCCAATCCAATTTGCGGAAAATAAAACCAAATCAATCAAATTGAACTTTAAATCTAATGCAAACATGCAGTCTCGGTGAATCAAATTGTGGATACGTAAACAATTATAATCTGACTTTTTAATTTAAGGCCGTATCAGTCACCTCAGGTCGCCGTGTTTGTTTACATTTTGGACAAATTAGATTTGAATTATTAAATTTTAAATGCATATGTTTTTTTATTTTACTTGTCGTTTCAGCTGGATTACGTCACCAATAGATCTTAAAAGTTTGACTTATACCGTGACCGTAAACTAAAATAGGCAAACATACGCTTTTAAAACCCGTTTTAATAGATAAACATGTGCATTGTGCATACCGTTCGTTTCTACTCAAGTTAAGTAGAAACGTACGTATATATCGTTAATGATTTAAGTACATATTTTGAAATATTTACTATCACAGCGGTAAAAGCATCGTGAGAAAAACCGTGCATGAGAATATTTAAAAACGATACCAAAAGGCGTTATTTTCTATCAGTTCCAATTGGGCTTCCTGGTCAATCATGGCTTGAACTCTGCTGTTTCTTGGAAAGGACTCTTTATGTTATATAGACAAATCTGGAAATAACACTTGTTTGATTTATTGATTTTTTTGTGAAGTATTTAACTTAACTAAAAAATAAAAACAATGAGACCGTTTGAGGCTCAAAGGAGGACTCAAAACGAGTTATAAAACTAACGGTAAAACTGCAAAATTTCAAATTCTATACATAACGGGCATTCAAAATAAAAGTTGTCCTTTGACTGCATTTCACCCTTTTGCGAATTTGCGCAAATTACTTTATGAGCGCGTTCAATGGGGAGCCGAGAGTTTTTTGTCCGAGTTTATAACTACAGCGAGATGGAATGGCTTTGGTATCGAGACTAGTAACTATTACACCGCCACGTTCAGATGGGATTGTGATTTTATGAGTCTCGTAGAGGAGAGTGACCGAACTGAAACCATCGGCTAATAGAAACAGAACGGCCCCTTCGGTTGCGTTTGCCGCCGAAAGGTTTACTTTTATTGCCAACTTTCTTTTACTGTATACCCCTTCATAATTGCGAGGGTTGAGTCAAAAAATAGATTTCTTCGCAAGTCGTATTGTTCACTTTTTAGTAAACTGCAGGTTTCTTTTTAACAGTTTCATATTGAAACAAAAAATATTTTGTTAACACAGAAAACAAATTTCAGAAAACATCACGTGGGACCGCTTGCTTGTCAGCTCTCTTCTCTATAAAAAAAAAACAATAAAAATTAGGCACCTATGAATAAAGAAACTGAGGAATCGACGTAATGATTTTAAGAGCAAATAGACCCTGTCTTACGAGTGCGGTCGGTTCGTCATACAATACGACTCAGAAAGTCGCCAATTTATGTGTTCGAGTTGGCATCTTATTCTCATAGTTGAGGCGTGTTTGTATAATCATAAGAGGTAGGTACCTACGAGGGGAGTCAAAAAGTTTCTGGCGTGACATATATTTAAAAGGCTTAAAATAACAAATTATACGTCATTGTAATTGTCATTTATTCTGCTAATTTGTGAATATTTTTTTGAGTTCAAGTCTCGTTAGTTTTGATTTCTCGACTCTTGGAACAACAGGAAGTCACTAAGCATAAATGAGTTTAACTTCTAAAACACAACTTTGCTTTGTTGTCACTCATTTTACATTCTTTTTTATTTACTGGTTTGTTTATAGTTAAAATTTATGTTGAAAAATCAATTATGCTGTTGTAACGCCATTGAGAGGTCAATTAGATTAAATAGTTCTGTAATAAATGCAATTAGTTAAATTATGTTATGTTGATATCTTGCTTTGTGATGAAAAATAAGTAAATATATAACGACCTTGTTATTAAATAAATACGTAATAATAAAATTTCAATTAATCGCCATATCAACAGTTTCACTTTTTAAATTACATGCTATAGTATACTTCATACGTCACCGCTTTAAAAGTAGAGGTTCTGATTAATTTATCGTCGCAGCAGGATCCCTTGCTGGAACGGCGAGTTAAAGGAAACTTTAAAATATCTAAATTGTCAGTAGAAATATTTTTTTGCTTTAATGGTGCTACTAGATTGAGACATTTCGACCGCAAAGGACTTTCAGCGGGGGGCGCGGTATTTGACGGACGTTTTTCATCTTCCTAGTAAGAGGATTGAAACGTCACAGAACGTCGCGATTGTTGTATTGAGTAACGATAGGACGTTAATGTATGTCGGTGAGAAAGTTCGGGTGTCGATAGGATTTGGCAAATGGGATTTTGCGGTCGAAATGTAACAATAGATGGAGTAACAAGTGCATTCGTAAATGGTGTCATCCAAATATTGCATTTGCTATTGCGATATTGCTATGTATAAATTTGATATTTGTATGTTGTTTTAGAAATATTTGAACGCGTGGTGTCGGCTCGCTTTAGAACAGCATCACCCCATCTCTTCCCGTGGGTGTTCTTAAAAGGTTACTCGGAGGTGACAGGGCGGCTACCACAAGCCGCGAGGAACTACGCCACCTCTAAAAGAGTGAACTCCCCAATCCACTTGGCCAGCGTGGCCTTTAAGGTCACACACCCCTCGTGCACAGGGCCATGTTCATGAGGAGGCCCTAGTCCAATAGTGGACAAGCACTTAAATACATTTAAGTAAATGTTTGTTTGATAAAAATCGAACCGACAATTTTCAGCATAGCTTGTGTAAGAACTATCACCTATGTTTAAGATAATTTGTTACAGTTCTTATGGAATCGAAACAAAAGACGATATATTTACTTTGAAAAATAAAAATTATGAATCAGTCTATCATTAACTATTATTAAGTTAACTAAAACATACAGCTAAAATAACAATAAACCTAATTCACTAATTATTTTCTAAAATACCGGTAACCTTACGTATATAATAATCTCGACGCATTTTATTATATTTTATTTTAATGAGCAAAGGAAAGCATGTTATAGTGCCCTCCCCCCGCCCCCCGCCTTCCGCGCCCGTCGGATTGTCTCTCTGTCTATTTCTGTAGGGCACTACATTTTACTACATTTAAATGACTATTCAGACGAATAATATAAACAATAAGGGATAATTAAGTGAACGGCTGAGGCCATTTTTAAAATAATCGTTGTCTAAATGTTGTCTAAAATTAGTGTACTAAAATGGTAAGTGGCGTCGGTTCACATGGCGATGAATATAAAACTTAAAGTACCGTTAAAAGTTTCGCTTTTATTATTAATAGTTTTTGAAATAAGATTTCCATCACTTATTTAATATTTATTATCATTAGGTAGGTATATGTTAATATTATAATACGTATTGCCGGTATAGTAATGGATTGATGATTGTAACATCATCAATCCCAGATAAGAGTTCGGATATCTCGAACTTGAACGGTTATAGTAGGCATGGCGGACCGTTACAAAGTAAGAAAAATTGAAATTTTCATGATACAGTGAAATTTCTACTCAGGAAACTCGCACAGTAGCCGCATTAATCAACTATATCTTTAAAAAGGCAAAATATAAAAGTACTACAACTGATTCTATTATGCCTATATTTTGACTAGTTAGAAGTATTGAGGGGGAGAGTGCACGCTGAAATCCAACAACCACTGGGCGCCCTCGACTGGCCACGTTACCCCTCTCTCACAGAAGATATACCTTGAAATGTACTTTATTTCCCACTTTATCTTATTTCCCTATTGTACGTACGTGTTTCGGTAGTGAGTGAGATGTGCCAGAGCCCATTCCCATCCTATCCCTCCCCATTTTCCCAACCCTTTCCCCAAATCCATTTCTATATCTACAAAGGTAGGCAGCGCATCCGGGGCCGTGCCGACGTTTGTCATTTTGGACTAATGTTGGCATGTATCACGGATGTCTATTGGCGACAGTATCCACTTACCATCAGGTGGACTGTATGCTCGTCTGCCACCATCGTCCATAAAAAAGTGACTTAATCCAATAGGACTACTAATACGAAGAATAATAAATTAAACTTGATACACCTCGGTATATCATGTAGCTTGATAGATTAAAACAAATATTCTGGCAAACGACAATTTCACAGACAAAGACATATACCTAAGTAGATAATAAAAGAGAAATGTAACGGTTGAAATCTCTTAATTACTTGAAACATCGTATACTCGTATTTACTATTTATTTGATATACCTATCTGTTTGTTTGCTATAGAATTTATATGAAATTAAGTATACCATGTTGTATCGATGTTTTTCAGTAATTTGTTATTCACTGCGTGTAACTCCACCTCTTATTATTAATAAAAGCAACATATCACACTAGGTGTGCGACACGCGGGCGGCGACAAGCGGCGTGAGTTCAGAAAGTAGCACTCGTAAAATTTTATCACCTCTAATGGGTGCCCGCGCTGATTTGTAGCGGCATCAGCTTGGCCGGCCTGCCTACAACGAATACCTCCAATTTTACCCGAATGACGACCACGTACCTATAAAATACTGAAAATGTCTTTCTGACAAAGTGGCTTAGGAAACGCTTCTACTATACTTTTCAGAAAATAAGCAAATATTTAAAACCTTGGGCAAGCAATTTACTGTATTTTTTTTTGTATTGGAAAAATGTCATGTAATAAAATATTATTTTAACTATACCACAGAATAATTACAAGTAGGTACATAAGACTCACTCTTTAGGAACGCTCCATAAGACCTACAAATTAAAATTTCGTTCAGCGTGAGCCAAATTGAATCCTACGCGCATCAGAGAAAGGCGATATTACAATCATTCCCGATGATTTGCTTTAAGTCATCAGTCCACCCGATCAGAGCACGTGCCACACTACATTTCCTGGTACGCAGACTCTGCTAAAGGACTATGTATCTGTTCCGAGTAAAGTGAAATAAAAATTAAATGTAAGTAAAATATTGGGTACATTTTAATAAAAAAATATCCAGATGGTAAGGTGGAATTCATCGCTCATCAAGTCATCACAAAAATGTTTGTCACACACATTATTCGTAGGTATTTATAGTTAACAGATCATTTGTTGAAACGAAGCCAAATTTCCTGCTGGCTTTCAACAGAATTTACAAAAAGAGCCATAAATTGGCAAATAATCCCCCGCATAACGCAACCTTTGTTTGGCCACACGTGCTTTTAATATTTGGCTGGCAAAATGCAACAAAGGCCGGATTCAATCTTTGTGTGCCAAAGTAAACACTCGTAAAAACTGATAAAACTTCCTTAGCGAAACATATACGTGTTAATAAATTTTATTAAATGATATCCGGACAAAGAGCGGTTCAATTGTCAGCTCGACAATCGGCCGTATCGAATTTGTCATGAAACTGTACGCTTTGTTTGCGCCTGAATGCCGTGAGAGAAGGAAGAGCTTCCGGCGCGGGCTCAGGATCGATGCCCGATGCGATATCTCCCATCGATACACTTTTTGTTGCTTTTTGTTGCGTTGTACGAGATTTATACGTTCATTCAAGTAGTTCGAGAATGACTTGACATACAAGATATTCGAGCAATTCCTTTAAAAATAGATAAATACAGATATCCAAGAAAGGTTAAACTAATAAAATAGCGTTTATATCATACCATACCATCACCCTACGTCTTTCCGCTGCTGGATATAGGCCTCTCATAAGACTCGTCATCACACATGATCTTTGGTTCTTCACATCTAGCCACAGTGAATTTCTTCAAATCTTCGATCTATTTGGAAGGTTACGTTCCTGAAATTGTATAAAATTAACGATTATAAAATGAACGCACAAATTATGTCATCGTGTTAAAAATACGATCTATTGAACACTCGTACCTACTAGTAAACAATCCGGTCGACATTTTGGAAAAAGAAAAATCCGAGCCATGTGTCGACGGACGCATCGACGAGCGCCGCGGGCTATGATACGTGAAAAAAAGTAAAACCGCGCCGGAACAATCGAAGCGAACTTATAAAATATGTATTCTCATGTTGGCTTTTCAAACTCGCACTCGTACTATTTTGACCGCGATCGGGATTTTCAGAGTAAAGGAAAAATTCACAAGCCCTATACAGTGCACTTCAGCGAGAATAGCCGATTTTTCGATTTTCTGCCGCTTCTTCATTGAATTTTGACATTCCAAAACGCAGTGAACGATAGCATTGATAGCTGAAAGCGGTGTAAAGATAGGATTTCATTAGGATTATATACATAAGTCATCGATATAAGAGAATATACTCTTATCGATGACCTAAGTTTATATTATTGGATCATACATTGTTACCAATGTTTATACATTGGTCATTCCATGATTGTAATTATTTATCAGTTATTGGCAATGTATTCAATTGTTGCCGACTTCAATTCATAGTCATTTTCTAATGGAATATACTCGAATACTGTTACATAATGTATAACTATATTATAAAACAAGCACCGTAATAAAAATAACTATAACAAAACACAAAAAAGATACATTCCATTAAAAAAATCACAAATATTTGAAACAGTTCCGCTGAAACAGTTTACGGGAGCTGACACGAGACATCCATAAGATGTCACGATCTGATGTCTGCATCCTCGTATCAGCGTTATCTCAACACAAAAACCCTCCACTGTTTGATGGTCATTAATTAAGTAGACAAAAATGAGGTAAACTTTAAAAATGACGCCAAATTTCTTGTGTTAAATGCATCAAGATATGAATATGATCATGTGGAGATATGCGGTTTTATGAAGTATTTAGAGAAATAAATTATTAATATATTTCTAACTCTCTTTTAAATGTAACATATATTTTTCATACTTTCAGTTGTGCACGTTGCAAATCAGTGTAGCGCATTGAGCGCCGCAAACAATAAACACTAAGTACTTATTTTTACAAAATTATTTTTTCAGTGTGAATAATTAATAACGCGCCGGCGACGCGTCGTCGCCACTGGCCCACTGTGGCATTTATAACTGCACCATCCTGCCAACAAGGCACGTCATTTTTAACCGTCATCGCTAATTTGCTATTGTTTTCTGTTCTGACGCCACCTTTTTTGCTAAAAACCATAAAATAGATAAGTTTTTTGTTATTTGGGTAGCCTTAATTGATTATAAACGTTAAGGTGTCCAATCGCAAGGTTTGGAGAGGAAACCGCATTAGGAGGATGTGCAGGCCATTTATCATTATCACGTTGTTATGAAGTCATTTATCTTATTGTTTTAAAGTGTGAATGTCGTAAATGAAGTAAACATTGAAATTGCATGCCTTGACGATCTGCTTTTTAGAGTTTTAAACATATATTTCCTAAAATGTATCTGATAGTATACTAATGCAGGGTTTTCTTTGGTCACATTAATTCGTAAAAAGACTAAACAGAATAAAAATCTCAGATTATTATATTTAACTCTTTTCGGATAATTAAATAGTTTAAAATAGATACTATAAATAATATTTTCTTAGGTTTTCGCGATTACTATACATAGCAATTAAACAACTTTGAACGGTTTAAATCGCGTATATTTTATATTATTTATATCCCGACGTTTCGAACACTTTGCAGTGGACGTGGTCACGGGGTGACGGTCACGTGTTCGAAACGTCGGGATATAAATAATATCAAATATACGCGATTTAAACCGTTCAAAGTTGTTTAATTGCTACTATAAATAAATCAGTGAAAACAAAATTAAAAGTATCTAAAAATAAGATTAATTTATAAAGCACTAAGTTAGAAAAGGATAGCGAGCTTTAGTGTGTTAATGACGTCATAAATACAGCAGTACAAGTACGCGTGAGTAACGGAGATAGCAACAACTCCTCACCTGAAATATTCGCTAGCTGGCATACCTACACCTAATTTTCTAATGAATTTGAAAAATTATTTTCAATATGAATATGAACATATCGAATAGGTTACCAAATAAATTTCCAGTACAGTCTATTAATAAATCTATGAATTAATTTACATGTAATTGCTCGTACACTTACTACATTGGCAAGAAAACATCCCTTCAGCTAAAATGAAACTTGAATATTTGAATTAACTATACAAATATTAGTACACTCACAATTTTTCATTATGTAATATAAGCCTTGTATGTAATATATACAAGTTGATATTATTTTATTATTGCTTCTATTTTATTACCACTACACTGACGAATAAACTTATTCTATGATTCAACTGTTGTATGGCCAAGACCATGCAAAGGTCGTACGGTTATAAACAAAGCAAGTCGAGAGCAGTTAGAAAAGCCCCGTCAAATCCTTGTATCCATTGCTTTGCGCACGATCCTGGCAGATGTATGACCGCCCGCGTCGATCTCACTGAACTTCACTAGTGCTGGCCCATTGCTTGATAATACTCGTAGTTTGTCCAAGAATGAGGTATTAGGTGAGGTATTAGCTCTCAATTCCAAAGGTGGAGGTGCTCTGAAGTTTGGAAAGCTTCAAGTGCCACTGGACACACAATTGTCTATGTTACCCGCCCGCACTCACAGAAGACTGCCAGACTACCATTAAATGTACTGGATTTCTGATTTTATCCCCTTATATCCTTCTCCATTATCCCATACTTTTCTCCAAATCTATTCCTAAATTTCCAAAGGTTGACAGCGCATTCGGGGGCATGCCAACGTTTGTCATTCTGGATTGATATTGGCATGTATCGCGGATGTCCATGGACGATAGAAGCAACTTACCATTAGGTTGACTGTCTGTTCGTCTGTCGCCTTCTTTCTATATAAAAAGACAAGGGCGACTATGAGGTCTGAGGATAAGGAGAATCATTATCATTCTTAGCTTCTTTATTCAACCCAGCGTGGCCTCCTATATAGGCATCCTATTTTACGCCATTTGCCTGTGTCTTGTGCTAGTGTTGCATCCAGGTCTTGTTTGTGACTCTGTTTATGTCATCTACCCACTTGTCTGCAGGTCGGCCTACACTTATTTTTTCAGTTCTGGGTCACCACACAATTTGGGTTTTGCTTCATCTGCCATCACCACATTTGGCTATTTGTAAGACGCTATTTAAGTCTCGCTTTATAACGTGTTGGAATTTTCTTCTGATTCTTATTTCGATGTTCGGGTCTTTATCTAGTAGTGTGATGTCTATCATAGCTCGTTCCAAGGGCCTTTGCGCAACTCTTAGTTTGAGCACAGTTACTCGTAGTATACAATTTCATGAATTCATTAACAGAAACTGTATCTTATTATTGAGCAAATATATCTTGTACCTGTATTGTATATGATTATTATTATATGTGAAAAAGTAAAAATCAGTAACCGATAATTGAAATGCATCCGAAGTGCGTGAATATGTTCAACGATATGCGTAACAAAGAGGCAATGAGTTAGTTGAAATAACTCCATAAATGGTTCTCTTAGTTCCTCATGTGAGGCGAATCATTGTATTGTTAAGAGACTCCACACTGGTCTAACTGGTCATGACCCTCGTATCATTCAATGTTTGTCATTTCAATGCAGTGGCTAACGAAAAGTTCATTTATGAATATCGCCTATGTTACATTTGTCTATTAGATGATTATTTCAATAGATAAAATACAAATAACTTACAAAAAGAAGGTCCGCTAAAAAGGTGTTTCTGTTTATTATGATCATTTATTAAAGGACACTTAAGGGATACAGTAATACATCTACTGAACAGCCTAAACCCATTTTATGTTGCTTTAAACTTATTCATTATTTATTTATTCTTTCAATACAATAAATAAGAAGTTTGCATATATCTCCAAACAGCAAAGCCATATATAGTTGAAAACAAGATATACCAATATACTCGTAGTTACGCTAGTAAATAATAAAGTATAGAAAGCTGTATTTCATAAAACTGAAGAATATACAATATTACTAGTAAGTATAGTAGGGATTTTTTTTTCATAAATTGACAATTTTTGATACTGAACTCTACTTTCATAGAGTTAATCGTATTCAAGCACTACCTATCATAAAAAACTAAGCACTACCCTTTCAAAGCTACAAAAATTAAATAACCTTTTCATTTTACTGAAAAACAAAACAACGCCCTCAATACCTAACTAGAGTGCGTTCAGAAACCCTTTTAACGCCAGTGATCGACACAAAAGCGCCTCATCAAACGTCCATCTCCCGGCCTACGCCTTGCCTTCTTCGTTTTGTCGCGCGCCAGCAGAAACCCAAAAAACCAGTGTGAAAACTTCACGTAAACGTTCAAAATATGCGTTACGCATACATATGTAAAACCTATATGAATAGTGACACGTGTAGTGAATATAGGACGCGGCGCATTGAACATAGGACAATGAATAAAAATCAGAACTTTGGAAGCATCGTTAGCGGTTTTGGATTAATGATAATAATGACGACCTTCGCTGTGTAAGAACTTTGTACTTGTTACGTCAAAAGTGTGATTGGTTCAATTCGGCTAGAATTTGGTACGTTTTAATATCTCTTTTTGTAGTTGCTGAAGATTCTGCACTGGTTTCTTTGTACGTTGTGGGAAGCTAGTGGCAAAAAGACCAAGAGTACGTGCTGACCCGATCATTAACTAGATTGATGGCACCTGGGCGCAAGGCTCGAGCGATAAATAGTGGCGATTCGGGTAATCCAGCCGGCGGGCGGCTGCCTGCCGATGGCGGCATTCATTCTCTTTATTGCACTGTGCTTTATGGCAGGCCAGCCGGCTCTGTCGCCTTGATGCCTGCGAGGTGTGCCTAACTTATTGCTGCTGTTGCGATACGAGATGGGGGAGTTGAGCCTAGATAGTTAACCTACGTACATCGGAAGCATAAGTTGATCGATAACGTCTGTGATAGAACCCTTTCAATAAACAACATTTCGACTGAACTGCAAAACGATTTCTGTATTTATTACACATATTTGGATGACGACCGATTAGCCCAGATGGTAGTACACCCACCCACCCGTATGCTATGTAAAAGGTCTCGGGTTCGATTTTCGGTCGGACATTTATTTGTTTAAAGTCAAATATTTGTTTGGATCTGGGTAGTGAATTTGCCTTTTTATGTGTCACTGGACCCATAACAGGGAATTTTTACTGTGGGCCGATGAGTGTGGCGTTATCAAAAAAATAGAATTATAAAAAATAAAGGCACTGCGTGGGCTGATATCTGATAGCTGACATCAGCCTACAAATACACACTACAGGGTTCAGACCTCCCCTTGCAATCACAAGGGGATTTCAAAACAGACATTCATCTGAGCAGAAGACTATCTTTACGATCTTGAGTAACCACAGTCATGACTTGGCACT
The DNA here is from genome assembly GCA_914767545.1 of Sesia apiformis. Taxonomy (NCBI): domain Eukaryota; kingdom Metazoa; phylum Arthropoda; class Insecta; order Lepidoptera; family Sesiidae; genus Sesia; species Sesia apiformis. Next base: position 6,330,819 of record OU611963.1, read on the forward strand.
TCATCGTGAGTAGGTACCTACATCACTCACAGACTACATATATACACCGTCCCCGTCGGCAGGGACGAGGACGTCACCCTCGCTACACCGTGAACACACACCGGCCTTCAGCCAACACTTTTACCAGGTATCGGCACGTTCTCACCGACTCGCGATCCCGCGGTACCCTCCCAAAGCAGCACCCGAGGTCCGTTCCTTCCGCCGGTCTACCGGCGGAGGAGTCCTTAGACTCGTTGCTGCACACACTGTTTGCTCCTGGCGCTCAGCCTTCTGCGCTCGCCCTAAACTATACATATCCGGTGACTCTTGAAAGGCCATTAGAGTCACAAGAGTTTAGCCATTCCGAAAAAAAAGGTACCAAAGGGTACCTACATAAGATTTTTCATGGTCCGTTACATCCGTAAAAATATGTAAAATACCCTTGTATTTTACCCGTACAAAAGTTGTAAGATACCTATACTTTACAAATATTACAGTATACCTGCATTTACAGTTATCTTTACCATTCAATGAAACGAACGTCAAATATTTGAACATTCGCCAGAAATGTCCCAGAATCAGCGTGTCCAGGTAATACGGTGGCCCTACCTCAATAAGCGCGGGCTTGTCCTGGCACGGTAAACTGCTTACTTACACCTAAGCAAACTGCCTCCCGACCAAGGGTGAGAACGCGTTTGCATACCACGTGAAGTCACGGGATTTATTGAACGGTGTAATTCTTCTAAATAAGAGTAGGTAAATCGATTCAGAGTAAATTGTAAAAAGCTTTTGATGAATATTTTCGATAACTGTAAAGTTTTAATGTGTTCTTTAAAATCACTCACTTAAAGGGTTATTTATTATATTTATTTAATCGCTTGCGGGAATCTATAAGTATTTTAAAAATCTCATCTATTTGTACTCATATCATACCTACACCTATTTCCGTCGTCTATCACCTTAGTATGCCTATCACTATCCTATCATGCCTATCACCTTAGTTAATATCAACAAAGGCTTTGAAGTTTTACAGAACTACCTACCTACTTAATACGTAAATGTCCCAGGTTTGTACAGTTTTTTGAAAATCATTTTGTAAATATATATTGTACATACATAATATTAAAGATCGGTTTACGGCCTTTGAAAGTTTCTTTCAGCTAGCCTGAGATAGCAAGGGGTGTGAAGATACAGCCGTAGTAGAGGTGTAGGTGGAAAATAATATGGTATGGTGCAAATCATTTAAGCAGACAATCAACACTTACCATTGAGCTACTACTGCCTATCCTACCCTAAACCTATGCTAATGTGGATAAAACGTTGGCGATCGATAGTGTTGTTATTACTGCTAAAATTTTTGACTCTGTTAAAAATCTTTAGATAAGGTAATTGGATACTGCTGCTATTTATTATGTATCTATTTTCATAACCAATGCACGATATTAATATTTAGTAATCATCTTCAGAAATTATTTATAATACCTGTTTATTACAGTGACATAATGGAGACGCAGCGTAAGGCGGGCGCGCGAGGGCGGGCGGCGCACTTCCGGTCAAGTCGCGGGCGGCGCTCGGCTTCCGCTCGCCCAATTTGGCCACATTCAGCCCAGAGGGGGCAAGACGTTTGATACCAACCTCCAACACCCACCCTTTAACCCACCTCTAAATTTAAAGTTAGTTTATCATTTTACTGAAATAAAAGTTAGAGTTGGTACTTTAAGAAGTTTTAAGTGAATTTATCGTCGTGTGTTGTAAACTTGACACATCTATTGCACTTATATTTTCTATTTGGAAACAGTTTCACAAGACAGTGCTCTACAGACAGTTTCATAATTTGCTCTACAGAATTTTCTGATCAATTTTCTACCCACATTGTATTATTTAGGACAATGTCTTACAAACATCTACGCGTTTCGCGTCCCATCATATTATAGGATATTTCGCTATGAGCATTACATTGTAATTTTAATCGTGATAAGGTGGATAAAACTGTTTATTGCATACCAAAATACAATTAGATACTACAGTTCGCGACAAACCTATGGCACATATATTAAAATTAATATTATTCGATAGTTATGAATAGTAAGTGAATGTAACAGTTAGTATTTAATTTCATTTTATTTAATGTTACATATAAGCCTCTCATATAGACAGCAACAAATTATATTTCATTTCACATGAAATTCGGTGCGACAACATTTAAGCACCCTGCACACTATGGTTTTATATTTGTGAAACGAAAATAATTAACTAATTCAATGATTCGTAGAAACTCGTTTCTTCATACCAATAACCTCCATCATGCGTTTTGAAAGCAATTCGTATAAATTTTTAATCCGTTCTTGCGAATGATTCATCCTCTCGAGTTCGATCACTACCATGAGCTGGTTATTATTTTAAAATACCTTCCATATATGCATCATTGTTCTTGTTCTTCCCAGAATTTCTCCATAATATTTAAATCCTAGCTGGCTACTTTAATATCTTCACGCTACGGCGATCAAAATATTGTTTCACTATAACTACCGAATGAATTGTGCACTTACCTATAACTACTTATCTTGCTGGAATAAGTATACTATTATCATCTGCAATTTGATTTCCGTATTTTCTTGATTATTCGTTCATCTATCAATTGCATATATCGATTGTTCGTAATATTTGTGTTACCGTTAAAACCAATACTTGCCCCTATTAAACACTACCTTCACCTATCTGTCAGCGACTTCAGTCTTTCTTAATTCGTGAAAATAATACTATAGGAAAAATAATAATAGTAAACTATCAGAAACGTCTAAATTGAATTGTTTTTCGTCATAATCAATAATATTTTCCCCTTTTTTACTTCAACGTTGTATGATCCTCGGCAAACTTCAAACACTCTTTTTTATGTTTATCAATTAAATGTGATTTATGCAAAATTTTTCTTCGATTAATATTTATATTGGTGATATTGTACATTACGAACGTTAGTATTGATGTCGGCTGCGGTCGCCAGTTACCTTACTTTCAACGATAAATTTGCTGCCACCCTAAATGTAACCCGTCTCATTCATTTACTGCTCTTGGTTTAACATCACCATATTTTTCACATAAAATTTAGATTCTGTTAGATAGTTACTATGTTCCCTTTCTACTTCTTTTTAATATGTTGCAATTTGGGAAATAATGCATTTTATATGCATAATTATGTATTATTTATACCATTATTTAATCTCTTACCACGGGGTATTTTTTAATGTAATTCAAACACTAATACGGGAAAATAACACGCATTAATAAATAAATTCACTGTCCAAAAAGCGTATGTAACCTTTAAAATGCGACAAATAATTGGAAGTGCGCTATAGTTTTGTTGCGTCTCCGAACGAGACTTTGATGTTCGCCGGGAATACCAAAAACTTGAAGTATGTCTTTGATAACCGAGGGGTATCTATACCTAGGGGGGTATTCGTGTGATCGTGAGTTCAAATCCTCGGCCTATACCACTGAGTTTCTACATAAGTACGGATTAAAAAAAATGTCACTAGCTCGGCGTTGGGGCAAAACATCGCGAGGAAACCCACGTGCACCAGAAATAAAAAAAAACAAATCTCAAGGGTCACATACTTGAGTGTGTGACACCAATCCGCACTGGACCCGCGTGGTGAATTATGACCCTAAATCCTCCAGTGATTTAATAGTGGAGGCCTGTGTCCTGCCACTGCACGTCCCACTGGCCAGATTATAGGCTGATACAAAAAAAAAATACAACGTCTTTCACGAACAAGTAGTGTCAGTTTAGGTAACGAATACAAATTATGTTATTAAATTTCGTTTACAGTACATGCTGTGAGAGATATATTCTAAAAAACATTGTGTGTTATAGTTTTGTCGCAAACCAAAACACACGAAATGCACAATAGGCGGTCTTATCGCTAAAAGTGATCTCTGCCAGGCAGCCTTTGTGACCACTATGAGTCAGAATAATTAATATTAATAATTATTTTATATCGCGAACCCGTAGGCTGTGTAACGAACTGCCTCAAGAGGTCTTCCCATTAAACTATTGTACAACATGGGGTTCTTCAAGAAAGCTGTGAATAGGATTTTGCAAGGTCGGCGGCGCGCCCGCATACCCCCTGGTGTTGCAGGTGTCCATGGGCGGCGGTAACACTTACCATCACGTGGGACCGCTTGCTCGTCCGCCCTCTGCTCTATAAAAATAAATAATAAATAATCAAACATTATTCAACATGTCATCAGAATATCGCAGGACAGTTTCATTTCTTATGGATACATTACCTATCAATTTACATACTCTTTTTTTTTTCAAATTTCAAATTCATTCTCAAAATTACTTTATTACCATAGCAAAGTTAATGAGATGAAGTAGGTTAATAAGATAGAACTTAATTCCCGTTCGTCGGCGTGGACGGTCCGTACGGCTCATAGTATTATACGGATATTCGGTCAGATCCAAATAGGTCTTACCCTTACGATTATAAAGAGCCGGGTGGTCAACGGGTAGGCGGCTATTCACTCGTATTTAGAGCTGTTGGCGACGTCGGACATTTTAGTCGAGAATGATCTGTGGCAAATAATTTATTAATTAGATGCTATCGCCATCACAACTAAGAATTATCGTTCGATTATTTGAATTATTAACGAAATACGCAATAAGCAAGCCGTGTGCTGATGAATGTCTAAATGGTAATGCAACATGCACTTTCTACATGCTGCATGATTACTATATACTCTTAGATTGGAATGTTGTGTAGGTATGTGCCATTTGTAAACCTATTAATATAAAAAATATATACTCCTAATAATAAAATGTTTCGTGTATAATTCATATTGAATACCTATAGGTTCAAATTTTTACGTCTTTCAACTATATATTAAGTTAGGTAAGGGATTATTTTTTAATTTCATTGTAAATTAGGTAATTTACAGATAATGACTATGGTATAATGTACATAATGATAGTGATAATGTACATAACATAATGACAATGACTATGGTATAATGTACACAATGATAATGTACATAACATAATGATAATGACTAAGGTATAATGCATATAATTATTTATTAAATTGATGGTATAAGAATAGATTCTATTCTCCCTACTTTATCCTATTCCCCCAATGCACTTACAATGTTTTGGTATTGAGGGAGGTATGTCATAGCTCATTCCTATCCCATCCTATCCTCTCCCTCCCCATTTCCCCAACACTTTCTCGGAATTCATTCCTAAACATTCAAAGGTACACAGCGCATAAGAGGGCGTGCCAATGTTTGTCATTCTGGGCTGATGTTGGCATATATCTCGAATGTCCGGAGGGCGACAGTATCTGCTCACCACCAAGTGGATTGTCTGCTCTTTTGTCACCTTTGTCTTTCTATAAAGAAGCTGCTTATTATGTCTATCGTAAGTGTTTTGTTGCTAGATAGTGTTTTCATGTGACGCAGCTACATTTATGAGTGCGTACAATATTGTTGTTCATTATTTAACTTCCCTTCCACAAGGCATCGCCTAATATCAACAAAGGAGCTGTCCCGCGAAATCCACACGAGATGGCCGGCAGCTCATTAAGGAGTCAGAAGGGTAAAGTCTCGTCCCTTTGCGTTTTTGCAAAAAAGGCTTAATTAGGGCTGTGCGGCTTCCCTACAACCCCTGTAACTTTTAATAAATGTTCGAAGAGCGCTCTTCACGTGATATACGTGTGGGTGTCTATGGACTTTAAACGCCTGGGTTATAGGAGTACTTAGGGAGAGGACGGGAATAAGAAAAAAATCTATTATTCACTAATATGATATGTACAAAAGATAACAGTGAAATTTATAAGTGTCCTTAAAAAAGATGAAATAATTTTCCTTATCTATTTTGAAGAACAAAAAATCTGAGTGTGCGTACATTTTTGTACGTCTGTCATGAAGACCATAAGGCTGCCATAGACTAATATGCGGTCTATGTTCTATTGAGGGAGTTGCCTCGTGTCTAAATAAAATTCTATTTATTGCTTCATTTAAGCAAGCTTTATTCTTTGGTAGGTATTTTCATACATGGTCATTAGGGGATGATAGATGCATAAATTTACTTCCCACGTACCACCTCGTGGTGCGCGTGTGCAAGTACTCGTGGGAAGATATTAAATATCTCGAATCAGTGCACACCGCGTATTATTGAATGAAGCCCTCAGATTCGAGCATACGATAATGTTGATACATGTGATCGGCTCGTTGTATCATGACCTTCTTCGCCCCTCGTTCTGTATAAAGAAGTGGCGATATTAGAGGTAGCGTGAGGGGTTGTTAAGGTCGTGGTAACCTGGTCGTATTATTTTAATAAAGCGATGCGCCCACTTATCAGCGCCATCTGTGTGCCGCGCGCACAATGACAGATCATCTCATAATGCGGACGGGAAAAAACATGGATCATTGTCAGATTTTTTGTCATCACTATTCCGGGTTATTGTTGTGTTGTTTAATTTTATGGGGCTTTTTAAGCAAATGATACGGTTTTATCTTTGCGCAACGCTACTGATGGAGAGATAGTAGTACCTGAACCAATGAGATCATTTTTCGTGTGCATTTTGGTACTGTGTAGGTATGAATGGCTGTTGTGTTACAATACAGTTGTCCGTATTCATCCACGAGCCGACATATTAGTACTTGTATGTTCGGATATTTTGAATAAATATGTAATTAATATGAATATCGAGGGTAAAATAATTCCACGTTATTAACTAATGCCGTGAAATGCACTGCATTTTCCATTTTCGGTGGTGAGTGAGATATATCAGAGCCCATTCTTATCCCATCCTATCCTATCCCTCCCCATTTTCCCAACCCTTTCTCCAAATTTATTCTTAAATCTCCAAAGTTAGCTCATCTTTGGGCGTGACAACGTTTGTCATTTTGAATTGATGTTAGCATGCATCGCGGATGTCCGTGGACGACAGTGTTCACTTACCACCAGCTGAAATGTCGACTTGTCTGTCACCTTCTTTCTATAAAATAATCTTAAGTATTTAGTCTAGAACTCATAATAACATTTGTATATTTTGGTAACAAGTTTCAAGTTACCAAAAACCATAATATATTGTAGGTACTCATTTTGCAACAATGCAACACATTTATTGTCTGCTCGTTTGATAATAACGAAGGCACCGTAAAGACGCTGCCACAGCGGCGGCGGCGTATCTCTCAATCTGCGACTCAATGGAGGTTATTTACATAGCAATAAGGTGATAGCGTCGCGTCTCCATCTAACCTTATCTGTGTTATTGCTTGTGTGAGCGCGGCTTATGGTCGGGAGGAAATGAACTGGGGCTTGGAAAGAGTTTTTAAAACCTTCCGAGATTTATCTAGATTTCATTGATTTTGTGACTGAAAATTGTTTTAGCGTAAGTACTATGTTATAAATACAAGTATAGCAACGACATACGTGGTTGGATTATTTTGTATATATCTATAATAGTAAATATTAACGTCCTTATTACCAGGTTCTGTTCGTAGTTTTGGATGCATCTTACAACATTTATTATAGACTAATTTCGATGAAATTATACGTATTAAGTGATTAAATTAAGTTTTTAAGTGAAGTTATATACAATTGAAGAGACACGTTGACAAGTTTCATTATTACGATTCATATGCATTGCACAGAAATCTGAGATTTGGTTTCATTCAACTCTTTGTACCCACATTTATTATTTATCATATTTAAAGTATCTGATTGAAATACAAAGCTCCTCCCAGATGTGTGTATCAAGATTAGTCGCGCTGCGAGTCGGTAACGGATTGATAATTTTCAGAAAGGTTCATTCCCGTTGTCACCTCAATCACCACTACATGTGGACATTAGAACCACAAGAATGTCTTTTTTGATTCTCATTGTTTTATTATATTTGTATGAATTTATTTTCTTTCAATTTTTAGAAGACTATTAATATGCTGTGTATAGATTGTGTCGAAAACTGAATAACGAATTTTATTCAGTTCCCCGAGTCTAAAATTCGATTGCCTAATCGAACATTCGGCCCAATTATTCGAATTTGTTGTGAAAGTAACATATGAGTAGGTACTTACTTTAAATTTTTATACAACACACTTAAGAAAAGTTGTAGAACAAACATTTTAATTGTGAACGTTAAATGATGGCTAATGGCAATATTTTTTCGATACGCAGTTCATCAGAAGAGGCCAAATTACTGCATCGCAACTGGAGTAAACTTCTGTAATTCCGGCAGGGGTAAAGCCAAATATTAAAATCAAAATTTATGAAGTGTGACTGCCGGGGCTACGTGGCGACCGTGGCGAACCGATTTGTATGGAAATTCGCGAAACGTCTCACTCAACGGGTTGTCAGGCGTTATCACCCGGAGGTGCCATTTGATGGCATAATTTGGGACAACGCACGTAAAACGCGATTTATGTTTGTTGGCTCGACATTTTATTGAATGTTGTGGAGAGGGACATGGTTTTATGGGTCCATTGTCTACGTAATACATGTATATTTATTACGTAGCCACATATACGTACTCCATTTATACGAGTACATGAATATAGATAATTTTATGTATCAGTAGTTCGCATTTCATATAAGCAGACAATCAGAGCTTACATTTGAACTACTGTCTACGTTTTTTTTTTATAGACTAGTGGGCGGACGAGCAAGCGATCCCACGTGATGGTAAGTGTTACCGCCGCCCATGAGCACCTGCAACACCAGGGGGGCATGCGGGCGCGCCGCCGACCTTGCAAAACCTATTCACAGCTCTCTTGAAGAACCCCATATCGTAGCTCAATGGAAAGACCTCTTGAGGCAGTTCGTTCCACAGCCTACTGGTTCGCGGTATAAAATAGTTTTTGGACCAAACAGTGCGCGACACCTCCGTATCGAGGAAATGCGGATGGACCGCACTTCTGTGACGGGAGGTGCGGTTGTAGAAACCCGAGGTGGGAATTATATTAAACAATTCTTCAGAGCATTCCCCATTGTACAGGCGGTAGAACACACAGAGAGACGCAACGTCTCTCCGAATGCTGATGGATTCTAAACCGCCCGTGAGAGTGGGATCGTCGACAATACGAACAGCACGTCGTTGGATGGAGTCAAATGGGTCCAATTGGTATTTCGGTGCGCCGGCCCAGAGACGAGAGCAGTACTCCATATGAGCCTCACTTGAGCTTTGTAAAAGCATATGGAGTTGCCCAGGTTTGAAGTACCGCTTCGCTCTGTTCAGCACACCGAGCTTTTTGGAGGCAATTTCGGCCTTATTTTCCAGATTACCCCTAAATTCGACTTTGCTGGAGATGTCGATACTAAGGATCCCGATACTCTCCAAGATCTTAAGAGGTATGCTCTGAAAGCGGATGCTACAACAAAACAAGTAAAAAGTATACATGTAAAAAGCGGATAAACAAGTATACATATTATATTAAAGGCCTTTTACTTTCCATAAGGCATGGGGTTCAATGTAAACAATGGTCGAAATTAATTCTTCATTTCTACAGAAATTGTCACGTTCAAATTAAAGAAATAAGGCTTCTTCTACAACGAAATTTTTAAGCGCATGCTTGATAATGAATTTTAATGTAATAGGTACCTATCATTATTCAGTATCATAGCTATCATAGCTTAAAACTATCATAATTGTATCAAACCGTAAAGGTTTGTCTAAGGTAAAAGTTCTGCGGTATTAGTATCCAATACATTAAAACCTACCTGTGAACAGTGAACAGTGTGAACATAATTTATACAATAAATATCTTTTTAATTTATTTTTTATATTATTTTCACTAATATATGTTTTTAATTTATGGTCTAATTCATTTATTAACACCTCTTTTTTTCGGAATGGCTAAATGCTTGTGGCCTTGGTGGTCTTTCAAGAGTCACCGGTCGTGAATATTAACACCTGGGAACTAAGTAAGCGCTGGTCCGCTGGCCGTATATACTGTTCACGGCATTAATTAGGTACTAAACGCTTTTTTATGTGTCTGTAGATACTATTATTATTTATCAGATCAACTTTATCTATCAGTTATTTAATTATTAACTATTAATTCAACGCTTGTGTGTTACCTATACTACGTGTGACTACAGGATGTGAAATTAATGTGTGATTTTTTTAATTAAAATTTTGTTATTATTATATACTATATGTGGTTTTAATATGGACAGGGATAGTATTACAATGCTTAAATAGTTTAAGATGATTGTTGGCATATTGTGTTTAATATTAGGGGAATAATAGTTTTTAAAATTTTCTAATTATAGTCCAAAGATGTTATCTAAGTATATTTTATACGTTCTACCAAAACTGCTAATATCATAGGTAACTACTGATTCAGCTAGTGCATTATATAGCTTTAGTCGTGTTTTAAAAGATAACCGGTTCTTAGCGAAATATATAGTGGACAGAAAACATCTTAGTTTATTACTATTCACTACAATGTTTATATTAGTATATAGTATTAGTATTAGTATTAACTGTATATAGAAAAATGCCCTATATTGTTTGTTGGGACATGGGGTACACGACAGAATATTCCATTGAGTTCACGCTCGTATCACTGTGACGTTAAGGTACACTTGTATAGCCTGAAATGGTCAACCGTATCTATGAGCCGTCATATTGGCTCGGTTGAGTGCAGCTGAATCGGTTGAGCCCGGGTTTTTCGCGCCGTAACTGAACCGCCTATGGTTCACGCGAAGCACTGATAGACAAATTTTCAACGCGACAGTATTATTTCTGGCGAAATTCTATACAAATATTTGAAACAATGTATTGGATCTGCTGTACCATAGACATACACATTTACAAAGGTACGAGTATGTGTTACGGTTAATGTTAGATAAGAGCTTTAGATAAAGTCCGAAATTCAACAAAAATGTTCCTAACCAGAAACCAGTTAGAAGACTGAGGCGATCGCGAAGCGTACCGGAGCGATAGACTCAGATTTTGTCGTTAATGTTTAATCAACGCTAAAATACTTCCTATCCAGAAACAATGTTTCAAGTACGATAAATATATATGCCATTTGGAATATATGCCAAAGCTTAAGAGCTTTGCTAGTTTCACTAGATAATGCTAGTTTCACTCGTACACTCGAATTACAGCGAAGTCAAAAAGGATAGGTTAATAGTTATTTTGTAACAAACTGTTCTTTAAAACAGACAAAACATTTTCCTTTAGGAATTACGTTTGTCTGTTCCCTAGTTCGTTACTACTGATATAGTATGTCCACTGCGGACTGACAACATTCCACTTGAGAAAAGGTCTGAGGCTATCTTTTATTACCAAAATTTAAAAGATAAGATAACTTACATAGAGTTAGACGGAGTTAGAGTAGTAATGTACGAAATACTTGGTGTTTTGTTTTTAATACTTCTCGTTTAATCAGTTTAATTACATTTGCACCTTATGCTGGGCATGAGTTGTTATGTCTAATTCTTCTTGTAAGGTAGGTACAAGATAGATAAGTAACTTGTCTATTGTTTCCAATATAAATATTGGCAATCCTACAAACAATAGGCAAGTTACTTACCTATCTCGAGTGGAATGTTTCTAATTCCTAGTGGACGTAATACCATAGTAATATCCTAGGTATAGTAATACCATTTATCTAGTTGTAATTTTCACTATTATGTGAAAGCTACAAGCTGAAGTTTGTATTGTGCATTGTTCTTGTAGTTTTCTTTTAAACTAATGTCGACAACTTTCAAAATGTAGCGGTTTTGTAAAATAGGGTTTTGATCAAAGTTCAGATTGTGCGTCAAGTGTTCTAAGAAGCAGATGAAGCCTTAGGCAAAATCTATGTAGTTAGTGTTAAATGAGTGCATCCAAATGTTGTCTCAATAAACAAATAACGCCACATTCAATGGCCCATACTAAGATTCTCTGTGTCGTGCATGGGATCAGACGCACATTTATAGAGACGGATACACAACCCAGACCCATACAAACATTTGTCTTTAAACAATGCATGTCGACCGGAATAGAACTCGGGACCTCTTACAGCAGGCACTACCAATTGGACTAATCGGTCGTCCAATAAATAGTCAATCATGCAAAGCATTTACATAACGACAATACTTTTTCCTTGTTACCAATTTTTTTCAACTTGAATTTTAGAGGAAATTATTCTGCTGCAATAATCGAACTGTTTCTATATTGTTCCAAAAAGTGTCTATAATCCCACGCGGTACGTGACAAACGATAATAACCTCGGCGACCGATGTCCGGGACAAGCAACTGACAGCGACACAGTCGCATGTCGCGGCGACAAACTCTCCGCGTGTCAATTAAACACATTTTAGTTGGTTCATTTATTCAGCTATGCTGTGCTGTTATTATTAGCAATTGTTTTTTGCCTGTACCTTAACAAATATTTAATACTTTATACCGAGGCTTAGTGGTATTAGACTATAGGGCACAAGCTTTCCTTTGAAGTCACGAAGAGGTTCGGATTATAATCCTAGTGGTCCGAATCGCGGGATTGGTAGACATTACACATGTTCTAGTTTTTTTTTACATTATTGGGTGTGCGGAGTTTTTCTTGAAGTTTTCCATCAACATCGATCTAGTGATTAATTGAAAAAATAATAATTTGCCTGAAAAGCTAAGTAGAAACTGACGATTTCACGAACATGAGTTGTATTAGGTACGCATTTATGCTAACACCATTCCCTTCATCGATGCCTTTTAATTAAATAATTACATTGAAAAGCCAAGAGACGCAATAGAACGAGATTGCGCTTTTACCTGAAAAAGGAATGCCAGTGTTTCTACTGGATATCTTACCAGATATAGATCTTTGCATTTGTTTTTATCTGTGAGTTTCCTTTAAAATTTGTATAGTTCAAAAAGCGGTTAGTATTTCAAAAATAGAGAAATCGATAAAATCTTCACACTAAAATCTACGAAACCATTCCACAAATTCAATAAATTCTTTCAGACATACCTACGCTTTTGTTAACGTTATACATGTTTTCAGATGTTTGAAGGCTCTGGACGACGAGTACGTCCATTTTATTTACATAAAAATACTTATCCATCGGAAAGGAATTTTATATTTACATTTTAAAATATTGCCCGGAAAATCATGTTCGAATTCATTAATATTGAAAATATATACGAGTACATCAGCTCAAATCAATCAGGTATATTTTGCAGCAGTCAAAATCAAAGCCGGGGTGCGTTCGCAGCTGCATACGTTTACGTCCAGAATGCAAATGCGGGAGGGTGCTGTGAACGCGCAGTTGGCTGCATTGTCCCCGCCCCCTCCACCTACTCTATTGACCCCGCACATCCCGCGAGAGTTTGTTTTTCGGGGCAAATAGCTATAGGCTTGATAATGGCCTCGCAAGCAGCGATACGTGTGGTAAAATGCTCTACTACAATTTTGTGCTTCTTTTTCCAGAATTTTCCACTTTTTCATTAACGAGAAGTACATAAAGGTGTATTTTGAATTTGCTTGTGATATTTACGTGTTCTTTTGTGATACACAATAAGCGTTATTGGATAAAACTATAATTTAAGTAACTAGATAACTAGTATACTTAGATTCTAGTTAAATACTTTATTTTTTATTTTAGAATACATGACAGACGAGCGGGGGGATCACATGATGGTAAGCCGTCCATGAACACCTGCAACACCAGGGGGCTTACGGGTGCGCTGCCGACAGCGCTGACCTTACAGAATCCTATTCACAGCTCTCTTGAAGAGCCCCATTCCACAAGGCAGTTCATTCCACAACTTTAGGGTTTGCATACCGCAAAGTGTCTTTTTGACCACACTGTACGCAGCGATTTTATCTCAAGGAAGTGCGGATGAACCGCACGACAATGACGAGCGGTGCGATAGTAAAAACCCGAAATTGGCATCAAAATATAGGCGGTAGAAAACGTAGAAAGACACAACTTATGATCTAATTTAAATACTATAAGATGCTTTTGATCTGGTGCTTGGGTTATTGTTGTTGTCGTTTCAATAAGTCTCAACTTTTTAATATATGCATACTGTAGGTTTACAGAATTATTGAAATAATAAATAAATGTTTTAAAATTATTTTTATTGAACTTAACACAAATAGGTACATGAAACATTATCAAAGTGAATTAAGAATTGGTTTCCTCGAAGTTAGCTAGACCTTAGCTAGAAGTTAGCGAAGTTAGCTAGTGTGGTGACCGAGTTAGCTAGAGCTTGCCACCGCGCCGTGGATTAAAATTACTGATTACACAAATTGCACAATGCACCCCAACAATTTATTTTTGAATATGTCTACGGAGAGACCAACATATTATCTGTTAGCTCTTAAAAATAATTTTCTAAGTAGAGTACACATCGTGACGTGGCAACTGGAAACGAGTGGCGGATGGGTTTTGATTTTTGTAGTTTCGTATTATTTGCGTATTTATCCGTCCGCCGCCCGGCAGATACATTTATTTGCGCCACTGTGCCCCCTCACATCCCCTCCTGACCCCCTTCGTTCGATTGATCGCGATATCATTGCGATAATAGGAGCAATGCGATCGACGCGCGGTTGCGTCACGCGGGAAACGAAAAAATATGGCCGACGCGCCACCAAACTGATTTAAAATTTCACACTCAAAATGTATGCGACACAAAGCAAAATGCAAACTGAAAATTAATATTGCCAGAAACTTGAATGTTTATTCAAGCTTTCAGACAAAAATATATTTTTTTGACAACAATTTTACCAATTTGTCTCGCCATGGAGTAGTTAGAATCAAATCGACAAAATGCTGCAAAACGGTGACCCATTTTGATAAATTCTTACACAGACAAACTTACATTTTCTTGACTTCATTCCTTCATGAAGGGAGTTGCAACATCGTGCTACTACTCATTATCAATAAACAGAACTCACGAACTGAACCGTCCAGCTATTCTATTTTATATAAAAAATAAAGCTACATCAATCTCGGCAACAATTCTCGAGAAGAACATATTTATCCAAATGTTTATAATGTGCGAAATGCCGCATTTTACTGGCAATCAATCATTGTAAAACAACTTCTGGGTAAGCCGGTGGCACAACAAACACCGTAAGCATGCAAATTATGCCCGGCACAATACCGACCCTACACAGGCTATGCAAATTAGCTTGGAAGATATAAAAGTTGTCTTTAAACGGCGATACGGTTAAACTTTTAACCAAATAATATCCATCAAACGAAAGAAAGAATATTTGTCATATGAGGTGCACGCATTGAGTTGGTTATCAATTTAAAAGTCGGCATTATCCGCATTATGTCGGGGGGCCGAAATAAAACATTTCAATTTGGAGATCCGGTTACGACCCCAGTTTCAAATCTGCATTGTGGGTCTGCGGGACCCCATACACTAGTAGTTTTGGGAACAGTCACATACGACACTGCTAAGGGTGCTAAGGGTATAGGGTATGAAGAATCATAAGAAAATGAAATAAATAATACTCATTGCAAACACTTGCTCGAGAACTGTTAGGAATTTCGATAATTCAAATACTTTTAGAGCATTGAACATTATTTTTAGACTGCACATGATTTTAGTAAGAAGAATTTGTCTAATATTGCCAGCTAAGCAGTAGCCAATCATTGATTGGCATTGATTGGCAGTAGCCAATCAATGTATTTCAGTACATATTATTTATTTAATACAATATTTAGATATGTCTGTCTCATAGTAGTATTTAGCACTTGTGCCCTTGCCCGATTTATTCCATAAAATGTATATCCACATAAAGTTTTGTATTCTAAATCGCGTCTGCACTTTATTATACGCGTTCAGACGCGATTTAGAATATAAAATGTATACAAAACGCGAAACTTTAAAAAGTTATAATTACTTAATTGACAAAATGTACAAATAAAACAAAATATTTAAAAGATCCATATTCACTTTCGTGCCCGAGTGTCCCCGCAGCGGGCACCTCAAAACGCAGTGTATGCTTGGTTAAGCCCGCGCCTCCCCGCGGCTGCCAGGCTACAAGAAAGGGGTAGTTAGCCGCTATTGTCTCACAGCCCCAATATGGTTGCATTCGTATGATATGGAGTATAACATGGTAACTGAATGCTAATATTGAAATATTAATTATTTATATTATTTAAAATACAAAACATAATAATATTGCTTATGTTGATACAATTTTTATCACCATTACAGTTTTAACGATTGTTATAGTTTTTTTCATACGATGAGAAGCTTTTTACAAGTAATCAAATCGCACAATCACTCGAATCAGTGGTTTAATTATATATTTTTGAAGGCGATGTGATTTCATAATTTGTAGATAGTTTAGATATATAAATGATCTATTTAGTGATTTCACCTAGGTATATGAAAGTGAAATCACTGTTTAAGGGTGTTTATTATACAATAGTAGAAAATTCCTATTCTTGTACGTAAGTAGTCTTTTTTTTTCTATATCACCGTTATCTAAAGGCAAAAAGTTATAAAAAGTTTTTTTAAACATTCTATAACGTTTTTGTTCTATCATATTTTGTTGTTAATACCCGGTTTTGTCGTTCATCAGTCGCATGCCAGAGCGCGGTGCGCCCCGCTCACTCCCCACAAAGACGCAGTACACGGAAAACACTTAGCTATGTTGACACTACACTTTACACTGATTCTACTCTACATTCACCTCGGGCGGGATACTTTCGCATTGATTTGCAATTATATTCCTAAACAAACATTTTTTTTTTTAATATAGTTTTTATAGATGACGAGATGTTTCTCTTTGAAGAATTATTTAGAATTCTTTGAAGAAAATGTTAAGCAATAGGTACGTTGCTAACTTTCTTAAGTTATCATTATATATATTATGCCTATTATATTCTTCTAGGATGCTGCTGGACTCTAATATTGCAGAATAATTTCTTGTATGAGTGGCGAAAATCGTTATTTATAAATATGGAATTTGTTATAAAAAAATAGCGCAAAATAGCAATAAGGGAAAAATGTCTTAAATACATTTAAAAACATTCATTAAATCGTAGACGGCTCGTAGCCGTTCGTAGGTCTCGCTACGAATACTTGCTACGATTTTATTTCTTCTTATTAAACTTACCCTTATGCCATCAAATCATCTCAAATTGCTAATCCAATTTAAAAAAAAATATACGCCAAACAGTAGCAGGGATGTTATGAATGGCTCTGTATTTTAACTGGACTGCAAATCTAGTTTGGTAGGGGAGTGCGGCAAGTTCGGTGAGCCTCCATGGCCAGACGCTTACCACACTCCGGCGTGTACGGAGAATCATCACTACACTACCAGAAGGATGTAAAATGCTACTTAAATTTATCCCATTATGAGTGCTAAAAGTAAGGAGCGTAAGCTCATTTTCGCTTGTGAAGTTAGAGGTTTAATAAGACTTGTTGGTAATGATGGATGTAACAGATCGCTATAACGTGTTCTTTGTCGCTTCGGCCACGTTCCCTCTCACACAATGGCATACTTATTAGGGATTTAGTCCAGATATTAGTTGGGGAAGCCATTGTTTGGATTTTAATAGAATCCTGCGCCCCGGGCGGTTGGATATATCTACACGCATTAGTTGGTAAGTCGTACAGTACACATGCTCCCCTGGCGCATGTGTTCTAAATTGCTCAAGGAGTTGAATATTACAAAACTTTTTTTGAGTAATAATTCAATATTAGGTTCAAGTTAGGATAACAAACAGAAATAGTTTTTTGGGCTTTATATCATTCGTACTTTACATTGAAATCACTTTAAAAAAAAATCATATACCGACACGACTTCATTACGATTTTATTATATGTATAATATTGTTTGAAATAATAACAAAACTGTAATAGCCTAGGATTCATTGTGTCGTGACTTTAGCGACACAAACATATGTAGACGAACAAAACCTAAACCCAAATATATTTGTCTTTAAACAAATGTTTGGCCGAAAATCGAACCCGAGATCATAGTTGACCAGCTGTGATGTACCTTTTCAATGTATGAAATTGCTTCTAAAAGTGGAAAATTTGGTGTACTGTTAATTGAAACTACAATTGAGAGCAACCGTAAGCCTCACTGTTAACGTTTCATGATGTACGGTTATGACTAATAGATGTGGACAGTTGGACACCTCAATCACTGAGCCAGCGACAGATTCCCGTCGACTCTAATAAACGTCCGATTCTATGCAACGACAACAACCCATGCACCCGCGTAGCTCCGTGAAATCAGACTACAATCTACACAATGCACTTAACTACATTTAACTCCCTAACAATTAAATAAAAGGAAC
This sequence comes from Sesia apiformis, assembly GCA_914767545.1. NCBI lineage: Eukaryota > Metazoa > Arthropoda > Insecta > Lepidoptera > Sesiidae > Sesia > Sesia apiformis. The sequence continues at coordinate 6,349,066 of OU611963.1, forward strand.
AATGCTAAAAACAATATGACAATAGCATGTTTGAACTTGACAAAGGATCGATTTCTTTGAGTTTCTACGAGATGACACAATGACAGATTTCTTTTGGCTAATGATGCAGGACTGGCCGCTTTGTGGTCCATTTATGGCATCCACGCGACACCATAATACCATTAGTCACAGGATTTTGTCAACAGCGTTTTCTAGGACGTCACAATTCCAAGAATTTTTAAAGAAATTGGGACACGATCTACGTGATAAAAACGTTTAAAAAAGTTAAATTGATATTATCGGTATAGACTTAGTGATTTTAATTAAAATTTTCTAACTTAATTTCGTTGTTTTAAGATTCCGTTTATAGAGAAATATGATATTATTTATTTAAGATTTCATTGAAGTCTCATGCATCTGGGAAACTAAAGCGACAATAAGGTCTTTTATCTCAGATAATGTCACGTGATGGTGTGGACCAGTTTTAGAAAGAAATGGGTTCTTTATTTCTTTTCGCAGGTATTGTAAAAGGTATTGTAAGAGATAACGCGGGCATTCTTTTTTTCAAAATTTTCGACATTTATTTGACAGTATGTACATTAAATCAAAGAATTGCGCTACAAGTGTAAAACAACTATTTTGATAGTTTAATTTAAACACTCGTTAAAAACCCAAATCGATACCTATATGGAAGCTCGATATATTTTCGTTAATTTCGGCACAGGGCCGCGAATGTGGACATTAAAATACGCCAGTAGCGATTGTAATTTGCGCAGAGCGATGCACTCGTTAACCCCCGGCCTTCGAATGTTTGTCGGGTGACGGCGACGCATGTCGAAAATACTTAGTGGGGCTGCTCCTCATTATAATCCCTGCATCCCCCCGCGAGGCCGCCTCGGCCGATATATTAACACGTCCGATGCGGTATGGATGTGGAGCCGACAATATTTGCTGCATACAACCGAGCTGTATAAATTTTCTGAAAACAATTTTTTTTATATATTTTTCGTTACACCTTTGATGGGCTTTTTTCACTTGAAGTACGTTGTAGTCCTTATTTCAGTTCACCATTTCCGATCCGCTGATCTTGCTGGATTGTACTGCAATAAAAAAAGGATTGTTAGAATTGAAATTCAAATTTATTTTGGTCTTGCTGTGGAAAGAATAATTTGGTTGTAAGTGCATACTGCACCGCCCATGTATATCTGCGAGTCATATCTACATTGCAGTCGAAACCTACCTACGCATCGATATGGATCAATTTTGAAGACCGATCTTTGCAATTCAGTTAATACTATTAGCAAAGCGAGTCAGTTCGATGTTTCTTGAGGATATGTACATATATTAGTCTTAATATATGTACTAATAAAGCCTTGGCAAATATTGTGAATATTTTTTTTTCTGTGTAAGGAAATCCGTATAACCACTTAACCAATTCTTCGTGGACAATGAAATGTATATCTTCGATCACAATGTAGGTTCATGAGCACGACGGACGATGGACAAAGCCGGGATAGACTGTTAGTACCTTACACACTACACAAATAAATGATCTCGGCGTATCCACAGTGCATCGCCGAAATCAGTGAGTGTTAAGAGGGCGGCAGGCGGTGTGCCATTGTTATAATTTTCAATAAGGGGCGCGATCGAGGGGCATCGATCGAACTAACGCTAGGGTACATACTAACATCTCGCGATGCATCACTCTCGCATCTCTTTTTGAGGTGTGCATCCATGTATGAATATCCACAGTGGCGCAGTTTTACTTACAGTTCGTAGGAAAGACAATGGTGCCGACATAATCAGCCACGTTATGTTTTAAAATTTGGTGTTTATTTTGCCTTGATCTTTGCCTGCATCTTATTAAAATGCTTGGCATCAATAAAATTCGCAACTAAAAATGATAATGTAACGAAGAAGAAAAATTTAAACACATAGCGGGTCTATGACAGAATGACGACAAACGATTTCTATGACAAACGTTTCGTTCTTGCAACTCTACCTCGTAACAATACTCGTATTACCTATACCCTATACATAAATTTAATAAGAATTACTTTGTTTCATTTAATTAGGAGCCTAGAATGAGTCTTTAGTTCTTGTGTATGTTCTATCTAATATATAGGCAAGCTTAACCCCAGGAAAATGCAGGATAGGAATTAAGATTTAAAACTACTGTCTTCTTCTTGTTTACCTTTGGTCTCATACTATAATGAATATGGTACAGTGGTTAAATGTCCGTACGTATATGCGAAAGTAACTTCCAGGTGAATGATATAAGGTCTCTTTTTACGCGTCTGGACACTCACTACTACAAGTAAGGCCGACGCTCGCTTGTGACTTGCAAGAACTGTACCTATTTCTAAAGTTAGAAAGATTTAAGAATTGAAAATTTTACAGACGTGTTGAGTGATTCGTCCAAATATTAATTTTATTAGTTACTTTTAATTACATGGCGCTTAATACTTAAGTTCTCCTTTGTACCATAATATGCAATAATGTTTTTAAATGAAAAAGAAACTCAATATCCAAAATACTGTATCTCCAATCAGGGATCATACCTGGAAATCTTAAAAAAGTATTATCATTATTTAGTATTCGTTTAAAAAGTATTGTAGAAACAGTCCTGGAATTTGTAGAGAAATCGGAAAAGTTACACTGCTAAAAATGCGGTCTCTTGGTTGATTTTTTTCTATTAAATAATATTGAAGTACCTTCATTTTCAAAGTTAAATTATGTCAAGATTAACGATACATTACTTCGATACCGTATCGGGAATACGTACCGGGGCCGGTGCGTGTGCGCCGGTGGTGGGGGGATGAGAAGAGCCGAGCATCGTTAGTGGTGGCCAGCACGTGGTGCAGGTGGGCCTCGGGAGAGGCCTGTACTTATCCAGCAGTGAAGGAGCATAGGCTGATGGTATGGTATGGTATTTCCATTTAAAAAGTTAATATATTTAGTACACTTTAAACACATTAAATTAGTTGTAAAAATAACATCAATCTTTGTAACAAATTCTTGATAAATACAAAATTAGAATTAAACCTATTTTCGAAATAGAAATCTGCAGTCTTACCAATGGAGTGTAGAGACAATAACTACTAAAATGGGTAACATTTAACATTCCTCACTGTAGCCTAGTCCAACAAAAAAAACCAAACAATGCCAAGTAACACCGGTGGCTGTTTAAAGACAAAATTATTTATGGCAACAATAGCTGTTTTGTGATCAAAAACGCAAAGAAAACAATAGATTTTACTATTGACAATGTAACGCAAATTGTCTTTGCTTCTCCTTGTTTCTATGATTTTCCGAATTTCAACAGGCAACTCTAAAGCAAGTCATTTATTAAAGCTTACAGCTTCGAACGATGTTTTGAAAATATTTTTCTACTATTAGAAATAAGTATTGTGGTTTGAAATAAGTAGCAGAGATTGATGCGATAGTTACAAACTGACAACTGACTTATTGGTAATTGGCGATGTCATTGTGCGAATGGAAGGAATTAATAACACATTATAATTAATAACACATTATTAATTCCTTTCATTTGCAGCAGGTTATTGATAAAAAAAAATCTTCTTTTGTTTGGATAGCTATCTCCGATATCAATGTACGACGCCTCACTTCATGGCACAGGTATCCCCAAGCAAATTATCAGGAGGTTTCGCGCCGTAATCTACCCAACGGGCCCAGTGCCCAAATTAATATCAATAGGTAACAAAAAATAATGAGAAGTTTGTGTTGTGCATTTGTGTTTCATTTCTTCTGTCAAATTAACAAAATCAGGAGTACAATTCGATAATATTGACAATCTTAACGAAAATTTTGATACCGGTTAATATTTTTAATTTCTTTTCGCGATCGACCGCTCTGTCTTTGGCGATCGACCGGTCGATCGCGATCGACTTGTTGGCCACCTCTGGCCTAGGGTATCCGTTCTCCACAGAAACCCACATGTCCAAAATTAAAAAAAAACAAATATTATATAATTCACAAATAATTTCACAATTAAAATGAATAATTGATTTCTGATTGTTTAACTAACATATGAATTAGTTATTAATTTTTATTAAAATATAAAGGCAGAATTCTTTATCTTTATTGTGTAGCCTACCAAAGATTTATTAAATCTTTGGTAGCGCTTGGGTTTTGTACTAGGAATACCTTATTTTCAAATCAATATATACTTATTTACTCATCGCCTTCGTGCTTGTTACACATAAATATCAAGTATATTTATAATTTTTTTCCTAAAATCCAAATAGTTTTCCAGGCTGACTGACACCAATAGAATCATTAACTGATACAGTCTCTGGTAGCAATAATGTCAACCTAAGATCAACCTCTTATGAATTGCGATATTATAGCGTCCAACTGCAGAGACCTAGGCTTCTCTTACAATCACGAGACAGATTTTCGTGTCATAATTCATAACATAATCCCCTACATGGGTTCAGGATTGCTAGATATTTCGCATAGTTGACTTTTTTTCAATTCTCAGATACCTACGTGATAACTGAACGATCCGTACGTAGAAACTCAATGATAAGGATACGACTATACTATCTCACGACTATACGACATGAATTAAGAATGGGTTACCTTAGGCTATTATTGCTCTTACCAATGTTTAAACCGACAATATTTAATTAAATAGACATTTTATAATACAGATTTATAAACAGAATCAAATAAATACAAATCTACCAAAGTATCCAATACATAATTCTACATTCTTTTTATTCCCCGAAAGTGTGTCATTGTTTCCCCGTAACTGTAAAGTGACGGGGTTCTACGACATCACGAGTCCCGTTACTCCCATAAACTAATATAACGGTCCAAAGTGAACTATTTTGAAGCAACCCTTACGTTATGAATACATAATTACACAATATACCGTAATAGTAACATCGGTCAGTACAAAGAGTAGCGTTATTCGGCCCTCAAAGGGTAGAAAGTAACAGGACTTAGACAAAGGACTTTCTCTAAAAGGCTTTCTTGCACCAGTTCTATACAATCACTTCCTTGTTTGGCGTGACGAATGTCACTGTGGAGATTCTCACAAAATATTAAGTTGGACGTCTTTATAGAAGAAAGTGTTTAGATGATTGATAACATCAACATAAGTAACATTATTTGAGAACAGTCTCAGATAGGATTTTAGTGAAATCACAGATAGTTTTAAATATCACATAGTTTTAACTGTTTTATCTTAGAAATCGTAACATTATGCGAGGGCTTGTTTCTGTTTAAACAGAATTTTGAAACAACAAATTTCAAGTTAGAAAATCTTAACCAAATTGAATAACTCCACATGAATAAATCTGTTTCTTGAATGATTTACTACAAACATATACTAATAAAAAATATACTAACATAAACAAAACAAAATGATATACTATCTCAAAGTTTAATATCAAATGATCCAATCTTTAAAACAGAAAATCAGAGTTTAAATATCCAGTTATTGCAATTTTAATCTCCGAATCCAAATTTTATTCTTCATTACAATAAATTAAAACTATTAAAGTATACTGATTCCTACTGAAGGTAGACTCGTATTACTGACTGCTTGCGTGCCGTGTGGTGTCGGCCCACTATGAATAGCACCACCCCATCTCATCCCGTGGATATCTTAAAAGGCAACTAAGGAACAAAAAAGCGGCTACCACAAGCTCTGATGCACTGCACCACCTCTGAGAGAATGGACTCGCCAAGCCGCTTGGCCAGCGTGCCGTTTTAAAGCTTTACCCCTTATGTACAAGACAATGTGCTTGAGGAAGCCCATGTCTCAAAGTTGATACTTAAAGGGCTGGTTGCATTGCATTGCATGATATTCTCATTGATTGTTGATTCAATAATATACAAACTTTTATAAATGTATGAATACATTATACACATATGAATAGATATGTATGAATTAAAATACATGACACAAATACGAACAGACGCGGCTGTTCTATAATTTGGATTACAATTGTTATTTGTATAGGTTCAGTGTATTTTGATAGATCATTAGTCTGAAGTTGGCGGAGGACAATTTCAATATTTGCAACAAACACATATGCCCATTTGAAACAAATATATATTGAAATCCGTTACATGATGGTAAATATTATAAAGGATTATATGGAAGTATTTATGGAATGTAATTAATTTTGTTTACAATTTCTATGAATTATCTATGGAAATTGTCCTACCTACGGTTGTACCAAAAATATATATTTATAGACGGGGCCTTGTAGTAAGGCGTTGAACGCTCTTCGTATTTATTATGTAAAGGTCTTTATAATACACGTTTCTAAGTCCATTTATGTTTTAGATTGAGGTTGAGGGATTCGAAATTAACCTCAATGCAAACTGTATAAGATTCTATAAAACTCTAATCTGACTAATTCTAAGATCGTCTATGTATTCGGGCCCAATAATAAATGTCCTAGTTGCCTACTTAATCTGATAGGTACATAATATTTTCATTCAATGAATATTACGCTAAGGCGTACAATAGGTATGCTAAAACCACTTCTGAAATCAGAAATTGATATACATAGTTTATATATTTTATAAATAATAAACACACGTTGGACATATATTTTCATATTCATTAGAATATTGCTTATCTAAGAGTTAGTGCACTCTATACAATCTAGTCTGATTTTAACGAATCGGGCGGACTCTAGTTCTAATTATCTTTCTAACTCTGATTGGTAACGTACACACGCGCGTCTGTGTACGCAGGCGGCACACATTTCGAATAGCGAAACAATAGGAAATACAGCACTACACGCTTGCGCTACCTGAAGCTTCACGCGCACTGGGCATTTATCGCTGCCGCGTTGTCGGATGACACTAGCTGTTAGATAGGTACCTACATAAAGTATGATATTATTTACATACGAGTATGAATTTAAGAATATTAGAGGTGGGGCGCTAGCGTTATCTCCGTCACCAGTGCTGGGTTTTTAAGGCACCTTAACGCAATAGTTCGTGTTTTTCTGACTTGTAACACTTCTGACACTACACAGCGAACCCAAAAGTTGTTGAATGAACTATCAGCTCAGGTTTTCCCGCTACACTACGATATGGGGTTCTTCAAGAAAGCTGTAAATCAATTGAATTTTACAAGGCCGTCGGCGCACTCGCATACCTCCTGGTGTTGCAGGTGTCCATGGGCGGTGATAGCACTTACCATCACGTGGGCCGCAATGAAAAGGAACTAGTCACTTTTAAGCCTTAAGGTTTTACCTCGGCCATTGTTCAAGGCCATTTTCGGGATATTATTTCCACCACGTGAGTCCAGTGCGGATTGTTACATACAGATGTTCGCGATATTTTTTTAAATTATCACTAGCTTGGATTTAAAAATCCGAAGTTGAAACTCATTCGTACGAGCCGGGGATTTGAACTCACGACCTCCCAAATGTAAATCATCAGTAGATACCCTTAGGCTATCACCATTCTTGCTTTAATAAACGGCGCTGAATATAAATCAATAGTGTAATTGCTGGTCTGTCTTTAGGATAATGTGTGTTGGAAGATAGAGTTAGTAGGTGCCGTAGTAGGCACGTGTTGGGTGACGTCGCGATTAGTGCGGATTACGGGTCTGTTCATCGCCGTCCACATGATGACACTGAGGCGCACAAATATTGACACAACTGCTGCAAATAAACAGAGCTGAGCACAAATGTCAAGATGCAAGTTATTAGTATACAGAACTCGATGTTTTGCCTTTCAGATTGTCGTGGTTGTCCTGTAGTGCGTTTGTAATATATTTAATTTTCTTTGGATACTTACTTAAATTATTTCCTTCAAAAAATGTAATATTTTGTGTGACGTGAGATATCAGAGCAAGGGGGGGTGGGTCTGTTGCTTATTGTCGGTATGGACTTATTGGTTTTGGTTAAGATTTAACTAAAATTAACTAAAAATTTCGTTGTTTCAATCTAATGGTTGGTCATCTAAGGGTATACCAATATTTGTCATTCTGGCCCGATGTCGGCGATCGGCACGCATCGCGCACGTCGCAGGGCGACAGTATTCACTCACTACCTGGTAGACTGTCTGCTCGTGTGCCAGTTATAAGTACGTTAAAGTGCTGGCGGGCCTTGGGACTAGCCTATGTCTAGCTGTGGAGAGACATAGGCTGATGATGTGGTATCGTAATGTGGTTGAACTGCGCGCAATTGCTAGTGTTGCGATCATTAGATTTGTCACTCAGTTAAAAACGTTACAATGTCATAATTGCAATAATCATAGTAGGTATTAACCAAATAAAAATCCCTTGTTTGCGATTACACGATTTCCTTCTAATGTAATCGGCTTAAGGGAACAAGGAAAACACGAAGAAAGAATTGACTGGTCCCTAAGTCCCTAATACACCGTTGAGTAAGACAAAGTCACTCCTAATCCGAAGCGTCTTTATATCTACACTCTTCGTGTACGAGATTTGGGCTATTTGAGGAACAGATTTGGAGAGATTAAATGGTTCCTCTTTACTGTGTTTAGGTGTTTCCTTGTTCCGTAAGATTAACAGTAATAATCTTTTGACAAAACAACAACGCCAATTAATTTATTATTGAAATAGTGAATATGTGTTACTTTTATGTATGTATGATGGACATTAGACATTTGTTTTGTTAATATATTTTGATACGCATCATCGGAATGTCAACGATTAGTCGTAGTTAGAGCTAGACAATCAGGAAATATAAGGTACGACTGTACTCTAGTCATTAAAGGATAGGACAAAAGGTAAACAAAAGATTAAGAGAAATCGCTTTGTTGTATTCAAATTAATCTTTAATTCTTGTTCTTGGTTCTATCTTACATATAGGTATGTTAACATGCATATCTAACATGCAAGCTTAACCCCAGGAAAATGTTAGTGATAGGAATTAAGGTTTAGAACTACTGCCTTTTTGTTTACCTATCTTTTGTCTCATGCTATAATGAATATGGTATAGTTGAGACCACTGGTTTGACAGCAAGGTAAAGGAACCTTATCACTAGCACAACTCTAAAACATTTATCATATTTGCAAAATAAATAAAATACAATCTTTTACAAAGTAAATAAGTCTACACTTATGTAAGGATTAACAATATCTCAGATTATTTGCATAGTTTTCGGGTCATAATAAACATATGTATGCTCGGGATTTTTCAAATTATCTAGAATGTGAGTTTCCTCGCGATGTTTTCAGTCACCACTAAGCTTTAAAAATACGTATTAAATTGATTGCGGTACGGGCCGAGGGTTTGAAGTCACCACCTCATGGATATGAGTCTCTAGTATCTCACTATGTGACTACTAGACACCAGCTATCAATATCAGATACCAACTAAGAATGTTTATTTGAAATTTTAAAAAATCGTAACCGTTATCGCTTTTTTCTTTCACTGCTGGACATGGGCGTCCTTTTCCATATTGTCTTGTACACGAGGTACTCGTATGTATGGCTGTAAAGTGCCACGCTGGTGAAGCGGATTGGCGAGTCTACGCTTTTAGAAGTGGTGTAACTACACCACTTCTAAACGCTTAGGGCTTGTGATAGCGGCTTTGTTGTCACTTAGTCGCCCTTTACGACATCCACGGGAAGAGAAGGGATGGTATTGTAAAGCCGGCCGACACCACTCAGTCAGTATTTTCAATAACTGGTATCAATTTTAAAAAACTGTCGAAGTCTGCTTTGCTATCGATTTGCTCCCGTCTGCTATGGCGTATTTCGGATGCTCTCGACCATTGCATGTGGGTGTTAATTCATATACGGCTCGTTAATTATCCTTAACGCCCGCGCCGATGGAGCCGCGGCGTACTAATGAATTTCAATTTGTTGGCAGACGCGGACATGTTTTTTGAAAAAAAAAAGCGAAAAATGTGGAACCGCCGGCCGCTCAGTTTAGGATTAGAGCGGTATTTCCGTTTAAATCGTTATGTCCACGCGATTTATTTCATTTGCGGCTAACAGGTTTTGTATGAGTCAAATAGTTGCACGTTAAATCATTAACACTATTTTCTTGTATTTTTGTTATAGGTACTCGTAATTGTCTGTAGCGAACGTACAATATTGAGGCAGACCTGAGTAGGGATCGACAACTCGGTAGTGCGAGCTTACTGTAACTGACTTACCTCGTCAAAGCCGATATCCGGATGGGCCTCAATAGAAGCTCTACAGTATTCAGAAGTTCCCGCCTTAACATCCGGATGCTTCACCCCAGGGCCCAGGCATATTATACATAGCTATGATAATAACTGCGCTCAAATGTAACACATAAAAATAGAGTCTATATTCATTATAATAGTTCAAATTGTTTTACTTATTTTATATAACCTTTATATTTATTTATATAACCTGGGATACCTGGAAACGCTGTCTGAAAGAGGTTGCTTTGGCGAAAAGACTACCTGTTGTATACCTACTAATTTAAACTGTTGTATCACCATCACTGTATCCTTTTCATGTACGTACGATGTAATAAATACCTACACTTACTTACGATTCATGGCAGATATAATTTTTCTTTATATTTTTGTCTTCGTGGCGACATGTGACGTTAAGTTGCGAGAGCGTCAGATTTCAAACGGGAGCGTTTCACTATCAAGAAATCCGGCAGTTTACAGCAGTCTCTTCCTACTCGAGCAGTGTCCACGAATCCCTTTGTATTCACTAAGAAATACAATAAAGAAACCATAGCAAAAATATTAAATCTGTGAAATAAACGAAATATTCCTTCGTTCACTAAATAATAATTTAGTGAACGAAGGAATATTTCGTTTATTTCACAGATTTAATATTTTTGCTAAATTATTATTTAGTGAATTAATTAAACCAGTGAATTTAGTAAATTATTATTACTAAATTATTGTTATTGTCCTTCATATTAACTTTTAGAAAGACCGACGATAGATCGTGCTTTAATATATTATGATGCCATACAACAAGAAATTAGAAGCAATGCAAATTAATATTTCTTAAATATCAATAAAGCCAAAATAAGCATCTTCAAGTAATTTATTTGCGACTGTACTTCTTGAGAAACCACTCAAATTTAAAATTCCCACAGCGCGAACCGCGGACATCCCTCATTCATATTCGCGAGCTCACCTGTTACAGAATTGAGTAATGTCGGAGGCGGGAGGAAAGTTATGATAATGCAAGTAGGTGTGTACCGTGCACGCGTGACAACTTGTCTGAACTGTCGTCGGAGTGTTTGCGGACCGAACTTTGCCACACCGCGGAATTCAAGCTTTACATAAGAATTTACTAGAACATTTTATCATGGTACTATATGAGAATAATTTTTATGGTCTTCTTATACTGCAAAAACACGGTAATCACTATTAAAAGCAACGACTTGTACACAAATTTGTACATTTTAAATTGTAATTTTGTACATTGTATTTTTTTCAGGCGGAATTGTAGTGGTAGGAATAAGCGTTGGTTTACCAGCAAATTATGATCAACGAAACAAACTATTTTTGAATAACTTAAATAAATTATTTTAAATTACCAGGAATAATTAATTATCCTAAACCTAACCTTTAAATTTGCTGCCATTGATTTGCTGCCTATTCAATATTTTCTGATCCTCATTTAACTACATACATATTTCTTTTTAAACTATAAAAATACCTTAAACTTAGACTGTGACCTTATACTTTTACTGTCATCTGGAAATGTTCATGTTTATAAGAGAAATACCCTATATTTTATACTCGTATTTACATTCTTGGAAAAATATAATAATTTTTAAAGGTTTGCAGTTTTTGTTTATTACAAAATTTCTCCATTATTCATAACAGAATTTCTTTATTGTGACAATTCTTTGTCAAAGTTGTTCTTAGACTTGTTTTTTACAAATTTCTTTCTACTTGACCCATTTTAGTTGCACAATATTTAGATACATATTGGACTGTAAACTGTAGTGAAAGGTGCTAACGGTAAAATCCAAAAAAAACTGTTTTACATTTGGGCTCTACTTTTTACCGATTTAGAGCAATTATCCCGAACCGTTCTATTTTACTTAACAAATAAAGATATTTTTATATTGCCCGCAATTAGCAGTTTAAAAAGCTGACCGTTTTGTTACCCAGAAATGAAATTTTACGACCGTAGGCCACAGTTTATTTGAAGACCCGGGACTTACCACTATACATTTGCTTACCATGCCTACCGGTGTGCATCTTTCTAATGCTGAATATAAGTACACCGTGTTTCTGAAATAATGCAGAATAACGTGTTGCACTGAAATAATGGAAAATACGTTGTTCAGTATCAAGAGTGCAATCATTTTACCAGTTTATACAAAAAAAAAAATTTCATAATTTACACATAGTAGGTACCTACATATTATTTTTCTAGTAAGTATATATTTTATTCTACGCGCAGTTGCATTCTACGCACATCACTCGAACCGCGCTCGGCCATTACCCTGTACTGAGTAATGTAATAAGCGCTACGAAAATTTTAGATTAAACAATAAAAATTTACATGTTGGTAAATTTTGATATATTCCCCAAAATCATTTTGGTTTTTTCTAGAATGATTTTATATATTATTTTAAACTAGTTGGCGTGTTTCAAGTTGTGCGTCATTTCAATGACACGTGGTGTGATTTAGACTTTTTCTAAAGATTACACAATATTCCGCCTTTCTCATTGCATACTTGCATGTATTCCGAAACTGCCACACTTCAAATTAACTTACGCCTAATGTTACAATCTAATCAAAGCAGTTGGAGCATTAACCCTACGTTGTAAGTGCGAGTCGTACGGGGCGCCCTCTTACGTAAATCATAATAAACATCTTGCTTAACCCTTCGGTCGCCTAGCTCGGCACCCAAGTGCCGTTAATTGGCGACCGGCCGGGGAAATTGGTCCGCTGTACTTGCTTCCGTGAGTTAATGACTTGCCGCCCAGTGGATGGACGCCGAAACCCATTTAGGCGTGTGCAATTTGTGTATGCGTTGGGGGTTAGCCGAGTGGATTTTGTATAGGTAGCTATACGGTTAAGTAAGATGACCTAAGATTGTTAATTTAACAACCCCACTCGATTAATTTTTATAATCCAGATAGGTAAATGCAGTATATCGTTGTGTAAATTAAAATTGAGCCGAAACATGTGTTTCACTATATTTTTATTTAACACATTGACTTTGACTAAATGAGAGTCAAAAATGTTATGTCAAAAATAAAAGTATTATGTCAGCGTCAGAAAATAATTTAGGCTATATATAATTTATTAATTAAGTAACATTAATGATTGTATGCAATTTGTAGTTTTTTTTCTCTTTATTTTATTTAGGGGCTTTTACACTGTTATGTATGTCAGCCCCATCGTACTCTAAAAGTTACAATTTCACTATCTATCTATGCTATAATTACGTCTATCTGTCTTACTTATCTACGAGTATCTTAATTTATCTATGACTCTGATAGCGACTTGCAATTTCGCACAGAATGTTTGCAGCTTTCGATGTTGGCTCGGACAGAATTCTATGGAACATCCCTACATCACACCTGTTCAGATTTAGTCTCCATCAGCCTTCCTTTCAGGTTCGTTCCGGGAACGCTCCACCGAGTGTTGGACATCTTCAACTGTATTACATCTTTGGCAATTAGGGGATTTTTTTTTTTTAAGAAAACCAAACCTGTTTAGTGGCATATGCTCAGACCGCAACTTGAAAGCTATGACAACCAGGATTCTATTCAACTTAGACTCCAAAAACCACGGTATATGAGGCAGCTCAGACTAAATACTTCTATACCATATACCCTTCTCTCAATACCGCTCGTCAGATTTGTAGTTTGTCACAATAATTAGCACAGGGGTAGAATATGATTTGCTTTACAGGAAACAATATTTATTGTATCTACATACTTAGTAATTAAAATATTTTTATTGAGTTTTTATTTCAAAATGCAGTTCACTATTTAACTATTGTTAATTCATCGACATCTTTCATTGTAGGTAGACTATTTTATCTCATAGTATAGTAAAAGTTGGCTGTTCTTTAAATATTTTTTGAAAAGCTTAACGTGCAGACGTACTCGTATTTTATATTATTATACTACAGCTAAGATAATGATTTAAAAGCTCAGATATAGAGGAATAGAAAATGTAAGCTGTGCATCGCTGCGTGCCCGAGGTTGGCAAATCAATCAGTCGTACTCTTACTTTTAGCTTTGCTTGGTGTTGTTACAAAACACAAAAATACGTATAATCAATTGTAAAAAAAATGTCAAAAGCGATGAACCGAGTCAAGGGAGACGTTTCGTTTTATCAGTGAGTAGGTTCCCGTCACTAAAGTTTACTTGTAACTTGAGGCTCGCATGGCTCGTTCGGGAGAGTTTCTCGAACGGTTTTTGGGGCGAGAATATGCGACCAAACTACGAGTAGGTACATACAATCCTCGCCTACAACTGTTCACATGTTGAAAAAATCTCGATGATAATGGGGATGACAGTGATGCGATTGATGATGTTAGGAGTAGGATAGGATAACAGTTGTTTATACTAGCTTTTGACAGATGTTCGAGAAGCTCGCCTTCGAGGTGTCCTTGTGTACTGATTACATCTGTAGCATCTTTACCGCGTGTGTGTTATCTTGCTGTAATATGTTATACTAGCGACCCGGCCCCGTTTCGCTTGGGTTTATAACAGGTTTTTTTTTTTAATTTCAAAATAAAATATAGCCTATATTAGGCATGGATAATGTAGCTTCCTACTTGTGAAAGATTTTTTGAAATCGGTTCAGTAGGTAGTTCCAGAGATTACCCCCAACATACCCACAAACACACAATTTTACCTCTTTATATATTAATATTAGTATAGATTATAGCGCAATATATTTTGACATATTAATATATATTATAGCTACGTTGCCGACGGACTTTAGTCATAGGTTTCCACACAATTTCACGAGCTTCGGTTGTCTATGTTTGAGTTCAAAAACAACAATTACAAAGTAAATAGAGCAAGCATAAGAAGTGGCACAGTAGCTTTCTTCTTGTAAACAAAAATATTTTTTATAACTTGGGGTCGGTAGGTATGGTGAAACAATGGTTTCGGGTCATTTTATGATTTTTATTGCACCCTCTTTCATGTTGCCGCCCGAAAAAATCCTGTGCCGACTTTCTTTTCGATACTTCTTGTTACAAGTAATAAAATGAACTATTTGTTTCTGGAGCCATTTGGCCACTTTTAGATTTCTTTTACCTGGAAAAGAAATCTAAAAGTTAAACTTTTTAAATATTGACCTTGATATTACCAATACATTTCTTATTTTATGGAACACATTCATGACAATTTCGTAGAAAGAAAGATTTTATTGGACATTTTTACCATTACAGAAATACTTACCATCGATAGGCAATAGATATGGCGACTGGTTTGCAACTTCTAGGGGGTGTGAAGCAGATGAAGAGGAGTTCATTAAAAAGTGAAATTTGAAACTTAAGCACTACGTGATAAGAATGTTCCATTTTCAAAACACATATGAATTAAAGAATTCTAGAGCTACTCAACATAGAACACTATTTAGATTCTAACGTGGCAGCTCTAGAGTGCTGGTATAACATATCTAGTATGTATTCTCAAATCGTTGGTACATATCTACACGCACACCAGAGTATTTGTTCCGATAAAATGGTAAATAATAAAACTTTTAAAAATATAACAATAAAACAATAACGTGTCTTTTTACTTTCCTAAAGGAAATTTTCAAAGTATTCCCTCCGTGTTATTTATTCATTTCATCATCAGATCGAAGTGTTTTAAATTTTTTCCTGATTTCGACGGGAAAATGGAATAAATATTAATAAAAAAAGGAGGGTTTGCGTTCCAAATTGCGCGGAGGGGGCGCAGCGTGTTGACGGCTCCTAATTTGACGTAATTTACATAGATTATGCCGGCTCGCTGAGTGCCAATCTTTTAAAGTAGCCTCTTCTACTCATTTTGTGTTCCCGCCGCGGACCAATAAGGAATTTATTATTTCCAAGAGCCTCTTCTGCTATATTTTGTGTTTTTAAATTACGTAAATCTTGCTTTGTTTTTATTTTCTATTAGAATACTCCTGGAAATGTTTTTCTTTATTACTTCAACACCTATGAAACAACAAGTTTTGTTATTGTATTATAGACACTCTCAGTTTTCCAGAACAATGCAACTCTTGAAAAAATACACAAAGGAATGTAAAAAGTGGACAAAAATGAGATACCTTAGTAATTTATAGTGATAATTTTACTTGGTATTACAAGAAATTACCTATAGGTGTCTTCACAAGGCTCCCGAGTCGAGTCCCGTCCAACTGCTAATTGATTTATTTTTCTTTATTGCACACACCCACCCTTACAGTACATGGAAATGGATTAGTAAAAAATGTAAAATAGGCGAGCTTATCTCCTTAGAAAATTTCCAGCAAACCCAGTTTAATGTAAAAAATAATCCAATTTTGCTTATATACGTAATTAGTTAACGTAATCGAGGACACAATCGCAATCGCTACAGGAACGCGGCTGTAGCGCTCCGCAGCGCTGTCCGCCGCACATCCCGAGAGCAAATATCGCCTAATCCGCCCACCCCACTTTGAACCGACATTATCTCATGTTATTTTTCGATATTACCCCGTTTTACGGGGTTAGACCCACGTAAATCAAATTTATGGCCTTTAAGCAAGCATTAAAATTTTATCAGCGATTTCTTTCTGCCATTGTCCAACCGAACCCTGTCACCCCTCTTGACTGTCAAGTGTAAAATGACATTCAGATTTGACCATTATATGTATCACTTTTGAATTTAGCAATCAGTTTGAAAAATGCTGGAATTAATCTTTATGTGAAAATGGTATGAAGATATTTCACGTTATGAGATGTTAGGCATTTAATGACATGGCAGGCGTTGGGTCCGCGAAAGACCAGTGGTGTGAGATTTTAGCGTATTCATTCCAGTTACTGTTACTCTACCATTGCATTTCCAGAGTGAAGGAGACCCGCCAGAAATTTCTCCCTTTAGCCCACAGAATAGCCCAGTTGGTGCCTGCTGTACAAAAGGTCCCGGGTTAGATTCCCGATCTTTTACTCATTTGTTTAAGATAAATGTTTGTTCAGATTTGGTTGGTTTGTGATTGTCAATGTATGTGTCTCTGAATCTACGATACAGGTCACTCTCTGATTCCCCGTGTTCCCTGGGCTTTCATACTGTATTTCTATACTATGGATATCCTTATCCACACTAGGATTCCTGTCACACTCAATGAGGTATGGCGCTATTTAAGTATTTATTATACTCCCATTATACTTTATTTTCCTCATCCAATCCAACCTTCCCATCTTAGGAGGAATGTGGAGTGTAATGGGATTAGGAAATCTCCTCGCTTCGGTATGCTCTCTATATCACATTTTCCCAATAGTTTTTCAAATTTTCTTCCAAGTCTCCATAGATTACGTCCGTCATTCTAGAGTGATATATCGCGGATGTTCATTTCTATGACCATGTCCATTGCAAATGTTCAGGTGCGACAGTATTCACTATAATTTTACTTAATCTTAACATAGCATCTGATCGCGCGATCAGACCGGAATAATACAATTTTTATCTGGATTTTCTTGCATTATTTTTCTTGTAATTTTATAGGAAGATTTATTTAAATTTTATATTAATTCCGCCTTTTGTGACTTTTTGCAATAAAGGACAAAAACAAATCACTTACCATACCACCAGGTGATATCGCAAAAGAAAAACTTGGCAAATTGAAATTCGAATAGTGCTGCATGGTATGAAATGTGTTGGTTTCGGATTTTTTTTTCGGAATGGTTAAATTCTTCTAGTCACCGGACGTATGTATATTCTAGTGTATGATTTAGGGCTAGCGCAGAAGCAAAAAGTGTGTGCAGTAACAAGCCTAAGGGCTCCCCCGCCGGTAGATCGGTGGAAGGAACGGACCTCGCCGTAGGGCGTTGCTTTGAAAGGGTACCGCGGGATCGCCAGTCGGTGAGAAAAAAAATGCGAATCATCAACAATCGGGTATGTATGGAAACAAATGACACGAATCATAAAAGATTTTTATATTTCCATATAAAAAAACTTTTATAAGGAGGCACTGCTGGGTTAGTGTTAGGTCCCATTCTCTTACAAACCCATCGGTCGTCTCGCTATCTTCGCCTAGGTATTTTTCAGAGTTTGTGTCCGTCCAGTGCGACCCATTCGGAAGTTATTCTTGCTCATTTCTCTAGTACAAAAAAAAGTTAGAAATACATATATATGTACATAAATATATATTTTATCAACACTACAATAAAAATATGTAATAGATGTAAACGTACCTACCTATCCATATGCCACATATAAACCTACAAAAATAACTAATTTAGCTGAATAACTGTATAACATATCTAGTATGTATTCTCAAATCTATGGTCCATTTAGATTTTCCTCGGTCATTGTTCGAACGTACCCGGGAGGTACTGGGCGTCCTTTCTAAAAACGTGCTGAAACAATAAAAGCACGTGGGCTGATTTTATCGATATGTGGTGTCACGATCTGGCCCGCGGCGGACTTGGTGTTAGGCTGGGGTTGCAGCTTTGCGACAGCTTACGACTTACGACCGGGACAATCTTGTTCTTTGTGTTGATATTAATTTACAATATTGTATTGCAGGACACAGAGTCCCATTTGTAATCACGAGAAGTTTGGGACTTTGGTTATCTAGCTGTCATCTTTTCCAATCTACATGTTTTAATTGAGGTGGAGTTAATTGTTTAGTTATTGGTAATAAAACAGCATTATTAAACGATTATTAGTTAGTTAAATTGTTTAGTTATTGTATTATTAAACCATCGAGTGAATCACCAAATACAAATTTCATAAATTTTATATGCCCAATGTTTATATGAAATTTTATTCACTTGATTAATTTAACTAAAAGCTGTTACAAATAGTTTTTTTTTATACTTTCCTATAAAATACTTTATATTGTAAGTACTAAGATACTTACGTTTTAATAACAAATAATAAGAACGATATTTATTTTCATCACGGTTTATGTATTTTTTTACAAATATGTTTCGTTTTTTTTTTTATTGAAACCACAGCTTAACAGTGACAGCCCGAGGCAGTTTAAGCTTCCCGATAAAAAATCATTCGCTCGAGACCCAATCCTTTGTTCGACGATTTTCCTCAGAGCGACCTCGATGTTCCCATTTTTTTTAATTTTTTACATGGACGTGCAATTAAAATCTAAAATTTAAATATAAGATTTTTACATCTTATTTTTTTAGACTAGCTGTGCTCGCGACTACGTGCGCGTATATGTGATCAGCTTAATTGCCAAAGCAACTTCTTAATTAACCTGGAATAAAAGTCTTTTAAATGTTAACCCGGCACATAAGTTATAATAACTATGGTATATATTATTAAATTCCGTCCAATGGTTTTTGCGTGATGTGGGTTCAGACAATATGTAAAAAAAAAATGGGTTCTAAATATTCCAGGTTATTCAGAAAGTTTTGCGACAAAGAGTTTTTATCTATGGAACACTGGCCGGTTTCAATGTCAATTAAAACTATGACTATCTATAACTTGAAATAAAACTTTCCAAATTCAAATTTTCCTCCATATTAACTAAACACTTTAAAACCTGAAGATCCTTCTAATAGACTTCAAATGGTGTTTGTAGATAAGTGCCCTTCTAAGACAACTGTATATCGTTGGTACAATGAATTTAATCGTGGGCGACTAAGTTTGGCTGACGAAGAAAGAAACGGTCGCCCTTTACCGGCTATTTCGGTAGAAAACGTGGTGGCAGTGAAAAATTTTATTTGTGAAAACATACAAGGAGATTCAGGAGAGATTGCAGATTGGATCGGCGAGTGTGTATTACTGTGTATGAGATATTATCTGGGCATCTAATGATCTACGAGTCAGGAGGATAGTATCGCGCTGGGCTCAATAACAAGCTCACCGAGGCTCAATAACAAGTTCGTGTCGAATAGTGTCGTGATATGATAACAAAATTTGAAGCAGGGTGGTCTCGGTGCGTTTACGACATTGTCACAGTGTAATGGTGGCCATCAGTAACAGGTGACGAATGTTGGGTCTACAAAGTCAAAGGTCTGTTTCAAAGTGAGGCAACGTCTACCAAAGTGAAAAGAGCAAGAATCGTCAGAAAAAAATACGAAACCAAAGCACCATTAACCCAGAATGGTATGGTATGGCACGTGGTAGTCATGTGCTTGCCAAACGCTTTTACTGCATTCAGTAACAATGCCAAACACAGGTCTCCGCAGATTGTTGCTACAGCACGACAACGCGCCCGCGCACTCAGCGCTTAAATCAAGGGACTTTTTGGACAGGACAGGGTAATGTTTTAGGCCATCCTCCTAACAGTCACCTTGGCACCTTATGACTATCTTTTATTTTATATTATAAATCGGGTCTGAACGCATAACAAAGGTATATAATATAAAGTATATAATAATATAACGAAGAAAGTCGTATAACGTATAACTTTCTTTTATATCCCAAAATTAAATCCCAACTACTTCTAGTTACAACTGTTACCTTTTTTTAAAAGAAAAAACTAATTTTTCGGCTTTGGAGTGCTAATTTCTATGAAAAATGAGATAAAAACTTAAAAAAAAAAACGAATTTTTTGCTACGAAAGATTCCTAAAATTTTTATATCAATGAACTCAAAATCATGAACGAAATCTATCGGAACGGATAAGAAGTTGATGTTCAAAGACCTTGATTGATTAATTAACCTACTTAAATACTGAAAATGTAATATATTTTATTTTTTTAGCAGTAAACTTTAATAATAATCCTTCTTCTTCTTGAGGTGCCTCCCAACTAGAGGAGTTGGCAATCAGCTCCGAATATTTTGCCGTTTCGCGAGGGTAAACAGTTCGGCGGCAGTCGCGATGCCCAAGTATTAATAATAATACTTAATAATAATGTAGTTATTTGCATAACATGGTGCAAGATGTTCAATAATATTAAATCAACGAGCTCATGTTATAAACGGTGTGCAAAGTTAAACTACAAAATGTCAAAAATTAACAAAAAATAGCAAATAAATATTAAATTATCAAAAATGTCGCAATTAACTATACTCACAATATAGTTACAATCCTTGAAGTCACAACACAACGCCCGTCCAAATTTGTAAAAGCAACAGTTTCCTTTTTTAACAAAATCCTCATTTGATTAGAAACATTCGTCAATAATTAACCATTCTTGTAAAATTTTAGGTATATTATCGAATTTTTATTTTATATTTAGATTGATGATTTTGTTTAAAGGCATTAGTGAATAAATAAAATAAATATTTATAATTTTAATGTTTAAATATTATATTATTATTGTTAATCACATAAAGATATAAAGAGTTATAAAGTAAGTATAGGATAGTTAGTTATAAAGATTACACCCGTTGTAAATACTGTATTGTTGCAATTAATCAAATAATTATAATAAAATGCCACAATTTCCTCTCAATTGGACTGAATATCCATTAGGTACATACTTTTGAACTTAACTTACGTACCTCACAGTAAATACAGTAGATAGGCATAGGGATAAATGGACAGTTAATGTATAGGTCCGGTACACAAAACATGTTCACCCCAACTACGGTAATCATTCACGCATTGAAGCATTCGCTCAAACAAAATTTCAAATTCAAAATATATACACTGATGCAGAGGCTAGCCGTCTGGCCACAGGTTTTTAATACGGCCAAATAGGATGGTGGTACACGTGCATTACATTGCACACACGGCAAAATAGATAAGTTTGCAGGCAACTAGCCTTGCTCAATACTTTATATACAATAATACACGCACAAACAGATAGATACGACGTTAACTGATTCACCGAATGTGAAACAAAATCTCAAAAACAAGTGAAAAAAACTGACGGCTCTCATAGCTTCTGTAGTTCAGTTGGTTGAACGCCTAGTCTGAGATCAAAGTTTATTGCATGCAAACTTATCTATTCTATCGTGTATACCTACATGATTCTATGTATAATGCACCGTGTACGGTGTTCACCAAAAAGCGAATCATAAGCCGACGCCTGCTAGACGCGAATCAAAGCTCGACATAATGAGGGACTTCTATTCATTGCGCCCGAGCGGCCGATAGAGTGCTGGATAAGGTATTTAGATTGAATATTTTTAATTTTGATTAAATAAGGTTGAATAGGCTCATGAGCCCGTAATAATGATCTCCAATCTAATGACATTGACATCTTCCACGTTTCCTTTTCAATGTTTAAATATAAAGTGTCCAGTTTGCTGATAATAAAATAATTAATTTTTCTTATTTGTATTTTAATATACCTACGAGTATAATCACGCGGCACGGTTATTTGCCAATGCTGTACGATGGCTGTACATATCTGTAATAGTGTAATACATAGTCTAATACGTTTATTTAATATATCTGTGCCACTGTATAATGCTGATGATATGTCTAAAGAAATAAAATAATAAGGAAAGATGAGCAAGATTCTAGTTTACGAGTATAGTAATATATCAAATTGGGTGGGACAAGTTGCCTCAAACAAATAAATAAACGCCTGCTCTCAATTTTATAAGTAATTTCCAAAATATGCATATGATCAAACGATCAAACAAGCAGAAGATTTGCTTAAATGTAGATTATGACCAGACTTACTGAAGCGCTTGGTTGACGCTATCTGTGAACCTAGATCAGGCAATTACCTCGCTCAGTGTATAAAGCATTGTTATCCAAAATGTAAATGTCGCCATCATGCCACAATAATATACCTATATATAAATATTAGTTTAAGTGTTATCAGTTTATTGTAATTAATTTAATATGGTTACACATTAATAAAGGGGATAAAAAACTAAAGTACCTATGTTTACCTAGGTGAATTAAAGGAAGTTCATTCAGAATCATAGCTGGAATGATCTAACGGCTAACCAATGAACCTATTTCTGAAATATAAACTTCCCATCTAAATCTTTTATCCATACCATACCCATACATAAGTACATTTTTTATCATCTACCTATTTTTTATTTTTGGGTTATCTGAAGATAACACTTCGGGCGGCTATTCTCAGAGTGATCAACTATATCTAGATCAGTTCAAGCTTAAAAGCAACTTTGAGAGTTTGACGCCACCCCACGTATATGGAAACCTGTTTCTAAGCTTATTTGCAGGCATACTGCAATTACTCACCTATTGTCGTGTACTGTGCCTTATCCATAGGTTTCCACTTCCGCACCAGTCGGGCTTGTTTGAGGAGCGGGCGGCTGACCGCGGGGCGGCGGCGCGGGACGCGGAGCGTTGCAATCAGCTAACCGGATCAGCTCGGGCGCAAACACAATTGATAGCATGACGCTACGCGACGCGTGTGGAAAACTGTAGGCTTACTCGCAGGTAACATGCGAATAATTACTCTTATTATAATGGTCACCGATATAGCTCGTAGAATCAGCATACTAAAGTATCAATGGGCAGGTCATATAACCGATGGGATAGACGTGTCCTCGAATTAAGGCTATATACCGGGAAGCGCATTGTAGAACACCCTTTACCCAGGTGGCGTGTCTTGGAAGAGGCCTATATCCAGCAGTGGATAGACATAGGCTGATGGTATGTTATGGTATAAGGAGTGTCACAATATTATCATACCTTGCCCGTCTCTCTGCTGGATATAGACTTCTCACAAGGCTCACTCACAAACGATCTTCGGCGAATTTTTGTCGACGTTCGGTTCAATTTTATCAGTTAGAGACGAACTAAATGGGAAACTGAATTGCCTGCAAGTATACTTACCTAGTGGTTTATTCTCACTCCTCGATATTTCTTCACGTAGCTACTTAATAAGTCTTCATTACACCTATAGTGATGGAAACGATTCTAGCCACGACAACGCCGTCGATAAAGTATCCGCTTTCAACATTTAGAGAACTTGCTTGCTCTATGCAGACCATGTAGGCTTATTTATTCTCATGTTTATAGTCACAGATCCTTTGATAGCTAGATTTTATTTATTTATTTAAACATAGCAGAAGGTACCTACATTAGAGTTATAGATTCAAATGCGTACATTCTAACGATTTCTCTAAGAACAGCATACCTGCTTAGAACCCGCTCATTTGAGAACTAAACATCTGTCACTACGTCTCGCTAACATTTCATTATTATAACGTATAGATTCCGCTTTGTTCTACAAGAACATCCCTTAGTCAGCTTGAAAATTAAGAAACTTGGAACTTGTACTTAGGTAACCAATACAGAAATGTTATAGTGCTTTCTTTTGTTTGTGTTATATTTTTTCAATTACCTAATACTAAGTAGCACCGAGCTATGGTCGGAGTTTCTTTGCGGCATAGGGTCCGAAACAAAGACATTCGCCAAACAAGTAAAGTAAGTAAAGGTGGACCGGCAACTGAAATAAATTCGCCAATGGTGGTGGTTGAGAAGAGCCGAAGATCATGTATTGGATTGGATTGGATTACCAGTATTGGAGAGACATAGGCTGATGGTATTATGTGGTATGGTACTGTAAAGAGTGGTGTAAAATATAATTTTCTAAACTCAGTTTGCAAAATTCAAATTGTTTATTGTCCACTTTTCAAAGCGATTATACTTATAGTGAAGTGTCTTTACGTTTGTTTAAGAGAAGCTG
This sequence comes from Sesia apiformis, assembly GCA_914767545.1. Taxonomy (NCBI): domain Eukaryota; kingdom Metazoa; phylum Arthropoda; class Insecta; order Lepidoptera; family Sesiidae; genus Sesia; species Sesia apiformis. Next base: position 6,373,713 of record OU611963.1, read on the forward strand.
TTAGTAACAAAAACATGTGCATCGCACGTTGAGCCCATTGTAAACATTTGCGAACAGTGGCAGTAGAACAATTCATTTGATTTGGCGGTTCTTCATTAGTGCCGGTTTTGAGATTGATATATCTTGTTTTTGGTTAGATTGTCTCACCAGTAACAGATAGTTATACTCTGATGTGTCTTATATCCCAGTATTTTATGCGTAGTATTGTTGTTATTAGGCTTAAAATCTGAAAGAATATTAGCACAAAAAAAAGCGCCCACTATCCATTCTGGAACTATTGCATCTCAGTCTCATTCCATGTTATATGTCAAAGTTATTACAGTCGAAATTATTAAAATTGCATAAATAGGTATTATAAAATACTAATGATGCTTAACATAATGTCTTTATTTTTCAAAATATGTACTCATACACATCTCGGTCGAAGGCCGAATGCGAATACACATCGGCGGTGATCGGCTAGCTTCGGTTTCGTAGAGAATCGTCTCTGTCGTGTGCCGATACGTCGCTGACTTGTCAGTGGTCGTACAGGCTCACGATAGAGATAACGCTCTACAAAACCGAAGCTAGCCGATAGTCTCTTTCTAAAGGCCGACGTGTATTACTTTCGGCCCGGAAGTGTACGTACATAGGTATAATATGTGCATTGAATTTTCTCGATTTTAAGGGATAAAAAGTCAGGGTAATTTTTTAAATTATATCTCTATAATCTTAAATCCGAAATATATATTTACAGTTGACTGTACATCGTTCGTTACCATTAACATTTTTACATTAGGTACCGTTTTTTTAATCAATAAATACAATTTATACATATTTACATAGATAAAATGAGCCTCAATTAACTCTTTTAATCAGTCATTTTTAAAAGTTTTTACCTTTATACGCATTTTACGCTATACCTACAATTTAATTTATATCACTATGCAACTAACCTAATAAATATTATTTTAATATAAAATAATTCTTACTATAAACTCCGAGAAGCTTGAACACAGTTGCATCAAAATAACAATTGCCTAACACATGTACAATAATAATTTATGATATCAGTAGGTGCGTAGATCTATCTAGAACATTCTAACAATAAATATCTGAAATAAATCAATGTATTTTCAATAATTACTATACTATTTACAAGCTCATTGTTTTATCACATTTTAACAACTCCTTTCACTAGAGTCGGACACTAAAATAACATAACAACACCGTTAGTAGGGTCGCCACACGGTTTTACTTGTTGCTATTGTACTATTTGTAATCTTCGTAGATGTTGGACTTGTTGAAAGAATTCGTGTAGTGCGTTGTGACGGAGCCTTTAGATCGTTGCGTAGTCGTGGACGATCCGACACCGTTGAATCTGCCGCTTGTACTTGCTTCATCTCCTGAAGTTCCACGTTCGCTGGTCGCGTTGGATGGAACGCTGATTTTACCACTTCAATCGGCTCTTCATCAGATTCGTCAGATATAGTAGCATCGTGCATGGAGTTTAGTTCAGATTTGGAATCTTTCGATCGGTCCGGACTGGCGTTGATTAGGCTGCGTGGACTGCCGCTTTGTCTACTGCTCGACGGCGATAATCGAGCGCTAGAAGCGTCCATTGACGATACACTACTTTGCAGATGCCTTAAAGCATCGTATGGGCTGACGCCGTTTTTGATAGATAGTTCGTGCGGCAATGTTTTTAATGCTAACTCAGCAGGGTGTGGTGCGAAAGGCAGAAGTCCGTTTGGTGGAAGGAAGGCACCAGGCGGTGGAATTAATCCTCCGGGAGGAAGATTAGCTATCGCCGATGGGAACGCGAACAGTTCCGTACCAGGTAACGTTACTGGCGGCGTTGTTATTGACGTCGCCCCACCTGTTGACAAAGAAACGGATTTTAAGTATTCGGCTCATAATATTATGCTCTTTGGTGCAACTACTGTAGTCTGATTTGTGAACATGACGTAATATGAGAGACGAGCCCCGGGGGACAGCCCAGGGCACAAGGGCACTCCGTCGATTCCCCGAACAACGAGGGTGCATAATCGTACTAAGGATAATGTACAATCTGTAGGCGTTTAAAGGCGGCTTCACCGAAAGGGATGTTTTTTTAGCGCGATATTGTGAGGGTGAGGGTGCAGTATTTATTTATCTGTATGCGAGGTCGTCCTTTACGACGTAGAGACACACCGCCGTAATTCGGCACGATACGTCTCTTTTCTGTGTCGTACTTGCAGCGCATTAGCAATGCGGAGCACGCGCGGAGGTGCCGCGGCACACGTGTGTGCTACAGAGCCGGTCACATCGCGATAAGGAAGCGCGTTATCTGTACGCGCCGGACAAAGAGGGCTCGAAACGTGAAATTTTCATTAGCGGCTCTGTTCAAAGTTCTTGTACGTACTGTGCTTTGATCCTTGATAGTATGTAAGAGAAGCTGCCGTATAAAAAGGATACGATGGAGGCGCAGATTGGGCCACAAAGGGTTCGGAGGTGATGCAGCGCCCATTTCACTTTTGCATTTTTTCTGTTTGTAGCAGTGGCAGCGGTGCGCAGACCACTTTAAAGGCAGCGTGGGTGGGAGGGGCCGTAAGTAGGGGGTAATTTGGTGAGGTGGGAGCCAATATTGGCGTCGCGCCTGATTGAGGTGATCTCGTTCGTCGAATTTCATTCCATTTTGTTTTGGTTGTTATGTTTTAATTAGGATTCAGGGAGCTCGCTTGCTAATCAATAAAAAAGCTTGTTAGAATAATCAACGATCGATACGTTTTTGATGCAAATCATTGTAGAAATTACTCATAGCATAGGACTGCAGGATATGATTTCATGTAGAAATGTGAAAAAGTTTCACAGAATGGAATCCATTTGAGAGCCGTATGAATCTGAGTGAGCAAACGAAGCTAATGTAGGTTTAATAAAAGTGTGTAGCTGTTTGAGTACATCGCCGCTCGCGTTTCAGCGACGGAAACAAAAAGTGGTTGGTGGCGCGGCCGCCTACATTGGAATAAAATTGACTCCACACTCTCTCGAACGTGAAGGCGGTTCTTTTTTAACCGTTTTCTATTCCCCCCCCACACCCCCTATTTCCCGGACTTCAGCGGGTGGTTTTGCTTCGGTCGGGGCGGTGTTGTTTTGCAGCGCTCAAGAGCTGCTTCTTTTATTTGAGACGCTTTTTCGTTGTACGGCCTTGAGGGGTGCCGTTGCAAGCAACATGTATTCGAGTGCAGTTTGTTAAATTAGGAATTTTTAAATTAACAATTGCCGGATAATTCGTGCAATTGAAGTTCGAAATATGTACGAGTATATTCAGAAATGAGTCAATGTTAATCCTTTTTCTTTCTTTATATTTTTATTCCTTCTTTCTTTCTTTTTATTTAATTAAAGTTGTATAATAGCACACCTATACCGGGAAGCGGTTTCACCGAAATCGCTGTGGTTTTCCTTGCGGCTGAGGATCACGGGACTCTGTGAAAGTTAAACTAAAGCAGAACCGCTATTGCAGTTTGTAACAGCAATGCCCTATATTCAAAATTCTTCACTTTTGGAGTATATTTTTTGTAAATGAAATAACAGACAACCTACAATAATGTTAAATATCTTACCGCAGTCCATAATATCGTAGGATTGCTGACCAGCATTCTAAATATTTGACTTCTAAATACCTATATCTACTTTTATGGAGTCAAAAACATCGTAGCGTAAATGTGAAAAATTTTTTTTCCTCTTTCTTTTTATAAGGGTTTGATCAGAAAGATCATGTCACCTTCATAGTTACAAATCAATCATAATTCTATTTCAACATTTGCCTTAACTTATCATTGTACCAATGTATGTATATAGGCCCTGGCTTCGGAAGAGCCAAGACGCTATTTCATCTTCCAATAGTACAATCCCATAATAACAAAGATGTTAAAGATGTCGCGTCAAATAGTCTTGGAGTATCATTTAAGAAAATGTGAAAGCAATACCTTTAAGAAGCGTCTGGTCTCTTAATTGTGGCGGCCTGAAGTAATCTGCCCAGGCGTAGTTGAGGTATGCCGCGTCCAGCCACCCTGGGTTCAGGAGGAACGGGCTGAACGCGCCGGGGTGGCCATAGCCGTAGCCTAGAACAAAAAATATATTTAGAGCAATGGAAAATTTCACAGGGTTAGGTATAGAACTGGCGGATTTTTCGTGTTTAAATAAAAATATACATGTATGGATAAAAAAAAATTAAATCCCCTGGAAAATGACCGAGATTAATAGCTAATTTAAAGTTTCAAACCCACTACTAGCGATGATAACGATACAATATTTATATACAGCCCTTATTTCACAATCTTTAAACTACAGGGGATTTTCTATTTTCCGTATGTTATAGAAAAAAATGTTTAGATTGAACGATATATTAATTATCGTTTGCATGTAAATGTACAGTGACGTCACACGCTGCTCTATCAACATCCATCTTTGAAAGGCTTTGTTATTTATTAAATATATCTATCGTAAAAAAATTTCACGATATTTTTTTAAAATTTTCAATCCATTTTAAGGAAGAAATAAAAAATGGTGAACTGAACTTCTTCATTGCTAAAAGTTCCCAAATGAAGAAGTTAAGGAGAAGGGGTGACATTTTGACGGTTAGCGGCAAGTGACTATAGTAGGGTTGCTCTTACTACAACCTAATATTAATAGGGTTTCTTTCGATATTGAATTTGAAGAAAAAGAAAAGATATCAAACGTTTCAAACTATTGACAAATTTAAAATGAATTTTATGGTCTCTGATCGTGTAGTACTAAAACGGATATATATTTAAGATTGTTCCTAGTTAGTAGTTTTATGAAATTATTCGTACCCTCAATTACCCTCAATAAATTGCCAACAGAATCAGAAATCAAAATAGGTACCTATTTATTGGTATGGATTGTGTGTGTAACATATGTATCGTGTGTAATCTTAATAAATAGGTTATAGGTTACTGATTTGTATGGCTCGGTCACCGTTCCCCGTCACGTCCGCAACTACTAAACTCACAAAGGCGAACCGTAAAGGCGGCGACACACGGGCCGCGCGCTGTTTACCGCGCCCGTCGACTATAACAAGGGCTCTGTATACAAAACGAGCTAGTTTACTGCCAGTTTGCCGGCTCCTCTGTGCCATATGCTTTTACGACCCTCTACTGTTGCCTTTTGCTAGCGAAACGCATTTTTATTTGTTTAATCGATTCGCTTAAGACGCCACTATTTTCAGTTTTACGGCGTTTTTAATCGAGTCGATATTCATCAATCGATGCCGATTCTATCAGTATCGATTTTTATTACGATATTAAATTTACGACCACTCTGTACTTTGTTCCGAAGTTGTAAACAATTCACTCTTTCAAAGTTAATCGTTGTGCAAGTTTTCGTTAAAATCTAATTTGGTGCCTAGTTCAAAACACACTGTCTGGTGGATAATCAGGTGAGACGTTTTTATGGGCGTCTAAAATCTAAAAGTGTTTATAAAGTGATTGCTTTATTTGTGTAAACACAATCCGTTCGGAGGGATTAGCGGGCGTTCCGACAGCGTTTCCCAAATCGCGGGTATTTTAAATTAAGAACGTGATGGATGGCCCGTCGCGCTGTCACGCGGCAATCGTAGGAACGCTTCGGCATCATGGAACAATAATAAGTTAAATGTGGAACTCGGGAAAGCCCGTTTCATTTGTTAATGCCAGTATTCAATTAAATCCTGTCTCCCGACCCTTTCATATGCGGGACTCTTAACCAGTTGAGTATAGAACAATTCTGGCTGTCAACACTTGAGAAATGATTCAGACTGCTCAATTATGAAATTAAATATAAAGGATCTATTAGGCATAACAATCGGCAGAAGAGATATTCGCCATGACGAATAGTGTTTGCGGATACTTCAGTAATGGATGGTTAATAGATATTATTAGTTGAAATGCGATGGAGCTTCTTAGGAGAAGTTAATACCTATCTAGTACTGGAATGACACATGTTAAGACGGTATGCATATGCCAGTTGAAAGAAGACAAATTACTTCAAATAAGCTTTACTTCCAATGAATTTGCATAATATTTTTATCACATGTAGACAAGTGTGTAAAATTCGGTGGTAAAATCAATTGAACAAAATATAAAATTGTTATTAAGTTTTTATAATGTAAAGTGCAAACGAATCAATGTTCTAAGCATCGATATTGGAGTAGACTAGATGATACATCATACGTTCTTACCAAGAAACCCAATTGGTAGCTTCTAGGGAGGTGAAGCAGATGAGGAGGGGTTCGTTAAAAAGTCAAATTTGAAATTTCGTACTATGTAATAAGAATATTCGGTTTTCAAAACACGTATGAACTAAATAAGTCGAGAGCTACTGAAGGGGGAGAGTGCACACTGCAATCCAACAGCCGCTGGGCGCACTCGACTGGCCACGTTACCCCTCTCTCACGGAAGACTACCTTGAAATGTACTGCATTTCCCACTTTATCTTATTTCCCTAATGTACGTACGTGTTTCGGTAGTGAGTGAGATGTGCCAGAGCCCATTCCCATCCTATCCCTCCCCATTTCCACAACCCTTTCTCCAAATCCATTCGTATATCCAAAGGTAGGCAGCGCATCCGAGGGCGTGCCAACGTTCTTCATTTTGGACTAATGTTGGCATGTATCACGGATGTCTATGGGCTACAGTATCCATTTACCATCAGGTGGACTGTATGCTCGTCTGCCACCTTCGTCCATAAAAAAAATAAATAATTTAAAAAAAAAACACAAGAACATTGAACTCTACAGCCCTACAGTTGTATAACATATCTAGTATGAATTCTCAAATTGATCGCACTAAGTAACCGATATAAAGGTATTATTAAATTAGTCGATTAAAATTTGACACGTAAACCAGTAAACATAAACGGTTAATGAAAATTACAGCGAGTTCTATTTTTATGCAAAACAAAGAAGTATGTACTCGTAATAAAAAGAAAACACAAGAGAATGTGTTCCAAATCAAAGCGATCGCGGCTAAATTGGAACCATCACACAATAAACGCTTAAAGGATACGACATAAGTGTCAAATGGGCCTTAAATTAAGAGACGAGACTGTTTCGTCACTCGTAAATTAATGTGGAAGAGACAGGCGGTGTTAAATAAATGGAATCAGAGTTATGGCTCATAATTTTGAACGGTGATGTGTATCCAGATGTAAAATAATAATACATACAGATGCCGCATTAGTGCCTATGAGTTGGTCCAATAGGTTTCTGTTGTAACTGATCTTAAGTAGAGTAGTGTTGCCAATAATTGACAACCCTTCTCTATAGCAAATAGCACGACTATTTGTTAGATTAATTATATTATTAATTTAACAAATTATATTGCCATATGTTAATTAAACTTAAACTTTATTTCCCAAAATAAAACGCCATAATTTGAGTTAATGCCTATATCTTAATGCCTAAACCTTGTTTAGTTAATGCCTAAACCTTGTACTTTTAACAAATTTTAATTAATGCAGTTTTAGTTTTGTGATTAGTATTTTTCAGTTTATCCTAGGTACATAGAAAATGTGTCTCTAAGTAGGTACTCGTACCTGACTGTACTATTGAAATTATGTGTACGTACCTATTACATTTGTGTGTGTACTTTGTGCTCCTAAAGTCCTTGTCCTCATGCTGGTCTCATCGATTTGGAAAAAGGTTTGGGAAGGACGGAGAATAGGGAGTACCTTATTCTACGTCCTTTTCCCAATAAATGTCATCATAGATGTTCATGGACGACAGTACGAGTATCTATTTATCACCAGATGGACTGCCTGCTTGTATGGCATTTTCTTTAAAGAAAGATCTTTAACTTTTTGCAAAGTCTGTTTATAAATGTAGCCATTTCGTAGGTTATATATAGATGGCTTCTTTGATTTTGCAGCAGCAAACATGTAACTTATGCATATGCATCTCATGTTGCTCAAACAAATATCTTAATTTTCTCGATATTCATGTTGAACCATAACTTCTTGGATAACTCCGGGTGGTTATGAGGGTCGGGCGTGGATGTGGGTATTTCAGCAGCTAGCAGGGACATAAAATCCATATTTTAGAGCCAGCGGTCGCGGGTCTTGGGGGGAGCGGGGACATCAAACGGGGCTTTACGACGCGGCCCGAGATTGTTTACATCTGGTACGCGGTCACGAAACTTGGTAACCGCTGAAACTGCAAGTGTAGCATATTAAACGCGATTATTGTTTCAAGAAAATTCTATTTGACTCTCTGAATTTGTGTACGACTAACCTACGAGTATATAGGAACTTAAGAAATGAGTTGTGAACTGTGAGAATTTTTGGAAGTTATTTATTTTGATGTTCAAAGTAGGTAGGTACGGTACATACAGTCCTTTCCCAATTATTTGCAAGAAGTATGATTTTCAACTCTTCTCATGCAGCCTAATGGTTGGATGTAGTAGGTACATGACCTAATAGATATAGGATCCTTTTGTCTCTTACTCACATTCCCGGATAAAACAAAAAAAACACTATTTATTTAGTTAAAAACACATTTTAAAAAGCTAATATTTAATTCCATTAAAAATAATGTAATTAGTAAATTATAATTACTTTTTAATTTAAAATTTAATTATACTTAAACAAGCATTTAAGTTAAGTTTGAAACGGTTATCTATTATTTTTAAGTTTTCTACAGTTCTTTTAGGTTTTTTTATAAATTCAATACATAGTTGTGTTTTTTAAGTTTACCAAGTTAACAAATGATTACTTTTTAAGTTTTTTTTAGATGTACTTGTTGTCTACCTATTTTTGTAGATTTTATTAAATCAATTTTAATTTGATCGCTTGTTCGGTCTATCTAACTGCAAGTCTATGCGCTGTTGTTCTCCACAATAATTAGTGCCGCCATTAAGCCGCCACGCCACTGATCGCTTTATTAACCGAAACCTTTGATCTTTACGCCCGAGGATGTTAGTTTTTCCGCAAGTCACAATAAAGTTACAAACAGTAGGTACGCTAGTTTCAATAAACACGGGACATGTGCCACACGCACACACAGGCAATTCCTAAGACACTAACTGCGTGTCGTTTTTGATCTAACAAAGAATCTTTGAAATTATTTTGTTTTGCGAAAAAAATCGACCAACAGGTGATATGTCGTATTCTCTAATTAAATGTAATCAGAAGTCGAATTATGTAAGGTAAAATAAAACGGGATGTCGTTGAATTAATTCGTTTTCTGTATGATTAATACGTAACTGTATTTATCAAAATTTTTTGTATACGACTCTCTAATAATAATAATTATGTTCAATCACGATGATAAAACTTTAAAATAACATGTATGAAGTTCATGTATAAGGTAATCGTATTTGGGTTTTGTTAACAATTAATAAGTACGACATAATATAATCAATAAATTGTGAAATAGACAGAGAAATAAATCATGCAGACATGTGTACTTGGTGCGTGAGGCCCCCTAAGGTATTCTGTGGAAGATACTCTACCGTTCGTTATCTGTACTGTGGAACTGTCTTTTTATTATTGGCCGAAGTTTGGGCGCAACTGTTTGTTTATACAGACGTTGCCATGAATGTTGTAACGTTCAAAATAGACTTGTGGTGTCAAAACATGTCTCAAGTCCGATTTGTGGATTATTTGACGGCTCTTGTTACATTTTACATTTTACTATTTATTTGAAAAAAATGTCATTAAGCGTTTACATGTTCATAATTTTAAGTAATTGTAATTCAGGAAAATTCCTACATAAATACTATTTTTTAAATTTCAACGGGTCTAATACGTTATAGTACGCAGGTTCTTATACTCGTAGATAAGTTTCTAAAGTTTATAGAGGTATGCGTCGGACGCCCCCCGACCAGGTGGTAAGTGGTGGTGGCTGGCTGAAAAGGGCCGAAAATGGTGTGGTAGCGACCCTTCATAGGCCTACAGTCAGCAGTGGAGAGACAAAGGCCGATGGTATGTTACTGTATACTGTGTTAATATACTTACACAAATATCAAGTGTGTTTAGAAATGAAAAGTGGTGATGAAAAAATGTCCTGGCCAGTTCTAGACAGTATTATTTCCAGGGCAGTTTAAATCAAATCCAAAATATTTATTTTCCTCTTAATTCCTTTAATGTTCTTTTTCTATACAATCTTATTACAATATTATATGTATTTGTCTTTCAAAGGATTAACCAGTTATTTGTCTTAAATCTAATCCCGATTATAAGTGCTAAAACTGGTCTGTTTTTTAATAATAACCCTGCTAATTAGTTTAATTGCCATAATTGTTTATAATATTAGTATAAGTATAAGTATTATATTGTTACCGTTATGTTCTTACTAATTTTTAATAAAATAAAAATAATAGATAATTAATTTTATATAGTTTCGAAAAAAATTAACAAAATGCTACCAAAATTAGTATACCTACTTGTAGTTTTTTCTTTATTATTTTTTTCAGACTTTTATCCATATTCGGATTTGTGGGGCGATTAACAAGCAAGATATTTCTTGTCCCCGTCAAGTAAGTACTGCTGAATATTGGCCTCCTCATGCATTGTCTTGTGACGAGGGATGTATGATCTGAAAGCGTGATGCTGGTCAAGCGGGGTTGGCGAGTCCACTCTCTTAGAGGTGATAGTTCCTCGGGGCTCGCGGTGGCGGCTTTGTCGTCCCTTAGTCGCCGCGACACGACACTCACGGGGAGATATGGCTTGCTGCTATTCTAAAGTCTTCAGATAGCACACGGACAACATTGAATTACTAAATTTTAATCGTTAGAAAGTTGTGTAAATAAAGTATGCGTACCTATATCTATATAAAGTCAAAGCTACTGCAGGGCCGACAATTCTATAACCGTGTGAGAGTTGTGACGACAAATAAAATGTAAATCTCCAAAACAATTCAACAATTTGAAAAATTTAACAATTTACCTGTACACCTAAAAGCATTTTAGTGTAGTACAACATCAATAACCATTTACAAGACCTTGTCAAAACAAATTGCCTACTCAACGTTAGTCACGTCATGAACGTAGATATCTACTCGTAGAAACAATCAGAGTTATTTTCGGAAGTCGTTGTCTCAACGATAATTCTTCGAGTAGACAGTTAGGCTGCGCGTTAATTTAGACCAGTGGCTTTTAACCTTTTAGAGATGGAGGGTCATTTGACCTATTTATCTTCTCATCATGGACCATTGACCGTATGGTTTGGTGAGAAAAAACTTACTATCAATCAATTAAAAAGTTATAAGTTTTTCTAAGAAGTACTCAGTCATAAGGTGAATTCAGTGTTTTGTTCATTGCACAAATAGAGATATGAGACAATTTACATTACTGAGATTTTTCAGCTTGCATAAGTACCTATAGGGTAAGTCAGGGAGAGATGCCTATAGTTTTAAAAAAACATCATATTTAATTATACATTTATGACACAGAAGAAAAAAACGCCATTTTACTTAAATTAGACTTTATTAATCTGTCTTACATAAAATTAACAAATATTAAACGCATATTTTAGGATATAACACAGCTAGAAAAATATATAGAAAATGGGCATCTCTCCCAGGCCTATGGGTGAGTTGCCTATAGATACCAGGGATAGATGCCCATGCGTACTTAAAACAAAATCAGTCGTCACACATCAAGCATTTCGCTGGATCGTCACTACAATCCTCATGGAACCATTGTTGACACTGAATGCACTGTATCCAGTCGCATTTTTTTTTAGTGGCATGATAATATTCTCCACAAACATTGCATATGTCCCCGAGAATTTCGTGTTCTATGTCTACGTCCGAAGAACTATCGTGAAGCGAAATATGAGACTCTTCATCGCAGGAATCGTTCGATTCCTGTTTTCGGTTACTTGTAGTTTGTTCTATTTTAATTCTCTTTCTATAATTTCTATTCGATAATGATCTTTTCATTGGTTCTTTCATCTTTGATTCTGTTGTTTTTGGTTCTTTTTTACTTCGTGTTTTAAACTGTTTTATATTAGTCTTGTTCCTGATTTTTTCTAAGTTTTCCGGAGACGTCAAAACCTCAGCATGCTGTTTTCTCTTTGATACAACCTGAAGACCATACGAAGGAACAGGATGAACTTTATTCAAGATCTTTGACGGCGTTTCTTCTTTACCAGATTGGATTTCCGATAGGTTGTGGGATTGTAAAGGAGTAGATGGGTTGGCTACAGGCGCCAAATTTTCCTTATTCACCCCGCTAGTTGAGGGAACTATGTTTCTGACAGAGGTATTATTATTTGAGGGATCATCTGCTTGGCCTTCAGGAGAAATGTCGGATATAAACGCGTACTCAGGAATTGCATTTCTGTTGGGTGGAAATATTCCAGAAGCACGAAATCCTGATGCACCATTATTTTGGTTTGCTGATTTTCCCCACGCTTTGCCTAACCAATCTCCAAACTGCAGTCGTCCTAATTTTCTGCTGTGGTTATTTCGAATCCATACGTTGTTTTCATTATTAAAATAAGATTTTAAGGACTTAAAAAATGCCCTGTCTAAGGGTTGTAAATAATTAGTAGTGTGACTAGGAAAACAGAGTAGAATGATCTCATTGGTCTCGCAAAATTCCAACATCTCTATGGAAGTGCAGTGTGAAGTGTGTCCGTCCAATAACAGAATCACTGCCCCGGGAGGTTTTCTAGGAAAAAAATGTTCTTTCAACCATTTGTGGAAAAGATCAGTGTTGACATAACTTGATTTCTCATTCATGTAAACTTCACTACCCGGAGGCATTCCATCAGCAAACTCGGGCTTTCTGTTTTTTCCTTTAAAAATTGCTACAGGTGCAATAAAATTGCCTTCTGCGCTGCAACAGCAAACCAAAGAAATATTTTCTCCTATTTCAACAAAAGTTAACTGTGGAACTGTCTTAGAACCCCGCATTGCGACAACGTGTGAGGGTTTATTATTTAAATGGAGACCCGTTTCATCCATATTAAAAACTTTGTTTGGATTATTAATGAAGTCGTTGTCCTGAAATAGTGTCTCCAATAAATCAAAAAAACCATCAACTTCTTGTTTCGTCATTCCTTTAGCTCTTTGTAGAGATACTCATTCTGATTTTCTTAAAGATATTTCCGGATTTCTTCTCATAAAAGATTTAACCCAATCGTAACCTGCTTTACCAGAGTCCTTATTAAAATTATGTTTAAGATTCATACTCTCAGCTAAATTAAAGGCCATTACGCGTAAATCATTAATGGTTGGTGCAAATCCACGACTTTGCAATTTCTCAATATGTTTGACAATCTTTTTTTCATTGTCTCCAAACAGAGAATCGGGTCCAAGACGTCCTTTTTTAGTATTGCCCGAGGAAAACCGTCGTCGAAGGGTCCTGTACAGAATATTGAATTCTTTACTGGCTTGGTTAAAATTTAATGTTCTGTTTTTTACAAGCGTGATTGCTTTTTGTAAGTCAGCTTCACTCCATGTAGCTCTATTAGAGCCCGATGGCTTCCTTGTGTACTTATTCGGCATCTGAATATAATAAAAGCAACAATTATTTATTGGGCATCTCACCCTGAAAAATCATTGGGCGTCTCTCCCGATTGTCAGGAAGAGATGCCTAATGTTCCTAAACACAGAACAAAACGCAAGACAATAAAAAATGGCCTCGTGTCAACAAAACGAAACCATATTGTAGGTTATAAAACAATGTTATTATCATTTGCATGAAATTGAAGAAAAAAAACTAGAACAAAATGTTTCTGAAATAGTTTTCTGACATTTTATATAACTGTACTTACGTATTTTACGAATAAACACCAAAATAATATATTTAAAATAATCTAATCCCTTGTAGAAACTTGCGCTATGACATGTGACTTTCAACTGACGCAATTAGGATGCCTTCCGGTTCACGCAATTCTTTTATTTCTTTTTTGTAATTCAGTAGGCATCTATCCCTTATGGTCATCTCTCCCGGATTTACCCTATGTCTTACTAATTGTTGGATTCTTGGTTCGGTATAGAATTTCAAAGATGTCATTTATTAAACCGTTTTCTGGATAAGTATATTATTGCTTAAGTGGCTCAATAAATTTGCAGACCACTTCTAGAATGCTGACGTACTACCACTAGCGGTTCACGGACAGTTCGTTCACATTGCATGTCTTATTGATGATACGTTAAAAGATCTAGTCCTTTGTATTATCTGTAGATGTGTACCTACCTAAGTTTCTCATATGTCACTAAAAGTAAGGAAAAAATTGATATTTGAGCTGTTAAACAATCAAAAAACAAACACTGTTTTAATCGGACTTCTACTACTTTTTAATTTATTGTTAAGTGCACATATGTTCAAGATTCTTTAGGTAGATAAATAAATGATTATACGGTAAGGTTATAACTTATAAGCATAGTCATTCGACGGGGTAATGCCCCCAGCATGTTGGGTAATACCTTGCCACGTCTCAATTTGTATAATATACCTACCTATATATGTAGATAATATAATAAAACTGTAGGACCAGCGTGTCTGTAAATTGAATATATTTACCATAAACTGATTGCAGGCGATGAAAGAAGAGTATCAGAATACAAAAAGACGATTTTGAAAATTTTTGCATGACTATCTGTTTGTCTGTTCGAACACGCTAATCTCCAAAACTACTGAACGGATTTTTATGGGGTTTCCACAGGTTAATTAAGCTTAGCTTGGCGCTTCAAATATGCGCTTGGCTTTGTTTCGTCGAAATCGGCTGACGGAAAGAAAATATATCCCAATTTAGACTCTACGTGGCTCTCTCCCGTGTTAGTGACGCAAACAAGCTCCGTTCATGTTTCCGACCATTCCACATCAAACGTTGTAGGTACTTATACAAAGAAGCTTTATAAATCAAACTAAAATTCTACGCGTACGAAGTCGCAGGCACAACTAGTATACAATATAATTAGTTTGATTAGTGGCTAAGTATAGGTTGAAACATAGGTTTATCACGTTCGAATTTGGGTAAGTAGGTACTATATAAGTACATGTGACTTAAAGTATTTCATTAAAAACATAAAACAATTAGGGTGATTGGGAAAAAGAAAGGATACATATATTATAGCTATTAGCTCATAGTGTTATCCATCATAATAATAATAGACAATAACCATATGAGACGAACAAATAAAAGATTATATTTTCCACCTCCCGTCTGGATTGATGAACTTCATACATTGTTAACATGTAACTACAAAATAAATAGCGTTATGAAACTTGGGATTCTAACTGCAGCAATAAAAAGTGATTTACGCGCGGCTGATGAAAACGCGGATCATTTGATTTTGGCTGCTAGCAATATTAAAAATAAAACTATGTAGTTTTAAATGCGGTTAAATCTCGCGGCGCCGCATAATTGACCTCGGACTAACGGATTGGCGTCGAGCCAGAAAAGCGCGGGCGCATCCATTGCTAAAAACTTTTAGCAGCACATTGACATTACAATAAATCATAATATTACTTTTTTATATTTATGCACTTAGTTATGCACAACTAGATAGTAGCTACAGCACATCTTAAAAGTTTTTTTATTTTTCAATGAACGATTCATTTTGGAATTTAAAAGGTCAGTTTTATTTCTGATTAATTAATTGACCGATCAAATACTTTGCTAAAGGAAAATGCCCATGCCCTAATTTTACGATGGAGTATAGTGAGGTAACTATAATATAAATTCGAATCATATTTTAAGGGAATCTGTGGGAAAGATTTACGCAATTTGATTGTGGGGATAATATTTCATTAAGGATTATGTTAGTACTTGTATTGACACAGATTATAAAGACTTATGATTACTTTAAGTCTAAAGTAGCATTTATGAATCTTGTTTGAGATTATTGTACTCATATTTTGACAAATATTATTTTACAATGTTGAATAAAAACGTTATTCATTTTGTAGATAATTAGATATTAAATTATATCTTGCTTATGTGATAATATTTAAATAACACAAAAACACACTTCATACTTGTCATTGTCAAAACAACAAAAAACGACAAATATAGGTAACCTAAAAATCGTTCTTTCCCATAGAATATTGTGTGTAATCCCACATTGGATTAAAAAAATAATTATATACCTACATATGATTATATTGAAGTGACCCAAAAAGTGCTACATAGGTACCTATTATAAAAATTTTAACACTAGGTAGGTAATACGAAATTTCCGAAAGGGGCACAACTCCATACCTTCGTGGGCATTCTCCTTTTATAATCGCACCTGATCAAACCTAATCAATTGCTGTGTCATAAATTTAAGAGACAACTTATCGAGGAAAAAGTTTTTTGTAGGTACAACTTTTAGTGGTAACTGAAGTGTTTATAAAAAAAATGACAAAGTAAAAGTGAAGTTGCTTCTTACTTTGCTTAGTCCTAGGTTCTCTCGGTCCGTCCACAGTAACTTTTATCGCTTTAGTGTAGGTAGCCACTTGACTCGGGAACGTGCTAATTGTGATCGTGATAGAGAAGGACTTCCCACGTCCACTTCTCCCCACGAACCGAAGGTCATTGAACTTCGCAACCTGGTTCTTCATCACCGCTGTACAGTTTCTCAGTTCTGCCATTACGTTTTCGTCGTTGCCAGCCTTTATCGTCACCATTGTGCCGTCTTGAACGTCGTCTAGTGCGACTACTTTGAAGGCTAACGGCAAAGACTTGTTGGAGCGCCAGTGTCCTGGAAGTGCAGAGCACAGAACTGCTGGAGAGCCAGTCTGCACCAGCTCGCCATGACTTTGCCTGTAATAGTCATGGATATGGGAGTATACATCCGCCATACTGAGGGCTGGTGGGCTCGCGTGCGGAAGGTGCATCGACTCCAGTCTACCTCCCAATCAAACACCGCACCGATTCTCGTCACGCCACTGAAGTCCTCTGTCACGCCACTGTAGTTCTTTTCACTGTGTCAAAAGTTTAGAAACACGCGATTGAACTCCAATTCGCGGCAAAGTGCGCGCGTGGAACGCTCGAAAAGTTGTGTAAAGTGGAAACGCGAGATGCCGTGTGAAACGCGAATGAGCGTCTACACCACTTGTTGGGCGCGGACGTCAAGACGCCGGGCGGGGGACTCGGAAAAATAAACGGGCGGCTGTGACTCGTCGAGACCGCAAGCCGAAGACACACGACGCACACCGAAGTCGCGGCGAAGGGAACGCGTGCTCACGAGGACTCGGTTTCGACTGATGACTGCGATACGACGCGACTTTTTCCGATGGTCAATATTTTGCGTTCGCGTGGTCGCCGCCCCCCACCCGGGTGGCGGCCCCTACGTCTCGTAAAAAGCGGGAAGGAGACGAAGGGTGCGGGCAGCGTGGAGCCGCAGCGGGAACGAGCGGGACGGCCGTGGTTGGTTTCTGCGTTTTTATAAAAATGCTCACCCGAGTGGGACGCCGTGGCTCACCGCCCGCGAGTGGGAGAGGGATGGGTGGATTTTTTTGAATCACCACGGTGACGTATCGCGAGGCGGCGGTAATTAGGGCGCAGGGCGGCGGAAAACCGCGACCGGTGCGAAAACCTATCAACGAGCTCATGAAAAATTATGATTTTCATGTTTGGAGTCGGCGGGAGTAACACCGACACGCGGGGTGGCACTTCATTCTCGTTGAAGCACGCGAGGAATTTCGATGACAGGGATTGTTGACTGACACCTTTAATTACTACACTTCAGAGGGCTCACTTTATTATTTGATTATACCATTGTACACGTTGCCTTACGTAGTACAACATTCGTTTTATGTAAAGAGAAACAACATATTTATTGTTGTATCAATGTGTAAGATCTTTTATAATATACATATCTAGATACTTTCCTTATATGTATTTTATTTGTGAAATAAAACTTTTTATAATGTACGTTTACCTAATGCAGTTTGTGGGTATGAATTATGTCTATGCGAGTACAAATCATATACTTTTATTTAACTTTAAAGTACACCGTTACAATTGTTGTATCGAATCTTAAAGATATTCATCAGTCAGTAGGCATATGACTGCCAACACACCAATCACAAATATAATTGCCAATGAACTAAAATTAATTTTAAAATAAAAACGAAAAGGAAAAAGATGGAAAGTTTTAATAAAAGAATTCGCCGTGATCCGCGTCCGCGTGCGGTTAGCCGCGGCGGTGTAAACGGTCCGAAAGGCGCGAGCGAGCGAGACTGCTGATACAAAAGGCGGGCCGGGGCGGGGCGAGCGGAAAACTTGTGTAGAACTTCTGCAAGAGTTTCCCGCGTTTTTCCACGTACGAGACTTGATACATCTACGAGGCTACGCGTGTGTTACGACATACTTATTAGGTAAAGTTAACTGTATTATTTCTTTCTATACTTTCTACAGATATTACAGGACCTGTAGGCAGGTTCTACATGACGTTATCTGTGAAAAAAGAATCTAACTGTTGGTTCTAATTTTCCAGACATTGAGACAGTCAAAATTAAAAAAAATGCTTTATCTTAAAAATCGTATGTTACAGGATATTTCTATTTAACAACAAAATTTTAAGTTAGAAACCTTTAACCAATACCTTCTTAAGTAGGTAATTACGCAATAACGTCACATATTTTACTTCACATAATACTAGATGAAATTCGAAATATAATTTAGGTACATAATTCGAGTGGTTACGTACAAACTTGTCAGTAATGGTAGGTACCTAGGTATTTAACTAATAAATAGATATTCAATTAGGTACCATTTTATCTAGTAGGTACTTTCTTTATTTCAGGTGTATTAAAGACTTAAATAAATCACCATTTATTTAAAAATAGTGTATTATTTTACCTTCATATTGATATATATTAATAACTAGCGACCCGCCCTCGCTTCGCTTCGATTTATATCTAATTTATCGATTTTAATCTAATCTAATCGATTTTTTGAAATCGGTTCCGTAGATCCAGATATTACCCCCACAACATACCCACAAACAAACACAATTTTACCTCTTCATATTCCTACCTATTAGTATAGATATAGATTATAAGAATTAAAATCTAAAAGCCATATTCCTGGTGCCTTCATAACAATAATAGGTAATCTGAATATTACCTTACGAGATTTTATATTAACAATAAAATGAATATGATGAATATTTACAATAAAATTTTTACATACTAAACACTTTTTTGTAAAACGTATTCAATATTTTTTGATTGAATAGGTAAAATGGACATCAGGCGAGCAATCACATTAGGTATAGATATAGGTAAGTTTCTCACAAAACAAAACTTTGTAGTTGGTATTTGGAAAGAATATTCGCTTTAATTTTTTTAAATATCTTTAGGTAATTATTTTTCAAAAAAAGTTAGTGCAAATTAATACATGAGTTAATAAATCTAATCTTACAAGACTGTTCCAGTTATAGATAGGTAGTGTAGGTAGGCACTATTTGACGATGATAACTTAGGTTGTATTAAATTAGCCGATTGTTAATAAATACCTCGTACTAATCGTGTAGATATAACTTCCTTTTCTTTACAACATGGAACTTAGAAGTAAAAATAAAACAGTTTTGATGAAATGTAGGTACTTTTTTGATAGTTATTGGTGACAATTGCTCAATATATATTACAATACAAAGTGTATCTACAATTTAGTTTTCTGGCAAATTATACTTACCTCCTACTCCTATTTTAACTGTAGGTACGACTTTATAGTCAATAAAATAAAGGTAGGTACTTCTAACTCCCAATTTGCCGGCCAGTGCAATAACAACACCAGACAGAACAGTTAGACAGTTATTAGACACATTAATCATAGTTTGATTTACCTAAATGTTATTGAAATATTTTAAAAACCTTTATGGGGGGCTCCACGGAATATATAATGAGGGAAATCGATGTTCTGTGACGGGCACCATACCATACTTATATACCTATGAGTCGACAGTTGACCCTTCAACTTGTGGTAGATACCTACTTCTTTCAGATCTTACCTATCATCTACTTCCTATTTTACGTATACCTAAGTACAAATTGCTTTCACAAAAGTTTAATTTCATAGTTTCTTATGGTTATAAATGTTGTTAAAAATTTCCAAGTGCCGTTTGTGAACAAAATGTGCTTTAAACAAGTCGATAGGTCCATACAGTTTACTGTAGAGGTTTCTCAAAGGTTTTTCAAAAAGAGCCTCCGCTGTCTTTTTTCTTAATTGTTATTTAACCCATAAGCTTTATTATTGCAAATTTTCTTTTGTAATATTTGCAGTTAAAGTTTTATGGTTTTACTTTGGCGATGGTCGACATCTGTTGAATTTTAACAAAGTTCTTGGTAGAATACATTATTGAATTCTGTCATATATTGAATCTACTCAACCTATACTCTATTCTAATTAAGAAAAAAGTAACGTCATCTGTCCAATGTAGCATAACACAAACTTAATTGGTCAATTGAGGCACTCTCTCTCTCGTAACTGGTCAATAAGTAAAACTACGTAACTGATAGATGATAGACGTCAGTTTTTTCTTAACTCGAACATAAATTACAGATTTAAATTTTTTTGCTAACGCAATGTGCGAGGATTCAAACAGTACCACAAGCGAGAGAGAATCAACCGTCACACGATTTCAACTGACTAATTAAAACGTAGCGTGAAACATAGATAAACTTAGTAGAACCTATTAATGTGTAACATGTAAGACATATGTTTTCTAATGGGTATGTTTCAAACATTGCAAGGACTATAAATAAAATCATTGCTCATTTGTCTTTGTAAAATTTATTTTAGAATGGTCATTTATCATTGCACTTTTGCACATGTTTCAATCGTGGTTTTACAGTTCTGAACTAGATACGTAATATTTTCCTGGATCTGTTTCAAAACTATGGTGCGTACTAATGTCCATTATATTTTAATATTAGCTATTTTATCTTTATATACTGGAAATGTAGATACGTACTTCCTGTTGAGTTTTACAGTCTGTATTTAGAGTAGGTAAATCTGCTATTAATAACAGCCATCCAATATTGGATATGAATGAACCATAAAATATTTGTAAAAAATTAGAAAGCCACAGGCCGGTGTCCTCGCAGCGGTTCGTTAAAGAATTTCTCTCAATTACTGCAATAAAAATAATATTGTAGGTAAACAGAGTCTCTTTGAAGTCGACACCGACAGCTACCGATCGGTTTTGTGCAACCCCTCGGTGTACACTATGGGTACAGTTAACAATGCGCTGGCGCACAAAGCAGAATATGTCTCAAAAGATATTCCTTTATTTTGGCCCAAACATTGGCATTGGGGCATTGTGGGTTCCTTTGTTAGCTATTTACCGACTTTTGGGTTGTAATGTAGAAGGGACGCAGTCAGAAAGCCGCTCGGGAGGTTAAAAAAACCCACGTCTCAATTTGACTTTGCATAATGAATAGAATCGTTGGTGCCCTACAAATTTGTACAAATAACTTAATTTCGTTCTTATTCCAATTGAAAATAACTTGGATACTGTAACAAATCAAAATTAAACAATAGCTAGGTACCTACTTAATATGGCGAGACCTTCAGACGACTCTGTTAGTTAGATGTACCTACCACCATGTACCTATATTTTAGTGTAATTCCAGGTTGTCAAGTATCACCGGTTTGGGATATTAAATTAATTAAATCCCAAGGCCAACGCAATACTGCAAGACCTCTGGACACCGTGAGCGAATACTGCGTGCATAGGGAATGTTATGATTAAAAAAAAAAATTCATACGGTAGTTCAAATAATTTCTTAATAACTCAAGTGACAAATAAAATCAATTAGTCACCCCGTGACCACGTCCACTGTAAAGTGTTCGAAACGTCGGGATATAAATAATGTTAAATATACACGATTTAAACCGTTCAAAGTTTTTTAATTGCTATGTATAGTAATCGCGAAAACCTAAGAAAATATAATTTCATGTTGTTTACTTTATTTTAAGTATTTTAATTATTAAGTTTTTTTTTAAATATTTTTTACATAAATTATATGTTGATTTTATTTTAAAATTATTATTTTAATTTCAGAATATTACACTAATATTGTAGGTAATACAAGTCCTTTAATAAATGTTTATATTCACTAATTGTAGCCAGCGGCTAAACTCTCGTGGACTTAATTGGGTTTAATTGTGACTCCATACAGTACCTATACCCATGTATTTTATTCCCCTGACACAAATTTGAGAAAAGGTAAATCAATTTTTTTATTATTTATATTTTAGATAATTTATAACAAATTTGAAGTTAATAGAACCACCAAATATTTTTTATCCATACAAATTTTGAGATTCCGTTTCACCTCTTTAGGGGTTGAGTTTCGAGAAATTCCTTCTTAGTCTTTATATCATACGGTAAAAGGAACCCACTGTTCAAATATCATGATTCTAGCTTCAGCGGTTTCGAGTCGATGTTGATGACTTTGATGAGTCGGTCAGACAGGCTGTTTAGATTGCGAGTTTATTATAACCTCCACAGCATGCTGGCAGCATTAATAGCTATACCTACACTAAGCGTAGTAATTGCTGGCTTTCACGTGACCGGTGATGTCGACCAGCGCTTCACTATGACTTTTAAGAAATTGTGTGCATTGAGATCCCCGAGCCTAGTTTTTGTCAGAATAAGTATCAAGGTACATTGATATTGTACAGTTTCAAATACTGTACAAACATTTTTGTGTTTACGCGAAGAACTATAGTTAGGCCGAACGCAAGTTTTTCGCATTAACAATTATTTGAATATACTCAGTAAACTATTAACTCACAAGCCAGATTCACTGGTTTGTCAAAGATTTGTTGAAGAAGAAGTTGAAGAAGATTTGTCAAAAATATATAAATCTTAATAATAATTATCAAATCACTAATAAAATAACTAATTATCAAATCAAAACATTTTATTGTAGACCACAGGTTATAAAGTAGTCGTGTTTACAATATATACCTATAGCACAGCCATGTCCTGCCCCAGGGGCATACAATAATTATTATAATTATAAAAGTAAAGAACAATCGTACCTAAAGTATCTGTATCTAAAGTGTTACAGGAATGTCAACAGTTTATATTTTATATGTTAATATTTTATATTTTTTATATATACATGTGTTTATTATATAGGTACCTAATATTTATTATTATTCATCAGTATTTATTAATTATAGCCATATTTATCTATTTATTATATCGTCACTGAAATAGCAAATCTCAACTTCAGTCAGTCGCTCAAATTATCGTGACTAAATCTACTATAACTAACTTTGGCAATCTTTCAACTATACTACTATAACTTCTTTCGTAGTCATAACCAATAATTTATTTGCTTACAAATGTGGGTATTTAACACAGGTTTTATTCCGCCATTCCGACAGCACAATGGCGCGCAAATGTTATATAATTAGGTAGATACGTAGGTATAAATTGAAAATTATTAATTAATTATTAAAACTGAAATCTATTAAAAAAATATTAAATTGAAAATTATTAATTATTATTAAATCAAAAAATATTAATTACCTACTAAATAAATTGAAAATTATTAATTAATTATTAAATTGAAAATTATCAAATTGTTAAATGAATTAGGCATATTTAATGTCAAAGTAAAAATTAATAATGGTATTTGAAACAATAATACTAAATCTTTATCGTTATAAGTAGTTCTTTATCGTATATTCGTATACCTACTTAGTTGTAATAAGATCTATTTTGAATAGTTTTCTTTTAAATAAATTAATCAACATCATTGTCTATCAAGCGTACCTACAGCAACTCAGCTATGATGTACAATGCAACAACATGTTTTAAGTTTAACTACAAATACGAGTACATTAAAGATAACTTGTAATTATAACCAAACAATACAAGTCAAACAATTTGTACAACGGAAGTGTTCGTCGAAGGTACTCGCCCTGCAAGGGTTCCGGCGATCAAACTCAGTTAATTGCAGACAAATGTCGATCCTTAATCTTTAAAGGGTAACCAGTGTCGGTTTTTTATCGAGCCGTTTTGTAACAGGCGTTTAACAGTTATAATTAACAGAATCAAGTTGTACGGAAGTTCATAATTATATCTTATGCGTTTTCATTTGGGAGTTGTTTGCTTCCTCTACATTTAAAGGCCTTTCGACTGACAGAGCTATGTATTAGGTATAGTTCATATGACACTAATAAATAAATATACCATACATAATAATGATGATATCCTAAGGATCCCGTAATACATAATTTTTATAAAGATCTGACCGATACTTTAGGTAATCTACAAAAACACCTATCATGAGTTACATTCGTGAAGTTAAATTCCGGCTCGTATCGCTGAGTATAGATGATTTGTTTTCTAAATTATAATTAATACGATGGTGATGAAAGACATCGCGAGGTGTGCCAGGAAACTGAAAACAAAAACGGCCGATAAGAATATTCACCAACAGCACTAGTGGATGTTTGTTGAACTATGTACCCATCTATAGGGGGAAAATTCATATTAATATTCCACAAATACTAGACATACTGTGTTTTAGATGTAATATTTAATACTTTAATACAATTAGAAACAGTACAGCATACATTTAATCAAAGCGATAAATTTGTTGAAATAACTATTGGGAGAGACCTATAATTACGGAGACACACCATTTCCTATACAAGTATTAAGTAATTATCTAAAGATCTAAAGGATATTTTAAAGTAATCTACAAAAATAACAATTCAACCCATTGAATGTCAATAAAAAGCATCGACATTGTGCCCCGCTGTTGTGTAGAGCACTTATTCCGCAATGTTTCCAAACGTTAATCCGATACAATGTGTGTGAAGAGTGCTTAAGAACGAACTGAGATGGGGTAAAGACCATGCATCACGTGTAATTGCCCACTACAATTTTAAAGGAAGTTTCCTGTTGAGTTATAGAGCTAAAAATATGTAGAGTTGTTTATTGTAAGTAATATAACTATATAACGTAATAAAATCGTAAAAGAAAGCCGTATCTATATATTAAACATATTAGAAACAAAAATACGCGGTTTAAAAAATCATAATTGAACGCTATTTATCCGATCCTAAGTTATGTAAGCATTTAGTACGTTCTTTGAACCCCCCGTTTCTTTGAATCGTTCGGTATAGTATTTAGTTTTGTTAACAGTACAAAAAAATCGGTTACCATTTAGGTAAAATACAAAAAATTTTCGATGTATACTGTGTAGAAGACATACAAGTACTTATATCTACTTTGTATTAATTATTTGAATTATAACGAGTCATTTTACACGATTGTTGCAGAATATTTTTAAAGTTTGTAACATAGGTGGGTAGGTAATATGCATATAGATTCACAAATCTATACGAACTGGACACATTGACTGGACAAAGGGGGAGGGTGGATTGCAATCCAACAGCCGCTGGGCTTACTCGACTGGCTAGGTTACCGCACAGAAGACTACCTAAAAATGTATTGCACTTCCCACTATACCCTATTCCCCAATGTACGTACATGTTTCGGTAGTGAGTAAGATACGCCAGTGCCCAATCCCATCCCATGCTATCCTATCCCTCCACATTTTCCCAACAATTTCTCTAAAGCGCATATGGGGGCGTCGCAATGGTTGTCATTCTGGACTAATGTTGGCATGTATCGCGGATGGCTATGTACGACACTATCCACTTACCATCAGGTAGACCGTATGCTCGACTGCCGCATTCTTACTATAAAAAAAACGTATTATATCCAGTTCGTATAGATTTGTTAATCTATATTTATTCGGCCTCAGGGCAGTAAGTATTGTGCAAATAAAGTAAATCCGGTAACGGCCCGGGGCGGCTACCCAAGCCTTTATAAGTACACTACAGGTGAAGTATTTGGACCAGGTGAACAATACACAGGAAGTAGATAAACTTCTAATAGAGTGGTGATAGCCCAGTGGTATGTATTCTCGACTCATATTCATGAAGTCGTAAATTCAAAACCTCCGCTCGTAGCACTGAGTCTCTACTTAAGTACGGAGTACTACTTAATTTCTCCTTAAGTAGTTAGCTCGTCGGTGAAGGAAAACTTCGTGACATAACCAGTATGCTCGAAAATTAAAAATAAAACTGGAGCATGTGTATCCTATGCGTACTGGACGGGGTGTGGATTTTGCTTCGAAACCCCCCATTGATTTACTAGAGGAGGAAAACAAAAAAAAACTAAAAAACAAACTAGACTTTTTGGCAGGAACTCGAGAAGTGAAGTCGAGTTTTTGTTTGATTATTGTAAAAATTGTGTACTTATTGTTATTGTAGGGGGTTTGTGGTTTAATAGTGACAGTCTAGTAAACTTCAAAGTGTTTTTCGTGCGTGGTGTTTGTGATAATCAAATATCACAAACATGGTATTTGATTATGTGTGGGTCTGTGTGGGGTGTGCTGGACGCCTCTTCTGTCCTCAGTAAACCTACTATCTCTCTACCGAGTGACTTCTGACTTACTTCGACGGGACTGGACAATGACAGGATTCGTTTTAGAGTTTAAAATTGATTATTACGGAGGAAACTTGACACTGGCAGAATGTGCTAATTACACCATTGCCATTTATGAAGAAATAAAAACTCACTTTCTTCCTTTATAATATTATTGTACAAGAGTATAGATTTGATAGCTATTACGCCTACAATTTTTAACATGTTTATGAAAAAGGTGACGCCATAAATCAATGTAATCAGAGGCATGGCTGGTGTATGTGTGAAATTCCACGCGAGTATATCGTGCGAGGGTAGAGCGGGGGAGTATGGAACTCATTACTGCCACGTGACACGAGCCCGCGCCCACTCGCCCCTCGACACTGTTACGTTTCACCAATGAGTTATTGAGTGCGCCAAAACTCATGTGTTTAAGTCTGAATTCAGGTTGGTTTTGACGAAATTCACCATTATAAAAAAAGTGTAAATACTTGTTGTCAAGTACAACTTAACAGTAAATAAGTCCATGTCTGTATTATAATGTGAAAATGAAAATAAATATCTGAATATATCTAAACAAATTATTTAAAAAGGAGTCGCAATGTTTACGCAACAAAATAACTCTCTAGTGCTTAAAATCTCGCATCCCTTTTCACCCCATAAAGTTGACTCAATAATTTGTCAACTGGAGCATCAACAATTCTCATTGTAATTGTACTTGATTGATGACGCAATACGAAACGTCAAATTACCCTACAAATGTGAACCGCTCGACAAAATCCCACCGTTTTTCACTTACCCGCCCGCTGTATTTTTCTAATTGAATCATGTGTGATTTATTATTGGTCTGATGATGTATCATTCTTTCACCGGCAGCCGTGGCGCACCCCACGGGTTGCGGGCCGAATTATTGCTACAAATGTTCGCATCCGCGCTTTTTAACTGCTACACCATTGCCGCCCGATCTCCCCTCACTGCGTTTTTATTAAACGCACCAATCGATTTTTCGAAACTTTATAGATGTACTCGTATAATAGTAAAATGGGTGATAATGTGTAAAAACGTTCAGTGTAATAATAAGATTTCGGTGTAGCTCAAACGCAATTTTATTGGACAATAAAATCCTTATCGGACGATAACCTAGGTATCTCGATATTGTAAAAGGGATTTTATTTTGGCTTGTAATTATAGGAGCAGCAAAAAATTCTTAATAAGCAATAAATCATGATCACCAGCACGGTCTGAGTGAGTGAATCATTTTTTATTATCGAAAAAAAAGACGGTAGACGAGTATACAGTCTACCTGATGGTAAGTGGATACTGTCGTCCATAGACATCCGCGATACATGCCAACATCAGTCCAGAATGACAAACGTTGGCACGCCCCCGGGTGCGCTACCTACCTTTGCAGATTAAGGAATGGATTAGGAGAAAGGGTTGGGAAAATGATGAGGGATAGGATGGAATAGGAATGGACACTGGCATATCTTATCCACTACCGAAACACGTACGTACATTGGGAAAATAAGATAAAGTAGGAAATGTGATACATTTCAAAGTAGTCTTCTGTGAGGGGCAACGTGGCCAGTCGAGTGCGCCCAGCGGCTGCGAGAATGCAGCGTGCACTCCCCTACAATGCTTTGTCAATGCCAGAGCCTAGTCCCATCACATCCTATCCTATCCTTCCTAACCCTTTCCGACATTTCACTTTCTCTAAATCCACACATTCGGGGGATCCGCATTCGGGGGCCTGCCAGCATTTTTTATTTTGGACTGATGTTGGCATGTACCGCGGATATCCACAGGCGATAATTTCCACTTACCACCCGGTGGAATATATGCTCATCTGCCGCTTTTTTGTTTATAAAAGAAAATAAATTTTTGAATAACAGAATTAACTTTTTGAATATTGAATAATTTTAGATTAATTTAAGTCGACGAAGTCCCGCCTTCTGTGTTGGTGACTTCTGTGTTGTCACCGGAGAACCTTTAGGTTAGCAAATTTAAAGCTGTTTAGTTTTAACTAAACGGCTTTAAATTTGCTACCGTCGATTTGCTGTCCATTTAGTATTTTCTGCTGGTCATTTCATTATTTTTTATTGGTTCTAAGATACAAGACAACGTCACCTCGCCCTTTATATTGAGTATGCATGTTGTACTTAGCGAAGTACAGCAACTATAAAGAGTTTCCGAGAGATGGTAGCACTCAAATCAGCGCGTCATCAACGAAGAGTGCCGCTTCCGCCCACCGAGCACATTGTCACTAATGCCATTGTTTTATTCATCCGGATGTTAGGTACTGCACACATTTACCTATTATAAGAGCTCCTGCTATAAGAGTAGATATGATATGTGCGGTATTGTCCCTTGTCAAAGATCTTCGTCTCAGCTCTGTTTCCTTTATTAATCTTAATTTAACAACATATCATTTTGAAATCCAATTTCCCCTAACAAAGAAATATTTTATATAGAACATACAAAATCTACATTCAATCTCGTAACATTAACTATCTTGATACTTTTTGGGTACAAAATCAGCAGCTCAATAAACAAAGAGCGTGTTACCACTGGCCTCTAGTCGACTCCGCGGCTCACCCGCGAGGGTTGTCACAATACTCGCTTCATTCGCAGTTTCCGCATCGGCGGTCGACAACAAAACCGTGCTCTGGCGGACGCGCTGACACCCCTAATGTCAACGGATCCCTGTGTGTTGTGCGCGGCCCTGTGAGCGCCGCATCCGTGCAAACCCTAATACGAATTTATTCAGGGTTGTGTATATTATTTTTACCAATGATTTATTTCGATTGAGATTGCATTGCATGTGAAATAAAGAAAACAGCAACTAAGGTTGGGTATAAACTCAGAATAGGCCAAAGCCACCTCATACTCAATGTAGACAGGCGCCGTGTGAAGCTCGGTGAGTTACTATGAGTTCAAAGCGACGGTTACTGACTTATAATTATGATAGGTATATACAAGTATATCCTTACTTACCACCAGGTGGACTGTCTGCTCGTCTGCCACCTTCTTTCTTTAATAATATTTTTAAAGTATTTAAGCAATATTTTTATTTGGCACACTACTAATTTCCCAATACTATAGGTACCTAACGTTTTAGGCATATAAACTACATTACAGTAGATTTAAAATGACTTTATGAATAAAGTCGTATTAAATTCTAAGTACCTAAGTACCTAATGACAATGTGGGCAAGCGTAGAGTGGCGCCTCGGTGAATTCATCTCGTTTTTGCAACACCATTGAATGTTAATTTTATTTCGCATTATTATCTTGATTACATCTAATTATATGTCTTGAACTTCATGCAACACGTATAGCATAGCGGCTTATAAAAATGTTTACTATCTATAAACTAAAAAAAGATTAATCCTTAATTTGTGTGTGACAACCCTATGATGATGTGGGCAAGCGCACCGTGGCGCCCCGGTGAGCTATTATGAGTTCACGCCGTTGACACGACGATGCCTTTGAGCATTACTTTTGTTTTGCGCGCTCTTAATTATCTTGATTACGGCAGATGAAAAGTCACACGAATTTCTGTCATATTTACACATGAGAATATTATATTCACTGCACACATTTACAAACTGGAAGTTTTATCTCATGCTCTGTTTTATTTTGTTTCCTCAGACCTTTAACGAGTAGATTTTTGTTAAACACAGTCATAAAGAATTATTCATAAAGAAATTTAGTTCATACTTATTTCAGACTAGCGATCAGTAATGCTAATGTCAACTTCGGCGCTAGATCAGATGCTTTTTTGACTCTGTTAGCGTCCAAAATACTTACTTGACGCCTAACGCCCATTCTTGCATTTTTTTAATGTTTCTCTGCTTTGAAATGGGGGAGTTCTATCTACGTGTAACGAAACATAACTGCAAAATAAATATAGACTGGCTCTAAAGGACAAGAAACCAGATAACAAAAATCCACACAAACATCTATCTTTAAACAATAAATAGTTCTAACCAGGAATAGAACCCGAGATTTTTTATGTAACGGACAGAGGCAATACACTAATAACTGTTCATTTTTTAATTTTATTTAAATCTACGGAATATTAACAGGTTAAGCTAACAGCAGGTTCAATATTATCCTTACTAATTAACTAATAAAGCCAGCTGACATCGAAAAAACCGATAATCCACCTGTTACTGTTATATTTCACGGATCCACGGAACGGCTTCGATATTTAACTGTTATTTGTTTAGAACGGCATTAAAGTAAATGGAGTCATTAGGTTAGCCGCAGGAGATACCCGGTTTATGTCTTTATTGGGTTTTTATTGTTGCGATTGTAAAAGTAACGTATTAGATTGTGTTAGCGACCTTTAATGTTTCGCAGCTGACGCTTTGGAGTCGCTGATATGATAATTTGAGCATTTGTTTGTCATATCTTAAAAAAAATACTGAAAAATTACTTAAAAAAATATTAAGTTACATATTAGATTATTTCAGGCATACTTTTATACTGAACAGATTTTATACTTCTAGGATAATAAAAAAAAAATATATGTAATACCTACTTGAACATTAAAGGCACAGTCAGTTAACATATTTAAGAAACCGCTTAAAATCCATATCACTCAGCACAGGCACAGCTTTAGATACCTACCTACTAATATAATTTATGTAACCTATGGTTCAGGGTAGTGACCGGGCGCCGCGCTGGTATATGCAGTGTATTTCTTTTGAATATCTGCGCGTAGAATAAAAGATATACTAAAAATGGACAATAATAAGTTATGAAAAAATACCTATTGTAAAAACGGGTAGATTCTACTCTCGACACTACAAGCATACTCGTAAATACAACGACGAATCTTTCTTGAAACAAAAGTGAATACAATACATAAATATTATTGGCTATATACCTAGTTATTTTTTTTCTTATGGGGCCGGTGATCAGTTGAGCGTACTGGTCACGAGTCATTGCCTCTACCAAGAGCCACTCCGCGTCGGTTAAAACGTAATTATGGCTATAGCTCTCCGATTGTTGCTTTTTTTTAGTCGAATATGGTAGTAAACAACTTCAGTTTTGCATATCGAGCCTATTTTAAAAGAACGTTGTGAACGATAAAGTACAAAAAATTATACAGCCTCATTGTATAACGGAATAAAAAACGTGTCCTTTTTTAAATTGTAACTGTCGTTTATGATGTTACTGTCGCTGGGTGGCAGTACATTATGCTTATAATATGAGAAAGTATCTATATTTCATTAAAACTCTTGGTCAACCTACGTTGGTATGTATGTTTGTGTATGTAACTTAAAAAAAAGAGTGTTAACTTTTGAGACATCTCTGTATATGACACTTTTTTCTTTGTACTGTAATAATTATAATTTATCTGACTTCGTCTGAAAAATATATTTATCTTATGTAATAACTTTATAACGTCACGTCCTGGCAACAGAAATTGCGGTCTTTGTTATTGTTTAAACAATATAAGTACCTCTTACTTTTCACTACTAGCCGACATAAATTGTCATTGACACTGTTTTTCATGATACAACTAATTTTTACGATTAGTTATACTGACGAAACATCTATAGGTATAACACGGAATTCACTGTCACCGACAATAAGCATGTCTGCACGCTTAGTGTACGTAGGTAGGTACCTACTTATAGTCCAAATCAATCAAAACCAAATCGATGAAATATCTCAACATTTACTTTTAAATCTAAGGCAATCTTTCGGTCTCGATGAATCAAATTATGGATATATAAACAATTACCACCTCACTATTTAAGTTAAGGCCGTGTCACTTACCTCAAGCCACCATGTTTGTTTACATATTAGACAAATTGGATTGGAATAGGATATATAGGTACATGACTTCAATAAGTATGTATATACCGTAATTGACAATTGTTTTTCGTTAACTTTTTCTCCATATTCTCTAGAGGCAGCGAAGGCGTGTTCCCTATCATTCACGTTTATCGGAAGCGATGCCGCGGCGAGCCGACACCGCACCGCGCACACACTCTTGGGGCTCTAGACCAGGAGACCACAGACAAAGTTTTCCTTATTATTAAATAGTATCTATAATAGTATAGAATAGGGTATCTACTTGAAAGTATGTTATGAAAAATATACTGTGAAATTATAACAATGTGTAACGTTATGGATAATATTTGATGGATGTAACGAATATGGATAAGGTATGTTTTTAAAAATCTAGCTTCAATTATGAAATCCTTAATTGCTGTATTACGGACATTGATTTGAGAATACATACTTACTAGATATGTCATACAAGCACGCTAGGGAGCCATGTTAGAGTCTAATAGTGTTCTATGTTGAGCTCATTAATTCTTTATTCATACGCGTTTTAAAAACCGAACATTATTATTATGTGGTATGTATGCTTCATATTTGACTTTTTAAAGAACCCCTCCTCATCTGCTTCACCCACCGTAGAAGTTGCCCACCAGGTTTCTTTGATAAGAACGTATCTAGTATATTCCCATATCGATGATTACCTACTAGTGATTACGGAAAAAAAAGTCGCATGCTAATAAAAAGTATTCCTTATCTTTTTAACCAAAATTTTATGTGGCAATTTAAAAACAAAACAACACTGCAGGAATAAAGTATACGATGCTATTTAAAAAATAGTAGTATATAGTATATATATAGGCTATATTGAGCTTCCCTTTTTTGCCTTTGTTTACTTTAAGAATGACGTCACAGCAAACAAATAATGACGACTACCATTTTCGGGCGGATACTTATATCGGCCATCTTATATCTTAAATGCTTACATTTACATCAATAATATCAAACTTCGGCAATCAAAAGGAAAATTTTGTTTCTCTCTCCTAGACTATATATCTGCTAAGTCAGCTTGCGATCCTATCAGTGCCGTCAATTGCCCGTGCCAAATGCCACTTCCCGATCTCCCTCTCCCTGTACCTTGATCGCGCCCCCACCCCTCTGTCGTCTGTAAAGGAAACTGATGTCTTATCTCAGCAGAGAAACAGCCGAGTGTGATTGAATACTTCCGATGATGCTTTGAAACTGATAACGTGTAGATTACAGTTACCTACTGTATGATAGTGGTTCATGTGAGACCAAATGTGGGTGTATGTTATGAAACCATGTGTATGTTATGTGTTATTATTGTGGTCATCGGGTGATAGAGTCGGTGCTTTTAATCCTGAGGGTATTATATACTAAGTAGGTTGGTAGTATATGGTAGCCCAACTAACAAAACTTAGTAAAAATGGTCCAATAAAATTTATATACACATTTACATCATACAATACAGAATTAAAATTTAACGATATAGTATGCAGCTCTACACTTGACTATTTAGTACCTAAGTACCTAAATAATTCAATCTTCTTGCACATAATAGGTTCTTGTTTTCAATAAATAATTAATATCGATTTAAAAAAATATCATAGCTCGTGAGCTGAAGAGGATGCATCACACTAAGAATTAATACTCGACAGTTCGATGTCGGCGCGATGCATGCAGCAATCGATTATCTTTTCACGGTTAATTGTGATGCGTTTAAACAAAAGTCTGGTCGTCCGTCTGCTGCCGCCTAATGACCCCATAAACTCGAAATTATACGGTCGGTTAACTCAGCCGTGTAAGTTTGGTAACATATCGAGCAGCCGTTAATTGTACCGAATACCGATATTTATACCGGTAAAATATTGTTATCTATTGATTCTTATGGTATGTAATTATTTAATTGCAAACTAGACACTTGATGACTGTGATGACGAGCCTTGGGAGAGATCTTTATATATTTTTGTAAACTGGGTCTTAAATGTAAACATTTAAGTGACATTTAATGGTATAGTCGATGAACAAACATAAAACGGAATATGTACTTAGTATGTGTGTACTAATTTTGTGTACTTATCCCACCAATATTATAAATACGGAAGTTTAGTTAAATGTTTGCATGTTTGTTACTCAATCATCTCTAAACAACTGAACTGATTTCGTTGAAACTTGGCAAATAGGTAGATTGTAACAGTATTGTACTTGTATTGTAATAGGTAGATTAATACATAGGCTACTATTCATCTAGACCACGCGAACTACCCGCTCGCTACACCGTCAACACACATCGGCCTTCTGCCAACATTTTTACCAGATATCGGCACGTGCCTGGGCGCATCTCAAAGAGTCGCGATCCCGCGGTACCCTCCCAAAGCAATGCCCTAAGCCGAGATCCGTTCCTTTCGCCGGTTTATGGGCGGGGGAGCCCTTAGGCTTGTTGCAGCACACTTGCTCCTGGACTATACATGTCTTATGACTCTTGAAAGGCTATTAGGGCCACAATAATTTAGGCATTCCGAAAAAAAACCCACGCGAAAGAATATGAACTTCTTTTGTTATCCTCATGCATTTCTGTTTAACCAACGTTGACTGGCAGAAAATGCCACTAAGCATGAAGTCCGCCCTCTGTACGCCCGTGTGAGGTAAACTTTAAATAAAAAATAAATGATGAATGAAATAAATAAATTTATTCAGTTTTGGAGTCGAATGAAAATTAGAATATTATTACAAATATTCCAATCTCTTTTAAGGGTTGATAAGACTAGCAGCGACCAGATGAGTCATTTTCATGTGATTTGGTGTAGTAATTTACCTACCGTAACCTACAGTCATGTGATTATTTCACATTCGTACTGTAACTGTCGTTCATCGTAATTTCAGTCAGAAAATAAAGATCACTATGATCTACGTGACTTTATCCAAAACCATCATAAAGGATAGAATAATCTAATCTAATCCATCATCTAATAGAAAACCCAAGACATAATGTTGGAGCAAATGGCGTGAAGCAGAGCTATCGCATATTGAAAGCGCACAGAGTTGTTTCAGCGTTCGCGATAAGAACTGATCGCATTTATACGGTGCTCCCATCCGTTGAGTCGGCGCCCGCGAAGCGACCGCTCTTCGCCCGCATCCTTTTATGACGCCCCCTAGAGATTCTGCACAGAAGCACAACTTTCTAGGCAATGTGACAAAAAACAAAACCTAATAAATTAAAATTTATCTTTGGAGTTATTTTGCGCTCCTTAAAAAAAGGCAGAAATGCGTTTTGATCACATTCGAGAAAAAAAAATAAACTAAATGTAGGAACTTTAAATTTTGGTTATAACAATAACTAATATCAATTGTTTGTTATATTTGTTATTTTTTTAATTTCTGAATATAATGCTTTACTTGGGTGAGTAGCAAAGTTTTGAGATACAAAAAATATTTCGGCTACAACACAAATTGTTATTACAACTTCACAAATTACTCACCATAACATTTCTAAACAACGATTCATTCATCTAAACCAAGAGTTAAAGCATTGGCGAGACTCTTCTTAGCGAGGTCCTCAACAGCTGCCATAAAAGCATTCCGTGCGTCCCTAGGGCTGTCGAAGAGGACACGGAATCCAAGCATCACTTTTGAAAAGAGAAAGAAGCCGCATGAAGCTAAATCAATCTAGGATTCTAGGATCTCTGTGGTCTTCAAAAACTCTTGAGTAAATTTTGTTTTGTGAGATGATGCATTGTCGTGATACAAGAAAAGCCTTCCGAAACCTGTTGTAGGATGTTTTTGATTTAACACATCGAATACAGTTGGTAAATACACTTCACTGTAGCATTCGTTACAGAAGTCGTAGGACGGCCACTTCTCTCAACATCTTTCAAAGAAAATTTTCCTTGTTTGAATTGTGAAAACCATCTAAAAATTGTTGCACGGGACGATGCCAGGTCCCCAAAAGCTGATACTAATCTATCTTTACACTGACTTTCATTTAAACCAAATCTAAAATCGTATAAGTCATTGCACAAAAATGGTCTCGTTCGAATTCCATTGTTGCAAAGAAAATCGCGCGAAATGCAATAAAAAAGTGAATACAACATTTTATATGTTTTTCGTTTCGACTAAATGGCTTTCGGAATTCGAATTTCAAATAAATGGTGCATTAAAAACGATACAGCTTAAATGAGTTCTCTTTTTAAAATTTCTATGTAGTTAAAAATGTTACTTATTCCTTTACTCATTTAAGGCAGGAGGAGGTAGGGCAGTATTGAAAAAGAACTGAGCTATTTCGGCGTTCGCCTAATCGTATTTATACAGTGTGTATTCAAATTTGTACAGTCCATAAGGACTGTACAAATTTGAAGCGCAAATAGTACCTACACTTAATTTTATCAATAAATATACCCCATATGTGTCGTCATAGTCCAACCCCCTCTGAATAGCAACCATTTTTATTTTTAATTGGTCGTATTACAGGTGTGTGTGTGTTCAAACTGCAATATCTTTGGAAGTTCAAGTGATATCGACGTAAATGACATTTAATAGACAAAAGTATAAACTATTAACTATGTAACTCAAATGCACATATTATTTGGTGTAACATTTTGAAAAATGAAACTTTGAATTTTGAAACTACCAAATATATTGCAGTTTGAACACACCCACCTGTAATACGCCCAATTAAAAATAAAAATGGTTGCCATTCGGAGGGGGTTGGGCTATAACCCCACATATGGGGTATATATGAATCAAATCTCGCAACGCGACCGTATTCGACCTAGTTTTATGACGCGCTCTGGCATTTTAGTAGTAGAGATACACAGAGATCAATTTGAAAAATAAAACCGTCAATAAATGGCATTTTTTTCATGAAGATCCGTCGGACTACAAGGTACAACTGACAAGTACTGATTGTATATTTCACACCTTGCTCTATTCCTTTAATTCGGCGTCAGAAAACGCGACCGTTTCACGGACATACTTTAGGTGAATTTATGCTGTGAGAATTAAAATACTCAGAACATTAAAAAATGAATATTAAAAAAAAATTATGTCCAATGTATTAATGTGCAATTATATATAGCCAGGTTTTACTGAAACCGTAAAGTTGTTTTACCTTCGCCTTAAGAATATGATTGCATAAATACATCGCTGATTCGTCGAGATGTGACCCAACCATATTGCTTTCGCATCATTTTATGATCTTTGAAGTTAATAGTTTTCTAATTCTTGTAATACAAACTTGTAATACACGAATACAAACTGACGTAGCTATCAGCCACGTCAGTTTGTATTAACACAGTATTAAATGATGTAAACCACCAAACACATTGTAAATTTCGTAAACAGTTCATTCCAATGTTTATCTTTAATATTTACTTTATATAAAATTTTATATAGCAACAGAAAACGATTGAACTTGAAAAAGTTACCAATTTTTTCTGTGGCCGGTGAAAAAAGGCGGAAAAAACTCTCATCCGCGCGTTCGAACCACTGTGCGGCGCGCGACTTTATAGCGGCGATAACGAAGGCAGCTCAGATTGGGAAAAGGCTTCGTTCGCCAGAAACGATTGCTAGTTATCTGAGACACACTTTTGTGGAATTTTTCGCTTAAAATTTCTGATGAGAGAGCTGCGCGAATGTACTTATCATTTTTATAAAGGAGACCGGAAATGTCTGTTACATTTGATTTGGTATCGCTTGAACTTCATTGAAAACATGTATTTAGTCATGAAGAGGCTAATAATGCATATATCCGACCCGTCTCGTCACTGAAGGTTTACAAATTTTATAATAAACGTCCGCCTGAGTTGTCGGCGTGTTGCACAACAGCGATATGCACATAATCTGTCAGTTTGACGAAGGTCATGGGTCTCGGTGCTCCGGACGCGTGCCGGAACACATTCGTTTATGCCAGTACACTCTTGTTTTGCTTTTAAGACATCCTCATACGTCGAAGTTTACAAAAAACAAAGGGCATGTAAAATGATTTTAGTCCAAAACAATTGCGAGCAAATAGATCGTTGAACATTTTGTTTCATGTAAGAAATATTTAACTCAATTCGTAATTGCGTGTTGTAACTTTCATTGAGCAAAATATTCTTTCTTTAATAAAATACGCAAAGCTGTTATTAAATTGGACTAAAAAGTACGTTGTTACAATATGTAGCTGACCATTTTTTCGAGGTCCTTTGTTAACGAGACGTATCAGTTTTCTACATGACATTTCAATGCGATCACTCGCTTGTCGAATTCCAGATCTGGAGCAGATGTTTATTCAACGTATTCACCAAAAATTATCGCAACAAAATCTAAATCCATACACCATAACTAATTATATCCACCGTGTAATGGCGTGTCAGATATGTTGTATTGTTCAATCGGGTCCTTTGTAAGAAACCCGTATTACTAACCCAATTTTGGGGAGATTTTTGCCAAAAAAGGCTGCTTGAGATATCACGGCTATTCGGTTTTGAATGCGAGTTATATTTGCTTTTGTTGCACCGGTGTATTAGTGATCCGTGTGTTTCGTATTTGGTAGCGATCGGCCGCGAAAGTGATGCCGAGTTACCGAGTTAGGCATTCGGAGCACTATCGACTCGTCCGCTGCGCGGTGGATGTATCACAAAAGTTTGACGGGCGAGTCGTCCAGCTGTGGGCATCGATTTAGCTCGGCTGCACTCTATCCTATTTGTTTATTTTTGCGAAATGGAATTGATGTAGGTTTTCGGGTTTGCGGTGAGCCCGCATTCATTCGGTTGTATGTTTGTCAATAAAACGCGACGTGATTTTTTAAAGTTTTTCTATTCTACATAAACTGCACGTATATCATCACTCAGACATTCTCAACTTTGATAAGACTACCATACCATACCATCAGCCTATGTCTATTCACTGCTGGATATAGACCTCCCCCAAGGCTAACATACGATTTTCGGCTTTTTTCATCCAACCACCACCGGCGACCGGTGAACTTCTGCAAGTGGTCGCGTCGGTCCATTTAGCCGAAGGGCGTATCAACGTTTGATACTATTGTTATTTACCATGAATAAATACTCTACGACATAAACAAGCAAATGATTTATCAGTGTTAATACTCACATATACAATTAGAGACCACCTTAGCAAACACAGACAGTGGGTGGCTTGTGTTTGCGAACGGCCGCTGCGTTGATTTAATAGCCGATGTATAAACGTATAAATCTATTCATTTGCCTGCGAAAGCTTTGTACAAACACGGCTAATGAATGTTGGCGCGCCTGCCTACCTGGTGGATAATTCAGTTACGCTCGGTGGCCAACGCGCTTTTCAATATATTTTATTTTGAAAAATTGTTAATCTAAACATCTATTAGATAGCGGTTCCAGTGAACAAATATTTTAATATGCAGCGAGTGAACGACATAACTGTATGGAAATAAAATACATTTTAGAAAAAACAATCTTTCGGTGTAGGTAACTTGTTTATAGTACTAAAAGACTGTTGTAATTGAGGCGTCATAGAAATCTATCCTTATGTTTACAAAGAAAGGCGATGCATCCGAGGACCTGCATGTCCATGGACGACAATACCTTTCCACTTACCTCCAGATGGACTGTTTGTTCATCTGCCTATCTCCTTTGCATGAAAAAGACTTTTCATCAGAATGATGAACTTCGAAGACTACATGGGTTCAAATTATCTAAAGCTTGGTCTTAAACCTCATATAAAGCTCTGCATGAATGTCCAGAAATATAACTCAGTACAGACCTTGCACGAAAACATTGGCCATCGGAAATATTCGGGTATCTTCGGCAAACGTCCAATTCAAATATATAGGTAGCTAGAGCTACTAATACTCCCAAAATATATTTTTTAATAGATAATAAATTTTATACGTATATATTTGCTTTCGTCAACTGTTACCGACCTCATTTTAATTAGGTACCTTTTTATATTTAATTTTCAAAAATATATCCTGTGAATGTAATTATGTTGTGATGGATGTGAAAATCGTTCACTAACGCCTTAAAAAGCGATATTAGTCACAATAGAAGTCAGTTAGGTGAATGTTGAAGTTGAAAGCCACATTATTATCCACTACAGTCATTACATTATTGTAAGAGTCGCTTTCATTCAAGACTCAAGACAAGAATTCAAGACAAGGAAAACCCATAAATAATCAAGTAAGTGAAATTATTTTTAATATATATCTTTATATTTTAATTGAACGAACAAATTAAAAAATACGTCCGAGAAAAACTATTTTAACAAGATACAACAAAGAGTTCGTGATGCAACTGGTTTTTCCCGTACAAGTATCCGTAAAATTGTGAGAGCTGTTCTGTTGTAAAAAGAGTGGTGCATAATTTTCATTTGACTAGCCCATAGGTACTAAGATACCTAAGAAGCATGATAAATAGTTTATAATAGCTCTTAAGCATCGGACTTTAAAAGTGGTGGTCATTACTTAATTACAATAAACTGAGACAACACTAAGTAATATAAAAATATGTGCATATCTGTGGATATTATAATTATTTATCAATCTGCGATTTACTTTCTACACTATGTACATCCAATAATTTCGTTCCTAGGAGTAACAAAATCAGCAGCACGAAACAAAATTAATAAACCAAGGTTCATAAATACAGGGACATCGGCATCAACTACACTTTCCTAATACTTTAGTTTCTTATTCCTATACTTTCATCCTATTATTATTCGATTTAGTGTCGAAACCCTAGACCCGTGGGGTCTGAATTTATGTAATTTCTTTATGTCATAGCGCAGTGTGTGGTAAACACAACGGGGTAATACCGCCAACATGCTGGGTATTTTTCCACAAGATCCCAATCTTTGTAATAAATATTATGTATTCAATACTGCCACCCTAACTAATAGTGCAGTAAATAGAACTAATAGTGCAGTAACTAGAACTAAGAGTGCAGTAATCAGTGTTTTTTGTCAAAATCGATTTTGAGGGGGAGAGTGCACACTGCAATCCAACAGCCGCTGGGAGCACTCGACTGGCCACGTTACCCCTCTCTCACAGAAGACTACCTTGAAATATACTGCATTTCCCACTTTATCTTATTTCCCTAATGTACGTACGTGTTTCGGTAGTGAGTGAGATGTGCCAGAGCCCATTCCCATCCTATCCCTCCCCATTCCCCAACCCTTTCTCCAAATCCATTCGTATATCCATAGGTAGGCAGCTCATCCGGGGGCGTGCCAACGTTTGTCATTTTGGACTAATGTTGGCATGTATCACGGATGTCTATGGGCTACAGTGCCCACTTACCATCAGGTGGACTGCATGCTCGTCTGCCACCTTCGTCCATAAAAAAAAATATACGTTCTATCTTATTCAGGAAACATAAGTTATAACATGGTAGCTTTGGGATTTACAAACAAATATTTGTATACATTTGCAACAGCCTTTTTCTCAAAAATATGTTTAAGATAGTTACTGCACTATATACTTAAGGACGGCAGAATGTACATATATAAATATTAGTATAATTAGTAAGTATATAGATTTATTATAATATTATCTAAGTACTATATGTCTAATTTGTGAGATTTAATAAATACTTATTAATATAAAACAACAAATTAAACAAATATTATTATACATATACTTGAAAATACACTACTTATGTATAATAAGCACTGGTACGTTTTTCAGTAGGTAAACAAAACTTATTTATCGGTATATACATAGGTATGGAGGACACTGTTTGAACAGGTATTTACCCAGTGTTCACTGGATACCGCCCGTTCGTTGTAATTCACTGACAAACGCATATAAAAGAGTCGGGTGGGGCACATAAACATAATTGGAGTAGAGTGAATATGATTTTATAGTTTATTTATTTAATATTTGACTTATCTGAAAATGGAGTGAAACGAAGAGTTAAATAGTGTTACTGTTGACCGGTGACTATTCTCGACTCACATTTATTTTATTTACTCTTTTTGCACTATATTGTTCAGAGGCGGACATATTGTCAAAGGTACAAAATCCGGCCTTTACCACTACGTTTCTATTTAAGAATGGATTTTCAACTAATTCACTTGACGATAAAAGAAAACATCGTAAGGAAACTCCCATCCATGAGAATTAAAATATAATCTGTGGTATGTATTTACACATAATGTAATTATTTTTACTAAAATAAAAACCAATCAGAAATTTTACATTTCGACCAATACCAAGCGAGCATTAATGATGCATAATTTTGCTATGGATCTGCTGATACACGGGCAGTTTCACTACGGCGCTGCGCGAGTAGATAAACACACGTGCTCGTCCAGCTCGTGCCTCCGGCCTACGCTACTACGACAGAGTCCCTCACCATCCCATCCCAACCCCCTAGTAGTTGACAGCCTAACCTATGTCCCCGGTAGGAATGACCATCCCCGTTGCCGTCGTCGTCGTCGTCCTCGGCACGTGTTAGACGACCCAATTACTGCTGTCAATGTGGTTTTTACACTACACTCACAGGCTACACATATCCCGTCTTGCCGGCATAGACGAGGACGTCCCCCTCGCTACACCGTGAACACACACCGGCCTTCAGCCAACACTTATACTAGGTATTGGCACGTGCCTGGGCACTTCTCACCTACTCGAGGCCTTAGGCTCGTTGCTGCACACATTCTTTGCTCCTGGCTGAACGCCTTCTGCGCTCGCCTTAAACCATGCATGTCCGGTGACTCTTGAAAGGACATTAGGACCACTAGAATTTAGCCCTTTAGAAAGAATAAAAAAGGCCTCGTTCCTTAGTGTCCGCTAACCGTCCTGGAGTGCAGACGTCTTAATGCAGTACCATACATAGAGCATTTTCGTATTACATTGGCTTCGTGTGCACATGGCGAAGACTCTGCTTGCTGTTTCTGCCTGCTGCACCTCCAAGAAGTAAATCAGTTCATCGTGTTTCCACGGATTGTGATCCATCTTAGTTCCCATGGGAACAAACGTCATTATTAGCTATGCAAATAGTTACGCAAAACAATGTTTTTTTTTTCAGGACTACGTATTCCTGAAAAAGTAATTCCTGAAAAGTGATCCATTCCTAACGTATTCGTATTCGATTCGTATTCGTATTCGTGTTTCTTTATGAGAGCGTCAATAATGCTGGCCATACTGGTCTCGTGCGGTCCATTGGGGCCCCCGAATTCCCTTCTGATATTAGAAGAGACCAATGCCATACAATGGGATGTTATAGATTAATGTCGTACTATTATGAATAAACTATGAAATATAAACCAAAAGTCACTTTTTATTTTATTGAAAAGTAATACGTTGGTTATATCTGGCATAGATTTTTTACTTAGTTATACTCATCATTTTTTTAAAGAAAATTTGTCAAATAAACCAAAACTAAGTCTTGTTAAGTTGCTCGTTAAGAATTTGCATTTTGGTAGATAATGGTACGAAACATTCCTGTAACTTTAAAAAGAGTTTCTTACAGTTAAAGTTGAGTAATCTGCTTTATGGTAGACAAAATGGTTCGAACTATTCTTGTATTTTTAAAAGGATCCAGCAGGTAGTTAGAATGTGTAAAGTTAAAGAATTAAAGTTAATTAAAGATGTTTTGACTTTTTGTATTTCAGCGGAATTATACTTCCGGGAACATTAAATGAATTAGGTACAAGCCTCTTCAATACCCAAATAAAAATAAAATAAATAAAAATTACAGTTTTCATTCAACTCGACCGCTGCCTCTGTCCACACGTCGCACCCAATCCTCACGGGAGGTAATTATGCATGGACGCTTTTTAGCGCGTTCACTACCGAATAAAATATAAAGCGGGCCGCAACTAATGATTTCACGTATATTCGCATGAGCTATGCACTGAGTGCAACATGTATTTTGGTTATAAACAATTGAAAATAGCCTTAAATTCAAAGCGATACAGTCCTCTTGGACTGCAATTCACCTTGTCGCGGATTATACGTAGTGCATACGTGTGGTCGTATACGGACAATGAACAATGCCATTAACAATCATTCTGCCGTAACATTTTTTGTCATAATTATATATTTGTTGCATTTTATGCAGGTTATAGTGAACTTACTGATTTCCAATGATAGTCGTATAGCTTAGTACATACTTTTATACGTATATTTAATAACAATAGAAAAAGTTTTATTGTATAGACAGTCTAAACAATATTTTTAACGTATATTTTTGATGAACCCAAAGATTCACATGCATTTTTTTATAAAAACTCAATTAGTTTTTTAAATTACTTACTCGTTTAATTACTTACTATTTTTTAACTTTAAAATATTCTTAATTTAGATTTTTATCCAAAAAAATTTAAACCCTACCTACTCATAAACCCTATTTGAATTTTTTGTCACTCTTTGTCACTTTCTTCCTTATTTAAAGATTTAATTCTTAAAATAAGATAAGAAATTTTAAGCAATCAATATGTTTAAATAGCTTTTATGAGCGATTACAATACCAATATTGAGTGGAAATTATAACAATATACCGTAAATATAAGGCTTGTTACTATAATTATTTTTAAGGTACCCACTGAATGCCTGTATCACTGTACCCT
The DNA here is from genome assembly GCA_914767545.1 of Sesia apiformis. Lineage (NCBI taxonomy): Eukaryota > Metazoa > Arthropoda > Insecta > Lepidoptera > Sesiidae > Sesia > Sesia apiformis. The sequence goes on from OU611963.1 coordinate 6,418,452, forward strand.
ACTTTTAAAATGTTTTCCATATACTCAAAGGAAACAAAAACGAAACATTTTAGTAACAAATATAACAGTCAGTATCTTTGTATATTAGGTAATAGGTAAGCAGTTAGGAGAGAGTATTTAGGCACATTAAATTACATAAAAATAAATAAAACATAAACAGTTTAGGTACCGTACCTATTATTTAAGCCACCCTAAGCTAAATTAGAAAATTGCATTAAAACCGCCATCTACCATTACCGGCCGGAACTACGGAGCTTTATATGAAAGCTCGCATTTCAGCTTTCAAGTGTTTCCGCCGTACATGGAGGGCGCTCGGGAGCTTTTTTTATTTGAAAACTGAACTTTTTCCGTCGCCGTGCTGCGCAGTTCGTGGATGAGTTGACTTTCATTTCCGTATAGTCTCAGAATTTACTTTGAAACTGAATATTTTGAAGTGGGTATTTTTCTATCTAATATAATTAGCTATATAAATCTGACATATTTTTTTCTCGTTGGGTGAGTAAATGCTGTCGCAATTGGTAATTTAGCAATGGAAAAACGAGGAGAACAAGGAAATTATAATAACAAACGCCATTTCATTAGTGTTAAATTGAATATTAGGCAATATTTAGTCGTTCAATCGACATTATTTAACTTAATTGGAACGCTTAGGATGCCGAATAGAAATTAATTTATTTCTAGAACATAAGTAGTTACGTTGGCAGAAACTGTTTGCGAAAAATCCTCTGTCTGATCGTTAGCCATACAAATATAAATAGCAATGTAGGTACTAAATTGTTAAATTTAAATTATTAATGTAATATTAATTTAATTACTAATCAATATTAAGGTTATTAATATAACTATAAACACAACTAAATACAATTACCTACCGATTATTCGAATATTATATTACCTAGAAAGAATGAATCTTTTTATAGATTACGGCAGCGTACAAATCTTACAGTTCGTAAAGAACTGTAAGTACTGTAACTGTAAGAACTGTACCGAACGTAAAGATAGAATTAGTATCTACGTAAAATGATTCTAGTAGTAACTGATAACTAGAAATAGGATTATATATATTTGCATATGCAAAATGCATATTTCACGGTTTTCACACTCTATTGCATCTATAATTTTTCGTTTATAGTGCATTTTTGGACCTACAAATAACAATTTCCAAATGTGCCATCACACCCGGAACCAATAGTAATCCGATAGTGGTTGAAAGCTGGTTGAAAGTACCCAAGCATTTTGAGGTCATAAAAGGAGAAGTTGCTCAATTAGAAAAATGCACTCATTAAGACGCACTTCAGTGATATTCCCGACATGACTGAAAAAACTCGAAACCAACAATCTTTCTCTGTATAATACCATGGCAATTTTAGGATAATGGTGGAGTTAGTCTAGTCACTTCTGGACTCATTTTCCAACAAGTAAGACGAAACAAGGCCCGAAACACGTAAGACGCCGTTCTTGTTGAAAATCCTGATCTTAAACAAATAAATGCGTACATTAATGCCACAAGTCAACGCATGCCCTCTGCGGACATGACATCAAATTTCAAATTTTGTTCTGTCACGTCGATTGACGTGGAGCGGTCATTTTCAGCCTATAAATTAATTCTAACTGACAAACGTCACAAGTTTGAAATTGATAATTTAGAGATGTGAATTGTCATAATAACTATAATTGATTGTGTGAATTTATGGCAGAGCCTTTATTTTGTACAATAAAAAATGACCTCACACCAAGTTGTTTCTTTTCTGATAGTGCATATATAATTCAAATTTAGACCTTTTTTCGTGCATATTTGCATGCATATTTTGACACTTTGATAGTGCATATAATCCTACGTCTACTGATATACAGTCTATACTGTATTTAATACTGTTGTAAAAAATAAGTCCACATTAGGATTTCCTTTGCCACTGGACCTAAGACACAATTACGAACAATAACTACCCAGACAAAAACAAACATTTATACGTAAAGAAATGTTTGCTCGTCCGGGAGTTGAACCCGGTGACCTTTTGCATAACTATATTAACTGAACTAATCGGTTATTGAATTCAATACATCATTCAGTTTTCACGGCTATAAACTATAATATCTTCTATATTTACTCACGTGCAGTAAGGTGGCCGGAACTATAAATTTAGTGCGGCAACAAAAACGGCCAGCGGAGGAAGGGTCGTTGGTGGGCCGCGGTTGAGGTGTCGGCTTCACTTCCCGGTTCGCCACTCGTGTGCCCGTGTTTGTTTAGAGTTTTTACTGTGTGGATTAATTTAGGTATGCGGACCACACCTTGAAGATTAGTAAAAAACCTGGATAGATATTTTGGTGTACACAATAACAATACCATACCATCAGTCCATGTCTCTCCACAGTCAGATATAGGCCTCTCCTAAGGTTAGCCACCACACCACACACGATCTCCGGCTCTTCTCATTCAGCCATGATCGGCAAATTTCCTCAAGTCATTCAGTACCCTATGCATGCCACTTGGATGGTGCTGAATGGACAAAAACATAGCACCGAATATCGGACAGCGATACCCGGCTTACCAGGGTAGTTACCACAAGCCGTAATTGCTAAGTCTTCAAACCTGTCATGTTAAAAAACTGTACTAATATTACAGTTAATTAAAAACCTAGGTTCTGTCACGTCGACCACTCTCGCAGGCCATTTGTCAGCGGCACCTGTCCGGTTAACCGGGCCAAATCGCAGCGAATCATTTCATATTTTCGCGGGTCCATCTCTCACGCGCTCTATTATTCACCCGGAGGCGGCCCGGTTAAAGCCCGGTTAAAAGTAATGGCCGGTGAACGTGAAATTACACGTGTTACAATGATGATTCTGTTTACCCGGGTAATTTCATTTGGACATTTGAAGAGCTGTTAGGTTTTGGATCGCTTTGTGTAATGGGCCGGGGAGACGGACTCATTTTGGTTTTGTTTCGAGTGAGATTGTTGTTTGCGGTCATTGCAATTTTTTATAGTGTTTTGTTGATATACTCGTAGCTATGACAGCACAGGAATAGGGACGTATATTGGTTTTGAGACTAGATTATCAGTAACGGGAATAAACAGATACACATGGGAACATAAACAACATTAGCGAAAGAAAGAACGAAAGTGACACACACGGAAACGAAAGCGAAATGCGTTCGTCCGCTTTTCGGCCACTTCAAATACATTTAACATTCAACTTTAACATTTAACGAAAAATAACAGAAACGGATACATTTAGATAGGGGAGAATTGGATACTTAATAGCAGTCGCTTAAGGGATTTTTGTATTAAAAACAAAATTTCTAATTCGTCATTTATTGCAATTAACTGTTTACATATCGCAACTTATAAACTCTTAATTTAAAACGAATTTAACATCTTTGGATTATAATTAAAAATTTTTGGTAAGTATCTACTCCCGACTCAAATGCGTGAGATCGTGAATTCGAACTACGGCCCGTATTATTGAGTTTCTGTTTAAATACGAATTTTCCATTATCACTAACTCAGTCGTGAAGGAAAAGATCGTGCGAAAACCAGCACATAAATCTATAACTATATAGAGAAATGTCCTGTCTGACTGACTGACTGACTCATCATTGCCGAGCCGAAACCGCTTAAGCTAGAAACATGAAATTTGGATAGTAGTTTATTTTTATGACGTAAACACTCACTAAGAAGGGATTTATTGAAATTCAACCCCTAAAGGGATAAAACAGGATGTTAAAGTTTGTATAGAAAAAAGCGCGCAAAACCGGGGGCAAGGGCAACAACAGTTAGTAAGAAATAAATGTACTAATTCAGCTCACGTAGTGAATTACAACTCAGAACTACTTTTATAAGAACTACGTGATTGTAAAAAGAGGCCTGTCTCCAGAGGGTGACATCAATCATGGAAAAAATACGCTGATGTTGCATTTAATACTGGCCGCTAACTAGTTTTAGTGTTAGCAACAAATTGTATTATAATATTTCTCTACTCTGTAAACAAAAAACATTGCGGAAATAGTATACTCAGACATGTTATGTTCAATTAATAGATAGCGTATCCCCAGATGGTAAAATGATTAAATGTATTTAGATTAATAATATCATTGTACATGCCTTTTTCTACTACGTCAGTACACTGCTGTATTCAATACAAGAAAAAAAGTACCTACATATATCTTTATCATAAATCAGTATGTCCTTAAGTTCTTTCAGATGTAGACAAGAATTACAGAAAAACAACATTATCAAGACGTGTGTCGCAAAAACTCCACTTCCTGCATCACGGTGGGTTCATAAGGTCACGTGACCATTTCCGACAACCATAATTTATTGGTCACATGTTGGCGGTGGCCTCATGTTTCCTCATATTGTTTGTTTTAGAGATTTTTTGTAAAAAGTTCTAGAAAAAGTTGGTGCCACGCCGTCTACCGTAGGACGTGTTTTTGCTGGTGTCCAATTTAATATTTTCGTTTCGGTTTTAATGATCTTGAGAAAGGACGTGTAATTCCATGTTGTACAAAAAAACTTTATCTATAAGTATATTTATACTTTATCTATAAGCAAGGAAATCCCAGTTCTGTGGTATATTCAGCCTGCGACAATTCAAAAATCTGTAGGTAGTAAGTATAAAACGCTTGCAATAAGTACCTACCTACTCGTAAGTAAGTAATTACTTAATTAAATATATGTTTCTACCTTTTGTATGCGTCACGAACGTATGGTGTGGTTTATCTGTGTGATTGCTTAAAATGATCAAATAAATGAACTATTATGTACGAACCGTCTTCTTTAATACATTTGTTTGTATAAATTATACTTTATTAATTAAGACATAAGAACATAACCTTCTCCGCGTAATATTCAAAACATTCTGCCTAATATACTCCTTACATACAGATAACTCGAGACGACTTATTGTCAGATGTTCATAACATTTGACGTATGCCTGTAATGAAATGGAGTGTGTATTTATTAAGTTAATTAAAGCGTTCTTGAAGACCCGCTAGGGGTGCCCGGGTGGGACGAGGGACTAACAAAGATTTGATCATACGCTTATCATGCACCGGCTTCTGTAGTCAGAATATTATGTATATCTGTTTGAAGTAGTTCAGTGGTGTTGTTTTCCTCAGAATAATGATATTCCTATTTGATTTCATACATATACATATGTAAGCATATTGTATGATATTGATATTGTATGTATTCGTTATGTATATTTATTTATAGGTTTTTTCCTGTTTGTAATTCAAGTTATATATTTTATATGTCTCATCGCACCTCCCGATGTATCTGTCTGATCAACCCAAAGGTTAGCTGATACAGAATGCCTTAATTAAGGCATTAAGCTCCCCCTTTTGTACCATAAAGTTTATAAAATAAATTTATACTTCGGTTTTTTGCAATATTATATAAATACTTAAGGAAATGCTTTAGATTTAAAGCTATTACCAGTTTAACTACCTATATTATAGGTAGCTTAAGATAGCTAAGTGCTACAAAAATTGTACTTTATATGTACATTTTACGTGTATGAAATATATAAGTCATGACTTAGAAATGACTTAGAATGACGGAGAAGTCATGACTTATATATTTCATACACGTAAAATGTACATATAAAGTACAATTTTTGTAGCACTTAGCTATCTTAAGCTACCTATAATATAGGTAGTTAAACTGGTAATAGCTTTAAATCTACAACATTACCTTAAGTATTTATATAATATTGCAAAAAAATCTAATAAAGGACATGTAAACTTTAACGAGGGACTATTTTCACTAGACAACAGACAGAAAACAATTACACAACATTCTCTAAGACAATGTAAATGTTTTGTATTAAAAAAATCTGTTTACGTTTGCACTTACTTTTTGTGTTTTCCTTGAAACAGAAAAATCGCTTCCTTAGACGTAATAAATATATGTACAATACGCCATCTTTTAAATACATTTTACGCATTCACCTTAACAAACAACTCCTATTAATTCTAAATAATAATGAGACATTATTAGCGGAGCGTCTCATATTTAACGTTTGAAGAATCGACTTCTGTAATGAACGCAGGGGCAACACTTCATTAGTCAAATATGTGAATATGAGCTCTCGTATGCTACGGATAAAATTTTAAGAGAATTTCCTTCATTATATTGATTATGACGTTGTTTACGGAAACTTCTTAATATAGAAAGGGTAAATTAAAGTTACAAAAGTATTAGATGAATTTACTTTATTAACAATGATTCCAAATATTAATGAAAATTTTTGAGAATTTTGGATTTTATACTTACATAAAACACACACGATGTACATACTATACACAATAATTACCACCTGAATAAACTGTTTTCTCTTAAATAACTGTAACCTAGTACTAATAATAGATATAGGGGAGGGTGCTGACAGCTGTCAAACAGATTATCCTAGTACAGATGTCAGCACACATTGTCCTTATTCATAAGGTAACTTCTTGTAAACTTGATGTTCTCTCGTAAGCTACATTATAAGTGACAATTACTGCATAACTTGTATTAAAAATTTAACTTGTACTAAATTAGGACATTTATTTTGGGAAGGTACTGGCTCCCAAAATACAGATTTTTCTAGTTTGGGATTCAGGCTCATTATAAATTGTATCATGTATGTTTTAATACAAATAAAGAATTTGAATTTGAATTTATATATGACATACATATCTATATCTAAACTGAACTTATCCAACGGATTATATTTATTGTATTTATTGGTCGATTTAATTTTACTCAACGTTTTGGCTGAATTTCACCAACAATAATCACGAGATGATCAAACTGTTGTGAAGTAATTTTGCCTGCGATCGTCACATTGTATTCTACGGGATAAAGTTAAGTAATAAAGATTTGGTGGCGTGGTGTGCGCCAGCTTTAGTATAGCACCACCCCATTTCTTCCCGTGGGTGTCAAGATAGGTGACTAAGAGATAACAAAGCCGCTACCACAAGTCTTGAGGAACTGCATCATCTCTAAAGGAGTGGACTATTTTTTTTTGTCGGAATGACTAAATTCTTGTGGCCCTAGTAGCCTTTCAAGAGTCACCGGTCATGGTAGAGTGGACTCACGAACCCGCTCGATCAGCGCGGCGTTTTAAAGCCATACATCCTTCATTCACAAAACAGTGTGCATTACTCCTGGAGTGCGCAGAAGGCGCTCACCCTAAACTATACATGACTCTTGAAAGGCCATTAGGGCTCCAAGAATTTAGCCATTCCGAAAAAAAATGTGCGTTACGAGGTCCATGTCCAGCTGTGGACGAATAAAGGCTGGTTACAGCTTAGCTAGGATTTAGTTTAGACCTTGTGAAATAAATCTATACATTTAATAAAATTGTAACAGAGCCGTGTTTGAACCTGCAATATTTAAAAAAAGTAATTGCAGTGTGCAGTACATGTGATACAGAACCCAAATAAAAAAAAATGAATTTATGTCTGTCTGTCTGAAAGCGCATCACGCAAAAACCGCTAAACGGATTTTAATGAAACTTGGCATAGTTGTATGTTATTTGCTGGGTTAACATTTGGGGTACTTTTAACCAGATTAATTATGAAATTCCCACGGGAATCATAAGTTCACGCGAAGTCGCTTGCACCGCTAGTAATAAATAATGTTTGTGGAAAATTCGCAGTCGCTTGATCGTGTAGAATTGTGGATGATATGGGCAATAACTGTGTAAGTAAGCTTATAAGCAAACAGGCGGTATCCCTGTCTGTCGCATGGATCGTTATTTGACGCCAAGCATTGTTATTTTAGAAAAAGAAAACAACGGTAACTCACACTACTAAAGTATGTACTCACACGCGCCTATAGACTACAACGCTACATTGTTAAGAACTGATTTCGTTAGCACGCCAGCTGAACTAAACAAGATGCCATATCATAGAGAGTAGAGCCAATTGAGCGAACATTACCAGCCGTCCAAGCAAGAACATCACACATATTCATCCTTTCACTCAAAAACAAAGCCTAACCGATTATGGAAAAAGGTGAAAATGGAATGTTTATAGTGTAATACTTAAGTAGGTAAGTATTGTAGTATCGAAGTTTTGGGAATTTGCATAAGACGCTGTCAGCTCCTCGAAGCGTTGGAATCTCGAGGGCTTTCCCTGTTGATCCGGGAGGCTTATCCTGATAATTATTTCAATTGTTTGTGCTTGTCGACGGTGCATTTAGATGGCGTATTATAGTTTGTCGGAGTGTTGTCTTCATTACCAAAACGGTAAGGCTGTCAACCAGTGATGTATATTTTAGGGCAGTGAGGCAGAGAATAGGGTCGGATTGAGATGGATCTCTTGAAGATAATTCATGACTTATATTACATTCAGTTAAATAATATAGATAATTATCCTTATTGTTGGAACTATTTTCGTAGGAGTTACAATACTATAGTTGTAATTTTAGATTTACTATTTGCGTTCCATATTTATTTACTCTTTTTGCTAATTATTAAAAAAGGCGAACTATAGCATTATCTCCCAGTCAACCTTTGGGTATGCAGGACATAAAACATGTTTCCGAATTATGTAAAGTTCGTTTTATAATTCCGGAGACTAAAGTGACATTTCGTGTGTTGGGCATTTTTAAAATAGTGATGTCCAGCAATCGGAACTAATCGTAAAACCGTATTAGATATTGTTTAAGAAAGGGTTATCTGCAAAATCGCGTGGTGCTCGATCAAACTTGTGGGAATCTAAAATATAGGATCGAATAATTCGTTACGATTAAAAATAATCATCTGGCATAAGAGTGAATTTTATATATTAATATGTAGAAAATGTAGTAAGTATGTTTAGTAATGACATTAGTTTATATACATAAGAACATATTTAAAATTTTACGATTCAAATAACCGGAACCATAAGGACCACGCAAATTAATTAGCAACATCATTTTCAAGTTTGACATTTGTCAATTTAGTCTTCGGGGTTAAAAAACTAACTTAAAAACTTCGCGTCAATGAATACATAAAACAGACAATCTTCGGAAGTCATCGAGAACAGCTTCGATTTTGATGATTTTTTTTTAAATTTGTTTTTTTTTATATTATTTAAAATCAGAAACCTTTTGGAGCGGGGACGGAATTATTTATATTGTTTAAACAATATCTATGATATTTATATAAAAAAATCAATTTTGCTCTATTTTTTCCTAAAAAAATCTTCATATATTAATTTTAGTATAAAAAATAGTTGTTAAAAGAAAGTTTTAAACAATAATTCAATATTTACATCATAAAAAAATAGGTAGGTGTAGGTAACAAAACTATTAATTGTTATAAAGTGTTTGATGTTGGAATCAATTTAAGAAATAAAATGAACTTTAAAGATATAAATTGTGACCACAAAATATACCGTTAAATCTTTATTGAGCGTAAGCAGTAAAATTAACGTTAATAATACTGAAGTCGCTGCAGATCCAAATTTAATTTTTCAACGTTTATGCTTTTTAGAAAAAGTACCTTTGAAAAGACTTCTGAGGAAAAGGCTTCATTGATGCGACTAATAAGTTCACCTAGTTATCTACATAATACACAGGACACACAGGACTTATCTACATAATTAGAACGTAGGTACATAGACATAGACTGAACGTACAGACGTACAAAATCTGTGCAGCTGAACGTTTAAACATTCCGTCTGCTCATGACCATGGTTGGCGCAACCCGACTGTAACATGAAATACTTACAAGAAAAGGGTAAATGTACGCATTAAGACCACCACAGAGTTTGAATGTCTGTTCCAGATGCCGTAGAAAAAGTCCATTGCCATACATACATAATGAGACAATGGATTGACAGTGAAAAGCCGCTTCTGCATGTAGTCGTAACCAGTCCCTTTTTTTTCGTTCACTGCTAGACACGGCATCATGAGGCATCATGCACATTGTCTCGTGCGCAAGGAATGTCTGGAAAAGCCACGCTGGCCAAGCAGCTGAACGAGTCCACTCTTTTAGAGGTGGTTTTATTCCTTACTGCTTGTGGTAGCGGCTTTCCTATCGCTTAGTCGTCTTTCACGACATCTACGGAAAGAGATGGGGTGATGCTCTAAAGCCAGCAGACACCACACGGCCCTGGGTGTCGGTACTGCTAACAAATTTTAGGTATACTTATAAATTTTAACGCACTAATAAATCATTTCATTTCCTTTCATATAGAATAAAATAAAAATGTTTATAGTCGGCCATTAAATTTTAATTCGTGTCTACGTGTAAGAAACATCATCATATTACAGTGATGATTAATATCATCTACATTTCCGGTAATATAATCAGAAGATAAAGCGACTCGTAAAATTTACAATTATTTCAAACATGTAAGTACGTTTAATATCTACACGAGTAGGAATGTAAACAAAATTCGTGAAATGTAACTCAAGTCAGTCAGTTGTAAAACGTGGTTAAATGAATACACACTATCACGTGTAGAGGATAAAATAGGTACGTATGTCTGTACATATTAGACACATCGTAGGTACTAGGAATTATTTTTGCTGTAATTTTTATACTTATATCGTTTGGATAGTGAGTGAGATATGTCAAACTCCATTACCATTCCATCCTATCCTATCCTTGTTTATTTTCCCAACCCGTCTTCGAAATTCATTCCTACATTTCCAAAGGTAGGCAGCGCATCCGGGGGCGTGCCCATGTTTGTTATTCTGGAACTTGGCTTGTATCGCGGGTGTCTATGGGCGACAGTATACACTTGCCACCGGCTGGACTGTATGCTTGTCTGCCGCCTATTTCTATAAATTTTTTAACACTTAAGTAAGTTAGTGTAGGGTTGTAAAAATGAGCGCTAAGCGCTCGACACTCCTAATGAACCTTTAAGACTTCTACAGAGCGCTACAGTCTTAAGTTTTTATGGTGATCTTAAACCATTGAAGATAAGGTTTAGATGATTTAAGGTAGCTCGAGTTAAGGTTTCGGACTCGAGCTATTAACTTCAATGGTTTCTTAAGACTTTTAGGGTTCATTAGTGTTGACGTAGAGCTATCAATGCTCATATTTATTACAATATTTGATTAGTGAAATAAATAAAGCAAGTCAGTGTTAGCCAAGAGGTAACTAGTCTCGACTCTCTTGGCGTTGTGGGCTCCAACCATGTACCACTGACTTTTTACTTATGCAAGGATATTTAAATTTTCTCTATCTCAACGGTGAAATAACACATCGTGAGTTAAGTGAACTAGCGATGGTTCCAATTGGACTTTTAAATTCATCTTATTGCGGTCTATCTGTTTAATTTAAAGATTTTGAAGTGAGCATTATTGTCTTGTCTTTGCCTTTTCAGAATTATTCATTTTTAACCATTAAATCTCTCGAATTTGTCTAGAACGATGATTCTGCATAAATACATAGATATACCTATACGAAAAATACATAACAAATAAGTTACACATTTTACACAAAACATAAGGACCAAATACAGTTAAAATTATTAGAAAGATCTAAGTAAAAATAACATGTCGTTTGTTATACCTATATGTTATATCTAATGTGCGGTGGTGGTCCGTGGGAGAGGCCTATATCCAGAAATGGTATACCTACTGATACACAGGCTGATGACATGGTGTGGTTATATCTAACGTGTAACAACATATTGTTATTGGTTATATATGTAACGTACTTTGTAATATAATTATAATATAATATTATTCATTGTGTTGAAGGTAGAATTGCGTTATCACGATATGGCACAACTTGGTTCACGAATAAATTAATTTGGATTTGTTAACAGATGCATTGTTGTTAAACGGTCCAATTCTAATAATATGTCGACTAATTAATTATACCTATCACATACCAAATATCGAAATATTTGGTATGTGATATGATACATTCAACTCTTTATCTGTACGAGCACTTATAACCTACATTGCGTCTCGGGAAGTGGTTGGTACATCAAAAAGATATCTTCAGTTGGAGGGTCGCGATGTGCGGCGCGAGGGAGAGGCACGTTACGAAATAATTCTCGACCGAAAGCCACTGAATATCTTTCAAATTCAGTATGTGATCTTTATATGCGAGAGTGAAACAATCTCGTATACGGTCGCGGTGTGTACCTACGATGCGTTTATAAGTTGTGGGAGACGTCGCAAATTATGCTGTACCACGGCGATTTCTGTTAATCTATCCACGTGAATTAAACTAATAAGACTCACATAATGACTTGTGTTTGTCCTTCAAAGGGATAATTCACGCTTAGATGTTTCAGGTCTTTTCGATCTTTCAGTCGGCATATTTATATACACGTCAGCATAAAGTATATAGAGGTAAATAAGTATTTAAGCTGTGTTCTCAAAACGTGTGAAAGTTGCAACAAAATGTACGATGTTCTTTTTATGTTGGTAGGCGTGGAGCGGAGAGAAATATTTTTCTTTATATGAAGGATATTTTTACTCTGTTTTACATGCGTAACTATGATTTAATCGACCTCTAGGCATTTACCATTTAGCAGTCATTGCCGGAAAATACAAAAGCATAGAAAGGTGTTGCCAACGCAACAACGAAATTTTCATTTTGAAAGCAAACTAATTACCACTTTTTCTGTACCCATTTCTGTTTTCATAATAAAAATGTATATAATACCCATATTCGGTATGCAACAAATACAGAATTTCGCACGGTTTGTAACACAGCCCTATTCGCCAGTTATTCGTATATGACAGCTGCCCATTTCTATGAAGGACTATACGACACGTGTTTATTCGCGGACTGTAAGTGTCATTTGGACCGTGTTAAAATCAATAAATAACGCTACACTCAATATCCACACAAAGTCTTTAAACAAATGAATGACCGACTGAGAATCGAACCTGGAAACTTACACATCGGTTAATCGGTCTGTTTCGGTCAAGTTTAGCAGGGACTAACGCGGAATTCTTCTGTTTGTTATTTGTACTGCGTCAAAGGCCCTCCTGCTTGGGTGGCCACCGATAACAATTATTGTTTCGGCCTCCGAGAATTTATTTGGAAAGGAAAACGCCGCCAAATATCTAATTGGAATTTCTAATTAGATTCATGACGCTAAGCGCTCGTCTAATTAGTTTTCAATAGGGGTGAATATTTTGTTTAGAAATGTACCCACATATCCATCAATAAAGAACTACCTACCAGCTAGTATTAAAAAATAAATAAATAAGTTGGTCTATAACGCCCCACTGACTCATCTTGCAACCAAGAAAGGGTTTCGGGTCATAATATACCACTTAAGCCCAATGCGAATTGGTGGTCAATTAAGCCTTGTATTGTTTTCTTTTGTTTAAAATTTTACTGGTGGTCCTCGGCCGCCATATAAGATATTATACGTGCTTCAGATATTTTTAACTTCGTGCATGCAAGTGTCTTCACGATATTATCTTTCGCGATATACTGATTATTTAAAATCCGTGCTTAAGAAGAAACTCATAATAAGATACAAATATTTTTAATTTTTAGATCGACCGATTAGAATAATATGAGTATAATAGAACCGAGGATTCAATCTGCCGATTTTCTCATCCTGAGCGACAATAGAAGATTGCGGACTGTGAGTGTACATACCTCAATTACATAATGGAAATATGTATGTATATGTTATGTACATGTGTATGTATGTATTATATGTAATTTATGTATACTGTACACCATCTACCTATGATTAAATAATTTCTTTCTTCTCAAGGCAAAGGTTGTCTGGCAGAGATAGTTAATAGCGATAAGATCGCCTTTTGTGCATTTCATGTGTTGCAATGGCCGTTACTGTCTTGTTTTGTTTCGGTGTGCAATAAAGAGTTTTATCTATCTATCTATATTCCTACAGCCTACTCTATTATAATGACCTCTTTCTAATGACCTACTAATCAGATTTTTGTAGAAGCTTATCATACCAACCAAAATGTGGAAGAGAATTGTCAGAGTTAGTCTCCTTTTGATTTTGTCCCATATCTCGGGAGTAGGTGGTGCATCAACAGACATTTTGAAAATGTCCGAAGACGTTGTAATGCACGTTAACTTTAAAACCTATAAGAACTTATCCAATTACGAAAATCTTACTGGAAAATTCTTGTTATCTAGCTCCCATGTTTTGTTGCATACAGGATACACAGCAGACGCTTCACATACCTGACCCGTACTGAGAATGCTTGGCGTGGATCCTTGGTGAGCGGAATTTAAGTGCAGACAAAAAGTGCCGGCTTCAAACGGAAGGGTCTCCGGATTCGCCCCCGGCACTCGTTAACGAGGTCAGAGGTTCTAAAACTATTGAATTAATTAGCAATAGACAATAATTATCAGCCTGCGTCTTGCCTGATGGAGATGGAGATATTCATAAGACAAAAAACTATTTGGTTGCTAGAAATTTTAAACATGTAATCGAAAAAGTCGTAATTGTCATTATTCTCTTATAGTTTTTCTCCACTGCTACATATAGTCCTCCTACAAATGCAACAATCAATCTTTGGCTCTTCTCATTGTTCCATTACCGGCGACTAACTCCTCAGCCCAGGCCGGAGAATATCCAATGCTACCTACGTTTCCGTAGCATAGGCACACTACGGCATGAACAAGCTGAAGTGCCATTAATTAATCTTCGGAAATATAATCCTAGTTATCCTAGATTAATGTTAATTAGACTTGACTTAGTTATTACGAGTAGATATTTGAACTTGTAGCTCCTTAAGATGCGAATAGTGTGCGAATGATATACGAGTAAAAGTACCTCTATCTATTTCGAATTGGAATTTCACATCGAAAATTTAATCTGCTTCCTAACTTGAAAACTTCAAGGCATTATGTATCAAAAGTTTGAGAGCCAATGCGATTTTCATGCGATATAAATTTATGTACAATCCTATACCGCTTACTTGCCTAATGAAAACGAGCCCTTTCTTCTACCCGGAACCCTACACGGTCAAGCGGTCCCTCGGACATCTGCCGGAGAATCCTTAACGCCGACCCCGTGTGCTTTAAATGGAAATCGCACTTGCAATTTATGTGAAAGGGTTAAAATTGTTCCCTTTTCATGTTTTATGCGTGTTCTTGCGCTAATTTTGTATTCGCACAGGTGTTGTAGCGCTGATTCTTGTTTTGGTTTCGAATTATTTTAATAATATGCAAGACCAAACATTTCAGAATACCTATGTGGGATCAAATTACTTGTTATCTGTGCTATACTAGTCATACTATCACACGCATACACCACTGAGAGGCACTGCACACCACACAAATCATACATACGTTTCACACACTACTGTCAATAATTTATAAACCCAATAAGACACATACGTACCTACTAGGCATGTATAGAATATTTGTATTCGTTGTGGTGACTACTCGCCAATTTCAAAACGAATACTCCAATACTAATCGAATAGTAAGAGCCCAATATAGATAGTATATAAAATAGGTTTTCTACAAAAGAAATATATACTTTTAGGAGTAAATATTCATTTGAAAATCAGTTATGTAACAGGTTTTTTAGTTTAATTAGTAGTTTGATTTAAAATCATGTTGGTACCTACTTAGCTTTAGATTAAACCAAAGATGTACTTACTGATTGAACTAAAACAATATTTATATTGTTACATACAATGTAACTACAAATTACATAGTTACTTATTTTACTTATACTTATTTGGTATTGTATTCACGAATAATGAGACACATTATTGGTATTCGTATTTGTATTCGCGAACAGTGATTATTTACTATTAGAAACATCTTTATATACATGCATATGATTAGTTTATAAATATTAATTCTTAAATGGCTTAAGAATTACCTATATACCTATTACCTAGAATTACCTATGTTTACAACCATGTTATTTATACTTAATAGCTGTGAACTTTGTTAAAATAAGATATATAAATATAAATATTTGGGCAGAATTTATTTAATACATAAGAGTTTACAATGTACCTATTATATCAATACTAACCAATATATTATATCAGTAATTTAACTAATTATTTTATACGGATCCCCTTTAAACACTATTCACTTAAAAAGACAATTTTTATTCTTGCAGAAATGGTCCAACAAGTTCCAATATTTTATTATAATCCTATCTGTATAATTTAATGTGTATAAACTACTTCTGGGTCACACAAGCACTTAGTTATATTTTAATAAATCCTAATGTGTAAAGTATTGTATCCAAAGCGAGAGTTGAACACGCTCCAGCCATTATCCCCTCGCGAGACCGACTTTTGTTTCAAAATTTATAAATTAAACTTCCTTTTTTCGGAACAATTCTAACCCCGTCAACAACTTCTATTTTAGCAGCGCCCTCACATGTTTGTGGAAGTTTAAAAAGTTCCTAGCGGACTTTAAAACGGTGATTCATTTCACTTTATACCCGCAGAACGGTTAAATATTTTAATTGGACTGCCAGATCGAGTACCCAACTGCTTTGTGATATAAATAGAATTTAGGATAATGTTAAGTACAATTCGTACGTAGTTTTACATAAAAAAATAGTTTTATGGTTTTCTTATATTTATTTTGCCTACGCTACAATAATTAAACTTGATCAATGAGTTGAGGTTATTTCATGATTTCGCTTGATTTATTATTAAGTGACTTATTACGGGGTCATGCCTAATCAAAACTTTTGTATCAAACATCTCACAATGAGATCTCTCAAGTATCTAATTAAAAACGATTATTTAATATTGATAATGTAACATTATTTACTCATATTGGCTAATTGAAATACATCAGTGAGTGTGTGACTAATGCGATTTCTGTGGATCTTTATCAAGACATTCTTAACGTCTCGTTTTATTATAGAAAGTTGGTAGGTGAGGTTGGGAAAATAGGGAGAGATGGGATAGGATGGAATGGTAATGGTCTTTGGCTCACTCGATCACTACCGAAACATATACTCGTACGCATATTGGGGGGAATAGGTTAAAGTGGGGAAATGCTCTCTTCGCGATTAACTAATCTATCTCCATAGCTGTGACAGTAACTAGACTTAAGAAGATATATCTATTTTCTGTAAGACGCCAAGTACAGTCAACAGCAGTCGTTTGTATGTAATTGTCAATCTATCATTATGCATCCACATGGTTCAACTACACATACGAGTATATCAATTAATCAATCAGGTAAATTAATCAGTGCGCATCAGCCAAAACATAACAATCTGTGATTTATGAATAATCGAACAACCAACGTTGATGAAGAATAATAGTGCGCATTAATTTAAGCGATTATTTGTTTTTATTCATAAGTAGAAAGGGCATCTACAGTATGATTGAGACATCGTAACTCACACTATTTCTAAGACCTCAAATTCATGGACACTCGTATATAATTGTCAATGTAACACTGTGCATGCGGGTAGTTCAATTAATCAGTGTGCGTGCAACGAGAGCGGCAGCGGTAGCGGCCACGGTAATTAGATTTAAGAACAACTGGGCGGCGTCAGCGGGAGAATGGCCAGCATTAATTTGAGCTTCTCTAACGAGGGCGACGGACGGTCCGAGCGACTGGGACCTTGGGCTATAGATGGCGGAGGAGTCGCCCTCGACGTGTCTTATGTTTTAAATTTATATTAAACGAAATAAAAAGAATGAAATAAAATATTTGTCGTAAACATAGTTTAGGTCTATATCTCGGTTAAGTTCGTAGATGGATCAGATCAGTCTAATAGTTCCAAACTTACGACGTATGTGAAAAATTGGACTTATCACATCAAAAATCAAAAATAATTTTGATGTTAAAATATGTATAATGCTGTTGAATAGGACTTAACAAGCTTTACTACTTTTGACTTAATATTTTTTCAAAAACATTTCTTTTTCGGTATGGCTAAATTTTTGTGGCCCTAATGGCCTTTCAAGAATCACCGGATATATATGGGTTAGGGCGAGCGCCGAAGGCGCTCAGCCAGGAGCAAAAAGTGTTTGCAGCAACAAGCCTAGGGGCTAGAGTAAGTTGCTTTGGGAGGGTACCGCGGGATCCCGAGTCGGTGAGAAGCGCCCAGGCACGTGCAGATATCTGGTAAAAATGTTGGCTGAAGGCCGGTGTGTGTCGACGGTGTAGCGAGGGTGACGTCCTCGTCTCCGCCGGCGGAGACGGTGTACCTGTATAGAGTATAATATAGGAACCACATTGGCAGCGGTAATTGGGTCGTCGCAGTCGTCTAGGACGTGTCGACAGCGACGGTAGCGGGGCAGGGCATTGCTGTCGGGGACACAATTAGGCTGTCAACTATTAGGTCGTTGAGATGGTGAGAGACTCTGTCATAGTAGCGTCCGGCGGAAATTTCTAAAACGTACAGAAAGTATAGAAATACACCTTTCCTACTGGTGCGTGCCATCGATCTTTTAAAATTGTCATTACATTACTTTTTTATGAAACAGAGGAAAGATCCTCATAAGAAAATTTTCGAAGACGCATATAGAGTTAATTTCGGCAATAACAGACTTTCAGTATGTTCATTCAGCCATATAAAGCGACTTTTTATTGAACCTATTAAGTTAGAATAATAATTATTACCATTTGAAAATAGATTGTATGTTACTGCAATAGTTTACATGCTCATATAAGTGTACAAACGATGTATGTGTATTATATGGGTATGTACATATCGTAACTAGTAGATATATACAATAAACTATATTTAGAATCACACTTTTAATTTTTTTCTAATAAAAATTAGTGATTAAATATGAGCTAGTAAAAATAGATAAAATGATTAAAAATAGTGATTATTTATAAAGTCATTTAAACTATTCCACTTAACAATTTTGCTGTTTTTTCTTACGCTAAAAAATCAAACATTTTCCGACTAAATACCTCACATAAAAAGCTAATTGAACTAATTCTCGTTTGGCTTAGCAGCAGACGACAACATAATATCAGATATGTCATAAAAAATATTCTTCTAACCTCTCCACAACAGCCTATGTTCCCCGTAACCAAGCTGTGTCCAGCGCGGCAGTGGGCTGCGTTCACTACGCTATGTTTATTGCAATCTGGCGGCTAACTGCCCGCCCGCTTATCCTGCCCTTTTAAACTGCCCTTTTGTTTTGCGAGATTTTACTTACTACAGAAATATTTTAATCACCTCTTACTCTAGCACTGTGTGTGGAAATATATGGCTGTTACACATTTTTTTATTTTATTTGCATCGTATATATTATTTAGGTACTGTAGGACTGTAGATACTACATCACATAACTGGTTTATTCGTACGTAAATGGTTAAACACATTCTTCGTCGCTCTGTATAACTACCCGTTGATGAAATTAGAGCGGATAGACACTAGTAAGAACAAATGCGGCCTTGACCAAAGAAATGAGAGCAATTGTAGATCAAAGATGAAGCTTGATATCTCAAAAATTGTATAACATATCTTTAAGTATATTTTCACGCAGTTATACTTGTAGAAAGGAGGTGACAAATGAGCAGAGTCCAATGTGATAAGTTAAAACTGTCGCCAATAATATCTAGGATACCTGCAGTATCAGTCAAAATGACGAATACTGACAGACCGCAAATGCACAGACTATGCAATGTGCATGTGAGATTTTCGTTCGGAGATTTATGAATCATGACTTGGATAAAGAATCTTTTAAAGAGTTAGTTATTTTTTTTATTTAATAGCGGTTTGGGCGACTTCTTTCTCGTGAACTTGGAATTCCCGTGGGAACTCAATAGTAAATCCAAATAAAATGTACTCTAAATGCCAAGTTTCATTAAAACCCGTCTAGTAGTTTTTGCGTGATATATATTCAGACCGATAGACAAAAAATCCAAAAATTGTTGATTAAGGCATATTTGTTTGTTGACTATCATTTGTACACTGCAACGACATTTTTCAAAAAATATTAAACATACGTACACGGCATTGTATAGAAGTATAGAAGAAGATGTATAATAGATATAGATCTATAGATACTTAATAAAATATATATTAAGTTGTCAAATACCATCTACATAAATTATTTAAAATAACAGGAACTATTCAAATTAGTGCAGTCTCCAAAACAATATTATAATCGCTCTCAGAATCTGCTTATCTTCTGGTCAGTTAAAGGGTTGTTGAACTCCATGCCCCTTTCAAACAATGCGCCCCCTGTGTGCTCGGAGTTAAATAAAAGGTTTGATTTTGTGTTGTAAGGGAGGCTCTGGTCAATATTTGCGGAGCGGACCGACATCTGCATCGCTTTACCGTGCTCATGAATAGACGTATTAGCTGCGGGGAAGGTAGCCAGCTACTACGTAATTTCCTTGCCTTTTAAACGATATTGGAGAATGAAGTGGTATTTAACTTTATAACTAATTATCTTTATAATTAAGCGATTCCACTAACCGATGAATCTTTTTGTTTCAGTTCATTTATTGTTGAAAATACAGTAATTATTATAAATTACGCCACACCCAATGGGGCCACACTAGATTTCACTGTGGGTTTCTGACCCAAACAAACATTTAACTTTGTCTTTAAACAAACGATTGTTGAAATCGAATTCACGATCCTCTGCACCGAAAATGCACACTATTTTGCCAATGTCAAGTGAAAATAAATTTCTAGTACTCGACATTTCCGTCGAAGTGAGTTAGGGGTCGCTCAGTAAAATGATATTGGGTTTACCGAGGACAAAATTTGAACACCTTGGAAGAACACTATTATCAAAATAGGACGCACTTTGAAGTTTAATAAACTATCACTATTAAAGAACAAAACTTACAATACACAATTTATATATTGTAATCGAACGAAAACTCGACTTTCACTTCTCGAGTTCTCACCAAAAAGTCGACCAATAACGTTCTATGAGACCTGAGGATGTTGACTTGGTGATGACCGTTCCTTCTGCCGGTCTACCAGCTGGGAAAACACTTTTTGCTCCTGGCTGAGTGCCTTCTGCGCTCGCCCTAAACCATACATGTCCGGTGACTCTTGAAAGGCCATTAGAGCCACAAGAACTTAGCCATTCCGAAAAAAAAAGACTTGGTGATGACACTCTTAGTAATTTAAAATAATTTACCTTAGTTATTTAAAAGCAGGTTGTTTTGTTAATCATAATTTTCTGCTCATTTTGTGTTTGTGTTTCCATAGAGTGAGATGTGCCAAAGCCCGTTCCCATCCTATCCCATTCCTCCCCATTTTGCCCCAACCCTTCCCATAAATCAATTCCTACATCTCAAAAGGTAGGTAGCGGATCCGGGGGTGTGCCAACGTTTGTCATTCTGGACTGATGTTAGCATATATTGCGGATGTCTATGGACGACAGTATCCGCTTACTTCCGGGTAGATTGTATGCTCATCGGCCTTACTATAAAAAGAACACCCCTCTAAATGTTGTCTCAATAAAACTGGTTGTAAACTGAAATAGAATCAAAACCGTACACTATCTGTGAAACTGCATCTATGATAGCGGAATCGGTTGGTTATACAGAGGTCCCACTGAAAATTTATGGAACTGGCCACTTACATATACAATATTTAAAAAGTAATTACAATATTTGAAGATGAAACTCTTTGGCTGTAGAATGAAGTTTGTTTCACCTAACGGTCATTTGTTTTTTCATTGTGGCGTCATTTTAAAAATTGCGTGTCTGCATTACGATGGATTTAACTCGTGAAAATTTTCGCTGTATGATATTCTGCGATTTTAAGTGTAATTTGATAGCTCAGCAGAGTCTCGCTTGGTTTCAACCTGCTTTTGGCAATGAAGCACCAAGCAACACGATAATTTATAGCTGGTTTACAGAGTTCGATGCTGTGCACCATCTGATCGAAACAGACAGGCATGTGACCTACCATGATATTCGGGCATCCTTAGGCATAAGCATGAGTCATTAGTCGATACAATCGATCTTAGACAAATATTTGGTTGTGCAAAAGCTGTGCTCGCGGTGGATCCTACACAATTTGACTGAGACTCAAAAAACGGAACGCGTCACTTGGTGCAATGCCTTGCTTACCAGATTCAACAAAGGGGAGTCAAATTTGGTGTAGAATATAGTCATAGGTGACGAAACATGGATTTAAAGCTACGACCCCGAAATAAAGCAGCAATCGACCATTTGGGTCTTTCAAGATGAGCCGGATCCCACCAAAGGGGCGCGTGTGCAAAGTGCCGCTAAGCAGACGATTGCTTCTTATTTTTAGAAAAACTGCACACGTGGCTACTGTTGTTTTGGAGAATCGTCGTACCGTGAATGCTGATTGGTACATAACCATTTGCTTGCCGGAAGTTATTGACGAACTACGTAAAAACAATCGTAAACGCCGTATAATCTTGCACCATGACAATGCCAGCTCTCACACAGCCAAACAGACAAACGACCTTTGAAGGCAAAAACGCACAACTCATGAGCCATCCTCCATACAGACCCGACTTGGCACCTTGTGACTTCTTCTTGTTTCCGACAATTAAGAACCAACTAACCGGGTAATGATTTTCATCGCCAGAAGAAGCTGTCGAAGAGTATGAAAAACATGTTTCCGAGGTCACCACGGAGGAGTCGAATAAATTTGATTTAAATTGGTTTATTCGTATGAAAAAGTGTATTGACGCCCACGGAGAATATTTTGAGAAACAATAAATTGATTTTGGGCCACTCATTGTATTTTTTTCTTATTCATTACCGAAACTTTCAGTGTAGCCCTCGTGAAGCCTTTATTATATTTTACAGCAGTGATTTCATTGTTAACAAAATGGTTCATTACTGTTAGCATTCTCTATCATTATTTCTCATACTAATTTTATAATAAAAAATAAACATTAAAAATAAAAATTGCAGAAACTAACCACTAGTGAGATAATAACTAGATAAAGGTACCTACATTCACAGGTAACAAGAAGTAGCATTTCCGACAGCAATAGTTCGAACAGTTTGAATTTCTCATTACAGCACAACACTTATAGACAACACGGAGAGAGTTCCTTGCGAAATAGACAGCTGTTGGCTCTAATGGCTGTCCATAGCTTCGTACAAAACGTCTCTGCTCACCGTCGCCTACATTATAACCTCTATCACCAAGCAATGAAGCCTATATTACAATAGCAAGTATGGAAGTACATTAATAGAGGGGTACAAACTTTAGGGCCAATGTGTCGCAGTGGTAGTACAAAACAGCTTCTGTTGTGCTACGAAGTGCGTAGCGCTACGAAATTCAGAAAATTGATGACCTGTGATTGTAGGGCTTTGCTACGACTTTCAAAACAATTTGTTAACTGCCGTTTTTTGTTTTTGTTTGTTTCAGAAGAAACTATCATCAATTATAAATTGCGTTGTCCGTTTGTATCTTATTAAAAGTAAATTATTATTAAATTCTTAGCTTATTATTAAAAAAACGATAAGTAATACCAAACAAGCCCGTAGCCTTGCAATATAAACATATTTAAGCGCTACGTAAAAGGTTGCGTAGCATAGCTATAATTTTCAAAGAATTATCAAGATATTCTGAGTATTAATTGTAAGATCTTTATTAATCTTGATATTTAAGATTGATGCATAAGTTGAGAAACAGTGTCATTTTTTATCCATTATAAATTAACAAATAATTAATTTAGGTGATTAACAAATACAGATTGTAACCGAAACTTTCCCGAAGCCTTATGGGCCTTAGTTGCTTGATTTAAAAATATATAATTTAAAAATAAATAAACGAAGAAGACATCTGTATTACCTTGCAATTTTACACAAATTTTAAGATTTTTAGTTACAAAATTGAATGTCTTAATGTGGTTGCATTGTTATTAGTTTAGAGCTCAATCACAAACCATCCCCTG
This sequence comes from Sesia apiformis, assembly GCA_914767545.1. Lineage (NCBI taxonomy): Eukaryota > Metazoa > Arthropoda > Insecta > Lepidoptera > Sesiidae > Sesia > Sesia apiformis. Next base: position 6,442,211 of record OU611963.1, read on the forward strand.
TTTTCGGGAACTCTTTGACAAAAATAAATGGCATAAAAGTATGTAGTTAAAAGCAAAATTGTTTTTTGCAGGTAGAATCAAGGTAAATTTTCGATTTTAGAGCGCGCCGGTCATGTTATCTGGTTTCGTTTATTATATCCGAGCCGCCCGCCCGCCCTACGAGACATGTGAATATTTAAGTACCTACTGTGTAGAGGAAGTAGATGGATTACTGGTTTATTTGTGACATAATTTAGTGAATAGTTCAATATTTATGATTTTTTAAAGAATCTAACTCATACTAATATTATAAATGCAAAAGATAAGTTGATTGTTTGTCGCCTAATATTTGCATTGAATCACTATCGAATACGTATGTATTGCTCGTGGGACTTAACAAAATTAACTATTCTAGTTTTTAACTCTAATTCGCAGCTATAATATGATGGATATTAATTTGATTATAATTATTTTTTGTTTAACATATTCAATAAGCAACAATACATTTTTCACTGTGGTAGATATCACTTTTAAATGGAAGAACATTAAAAACAATTCAAAGAAATATACAAAGAAATGAAATCATGGGAGGACCGGACCATCTTTTTATAAAAAAGTAGGTACATTTTCTTGGTTTGATAACCACAAAACAAAGTAACAAAATTAAAACCTGCATCGCACAAATGTTTTGAAATCACTTTATAAACACAGAGTAAATGGAAATTTTGTAGTTGTTAGAACTGGCTTATTGCTTCGCTTGCAATACAACGGCAACAGTGACATCAACGGCGGCGGATAGCAGATGGTAATCGGCAGACGGTTGCCAGTGTGCGGAGCGGCTGCTAAATGCCGCAAGAGCCGCGTGCTGTCCCGCTTGCACCTCCACGTTCCCCGCACCTCTCGCTCGCGCCGGCGCGAACACGTGTTTATTTGTATGTTTTATCCTTCGGCGGCTTTAAACCCAACCCACCCCGACCGCAAAGTGCGCTCCGCCGCCCGCCGCGCCCGCGTCGTCGCCGCCTCTCGCTTGCCGCTGCCGCTGCCGCGGAGCCATACCGACTCGCCCGCGAAACTTTGGCCGAAGTCGACGGGCACGGACGTACGCCGCGTATTAATAGCCACCGTGAGCGGACACCACAGTTGAGCGGCGCGAGGGCGGCCCCACGCGCCGCGAGTCGCATCACGACCGCGCGCCCAGACGCACGCACCCCACACGCGACATGCATAAACAACTTACACGAAATAATGTTAAAAGCGAAACCGAACGCTATTGAAAAGCAAAAAAGTTCAGGCCGAAAGTAAGAGCGGCGTGCGTGCGACGGTCGCGTAAATACCGGGCGCCGAAAGTGCCTCCGTCAGTGAAACTAGTGAAAAGTTTTTGCCGCGTGCAGGAGCCACCCCTCTACACCAAAAAAAATTGGCCCCTCGCGCCCCTCGCCGGCGCGCCGCCGAACTTTTCATTCACCGGGAAAAAAGTGTGGCAAGGCCGCCTGTGACGTCATCGCGTCAAGTGGCCACGGGCGCGAATCCTCGTATCCTAGCAACGTGTTGTCGCATCTTGTTATCACCCCTCTTTAGGGTCAGAAGTTCGACTAGAAAGTGCAAACGATTGTGGTGTTATGTTGTTGAGGGACGACGAGCTGTCGCTGCGGTGGACGCTGGTAGTCAGTGATGGGCAGTGATATGTAGTATTCGGGGGTTGATCACAGTGGACTCTATGTGCAGCACACAGCGGGCACGGGTGTCCAGGATGCACCTGACGGGTGCAACGAGTGGCGCCGTGTCACCAGACACGAGCTCGACGCTGCTCCACGAGACGTACACCAAGATGACGTCGGACATACTCGCGGAGAGAACTTTAGGGGACTTTATATCGGAACACCCAGGCGAACTGGTGAGGACGGGCAGTCCACACTTTGTTTGTACAGTATTACCTCCGCACTGGCGATCAAACAAGACTTTGCCGGTAGCCTTCAAAGTGGTGGCTCTAGGAGACGTGGGCGACGGCACACTGGTGACCGTTCGAGCTGGCAACGACGAGAACTGTTGTGCAGAGTTGAGGAACAGCTCGGCGGTGATGAAGAACCAAGTGGCCAAATTCAATGACTTAAGATTCGTCGGCCGCAGTGGTCGCGGTGAGTGCTAAAGGTGCAGTTATGTGTTACCCATTAAATTTAAAATGCTTTCATTATAAATGACTGGATTCCAAAAATGTTCTCGTATATACAAAGCTATTTTAAAACCTTTATTGCACATATTAATTTGTGCAATAAAATTGCACCAACATTAAGTTAAAAATCAACTTAAGTTGCTTATTATCTGTCTGTCTTAATAGAAAAGATACTTACTTATTCCACTCACTACAAATAACATTTTAAACTCCATTCAAATATCGTAACAGTAAAAGTAACATTTAAGTTTTATAAAATCAAACATCAATTTTTCTTTATTAAAACAAAAACTGCATCAACATAAAAACATTTAAGTAGGTAACACGTGGAAAGTTCATGACATTGGGAAGTGTAGTAAACTTTTTCCGAGCGACTTAAGAAAGTTTTCGTGAATGTCAATAAGAAGGGCGGGAATTTGGGCGGACAAACGGCCGTACCGCCCGCCCAATTATGCGACTTTATTTTTGTAAGACCCTACGCATTTTCTGCTCCGAAAAATATACCCAACTTTCGATTACTTCAATAGTTGCTTATCAGTTAATTGTTTTGTTTGTCTGATAACAATTGAAATACTGACACAAAATCATTACTGATAAAAGAAAACAATATTATCAAAAAAATCGGTATCTACAGGTAATATTGTAAAATATTATACCTATGCCGGCTCAACGTTTAGGGTACTTTATATCCAGATCAATTGTAGAGTTCCCACGGGAACCACTCCGAAGTCAACGAAGTCACTGGAACTGCTAGTTGTAAAATATTGACAGTTACTGAAACCTTTCATGACAAAACTAGAACATTTTAAAACACAGCAAATACATCTGCTTTAAAATAATCGTGATGATGTAGTGTTTGAAATAGTTTATATGAATGTATGTAATTGAGTATAGTTTATATGAATTATGTAAGTGATTGAATTGTTTATATTGACTCGTAAATTCAAGTCACAATGGAGTGTTTGTCACTTAGCAAATACTTAAGAGGTCTTTTCATTAAGCTACGATTACATTAAGCTAAGCTACATTACTACATTACATTACTAAGCTACATTAGAACCTCATAAGGTTCTTCAACAAAGCTTGTATTTGCAAGGTCGTTAGCGCACCCGCATGCTCCCCGGTGTTACAGGTGTTCATGGGCGGCGATAATACTTATCATCACGTGGGACCGCTTGCTCGTCAGCCCACTTCTATATATAAAAAAACTTAAATAGTTTAAAAATATTATAAAATAATAGAGTGATTAAAAGGTAGGCAAAATTCTCAATCATAGACATTTACAAAACGCACAATGTCAAATTTTATATGGTGAAAATTTACTTGTGTGAGCGGTGTGTGTGACAGGGTCTACTTAAACACAGTAAGGCACTTTGTATACACACATTCCTTGGGAACTCGGACCTCTGCGATTCGTTGAAAACATATGCCAACTACTAGTGCGCTCTGACAATTTTTCGTTTACGATAAATGTGATTTTTGCAATTAGTAAAACTAAGCTACATTTTAAATATGTACCAAATAATTACCAGGCTACTCAGAAAGTTCTGCGATAAAGAGTTTTTATCTATTGAACATTGGCTAGTTTTGAAGTCAATTACAACATGACTATCTATAACATAATAAAAACAATCCAAATTCAAAATTTCCTCCATATTCTTTCACGAGCTGAATCAAAATATTAAAATCATTAAAATATTAAAGTGTTTCATTAAAAATGGATAGTCAAAGAAAACATTTCCGCGCTACGATGCTAAATGCTCTAAAGAGCATATTTAGCATGAAGATTCTTCTAATTGACTTCAAATGGCGTTTCGAAAAGTTTTGTATCGTTGTACAATTAATTTAAGCGTGGTCGACTTATTTAAGTTTATTTCAATGTAAGTTTGGTTGACGAAGAAAAAAGCAATTGCCCTTTAACGGCTGTTATGGTAGAAAAAGTGGTGAACATTTTATTTGTGAAAACAGGCGAATTACATACGAGGAGATTCAGGAGAGATTGCAGATTGTATCGGGGGGTGTGTATGAAATATTAGGGGTTAAAGTATGAAATTGCCGATTTGTACTGAAAAATTAAAACTCGTTTTTTTCTAAAATGTAACATATTTATTTAATCAAAATATTTACCCTCATTATCTATACATTGTTGCCATCTAATCGGAAGTTCATTTATGTCTTTGCGATAGAACTCTGGGGATGTAGATTCGACAAACTGTATGAAAGCATTTTGTACTGCCTCTTGGGAAGAAAATTTTTTACCACGTAAAAAATTGTCCAAATCACGAAAAAAATGGTAGTCCGTTGGAGCAAGGTCTGGCGAGTACGGAGGATGACGTATAGTTTCTAACTGCAGCTCCTGTAGAGTTACAACGGTTTCTCGTGCAGTGTGAGGTCTTGCGTCTTCATGGAGCAATAATGGTGAAGATCGATTCACGAGTCGGGGCTGTTTCACTGCTAGTTTCGCCATCATTGTTCGAAGTTCGGCACAGTAAACATCTGCTGTTATTGCTTGACCAGACCTGAGAAAGCTATAGTGAATAACACCATGAATAGACCACCAAACAGTTACCATTACCTTTTTATTAGTAAGCTTTGCCTTAGGGCACTGTTGCGGCGTTGCATTGTTGACCTGGGGTCATGCATTGCATTTTTCGCTTTCGGTTATCGTAAAGAATCCACTTTTCGTCACATGTCACAATTCGATCCAATATTCCTTCATTTCTGTACCGATTCAACAAGGCAACGCAAGTTTCAACACGCGTTTCTTTCTGCAGATCAGTCAAATCATGAGGCACCCATTTTTCATATTTTTTTATGTTATTGATTTGATGCAAATGAGTCAATATTGTAGGTAAGGTAACGTTAAACCATGCCGCTAATTCCTGGGTAGTTTGACTCGGATCGGCTTCCACCTTCTCCTGAAGGAGATTCAGCGTAATTCACCTGTGTGGGCGGTCTTCCACGTGGTTCGTTCTTCAAGTCGAAGTTTCCATTACGAAAGCGTTTAAACCAAAAACGCACGGTTCGTTCATTAGCAGTCTCATCTCCAAACGCAGCATTGATATTGCGAGCCGTTTCTGCTGCGTTAGTTCCGCGTCGGAACTCGTATTCAAAGATTACTCGGATTTTCGAAGTATCCATCTTTCCCGTCTAAGCTGAATAAATAAAACAATTGAAAGTCGCAAATCGAATGTTGCACATTTTTTAAAACAAGAACCTCATAGGTATCATGTGAAAAAACTTTCACTCGAAAATCTCACACCATGAAGGTTTTATGTCAATTCAAAGTATCTGTTACTATAAAATGGCAATTTCATACTTTAACCCCTATTATTACATGGGCATCTACGAGTCAGGAGGATAGTATCGCGCAGAACCTCACCGAGGCTCAAAAACAAGTTGGTGTCGAATGGTCGAATATCACAATATGATAACAAAATTTAAAGCAGGTTCGTCTCGGCGCGTTCACGGCATTGTCATTGGTGACGAATCTTGGATCTCTACCAGTATGATCCAGAAACTAATCATCAATCTGCTGTGATGGTGACTGTGAAAGTGAAAACAGCAATAGCTCTGTAAAAAATTGAATTGCAAGTTCTTCCACTTTAACTGACTATCGAAGCAGCATTAATGCAGAATGGTATCGTAGCCACGAGCCTGCCAAACGTTTTTACTTCAATAAGTAACAACCGTCCAAATACAGGTCTCTGCGAACTGCAGCTGCACCACGACAACGCGCCTGCTCACTCAGCGCTTTAAACAAGGGACTTTTTGGAGAGTACCCCTTTTAAAGTTTTAGGGCAGCTTCCTTCTAGTGCCGACTTGGCACCTTGTGACGTTTTATTTTCCTAAATTAAAACCCAATTAAAAGGGAAGCAGTTTTCGACCCCGGAAGACGTGCTGGCTACGTTCGAATAGGCTGTGAAAGAGATACCTGAGGAAGAATGGAAAAAAATGTTTATAAAATGGGTTCGGACGCATAAACTTTGTATAAATGCCAGTAAGTGCTTTAAATGTGTATTAAAAAAAAATGATACCCGTAGAACATTTTTTTTCTTTTTCACATAACTTATGAGCTCCCCACGTATGTATGTTTCAACAATACCTGTGCCTGCGGCCTAATTCGAACCCGACTGACATTATTCAGCGTAGGTCAGTCTTATGGCCATCTGGTGTCTCTTACCCCATCTTTTTCCGTGGGAGTCGTAGAAGGCGACTAAGGGATGTCAAAACCACTACCACAAGCCATGAGGAACTTGACCTTTAAAAGTGTGGACTTCCCAACCCGCTTGGTCAGTGTGGCGTTTCAAGGTCATACATCCCTCATGTACAGGACAATGTGCATAAGGAGGCTCATGACCAGCAGAAGGGAGTTGGTTACGGTACGTTACGGTTACAGTTTAAGAAATAAAATTTCATTACAAGTAGGGATTTGACGAGATATCCAGGATGATATTGTTGTACGAGATAATGATTATATTTATGCTGTTGACCGGCTCGGTACTTTGGAGCATTTTCAAAAAATAAATCTCTACGGACCTATATACCCCACTGACACCCTTCTCCGTAAAGCGCGATCCATGAAAAAGTTAGTAATCTAATAAAAACCAATAATGACATATTTTCATCAAAATTTACTAAAAATACGAATATTTCGGACACTAAAAGCCTACACACTTCGTCTCTTTTGCTTCGGTTTGAGAGTTTTGTAAGACTAGATTTTATATATATATGTAGGTATATGGAAGCAGGCGGTCGTGCGAGCAGTTCTACGTGCTGGTAAGCGTTACCGCCCGCCCATGGATGCCCGCAATACCAGGAGGTATGCGGGTACGCCGCCGAACATACAAAATCCTATTCACAGCTTTCTTGAAGTACTTACTCCATAGTGTAGCATATTTATTTTTCCTTAACAAATCAAACAAATAACAGTAGTCCGTCTTATAAACTCAAAAAATCTGAGAAGAACAATGCCAAAGCTCTATACATGTGAGTAGGTAACGGTGACTTAATTACGAGTTTATGATATGCCTCGTTGAATATTTGATCATATTTATTTTAAATTATATTGTGTTAGGTTACTGAGACAAAGATTTGATCTTACTGCAATAGAAAGCTATGCTCGGAAATTCTTTGAACGATAAAATGTGACACGAGATGATTGATCAAAGAACATAACTCTGAGGATTGCCGTATTCAAGTGACAACGCGATCGTCACATCGTCGTGGAACAGTTATTTTGGAGTGAACGAATACTTAACTGTGTAGTGCCAGTCGACTTTAGAATAAATGGCACAACCCCATCTCTTACCGCGAATGTCGTAAACGGCGACTAGAGCGACTAAGAACAAAGACTACCACAAGACCTGAGAACCTCTACCTGTAAAAAAGTGGAATCGCCAACCCGCTTGGCCAGCGTGACGTTTTAAGGCCTTACATCCTTCATGCACAAGACAATGTGCATGTGGAGACCCATGTTCAACGAGGTGGAAACAACGGAGCGACTATATTCTACTGCAATAAGGGACCAGATGAACCAAGGACCTGAAAAAAGTGGCAAGAATCGGCTGTATAGAAAAGCTTATGACCATTTATTTTGTCCCCAAAACGTCTAGCAGTGAATTATCACGAACTGCTAATGATGATAAAGTTTGAGAGAAAAACTCAAATATATTTTTACTCATTACTGACTATCTTTAGGTAATAGTTTAAGAGAAGGTTTTAAGAAAGGAGATTTAGATGTATTAGACTGAAATCTAATATAATGTTAAATTCCCACCCACTTAATTTTTATATATATTCATGTGAATAAAAAAATCAATATGTATGTTTCCAAAATTACGAGGGTATAAACTTTTCAAACATTTGGAATCGTTTTTAATCATATTGTTATATGTAGATGACTAAAAAAACAAATTATACGTCATTGTAATTTTTCGTTTTTTGTAATTGTAATTTATCCTGCTAATTCGTGTACAATTTTCAAGAGTTAGTTAGTTTTGATTCCTCGACTCTTATAACAACAAGAATCTTTAAAATCTTTAAAGGAATCTTTAAACAGGAAATCTTTGAAATATTTAACCTGGAATATCATTTCGTAATTAAGTTCCTTACAAAGGAAGTTGTTAGCCCGACCGATATCAAATAAATTTTGGATAATGTGTACAGTGATTATTCTCCATCATTTTCCACCGTCAAAGATTGATGTAATCCACGACGAACCTCGCTCCGGTCGACCCGTTGGCCGGTCGTCGACCGACGGCTAAAGACAAAGAAATGGCAGCAAGGCTTTAAAAAAATACAGTCCTTAGGATTCTTCATGAACATCTTCATATGAATAAAGTTAGTGCAAGCTGGGTGCCAAAACTTCTTTCAAGTGTGCGGCTAAGGAACTTTTGGAGACCTTTCAGAGAAACGGAGACGATTTTTTGGAATCAATTATTACTGGGGATGAAACTATCCTTTACTTACTTTACTATGATCCACTTTCTAAAAGAGAATCGATGGCGTGGCGTCATTCTGGTGAAGCAACTCCTGAAAGGCAGAAGTGATTCAGTCCACCAAAAAGATTATGCCTTAGATATTTTGGGATTGTTATGGAATATTGCTTATAGACATAAAAGAACGCAATACTATGGTGACTGGAAGCTATTATGCTAACTTTATAAAGCATTTACGAGAAGCAATCAAGCAGAAACGTCGTGGAAACTCAGAAAGATGTGCTGCTTCTCCATGACAATGCCACGCAGTTATTTTTCACCGACTCGCGATCTCGCAGTACCCTCCCAAAGCAACGCCCTAAGCCGAGATCCGTTCCTTCCTCCGGTCTACCGGCGGGGGAGCCCTTAGGCTCGTTGCTGCTCACACTCTTTGCTCTTGGCTGAGTGCCTTCTGCGCTCGCCCTAAACCATACATGTCCGGTGACTCTGAAAAGGCCATTAGGGCCACAAGAAATTAGCCATTCCGAAAAAAAGCCACACAGTTGCGACAGCTGCTGTTTCAGTGTGATTTCACGGAAATTCGCCACCTACCCTATAGTCTTGACTTGAATCCCAGTGATCACTATTTGTTTTCAAAACTCAAGGCAGACTTAAGGGAAAGAAGATTTTCCACTGATGATGAAGTGACCGCTGAAGTATTCCCCCACTTTGAAGACAAAACCTCTCTATCTTTATACTTGCATAGAAATGCTAATTAAATGATCCGAAAAGTGTGTTTAAAGACGGAGATTATATTGAAAAATAAAAATACTTTCATGAACTTAAGTGTCCTTTTTATTTGTCGGGCCGGAAACTTTTGGACCTCCCCTCGTAAAAACAAACGAATAGGACTTATAAAGGTGTAAAATTTTTGCCAAAACACACGTATGTGTTCGGTATGCATGCTGCGTGCCGATTGATTGTTGCTCTATACATTTCCTATCATGCTCGCACACGGGTCGACGCGACAGGGGTGCGTTGCATATTGCACCTGGTATGTGGGCACGCAACATCAACGATGCTCAGTCGCGTCGTTACATTTGTAGGCAGTAATTTTGTAAATTTGCGTACTTGGTCAGGGTATCAACAGACTAACAAGCCTGGTTAGTTTCATAAAAGTACTTTTTGGACTTTTATTAAAACTTTGCATCATTTTCGTTCAATTCTCTTACTGGTACAAATAGTTTGCTACCATAGTTGCGTTGATATGAGTGCATCCAAATTACTTTCTTTTTCGTTTCAAATAAGTGTAAATTGCCATAACTAGGGTCACTATCTTTCCTCTTCGATTTTCTGGCTTCTACTACAGTAACAGTATTAGAATCTGACGAACAAAATGCCGTCAGCATGCAGATGCATTGAACATTTCTACCTTTCCGATTGACGCTTGCTCTCGGCCTAACTAATTTTTATTTTTTTGCATATGAGTAGAAAATAGCTAGACGAATGGAAAGATGATAATAAGAATTTTTATTTGCGAAATATACCTAACATTTGATTGATTAATTGCAGGGGATAATAAGAAATTGAGATAAGTATCTCATTAAATCACATAAGCAGAACTTATTATTTAACTAATTATTATATTCTACACTAAAACTACGCTAGTGCAGACGAAGTTAAAGGCGATCACTAGTGTTATTAGGATTCCCCATATTTTCCAGTAGATTAAAAACATTTTTATATAGATACATGCATACTGCAATTTATCAAGTTTCAAAACCAATGCACGCCGCAAGTTGCAGCTACACGTTCATAATATTATGTAGTTTTTCCTGATACGTAATTTTCATAAATTTTAAGTATCAAATCTCCTTTTAAATTAAATAAAATAGACCAACTAATCTGCCGTCCTAAGGTGAAAAGGCATCGGTAGCATTTTCAATGAAAGCACTAGTAACTTTATATTCGGAAATTAAAAATAAGCAAAGGGAATAAATAATGGTCATTCTCTTTATAATATCCAAAACTTCAAGTTGAAAACTTCATTTTAAAAAAAAAATGCATTTTTCGCGAATGTCATCAGAATGCATGTGTGGTTCCTTTTCTAAGGAGCGCAGTATTGTAGTAATGCAGTGATGCAGTTAGTGTAGCATACTGCGAACAATGCGTGCACCGTTGCTATCGCTATATCACGGTTACTCCGCGAAGACTATATCTATTCAAACTATTTCATTTACGGACGATTTGGTTAAACGAATATTGGAACAATAGGTAAATGGGCTATTATAGTAATAAATTAGAGCAATTAGTGTAGCAAGCTACGAATAGTGGTCGGCGAAGAGATTTACATTTCGTTATTAAGGCGAACATCTCAATTTCATCAGGGAGATAGCACTATAAAGCTATGCAGCTCACCAATATCTAATTTATCGGAGGTTCTCAATTAGATAAAGGAATGTCATATTTTAGAAAAGAGCTATTGCAGCAGAGAAGTGATGCAATTAATGTACAGACTACGAACAACGTCCGGCAACGACATTCGCACTTCACTCTCATTACGACATCTCCATTCCTCCGCAGAGACAGCAAAATGTCTCTAAGGACATGCTGTCGCTTACATAAAATTGTTTTACATGTAAACATAACAAATAAAGGCAAATTATACAAATGCATTAAAAAGTTATAAAATTTGCATTTCTTTGCAATCCAGCAGAAATTGTTTCTTCGACAGAACTTTTGGCCAGAGGAGGTAGTTCCGACGCTTCTAGGAACAGACACGTAGTAATAATAAAATTCCTAACTGAAATAAATGAATAAATAGATAAAATAAAAAAAAAATGCTTTTGTACTTATGTTTCATTAGATTCATTAAATGAAAGTACTTCAGATTTTTGTGAACAAACATAATATTTTAAAGATATTTCAAAAAATGTTTTCGTCTTCCACAAATCAATAAAATTACTCGAGAGAATGAATGATTTACTTTGTATTATTTGTATTGTATTCCACTTAGTATTATTTGTATTGTGTTTCACTTTGTATTATTTGTATTGTGTTCCACTGAGTTAGTTTACTATCGTAAAAACTCTTAAAATTCTATATTGTGTGAGCTTGAATACGCGTCAAAGGTTTGGTCAAAGGTTCCAAGGTGGCGTTATGTGTCGCGTATCGAAAACGTACATGGACAGTTAAATGGACTGTCCTGATATATTAATTACAAACTCGAGATACGTGTACCTTTAACGAGTACTAGAAATCTCGATCTACTGAGTGTAGCATTGGCCAATAATAGAAATCAAACAAAATTCCTTCATGCATATGAATCCTTCAATAGAATGCATATGAATATAATAATAGAATTAGTCGTGATCCCCGCGTATTATGATCCCTTTTTGTAATAGTTTAACTACACTTAAAGAAAATATTAAAAATACTACAAGAAAATATTGTGACCACTTCTTCTCCGCTGTTGCGTGATTTCCATATTTTTCTAATAACTAAGAACATTTGCTTATTTATAATAATAATAATATCCTTATATATATATATATATATATATATATATATATATATGTATGTATATATATATATATATATAGTTAGTTGTTGTGCGCACGCCCACGAGGGTTTCTGAATTAGTACTTGAAGACCACGCGAACGAACTCATAAAATTAATTATTTCATAAAATAATCAAAATGTCAGTAGCTAATAGGTGTAATGTCAAACTATAATGTCAATAACTAATTATACCTATATTTAATTTATAATTGACCACTTAAAAACCCGTCAACTGTTAAAGTATTTACGTACATATTTTAGATAATGCTCCATAGTTACTCTACGTGAAAATTTGTAATAGCCCTCATTTTCATGTAAATGAGTAAAATTGTAACTAGCCGTACGTTTTCGAAAATAAAAATACAATTAAATTAAAACAATGTATAAATCTAATATCAATTATACTCGTAATTTATTCTATTGTAATGTATATAAGTAGTGAAGTAGTGTTTTATAAACACTGTAGTGTTTATAAAATCCAATGACAAGCTTATGACGCGCCTCACAACTACTGAATTGTGTTTCATTAAACCGCAAAAGTGCATACAGACAACGCAAACCGCGTGCGGACAGCTTCAATATCCATTCCGTCGCATCCACGCAATGATATCGCACACGGACGACATTCCCTAATAGCTTGATGCAATCCAATTTGACACCTGTCAAACACACTCCTTGTTACGTCAGCAGTCACGATTACTGTAGGCCGGTAACGACGTGCTAATGCCTCGATGCGGGGTAATTGAGTGAATTAATGTGCTGTAAGCTAAGGTGTTCCCGGGATCCGAATTCTGTCATATGGTAATTGAAGATGTTCCTTAGTTGAACACGTTAGAACCATACGGGATGCAATCGGCGGCGACTGATCGCTGAATTTGAAATTGAAACCGAGCCGATTGTGGCAAACAGAGTAATCTACTAAAAGCCCTTGGATATACGCCCTTGAGCACTATTTGCCTAATGGGAAGGAGAACCGAAATTCCTAGACAAAATTCAATACTATTTTCGTTATCAGTTAAGTTATTTACTTAGACATGTGTTAGGCTAAGATTAATCTTGACTATTCATAATGATGAAATTAAACAAAAAACAAGAATATACCCAGGCGAAGTAAAAAATGGTCTGGGAGCTATTAGACGTGGTTGGATGAGAAGAGCAGTAAACCGTGCCGTGGCTCGCCTTGGGAGAGGCCGATATCGAGCAGTGGAGAGCCATAGGCTGATGGTATAGTCGATACGGTAAATGAGCAAAAGTACAAACTTAAAGGACGAATTACGAGAAGATGTTTGTATGCTAGACGCAATAGAAATGTTATTAGGTAGACGAACCGGGCGACCTATATATTACGTATGATATACGTACAGTAATAGATATTTGTACACGAGTAATATGTATGTATTATCTCCTCTGCGGATAAGTTGAAAACTGTAGTATTTTGTGGCTTAGTAATAAAGGCTAGTCCCGCTAACTCATAACGCGCCGATGACTAATAGAGCGTGAGCCGCGCCACCACAGAGCATAGTTACGCAACTTGCGGGTTCTGCTTAGTTAGCACAACTACCCGAAACCAAGGGGTGACCATAAATGAAATGGTAGTTTTCCACCGCGACCGCCCGGTTAACCGTCCGGGTCGGGAGCCCGGTTAACCGGCGGCGCCGGCCGCTGTGGCCGCGTTATGGTTGACAAGGGCCTGTTATGGTTGACGGGCGTGCGTGCCGCCACCGATGCCACCGCGGACGCCGACTACGCGATGTTTGCGTGTAGACCTCTTTACAGACCAATTTGAGTTTCGAATGATTTTTTATTACTGATTTTAAACGAAGTTTTTGTTTTTGTTTAGAGCAGTTGGAAGTCTGTGGTAACTTGTTAGGAGTCACAGTTATTGTGATTGCTAACAAGTATGAGAATGCAGGATTCGTTGAATAAGTGTCTATGTACAAATATAAAATCTTCTTTATATTATTATATCTAATTATGTTGCAGCCTGCTCTTTAATGAGATATCTCAGTTATTCTAAGGTTGTCTTATTGTAGTAATTCATTGGAAGTACGATAAATAAAGACTTATTAATTGTATTATAACATGCTGAGTCAGCTTTAATTATGATTTATGATATGTACAATAAGTATATCCCATTGATTCTCTTGCACAAGTGTCTAATGTACATATCCATGTTAGCTTCCTATGAAATAAATAAATAAAGTGAGAAATAACAACAACAAAGCTGTGGTGAGTGGAGCGTGGGAACATTTGCAACAAAGACGTAAAATTCTTCGCAGAATTTCGCATATTAAATGCCACCGCATAAATTCGAAACGCTAACATTACCTAATTAGAACACTAGTACGTTTCAACATATTCAAATAAAGAAATCTTCAAAGGAAAAATTCAAATGAGCATGCGACCGCAGGCGGGCGAGCCCCGCCTACACGAAGACGTTGCTTTTCCGACATTTTCCATTGGCTGGCGAGCGGAGAAGGCGGGCCTCCTCAAGTCTTCCAGACTAACTTTTCATTTGCACAACTCTGAAATATTGCTTCAGATTAAAGCGCGGAAGTTCCGACTGCGGTTTTTCTCGGATCGGTTTTTTGTTCGCCAAGTAATATGCACTACATCTTCTATCCGATGCATTCAGTCAGACCGTTTTACTTACTAGTAATGAGTTCGGAAGTAGTTCTGAAGCAGCGCTGTTTTGTTTCTTTTGGGAGTACCTATTCTTTTTTAATTTAATTTCTGGGATGTAATATCTTTATACTTTTGAACGCAGACTTATAGTTTATATGACATAAATATTTTAACTCGATCGTCGATAATAGCATAAACTATTTAAGTATTACCTTTGTAATATGTAATAGAAGAATATTTGTACTTTTAATTAATTGTGTTTTTAACTCCATTAAAATACGTAGTTTAACTAATTATCCTTTTATTACCTACTCAAAGATATAAATTTTGAAACAAGAAGTCTAAATGAAAGAGAAGTGAGATGTGCGGGGCGAGGGGGTAAGCAAAACCACATACGTTTATTACCACAATAAATAAGATAAATTACACATATTTTTGTCACTTGATGCTTTAGATGTATGGGTGAACAAATAGTAATTAAATGTCATTATAATTCGATAATAATGAACCTTAAAATCAGATAGATAGGTAGGTATTATTTCGGATGATACAAATTTGAAAAGACTCAATAAAAAAGTTTACCCTAAAATAAGATTGAGCGAAAACTACTAGAAGAGTTATAAAACCGTCCGTGGGTTGTTTTTTTGAAAGCGATTGTTCTGAACAATCTGAAAGTGCCTTTTCTTAATAATTCTATAAGTAGATACCTGCTGACCGCAATATGTAACTCCAAATGCTAATGAACAACAAATGTTTGGTTAACCAGATTTTTGTAAAGGTTAAAAAATTATAATAATAATAAAATATAATATAATTTATTTGCAATCATAGGTACCTACATACAATGATTTTAAGTTAATGTATAGAATCAGTACCACTTCTTTAGTCGTTACAAATTACAAGTTACAATTACACATATCCTCTGCAATCTACATTATAATATTAGTGTCAGACTCATCTTAAACAAATAATAAACATAGAAACAACAAAAAACGAAAAAGCGATAATATTACAACGTCAATGATAAATGATAATAAATCAGGTGATTACAAATTATCAAATAATCAATACTCTTAATTATAATTATAATTTCCAATAATGACAACGTCAAATAATTGCAATACTAATAATTATAATTTCCAATAATGACAATGTCAAATGATTACAATACTAATAATTATAATTTCCAATAATGACAATGTCAAATAATTACAATACTAATAATTATAATTTCCAATAATGACAATGTCAAATAATTACAATACTAATAATTATAATTTCCAATAATGACAATGTCAAATAATTGCAATACTAATAATTATGATTTCCAATAATGACAATGTCAAATAATTGCAATACTAATAATTATAATTTCCAATAATGACAATGTCAAATAATTACAATTGTCAAATAAAATAATTATACCTAACTCTAAAATGTCTGTCTACTTTGGATCAATATCAGGTATTAATAATTTAGATCTCAATTAGAATGTCTGGAAAGCAAAACTATAAAGTATCCAATTTATCAATTCATTTACACTATAATAGTACTTATGAAGAAGCCATTTAAATAAACAGTTTTTAAATAACTTAATATTTAATTCTTTAAATATGTTCGATTTTTTTTTTATAAACACGAATTGCCATACAATATCTAAGAGTGTTTTCGGAAAAGAGCAAGCCCTTGTTTGGGTACGCACAAATTTACTAACCTCGCTTGTTTGTCACTTTTTTGTGAATAATAATTGTTTATATTTTAAAGTAAATACGTATATATATCCTATAATACAAAACAAAAGTGGATCTAACATACTCCCTTGTGGGACTCCACTTTTATTGTGCCAATAATCTGACCTGTAGGTGACTTTGTTATTATGTTTAGAAACTGAAAAATAAGTTAATAGATTTCCTCCCTCTTATTTTTTCCCCGCCCTTTCTCCAGATCCATTCCTACATCTCCAAAGGTAGGCAGCGCATCCGGGGGCATGCCAACGTTTTTCATTATGGACTAATGTTGACATATACTGCGGATATCAATGGGTGACAGTATCCACTTACTACCAGGTGGACTCTATGCCCGTCTGCCGCCTTCTATCTATGCCACGTTTCTTTGTCCAGACTATATTTATGGTGTTAAAATTATCCAAAAAAATAGATCACGTGATTATGACAGCTACAACGCGTTTCCGTGTCCCAAAAAGTTATCGGCGTGAAGTATGAAGGTGAAACGGTTTCGTAAACACGTCAGTCGTTTAGCATGTCACGGGCGAGGGTTAGGGAGTTGTGAGCTCGTAAAAAAGTAATTGTATCGTGTGGCAGCAGCTTTAGGACCCTTCACATGCGACATCCTTTGCGATGTAAACGTGGTAAATATACAGGTACCGCTACATCGGTATGTCGCAATTCTGATATAGCATTATGAGGAAGTACAAACTACAACATAGATAAGATTGCATGCAATCGACTTTGTGCACAGACTAGACGCTCAACCAACTCAGCTACGGAAACTATGAGAGCTGTCAGTAAATTTTTATTACACATTCAGTGAACCAGTTAACTTCGTATCTATCTATGTGTGCGTGTGTTGTTGTAAAGGGTCAGTTGTCTGCAAACTTATCTATTTGCCCTGTGTAGATACTACTTAGGTATACCTAAGTCTGTTCATTCATGTATTTATATCTTGTGTATCAGGCTGTATCTTCATCGTTAGATATAGGCTCACCACCACACACGATCGTCGGCTCTTCCCATCCACTTAGACGAGACGAGAAGACGAGTTTTTGTGCGTAATGTTGGTAATAATCAAATAAAATCGTGGGACTGCGTTTTTCGAGTGCTTCCAAGGTGTTCTCTTTTGCCGTCAGTAAATCTACTATCGCTTTACTGAGGGACTCCTGACTTACTTCGACCGGACTGGACATAGATAGGATACGTTTTAGACTTTGAAATTGTTTATTTCGAAGAAAACTTGACACAGGCAGAATGTGCTAATAGATATCATTGTCATATATGAAAAAAAAAGTATTTGTTGCTGGTTGGAATGATACCATTCTACGAAACAAAAATAATTTTATCATAATTTAATATTAGTCCTTAAATGACTATTTTATTATTTAAATACTAAGATTATTGTAGATGTAAAAATATGTGAATATTGATAATTTACTGGACGAATGTAAAACTGATGCCTTATATCGATTTAATAAATGAAAACAGACTATGTAATTACAACTTCGTTTTAGTTGTAATTACCCAAGTATTAAGAAATACCCCTATTTTACATTTACACATTTACATTTACCCCATTTACACAAGCGACAATATTTCTTGTTTGTTAACTGAATAATTTGACTGTTTGGCGGAACTCGAGAATTGAATTAGCAACATTAGAAATTAGCAAGTGAATTGTGTATTAGCAACATCTACTTAGTAGGTGTACTTATAACTTAGTAAGTATCTACTTATAAACGTGTATTATTATAACGTGTATTAGGCGTTTTTTGGTTTAAAAGTGTATCTCGTGCGTTTTTTTTTTGAGATAATCAAATAATAGCGTGGGACTGCGTTTTAGGTGTGCTTCCAAGGAGTCCTCTTTTGTCCTCAGAAAACCAACTATCGTTTTACTGAGCGCCTCCTGACTTACTTTGACGGGACTGAACATTGATAGGATACGTTTTAGACTTTGAAATTGTTTATTATGAAAAATCCTGACACTGGCAGAATGTGCTAATTGCACTATGGCCATATATCAAGAAAAAAAACTGAATAATTATGGTAATGTCTGTAATGTGATAACTTGTGATCTTATAACGTCTTATATAAATTACGTATAATAATATACGTATCGTTTATAAAATAAAACGATAAAACGATGGACACGACTGTACGCTAGCGGGTACATGGATGCAGGGTTGGGCTATCTCTTAATTTTAAGTTTAATTTCAATTTGTTCTCCATTACTAACACTAGTTTAAGATTTATGGTTACTAACCATCGATTCTAAAATCGATGTTACTAACATATATTATAGACATTTTGCCTAAAATAAAACAAAATAAGAATAATACAGAAGAATTCAAGTGGTGAGCTCACTTAGATACCGCCACAGTGCACGCTTTTTTCTTTGTATTCTATGTCGTTACGCTTTTTTCCCGAATGCTTGATAGAAATCCCATTTGTATCACCACTGAACGCCTCGCGTGTGTTACTAGCACTAAATACGGGTTATTTATTTGGTCCCGGCATGAGGTGGCAAGCCGCGGCTGGCACGGCGGCGGCCCGTCGGCACATCACTCCACGTCTCTAGAATACCTTTGTTTTTTAATCGACAGTCAAATGAACAGATGTCGGAATCATAATTCATTGGATTAACTGGAAAAGAGTATTCTTTATTAATGTTGACGAAAAAAAAAACGAAAGCCGCTGCCATAAATGTTGAGAAACTACATCGCCTCTAAAAGAATGGACTCACCAACCCGCTTGGCTAGTGTGATGTTTTTAGGCAATGCATCCCTCATGCACAAGACAATGTGTGTAAGGAGACTCATGTCCAGATGAAGAAAAGGGCTGGATACTACAACTTACTAATTAAATGTACGCCAAATGAATGAATGATAACTTAATTGATCTGAACGATACTTCCTTCTTTATTATAATCTACTGGAACGAATAGACACAAGAATGGTTAGTTCAGTACCCAAACCGAAAAGAATGTTTCACAATCGTGCATAAATTAATATTCGACGTTCCTCGACTTACGAAAATAAAAGTGACAACAGCGCTCGTTCCTCCGGTCACGTTAATAAACTCCGATAGGCCGCAACAAGCTGGCTGCGTGTACACCGTCCATTTTTAACGAGCCACACCGCCGAGCCCGCAGAAAGTAGCCTACACATGGAATCACGTATGAATGAGGCTTTTTTTCAGTTTTTTCGCGTGTAGCCAGCGGCGTGCCGCTTCAGGCCCCATTAAAGCTTACATGTCACTCACCCACTCCCCCCCGAAGTAGGGAGAAGCGAGAGGGAGGCACTGGAAAAATCACAAAATCGGTATTGGCTGCATCCCGCAGCGCGCGGCTGGCAAAACGCTCCACAATACAGCTTTGACGGACGGTCATTTAATATTAACTGTGGTTTTCCCGCAGATGGAAATGTTTTTTTATTGTCCGCGTTATGCTGTGATGAAGTGGCCGGTTCGTTGTTTGTGATACGTCCCGATTTGTTGTGGATGGGTTGCGCTTTTATATTTTCTACATTTGAATGAGTTTCGATTCGAGTGCCTTTGTTTTCATTTAAGAGCATTTCACGGTATTAAACTGTCTATCTGTAATGTCAGTTACAGATATTGTCGCGTACCCCCTCGTGCAATTCAGATTGAATTAATTATTTCGGCCCATCGTGTACGCTAAATTCAATTTCAATCAACAAAACAATTTTACGCAAACCCAGAAGCCGAACTATATTTGATGGACAATTATTTTCGGGTCGGCAACGAGTCCGCGCGTTACAGAACAAATTCATTCTGCACACAAATTGAAAACAAACCGGCAATAAATTTTAAACTTTTCGAACAAGTGATCAAAATCGAACTACAAAAAGTGGGCGCCCGGCGAAAAGAGTGCAGACCGCAGATTGAATTTATGGCTTACGTTCACTTGGAATAAAAGTTTGAGCTCAACACATTCATAACAATAATTCTCTTATAACGTTTATTTAATCCGGTACATTATACTCAACATAATATATGTTATCTAATAATTACATGTCTACTACTTTATAGTACAATATATCTAATACTTTCTGAGTATAGTCTGTAGTATCAATCTCTTTGCGAAGGAATGCATGTTATCACGCAATGGATCACCTGTGGAACGAATGCGTCGAGTTTAAAGAATACATGGGTTCTCTAACGAAGTTAATTACTTGGCTAAATTAACTCTTAAATCAAGATCTTTGATACTAA
The DNA here is from genome assembly GCA_914767545.1 of Sesia apiformis. Lineage (NCBI taxonomy): Eukaryota > Metazoa > Arthropoda > Insecta > Lepidoptera > Sesiidae > Sesia > Sesia apiformis. The sequence goes on from OU611963.1 coordinate 6,462,929, forward strand.
AAATTTTTACATTTTCTAAAAACAATTTAAAAAAATATATACTGTAAGAAAAGGAAAATAAATGAATATGGGTGGACAGCACTCTGTCTGAACACAACACTCTTCCCGTGGGTGCCGTAAAAGGCGACTAAGGGATAAAAAAGCCCTGAGGAATTACACAACATCTAAAAGAGCGCACATGCTAACCCGCTTGGCCAGCATGGCGTTTTAAGGTCATAACATCTCTCACACACAAGACAATGTGCACGAGGAAACCCATGTACAACAGTAGACTGGTTACAGTGTCAATTTACATAGTGTACATAAATGTAATGCAGTCATTATAAATACAATTTGCATAATGTAAATAAATGTGATGTAGTCATTATAAATACAATTTACATAATGTACATACATGTAATGTAGTCATTATAAATTGATAAGGAGCTATAAAAGATTTTATAATCGTTTGTACATCTCATTCGCCAATACTCTAGAGTAATTTTCAATTAATTATAATGTGTACGATATTGTTACAGGAAAGTCGTTCACGCTCACAATCATGATATCGACGTCGCCGCCGCAGGTGACAACATACAACAAGGCCATCAAGGTGACGGTAGACGGACCCAGAGAGCCCAGGTCAAAGACCAGTTAGTACACGCTCATATTTTTTAATTTAATTTAAAAATTCGGTACATTGTGGCGTTATTTAGTTATTTATTTAATGTTCGTTACAAATTATTGCTTTCTCGGACTTTGTCACAATATATTCTTCTAGGTCACAAAGATTTCTTATAATAACCATTTCTAAAACATGTATCCATTTACTGTAGACCGCTCAGATGAAGTCGCGGTCAACATCCAATTAATTTCAGTGTCAATTATGGTATTGTGCAAATAGGTGTATGTGCTAGAACCTCCTTTACCTTCATCATTATCTTCAATTCTGTTTATATGTTTCAATTAAAATTGTCTCTAGACAATAAGGAAATTCTCATAATTCTCTGACGCGTGTCCAAAGACTTATTTTTGGCATTATGTCATATCATCAGCCTATGCCTCTTCATTATTGGATATAGGCCTCTCCCAACGGCAGACCAACACGTCCATTCACTCTTCTCATCCAACCTCTATCGGCAACATTTTTAAGACATCGGTCCAACTGGCTGGCTACCATCAGGCCACGTGGGTGTTGCAAGCTACCTTTCGCTATCTTTCCTGTTAAATAGTTCTCCACTTGAGGATCCGTCTACACCATCAATTGTCAGTCCTGTAGGTATCAAATGTGAACTGCTCATTACCACTTAACCGTACCGATTCTTTGACCTATGTCGGTGACGTTTTGTAAAGTACCATCATTTACAAATGTCTGAATACACCTGTGCCAGGCTTCCAATAATTTAGTATCGACTGAAAAAAAACATTCAACAAATCTTTAATAACCCGTTTAGTTTCTGATAATCCTTCAGTCTCTGATAAATCAAAATAAATCGTTTAAATATATATTACCTAAATATTCTAGTACCCTACCATCTTGTCAATCACTTCCATTTGTTAAATCTAATAAACTAGTAGGTTTTGCGCCTTTAAATGTCTGTAAATTTAAATTCAAATTACTCTTCTATTTACAGTAAACAAAAGGTTACAATCAAAGGTATATCCCCTCACAAACAAGCGCGACCGCGATCCATTGGAAACAACAACGCTAATGAGGGTAATTTATTAATAATTTCCGTGAAGGATGTGCCGTGAGATCTCCCCGTTTAGAGTGCACACGGCGGGGAATCGGGTAAAAATGTAATTCGACATGATAAACATTTTTAACCCTCGACAAAAGGATTATTTTGAAATAATATGTAACAAAGAGTCCCGTTCGACACGTCTGCTGTCTACAGTATTGGAAGTATGCCACTAGCTATAGAGTTAAAACATGCGAAGGCGAGTTGCTCACTTTCAGATTGTCGGCGCCGGATAATTGAAAGCAAAATCCTATTTTATTATTTTTTGTTTCTGGTGAAGACCTGTTTTTATTGTTACTTTATATATTTTAATACAGAAATATACTATAGATTACTTGACTTTAATAACGGCTTCGACTCTTTGAAATATAAGAACCTGCATTCTTTATTATTGTATTCAAGACTAAAAAACCTCTAATGTGTAGTATTTAGAATAAATCGGACATTTTTAAAATAGGTACATTTTCATAAAAGAACACAATTTAATTTATTTTTTCGATTCGTTAGGGTATTTAACTTTTATTTTTATATTTTATTGTTTTCAAACAGAACCGAAAGGGGATTTGCATAATGATGTGCAGTAGGAGAACTTATCTCTTTAAAAGATTTCTTCCAGCTAACCCGGCGACAGCTTGATAAATTAAACAAAGTGGGTTTAGTCCTAAATTTGCTTATAAGATACCAAAAACAAAAACCTCTATATATCCAAACACCATATACCTACATCTTATAAAAACATTATACCAATAATTAGGATAGAGAATGACATCGCATATATTATATATATACCTACCTACTCGTACATCTACATCATACATATTTAGATTTTTCTTAGATATCTTGTAAAATGATGTAAATAGGTGACTACAGTATCATAAAGAAATGTAACCAACCTGAAAACGTCTCTTGAACGCATGCATTATCCAATGATGGTTCTAGAGATGTGACAAATCGAGGATTTTTTTCGATACTTTTCTTGTTCCGTGATAATCAATTTTAAATAATTCGATTTTTCAATTACAAATAATTGTATGTGTAGTAAAATTGATTTATTATGAATTTAAAAAATACAGCTCCTAATTAGAGAATTTCTACTTTCTTATGAGAATAATAACCATAAATTGGTGGTTTTAAACACAAATTGGGAGTGTTATTGCATGTTAAAACTTTCTAACTTTGGAAACTTTTAAGTTTATAACTTCGAAAACAGTGGCGTTGTTTGAAAAATCTGTTAAAACGTAAGAAAATGAAAAATTTACTTCTAGTAAAATCCATTAATAAAAATCGAATTGTAAATAAATAATCAATTAAAATAAGAATAGATTATTTTTCACATCCTTAGATGCTTCAAAGGCACTACATAACAAAAGAGCCGTTTCGTCCCTAAACTTGACAACGTAGTGTACAATTGATGAAGAAAGTAATTTAAATAGTTGCGGACATCTGACGGTAACAAATGACGGTACCGGGCGCCTCTCCAAATCACACCTAATGCCCGATCGATCCTCATCACGCGGAAGAAATTAAAATAATTGCGAGCGCCGCGGGATAGTGCCGGCCGACGCACCATGCCGGCGAAAGGGTTTGGTACCGTCAACAAGATTATACAAGATTTACAAGATATACAAGGTTATACAAGATGTGTTCTAAAAAAACAAATTAAAAAAAACATCATAGTTACACTTACACCTTCAAGAACATAGGCGGCCCCTAGATTCTACACTGTAGATCATTGTACTACGCGCCTTGCACTTTCACGAGTTTCAATACACTCCCTAAATGATCACAAAAGAACATTGCACAATCTGTAAGATAGCCAAGGGCTATCTATACTCGATTCACATTCGTGTGATTGTGAGTTCAAATCAAATCACCACTGAGTTTCTACTTAAGTGTGGATTTTTAAAAATTGTCTCGACGCTCGGCGGCGAGGGAAAACATCTATGTGATCCGCCAATCCGTACTGAGATACTGGGAACCCCCCAGTGATTTACTAGGGGAACCCCGTGTGCTGCAGTGGAATCTTATAGGCTGATACAATCCGTAAAATTGCATAATATAATATAAATATAATTTTATTGATCTATTGCCTCTTAGACCTACAAATAAATATCAAGGCGAAATTAAACATATAGTGATTATACTCGATATACAGCAGGGTTCCGACACTGGGTGAATTAGATATATTTTAAAAAATAAATTCTTTAAATGACGTGCCGTTTACTTGTTTAATTTTTGCGAATAATATACAACGTATTACGTACTACGTATTAGTAAAGATAAGTTTTAGTAAAATTTTATACTAAGTAGTTTTTCCTAACTAATGTTAATATAGGTTTTTGCTGAAGTTACTATCTTTTCATTATTTTAATTAGAACGTGATAAAATAGGCTGACGCCTTGACTCGACATTAAAGAAGTTCTTTCTGCTATCTGTACCGCTAGCTCACTAGACGAATGTGAGGGCACAAAGGAGGCTGCTGTAATGAATCGGTTGTTTAATTAATTAGTCAAGAAAGGGCTCGGGGGTCAGGGGCGGGAAGGGGGAACCCCTTCACCGCGTGTGTGCATGCCCTGCATATTGATTTATTATACCAGCCTCTATACGGCGGCGATAAATTATTTAATTCTAGTAAGTTCCGACGTATGTTAACATGTCTATAGGCATGTGATAGCTTCGAGTACATATATGGAGATTAAGATGAGAATGCGGCGATGTGTTCGGTGTAATTCGGTGTCGATCTCGATGTATTAGTTGTATCGAACTGAAGTATCGAAAGTATTATATGTATATGCGGCGCGACGTTATCCGAGCAGTGACGTTAGTATCGGTATGGATTTATGTAACCTTTGATTAATAATTATAATTTTAGTAAATTTAAGATTCTGTTTAAATACGAGTAGAAACATACTGTAGCATTTGATTACAACTTTGATTTGACATTTAATTTAAAATATAACAATAAAACATGTTCTTTTTTTTAATTCCGCTGATTACTATATCTGGGATACTAGAACCGACAATAGGGTCCCAATAAGAAATACAATAAGAAAATAAGAAATACAATAAGATTCTATTTAATATTATTATTGACCGTATTTTTTGTATTTGATTGTATTTAGAAAGGTCATATTGATTTGCAGTAAAAATCCTAAACTAATGCCTGAAGAAACCGTGTTAAAAGTTTACTTTTTAATAACCAATATTAATTTATAATAATTTATATTTTATCAATTGTGGTGATTATTTTGATAAGTTTTAAATATCACTGACCACAATAAATATAGTTCACAGGGAGCAATATATATGATAATTTTACATGTCAATAACCGCGTGAGAAAAACTTTTATCAATTCATCATGCACACTCGCGGTTTCCTTTTTCCCACACCTAACATCAATAATTGGCTATACAATGGATTCATTTACGTGTACCAGACGAGACTTGTGTCTCGTTTTGATCGGTAGTGACAATTACATTTCAGCTATCCCAAATACTTACGAGACAATTTTGACGGACTAACTGACACAGATGTCGAAAAATAAAATTGCAAATATTCAACAAAATCTAATTACCCAGTTAAGAGAACGCTGTAGAAAATCTGATACAAGTAAAGAACAGTTTTTAAAACAAAATAGAAAATCATTGGATCTTACATTCAGGGTAAGTCTGGAAGATACTATTTGCAATCCTGTGTCTTCCACATCGACAGGAAAGCGAGGTAGACCTTTTAAAACCTATGAAGACTCTTCAGAGAAAACAAAGAAACATAAAATTCAAGGAATTACTTGAAGAATGGGGCCTTGATTTATACTTAATTCATATGCCCAGGGCTTCAGATCTATTGATGTAGCAGATGAGGCTTTCATTGTCCAAAGTTTACGATCATTGTCATCAGAAAATAATGGAGATACACGGTAATCTTTTGAATGAACTTGGACATTTAAAAGATGAAGCCTATTCAAAGAACTTAACATTTATATACAGTTGGATTTGAATTAGACACAATATGAGAACATGAGGAATTGCATAATAGAGAAGAAATGTTTGTTATTTTCATCTTACTATTCGATTCTTGAAGCTAAACGGACGTGCTACAAAATAGGTTCTAAACACCTCAAGTAATATACTAAATGGGGTTGTGATAGATCAAGTGGCCAAAGCGAGTACAAATAGATTTTGCCTGAAGAGAGTGAATAAGTTCTGATCCAAATATGTTTATATGTTCCATAGTGCCATTAAAACTTATCGATGTGGAAACAAATTAACCTTAATGGAAAAATCCGGCCGCGACAAATCCGCAGTCAGTGAGATTTTGTCGACCGATTTTAATAGAATTTCTGAAGGAAACACCCGACAAACTAAAAGTGTGGTTGATGAAATTAACGCTCAAATAACTAGTCTCACACCCACTTTAATTAACAAAAGTGGTGATGGTGTCGAGGTTAACATTAATTATTACTAACTATGATTAACGGGAAAGTGAGTCAAGTTCTCTCTGATACTTCTCCAGGTGCTCTATGTGGTGCAAAGCCTACAGAAATGAACAACTTAGAAAAGTAATTGCTAAACCTGTCAAAGAACGTGTTTATCAATATGGCATATCAACTCTGCATTATTGGATAAGATTTATGGAATTTATTTTATGTAATCTAGACTTTGCTAAATGGGCTGCTACAACGATAGAAAATAAAGTATTAAAGAAAGAAAAGAAGACAACCGATGAAGAGCTTCGTAGCTTACTAGAGGGCAACTCTTTTTGAAGCTTGAGAAGGTTACTACCCCAGGCACTGACGTCACTATTATCTGTGACATGTCTACGCGAAAACCAAAACCGTATCTCACTCCCTCTTTCTGTCGTTTTCATTTTGAGAAACCTCTCAATCTCAGTCATCCTGACGCGCGGGCTTCCACACGCTTGGTGGCTGATTCATTTGTGTGGCCGTCCATGAACATTGCCGTTTTGGGCGCGGGCATGCATCTCATATAAGCACAGCAAAATTTCTCGGCATACGTCCGCGCCTCTCGGGAACTTCAATAACCCAAGCAATCGTTTCTGCCACGTACACTTCGACATCATTATTCCGCTTCCAGTAAGCAAAGGTTTTCGCTATGCCTGACTGCTGTCCACAGGTTCACGCGATGGCCTGAGGTGTGGCCCTTGGTTAGCATCACGGTGGAAGGGGTAACTGAAACCTTCGCCAACGGGTGCTATCCTGATTTGGCGTGCCGAGCTTCATACAATTGACCAGGGTCGGCAGTTTGAGTCGTCTCTCGTTCAAAGCCTTCTGAAACGCTGTTCAGCCAAGCGCATTGGCACAACGAGCTACTATCCATGCGCAAAAGGAATGGTGGAATGACTCCATCACCGGTTTAAGGCCGCTCTAATGTGTCATAGTGAGTCATGGGTTAGAATGTTACCAATTGTTCGTCTGGATATGTGCGCTGGATATGTGCTGGATAAGACTTATGTTGTCGAACTGGTTTATAGCGAACCTTTGCGTCTACCAAGTGAGTTTATGGTTCCTTCCTCTGTGCCAGAACGCATTCAGGATATGACTTACTTTGCGACGCAACTGAACAACCCTTATATCCAAACTTAGACCGACTCCTGCTTACCGACACGGTAAACGCCCGTAAGAGATGACTTAAGAGATCCTCTGGGGTGAACCCAGAGGATCTCTTAAGTTATCTTATTGGGGTGAATCCCGCATCACACGTATATTTATGTAATGGTGTGGTCAGGGGTGGTACCTCCGTATACAGGTCCGTACGAAATCTCGTCGATGCAGGATGAAATACTTACGATTACTATCGGAAATAAGAACGTATTGGTCAGCGTGCACAGGGTCAAACCGGCGTTCATCGTCAACGATGACGTTTCATATACGCCCGTAACTCGTTCCTCGGTCCCCTCTGCCTCAGCCAAACCGTTGTGGCCTGATCAGCGGTTGTTTTAGAGCCACCGACGGAATATACAACGGTGCCTTTTATATTCTGTTTCTCCTGCATGAATTTATTTACTCCGTTATTTATTATTTATTTAAGAAATTTGAACTCTACACTACCCTCAGTGTAGAGTTCAAATTTCTTTGGTGACGCGCATCTTCCAAGACAGATCGCTACCGATCGCTACAGATCGCTATACGAAATAACAGTGTGAGCAATTGTTCGGGAACATGAGTTTATAAAATATTATATTACGATATACATCGCGGCATGGACTTTTCATTGGTAGGTACATATCACCTAGGGGGATAATGATTATAATTATAGTCATTGGCGTACCTTGGTTTAGAGATTTCCACGAACGTTAGTGGCCGTATGCAGGCAGATATCTATATAAAAATTGCTGTTAATGGGCTGGAAAATCTGAGGAACACTAATAACACTGGCGATTGCCCGCTACTTCGACCGCGCTAACATAGGTTTAGTGTAGATAAGAGTTAGTGGAATGGTAAGCTCTGCTTATTTACTGATATGAGATACACGCCCCAGTTATTTTGGAGTGATAATTCTCAATGGGCTGACTGATTTATCTATTCATAGTATGAAGAAACTGTTTGATTCAATCAGTGAATATTGTTTGCCTACCCTATCTTCCCTATTTTTACCACCGCCTTGTGGGTGGTTCGTTTTACAACCGCGCTGCGCAGTAGCCGCCTACCAGTGAATAATCGCGCCGACTGTTAACGATGTTTTTCTTAAGGCGGCCATCATGGCTATAAGCTGGATATTTTGGGCGCCCGCGCATGCCCGCGGACCACCCGCGCTATGAAACATGTTTGTTTATAACTTCATTGTTTACCTCATATGTTACTTAGATAAATAAATAAATTTATGTAGTTAGTTCAATCATAAATGAGAAATGGTTAAATGAGAGAAGAAAATACTGAACGGGCAGCAAATCGATAGCATCAAATTTAAAGGTGGGTTAAATCATAAGAATCTTCTATACATATAATGAAACAGGAACAGGTTGAGTCTGTACATTGACTTAATTTAAATTAAATAAAATAAATTTTTTTGATCTCTGTTGAAGCTATAGAAACCAAAACAGTAGTCTTTAAAATTTTTGTTTGTCTGTATCTTTGTTTGTTTGAGCATCACGTAAAAACTAGGTATCTACTAAACGGACTTTGATCGGTTTTCACTAAACGGTTTTCACTAATGTATAGCTAAGTATTCCAAATGAAAATTGATATGTCATCTTCATATGACACAAGGAAGTCGAGTTATAGAGGAAAATAAAAAAGGCACTTTTAATAGAACTACTCAAACTACTTGCACCCGTGGAATCCATCATGTCGGTGCTTATTGCAGGTGTTAAAAAACTGTTACAGCTGCTTAATCCACGCCAGCGAATCCGCGGGTAGAAGCTGGTAATGAATAATACTTGTATTCTTATAGTTAGGTTTAGGTTCTCTAATGACAGTCAAGAAATAGGAGTCCAGCGAATCGTGACTCCGTCGACGTTGTGGGGTATTCTTAACAGGGTTCGTAAAATTCTGATATTTATAATAAATATCAAGATATATATCGGATATAAAGACGCGAATTTTAATGTGTCAAAATTGTTAAATGAAACATTGAGTTTGATTAAGAGACTTATTTATTATAAAACAAAACAAAAAATAGCAGTAAAATTAGAGTAATAATAGTCTGAGATTAATATTAGTCTAATTAATCAACATTCAACTAGATTATAATTATAATTGGATCATTGGCAGTGGCAATGATCATAATTTTTATTTATTTCAAACAATTTAAAAGCGTGAGATCTGCCAAAATTCTAGTGTTGACGATAAATATCAATTGATATATATCAATATAAATATTAATTGATGTATATCAGCGAACCCTGATTCTTAATAATTTATAATTATTTATTTCATATATTCAAAAATAGTCATAATGTTGATCATAATCGATGCTTATTTCCTAGTGTTTTGCTTTTTAGTTTTAGGACCGAAGACGTTTCTTAGATCGATCTTGGCTTGACGGAGTGGTTGGACTAGCATTTATGCAGACTGCATATCGTAAACACGTAATAAATAAATCGTGATTTACAACATGATAAATATTAGTTTCAAATCACTCGATGTAAGTCTTACAAATTTCATTCATCTCAGTCATGAGACTCTTCGTTCTCTTATTTAAGCTAAGTAAGTATAAAGAAGACTTGATTGAGCTGAAATATTTAATTAAGAACTCGATCTTATGAGGAATAGTCTTAATTGCGTGAACTTTAACTATTATCCAGGTATATAAATAAAAATTAAATGCTGTTCGTTGGTAAGCGCATCATTTGAGAACGACTGGATCGATTTGCCTAATGTTTTATTTAAAATGTTCGTAATAGTCCGTATGAGGTTTTTAGCGAAAGAAAAATTGGGAAAGTTGCTCGGAAAATTGGAAAACTCGAGAAAAACTGAAAGTGCTTTTGTTCTATGGGATTTTTATATTAAATTATTGTATTACTAAAATTTGAACAGGACAACGTCTGTCGGCTCAGCTAGTAACTTATAAAATGAAATACAATATTTCATGACGTAGTTAATGAGTAAATGAGACGTAATTAATAAATGATCCGTCTAAAAATAATGATCAATGGTAGAAAATTTAAAGATAGTGAACTCTGGTTTAGATTTCCTGGTGACAGTAAAGGAATCCCAGGAAGCGGTACCCCGTTGGCTCCATGGTAACATTATTAGATGTCATGATTTGCTTTAGTATTTTAATATCTTCATTTAGAGCTGTGAACAGGATTCTCCAAGGTTGGCAGCGTACCCGCAAGCCCCTTGGTGTTGAAGGTGTCCATGAGCGGCGGTGACCACTTACCATCTGCCGTCTATTCTCTATATAAAAAAAAATCTTTTGCTGCTCGTGTAAATACAAGTCATATAAAATTAGTAAACTTGAAATATAAAATCAAGTGACCATTAACCTAAGTATATCCCTCCACTGCTGGGGATATAGACATCATCCACAGCAGACGATCCCACCACAGGCTTGACACAGCAGATGATCGATCCGGTCTTCTCATCCAGTTACTGTGAACTACTTCAAGTCTCGGTCCATCTGGCCTGGCTTTCCACGCTTTCAAGGTCCACACATAATCCCCACATAATGTACACTGCCACAAACTATTTTAATCACTTTCTATCAAGACTGTCTGACCGGCTTTCCCTTATATTTTATAACGGTACGGGTCGCAAATTTCATTCGCCTGGTCGAAGCATACATAGGCTAAAACACTAAAGCAGGGCTAACTAGTAGAAATACTTGGCATAATAAATCTAACTAGACCGGACGCCACCCCAGTGTAATCCTTTAATCAGGTCCACAGTAGCCCTTGCCTCCGGCACCCTATTTTTCCCTCCCACATGTCCCCCCCCCCACTCACGACCCCTCGAACGGTGCAAATGACAGTTTCTAATTCCAACTTGCCATGAAAGTGTGTAATTGTTGCGCCGTTGATTTATACACTCGAACCTTTTGCACGGGAATCAAGCATGTGTGCGTTAAATTTTGATGTGTGTGAGTGTGTAATACGTCGCCTTTTCCAATTGTCTCTTTATGTGTGCGTCTGCATTTGTCAATTTAATGTTAAGCCGATGAGCGTGTAAGTGTATTTATGTATTTTTCAACTGAATATCTACTTATAGCATAGTTGTGTAAAAGTTTGTACGTGTGAGTGTAATTACTATGAAGCTATTATCGACTGAACGGCGGTATTCATTGAAAGATTCAAATGTGGTCGAGTGTTAAAGGGGAAATACGTAAAGCTTACATATTGAAATGAACGAAATAAGTATATGAAATATTTATAACGTTGTGCTATTTATGAGCGCGCCATTAAACTTCATTGGTTACATACATGTCCATGTAGTTTATAGTAAGGTATAACAAGAATAGATATGCCATACCATACCATCAGCCCGTATCTCTCCAATAATAAATACTTACTTGAAATGTACACACATAACATTAATAAGTACCTACGCTTAAAACCTAAAAACCCGCTGACCAAACAAGTTGGCGAGTCCACCCTTGTAGACGTGGTGAAGTTCCTCAGGGCTTGTGAGAGAGGCTTTATTATCATTAGTAGGTAATCTTTATTTTAAAGCCGACAGACAACACACGACCAATAACGTCAATATCGTACGTAATTTTTTGCTATAAATTATTTTGATAACGTTTTTATTTTGATATTTTTAAAGACAATGTTGGGTATAAGTCCACTCAAAAGCCGTCCATTTCTTTGAGTCTATATAGTAATTCAAAATTGTACATGCAACCGCCATTGGTCATCTGCCCAGCGCGCCCTTTCATCTATCTACCTTATCTTGCTCAGTGCTAACCTTTCCATATAGTGGTTTCTGTTGTTCATATCCCATCCTGTTTTTTCGTCACCAATCCCACTATTTTCTATTTTTGTGTCACTTACTGGGACGCCAGCTTATCCAATAACTAATTATCTATGAACATTATGTATTCATTCACAAGTTAGTGACAGCTGAAAGATTCTATTACAGCCAACCCTTTTCCTGGAGATTGAATTATGTACATACATTCGCGCAGACAATATGTGGGCTTGTCACGTGAATAATTTTCGCGTCGGAACGCGTGACACCTGTGCGCGTCTGTACCAGGACGTTACTATTGCTACCTAGGGAATAAGCGACCTTGATTAGGGAAGGGATGTCGATTGACAGCGGTTAGTAATGAATCATAAATGAAATCTTATGATTAGAATGGATGTTTGATTGCGTAGATGGCCATACGTAATCTATTGTCATTGCATGCTGATTCAATATCTATTGTTAAAGTTAAATTTGATGTTTATTCCTTTAGTGTTGAATTTTATTAACTTATTCCCAATAATCATAATAATAATAAGTAGTCAATAAATAATCAATAACAATTTTAAAGTAAATATTCGTACCGATAGGTATTATTAAAATACTTCTAACTAAAGATTCGATTGGAACTCGCTGCTATTCATTTGCTCGCACTAATTCGTATCTACACGCGCTGCTCGTACAAAGCATAGTGTCGGGAGTGTTGCGAGGTGTCGATGAATTATCGAGTGTCTCGGGACAAATCGAAGGGTGTCGCCGGGAGACGGCCATATTCTGTTACATTCTACTATGGGTTTTGTGAATTGGGCTTGACGGTAATTACGAGTTGAAGTTGATCACATTTTGATAGTAAGTGCAATTATATATTTTTGTTTTTCAATAAATCATTATTGAAAAACAATGTACAACAACACGCTATGTACTAGTATCCGTGAAGTGGATAAATTTACTAATCAAAGCTACTGAATATCTTCTGAAATACTTTTGAGGGAATATTCAGTGGCTTTGATGTTATCACCTGATTTTCTTGGAGCTGTATCACCTGCATAAGCAGGTCATAACATTTTGTAGGAATTGCACTTATCTGAATAATATCTTGACGATAAGTACTCGTATACTCGCCCTCTTCTATTGATTATTCAAAGGCTGGCTTAGCTTGGTTCAATAGGGCTTATAGGGCCACTAATAACTACAAGAGAAAACAATTAAACATTCATAAAAATCACATTATAGCTTGGTCGATTTTAAAGTTTTGGAGCTTATGTTTTTTCTAGTTTTATTATCTATACTAATACGAGTAAACAATACATGTATTTAAAAGATTAAATAGTAAATCCAAATGTTAATATTATAGTTAGTTATTGCAGCTACAAATGTAAATAAATTGGTACTTAACTAAAGTGTTCATTTAAAACAATTTTCAAACGCCGGGTAATGAGTAAATATTTTGCCGATCCGACTATGTTGTTAGGAGGGCAAAATTATAAAAGTTATCCGAATCACAGGAATCGAATAAATTACGCTCCTAAATTCATACAAATTTTAGGTACTTACCTACATTTGTATAATGCAAATTACGGTATAGTACCTACTTAGTATATATATATATTACATCCGTAGTAATTGGTAACAAAAAATAAACTGATGGATCTAATGTTGTAAGTGGAATAGTTGAAAGGCATTGGAAAAATTCGATTACTGCGCCGGCGGAGCTCGCTCCCTCATATGCTTGTAAGTCTTGCAGTCTTGCTGCAAGATATTGAAAAGAAAGGGTTAATCCTGCTAAGAGATGACAGCCATTTGAATGTGCTACACACCGGTTGTTGCTGCTCTTTATTGTACATATAATGAATTGTTACAATAAGACATTACAATAATACCAGAAGTACAAAGGCGCTCTATCTTAACATGCTGACAACCCGATACATCCACCACAACCACAGTGTTATTCGTAAACCAGTGGAGTAGCTTCCAACATCTACAAGAGGAAAATTGTTTTTCTACCAAAAACTGCTTAAATTATTAAATAATGTGTCTAGTGATAATTATCAAGGGCAGCTTGTATCGTACTGATGTAGTGTTGTCGCTCCTAGGGCAGCAGCAGCAGTTCCACTTCGCGTTCGGGCAGCGGCCGTTCCCCTTCCCTCCGGACCCCCTGGGCGGGTTCCGCATGCCGCCTATCACCACTTGCCAGAGTAAGTACCTGTTAACTTTATAAGTACATAAATAAAGCCACACATATAAGTGTATAAACAGTTTTGGAAGGGGAGAGTGCATATTGAATTCCCGCAGCCGCTGGACGCACTCGACTGGCCTCGTTACTTCTCTCTAGCAGAAGTGTACTGCATTTCCCACTTTATCCTATTTCTGGACTGATGTTGGCATGTATCGCGGACTCATCACCAGGTAGACTGTACCATCGTCTGCCACATTTTTCCTTAAAAACCCACTATCACTTTACTGAGCGATTCCTACTTCGACGAACTGGACAATGACGTGATAAAAACAATTCTGTTTTATTATTTGCTATGTGTGAGGACCAATGATTATGCCAGTGTCCAAATATATTATAAAAAAGTGCGCCGTCACAGTAACTAGATACGACACACATAAATATATAAAATATCTTAGTGTATGAATATTCATGACATGACTTTTTAAAAAAACATCTTCAGCCAGAAATTTCGTTCGTCTCTTGTTAGGAAGTAGGTAATGTATATATCATCGTAAATCCAAAAAACCTTACTATATTGAAATCTGGCCACCAAAATGTACAATGGGGATAGCCAGCTCAAAAGTGAATGAGTCACCAAACCGTGCGCCGATACGCTAAACTACGTTCACAAGCGCGGATTCAATCAGCCCCGCAAAAAGAGAATCGAGCCGAAAGCCGACTGCGGATGCAATCGAACAAGCACGCAGCGAGCCCGTTAAAATCCAGGGCTGCCCAAAACAACTTAACTGCATGCCGCCCGAAACGGAAAAAAAACATTCACAAATCGGCAAGCGGGCCACATATCGTATAAAAACCGAGTCCGCTGATCGCCGGCCAAAAACGGAACTGTGATACCGAAAAATAAAAGCCGGTAATACTCCGGAAAAAATAAAGTGGACGCGCGGTGTGGCGACTGGCGATCGGTATCCACTGTTCTCTGTTGGACTGTCTCTTGATAAGGTGGTTATTGTTTATGACGGCTATGTTAGTAACCTACGGTAACGTTATTGTATTACCATGCCGTGACTATTTACTTTATAAACATAGCTGTTGTCTAATGAGTAAATTAAAGGACAGACAATTAAAAAGCTTTTGTCATAATTTCAATAAACGCATTGATTTCGTAGATTAAGTTTAATTAGATGTCTTTTAATAAAATTGCCATTTTAACTGGACACACTCAACTAGTGAATAAAAGTGACATAGATAAGCCGGACCTTTCTCAAGATTACGCTCAAAACGCAACGCAATACATATTGAACTAACAAAGTTCAAGGACGATAAAAGGATTTGTGACAGTGAGGGTGATGTCAGGGACAGTCGATCGTAGCGTTCTTTATAGAGAATATTCTGAATATTTGTAGCTGATTAGAAATAAGTTTATTTACAGCATTTTTTTAGAAACTATGAAAAATCATCATTATTTGTACTGACGATGTTTTTTATTTCCAGATATGAGTCAATTCGGTCTGAGTTCGAGCAACTCACATTGGGGGTACGGCGGGGCGGGCGCTTACCCGGCGTACCTGCCGTCTTGTGCAGCACCTACTGCTTCACAGTTCAACCCTCCCGCCCTCGGCTTCGCAGGAACCGTGCCTGACCAGACCGCTGCGCAGGAGTTCACTACGAATAATACAGGTTAGATGTTTTTTTTTTACAATAGAATAAGAAAATAGAATCTTTTTATTCGGCGTTAAAATACAGTGTCAACTTATTTGGTCTTCAACAGTATCATATATTACGCAGGTCAGTTCTGTACTAATATTAGTTCAGTACTAATCTGTCAGTTCTGTATTATTATACAGGTGCTAATAATGGTTAGCGTTCAGGTAGGAAGTAGTGTTGTTAAACTAGCACTGAACGCTGTAGCGCTCGAGCGCTGGCGCGCTATATTGGTGCTATTAAATCTAAACGGTTAACCGTTTCAGACTCGAGCTTTTAATTACAAGGGATTAAGACCATAAAACATTAAAAATATGGAATACAACGTTCACGAACCTTTATCGCTAGTCTTAAAAGTTCATTAGCGCTCACTCAGCGCTGGAGCGTCGAACGGTCAACGCTCGTTTTTACAACACTAGTTGGAAGAATTAGGTGTAGCTGTCGTAGTATGTAACGCTTGTTTATTCCCAGTTCTCCCGCATTAAACGTCGAAAAAACTTCCAGACCTAACACTTACTCAGGAGCTCACTTCAAACAATACAGGTTAGCTTTTAATTAGAGTACCTTAATACAAGACGTACTGTCCAGTGCAATGTTCGCAGTTCACCGTTCAACCCCCTTGCACTAAGTTTCATGGTATCGCTAACTAAGCAGGTTAGTTTCAGTGTAAACTAAAATATTTTCAAATTAATGGGTAATCCATTGTGCAGTTTGGTATCCCTCAGTACAATCTTAAACTGGACCACGCACGGAGTACTTAACGCAAGACTTCACTGCTAACATTAAAAACCATTGTGCACAATACTATCGCTTCACTAGGTAATTCACCCCGAAGTATCCTAATATTACGATAGAAACCTATATCTTATAGGGAAAACCCGAGGGATCTTAACGTGGAAGGACAATGCAGCTTCTTACAGCCAGCCGCCTGGACGTGACCGATTGGCCGACATACCCCACTCTCACGCAATTATCTCTTCCTATCTCATCGAGTGCGACAGAAGAGGCTAGATGGAGTGGTTTGGGATTGCATAATGATAATCTCTATTCTGCACTCCACTCATTTTCAAATACTGATTCCTAAATCTTCAATCTCATCAGTAACCGCTTAATATAATTTGAACTTTCTGTTCGTCTGCGACCAAAAAAGTTTTAGTTTGAAATGCATAGCATTACACGAAAAGTCATTTATAATTGCGTAGGAGTAATGTTGCGGTTATCGAGAATATCTCAATCATTTCCTGATTAAACTATGCAAGAGTAGGTACACGTTAAATCAAGCAACTTTTACTGTTAAAGTAGTTACGTGAGCACAAGTTGTTAGTTGTTACTAGGCATGTTCCAAAAAGCAAAAAATCACTAATCGCGAATACCAATACGAATAATTTGCATCACTATTCGCGAATACGAATGTATTTCTATGCACTACTACCGACTATGCACTTTCTTGTAAAATTTGTAAGTAGGTAATTTTTAGTCCAATTTTAGGGTTTTATTGGGTTTGATCAATGAGTTTGGTTTAATCTACAGATAAGTACCTACTTAACTTTAAATCAGACTAACAAACCATTTACTAATTAAACTAAAAAACAGCTACGTACCGAACTGATATTCAAATGAAAGTTTAATCTTATAAGGGTTTAATCATTTTGTAGAAAATTTCTTCCATCTTCGAGTAATCATTTAGGAAATCTCGAATACAAGTACGAATACGAATACTTCAAAATTGGCGATATTCGCCAAAACGAATAGGAATATTCGGAACATACCTAGTCGGTACCTACTTTTCAAATTACACCGTTAATTTTATTATTAAAAAATAGTCATAGTTATCTACTAGGAATGTTTTGAATAGCAAAAAAACACTTTTGCGAATACGAATAATTTGCCTCACTATTCGCGAATACGAATGCGATTATGAATAGTACTTAATATTGTGCGTAAGCATTTGTAAGCATTTAGTTTAATCAGTAACTAATTTAACTATGAAATTACGTAACTGATTTTCAAATGACCGTTTAATCTTAAAGTATTTTTTTTATAAAAATCTAAATCTTTTATCCACTACCCACGTTGGGATTTTGCTATTCGAATATTCGTTTAGAAAATGTCGAATACAAGTACGAATACTTGAAAATTTACGAATAGGTACGAATATTCGGAACATCCCTAGTTGTTACCTATGTTACAAGCGACATCCGTCGCTGCACAGAGTTTAGCCGGACTTCAGTTTGCGAGTGTACTTGGGCACTGTACTGGCATTACATATAGTAATAGGCCAATTCAGTATTCGCACAAAGATTGACTGTGTAGTGCAGAAACTATAGTGAAATTAATTTTTAATATTCTTATTTCTATATGCTCCAAATATAGCGACTTATACAAGTTCCATTTCTTTATTTTCTCGATGACAGCTGACACACAGTGGTCGATATAACTTTGTTCTAGCGTCAACGCCTAAAACTCCGAACAAAAATTAGGCACCAAGACGTCATATTTCATTAACAAGGTCACGTCAGACAGAAAGCAATTTTAGGGATGTAGTTATCGATAAACGTAACACGATAACAGATCCGATATTTTTTTACAAAATGTAAGAAACTAAACTACTGCCGGATACTTTTGTACAAATTTATTAACTAATATTATATTTCATTACAAGATGTTACACGTGTTAATTCTTGATTGATAATGCCAACTTCTTTAAAATTTTCGAAGCTGTTGTAAAATAAGTAGGTATAGGTAGGTACTCGACAATGAAACGAAATAATTATAATGACAGGTAATCTTTATTTATTTATTTTAATCAAAATCTGATGAATCGTCACTGTCACTCGATGAGTTCTCCCCAACATTTATTATAAGTACCGGTACTTCTATATTATCGAATGCCACATGAATTTCCTAATCCGACGCTATAATGTTTTGGGTTCTTCTCACATGCATTTTTTAATAAATCTAACATCTTGTTTGCCGTAAAAGGGGGATGGGTATTGTTTCGAGCGGCGTGTCCTTTGATTTGTGCCCATATTAGTTCTATAGCATTGTACTGGCAATGATACGGCGGAAGTCGAAGAACCCAATGACCACATTCGGCAGCTATTTCGTCGATAACATATCTTTTAGGGAGGCTTTTTTTCGATTTTAAAATATTCACTAATTGTACTTCTAATAAAGTATTATCCACATTTTCGCCATGACGTTGGAGCCAGTCAATTATCTCTTGTTTTTTATTGGCCTGCGTCGGCATTTTATCAATTTGTCTGGAGTGATATGTAGCGTTGTCCATAATAATTATCGACGGTTCTTCCAGAGATTGCACCATTTCTTTAAACCATCCTTTGTAAATCTCCGCGTTCATTTCTTCGTGGTAGTCCACTGTTTTCTTGGATTTAAAGGCCAGTAAAGCATCTGACATGAAACCTTTCGTAGACCCTGCATGGCATATGATGAGGCGTTCACCTTTTCCCATTGGCACTGAACTAGTGGAAACGACGGTGTCGTCAGTCCAGTTCTTAGATACTGTGTGGTTTGCATTTAACCAAGTCTCGTCAGTAAAAATAACATTTGACCAATCTGATATCTTTTTGGCTTCGCTCAAAAATTCGCAGCGAGCCATAGCAACGTCGTGACGCTCCATTAATATTTTACGTTTGTCCGATTTTTTATAACAAAATCCAATTTCTTTCAAAACCAAGCTTAATGACGATTTTTGGCCATGGAACAAACCACATTCACGTAAAGAAACAACAAGTTTTTTAAGTGTTGGAATTTCTTTGCGCAAGTAATAGTCATATATATGACGGCGAATAGCGTCAGCGTCGAAGTTGTCAACCGATGTCACACGACGTGGTTGGCGTTTTTTCTTCGGCGTACGAAGCTTATTTTCCTGCATGCCGCTTGTACCGTAAGCTTCGGTAGTAATTTTTGAAATAGTAGGTCCACTAATTCCTAATGCGGCCGCAACACGCTCTCGCACTTGCGACAGTGGTAATAGCGGGCCACCATTTTGATACTCTGCTTCAAAGTAATTACGAACCTTGATCACCAGTTCTCTCGCCTGCCTTTTCAGAACAGATCCTTTCGGCATTTTGATATTTGACAGCTGGGCAGCAATCAACACGGAGGAACACAAAATACACAACGTAACGTATGGATAATGTGAAAAAACTCAGCGAACAGAAATGTAGTGACTAGCACGACCGTCTTGTTGCGAGTGACAGATTAAAACAAACACAAAATGGCGGTGGGCCATTGAGTGTTCCCACCTTGAAAAAATATATTTGAATGTTTTTGTTGTATTTGTCTTTGTTCAAAATATAATAAATATATGCGATCGATATCATTACTTATTTGGTCACAACACTACAACTATCAAATTAGAACTGTCATCGAGAAAATAAAGAAATGGAAATACCTTAGTCAAGTACAGATATATAGTAAGTACCTACTTATCTACCCACGAAACCGTATGAGGACGGTTTGAGCTTTGAAGTGGCTACCATCTCTTATGGCAACAGGCAAATATTATACAAATCAGTTGCTATGTATAATCTATGTACAGTTGACAACAACTCCATTGCACCTAATTATCAATTTATTCAATATGCAGCTAGGTGGCGCTAACCACAAACATAACGTACCAGAAAAAACACTTTTAGATAGTAACGTTGCCGTATGAAAGTTAAAATCACCATAACAACTCGTTTACGAACACATAATAAGTTTGTAATAGTGCAAACGTCCGGTTAGGCAATGCTTTACGTATAGGGAACAATTAATTGGTCTGTGTTTTGTACGTACACTCGGTAACACGCTAATGTGTCCAAAATTATTCGATTCTAGCCTTTATTACTAAATCATGAAGAGGCCCTCATATACTCGTATGTTGTACTGTTGCCGACTGTACGTAGATTCTGAATAACTGATTTGTATAATAATAGGTAGTCGGAAAAGTTCGCGGCCATTTTGAACGTATGACTTTAGCGTGCTATATATTTCTGGCAACACTGATCACTGGTTGAAAAGTGATAGGTATACCGTGCGACAGCTGAATTTTTGTAATGGCTACAAATTGAAATTTAAAAGTTAAAAGTTTTATCTTTTAATATTTTTTAACAATTTACAAATGGAAGTTAATAAGGAGAAAAATAGATATGTTTTACAATTTTTTTTCGACAAGGGTATGAATGCTTCTAGTGCTCGAAAATAGATTTGTGGTGTTTACGGAAAATGGTTCAGTCCATTCAGGTCTGGTAATTTTGATGTGAATGATGTTCCTCGATGTGGTCGTCCTATTAAGGTAAATGTTGATGTTATCATTGAAAAAATTTAAGTACATAACCAGTCATCAAATTGCGGAAGAGCTTAGCCTTGCGGAAGAACTGTTGAGTGGAAGACCACTCGACAGTTATGGATCACCTGCATAAACTGAATTTTCTAAAAAAGCTAGATGTTTGGGTGACGCATGATTTAACTTTGTGAATAGAATTTCCATATGCGAGATGTTGCTAAAACGAAATTAAATCGATCCATTTTTGAAGAGATTTGTAACAGGCGATGAGAAGTGGATCACCTACGATAACAATGTTCGAAAACAATCTTGGTCTAAGCGAGGTGAGCCATCACAAATAGTCCCAAAGCCAGGCCTCACTCCGAACAAAGTCATGTTGTGTATGGTGGGACTGGAAAGGCATTGTGTATTACTATTTTTTGCCACGTGGTCATACAATTAATTCTGATGTCTACTAACAGCAATTAGTAAAACTGAAACGAGCACTTGAAGAAAATCGACCAGAATTAATGTAAAGAAAAGGTGTAGTTTTCCATCACGACAATGCTCGACCGCATACATTTTTGATGACTAAACAAAAATTTATGAACCTTAGCTGGGAAGTTTTAATGCATCCTTCATACAGTTCAGATTATTCTTCGGATTATAATTTATTTCGCCCTTTACAAAATTCTCTAAATGGAGTAAAAATACATTCAAGAGAAGAGTGTATAAACCATTTAAATATTTAAGTTTGTAGATCAGAAAAACCAAAAAAATTGTAGCGATGGGATAATGGCTCTGCCAGAAAAATGGTGAAAGATAGTCGAATTAAATGGACAATATTCCGTACAATAAATATTTATGTAATACAAAACATGTCTTTATTAATTTCACTATAAGAAGGCTGCGAACTTATCCGACTACGTAATATTTGCCTGTTGCCGTAAGAGATGGAAGCCAGTTCAAGGTTTAATCCATCGTCACTCAGTTACGTGGGCAGGTAAGTACGCTGTGTCTATAGGTATATTACAACTAGGTCTATATTCGTTACTAGACTGTGTCTATATTTGGAGCATATAGAGTAAGAGATGGGTGTCGTCAAAGGTGACTAAGAGACAACAAAACAGCTACCAAAAGCCTTGAGGAACTACAACATCTCTAAATGAGTGGTCTTGCCTTGCTTGGTTTTGAGGCTATACATCCCTCACACACGAGACAATGTCAGGAGGTGTGTGTCCAGCAGCGGACCATAAAACGGCTGGTACTGTAACCAAGAGATAAAGGTAAAAAAATAAAATATTTGTAAGAATATTTAAATTAAATTCAGTTACTCGATAAAATCCAAAACAAAACACTATCCATCCATGTTTATTTTCCCGACCTAACAGTATGACAAGACGATAAGTCATTAACCAGAAGGGTGAAATTAAACACACCAACATATTTTACGACTGACATCCTCCTCAAAATGATACGGCGCTCCCGCGCATCGGCTATTAAACCTCTCGTTATAATTTACAGCGTTTCGGACGCGACCGATCCGCCCGATGAATTTATTACCGATGCGTGCCCGCTGCCATATTAAAACCGTCGCGTGTCGACATATTTTTAGCGTTTTTGACCTATCAAAATTCTAATCTGAATTTCAGTGGAAACAGAGTGCCATGCTTCGTCAACAATTTGGAACCTCTAGTATAGCAAGGAATACATTCCAGATTTTCAATTAATAGTTTTAGAAACCACAACCAGCTTTTTTAGTATTCACTGTTGGACACGAGTCTCCTTATGCATATTGTCTTGTGCGTGAGGAATACATAGATAGATACACTTTATTGTACATCAAAAACATACAGGGAAATACATAGTACAAATATAAAAGGGATATATGGCCCTGAAACGTCACCCTGGCCAAATGCGTTGGCGAGTGTACTCTTTCAGAGCTGGCGTCAGTTGCTCAGCGTTTGTGATAGCCGCTTTCATATCCCTTAGTTTTAGAAACACTGAATTAATAATTATACTTTAAACAGTAGGTATATTTTATGTAGTCTTCTGTGAGTGTGGGGTACTTGGTCAGTCGAGTCTTTAAAATCTTTTTAAGGTCATTAAATATTTTAAGTTAAATACTTTTAATTGGTTTCATTACTAATTGCTTTTATTCTCTTACAGTTTTACCAGACACAACAGGAGTGGACTTAGACCAGCAACTATCGGGGCTAGTAGGTACCTCGCCCGCGCACCACGGCACGCTCCTACCACGATACAACAACAACGCCGACTACTCTCTCTCGACCGGACCACGATCTCTTAGCGACAACAGCTCACAGCCCGAATCACCAGTACAAGACGACCTACTAACATCAAACACAAACATCAACCACTCAAACACAAACTTCTCCCTAATGGGTTCTCAAAACTCTACATACAACAGCAGCAATTGCAACAACTCATTATACCCGGTGCTTCCAGCAAGTTTGCTGTATAGCCAACTTTATACGGCTGCGAATCAGACCCACAATTTCCATCCATTGCATTCTAACTCGATTCACTCAACACAGAACCATCATAACGAGCTTCAAACTATGATGGATCAGATTTCTTCGACCACTAATAATCATAGACAGCATGGGAATCATGGGCAAGGGGATTTATTGTTAGGTGGAGGGAATTCTTGTGCGGCAGCTGCGGCTAGAGGTGAAGATGGAAGGGTAAATAATCTACAGAGAGGAAATCCTCAACCCGATAGTAATACAGTGTGGCGACCATACTAAAATGAATTTGACGCTTCTTTCTTCGAAGTAAACTTTAAAAGACTATGGTGATTCTGTTAGGAAATCGCGGCGATAACTCTGTTTTTGTAATAAAAGTGAATTTTGTTTTTTTATTAGTATTGTAGAGGCGTAAGTGCCACTATTCATCCTACGTGTTAATTATATTAAAACAATTTATTTATGAATTAAAAGAAAATTATGAATTATTACAATCAAACCTAGACCTAGACAAGAAAAATAACGCAATGAAATTTATTCTAGTCATAGAGAGGGCGAGACAGTGACCGGTTTTTATCTGTCACGCATATCGATTTTTTGTTTGTTTGGTGACTTTCATTTAATGGCAAACAATGCAAATGCTGTTAAATATAATTGTATTTTTATGAAAACAATACATTTGTGACATGTTAGTAGTTTATGTGACTTGAATGGTTGGAGCAAAAAAGGATAATAAATACATTAACGTCGATTAAACGTTGTAATATGGCAACTGTCGCTGTCTCATTCTATACTCCGAGGCTAAGCCTAATGTCTATTGTGTAAGTTTTTAGTTTTACGTTGGTTGCATTCTTTGTTAAAAAATTCAAATTTTGAACATATGGTTTAAATATTTTTCAAAATAATATAAATTTAAAACTGGAATAAAAAGTGGTACTGCGCCTAATTAACGAAAGAAAGAAGTTGTCAATGAATTTTTTGTAATATATTGCAACGAAATAGGTTTCATTGTTAATTAATAAAACGTTTGTAATTATGTGTAAAATACTATTATGTATGTACGGGTAATTCGATTAGTAAAAAAATACTTTCTTTAAAATCGCTCCCGTCCTAAAATTATACGACTTTATTATTTTGAATGCGATGAATTAAAAAATATCAAAGTTAGTTTTATTTAGAAATAAAAGGTTGTAAATAAAACTGTGAAAAGTTGTTGTAAATGCATCTTGTAAAGTGCAATAGATGTGCAATTATGAAGTTGAATAGGTATATACTGAATTATGTAAGAAGTCACTGTGTTTTGGTTCCGTGACCTCTCTCCATAGTTGTAGATACTTGTAGATACTTTTTTTGAGTGCCATAACATAAGTTCCTTGTTTATTACTTATATTTTATTTAAAAAAAATGAAATTGATTCTGATACAGAATTCATAATGAACATAATTTCGTGAAATATTGATTTTTTATAATAGAATTATCATTAATTTTCGGCCTTATGACTGAAGCACAGGTCATCTTCAAGTCATAAATATGAATACGTAAATCCAATTATGAATACAAAAATACGATGAGCCTCACTTCGAATATGATATTTTTTGGAAATTCTTTTTCAAAATTCACTTATCGATTCTAAATTACCTCCAAATGTCAATACGGAACATAGGTACCTACACTTGGCCAAAAGTATTAGGCACACTGGTAATATTACATTAACTGGAATTCTACAAATACAAAACGGCCTATTGTTATTTATTAGCAATGTAAAGGGCTAATACTTAATAGGGTAAATCCGGGAGAGATGCCCATAAGGGATAGATGCCTACTGAATTACAAAAAAGAAATAAAAAAATTGCGTGAACCGGAACGCATCCTAATTGCGTCAGTTGAAAGTCACATGTCATAGCGCAAGTTTCTACAAGGGATTAGATTATTTTAAATATATTATTTTGGTGTTTATTCGTAAAATACGGTAAGTACAGTTACATAAAATGTCAGAAAACTATTTCAGAGACATTTTGTTCTAGTTTTTTTTCTTCAATTTCATGCAAATGATAATAACATTGTTTTATAACCTACAATATGGTTTCGTTTTGTTGACACGAGGCCATTTTTTATTGTCTTGCGTTTTGTTCTGTGTTTAGGAACATTAGGCATCTCTTCCTGACAATCGGGAGAGACGCCCAATGATTTTTCAGGGTGAGATGCCCAATAAATAATTGTTGCTTTTATTATATTCAGATGCCGAATAAGTACACAAGGAAGCCATCGGGCTCTAATAGAGCTACATGGAGTGAAGCTGACTTACAAAAAGCAATCACCCTTGTAAAAAACAGAACATTAAATTTTAACCAAGCCAGTAAAGAATTCAATATTCCGTACAGGACCCTTCGTCGACGGTTTTCCTCGGGCAATACTAAAAAAGGACGTCTTGGACCCGATTCTCTGTTTGGAGACAATGAAAAAAAGATTGTCAAACATATTGAGAAATTGCAAAGTCGTGGATTTGCACCAACCATTAATGATTTACGCGTAATGGCCTTTAATTTAGCTGAGAGTATGAATCTTAAACATAATTTTAATAAGGACTCTGGTAAAGCAGGTTACGATTGGGTTAAATCTTTTATGAGAAGAAATCCGGAAATATCTTTAAGAAAATCAGAAGGAGTATCTCTACAAAGAGCTAAAGGAATGACGAAACAAGAAGTTGATGGTTTTTTTGATTTATTGGAGACACTATTTCAGGACAATGACTTCATTAATAATCCAAACAAAGTTTTTAATATGGATGAAACGGGTCTCCATTTAAATAATAAACCCTCACACGTTGTTGCAATGCGGGGTTCTAAGACAGTTCCACAGTTAACTTCTGCTGAAAAAGGAGAAAATATTTCTTAGATTTGCTGTTGCAGCGCAGAAGGCAATTTTATTCCACCTGTTGCAATTTTTAAAGGAAAAAACAGAAAGCCCGAGTTTGCTGATGGAATGCCTCCGGGTAGTGAAGTTTACATGAATGAGAAATCAAGTTATGTCAACACTGATCTTTTCTACAAATGGTTGAAAGAACATTTTTTTCCTAGAAAACCTCCCGGGGCAGTGATTCTGTTATTGGACGGACACACTTCACACTGCACTTCCATAGAGATGTTGGAATTTTGCGAGACCAATGAGATCATTCTACTCTGTTTTCCTAGTCACACTAGGTACTCATTATTTACAACCCTTAGATAGGGCATTTTTTAAGTCCTTAAAATCTTATTTTAATAATGAAACCAACGTATGGATTCGAAATAACCACAGCAGAAAATTAGGACGACTGCAGTTTGGAGATTTGTTAGGCAAAGCGTGGGGAAAATCAGCAAACCAAAATAATGGTGCATCAGGATTTCGTGCTTGTGGAATATTTCCACCCAACAGAAACGTAATTCCTGAGTACGCGTTTATATCCGACATTTCTCCTGAAGGCCAAGCAAATGATCCCTCAAATAATAATACCTCTGTCAGAAACATAGTTCCCTCAACTAGCGGGGTGAATAAGGAAAATTTGGCGCCTGTAGCCAACCCATCTACTCCTTTAAAATCCCACAACCTATCGGAAATCCAATCTGGTAAAGAAGAAACGCCGTCAAAGATCTTGATTAAAGTTCATCCTGTTCCTTCGTATGGTCTTCAGGTTGTATCAAAGAGAAAACAGCATGCTGAGGTTTTGACGTCTCCGGAAAACTTAGAAAAAATCAGGAACAAGATTAATACAAAACAGTTTAAAACACGAAGTAAAAAAGAACCAACAACAACAGAATCAAAGATGAAAGAACCAATGAAAAGATCATTATCGAATAGAAATTATAGAAAGA
This sequence comes from Sesia apiformis, assembly GCA_914767545.1. NCBI lineage: Eukaryota > Metazoa > Arthropoda > Insecta > Lepidoptera > Sesiidae > Sesia > Sesia apiformis. The sequence goes on from OU611963.1 coordinate 6,490,503, forward strand.
AAATTAAAATAGAACAAACTACAAGTAACCGAAAACAGGAATCGAACGATTCCTGCGATGAAGGGTCTCATATTTCGCTTCACGATAGTTCTTCGGACGTAGATATAGAACACGAAATTCTCGGGGACATATGCAATGTTTGTGGAGAATATTATCATGCCACTAAAAAGAAATGCGACTGGATACAGTGCATTCAGTGTCAACAATGGTTCCATGAGGATTGTAGTGACGATCCAGCGAAATGCTTGATGTGTGACGACTGATTTTGTTTTAAGTACGCATGGGCATCTATCCCTGGTATCTATAGGCAACTCACCCATAGGCCTGGGAGAGATGCCCATTTTCTATATTTTTTTCTAGCTGTGTTATATCCTAAAATATGCGTTTAATATTTGTTAATTTTATGTAAGACAGATTAATAAAGTCTAATTTAAGTAAAATGGCGTTTTTTTCTTCTGTGTCATAAATGTATAATTAAATATGATGTTTTTTTAAAACTATAGGCATCTCTCCCTGACTTACCCTACAAGCTTTAAGAAAATGTAAGGGCGATCCAACCAATAAAAAATATATTTTATTTATTCACATTTTATTTATGCATATAAACATTGCACGGAATGCACTCCAGGCAGATGGAGCGACGACTGTCTAATTGCCGCTAGTGGCTGGACAAGAACAAAATACCGTGTGTCGTGGCGGTTCTTGGAAGAGCTCTGAGTGGAAAGACACACTCCCATTCCCATCCTATCCTATCCCTCCCCATTTTCCCAACCTTTTCTCCGAACCCATTCCTGCATTTTCAAAGTTAGGCAGCGTATCCGGGGGCGTGCCAATGTTTGCCAATCTGGACTGAAATTGGCATGTTCCGCGGATGTGCATGAGCGACGTCATCTATCAGGTGGACACTTGGTCGCCAACCGCCTTTCTCCTATAAGAAAACATGCTGATGATATGGTATGGTATACAATAATCTGATATAATCTTTATAATTTAAATAGTTTACTGTCTTTTGTTTCATTTTTGTACCTTCGTAGCTTCGTATAGGTTTCCTAATACTTTTGGGCGAGGCTATAACCGTGCACGGCGGGGGTAAGTTGATATGTTTGAATATGGAGATATCACTTCAATGCTGTAATCGATTTCTCTGAAGGTATCGAGTATTGAAAAAATTCATTGATTTTATTTTAAATCCGAAGTGGAAAATGCTAAACTTATTTAAGATTTCATACTAAGTATCTCAAGTTATTCCTGCCATGTATACTAGGTACATACCTAGTACTAAATTCCTGCCATGCATACTAGGTACATACCTAGTACTAAATTCCTGTCATGCATACTAGGTAGGTACATACCTAGTACTAATTAATACTAGTAGAATGTGATCTGAAAAATAGTGGCCGTCATCAATTTTGTTTCTTGTTACACTAATAAAAATGTTGTGTAACTAATACTTTGTGCAATACATATTTGTTTTTTGTACATTAATTCTTGCGTAGCAACTGTTCTTATCTCCGCTTGACATTATTATTTCTGTTGAATGATAGCGGAATTCAGTTTATAATAAATAAAATATACATTTGAACTTATTGTTGTTTTATATTACTAAGTTGTTAAAGACAATTTCACTTGATATTTTTTTGCATAGAAAGAAGAGGGCAGACAAGCAGACAGTTCACCTGGTGATAAATGGATAACTACTCTCGCCACATGCCAACATCAGTCCAGAATGAGAAACATTGGCATGTCCTCGGATGGGCTGCGTACCTTTGGAGATTTAGGAATAGATTTAGAGAAATGGTTTGGAAAATGGGGAGGGATAAACGATAGGGTAGAAGAGTTCTCAATTGGAGGCCACGTATCGGGATACTCAGTATGGGACGCGCTCCAGCCGGCTGGACCGAGAAGTTCGGAGGTGGTGGCTAAATAAGAAGAGCCGAAGATCGTGTGTGGTGGCGAGGTTTGGGAGAGTTCTACATCCGGCAGCGAAGAAATATGGTAAATAACATTACTTGTTTACTGCTTTTTCTCTCCATTTTTTCCCAAAAAAAAGGTACAATTCATTTTAAAATCATCTACTTATAAATTGTAATTAACATTTAGGCAAATAAATAGCCAACCGCAAATTTTTGCGTGGGAACTTAACGAGCTCATTACCGACCCGAAACGATACGAACACATTTGCATATCACCTATAGTTGTTCTATATTTGGATTGATATTTGGCGGGAAATGAAACTCTGAAATAAATATCCAACCCTCATTAATTTGCGCCAATGCGATACGATGCATGGGCCGACGGTCGCACGCCCATTGGCGGTACGTGCACCGTGCCGCCGGTGGATAGATCGGAACGTTTTTAATAACACAGACTAAAGCAACAAAGTATCCAAAACAAACAGAGTATAAAAATCGATAAACCAAGTGTTTGCACATTACAAATGATTTTTTCATAAATGAGTTATTATTGATCTTTAATTTTCGTTGCTCTTATTGATAGTACTGGTATCTTGTGCAGATAGGAAAATAGATAAGTTTGAGGCAACTGGTCTTGCACACTACTACTACACACACACACACACACACATACAGAGATACGACGTTAACAGATTCACTGAATGTAGCTATCACGAAATTTTACTGACGGCTCTCATAGCTTCCATAGTTCTGTTGGTTGGTTTCTGTTGGTCTGTAAACAAAGTCTATTCCATATAAACTTATATTTTTGCCATTTGTACAAAGTTTTATTTGACATTGGTCTGACCGAGCCCCGTATAAAATAAGTTTAGTGTGATTTTGTATTTGTTTTTGTGTTTTTGTGTTGTTGTATTTGTGTGTCAATACTATAATATAATACTGCTTAAAACCTATTGTTCACCTGCCCCATGTGTACTTCTTTATCTATACATAACATAGATGTGAATTTCGAATTAACATCATCATGGAATAACAAATTCAGAAAAATAAACCGAATTTCTATCGGAAAAGATCATTGATAATAGGGCGATAAGTCTGGGTATTATTGATAAGTCTTATTTTCATCACTCCGTCTCTAGCGTAACTAAACGATTACCTACTTAGTACTCTACTTTTACATTCTTACTAGAGTAAGGAAGTAAGTTTCTGCACTATTGAACACCAAGAGATCACACAAATATAATAACAGTCACACAAACGTTTAAATAAGTAAGGTACCCATTCCAAGTTGGTCCAGTCGCACAAAGGACTATAATAAAATGTAACTGCATTTCCCACTTTATTCTATTTCCCCAGTTATTCGATAGCGAGCGAGATATGCTAGAGCGAATACTATGTTATTTCTCCCCAACCCAACCCTACTTCCAAATACTTTATTTTTAAATCTCCAAAGATAATCAGCACATCCGGGGTTTTGTTAACGTTTGTCATTCTTTATTGATGTTGGCATGAATCGCGGATCTAGGTGACTACGTGGGTGACAGTATTCGCTTACCACCAAGTGGACTGTTGGCTCCACTGCCGCCTTCTTCCTATAAAAACCAAGCGATCTCTTCCAGACAACCTTTTGGTCGAGAGGAGATTACTTACATCTCCATACTTATGTGAGAACAAGATTAATAGGTAAATGGTACACCGAGTACAGAGACAACGTAGTGTTTACTACTATATCAATTACAAACAACTAGATAATAAACAAACTACACCTGTAACACAAATTGAACTCATATTAATCATATCCCGGATTTAACCACAGAAATGATAGTCACATTGATTGTCACCTGCACTGAGGATAATATATGCGATTGCACTGGTATCTGCACTCGGGGAAAAATCGATACCCGTCCGATTTGGACAATAATGAGAATTAAAATTGCGAATTTAATGAAGATTAGTGCAGAGTGCTCTCGTGATGAATTGGATTGGTGATCCTGTATAAACGGTGCCAATGATGATTTAATAAAGTAGATAGAATTGTAATTTGAAATACGTTGTCACTTTATTAAGATTGTTGACTCATATAGATCGGTTTGTAAAGCATTGGCCAACCGAGCGTTCGCATGATTATCATCCGCCTCTGTAACACATGCCAACTTCAGTCCAAAATGACAAACATTTACACGCTTCTGAATGCGTTGACTACCTTTGGAGAATTAGGAATGGATTTGCAGAAAGCGTTGGGAAAATAGGGAATAGCAAGTATATAGGGGCGAGGAATTTTCTTCATCCTACTACACCTCCCAGTCCTGGTTGGAGGGATAACGTAGGACGAAGAGTCAAAAGTATAAAGAAATAAGGAGTTATTTTTTCCATTATTCTCTCCATTCAATGTGATAGTAGGGGTTGGGATGGGATGGTGTAGGAATGGGCTCTATCTCATATACTACCGAAACATGTAGGTACGTACATTTGGGGAATTAGATATGGGGATGAATGTACTATTGACGGTAGTCTTCTCCCTCTCCCAGACTTTACTTGAGCTTCCATCAATAAACGGGGTCTGGAAAACTTCTTCAAAGATGAAGAAATTCGTAAAAAAAGAGACAAAGGAGAGTAGATCAAGAGACTACTCCAAGAATTAAATAATAGGCACAAATCTACTTTTTATTATATGTACGATATATCCCAAAATTTAAACTTCCTCTTTTTATTGCATTGTTAAACATTAACGCGTCCATTTAAAAAACTTAATGCTCATTTTATCATTTGGACGTTTGCAATTAATTACAACAATCAATAATTTCGCGCTCCGCCGAGCGAACACTACAACACGCTGTATGGAGCCAGATAACGTGAAATAACGGATACATAATGTACTATGTATTTAAACGTTTACGGTACATGTTTGGGGTCAAGGCACTTTGGTAGTAGCTGAATAATAATTGAAGAAGATTCTGGGTGTCACAATCTACTGGTTAACAATATCTTACCGAATAGGTGTAGCTATTCAGTAATATTTTATAAAAAACGTATTCGTAAATTATTGTTACGAAAAACACTTTTCACTAAATTTAATTTCGCAAATTATTCTCAAAATTGTTGTATGACAACATTGAAGAATGTTCATTCTTCATTTGTATAGTAAGAGTCCTGCAATTGTTTTAGTAAACTAATGTTTCAAAATGCACATCGTTTCACTATTTTTTAATTGACAAAATGATAATTAGTTAAATATATTATTTCTCCTAACAACGTTTCAGTCAGTACCTATTCATTAAAGAAATTCTTATTAAACAAAACTGATCAATGACAACTACGATTACTAGAATTATACTCACCTGAGTGCAATTTGTTGACAATGTTTTGGCAATATTGTAAGTAGACTTACAATATGAAATCAAATAAATTATTAGATAATACGTGGGTGATACTGAAAGTTTTTAGAATCTCAAAAATGAAATCAGATATAACGATGGAAGTTGTTTTTCATTACTCATACTCTGAAAGTAGGTCCGAAGTTGCCTGTGGAGCGAAGTGAAAATAGCCCAATACACCCTAGGGTGAGCGTTTTCAACTGACAGACAACTGAAAAATTAAGAAAAAAAAGAGCTATTTTCACATTTCTATGTAACCATGATCTAACTTCCTATACAGCCACTCCGTTAATAAATATCTCACCAAAGTTGTTGATTTATGAAATAAAATTCATTCATTTTTTATTTTGCTAATTAGTAGTTTTATTTTTACTTTCCTTGTATTCGTAATGAAAAGCACAGTGTTTACCTAGGGGTTCAGGACTTATTTAGTCCCTCGACCTATTGGCGCCCTCGCTGCGCTCGGGCACCAAACCCAGTCTCGGGACTGAAATAAGTCACTTTCACCCCTAGGGTAACAATGTACTATTATTGCTTTACGAAGTATTCTCCGCGACAATCGATACACTTTTTCATTCAATGAAACCATTGTGTGAAACAGTCAGCCCGGGTGGGTTTCTTTAGGTTTCTTTACTTACCTCTTCAACAGCCGTTTGGAAGGCCGTTACCAACTGCCGCTTCTGCATTCATAAAACGTATTCCTAGAAGTTTATCCCTAATTTTAGGAAATAAATAAAAATCACAGGGCACAAAGTTAGTACTATATGGCGGATGACCCATTAACTCTACATTTCCAGTGCTCAAAAATTGCTTCGTTTGTCTGGCGGAGTGAGCTAGGGCATTGTCAGGATGGAGGATCGTTCTGCTTCTTGGGCGGCTTTCTTGAGCTGTTCACTATCCAGTCCACAGTTACTGTTCTTTTATTTTCTAAAGTTATAGTAGCAAAGTGGCCCGATCTCCCAAATAAGGTGGCAATCGTCTTCTTTTCAACTTTTCTTTTCCGTCCTTTCTTCAATTTCGTCGGCAACTCTTCTAAAGGCAAGACCCACTGCGCAGATTGCCTCTTAGTTACAGGCGCACAGCAGTAGATCCAGCTTTCATCAGCTGTCACTATATCAAAACAGCATTTGATTAACCATTGTTGAATTTTACAAGCATTTGGAGACACCATTCCACGCGGCAGTGTTTTTGAGCTTAGCTCAAATTGTGAGGAATCCATCTAGCACAAAGCTTCATTACCCGTGGCTGATTGTGTAAAATATTTTTAACTTATTACCAATACCAAATATTACTAATTATTACCAATATTACTAAACTTATTGCCAAACTTATTATCAATATTACAAATACCAATACTCATACGAGTATTGGTATAAGTATTGGTATTGATACGGGCGTCATTAGGGATCTAATGATGCCCGTATCTGCTGATATGTCGTTCGTTTGTCTGTTTCAATCACGAGCCGCACAGTTTTGATGTTTTCCTCCGTGACCGCCGGCGCAGGATGCTCTTCTCTAACATCGTCACTGAGGTGGGTACGACCACGTTAAAATTCACTGAACCAATTATAAACATACACTGGATGGGGCTACATCACTAAATGTCTTTCATAACTTTGTTTTCGGTTTAGACTGCAAGGAAAATAATAAGAAATCATTGAACGAAAATATTCTCTTGTTAAATTCATTTTTCCGTGAACACTTAATTTTCAAATTGTCGCCAGAAATAAGAAACACATCACAGTTTTTAAAATTTAATGGCGTTTGATAAGCAAAGAGTTCCATTTTCAAAATAGGAAATTGTTTTTTTGTTTCTATCTTATTGTACAGTAGCCAGATCCAAGAACTTTTAGTTTGGCCTATCGTACAGAGGTGAAAAAGGTTTTGTGCAAAAGTTGTTTGGTCAATTAATACATTTGCAATGTAAACTTGACTAACTATCTACGAAATGAAAATTTATCAAAATGAAACATATATTATTGTTGTCTAATGTTGATTTGTGAAAGGAAGCTTTTGTGGAGAAATGTTTTTATTAGAAAATTTGCGAATGTTGTTTGATCAAGTTACAGCCAAACATGCATTATGGAATAGAAAAGACAAAGTTACAGATATACATCATATACATTACAGTAGTTACATTACAGTTACATATACATTACAGTACCTACATACGTATACTGTGGAAAGCAGCATCTTGCCAGTATATGGCATGGTAGAACCAGTATGGTAGAACCATGGATGTAGTGTGGCTGTCTAGACAATATATTAACTATATATACTCCCACATATACATACTTTACTATTTAACGATTGAATACACCATATAGTAGGTAGTTCGCGAACTCTATGTAGAAGAAGATCGAAATATAATGTATCCTCCCAATCTTGTGGGATTAAAGCACGGAGGAGAAAGAAAATTCTTGTTTAATTATATTTATTATTTAGTTCAGGTTTATTGTTTACAAACACACACACACCCGCACTCACAAACTCTTACATACATACACACACACACACCCATCCTCTTTCACACTCTCTCTCTCTCACATACACACCCTTAGTCACACACATATTTTTATAAAATACGAGTATGTAGGATTGCATGTTTATAAAAACTAAACAAAAAATTAACTTTTTTTCTAGTTTCTAGTCAGGGCTCATTATAATTTGTATCATGTATTTTTTAATACAAATAAAGAATTTGAATTTGAAAAAGAAGATATACATACATAGTATAATACATATAATAGGTACATACAAACAACTAAAACCCCGCATAAACTACATTACGTATAAAATGTTTAAACCGTTCAAAATGACGGCGAGGCTTATCATCGCGTCATTTCCATAATGCAGCGCATTTTAGCTCTCCTCTATAATGCATGCAGCGGGCGCTGGTGGACACAACGTATTAATTACATACATCGCTTAATTATTGATTTTTAGCATTAAATTCGCGCACATTTTGGCATCACCCGCGCCTGCAAGTTGTACCTCGACGTTTAGTGTTATTAATATTTGGAACTGTTCACGTGTGTCGGGAAAATGTACGGTATAACATTTAGCATAAATAAACATTCCAACTTCCACGTTCAGTAGGTACCAGGACCTTAGAAAATCACAAGAATAGTGATAGTGTCAATAGAAAGGTGTAAAAGTCGTTCATAACACACACATATATACATATACTTACCTGAGTATTACGCGATAGTTAATTGTATAAGTAAGCCCATTACAATAATTATCTATTTTGCATTTTATAGATGTATAGTAAAATACGTTTTTGGTAATAAGCTTAATTCATATGTACCTATATGTGGTAATATGTTCGCATTTCTGTTTCGCTGTAGATTTTTTTTATAAATAAAATAAATAAAAGTTAAATAAAATAATTTAGTTTAAATCGACTATGTGGTTTATTAAGAACAAGAAGAGGAAAAGACAACAAAATAGGACTATAGGTAATATTACAAAAATAAATATTGAATTCTGCGAGTAAGTATCTTAATTTTATTTATTATATGTATTAAGGGAATTTTATTATATGTATACTTATATATACGAATCATCATTTAGTAACTAAATATATTTAAAATTAACTAGAGTATTAAAGACTAACTTAAATATAAAATATCTATAACTATAATAATAAACAAAAATAATCGAAATAACCCTTTTGTGGTAGAAGACTCCAAGCTTCTAAGCTATTTAACTATTAATTCACTATTGACTATTTATGAGGGGGAGAGTGCACGCTGAAATCCAACAGCAGCTGGGCGCTCTCGACTGGCCACGTTACCCCTCTCTCACAGAAGACTACCTTGAAATGTAGGTACTGCATTTCCCACTTTATCTTATTGCCCTAATGTACGTACGTGTTTCAGTAGTGAGTGAGATGTGCCAGAGCCCATTCCCATCCTATCCCTCCCCATTTCCCCAACCCTTTCTCCAAATCCATTCCTATATCCAAAGGTAGGCAGCGCATCCGGGGGCGTGGCAAAGTTTGTCATTTTGGACTAATGTTGGCATGTATCACGGATGTCTATGGGCTACAGTATCCACTTACCATCAGGTGGACTGTACGCTCGTCTGCCACCGTCGTCCATAAAAAAAAAAAAATCTTCAGGCCATCAAAACTGAAAATGCAGGATGGCTCGATTCAGGTGTCTGGGAGTGTCATCAGCTCTAGATTCTTTACAAATCTTTAGGTATATGTAACTAAAACAGTTTTCTATTTAGGATCACGACCAGTCGATAAATTAGAAATTGTACAGGATTTAACGTATGATATGCACGCGTGAACGCGTTATGTGTGTGTATGGAAAACAAAACGCAGTTGACGGGTAATGGTGTATGCAAAGTTATGCGTCAGATGGCAAAGACCAGAACGCTTATTAGAATTCAGTGGTTCATATATTAGAAAACTCGTACAAAGAAAAAATAGAAAATGCATAGATACCACAAAATATCTAGATATGACAAACTGTAGTAACTCATAATAGACTTGATACTCGTATTAAGTAGTTTAAAAACTACTGCGCTTACATATTGTGTAAGCACTACAGCAAACTAATTAATTCCGTGTAGCAACTGCACTTACAAATGTACTAGAGGCAAGCGTAGGTCGAATTTGGGTCCAATTCTCGCAACTAAACAAATATTTGTTTTATAAGCAAAGAGCATACGAAATGAAACTTTCACTTTGTAGAGGTTATTTTAAAACTGGTTTGAGTCTCTCACACTCTCTCTTAGGGATCTCTTAGTGTACTCAATTTAGGTGTCAACATATTTGATTGAATTAATAAATTGCCTTCTCGAAAATAACGCTTGCAATTTACAAAGATTTATTAGTTGATCATTTGCTATCCATATTTTTTTTATTTTGCTCAAATAGTTCTTCAACGAACAGAGTACATTTAAAAATATTTTGATTTATGTACGAAAATATGCAAAATTTAATATTATCAGCTCTTGGACTGTCAAGTTTAGAAACTACGTTGTTTCTAGTTTCACAGACTTTGTAGGAACACCCAAATTCCCGACGTAAGAGCACTTTGTGTATGGGTAAAATTAACCCATAGGAAGCTGTATAATAAGTGTAATAAAACAAGTTTTTCAATGGACGTGACAGCCTTCTTAAAGATAATTAAAAAAATAGCCTAGAAAACACACTTATGAATTTTACTGAGACAATTAAAATTATTATGATTTGAACGAATAAATAGTCATTCTTCTTCTTTGTTAGGCTGCGTCTGTCCAATCTCTATCGTTTGCGTTTTCTATCTAGTAGCCACTTACGCAAGTGGCTACGTAAAATACAAAAATTATTAATCAAGAAATCCTCGAAAAAATTTTGTACGTGCAATGCTGGTCATATTTGTGTAGCTGATATATAAACAAATTTCAAGACAATTTGTGGCGCATAATAAATCTGACATATTTTAATAAGTAGGTATATCTATTATAGCTAGAGTTGCCACCGTCTTCAACTAAACTAAGCTGTTTAAGTATCCTCATAATCCAAATAGCTTTTTCAACCTGCCATTCACACGAATCATCAAACTATAGTAGATGAGCGTTGGAACTATCGTGAGGGGGAACGGCGTAATTTAAAACCGCATTCCCCACCCCTCTGCCCCCTTGCGAAATTAAGTGCGAGGCAGTCGGTACGTGACACCAGCAAATGTGGCGTGCCTACAGCTCGTGTGTACTCTGCTTGATTGTGAAGCTTCATTTGTATCCTGTCACAGGTACCTTTAAACATGTATCTTGTTTACCCAATTCTTTGTAAGAGCATTAGTCTTAAGAGAGAAGTAAACAGGTATGGCAAATGACAAAACGAATTGTCGTGATTAAAAAAAGTTGCTTAATGGCTCAAACTTGGTATTGAAAAGGATCAGTGAGTTAAAGTGACAATGGGTAATGGATAGATAGATAGATAGAACCGACAATAGATAAGGTGTGACATTGGTCGACAAAGAGACAAAGGCCGGTTTAGAAGAGCAAAAGTGCTTTGGAAGAGGCGCAGGTATAACCAGAAGTGGAGAGAGATAACATCAGATAATAGTAGAAGTAGTAGTGAAAAATAGGAGTCGGTTATCTCCTTCTTTAGAAAAGAAGTTTGTTGGAAACTTGCTACATTTCAGATTTTTGTTATATATAAAAAAGTGACAGTGACTCAGGAGGTAAAGGGATACTCCAATGCACATTTCCGACTACACATACTATACTCGTACACCGTACACGCCAACATTGCTTAGGAATAACGAACGTTGGTTCGTCCTCAGATGAGATTTAGGATTAGCTACTTGTCTTATTAGTCTTTGGCAATTTAAGAGAAGATTTGGATAAAGGATTTCAGAGGATGGGGAATATACTGAGAGAAATCCTCACCGAAATTATCGTACCTTAGAAACATAATTTGGTCATATTTAGGATAGTAAGACTTATGGTTAAAATTACAAGTTGCCTTGTTAGATTCCAAAATTGCATTTATTTGCAATAACGTTTGAATTTAAACGGAAAAACACTACAAGTTGGGCTTGTTATAGGCGTTAGGCAAGTTTCTCTAAGTGTAGAGAGTATACTACGCAGTTTACACATCTCATTGCTTAAACAAGAAAGGGATGGGATCGAATATAAGGGAAGTCTCTTAATCTCATTGTAACTAAATACCTATTGAAGAGGAACATAAAAGTCCCATATTTTACACATTGAACCCTACACCTTTTGTTTTCTAATTGTCGATACAAAGACAACTCGCGAGCCATTTGTATCGGCACCGTCGAGACGTATGCGTAATTACGGCACCTTTCACACGGACCCTTTTAATTACACAGCCTTTTGTACTTTTGTTTGTGTGAACACGCCAATTATTGCAATAAACGCGCCGTCTGCGACGATTTTACTTTGTCATTTTGTAAGGAAAATTGGTTTAATGATTATAATTAGATTAGACTCTAGAAATTTTCATGTTACTTGTGAGTACGTGTACATATGTTATATTTATGAATATTATAAACAGAATATGTAAATATTAAATAAATATCGCCGGCCCCGGAGAATAAAATGGTAATCGCTTAATGGTAAAACTTAACTTTACAGGAAAAATAAAAAACCGATATTTGCTTATAACTTAACTGGTAATAGACGTAGACAATCTAATAAAGACTCAAATAAAAGCTATTTTTCTGAGCCCTAAAAATGTTCTGACTAAAATTAATTGGCATTTAATTAATTGGCACATTAATTGGCATTAATGTGCGTCTTAGAAAAAACGATGAGTAATATTGTATTATCTTATAACTTTGTCAATAACGATAGAAAAATTACGAAAAAAATTGAGTAGATGTATTTTGCTCTGCATACTTCAAATATCGCATAACACTAAAACTATGGTAATGTCGATTACCATTTTATTCTCCGGGGCCGGCGATATATAGACATTAACCCACATACTCAGGTTTAATGAAGTTTTATTTTATATTTATATGTAATATTATGTAGTTTTACGTTAAAGAATATACTTAATTATAGACCTTAGACGTTAGAATACACATTTATATATCTAAATAACTAAAAAAATAAAAACTATATTTATCAAATTTCCAATAAATCTAGAAACGCCCTTTTAAGGGATGCTTTAAAATAAACATAATATTAAAAAATAAAATACTTAAGTATTTCAAAAGAACATATCTACTTATTAAAACAAAGATTTCTGAATAAAAATCCGACATAAAACATATAAATAAAAAATCTCCTTTTCATGAAATTAAGTAAACATATTTACAATACAACTCACTTTTTATGACTAGTTGATTGTATTTCACAAAATTTAGACATTTTTCTTTGAAATATTACGTTCATTTATCCATTTTAAATCACCCCGAAAAACGACATACGCTAATTAGTAGCTATATGTAATATATGGTACGTGGATATATTTTGTGAAAATGTACTTACCTGTTATCTCTATTTAATTATTACTCGATAACTGAAGAAAAATTTTCAAGACGAATGTAGGCAAGAAATCTAAGTAACGCGATGGCTACTAAGATATTTACTAAGTACCTAAATATGGTTTTACATTGCAGGGATAAACTGCAATCTAAGAATAGGTATTCATAATAGATTAGATTCTTATATTAGATTATTAGCACCTTTTACTAAAGTAGCTTAACAGACTGCTTAGGATGTCAGTCCTGAAGAGTCCAATGGACACGTTATTGAGTAGGTATATTTCTTTGTTAGTCTATCGTCCACGTGATAATAATTAACTTATCGTCCACTGATGCACATCAGCTTACTTATGCACATTGTTTTGTGCATGAGGGATATACTTATAACCTTAAAACACCACGCTGACCAAGCGGGTTGGTCTAGTTAGCCTAAGTAGGTACGAGTTTCTATTTAGAGAAAAAAGACGGCAGACGAGCATACAGTCCACCTGATGTAAAGTGGATACTATCGTCCATAGACATCCGCGTTACATGCCAATATCAGTCGAGAATGACAAACGTTGGCACTCCCCCGGATGCGCTGCCTACCTTTGCAGATTAAAGAATGGATTAGGAAAATGGGGAGGGATAGGATCGGATGGGGATGGGCTCTGGCATATCTCACTTACTACCGAACCACGTAGTACCTACGTACATTGGGGAAATGCGATAAAGTAGGAAATGCAGTACATTTCAAGGTAGTCTTCTGTGAGAGAGGGGTAACGTGGCCAGTCGAGTGCGCTCAGCGGTTGTGGGAATGCAGCATGCACTCTCCCCCTACAAAGGAACTAATAATAATTCACTAAAAGGAAATGTTTATTATCGGTCTAGGTGTGTTGAAAGATGTAGGTATCTATGTTATTGTTTGTCCTGGTATCTACCAGATGAAATTCGCTTGTAACTCATTGAGTTGTTGTAACATGCAGAACTTCCGAAAGGGTTTTGTAAATAATTTGACAAGGATTTACAGAGCCCCAAGAAATTATCAATGAATACTGATTAGGGTCGTCGCTTAATTAAAAGTTGGTAAGCTCACGAAGGCAGCAAGCAGACTCTATGAATGGGAATATTTTAATTATCGCCAGCTCTGAGCGTAAATTTCCCACGACTGCGATAAAGAATAAACATCGCATTGTCTTAAACCCCTGCTAAGAATTACGGCTCACTAGGGCTGCCCAATAAGTTTGTAGCATTTGTCGACGATTGTGTTAGTGTTAGTGTGTGTTAGTGTAATTAATAGTAACTGTTAGCTATGCGTATGGTTACGTGTTCCATTCTCGCTCGTTCTGTTGGTTTTTTTCGGAAATCCTAGTCAATGTTTAACGAATGTGTCATTATTATTATCTATTATACAAATAATAATATATATCTACACATATAATAAAATTGTAAGAAAGCCATATCCGTAGATACATTCAATATTTTTGAAAATAATTGCTACAGAGTCAATAACAACATTTTTTGGAATTTTTATCTGTCGGTCTCATTACCGCCGCTGGCACTGCTAGTTATTATTATTATTATTTTTTGCCAAATGTGTCTTCAGTAGGTAATGTTCTTAATTTTATGTACCTACGTTTTTTCTATAGAAGAGATGGCAGACATACGGGCGGTCCACGAGCCGGTAAGTGTAGTCACAGCTGCCCATGGACACCCGCAACACCAAGGAGGATGCGGGCCTACCGACCTTGCAGAATCCTATTCACAGCCTCATCGAAGAGCGCCATGTTCGTAACTAAGTAAAAGCAGTTCGTTCCACTTCCTGTGTATTTGGTGCATGCATATGGAACTTTGAAAAGTACACGTCTATTTATTCTTTACTAGCATGTGTCAGCCCTAACAGCGCTGCGTCTCAAGTGTTTGCCGGCCCGGTCTCTGCGGGGCCATTACGCGGTCGCCGGCTGATTACCGCCCGCCTTGATTTCAACCCTTCTTTCAACACGACATGACCTCCTCGGCGATATTAGCTGATGAGTTTTATTTATGTTTGAGTAGCTACGAGTAGCTGCGAGCATAGTAGCTGTATTTTTATTTATGTTTAGTTTAGTAGTGAGAACAATATTAATCAACTAATTCTATGTTTTAATTCAAGTTCACTCTGATTTATCTTAAATTTAAACACATGTTTCGATTTAAAAATAACTTCTAAGTTAAGAAGTCTATTATACCGACAATACTCAAACATTTGCTCGGATATATACATAATATAAGTACGTAAGTAGATATGTGTAATATATGGAAGCACCTATACCTACGTATATAAGTAGGTTTCCTCTAGGGGAGACAACAAACCGTTTGAACGAGCGGAGGTAAAACACGATCGTACCGATTTAATGTGACCAGCAGCGAGAAATAAATAGTCCAGAAAATTACCAGCTCACCTCAAACCCCTCCCCTCTCTCCCTCGGCTCTCCTCCCTACGTTATTATAGTTCGCGCCTATCTACTTACCGACATTAATTTTGTTAATTCATATGAGCTATATTAAAAGGCTTGTACACTTAACTATTAATTAACTATTGAGAAACTCAGAAGTAGGTACGGGTCGAGATTCTAATTAATTAATATACTATAGCAACAGCTATGTCTTTCTACTGCTGGATATAGGCCTCTCCCAAGGACCGCCATTACACGGTCTTTCGCTTCTCTCATCCAGCTCAGGTAGTGGCGAGTTTCTTCAAGCCGTCAGTTCAGCTGCCCGGAAGTCGTCCCACGATACGTTTCCCGATAGGTGGTCTCCATTCGAGGAGTCGTCGTCCCCATCGATTATATTATTTATGGATCCTGCGATATGGTCGATAAAAATAGAGAACAGATACTTTTAATCTAGCTATTAATAGTAGTGTACGTGACACAACTCTATAAGACAGGAATATTAAGAACACTCAACGCTTGGCAACACCATTTCACAATAATTGGGTAGATATTAAGGCTGGCAATCAAGAAGGATACGACCGTTTAATCGTTCACTCCACTGTTACAATTATAATTGGAACTAGGGGGGGGGGGGGGGGAACAGTTTCAAGGGCTGTTAAATTTGTAGTGGAAAGCAAACTAACTTTCTTTGGAACAGTACAATGTCTGCATGTTATAAAATTGTGGTGGGTACAGTAGCGGACACTCAATCGTAGTAAAAATAAATATTTTAGGTAGGTACCTACACAATTTCTTTGCTTACCATCACTCTCGCAGGTTTGCTGGTAGAAATATCCTAAGCTGGTAGCACGCCTTTCGTATCTATTTTCATTTGGAAGTATTTTTATCTTTTATGTATAATAAAATACAATAATACCTACCTACAATAAAATACCTATTCTTGTATCTTAGACAAACCTTTATGGTTTATTAGATACAATTATGATAGTTTTATGATTTGTGTTCTTAAATTTGGTAATAAATAAATAAATGTTCAAAGATTTTCTTGTTTTGGACATTGTTACCTATATCTACACTTACCTAATTGTTGACTTCGAGCACGGCTTGCTATACTTGTACAAAGATAAAAAAAAAATTATGCGAATAGTTAAAAAACTATCTACATTAGCCTCGATGTACCTACCTTTATACAGGTAATCGTGAAAACACAGACACCACAATTTTTTTTGCACTTTAAGGTTATTTAAGTGAATAAAGTCACATACCTAGGTATTTTTTTTAACAAAACTGTCTATTGGTTCATCAACTACATTACAAATCAACGAATAAGTTTTAAATAAAAATTACTTACTAACACGACTGAAACTTTAAAAGCTACACCTTGCTTACCTAAATACCTACATACCTACATATTACTGTCTATTTGAATATTTACAACCTTTCTATTAGTTACTCAGAAATATTCATAAATCTTTAAAACTTATACTTACTATGTTCATACAATAAACCGCAATATTCTAAAAGCAATTTTAGCTCATCTTTTAGTTTCGCGGCACACTTTCAGCGGTACTCTCCCTAACCACAACACCGCTAGCGGCATCTGTCGCAACTTTTCCGCAACAACAACACACTAGCGCCATTTTCAACGCAATCTTTTCACGCCACATCCGTACGAGCACCCACACATTGAGCCAGAAAAATGGCCCAAAAATCTTTATGGAAAAATTTGTCCTAAGCTTGATTAATAACACAAAGGAAAGTGAACTTTGTTGTAAAAGTGTACAGTTGAGTTTTGATAAGCGGCTGTTAGCGTTTAAAGCGGACTTGACTTCTTCGTAGTTAACTCTAGAATAGAAAGGATGTAAATGCTGCTTCGTATGAATTACTTCCGCTGTTTTAGAATGGAACTGCTGGTGAATGGGATGCTAGAACCAGAAGGATATAAAAGCACAGTTACAACTTATGAACTTAGGACTTTTTAGTTTGAGAGCGTTCTCCCTTTCTTAGGGGGACTGGGTAATGTTTCAATGTGTGCGTGTCCAGGGGTGTGCAGACAACTTTCTTAGAAGGAGTTTGCTTTCTTAAGAAGGCGAAGAAAAGGAAAAGGTTCGCACTTGGGGGAGTGTTTTGTTAAAAATACTGACGAAATGGTTCAACGTTTCGTCGGAAGAGGGCGCAAGTTATTTTTTTAATAAAAGAAAAAAAATAATAAAAAGAATACTTAGGTACAGCATTGTTAAGTTTGTAGTAGGTACCTATGGTACCTATAGGTAGGTAGGTAAGTGTAGTGACTAGTTACGTATGGTGTTAGAGAAAGGTTCATAATTAATCGGCTTTTAGTACATAATAGGATATACCTACCTACATAAGTAGGTAATTGGGTTAACTATTTATGTATGTATTTTTTTTTTCTATACCTATATTAATTTTTTATTTGTGTCATTTCATTTCATTTTATATGATTGCCTTGCTTAAACTTAACATATCATAGGCAGGAACTTAGGCCGGCTCCCTGCCAACACCGGTTCACAGAGTAGCTACGGACCTCCTTTGGAAAAACTTTATTGCACATTATGGTATAAAAAGCTAGCTCAATGCATTAAGGTATTCTCTGGCAGCTAATCTTTGGGTAGGTATAAATATACTTACTTATAATTTAGCGAGGTAAAAAATATACCTATAGGTAGATATATAACTTAACTTAAGGCATATTCTTTAAAAATAAGTAGGTATTCAGCAGCAATCATATTTACCTACAACCTATTTCCAGAAATGTATTTTAGATATATTCCTTACATTAAAAGGAGTTTACAAATTTACCATACCAGTGTCTCTCCATTACCGGGTGTATTTAGATCTTTCCCAAGGACCCCCACCACACACGGTTTTCCGCGTCTAGAAATACAAATACGTTTAGTGTAAAAAGTACTTAGTCAAGTAACCTCTGGCCCAATAGGGCCACTAACACAGAACAAGACAGTGAAGGGTCACTTATAATTCACTCAAAGGCGGTTGATATAATTAGATTGATTAATTAGATTACTTATTTATAGACCGCGCCCTCAAGTCTTAAAATTTTGTTAGACATTAGATACCTACTATCTTTTACATAATAAAATTTGACAAAAGATTATCTTAGGTTGGTAGGTAGGTGTTGGTATAGATTATCAAAAGGTGTTGCTATAGATTTAGAAGGATTATCTAAATCTATAGCAACACCTAGTATAAAACGAGACCGTAAGTTTCTTGTTTATTTGTTTTTACGGAAGAAATAAACTCAAAAGCTACGGGACAGATTTTGAATTGTTTTTAACGTAACGGAAGCTTCATTAGTTTAGTTGGAAATAGGCTATGTTTGGATTTCCTACGAGTGCCTAGTAACTTGTAAATAAAATAAACTTTTATACGATAGGTACCTATTGTTTTTTTTTTCATATAGGTATGGCAATGGTACAATTAGCACATTCTGCCAGTGTCAAGTTTTCTTGGTAATAAACAATTTCAAAGTCTAAAACGTATCCTATCAATGCCCAGTCCCGTCGGAGTAAGTCAGGAGTTGCTTAGTGAAGCAATATTAGCTTTACTGAGGACAGAAGAGGACTCCTTGGAAGCGCACGGAAAAAGCAGTCCCACATGGGTAGACTTTTATTTCATTATCACGAATACCACACCCGAAAAACACTTTGAAAATTAATAAACTGCCATTATTACTCACAATAATGAAACAAAAACTCAACTTCACTTCTCGAGTTCCCTCCAAAAAGTCTCTATGATATTACCTACTCAGTTCGTAATTCTTTTATTGGTAGAGTCAGAAAATCTAACTGAAGTAGGTAATATGAAGAATTGAAGTAATATGAATAGTAATGATTCATAATCATTCCTAATGAATCATTCTATCGTAATAATATTGTTTAAGTAAATGTCAAATAAGGTATGACCTTTCGTATAGCAGGGACTTTAGACTAGCACTTAGTCTTACCTAAATGTAGGTGCTTTTGTGAGATAATTTTTTTCTAAAAGTATCTCAATTATAGAAGTGCACTGATACTCATATTCATTTCGTTTAATTTCTGTATGTCTTTCTGTGTACCGGCGATGTAAGGGTGTTCCCTAATTACAGTGAAAAGTCCCTAGCTCATCGCAAATACTCGATTAGTAGTATAACCGCGAATCAAAAGCGACGCCTTCTACCGCAGCCACTAGCGGGCTCGCCGCACTCCACAACCCGCGACAAATCCTTCCAATTGCGTCCACTCAACCTATTATTATCTTAACGAATGGCGTTTCGCGGTTAACCGCAAATCTACCGCAGCCGACCAATCACAGACCTTTTAACCATATATTTTCCTCTACATATTTTTCCAGGGGTGAAAATCTTAGAAACCGCAGGACTAACCGCAAAGGTCAGGTGATCGGCCAATGGCAAATCGTAAATATAACCGCAAGCCACGCCCATTTAACCGCAAACCAACCACAACGCGAGACGTTAAACTCTCGTTATCGACCGAAGTCACCCGCGTGTTCTTTTTTCGAATTACGACCCGCGGTTGGTTATTTACGGTCAGCTGGCTGCTGATTTATTCATTCGACAACGGTATTGTTGCCAGAAAATTTCTAGGGATAGTTGAATAAGTATTTCTATTATTTTCGTTGAACGGAAGGAAGGATTAGTGTAACTAAGTTAACGATGGGGTAGGATTAAGTCATTAGCACGAGAGATAACAGGCGACCTCAAACTGGTCATCGTCCTTCATCCGAAGATGAAATATTGATTGAGCGCTGAGAAAAGCGGCACGCACACACGTATAAGTCCACGTGCGGACGCACGGACACAACCGCCACCGCATTATATTCATAATGAATACAGCTATCCCACTCGGTCGTCTTTGACTTTGTATAAATATATTTTGTCTCTTTCCCTCGGCACTTGAGTGGGCGATTCCCCCTCGCGGGAGAGGGACCGGTGAGGGTTAGGAGCTCGTCTTCGAGAGGTCTCCAATTTCTATTTCATTAAGTGGTGCGACTGAAACCGCAGCGGATCGATGCCCGACTGAAAAAATGAGTTGGCTGCACGCGGAGCCAACGCGGATTGTGTACTTTGTAAATAAAAATAAACATAACTTAATGAAAGAGTTCGATTCGTTTGTAAAGCTTATGCAGATGCAGAGCTTCAGATTAGACACCAGAATATTACAAGTTCATCAAATCAGGTCTAAATAATATGTTTAAGATTAAGGCTGTAAGGTTCATTAGTACTGACTTAGCGCGGGAGCGCTTATTGTTATAACTTAAAATGTTTAAAATTAAGGCTGTAAGGTTCATTAGCCCTGACTTAGCGAAGCGCTTATTGTTATAACTTAAAATGTTTAAAATTCAGGCTGTAAGGTTCATTAGCCCTGACTTAGCGCGGGAGCGCTTACCTATTGATATAACTTAAATTGCTCTAGACCTGTCCTACGACTAATGAATCCGTAGAACGTTGTCACTTTTCGTAATCAAAAAAGTAGTATGATGTGTTGGTGTTTTATTGTTGTCGTCGGTTGATTGAAATAAAGAAACTTGTAGCTCTTCTGTATTTAATTTCTAATTTTATTATAGCTACAATCCGCTATTACATTTTCCAATTAGCTATACGGTAATGCAATGCAATTATCTAAACTTTGTTACATTAAAACGTGAACATTAAGGGTTGTGTGAACTTTGGGCGAAACAACTCCAACTCAAATAGGATCAGTCAAGATTGATCCTTCCTCTACAAAATGATTACTTTGTTTTATCTGTTTCGACAAGGCTCATAAAAGACTACTATAGAATACATTTTCCAGCCCTATCCTATTTCCTCCAATGTACCTAGGTACCTATATGTTTCAGTAGTGAGTGAAATGTGCTAGAACTCAATTTCATCCCAACCCGTCCTAACTCTTTTATTCCATCGAATTGAGAGTATAATACGAGAATAAAAGAAACGTCTTATTCCATTATACCCTCAACTCCCAATTTCACCCCCATCTCTCTGAAAGAGGATTGAGGATTGAAACTCCTCGTCTTATTATAATAAAATGTAGGTACCCCTAAGATTGAAATTTTATCGCAGACAAAACCACGGACATACTCGTAGACTCGTTCACTACAAAAGTTACAGCGTGTACAATACATAGGTATGTGTGTATAGGTATAGGTACTTATTGTATTTGCGTGTGTTTCCTTTGAACCTCGTATTCTTATTGTGATTTGAGAGAGCATTAACAATTCATCAGAGGACATATTTGCAAGAGCCGAGGGTGGGTAACTATGTGTTCTCTGTATAACTACATACACAATATATACTTATATTTGATAAAATGTGTATTCTACATAGATACTAGTATAATACCACTTTTATTATATCAATTATTATACGTGTATTTATATAATAATTGACCGGCGATAGCCTACGGGTATCAACTTCTGACTCTCATTCGTAAGTATTTTTAAACTTTTACGTTTTGTACACATTTTATATTCTTAAATCCGGTTTGAACGCATATAATAAAGGTAAAATATCTTTATTATACGCGTTCAGACCCGATTTCTTTATTATACGCGTTCAGACCCGATTTAGAACATAAAATCTCATGCGTAAGGTCCTGAGTTCGAATCATCCGCCCGTTACACTGATTTTTTAAGAAGTTTTTTTTTAAATATCTCTATAGCTCAACGCTGAAAGAAAACATCGTGAGGAAACCCGTATATTCCAGAATTTAAAACAAATTAGGATGATGGGTATCCATCAATCCGCACTGAGCCCGCGTTTTAAATTGTGGGCTGAAACCTCCTAGTGATTTACTAGGTGAGACTGGATTACTATATTTGACTAAATAAGATTACTATCTAATCCAAAATATTACAAATAAATATCTATGTTACAAACTATAAAAAATATAACAGTTAGTAGAGAAACGGACTAAACAGTATTTTCCCCCGAAAACAAGAAGAAATCTATCTAATCTTTGTTACA
The DNA here is from genome assembly GCA_914767545.1 of Sesia apiformis. NCBI lineage: Eukaryota > Metazoa > Arthropoda > Insecta > Lepidoptera > Sesiidae > Sesia > Sesia apiformis. The sequence goes on from OU611963.1 coordinate 6,513,165, forward strand.
ATTTAATTAATAACTACATGATCTCATAATAGATGAATCACGAGATGATGTACGATACATACGTACATTCGATACAAACACGTATCGTTGTTACGTATAGTTATATCTACTCGTAACGTTAACATTGTACCAAATGCTTGCGTTAGAAGGCAGTATACGATTTACATATGTTTGAAGAGTGTCCCGAAGGTGACCGTCCTCATTCATTATTCACCACCTCAGGGGATACGATGACTTCACTCGCATAATGTATAAAAGCCGATGAAAGTTTAATAACTTCTTATTGGTAGAATAGGTAAAGGTGGAGGAACAGTTAGCTCATCTAATCATGGGTTTGCGCTAGTCGACAAACATTGTCGCCCAGAGTATGCCCACAACATCTTGACTTCTGTCTTGACATTTCCATTTACGACCAGTGTTACTGACACAACATGGGTGGTAGTTTCAGATAGTGTAAACTCGGGTTAATGGCAATGCACTACAGACCCACTCTTTATACTAGGTACTCTGTATTAACAATAAGTTTTTTTTTGTAATTATGGAAGATACTGAAGACTGAATGGTTACCACTGTCTTAACATCCAGTTGCTTAAAGAAGGAGCTTTATTTTTGTGGAGAGATTAAATCAGAGCATAATCGCTTGTTGAATTTACAGATATCATAAGAGGCGAGGGAAAATTTCCGTGAAGCGGTCCAGAATAACTTCCACTGCCTCAGGCCCCACCTATATAAGCGAGTCTCTCCCGGCGTTAATCTCGCCGTGCCCTAATTTCAATAGTAATTATATGACTTTACAGACGGTAATTTCAACGCGGCGCTACGACGACTGGGCAGTCAATGAGTAAAACGCCAAGGACACGCCGCGTGTTCACCGCGAGACGTGATGTAGGTACTGCACTGTTCAAAGAATGAACGAAATTTTATTTCATTCTCCGGCGTATCGCAGCCAGTCGTTGCAAGTCGTGGCGATACGCTGGCGGAATAATCGCTGTATCATGTACCTAAGTTTACTCGACATTAGTAGGACGGGATCGTCTCAACGTCTCATCGTCTCGCTCGTGTAGTTAGCGCCTTAGTATCCATCCAAATAATACTTTAAAAAGGAGCTTGATCTTTGTGGTTGCACAACATAACAAAACATCTACGCCTCTTAATTCTACATGCATCATAAATGGCGACAGAAATCCGTAAGGCAAACTGGAGCGCCTACCACTCTCTTGTTTAAAGAAGCTAGTTTGTTGCTTAAAGAAGGAGCTTTATCTTTGTGGAACCTTTAAAAGAGAGCCTAAGCTTGTCTTGAATTTACAGATCTCATAGATGGTGATAGACAATTTCTATAAAGCCCCTTAAACAAATCTTAAGGTCTATGCTCTTAATACTGGCTTCTGAAATCTTTGAAACTGTCCTTTTGAATACCATTGATCACATTCAACGTTCAGTTTAGTCTTTTTATGGAGTTCGGTTTTCCTTGATATCCTTTCTTATTCATTCACGTTTCTTATTGAGCTATAACTATATTCCTAGCAGTGCTGTTATATTTTACAACTAAACTCGCCAAACAATTCTCAGTCTGAGGGCGCAAAGCAAACAGATGGTTCACAAGCCGCTCCAACGTCGGATATATCCCGTTAACTGGCAAGCCCTTATATTAATTAGCGAGAATATTTTGGGGGATATTATTTACGTAATAAAGCCTTATTTAGAGCCCCCCAAATGAAATATGAGCAATTGAGGAGAGTAAGTACTTAGCACGCCCGTTAATATGCCCCGATGAATACAGGTGGGGAACGGCTTGAGATGCTCGCTTGGGTAAAGGCCAATTATCTTGAAGATAATAATTTTTCCATCAAAATTAAAGGCGTATTTAAATCATACGCATATCTACACATTGATTGAGTAATATAATATGTCTATGCGTACTTACACATTAAAATTCAATATTATCATTATGGACGAAGGCGACAGACAAGCGCACAGTCCACCGGATGGTAAGTGGATACTGTCGCCCATAGATCCGCGATACATGGCAACATTATTCCAAAATGCGCTGCCTACCTTTGAAGACATAGGAATGGATTTGGTGGAGAAAGGGTTGGGAAAATGGGGAGGGATAGGATGGGAAGGGGCTCTGGCACATCTCACTCACTACCGAAACACATACTAGTCCAGTCTGTGTATAAAAAATTGTTCGATTTCACGCAACTAAATATTGCAGATATCTGAAGGTTGTAGATCATAATTTAGTGAATAATAAATACGTAAATATTCAGGTACAGCCAGATTTGTCCTATTTTTTTATAAACAACGCCCAAAGTCGGAAAATTCAGTCTTCGGGCTGTATCATTTTGCAATTACGTTTTAGAGAAAAGTTGTATTAGTGAAAGTTGTAGGTTTAAAAAGACTTTTAATTTCATTTTTTACGCATTAAAATCGATAAATAAATTATCGAGATAATGGCGAAAAACCCTCTTTTTGCACTATTTTATAAATGTTAATAAATTTTGCAGTAATGGCCGTTAGTGACATGGTGACGTAAGTGACAAACACCTTAGTGACGAAGCCATTATGGGTCTTTATAAGTGTTTCGCTCGACTGATCCGAGAATGTTTTGACGGAGTACGGATACGGGCGCATACAATGCAACCGCTCAACATAACAGGACGCTGCGCCTGCGCACTGAACGGTCGTCGCCTAGCCTGACGCGCGCCGCCGGCTTTGGGACGCGAAACCTGTGTCGCTTTGTCGCGCTCTCAGCTACACTTACGCTAAATTAATTCGGTAACGTTAATTGTTTTCTCTTCTACTTAGTGCTAGTGTGGTAATAGCTTTAGTGCGCCTAATTTCTTTCTGTATATGTTCTTTCTGTTATTATAACGCTCATATATCCAATCTTTAAATAGGTCTTTAGGTATATATCCAATATATAGTATATATATAGTATATATAGTATATATCCAATCTTTAGGTCTAAATGGCGGACATAGGTCTAAATGGCGGACAATGGGGGAGGCCTATGTCCAGCAGTGGACGTCCAAGGGCTGAGAGGAAGGATCCAATCTTTGTTTTTCTGTATTCTTCCGTTAACTTTCTCATATTATATGCTATATATTACACGCACAATACAACTGGTGACCCCGACGTGATTTCTAGTCGCGTTTTACGGTCGCTGATATCACAAAGCCTATATAAAATGGCATAGATTTTTTAAAATTTTATAATTTAGTAGTCGACTGCCGCCATCAACGCTTTGTTGACGGTGTCACAATTTTAAGCGTCACCGCGCTTACACACAAAGCTGAGGAAGGAGTATTATCAGTACGTACGAGCTCGGGAGATTCCCGCTTCCACAGTGTTCTCAGAGACTTCCCAGAGATAACTCGTCGTGCCGGTAAGCCTTGAGGCCTAAGCACATAACAGTCCATCACATCAGGACTACCCAAGGCCCACCAGTTACCGCACATCCACGACGCTTAATTCCTGCGCGCCTAAAAAATAGCAAAACAGGAATTTGAAGACATGCTGCGCGACGGAACTGCAAGCAGATCACAAGGCCCTTGGTCCTCACCACTGCATTTAGCTCGCAAGAACAACGATGGGTGGCGACCATGTGGGGACTACAGAGCTTTGAACGCACGTACTATTCCTGATAGGTACCCCATCCGCAACATCCAGAACTTCGCCTGCCAACTCGCGGGTAAGAAGATTTTCTCCACTGTGGATTTAGTTACGACCTATAACCAATTACCTGTGTTTATTGAGGATATACCTAAAACAGCAATCACTACACCGTTTGGACTCTATGATTTCCCATATATGATGTTCGGACTCCGCAATGCTACACAAACATTCCAGCGGTTTATGGACGAAATACTAAGAGACTTCGATTTCTGTTTTGGTTACCTGGATGACATTTTGAAATTTGAAATTTTCACAGATTTTCAATGAAGATCTATATTTTATGATTCAATTGATAGGTATACAATTTATGCAATCAGTATGAAGTTCTAGCCCTTTAAAGTGGAGGTACTCTTGCAAGAGCGCTGTGGTGAGAACCCGAAACTTCAAATTGGAGCGTGCATCAAAATTTAACAATATCTCGGCTGCTAGACAACCTTAAACGTAGAACCTTATTTTTTTTTTTTAATCTGGGGTAACTCGACGAAATATTAACAACTGGCTAATTTTCATTGCATTGGAAAATTGGAAAAATCTACATGTTTTATTATCCATACTTTATTTACAACGTGAATGCTAAAATTTTGCAATAAATCTTTTGCTTTTGCTTCAATTTTGTTGTAAAAAAAATATTTTTTATAATCTATATATTTTATAAATTAATGAAGTACCTATACCTACGTGTACGTGGCCAGTCGGGTGCTCCCAGCGGCTGTGGGAATGCAGCGTGTATTCTCCTGTTTCTCTGTACAAATTCTCTGTCTTCTAGGTTCGTTTCCGTGTCTGACAATCAGTGGTTTAAATAGTGTCTAAGTAATTTGTTTATGTTGTTGCATGTTACCTACTTATTATTTTTGTCTATACCTACCTTCTAATAATATTGCAATACAATCAGCCCTTTCATTATTCACTGCTGGACATGGGACTCCTCATGAACATTGTCTTGTGCATGAATGATGTACCGCCTTAAAACGCCACACTGACCAAACGGGTTGGCGAGTCCACTCTGTTAGAAGTGGTATAATTCCTCAGGGCTTGTGGTAGCGACTTTGTTATCCCTCGGTCGCCTTTGACGACTACCCACACGAAGAAATGGGGCGGTGTTATTCTATAGCCGACTGACACCACACAGCACAAATCATAGTGTTTAATATTAAAACGTCAATATTTTCGTAATGTGTCAATCTTTAATATAAATAAGTTTTAATATTAATAATTCTGTCAATAGGACTTGTTATCGCGCCTAATCTTATTATCATTCTATTGTTAACCTTCGATCCGACAAAAAGTCGACACACGTATTATTTAAATACAATGGTCGTTCGTTAGGCCGGCGGCAGGCCTCAGGAGTTCGATGCAAGATTTAATTAAATCGCCTCCCCGGGTCTGCCCCCCTCCAGTGGGCTGGGGCGCCCCGCACCATACCCCCGCGTCGTCGGCAATTTCCTCGAGACTTGATTTATTACCGCCCTGGCCGCGAGGTGCCAGCCACCTCTGACGCACAGCCTAAAGGATTGAGGGTAGTTTTTCTTACGTTGACCATGTTAATTGTAACAAATAGTTTGTAGCAGGTGGACGTATTTTGTCTGTGTCCCCAAAACAACTTTGGGCTATGAGTGTAAGAAGAGCATGCGTACCAAAAACAACATCATTTTAATAGAATTTCGAAGAAATATAGGTAAATAAAAGGTAAAAATCACGTCTCGTTCGTTGACATGTTGACATATTGTCACGGGTAGAAAGAAACACATTTTAATGCAATATTAAAATGTTTACCTTTTATATGAAATAGTAAAATGGTCATTGATAAAAACTTTTAAAACAATAATCCTATATATGTACCTATATCCGTAAATAGGTAATAGACTATAACTAACCTACCTATAAAACAACCACTCACGAGTTATTTGAACCTTTGAGACCCATTGTCCACAACGTAGTAAGTAAGTCCTCATGGAATATATGAAGGAAATCGCATGGTATATTAAAAGGGATCTGTGAAAACCCTTGTAATGTAAATATCTACATGATTACCGCGAAGGAAGTGTTGACCACTCTCCTTTACTTTTCAGACTAACTTTTACCAAAAAATTTCAACTCCATTTCTACGCAACCCTAAAAAACACCTAGCTGCAAAATAAGGGTAATCACTCCGTGTAAAGTGTATTTCCCTGTCCGGGATCGGGTTACTTTTTCTCTCACTATATTAAGTTGGGATCAAGCCGCCCCTCGGGCGCGTATGATTTATACCGCCGACTCGCCTCGCCGATACGTCTTGCTCTGCTCGGACAACGCTTGACACTTACAGAGATATAAGGCTTATTTTAATTTATTTATTTATATGTGACAACGTGCACAATTTATTAGAATTTCAGACTAGATAGTGTTAAGAAAAATGAGAGCCTTGATAATATTTCAATTTGAATGGAAGCCGATATTCATACCGTCAGCCTATGTCTCTCCACTGCTCGATATGGGCCTCTCCCAATGTTGCTATCACACGAGATCTTCTCGTTCAACCACCACCGAGGAACATCTACAAGTCATCGGTCGACATCATTTTATTAATAATTATTTTATTTGAAGCGCGCCACGAGTAGGAAGAATTTCGGAATTTTTTCCTGCTCGTGGCGCGCGCTTTACCTACTTATATTTAGTATCTATGTATATATGCGTGTATATATGTATATATGTATATATAATATGCGAATATGTACATATTATTATGTATACTGCACATCATCTCCCTGTGACTAAAATATTTATTTCCTCTACCTTAAAAGTCGTCAACGTTAAACGTTAAAGGCAGAGATCGTTTTAAGCGATAAGACCACCTTTTGTGCGTTTCATGTAGGTAGGTACTTATACAGACAGTATAAGTACATGAAACGCTGTCTTATTTTATTTTGCTTTGGCATAAAGAATTTTATATGTATGTATATCTCTATATCTTCTGCGTCGAAATAGGAATAGATTAGATGACCCACCATACGTTCTTATCAAAGAAATGTGGTTGGAAACTTCTATGGGTGGTGAAGCAGATGAGGAGGGGTTCATTAAAGAGTCAAATTTGAATTGTACTACGTAATAAGAATGTTTCATATTCAAAACACATATGAATAAAATAATTCTAGAGCTACTTACTGAACATAGTACACTATTAGACTAAAACGTGCTTGCCCTAGAGTGCTTGTACCTATAAAATATTTAGTAGGTAGGTAGAGGGACCTATGTATTGTCAAAACCATGATCTTCAGTAATATAAGTAAAAGTTTACCGAAAAGTTAAGACCTATGTAATATTAACCCGTACAAAAATTTATAAAATTTAAGTTCATAACTTGTGCTCAGAATTATAGACCTGCAACTAAATCCGATAAAAAAATGGTAATGACGTTTTTGTTAATTTACACAAATTTGCTTGATAAAACGACTTTTTTTAGAATTAAGCTTGAAATTTAAAAAAAATCGTTACAAATTCTTTTGTACTTTGCATAAAGGCACGAAAAATTTAAAAAATATAGATACCTATTTGCAAATTATTTTGTAATTGTTTGCGTAAAAAATATCAAAGGGCTATCTTTTAAAGCACTCTGAAATATCCGATCCGCAATTTCTGTCGTAGGCATTATTTTATAAGAATAATCATTTGCAACTACAGCGTTAAACTACATATTTAACTAAACTTAACTTAACTTAACTAAATTTTAGTTAACTCAACTATTTTTTTTCGTAATCAATTAAATAAAAAACTAAATAAATAAATTCTGATATAAATAAGATACATAAAATATGTAGATAAAGCTTGTACATATACACGTTTGTTTTAATAGAAATCCGTTATAAAACTTCATTAAAAACGATACTGTATTCACTGAATGGCATTAACATAACCATAATTACTTATTCTTGAAAATATTTCTCTTAGTTTCACTAGTAAGAAAGTATAATTCATATATAAACGGTTTGTTTGGCGTAGTTACAAAGCCTACTCGGAGCACATCTAATCACATCGCGGCCCCTCTCATCAAAGCGTCCAAGTTTCACTCAAAAAGACGCGCAACTTGGCTTATTAAACGCAACAAACTTGGACGGAAGCTACTTTTCATATCATCCCTACTAATTAATCAAGTACCAGGAATCGAACAACAAAGTATTAATTACAATTGAAAGATGTTCTAAATAGGTAATATTAATTGTGTTGTGTTTAAATACAGAGCAAACATGCAGTCTTAATTAATCTAATTATCGTTATGTAAACAATATCACCGCACTATCTAATTTAAAACCGTGTCCGTTCAGGCCGCCATGTTAGTTTAGATTTTAAACGAATTAGATTGGAACGGAATATTAGTATTACATTGTTAGGTATGTGTAGTAAATACATTAGTATAATATTATTAAACTGTTAAAAACAATAAAATAATTAATACTGTTAAATTTGCATACTCATAATTAAGACGTCTATTTGAGAATATAAAGTAATTCTTTTCTAATTAGGTTCATTTGCATTTTGTCAACGTTATAATTCTGTGCGTAAACATTTAACGCAACATTAACTTCTTTGGTCAATTACAACATTTAGCTAATAATAGACATACAAATTTCTAGAAAATAGTTTTAAAGATATCAAAGAGTAATAAATATGATCTTCGAGTTATCAATGGCACAGAGCGCCCTAAGGAGCTCGAGTCATGTCGACTCAATAAATCTACAGGCTGGACAAAGAAATGATAAATACGCGTGCGTGCGCGTGAGTTATGTGCGTGGGATGATTTAGTGCGCGGCGGGGCTCACACCACCGCCGGGTAATATTTCTACAGAATTATTGATGTATACGTACTTACTTTCCTAGCGATTTCTTTCTCTCCTAGACATCCAATCAGTTATCCGAGGCCATTGTATCAGTGGTTGTAACAAAACATAAGTATGAATATTTATAAAAAGAAAATACTGCATTCGTAACAAAAAACATAAACGGAAAAACATTTTCCACACCGCGAAATCTTTCTAGAAATTTACTGATACCGATATTAACGCAACGAAAACAGTCTCCCATAAAATCACAAATGACAGTCACTATCCCGGTTTCATTTAATTCCCTCTTTGAACGAATATTACATAATAATTATGTTATAGTGATACTATTCCAGTTTAAATACGTAGGTCAATCAACATATTACAAGTTTTAGAGGGGCACTGCCAGCCCACAAAACGTTTGTATACCTACCATTGTTTAACAACTTAGCTAGGTATGTTATACAATTTCTAAGTGCTGTTAATAAATATTTTTTTAAAAACAATCCTCTATTGCTATTGCGTTCTTAAGTGTACTACCTACGACTTGTACAGAATGTGCAGGAATTACAGAATTACAAAATAAAAAAGCACATAATTAATCACATCTAATAAAGCCGTTCTGTCTGTAGTTTCTCTTCATTCTTATAAATTTATCAAGAGAGTAATTAACATAACCTAACGTAACAAATAGATAATAAATCTATAGAAAAATATCTTTATAGCAAAATTTCTGAAGTTCTCTTGATAGGATGGTGTGGGTGAAATGAAACTTCAGGGTTATTCTCGTCGTAACTAATTATTTTCATTCGTGTTTTCACAAAATCTGTCAACTCTGTGAATCTGTGTTTCCTTGTATTAGGGCAGTCACACATCGGAAACAATTTGAAACCCGCCAAACAAATATGTGGTATCTTTCCATTTATTTATTTAATTTGTGGTACCTACTACATGAGTCAGGTCGTGTATTTTGCTGAAGTCTGCAAAACAATGTACAAAATCCTATGCAGTGAAACACAGCTATTTCATTTCTCAGTTTGCTTTATAGTTACTCAATACGTAGTATAACAGATAGGTACTACGAGTATAATATTGTAAATTGTAAATTACTATTGTAATTATAATTGTATTGTAAATAAATAAATCTAAACTAATGTACAGCACACTTGCAGTGTGGTGTCCGCCAACTTTACAATAATATCCCCATATTTTCATGAAAATGTCGTAAAAGGCGACTAAAGTCGGCTGGCTACCACAAGGCCTGAGGAACTACACCGCCTATCAAAGAGTGGACTCGTCAATTAACCTGACCAGCGTAGCGTTTTAAGGCCATACATCCCTCATACACAAGACATGTGCGTGAGGAAGCCAGTGTTTAGCAGTTGATACTAAGGGGCTGGTTATTATAATACAATTAATCTAGGCTGACATCTAAATATTTTTCTCAAGACTGCAAATGCGAGTCACTGACCTCAGCATTGAGGAACATATGAACATATCGCTTCATATGCTTGAGAAAAGTATAGGTACTCGTTCTAAACTTCATTCATTCTGAAGGTCATTCATTCATTCATAACTTCATTCCGAAATAGTCCAAGTGCGCAAGAAGCTTTAGATACTGAACATTACCTGTCCATGCTTAGAAGCTTTGAATGGAATTGTACAGGTGTCGATTTTCACAAAGGTACATTATTTTTGTTACTTTTATTAAAATTCTAATTTTAATCCTGTTTTTTTAAACTTTAGTCAGACATTTTATATTAGTTATATATTAGTCTATATAAAATGACAGATTAGTCGGAGTCAGTTAACTAAATATAGTTTAAGTAACTATATTAGTTACTTAAACAGTGTATAAGGCCCTGATTGTAGGGACCTTATACACTCGATGCCTAAATGTTAATTCACATTTACACGTACTAAATATAAACAAAGAAATGGCGAAGGTGGCGAACCGTGACAGTCTTGGTTATATAACTGAAATATATCCGACTAAGTGGCCGGTGGACTCCATATTGACAGCTCCGCAAACCAAATTATGGAACATTTAAATTAGAACGTTCCATAATTTCGTCTTTTATGATCCTAGAAATAAGAGAAGAAAGTTATAAGCATTTATCCGACACGATGTAAATATTTTAAAGCGAACATACACTAAAAGAAACATTATTTAATTGTAAGTACCTAACATTAATAACATTTCAAGTCATAACTGAAATCTATTCGGAAACGGAGCAACAAAAACAAATGGCCATTTCCTCAACCCTAACTTATACATCGAGGGCACTATTAGGAACCGTAGCTCGATTGCTATTAAAGGATTACCGTCGGCTACAAAGCGATGGCATTTTGTTCCTTGTCCCTTGTCCAGTGCCCCCCTCCCCGCTTCCTCAGTTCCCCCCTCCCCGCTTCCTCAGTTCCCCCCTCGCCCCCGGCGGCTCGACCCTCAAGACCTTTGTACATTTGCATAGCTTTAGAGCAAGTTCTTTTTTGTTCCACCATGTTCTTAGCGGATAAAAGAGCTGTTTCCTTGTGTGTTTTTTCTCACACGTTTCTGTTGCTATGTCATTTACATGTTACTTTTTCATAGATTCACTACATTTACTAAGGTGTTACCTAGTTGGGGCGGGCGGTCTGTGTTATTATCTAGTAACGTTTGGTTATCGCTTCTCGGTATTATTGTGATGATAAGGAAGACGTTACCTGAAATTCTATGCTTCCCAGTGATGTCATAAAGAAATTGGAATTTCAAGTCAAACCATATATAATTAAATTTCAATTGTCGAGGACGGAACGACAGCGACTTCAGAGGTAACGAACCCGATATATGCAAATGTGTATCATATTCCATTGCTTCACCTACTCGCCTTGGGCCACGTTACTCGACGCAGTACACAATGTAAGACGTACTTTTTTACTCTTAGTAGAAGATGGCGGAGGACACATTCTTTGTATAAAGATCACACTTCATCACCCTCTTAGAAAAGATTCCATTAAAAGTCGTAGGTAAATATACAACTGCACCTCCGTCATTTATCCGGCTAAGGCGATGGCTCTCAAGCCTGCCTTCACCTTAATTATTAATTACACGCTGTCCCACCTGCATATTCATGGAACATACATTAACAAGTTAGGGTGTGGCCACATAGCAACGCAGCGAGCGATAGAAAACTTCATTAGTATTGTAAGTACTATTATGCTTCGTGGCTGCATCAAATTGTCATTTTTCAAAAACAATTTTGTCAATTGTTTTTTCAGACAAACAAACATATGTAGAACTGTGCTTCGAAGACAGTGTAGTATACGTAAAAATGCATTTATTACAATTAAAAATATTACTTTGTACAGTATCGGCCAGTAAGCGTTCGCTCATGTAGCTCATGCATGAGTCATGATCAACTTATTCAGTAAGCGGTTAGGGAGCGCCGACCGCAAATATAACGTTGTAGAACAAACCTATTTACTCAGCGAATGCTACACAGTCAGTATTTATCGTGATATTTAGAGGATCGTGATATTTAATTAATGTGTAGCTTGGTATATTGATAGATTGTGCTATTTACCTACTACAAAATTTATAGAAATCCAAATATCCGCTATCGATCCCTGTATCAAGCGATAAATATTGATCATGTATTCTGCAGATCAATATTGAGCAATATCAATATTTATCTCGTCAGTAAGTATGCTTTCTATCAGCGACTATTTGGTTTAACAAGTTAAGATGTAGGTATATATTTTTGTTTCTCTTGGAATCAATTTTTGGCGTATCTTTTTTTTTACTTGTCGCATTGATATAATATGTAGGCCCTCTATGAAGTTTGTAGTGACGCGATCCGTATCAAACGTGCAAGGTCACAAAAATCACAAAGATATCACAAAAAGTATGGCGATATATACTGGGTCTGTGTAGCATTCGCCTTTGTGCAACGAATATGACCTTATAATCACCGTAAGAACTCGTTTACGAACACAACAGTTTGTAATCCTGCGAACACTCGGTTGATCAATGCCTTAGTATCACAGCCCAGGAATATCGTCATCATCCCAGCATAAATGCAAATATTGTGAAAACAATACAAACCTCTGTTTTCCCTGCACATAAAAACTGCAAAAACTGGAGCAAACGCAAAAGTTTAACTATAATTTTATATAGTGGGGCCGAGCTGTTTTTTGTTATTTATTTTTATTTGTATGTACCTACTCAAAAACTACTAAACCGATTTTGAAATTTATTTCACTTTTAGGAAGCCAAACTTATGTAGGATATAGGCCATGTTTGGATTTGTTATGCCATTTGAACAAAGCCAGAGCACAGATGGTTGTCGTATCCATAACAATAATTACAGGCATTACAATTATTAGTATACACTGTAAATATTTATCATTTGTACTTTGATTTTTTCTTTTAAACGTAGGTATAACTGTAATGAGGTGGTAATTATTCTGAGGGATACATTTTTTTTCTTATCAGCTTCATAACAGCTTGTAACGTAGGGGAGAGGCGTACAAAATGAAATAGGTGGGTAAAATGACATACTTGCTTTTTTCCAAAACCACAGACAAATTAGTTCTCATAATGACCCGTAGAGGGCCGTTTAGTAACATCTTATATCCTGTGGAGGCGCCAGTCGCGTTCGGTTGAGCATGTGAAGCGGACACGTGTTTGTGTGAATTTTGCATTTACGAGTTTTGTTTGGATGGATTTTGTTTCTTCGAAAAAGTTAGTATTGTCTTACATTTATTAGTTTTTAGTGGCTTAATTTTATTGTTTTATTTGTAAATAACTCCTATTATGTGTTGAAATCTCAAAATTATTCGCGAAATTAAAGTTACTAATTTCTTATATTTAAGGTTATAAAGTGGACAAAATGGCATACCACTTGTTCGGGTAAAATAGCATAGTATGTCGTTTGACCCACCTTTTTTTCTTCTTTCAGATAATCGATAATCATGCCTCGCAACTATTCTAGAAAAACAAACCGACAGGGTTGGAAAATAAAGGTTGGAATCCTCTATAGAAAAGGCAATTGACGCTGTGAAGAAAAATGAAATGGGTTGGCTTTTAGCTTCTAAGGTGTTTAGCGTACCACAATCAACTCTTAGAAGACATGCACTGCGCAGAAATAAAGTCTTAGCTCCAACTACAAAAGGTACCTTCGAGTAGCTACCAAATCAGTTTTTTTAGCTTCCGCAGTTGGTTAACATGATAAGATTGAATTTAATTACTTACCTTATTCTTTTAGGTATGGGAAGGTACGGGACTGTGTTCACTCATGAGATGGAAAGAGAGCTGGTTGCACATATAAAGTTGCTGGAAACCAGATTGTTTGGTTTCACACGGAAGGAACAATGAAAAGAAAACCGCTGGTAAAGAGTGGCTGGCTGGATTTCGTCGAAGAAACCCAGACATATATTTAAGGAAACCCGAAGCAACTTCAGCTGCGAGAGCCCAAGCCTTCAACAAGCCGCAAGTAGCCCTATTTTTCAACACTTACCAAGAAATTAGTCAGAGCAATAACATTTCTCCGCATAGACTCTATAACGTCGACGAATCAGCTTTATCGACTGTTCAAAGACCACTGGACGTAAGCAGGTTGGGGCTTTAACTAGTGCTGAAAAGGGGTCTCATGTGACTGTTGTTTGCTGCATGAGTGCAAATGGTCATTTCATTCCACCGTGCCTAATTTTTCCTAGAAAAATAATGAAACAGGAGTTAATAGACCAAGCTCCAACCAGTAGTTTGGGAATTGCACAAGAATCAGGTTGGATGATCACAGCTGTATTTTATAAATGGTTGGTGCACTTTCAGACGCAAGTGAAAGCTAGCACTGAGGACAAAGTGCTTTTGATAGTTGATGGACATATCAGTCATAAAGTTATAGAAACTTTAACATTCGCAAATGAGAATGTAATCATTATGGTGTGCTTACCGCCTCACTGTACACACCGCATGCAACCCTTGGACGTATCTTTCTATGGTCCACTGAAGACCTATTTTAATCAAGAAGTGAGCACTTGGTTAAAGAGCCATCCAGGCCGAGTTGTCACTCACTTTCAAATAGGTTCCATTCTCAACAAAGCTTATGGTAAAGCAGCAACAGTCCAGACGGCAGTGAATGGGTTTCAAAAAACAGGTCTCTGGCCTGTCGATCCAAACATATTTCCCGATTATTTATTTGAGCCTGCGGAGACGACAAATATCCCCATGCAAAGCTCTCCGGTAGAGTCCGAAGAAGGCTTATCAACAGCAGAAAACCTATGTATTTCCTCAGCAGATCGACCTCAGGTTGAAGATGGCTCTACATCACTGATAGTTGCGAGTACATCAACCATAGTCAACCCACCTACTACCTCCACATCCACAGCCCAATCTATATACAAAGCTCCTGCAATACCTATGACAACTTCAGCATCTAGATTGATACTCCGAGATACAAATATCAATGTTCCAGTAAGCGTGTTATCTCCAGTGCCGGCAGGAATATATGCGACTGGGCAAGGCAAAAGAAAACCACGAAAAAAACCAACAGTATTGTTGTTAACTTCAACCCCAAACATGGAAGAAGCTAAAGCAAAATCTGCTCCTCCACCTGTCCCAAAGAAAAAAACGAGAAAGGCAACAAAAGCTTTGAATTTCAGTTCTGATAGTGAAAACGATTGCACATCGCAATTTGACACTGAAGATGGAGATGAAGATTGTCCTTGCATTTATTGCAACGACCTCTACTCAAGGTCTAAGCCGAAGGAGGTTTGGTTACAGTGCTTGATATGTAAAAGATGGGCTCATGCATCGTACGCAGATGTTCCGAAGAAGACGAAGTCTTTCACGTGTGAACTCTGCATATAATGAACGGATTTTCATTACAAATTTGGTATGCCATTTTGTACATACCACCTATGTCATTTTACCCGCCTAGGGCGGACAAAACGGTTTTTATTCAAGTTTTTTAGATATTATCAATAATTATATTATTATTGTTTTTAAATGATTGATCTCTTTATTCCGACTAAGTAATGAATCAAAGAATATAAAGATACATTAAGTGTTGAAAAGTATGAATAAATAAAGATTTTATGACTGATTTAATAACTAGTATGTCATTTTGTACGCCTCTCCCCTACCTATTGCGAATCACAACCTCAGAAGTATAAACATTAATCCCACTAATTAAAATGCTAAACTTTGGATGTTAATGTGCTTGTTAGTCAATCACGGAGGAACGGCTGAACCGATTTCGTTGAAACTTGGCAAATAGGTAAATTCTAATCCCGATTTTAATTCTAAGCCTATGTGTTGGCTACAATACATATTAATATTATTAATCATGTAGAGCACACGACCGAGGTCGCGGTCAAAAGCTAATGACTATTTCGTCCCATGGGACGAATCTGATGCGGGACAAGTTGTGGAATTGGCCAAAAATATTCAAAAAAATTCAAGAACATTCAAGAAAGCTTCATGCGTTAAAATCTTAAATCGTTAAATTTTAAGCGTTAACCTTCTTAAATTGTTTCGCCATTACATGTATAAATAATAATAAATAAATTATATTTCCAACAGTATATGGTGAAGTAGTCACACAGTTTCACAGTTATACAGTTACGTAGTTATATAGTGGTTACCTATAGGTCTCACACTAAGCAATGCTTGCATGCATAGAATGACTTACATAAACGTCTACATATATATATATATATATATATGCTATAGCATACATTCTCAGATCGCCGCCAGTCTCAGCCGACGCATATCCTAAATAGCTGGACATGTATCAGGCCGGCGCGCCCGGCACGCGGCGAGCCTGCGCATTCTCACGCCATAACCGATGTCTCGGCCATATTTGCATTATGACATTCCAAACGGTGATTTATTGTAATAATTATGATGTCTGTTTATGTGTAACGATACAGTGTTTAGAAAAATCTAGAATCAAAAGAGACACTCGAAGGGTGGCTTGAAAATTAATTATTCGTATTATGTAGTTTATATGCAGTCTGGGAGTCTACTTCGGAATTATTGTAGAACACACGAAATTTCGACTGGCATTTCGTAAGATTCCTACCACGAAAACGTTTACTCCGCTATATCGATCCGAACGAAGTTCATTTGACATTTGAGACTATGTACTCCGAAAGCACGAGACAACGATTGAAAACATCGATTTTGATAAGAGATACTTCGAAATCTACCGTCAAATTTCATGATAACAATATCTCAACTTTTAAGTGATCGGATATAATCGATATATAGAGCTCCAACCGAAGGAAAGTTGGAGTAGCATTTCGTTCGTTCCAAACTTCGTTCAGGCGTGAAACTTCGGAGACTTAACATCAGAGTAGACCCCCTGTTTACAGGATGTAACCGAACCGTTCCCGAAGCCTGAACGATGGAATCCGTTCATGATTCTGAGTTCCATCACCAGTTCTTTTATCGTCCACTGTTCGACAAGGGCCTCATCGTGGACATTGTCTTGTGACAGACGGATCTATGGCCTAAAAACGCCACGCTGCCCAAACGAGTTGGCCTAGTTCCTCAGGGCTTATGGTAGCGGCTTTATTATCCTTTAGTCGCCTTTTACGCCACCCACGGGAAGAGATGAGGTAGTGCTATTCCAAGCCGGCCCACACCAAAACGGTCAAGATTCCAAGTTCCTTGATATGAAATTCTCTAGGATATTTATTACATTTTTTTTAATTTGTATAAAATTTACACACGAAGATAAATAAATACAAAGTACAAAAAAAAAATATTTGTAAAGTTAAACTTATATTATATGTTATATTAACGCAGATTCATGGGTTAAAACCATGGTTTCAATCTTCGGGAAAATTAAACAAACCACGTGATTTCAATTACATACATAAAATTTAGAAACGGACCACTGTATAATTTTATGAATCAATGGAAGCGAGCGATAATTCGAGCAAGTGAAACCAAGAACATACCCACCTTCCATCATCATTACCCTGAAACACAGATAATCTTACTTTTTTGGTCCGATTATTTACATTATCAGTAAAACACAATGCGATGACTACATCAAGCGATCGGTATGCGAATCATGAAGTGTTCGTGTGCGATCGACAGGGGTGAACGTGTGGGGGATGTATGCGCGGCTGACACCGTGACATATTTGCGTATCACCTGTCAGGGGTGAGCGATGATGTTGTTAAACAAACGTGATATATGAAAATTTTTATATCTATTAATATATACCTATCTAATAATGCTACCTAAATATGCTGTGGCTAACCAATTCTTAATTTCTAGTTTGTTGACTACTTATTTATTACTCAGTTGATAATATGAAAAACTTACAAATTTCTTCAAATTAATAATTAACAACCAATGTTTACATCACATGTCACATATACATGTTACATGTTTTTTGCTACCACCACTTACATACTTACTGATTACTTAGAATGGTCATGGTGTGATCCATTTGTAATCAGCAACCATTTAATAAAATATGCTAGTATATTTTACTAAATACATATTTAGGAAGACCAGCATATTTGTGTGTCCGTTATTGATAGAACTTAGAACAAAGCAGATTTATTTATTTATATAAACTTCATTACACAAGTAATTGTACAAATGGCGGGCTTAATGCCATATGGCATTTCCGACCAGATTAAACAACCACCTGTTCAAACAGAAATGTGCAGCAATTATTTTACACCATATAAATATTTTTCTAAAAAAGTACCCGATAATTCACTGTCATTTGTGCAATTCGCACAAGACATTTATTTATGTATATATATAAGAATAGGAGTTTACATGATATGGATCTTACGGTAGGTAAACCAGGGTTGATAAAAATCATATTTTTTTTTATTTTCATCATTTTTTTTATTTTAGTTTTAATAAAAAGCAAGTATTTCAAGTCTCTTTATGTTTATGGAGAGATGTTAGAGATAACATCTCTCCGAAAGTGAACGCAGTCGGCACTGAAGATGTCAACCGCAGTTGTTGACGAAACGTTTGGAAAAAAAGAGAAGAGATTCCAAGTAGCCCGGAAGATTCAATTAACAAGTATTTTATATTTATTTTTTACATAGGTAAATTAAGCTGGGCCGCTGGTAACACTGAGCCGTGTCGCGTCAACTGTCACTATCACCGAGTAAAATCTGTGTACCTATAGGTATTTTATAATTTTAATTTTTTGATTGTTTGCAAATAAAAACAAGTTTTGGACGTGACAATGCCTGCAGGTCGAAAGAAAGACGAGATTTGGATCATATTGGATATACTTATACATAAATATTTATTTTATTTACGTAAAATAAAAATTAAGTATTTAATTTTTATTTCATATTTTAATTTAATTTTGGAAGGAGAGGAGTGCACGCTGCGTTCCCATAGCTGCTGGGCGCACTGATCTGGCCACGTTACCCTCTCTCACAGAAGACTACCTCGAAATGTAGGTAGCTACTGCATTTTCTACTTTATCGTATTTCCCCAATATACGTACGTGTTTCAGTTCCCATCCCATCCTATCCCTCCCCATTTTCCCAACCCATTCCTTAATCTGCAAAGGTAGGGAGCGCATCCGGGGGCGTGCCAACGTTTGTCATTCTGAACTGATATTGGCATGTACGCGGACGTCCATAGGCGACAGTATCCGCTTACCATCTGGTGGACTGTAAGTATGCTTGTCTGCCGCCTATTTCCATCAAAAACAAAATGATTTTCTACTGTATTCCAGTGAACTGTACCTCCTTGACTTTGATTTAAATCAATGATTAAAATAAAAAACATCACTTGATTTTTACCACGATTTAAATCTATAATTTTATCTAATCGATTTAAATCACTCATACTTTCGGTAAACTGTATAAAGAATGTGCAAACATTCCACTAGATGAGTAGATGGAGTGTAAATCTTAATCAACATAGGTACAATAATAATGTCAGTGATAAGAGATGTAATTCAAAGGCATGTAGTTTCAAAATAATTAATAAATATTATTAATGTTTCAGTAGCAGCTTTCCCATTAAGATTAAAATGACCTAAAACTGAGATTAAATAATTTTAACCTTAGATAACTATACGATTACTATATCTTTAGTCTCACATACATAGCTTACCCACACAGCTGCAAGTTGAACCTGCTAAACAAAACAATAAGTTTGACTCGATCGGTCTTCTAGCGGCGAAGTTGGCCGCCGCCTCGTGTCAACCGTGTGATCACGCTAATATCAACTCTCTTTAATGTAAATGCAGCTGTGACGAAGGAAACATATCCTTATTGCGTTGTAATAAGGCTGGTACATGTGCATGTTTCTTGAGGATAATGTGCATGTCTGGGCGTCGAAGAGCAGTGTCATTTGGAACAGTAACTTATTTATATAAAAACGTGGTTATTGACGATGTTTAACGACGTTCCATATAAGTAAGTACTTTCTTAACACATTTTCTTAACTTAAAACTACAATATGATTACCAATTCCTCATTCTTCCCAACTGTTTTATTTTTAAATCCTTGTAGGTACCTAAATTTGACCGTTATTGCATATATTGCAGATTGTACTTGTAACATCTCTTCACCTGCAGGTAATTATCACAATGAATAAAGGTGAATATCAAGGGTGAAATGTTAAAGTTTCATGTTACGTTTTTGAAAATTGTAGAAAAGACAGGTTTTTAACTGAATTTATCAAAAAAATCCTTGTGGTTTAACTTTATATAGACATTAAATTGTTTTATGGGGGTAAGGTGAGGTGTTTAGATAATGAATCACTTTGTCTAGTTTATATTTAATGTTTGTTATTGTAACTTTATACATGAATACATTTCACGTATTGTAACCACAACATATATTATATCCATATATTTAATATGTAAGGACGATGGAACTTGTATTGAAGTTTAGATAATGTTCAGAGCGTAAGTATGCACAACCGTTAGGTAGGAGACACGACTGCCGCGGCGGCGCGGCGCATGCGCAGAACTCCTGCGCATCAAGACGACCGGCGCACGCGCGGCTGTTTAACCATGAGCGCCGAGCGATTCTACCTTGTAAGGTAAGTATTTTATATACAACACACCACAGTTTCATATAGGTACTCCTTTTTATCTCAAAATATAGGCATCCGTTATCTGAAGTATTCTTCTTTTATATCGATATTGGTTTGTTCGATTTCATTAATTACATACTTAGAAAGTTATAGTTTTTTTTTGTGTAGAGCACGCTCTACCAGCGCTGTAAGTAGGTACTTGCCGGGGAACGATATTTTACGAAAAATAATGTCGTGTACAGTTCTGTTTCCAAAAAAAAATTTACATTAATATTTTTTATATGAATATTCCCGTTCTTTCGAATGGTTTCGTTTTTGTAATAAAAAAATATTTGAATTGAAAATATGTATGTACCTATATTAGCCAAAAATGGTTATTTTACAACTTTCTTGTTAAATAAACAAAGGTAGCGTTAGCAACGCTTTATGATGGTAAACTTTTTATTGTATGTTTATAACATGCTCACGAATGTCGAGGAAAAAAAATACCGACAGCATACTTTTTGCTAATTAAATATCTAACTTTACTTTACTATTGACATTCTAAAAAAATAATCATATAATAGCTTTTAGTCCACAAACTTTAGGAATACCTCAAAAAAAATCAAATCTCCTGAACAAATAATGAAAAACCGTGTGTTTGTATGGAAAGTCGATCTAAAGAAAAAACAATTAGTGATTACACCGCTTTTAATAAAATTACATAGATTATATAGACAACTTAACACAAAGATATGTACTGGCCGGCCACCCGTCGAACAGGCCACAACTCATCAAAAACTGCAGCACTGATTTTCAGTTGCAGCCGCTTGCAGCGACTCGCTGACTGCTCACACTATAATAAACTTGATTCATTTTACATATTATTATTTTACAATGCACTTATCAACTTCGTTTATATTTTCCAAATCTAATATCTTAATAAGTATGAGTATTTCTTAGTGAACGTCGGGTTATTTGTTATAGGTACTTACGTTAATTCAATGTAACGTAAATGAGATGTACAAGACGTCCACTCATCAGAGAGAGCGGTAATTTTACACAAGAGCGGACTCTGTCTTCTCCCAGAAGTTATAGGAAAAACTTGTTCAATCAGCGTAAGTAGAGATTGCCGACCGGACTACGCGCAAACACATTCACTACGAAACAAATTATGTAAGCCGGATGTGGCACTGGGCAAGATTATATCAATTTTATTAACTTCCGACTCAAAAAAAAATAGTGTCATGTGTTTGACGTATAAGTGTATTTTTGTGGCTTCATACATCTTTAATGGATGTTTTTAATGCATTTTTTGTTGTTGAAAAGAAAGAGTATTTTTCTGGGAATGTTAAAAATATTTTTGCATAAACTTTAGGTACCGAGTAGAAATAAAACTATTGGTGTTACTGAATATATTAGGTAGTCGGATAAGTTCGCGGCCTTTTTATAGTGAAAATAATAAAGACTTTTTTGTATTACATA
Organism: Sesia apiformis; assembly: GCA_914767545.1. Taxonomy (NCBI): domain Eukaryota; kingdom Metazoa; phylum Arthropoda; class Insecta; order Lepidoptera; family Sesiidae; genus Sesia; species Sesia apiformis. Next base: position 6,535,131 of record OU611963.1, read on the forward strand.
CATAAATATTTATTGAATGGAATATTGTCCATTTAACTGGACTATCTTTCGTCATTTTCTGGCAGAGCCATTATCCCATCGCTATAAAAAAAATTGGGGTTTGGGAGCAAAAACCTGATTTAAATGGTTCCTACAGGCTTCTCTTGAATGTAATTTTACTCCATTTAGAAAATATTGTAAAGAGCGGAATAAATGATAATCCGAAGGTGCTATGTCTGGACTGTATGGGGGTGCATTAAAACATCCCAGCCAAAATCCATCAATTCGTCATTCATTAATTCTGGAATTTTTTCTTCAACTGCTTGTTTGCATTTTACTAATAGCTGACAATAGACATCAAAATTAATCGTTTGCCCCTGTGGCAAAGGCTCATAAAACACACACAATCCTTTCCAGTCCCACCATACACATAACATGACTTTGTTCGGAGTGAAGCCTGGCTTTAGGATTACTTGTGATGGCTCACCTCGCTTAGACCAAGATCGTTTTCGAACATTGTTATTGTAGGTGATCGATCCACCTCTTATCGCCTGTTACCAATCTCTTCAGAAATGGATCGATTTAATTTCGTTTTAGCAATATCGCGCAATATAGCAATAACACATGGAAATTCGATTCACGAAGTTTCTGTCATTTAAATCATGCGGCACCCAAACTTAGCTTTTTTTACAAAATTCAGTTTAAACAGGTGATCCAAAACTGTTGAGTGGAGAATGCCAAGCTCTTCTGCAAGTTGATGTTTGCTTATGTGTCGATCTGCTTCAATTTTTTCAATGATAACAACAACATTTACTTTAATAGGATGACCACAGCGAGGAACATCATTCACATCAAAATTACCAGACCTAAATCACCAGAACTATTTTTTTGCAGTAGTTTTATATTAGTTAAAGCATCTTCTCCGTAAACTCCACAAATCTCTTTCCGAGCACTAGATCCATTGATACACTTGTCGAAAAAAAATGTAAAACATATATAGTTTTCTCCTTATTAACATCCATTTTAAAATTGTTAAAAAATATGAAAATATAAAACTTTTAACTTGTATTTTAAATTTGCCGTCATTACAAAAAAAGTCAGCTGTCAAACGGTATGTCACTTTATCGCCAGTGATCAGTGTTGCCAGAAATATAGCACGCTAAATTCATACGTTCAAAAAGACCGCGTACTTTTCCGACCACCTATTATAACCGTGTGAGGGTATTTTTTTATTTTGTGTATTCAGTAAATAAGACTTAAATAGAATTCAGCATTTTCGTGTTGGAATTTTCTTTTAAAATTCAATCAATTAATCAGTTCCAATCAGTTGTCAGAAACAATTTGTACGTAGGTACTTTTAAAAACTTCTAGCAATGATTAGTTGCCCTACATTAGTAAATTAGTACATTAGTAAACTGTATCCAATTTTGTACTTAAAAAGAATAACAGCCATCATAATTTAGATCCAGTGCACACTATAGGCTAAATTATCTTGAGATAGACAAAGGATCACGAAGGCGGTGTTCACATTTGCGTCTACATGTTTTATCCCTTTCGGAACACGCTATCGCATCCATTACTTTTTGTTTCAGGATGACTTTTCCTAGCTCTATGTTCCTTATTGAATTAAATGCTTGTCTGCACATAAATGGCAGAGACAAAAGATTCACAGGAATTAATATCCTTCACTACAATATGCGATGACGCAAATATTTGATCCCGCAATGTTATTATTGTATTTTGTTGCTTCTATAATGGATAATAACTAAATGTTGTAAAGGCACTTTTGGCACGGAACGAAAATTTAAATCTAATGAAGAAGAAGATGTTTGTGTCTTCTCTGGGGCTATTCTCTTACTAATTAGTAGTAAGTAATTACTGTTAGGATGTCTATTAAACATGAACAAGTGTCAAGATCTTCAAGGCCTAGGGCCTTCAAGTGTGGTACCTCAGCAACATGTGACATTAATCATACAAAGTGTACATTAATTTATAAGTGCGTCACCACTGACGAAACTAGGGTCGGGCTGTCACTACCTAAAACTTAATTTGTTTTTACTGTACCTATAGTCAAATTACCGCTTCAAGACAACACAAATTCACCATTTACTTAGAGGTATCACTGGTGGAACATCGCCCACCTCAAGGAAGGCATTTACTTCATCTGTGACGAAAACACTTCTTATGATAATACCTACCATACCATACCACCCATTTTCTATGAACCTACTTTACGTATTTTACCTATAAAGTCTAAGGACGTATATTAAAAAAAAAACATTTCTGTTAAGACCGATTTAAGAAAATGTTCCAATTAAAATATTAAGTAGATACCTACGTTAAAATTACCAGGAATTCTAAATTTTAACATTTGTGCTCCTGCACGTGGTTGTAACTTTACATTTCAGTTTAAACCAGCATTGTCATTAACAAGCACATAACTACCCTAATTAATTATTTAAATTATGTTTACAAAAGTGGTCGGTACAAGCTGGATGACAATGGAAAAGTGCGTGTATTGGGGGGCCGTGGAGGAAGTTTATTTTAATTCAGTTGAGAGACATAGGTAGATGGTATTGTATCGTCAGTTACAGTTTGTATTTACCTACAATAGCTATGTTATATACAATATACATAATTTATTTATTGTTAGTTTTATTTTTATTTTATTTATTTTTAGTTTTTTTATGTCATCATCGATACCAATTGTTAGTAGAAAGACTTAATTAAATCTATGTGAGTAAAACATAAAACTAACATTCATTTATTATATTATATTAACTTTAACAGTACTGTCCTGTGTTTCTGGATAGGACAGTCAAATCTACCACCTATTGTTTTCAGTATACTCTTGTCACTGCCATGGATCCTGTTCAGTAGCTTAGGGTTATCTATTCTCCATCGCAAGGTTGTGACTTCAAATCCCGGCCCGTACTAATACTACTACTAAGTACTGTTCCTACTAGTACTACTACTACTACTCATTTACTACCACTAAGTAGGTACGAATTTTTTCAATCATCACTAACTCAGAATTAAAGGAAAGCATCAAGAGGACACCCGTGTACCCAAAAATTAAAAAAAATCTAAGAGTGTCTATCCATCAGTTCGCATACGGCTCGCGTGGGTTATATGGACAATTCACTCATTTATTTTGTTATTATATATAATATTATAGTAGATGACAACACACAAGCACTCTTTTTGGATTATAGCCCTCTGTACTAAAGCAGGCCTGTGCCCTGTAGAGTGGGACGTTATAAGCTGATATCGATAGGTAATAATAATTCAGTGTGAGTATATCATCACTTCTAACGCAGCACATCCTTTCACACAAAGGCGTTAATACTCGTATTAAGGAATCGAAAAGTTTTCAAGTTGCATTACTTCCCATGGGGTAAGGAGTTAAGTTTCCTGAAGTGTAGGCAGGACATAAGGAGCCGGATATCTCAAGTAGCCGACAAACGGGTGGGGTCTGTTCAGGATATTTATATTCCCAATATATCCGAGAGGCAGAAGCTTGTAGTTGAGTACTTCTTAGTTTATACGTTTATATGTTCAATAACAGACATCATAATATCGAGCCTTCGGACAAATACAAAATCATTTACAGTCCATTATAAAATTATTCAATGGACGGTTAGGAGAGACCAACAGCAAATCAATGATAAAAGAACTACCCGTACATTCAACTCGAACGGCGAATTTGTATTTTAGTGTCTCAACTAGTTTTCACGAAGGCAAAAAGTACCTACTTAATCGTGCAAACGGGGGGTTGGCCGATCGTGCTGAATCCAATAATTATAGTGGTATTGATTTATTTCATTATTCATTTATTTTTACAGAAAGAAGTTAGCAGACGAGGATACCGTTCTGTGGATACTGTTGCTCATGGACATCCACAATACATGCCAACATGAGTCCAGAATAATAAACGTGGGCAAACCCCAGATGCGATGTTAACTTTTGGAGATTTAGGAATAGATTTGGAGAAAGGGCTAGGAAAATGGAAGAACGTAGTATTCTACTCACGTACTCACTACCTAAATATATAAGGATTAGGATAAAGTAAGAAATGTAGTACATTTTATGGTATTTTATTATTAGTGGATTATCTTATTTAATTTTGTATATAAATTCGTAATTATATTACTTACTTGTAAGTGTTCTCTCCTTTTTATATTACGAGTATAAATCGGGTCTGAACGCGTATAATAAAGGTACTCGCTTACCAACCGTGGTCACGAGTTGACTCGACTCGTGACCACGGCTGGTGTAACCCGTGCCGAAACGTCGAGTAGGAATAAAAGGTGAATAACCTTTGTTATATACGCGTTCAAACCAGATTTAATAAAATGGTTAAAAAGTTGAAAACTCGCCTTATCTAAATGCCCTGTTAGGCAACTAATCAAAGAAATATAGATATAAAAGCGAAGGAAATGGTTATTTCTTAAGTCAGAAGCGATAAAAAGAAAGAATTGTGGGGAAGAGCCTTTTATGGCACAAATATAAAAGTGAGCTGTAAACGGACGTCAAATTTATCCATCGCTTGACCACGCAATCACGCGAGAGACATTACAAGAAGGGGATACGCAGTTGTTGCCCTTATTTGTACTTCAGTGCTGCCCGTGAAGTACCTACTTTTTATAATAACGGTGTCTTGTAATAAAATAATTATAGTAAGTTTAGGTGACGTAAGTGTATTGTGTATTCGAATATTAATTGAGACACCTACGATTGTCCTCCAAATAATTTATTCACGTAAGTATATTGACACAATTCCAAAATGACATATTTAGAGACAATTACAAAACAAAGTGTTGGATAGAACGGTGCTCGTGAGATTACTCAAGCGAGTAGGCCTCCGTTACTATGTTGAATGTTGCCTTGGCCAGTCATGTTGAAGGTCAAACACCCGGATTGGCCTTCGACAGCGTGTCGACAATGTGCCCTTACAGAGAGAATCTTTGAAAAAACTGATTGAAAAGAGGGCGTGTCTGTTATTATTTACTATAATATTATATATAATAACAAAATAAATGAGTGAATTGTCCATTCTAGTTTCCCAAAATAAATGAGTGAATTCTACATTCTTACTCACATTATACAAATAAATGATTGATCGATAGTATTGATCGTACATAGATATACCTAAGTATCCAATATAAGTAGTTCGATTAGCAGCTATGGTATTTAAGATTGGAATGTGGGGCGTTGGCCTTCGTAGTATCGTATAGTGCAGCTATACTCTAAGTGTGTTCCGCGGAACCCTAGGGTTCCGTGATACCTCTGTCGGGGTTCCGCAAGAATTTAGAAATAAAAAAATCAAAACACCTCTCTCTGGTCGCTCCGCGGCTGTGCGGACTCCGCGGCCGCGCGGAGACAAAACGCTATGAATGTTATTTATTTATTTATTTGTATTTGTATAAGCTTGTGTTACATTAGCTGGTACAATATCTCATAAGTTTGGTCTCAACAATTTTATACTTGTACAACGCGTTCGCTCTAAGTTTGCCGGTCTGTGGAATGCGCGTACCCTCCCCCACGTGACAACAAAACTTATAATGTGTCATAGTTTTACCCAAATATCTAACGTACACAATTTTTATTGTTACAATTAAATAAAAAATTTCGAACGTCATACACTCATACCTATCGCCAGCGGCAAACTTAAAACGAGCGGGTAGTATACTTGTAAGCGCTCAGTCTCTTTGATAAAAGCCGCCTCTGAATTAGACGCTATAGTTGTCAACTAGCGACTTTCGTCTCTAACTTCAAAGGATAAAGTCGATATTGTTTACAACGCTATTTTTAAATTTCTGTTTTTATTTTTGCTTTTTGTTTATCAAAGGTGCCGACTCGAGTATTTTCGAGAATATTTGAGATCGAGTCTAGGACTAAGTATAAAAGCGGCGATCGCGCGTTGGCGTCGTCAGTTGATGATTAGCGTTCGGAGCGATAAGTTACTACCTACTTACAAGCTCGCTAGCGAGAAACTAGTGTTCATTGTTTTACTGCCTGCTGTATTCTGTTGTCTCAGTTTTATACATTTCTTCCCTGTAGGTTCTAAATTTAGTCTCTTATACGCAGTAACGATTGTGCATTATTTAAACCCCACTATCCTGACTTGTAACATTATAAATAAAGAAGAATGGAACGTTGGCTTAAAGGTGTTAAACGTGTTCCAACAACATCTTCTAATGACGCTGAATGTTCAAAAGCAATGCGCGCGGAGAATTTAGCAATCACCGATCCAGAAGATGATGCCACGAGTGCCACGACGTCAAGCTCGACGGTTTCAAAGACGAAAAAAAGGAAGTATGATGAATCTTATATCAGTTTCGGATTTGTTGATTCCAACGGCTCACCTCTCTGCATGCTCTGTAGTAAACTGCTTCCTAATAGTTCCATGGCACCTGCCAAATTGCGTCGACATTTAGAAACCGTACACCCCGAGACTAAAGACAAGAATAAAGAATTTTTTGTTCGCAAAAAAGATCAGTTATTAGAAAGTCAAAAAAATATGATGCATGTAACACAAACTACCAACGAAAAGGCCACGGAGGCATCATACTTAGTTAGCTATCGCATTGCACAAGCAGGTGAAGCGCACACTATCGCTGAGAAATTAATAAAACCATGTGTATTAGACATAACAAAATGTATGCTTGATGAAAAATCTGCAAAGCATCTTTCTACTGTTCCGCTATCAAACGATACTGTTTCACGACGAATCCATGATCTGGCAAGCTACGTCAAACAAGAACTAGTTACACGTCTACAAAATACACGATTCGATTTGCAAATGGACGAGTCGACTGATGTCGCTGGTTTGGCTATCCTGCTGGTTATTGTGAGATATCCATATAAAAGTTCTTTTGAAGAAGACATGCTTATGTGTTCATCGCTGCTTACAAACACTACCGGGGAAGAAATTTTTAATAAAATAAATATATTTTTTGAAGAACATAATCTCAGTTGGAACAATTGCATTGACATTTGTACAGATGGGGCCAAGGCGATGACAGGTAAAACAGCAGGAGCAGTGTCACGAATGAAAAATAAAGCGCCTAATTGTAGTTCCAGTCATTGTATTCTGCATAGACAAGCACTTGCGATGAAGCAAATGCCGTCTAATCTAAAATTAGTTATGGATGAAGCGGTAAAAATAATTAATTTTATCAAATCACGACCACTACAATCCCGATTGTTCTCATTATTGTGTGAAGATTATGGCAGCAAACATAAAACACTGCTGCTCCATACAGAAGTGCGATGGCTGTCTCGGGGAAAAACTTTAACAAGGCTATTTGAACTTAGAGCCGAGTTACAAATGTTTCTTTCAGCAGATACTTCTTTTAATTTGAAGGACCGTTTGTATGATAAAACTTGGTTGTTCCGATTGTCTTTTATGGCGGATATCTTTCAAAAACTTAACGAATTAAATTTATCGTTGCAAGGTAAACAGACAACAGTGTTTCAGGCCTATAATAAAATAACTGCTTTTAAAAGAAAATTAGATTTTTGGATCATTTGCATTGGTAAGAAAGAAATAGAAAGTTTTACGTTACTCAGTGAGTTTGTTAGCGAAAACGACTCAGAAATGTTTGAAGATAATGTGTTTGAAGAATTGGTCCAATATCTCAGTTCGATGCGCGCATCTTTTGAAAAGTATTTTCCCGAAGAACACAATACAAAAATTAAAGTGAACTCCTGGATTCATAATCCTTTTTTACCCAACTTGGAAAAGCCTGAAAACATGTCAAATGAGATATATGAATCTCTTTTAGAAATGTCATCAGACACAAGTATGGAGTCATTGTTCAAAACGACGCCTCTTAATGATTTTTGGTGCAGAATCCAAGATGAATATGCAATGCTTGGCCAAATGGCTCTGGATATTCTTCTCCCGTTCCCAACTACATATTTGTGCGAAACAGGATTCTCTACCTACGCAGCCACGAAAACAAAATATCGCAATAGACTGGACGCCGAAGCTGATATGAGACTCCAACTTTCTTCCATCAAACCTGATATCAAGCAATTGATGAAAAATAAAAAACAGTTTCATACCTCCCACTAGTTAGATTTTTTCTTTTTTAATGTTTTCTATTATTGTCCTTACCAAGTGGTGAAGTAAATAATAATTAGTAACTGATACATTGTACTTTTATTATGCTGATTAATATAGAATACACTTATAAAAATAATTGTTTTATTGTAGGGTTCCATCAAGTATTTTGCTTCCCAAAAGGGTTCCGTCATTTAAAAAGTTTGAGAACCACTGGTATAGTGAGTAGTAAGGTATAGAGCACGGGTGGCCAACAAGTCGATCGCGATCGACCGGTCGATCACCGAAAACAGAGCGGTCGATTGCGAAAGCAATTAAAAATATTGAATCGGTATATAAAAATAAAATTTACGCGATTAAGCTGCTTGCGCTGTGTGGAGCGATGTAGTAACCATCATATCGAGTAGGTACTCTAAGGTTGGTGTTACGCTAAGTACGCTAAGCTTCGAGTTATATATTCATTATTTTGTTAATTTAACAGAACAAACTTCTTATTATTTTTTGTTAACTTTAATATTAATTTTACATATTAATAAATAATATAAAAATCAATTTAATTATTGTTTCATTCATCCCAATAGAGCCATACAATTAAGTCGATCGCAAGAAGTTAGATTATTTTTTAAATAGAACACTTTTCTAAACAAGTTTGCCGTAGAAGGTAGAAGAAAATAGCTTTTTAAGAAAATAATTTCAAGTTCAGAGAAAAGTCGAAAAACAAAAATTGATAGAAATTCAGTGTTCAGATGTGCAGGTATTTATTATTTAAGCCTGTATACGTAATATGTAATTATAATATAGTGTTATACAAATAGTAATATATTCAGTGTGTAAGCATTCGCTTACTAAGCACGTCTGTCAAGTCAGTCTCCAATATCTACCATCTTCATCACCTTTTATCAAATCCACGAAATCAATTACTACCTACACCAACATGATTTCCCAGTCACTCTCACCCAGTTATACCAACAATGAGATTTAATTTTGCCAACAACAGCTTGACACCTTCAGTCTCGCGACAAGGAGCGACGGTGATCGAACGCGGGCCTCTTGGGTAAACAGTGATTTGAAGGAAAAAACGTGAGGTAAGCAAGTTTGTAGCAGTCAATTTTTGAGCTATAATGAGGTAAATCCCGGGTGGGATAAGCTGAAGTGATAATGTGGATTTTCTTTTCAAATGTTTTGTGTTATTATTTATAAGGCGTGAGTCGGTACTTTTCCAATATTTTTCAGGTATTTTTGTTCGATATCAGCCTATAACGTCCCACGGCAGGGTACACCTCTTCTTGTAAATTACTGGGGGGGGGGGGGGGGGGGTGCTACAATACACCACACGGGCCCAATGTCTCAAGCACGAGGGTTTTCTCGTAATGTTATCCTTTACGACTGAGTTAGTGTCAAAAATTATAAAAATGCGTATCTACCTACTTAAGTGGAAACTTAATGGTAGGGTACCTACTCTGGTCGAGGAATTGAAGTCGTGACTTCACGGATAAGAGTCTTTTACACTTTACGTCTACAAGACTTACTAATTGCAAAGTTTACTAATTTACAAAAGTAAAAGAAAAATATTTTACATTTTACAAGTAGGTACGACACCCGGGTGGTTTATAATTTATAATCGTTGCTTTGTACCTACTGTGTTAACCGTCATTCATAAACTATGAGATCTACTCATTATACAATTTAATTATATTAGGCAGGTACCTACATAAAGTATATTTTCCTTAGCTCACCGGTCGGCTCCAGTCCACACCGGATCCGCAAGGTTACATATATTTGCGCTCTCGGTCTTCGCCAGTGTTTGTTTAGTACGGCTCTCATTTACCGGGTTACGATGTCCGACAAAGCCGGTTCTGTCTCATTTGGATAATGCTGAGCAAATACGGAGATTTCGGTAGTGTATACGGAACCGTCCTGGCACTTGCGTGTTTGAAATTCATGCAGCTTTAAAAAGTTAAACCATCTTTTGTATTTGTCATACTTGTCTTTATTAAGTCAATTAAAAATGATTCTTAATAGAGAGTAAGTTAAGAGTAAGAGATTCGCCTTGATATCGCGAGTAGGTACTTCTGGAGTATTTGATTTCTTGAAAATTCAAAAGGTATCCACCATAGGCGCCATATTCTTTTCTTAATTTTTCTTTTATGAAACTCATTTAGTAAGGCATGAAATTAAAGGTCTAGAAAAAGCGATTCCGAAAATATATGCGACACCTACTAGTATGACTTCTCTCGTGAAATTGATTATAAATTATATCAATATTTTTGCTACGCTAATTGACACAAAACTTGTAATGGAAAAAAAAACTATTGTTATTCAGATGGTACTGAAATTTATATATAAGGTCGTATACGACCTTTAGATAATTACCATAAAAATCCGACATTTCAAAAATCATCAGACCGTGAACAAAATTTCAAAAGCTCGCTTCTACGGTAACACTTAATCGAGTCAACTCGAACGAATGATATAGAAAACTTCCAGCAATCTGCCGAGAGCCTAATATAAATCCATATATAAAATTTTAAGAAGGCCGCTGTATAAAATTTAACTGATTACTCGCCAAGCCCTTGGCATTTTTACATACACTTATACATGTTGCAGGTCCATGTACAGCGATACTTACTGAAAGAGTACATTGTGGCGTGTAGTAGAGATGATTGCGTGAGGCTTCTCTGCAGTACAAGAAAAACAGGCGGATTGTGTGGCATGGTATTCACGTTTCAACATTATTGTCAAATGCTTGTAAAAATTGTCGTAGATGTTGTGAAGAAGTTGTAGTTAGGTACATCAATTTGCAAAAATATTGTTCTTTGCAATAACCAAGAAGCTAAAAGTAAGTTATTAATTATTTAAATTAAAAAACAATATTTAATGAAGTAAACTAAAATTAATGAAACAAATAAGTTTGCGTGTTTACTGCATACACTAACTGGTATCTTTGTTTTGTAATATTAATTACTATTTTGAATAATCTAGTCCATCGGGATTTTGAGTTAGATAGTGAATCGTCAAAATACTGGAGTAATTCATAAAACAAAACAACCACAGTATGCTGTAAATACGAGTAAGTCAACTTGTTTCATTAGTTTTAGTTCAGTTTTATATTATGCATGTGTTTATATAGGAGTTGGACGTAGGCGGGTTTTTTGTTTTTGTAAATAATTAACTTATTTTATTGTCTTTTTTCGACGCAATGATAGTGACCGTTGAAGCAACTGGTTACTATTGTTCTCATTGCTCGAGTTAATCTCGAAACAAACTTTTCGGAAATTGGTTTCTATGCAACATTTAATTCAGACAGTATGTCAATTATAAATACAGTGATACGTAATTCATAGTCTGGGCTACCTACAATACGGCTGGCGCGGCGCCGACTTCCGCGTCCGCGACGATAAAATTTCACGCGACATAAAGCAAAAACACACCCCTGCGCATTACTACTGGTACACCCCGCGACCACAATAGTATGACCTGTCGATCTTCATACAACTTACAAATTCTGCAGATTAGTCGGGAGGTCACCCCGGCTGGAGTATAAAATATATCTTGTTATGTTGGCGCGGATATCGAGAAACTTCTGTCGGTTTGAAATAAGCCATGAAAACTAAAACTATAACGTTTAAGGTTTGATGAGCGCGACTGCATCGCAATTAAACTTTATAACGTTTTAGCTTAAGAAATGAGATTTCTGTTACATACTATTTGACGATTTTAGGTATGTACCTTCTCAAGTCATGTGACTCGAGCCGTAGCTAACCTATTTACTTTGAATCAATAACTATAGCTTATTTCAGGTACTATTTAAAATATAATATATACAAGCCCTTTCAATGTCCACTGCTGGACCCATGTCCAGCCCATGCTTCTTCATGCACATTGTCGTGTGCATGAAGCATGGATGGCCTTATTATAATAATTACAATTATTAAAGCTAAGTATCACCTCACTTCTTGGCTAATGTCGACATGTACTTTAAATAGGTAAACTTTGTTAAATCTAACTATCTAATATTTGTTAATCTGATATAGGTAAATCTAACAAATGTCTGAAAAGTAAATAGTTACTCTTTACATTTAATACACTAATTGGATAATCTAATACACAAACAAAAAAGAAAACGTAGTTTTAGACAGAATATTATTATGCCATACCATCAGCCTGTGTCTCTCTACTGCTGGATATAGGCCTCTCCCAAGGACCATACATACAGATTTTCAGCACTTCTTAGCCAGCCACTATCGGCGAGTTTCTTCAAGTCGTCAGTCCACCTGACAAATGTTCAAACGTTTCCCGGCTCGTGGTCCCTATTCAAGGATTCGCACTCCCCCTGGGTTATTATTATTATATTGTCTCACAAATCTATTTAGCAGTGAATGATGGTCCGGTTCGTGCTCGATCCTTTTGTATTAAAATGCATTTATTTACCTGGACGTAGCAGTGAAGAAGAAACATTAAAATTAGCCTAACATTAGTAGTAACTGGGGCAAATCTATATAATCTATAGTTTGTACAGGGCCACGTACAATATATACAAATTTATGTGCAATAAATTTGTACACCAATTCATACACAGATCTGATATGAAAATTGACAGAAACCTTTCAAGGTACACGACAGGTACGAATCTTGAAAGGTTTCCTAGGTACATAAAACAGCATCCAACAACTGATTCGCATCCCCGATCAATACACGTTCTAACATCAATATTTGACTGATACAACTCTCGTCTTATTACCAGCTAACGAGGGCAAACATTAAAATTCTACAAGATTAACTACTGCGCCTCTACACTCTTGATACTTTGGGAAACATTTGTTTTAATTGACTAGTAGAAAAACGTATAAAATATCTAGGAAATTCTTAAGCACAATTTTTTTATTATAATTTATTTTGTAATGACAAAATATAAAAGTTAAGAGAAAAATAAATAAAAAGAAACCGATTAACATAGGTATTATTAAAACCCATTTCACATTCCAATACCTTCCGTTACGTCCCATCTCAGTTAAGACATTTAATGGGATGAGAGAAGTTTATGATTCCTTACACTCTCTAATCCAAACCTTAACCCGTCCACATGCATTTCAAAGCCATACCGAATGACATTACATATTTAAATTTACAACTTTTTAGGTGTGACCAGACTAACTATTTTCGCGTGACGAACCTCTTCCGCAATCATGAGAAAAACTGATCATACAACTTTACTCTCTATGCCTCCTCCCTATTCCTTTCCCATCTTTCCCAATCTGCAATCTCGGAAGGCAGATAGCCCATCTGCGAACGTGACAACATTCATCAGTTTTAAATGGTTGTGGCATATATCGCAGTTTTCCATAGACGATAATTTTCTCCTGGTATTAAGTGGTTTGTTTGTTCGTCTACCACCTTTTTATGTTTCAGCAATAGAATCAAATGAAAGTTTCTAAGAATTAATATATTAAGATTATTCCAACAGCATTCTGGAGATTATTTCAGAAAAAATAAACTATCCTGAAGTGGGACAGTTAATTACGAGAGAAAAGTGTAATTTAGTTATAGTGCTAATATAGTTTTTAAATTGTTTACTAACATTTTTGTAAATCTGTTGTCTGAAATAAAGTCGTAAATAAAAAAATATTGCTCATAAGAATTCATAAATACAAATATCAAGACTAACAGGTTAAACTAGTGGAATGGTCGACGTAAAATTCCACCTTGAGGGCTCAGAAGCGTACTGATTGACTCCTCATTATTGATCGACAATATTTTACTTTCAAATATTATTTGAAGAGTTTATGAACGCGGCTTCAAAATGTTTATTTCATTATGTCTGATTACTTTAATAAATGTGTAATTTGTCCAAACGAATTGTCTCTAGTAACTTGATATTAAGATTTGTTATATTGGTTATTTAAAATGGCTTGTATTTAATTGAGCATCAAAATATACTAAATGAGCAGCAAATGATGATCAACAAAACAACCTATTTTTGAATAATTAAGTGAAATAAATTTTAATTATTAAGAATGCCAATTCAACCAATTCTACAAAGTTCCGCTTTATAGGACGGGATTACTATTTATTTATTGTCACCAGAGAACGTAAACTTAACCCATCTTTATATTCGCTGCCATCTAAATAATCTAATCGAGCTAAAAAAAGAAATCTCAATGAGACTACTCATTGAGATTTCTTCTTTTAGCTCGATTTTTAAGATCTTATACTTTTATCTTTTTAAGATTTATAACAAAATTAGCTACGTTTTATTGTACCCATAATCTCTGTATATATATTCTGTTCTGTTTTGTTGTGACCATTTGATTTGGAAGGAAATTAAACTCGGTGAAACCTTGGAAGAATATATGTAGAGAATATGTGTCATCGAACAAACGAAAACAATAAAACGTCAAAAGTAAATCCATTTAAATGCTATTATGCAGTAATCTGTGACTGATTTAATCTATTCTACTTTATTCTGTCTCCATGTTGCGCTGCGTTGACAGACAATCTTGATGGTAAATGATAATTATACTAAGTACTTAATTACATATATCATTGTAATAATGGTGGTCATGTTCCTTTTATACTTTATCTGGAAGTCAGACATCATGTGATGGTATAAAGCTATCGTAGCTTCTTGACAACTTCCTCGGTACAATAATAAATTGTAATAAGTGGGTACCTAATTCGAATTTACATATGAATTTATCTTTTAAGGTCATTTTATTCTTAGCTTTAATGTCTATTTTAATGAATACACGAGAACATGAAATGAGTATAGGTACTCATTGTCATTAAATTAATTTATTTTAAATGAGATGTGATTAACATATTCTAACAATTAAGTAGGTAGGTACCTATTAAGTTGGTTGGTACTTAGTATGCAAATATTTGTGAAAATACTATGTATAAAAATGTAAGAATGTAAATGTAAAAAAATTAAAAGACCTATATATATATACCAATTATTGGTCCAGCAGCAGTTGATAGGTAGGTACCTAAATATTAATAAAGTTTTTAGTTTTAAATGTGTATCTCAGATCGCCTATAAGGAGCAGAAAGTCATTGAAATTTCATCCAGTATTTCCTTTCGCCAATTTGTAGGCAGTCTAGTCGCATAGCAACAGTAGGGTCTGTGAAACAAGGCACGAAGCATGAACGACACCTGTGTTTATCCTTCACCGCCACCGACTAACCGCTTGCTTTACTGCTTTACACACGTCTGCGCAATATTCGTAGCATAGTATTACTAAAATAAAAGGGAGTCAACATTCAACTGTTTATACAATTCTTTTTTTTTTCTTATTTTTAAGAAACCGTTATGCCTTGGCACATGTCAGTTCCATCGTTCCCTTAAATTTACATTCAACAACATTAATGTAGGTACCAATATATTAGCCCCAGTGAGGGCTCACGAATCTGTACAAACTAAATGATGCTCGTGAATTCGGTTCTCCTAGTATCTTATGGAAAATACAAACATCATTCCTGTTCAGATCGAGAGCCCTCACTAAGGCCTCCCGTTCCTGTTGATTCCGGACACACTCTACCAACAAGTGTTGGACATCTTCAACAATTCCACATATAGTTTATACAATCCTTAGTATACTGACTACTCCATAGTGCTAGAAGCTGTTTACATTTCACGGGTGTGTTCGCGCTTATCGGCCCACTACTCGAGATACGTATCACGATTTCATCTACAATATATACTCGTACATATACCAAAATGGAAATAAAGCCGTGTCTGTACATGAAACCTTTTTAAAAAAGCCATTACAATATAAAGTACGAATGATACAGAATCCAGAACAACATATTTGTAAATTTTTGTTGTCTGAACACTGGTCCATCACACAAAACCACGACACAATTTAAAGAAACTTACTGGGTTAACACTTAGGATTTTTAACCAAATAGAGTTCCCACGGGAATCACAAATTCACGCGAAAGAAGTCACCGGACAAGTAGTAAAATATAGTAAAGACAGCATCTCGGGTTACATAACGCAGTTTCAAATGATGTAGCTATAGGTACTCAATATATCGGTGACAAAAGTTATACAATAAGCCATCTTAATTCAGTGAAGATTTCTTAGGTCAAAATCCAAATAGCCCGTGTTAAAAAAACAACATTTCATAAATTTATCTAAAAAAGTAAATCTGTGCTGGTTTTCGTTTCACAAAACATTATTCCTATTTTCGCTTTAATACCACAGAAACGTATGTCCTTCAAACAGTTTCTCAGTATAATGAACATTCAATATTAATGTTAAGTATTAATAATTCAATATTAATTTGAATATTACGGTAAAAAGAATACTGACAGAATTGAAAATAGGTCCAGAAGATTTTCAGTTTAAAAAAACTCACAGTCTCTTTTTATAATGAAGTAAGTACCTAATAAAATTGTCGACCCATTATTATCTATTGCATAAAAGTGCCGAGCACTGTCAGATTAGTAGTTCTCTTACGCCCTTTTTTCTTTATATTTTCTAGTTCCTTAATTCTTTCTGTATATATATATGCCTCTATGTATCTCTGTATGTATATAAAGACATCTACACTATCTACCTCTATTTTGTTTTCAAACTTCTTTTTAACACCCAGCGATTTGCTGGAAGAAATCGCTTTAGCGATAACGCCACTGGTTACTTGTATTATGTGTTTCTCTGTATGTTTTTGTATACAATAAAGAATATCTATCTATATCACATTCAGCTCTGAGAGCTACTGATAATTTATCACCTTTGGTCTTAGTCCACTCTGAACTACAGTTAAGATAGGTATAAGTAAAACCGCATCAAATTAAATAAAATCTAAATTAAAAATTACCCAATTGAAAGGACATTAAAAAGTTCCGTTTTTACGCATGTGTCCGCCGCATCAAAGAGGGTCTATTGACAAAGGAGCCGGAAAGATCGCGTTTAACAAAGAAAGGCCCGGAACAGCCTGAGGGTTGAATAGTTCGAGTTTCGAAGGGACAGCAGAGGGGGAACTGGGGAAGGGATGGAGATGAGCCGTTAGAGTGTTTTCTATAAATAGGTCAGCTGAGACAGAGAAGTTAGTGACACGCGACCGGTGACTCTTGAAAGGCCACTAGGGCCACAAGAACTTAGACATACACGATGTTGAGGCAATCAGGTTTTTAGTCGGTAGGAGTCCGACACTACCTGGCACCACCTAGGCTGGCCTTCAGCTAGACTAGATGGTGTCAGGTGTCCAATGCAGGATTTTCCTGATTGTCTCTCCTAACATAAAAAAAAAAAAAAAAAAGAAGTTAGTGGACCTGGCTGCACGCTTTCTGCGCTCGCCCTAAATTAAACACGACCGGTGACTCTTGAAAGGCCACTAGGACCACAAGAATTTAGCCATTCCGAAAAAAAAAGTAGTTAGTAGCGTATATTCTTATAACAAATGTCCCGCAAAAAGTATAATACGGTTGATTTCCGACCACTACCACTAAGAAAAATGAGAAAGTAAATGTCCAATTTTAATATCCGACCATGATTTTGAAGCGTAAGCCACGCATTTATAGAAAAAAAAAATTATAGTTTAGTAGTATCAGTATCACCATAATAGTTGAATATACTATCAGTAGTCCAGTGACTAATCAAATACTACATAAATATCGAATATAAATAACAATGTGTTAGCGAATTCTCGCTATAGCTAAAGAACAGGTTTAAAATAGCTTTGCACTAATAGTAATTGAATGTCAACTATCTACCACATATCATCCGTCATTACAAAAATAATCATTCATTGTGATAAATAAAATATAAGCATGTAACAATTTGCCCAACGTCTCGTAGATGCGAAGGCGCGGCGCGGCGAGCCGGGAACCCAAGTCCGCCGTCCGGGGTATAATTTGAACAAATGAGAGACGACTACCAAACCAAATTAGATTCCGGCCGGCCGCGCCTCACTTGCCAGACTTTCAACAGATTACAACACTCGCTACCGACGCATGGCCAACAAATGTCTCCCTTATAAATAAATAAATATGTTTACTTGCAAAACTTGATACTAAGATACAAAACTTGTTACATTAGAGAAGTATTTAAATAAGGTGGAACTGTCACTACGGGCGTCCTTAAGTCGTTTCTTAAATATTTTCTGTTAAGTGACCGTGCCTCACTTATAACCCTTAGTAACGCATTAAATATAATAGTTGTGCTCCCTCAAATAATGTTTTTCTTGCCATAGCTAGTTCTAGGGCATGGCAAGCTTAGATCCACCTTGTAGATTACATTCCATGCCTTGTCCTTTTTGGGTATTTGATGTATGTCTGCTCAATGGAAAAGTTCAAATGTTTATATTGTTTGTTTTTTTCTCGTTATTTGTGAACATGCTTTGATGAAATTAAAGATTAAGTTTAAGTTTAACATATAAGTTTCTGCTATTAAAACTTAAAAATTTTAGTATTTTTGCAATTACTAACCAAAAGCAGAATTTGTTGTAAGTAACCGGTACTCATAGACCTTCATTGGACAGGCTTAAATTAATGTCTACGAGACTTCAATACTGAAGTGGATACTGAAAGGGCCGGTTGCATTTGTATGACACAATGAATTGAATTACGAATTTGAAGCAGTATGGCAACACGGTACAGATGGCAACATATTTCAACGTATTGAGAAACAATTTGTGTGTGGACACAAATTCTCAATTCCAAAGAAATGGACCTAGAAACAATACTTATAAAATAATTGTAAAGTTCGATTACTACCAAAATAACAAATCAAACTATTCCAATAAGTTACATTGTTAATTAGCTATATACGAACTCAAATACAGGTTGCCATTTTAGTCGTGATGTCGTAATCAATATGGGGCTAATTAATACACAAACTAACAAGGCACGACCAACTGGGATCTATACAAAGGAAATAATAAAGTAAGTCATAGTCATGGTCATAGTCAATAAGTCATGGGCAAACAAAGAGGAGCATCGGTATCCGGATAAAAGAACACATAGCTGACATGAAGAACAGACGCTCGACCAAGTCTGCAGTTTGTGAACATGTTCTGGACAAACCCAACCATTACATTCGATTTGATAATCCACAAATCCTCGCTAGAGAGACCCGGTTCATGCCAAGAATGTTACGCGAGGCTATTGAAATCAAGAAACACCCAAATTTCAATAGAGAAGATGGTTGGCAAGTACCACCGGCTTGGGATCCAGTCATTAAATTAATTAAATCACAAGGCCAACGCAATACTGCAAAACCTCTGGACACCGTGAGCGAATACTGCGTGCATAGGGAATGTTATGATTAAAAAATTTCAGACGGTAGTAATAATTTCTTAATAACTCAAGTGACAAATAAAATCAATTAGTCACCCCGTGACCACGTCCACTGCAAAGTGTTCGAAACGTCGGGATATAAATAATGTCAAATATACGCGATTTAAACTGTTAAAAGTTGTTTAATTGCTATGTATAGTAATCGCGAAAACCTAAGAAAATATTAAAGTAAGTCATTTTCAGCTCCTTCCTGTTATTAAACAAATCCCAAACTTCAAAAACTAATACTCATTTTCTTTCTATTATCTATTTTTGCATCTTTCGACATCAAATCAGCGTTGACCTTATGCAAATAAGTACTCTGTAATCCGGTGTTTAAACAGTGTTCGGGCTCGGCGGTCCGCAGCCCTCGCTCCTAATCAAAAAATTGAACTTTCAATAAAGGGAATCATTAATTCTGCTTAGGGAGAGCCCCGTAACATCCTAACGAACTCCGCAAGAAATTTCCGGATGTTTTTCTTGGGTAATTATTTGAAAGACGTGTAGATGGGGATCCGCCAGCTAGTTAGTAGATAATTTTAAATCTTGTCTGTATTAAGGGCGTCTAAGTACTTTATGTTGATAACGATATATTTATCTGCTTACACGTATTTGCTTTTCGTGATTTGTTTAATGTGACACAAGTGCTGTGTGATGTCGGCCGGCTATACAACGTCCCCACCCCCTCTCTTCCCGTAGGTGTCGTAAAAGGCGACGAAAGGATAACAAAGAGGTTGCTATAAGCCTTGAGGATCTACACCACCATGTAAGGCCTTAAAACGTCACGTTGGTCAAACGGCTCATGCATGTTGTGCACGAGGGCATGCACAAAACCATCGGTGGACACTGAAAGGGCCGGTTGTATTTGCATGACCAAATTAATTGAATTACGAATTTGAAGCAGTATAGCAACACGGTACAGATCGCAACATATTTCAACGTACTGACAAACAACATATTAATGTATCAAAAACCATTTCATGTTGGTTCTTATGATAAATAAAGGTGCCGAATCAGCACGTTGATGAAGGTGCTGATTAGTATAAGTTCACATAAATTAGGCGTTCGACATACTTCGACATAACTTAGTTATCTCCTTTGGCCGCGTGGTGTGGGCGGCCTTTACAATAGCACCCATCCCGTGGATGTCGTGAATGTCGACTTAACTCAGTCCGTTCTCGCATTCTGCAAAGTTATATTAAATACTACGCAGACATCGATATATTTTTTTAAGTACAAAAAAATTAAACTGAAATTATGAAAAAGCATCACTAAATAAATATACATATATACATACCGTTACACTCGCGCACACAGACAGTTCCGAGTACACGCACCCGGACACACCAATGCAAACACAAGTCTAAAATCACCTGTGTTCAAAAGTCAGTTCAATCTGAATTTGGCATTTATTTACACTAGCAATATATTAGTTAAAAAAGTTGCATATAAGACTGTAGAATATATAAATAAAAATAATTAAAAAGCCGCTACCACAAAAAAGCAGCACTACACCGCTTCTAAAAGAATGGGCTCGCCAACCCGCTTGGGCATCATGGCGTTTGAAGGCCATACACAGTCCAGCAGTGGACGCTAGAGGGCTGCTTATGGTACTCGTTAATTATTGTACTTATATCTCTTTAATTATTGTACGATAATTTCTCTACAATATATGTATGTATGTATACCAATCACAACCAATGGATATATAACAAAGATAACCCCCCACAACAAAGGATGCGACAAACGGCCACAAGCTCACGGATATTGATCCGTTATTTTTCTCAGACGCTATTAGAGTAATGCAGGCAATCCCCGGGATCCGGGCCGGCGAGAATTAATGATGTCCCTTATTGGAAGCACAATTTTTTGATTCTCTGCCCCCCCTCCACTGATCTCCCCTCGACACACACAATTTAAAGGAGAAGCAGTATGTTATCTGAAAGTAGGTGCTTAAAAAATGATTCACGTACACAAATGCGATAGCACAATTATAAATACGTAAGCATCCGTAAAATTTAGTAAATCCGTAGTTTAATACTCGTACATTCCTTTAGCAGCAACATGTTGTTGTTGTTACTAAAGGAATGTACTTATAATTAATAATTAAGTATTACAATAAGTACAAAGAAAGACTTATTCCGAGAAGAAATGAGTCCGTAACACGGCTATGTTACGTAATATTTTGTTGTGGTGTAATTTTATTTGGAGCTCCAATTTGTGAGACAACATACAACAGTAATCGATAATTCTTTCAAGAACGATAAATATTGTATAGTCAGTCCGTGTTTGCAAGAAAACATATCAATATACATATAATTAATTATATGTATCGTATTATATGTAGTTTGCAATTACTTGGTTCGAAATTAGCCTATAATGTCCCACTACAAA
Source organism: Sesia apiformis (assembly GCA_914767545.1). Lineage (NCBI taxonomy): Eukaryota > Metazoa > Arthropoda > Insecta > Lepidoptera > Sesiidae > Sesia > Sesia apiformis. The sequence goes on from OU611963.1 coordinate 6,556,855, forward strand.
GCACGGACCTCCCCGACGGGCCCCGTGCGGATTGGTAGATACACATACTTCAGATTTTTTCATATCTCGAGCATGCGGATTTCCTCATGATGTTTTCCTTCACCGGCGACCTAGTGATGTATTTTTTTTAATCCGTACTTAAGTAGAAATTTAATGGTACGCGCAGGGGGTTTAAACTCACGATCGCATGAATGTGAGTATAGATACACCTAGGGCATTACCGCTCGCAAATTACTTGCTTAAAATATACTTACCAATTGATTATACGATGCACCGCTCTTCGTATTTCTGTGTAACCAAATGTCAATTGGCACAGAATGCTACTAGACAGTCCGTCTTTTGTAAAATGTTTCTATATCTATTAAAGTATAAAAAGATAAATATCCACCAAAAAAGTAACAACATAATTCAATTCGATATTTTTATCTAATATGAGCCAAATCCTCTACTGCTTATTAATGATTACTGTACCCCCCGGGCCAAGGAAGTTTTGTTTACACGAAGATGGTTCAGTTTACATTAAAAACAAGCCGCGTTTCAAGCCATTACATGGTTTTGCCTTTAAGTCACAACACGGCTTTTAAGGATCACAGATTATATAATCAAATAAATATAACAAGTCTAAAGGAAATTTTAATTCTCTCTAAGATTTTATTAGAGAACGTCTCCCAATATTTTCACGATTATTTAAAATTAATGTTTAATAAATGAATCCATAAATATGGAATCAAACCGAATTATTCTGCTCCATATTTTACTAAAGTTCACTAAACTATATAGAGCTGGAGCCAGTGTAGGTCGGTGAGGCATCGGGGCGACACGATACATTAAACTCTTGTTTTTTTGTATTTTTTTATAGAATAGATGCCAGACGAGCGGGCGGGCCACATGATGGTAAGTGGTCACAGCCGCCCATGGACACCTGCAACACCAGGGCGCTTGCGAGTGAATTGCCGACCTTGCAGAATCTCGTTCAAGACTCTCTTGAAGAGCCCCATATCGTAGCGTGATGGAAAACCTCGGCTGACAGTTCGTTCCATAACTTAACCTAACTATTACTATTATAGTCCTTAAGTGTTTACTAACACTGTATTATTATTACGATTGTGGGTTTTTAATGGCGTGAAATAGTGGTTAATGTGTGTCTGTCGTGAGAATAGGTCGTAGGTATCCCAAAACGTGTCGACATATTAGTATACCAGTATATGTATATTTGTGTGCTTGATCGCCATTGGTTGATTATAATACTGCATTTTTCGCATGTATTTTGCCAATTTGTGTATTATCTTATCAATAATTAGAATGATTATTACCTTAGTGCCTTGACAATTATTAAATTGACTTCAACATATATATTTTATTTCACCTTTTATAATAATTATTTTGTCGATTTTATTATACGAATATTTTGACAAGTTACATAACATTATTATCATATTATTATTTAGATTGACATATTTATCGATTGTTATTAACATTATTAGAAATTGATTACATTAATTGTTTAACTAATTCAGTTTACTTATATATTCCTATTTACAATTAATTTTTGCACGTCTGTTGGAGCAGAATATTGAAATTAACACCATATTTGTTATTTAGGTTTTTGCAAAATAAGCGATTTGATTTCATCAAAATCCGCACCCAATAAAATATTGAGATACAAGTACTTTCAATTTGATGATGGAACTACCACTTATTTTCTTTTAAGGAATAATTAAATGAGCAGCATAAAATACTGAATGAGCAGGAAATCGATGGCAGCAAATATTAAGGTGGGTTAGGTTTCGGTTCTATGATGACAATAAAGAAATTGGCGTCGGCTTGGTGATGACATTCCGAATAATTTAAAATTATTTATTTCCGTTATACTTACAACATGCTAATAATAATAATACTAATACCCTACTATTATAATAATGTTTGGTCGTCTCCTAACTTTATCACTAATTCTGAATTCACAGCTCACCGCCTCTGATCCGAATTCAGTTCACGGTAATGATGAAGCCTTGATTAATTGCTACACAAATGATACACAAGGTCGAACACAAACAGGGAGACGAACTGATCGCATCACTTGCCACAGACACAATGCGCCAATTAATTGGAGCTCAGGAGCACAGTGTACAAACAAAATAGCGTAGGATCTTAAGGAAACCTGATATGTAGTCCACACCACACGTCACTGGCAAGTTATAAAAGACTCGTGAAAGAACAATATCAAGAGTTCTCTTTCGCCCAATTTCTTTTCCTTTGTTTTTCTTTATCTTTTTCTAGTTTCTTAGATCTTTATATATGTATGTATGCATGTATGCACGTTTGTATGTATATGTATGTATGCATGTATGCACGTTTGTATGTATATGTATGTATGCATGTATGCACGTTTGTATGTATATGTATGTATGCATGTATGCACGTTTGTATGTATATGTATGTATGCATGTATGCACGTTTGTATGTATATGTATGTATGCATGTATGCACGTTTGTATGTATATGTATGTATGCATGTATGCACGTTTGTATGTATATGTATGTATGCATGTATGCACGTTTGTATGTATATGTATGTATGCATGTATGCACGTTTGTATGTATATGTATGTATGCATGTATGCACGTTTGTATGTATATGTATGTATGCATGTATGCACGTTTGTATGTATATGTATGTATGCATGTATGCACGTTTGTATGTATATGTATGTATGCATGTATGCACGTTTGTATGTATATGTATGTATGCATGTATGCACGTTTGTATGTATATGTATGTATGCATGTATGCACGTTTGTATGTATATGTATGTATGCATGTATGCACGTTTGTATGTATATGTATGTATGCATGTATGCACGTTTGTATGTATATGTATGTATGCATGTATGCACGTTTGTATGTATATGTATGTATGCATGTATGCACGTTTGTATGTATATGTATGTATGCATGTATGCACGTTTGTATGTATATGTATGTATGCATGTATGCACGTTTGTATGTATATGTATGTATGCATGTATGCACGTTTGTATGTATATGTATGTATGCATGTATGCACGTTTGTATGTATATGTATGTATGCATGTATGCACGTTTGTATGTATATGTATGTATGCATGTATGCACGTTTGTATGTATATGTATGTATGCATGTATGCACGTTTGTATGTATATGTATGTATGCATGTATGCACGTTTGTATGTATATGTATGTATGCATGTATGCACGTTTGTATGTATATGTATGTATGCATGTATGCACGTTTGTATGTATATGTATGTATGCATGTATGCACGTTTGTATGTATATGTATGTATGCATGTATGCACGTTTGTATGTATATGTATGTATGCATGTATGCACGTTTGTATGTATATGTATGTATGCATGTATGCACGTTTGTATGTATATGTATGTATGCATGTATGCACGTTTGTATGTATATGTATGTATGCATGTATGCACGTTTGTATGTATATGTATGTATGCATGTATGCACGTTTGTATGTATATGTATGTATGCATGTATGCACGTTTGTATGTATATGTATGTATGCATGTATGCACGTTTGTATGTATATGTATGTATGCATGTATGCACGTTTGTATGTATATGTATGTATGCATGTATGCACGTTTGTATGTATATGTATGTATGCATGTATGCACGTTTGTATGTATATGTATGTATGCATGTATGCACGTTTGTATGTATATGTATGTATGCATGTATGCACGTTTGTATGTATATGTATGTATGCATGTATGCACGTTTGTATGTATATGTATGTATGCATGTATGCACGTTTGTATGTATATGTATGTATGCATGTATGCACGTTTGTATGTATATGTATGTATGCATGTATGCACGTTTGTATGTATATGTATGTATGCATGTATGCACGTTTGTATGTATATGTATGTATGCATGTATGCACGTTTGTATGTATATGTATGTATGCATGTATGCACGTTTGTATGTATATGTATGTATGCATGTATGCACGTTTGTATGTATATGTATGTATGCATGTATGCACGTTTGTATGTATATGTATGTATGCATGTATGCACGTTTGTATGTATATGTATGTATGCATGTATGCACGTTTGTATGTATATGTATGTATGCATGTATGCACGTTTGTATGTATATGTATGTATGCATGTATGCACGTTTGTATGTATATGTATGTATGCATGTATGCACGTTTGTATGTATATGTATGTATGCATGTATGCACGTTTGTATGTATATGTATGTATGCATGTATGCACGTTTGTATGTATATGTATGTATGCATGTATGCACGTTTGTATGTATATGTATGTATGCATGTATGCACGTTTGTATGTATATGTATGTATGCATGTATGCACGTTTGTATGTATATGTATGTATGCATGTATGCACGTTTGTATGTATATGTATGTATGCATGTATGCACGTTTGTATGTATATGTATGTATGCATGTATGCACGTTTGTATGTATATGTATGTATGCATGTATGCACGTTTGTATGTATATGTATGTATGCATGTATGCACGTTTGTATGTATATGTATGTATGCATGTATGCACGTTTGTATGTATATGTATGTATGCATGTATGCACGTTTGTATGTATATGTATGTATGCATGTATGCACGTTTGTATGTATATGTATGTATGCATGTATGCACGTTTGTATGTATATGTATGTATGCATGTATGCACGTTTGTATGTATATGTATGTATGCATGTATGCACGTTTGTATGTATATGTATGTATGCATGTATGCACGTTTGTATGTATATGTATGTATGCATGTATGCACGTTTGTATGTATATGTATGTATGCATGTATGCACGTTTGTATGTATATGTATGTATGCATGTATGCACGTTTGTATGTATATGTATGTATGCATGTATGCACGTTTGTATGTATATGTATGTATGCATGTATGCACGTTTGTATGTATATGTATGTATGCATGTATGCACGTTTGTATGTATATGTATGTATGCATGTATGCACGTTTGTATGTATATGTATGTATGCATGTATGCACGTTTGTATGTATATGTATGTATGCATGTATGCACGTTTGTATGTATATGTATGTATGCATGTATGCACGTTTGTATGTATATGTATGTATGCATGTATGCACGTTTGTATGTATATGTATGTATGCATGTATGCACGTTTGTATGTATATGTATGTATGCATGTATGCACGTTTGTATGTATATGTATGTATGCATGTATGCACGTTTGTATGTATATGTATGTATGCATGTATGCACGTTTGTATGTATATGTATGTATGCATGTATGCACGTTTGTATGTATATGTATGTATGCATGTATGCACGTTTGTATGTATATGTATGTATGCATGTATGCACGTTTGTATGTATATGTATGTATGCATGTATGCACGTTTGTATGTATATGTATGTATGCATGTATGCACGTTTGTATGTATATGTATGTATGCATGTATGCACGTTTGTATGTATATGTATGTATGCATGTATGCACGTTTGTATGTATATGTATGTATGCATGTATGCACGTTTGTATGTATATGTATGTATGCATGTATGCACGTTTGTATGTATATGTATGTATGCATGTATGCACGTTTGTATGTATATGTATGTATGCATGTATGCACGTTTGTATGTATATGTATGTATGCATGTATGCACGTTTGTATGTATATGTATGTATGCATGTATGCACGTTTGTATGTATATGTATGTATGCATGTATGCACGTTTGTATGTATATGTATGTATGCATGTATGCACGTTTGTATGTATATGTATGTATGCATGTATGCACGTTTGTATGTATATGTATGTATGCATGTATGCACGTTTGTATGTATATGTATGTATGCATGTATGCACGTTTGTATGTATATGTATGTATGCATGTATGCACGTTTGTATGTATATGTATGTATGCATGTATGCACGTTTGTATGTATATGTATGTATGCATGTATGCACGTTTGTATGTATATGTATGTATGCATGTATGCACGTTTGTATGTATATGTATGTATGCATGTATGCACGTTTGTATGTATATGTATGTATGCATGTATGCACGTTTGTATGTATATGTATGTATGCATGTATGCACGTTTGTATGTATATGTATGTATGCATGTATGCACGTTTGTATGTATATGTATGTATGCATGTATGCACGTTTGTATGTATATGTATGTATGCATGTATGCACGTTTGTATGTATATGTATGTATGCATGTATGCACGTTTGTATGTATATGTATGTATGCATGTATGCACGTTTGTATGTATATGTATGTATGCATGTATGCACGTTTGTATGTATATGTATGTATGCATGTATGCACGTTTGTATGTATATGTATGTATGCATGTATGCACGTTTGTATGTATATGTATGTATGCATGTATGCACGTTTGTATGTATATGTATGTATGCATGTATGCACGTTTGTATGTATATGTATGTATGCATGTATGCACGTTTGTATGTATATGTATGTATGCATGTATGCACGTTTGTATGTATATGTATGTATGCATGTATGCACGTTTGTATGTATATGTATGTATGCATGTATGCACGTTTGTATGTATATGTATGTATGCATGTATGCACGTTTGTATGTATATGTATGTATGCATGTATGCACGTTTGTATGTATATGTATGTATGCATGTATGCACGTTTGTATGTATATGTATGTATGCATGTATGCACGTTTGTATGTATATGTATGTATGCATGTATGCACGTTTGTATGTATATGTATGTATGCATGTATGCACGTTTGTATGTATATGTATGTATGCATGTATGCACGTTTGTATGTATATGTATGTATGCATGTATGCACGTTTGTATGTATATGTATGTATGCATGTATGCACGTTTGTATGTATATGTATATATGCATATATGTATGTATGTATCTACTACTTTATGGCACCATCTACCTCTATTTCGTCTAAAGATTTCTTTGACTTCAGACCCAATGGTTGTCTGGAAGAAGTCGCTTTCGCGTAAAGGTCGCCGGTTGTACTTCTAATTACTTAGTATTTCCCCGTATGTTTTTGGTGTACAATAAAGTATATCTATCTATCTGTACACAGATATAGGCTGACTGCTAAAAGACGCGTAAAGTAAATAAACAAAAATAAGGAAACAGTGCTCAAGAAGAATAGTGTCTCAGAGCTTGCAATTGGCTTGATTCCACGTCGGTTCCTCAGAGGTATAGATACTAAGATACTGCACCGATTGCTCTGTATACCGTAATAGGAGTCTAATGTTACGTTTGGTGAGGATCAGACGACGGCAGTCAGCTTACTGGCGAAATAGTGGCCTAATTATATCGACAGTCACTATTGCACAGAATATTCAGTAGTCATGTAGTAATACCATGTTTTAACCACCAAGGCACAGGCTGCCCGCTTTGCTGGTATAGGGTGTCTGATATTAAAATAATTGAAGCTATTATTATTAATATCTAACAATTAAAACAGCACGGCAGTCACATCACTAGTATTCATATAGTCGGTGGTGTTGTAAAGACTAAAAATACCAGTGGTTCGAGCAATGGTACGGTGGATATTATCCTCCTATAATTATAAACATGCTCTAATTTATTGCATTTAAAGCATATTTAAAAATACATTAGTCCAGAATAACGATCGTTGGCACACTTAAATTTACGCTTTAATGTAGGCGGTGCAATAAAATGCACCTTTAGAGACTTATGAGTCGGTTTGGAAAAAGGTTGGGAACATAGGAAATATTCCTCATCTAGGGCGATAGAAGGATTGAGACAGGGTAGAAAGTGTAATTGGATGAAGTCTCCTGTATACCATTACTGTCTATTCAATAGGATGAGATGGGATTGAATGAGGTAACAAAAGAATAATTATATTGATTTTAAGAATAAATATTCATTTATTCATTTTCAATAATCGTATCTTCGGGTCACAATCCTTTAAAACTGAATTATTCATTTAGTTTTCGAATCGTTACTACTTAGGCACAATTCCTACAAAGGGCCATAGACAAAATACTCATCAACACCCTCAAACTCACTTATCAAGTGCAAATAATAAATTTTCGGAAACTATTGTCCCTTAATAGTCTAGTAAATATGCCAAGATATTCTGCATACTAATTAGATGGGGAGTCGACATTTAACGCTACTATCTGCGCAGTAATCATGTTAATTACCGCTCTGCCCGATAATCGAACCCCCCGACTGCTCGCGACCCCACTACACTAAACTAGATTAGCTTTTGAGCGCATTCTTTACGAGCTCTACGAGAAATTCTATTCACAGTCGTAATTAACAACAAAAATAAATGTCGTAACAAAATTGTATGTGAGTTACCCTTTGGCACAAACCCTACTGGGATCTGACGTCGCGACACGACGTCAAAATTAAAGAAAACGATATTATATAAAACGACATGTCGTTGTTGTTGCACTTTCTGTTGTTGTTAATATTCCAATCCAATTTGTCCAAAAGGCAACCAAACATGGCTACGTAATAATACCATCATTACATAAATAATATAAAATGAAATTTGATGTGATTTGAAATACACTGCCGATGGTTTAACTATAGTATTATTATTATTAATTTCTTGTATTATTATTATTATACAAAGCTCGGTGAAATAGGATCAGTCAAAATAATAATTTTAAAATGGTATCCCACACGTAGAAACCGAAGCAGGATGCCTATGCAACTCCTAAATAATAAAGTATATAGCTAACTAAGGGCTTCAATAAGTCGGTTAAAGATATACTGACTACATATGATATACCCTTTTTCACATGCTTTTTTACTGCCAATTTTAAGCCTGAATTTGTATTTACTCGAATTTATGACAGCCTTTTCTGTGTCAAATTACATTGAGATTAGATGAAAAAGCCGATGTCATCCGCTGGTAATCTGCTTTAATGTCTCAATTCCATTTCTGTGCAGTTAACGTGGCTGCGTCAATTGTTTAAACTGTCCGCGAATTGGTTGAAGTGAAAACCTTCATATTTTTTCTTTTCTTTTTCATTCTTTACTAATATTACACCGAGATATATCTTAGTTGCTATATAGGTATGCTGTATATTATAATAAAATGTTTTCTTTTGTTTTGGTCAGGTAATATAAATAATAGGGGTTAAAGTATGAAATTGCCGTTTTATAGTAATAGATACTTTGAATTGACATAAAACCTTCATGGTGTGAGATTTTCGAGTGAAACTTTTTTCACATGATACCTATGAGGTTCTTGTTTTAAAAAATGTGCAACATTCGATTTTCGACTTTCAATTGTTTTTTTTATTCAGCTTAGACGGTAAAGATGGATACTTCGAAAATCCGAGTAATCTTTGAATACGAGTTCCGACGCGGAACTAACGCGGCAGAAACGGCTCGCAATATCAATGCTGCGTTTGGAGAGGAGACTGCTAATGAACGAACCGTGCGTTTTTGGTTTAAACGCTTTCGTAATGGAAACTTCGACTTGAAGAACGAACCACGTGGAAGACCGCCCACACAGGAATTAGCGGCATGGTTTAACGTTACCTTACCTACAATATTGACTCATTTGCATCAAATCAATAAGATAAAAAAATATGAAAAATGGGTGCCTCATGATTTGACTGATCTGCAGAAAGAAACACGTGTTGAAACTTGCGTTGCCTTGTTGAATCGGTACAGAAATGAAGGAATATTGGATCGAATTGTGACATGTGACGAAAAGTGGATTCTTTACGATAACCGAAAGCGAAAAATGCAATGGCTGACCCCAGGTCAAACGCCGCAACAGTGCCCTAAGGCAAAGCTTACCAATAAAAAGGTAATGGTAACTGTTTGGTGGTCTATTCATGGTGTTATTCACTATAGCTTTCTCAGGTCCGGTCAAGCAATAACAGCAGATGTTTACTGTGCCGAACTTCGAACAATGATGGCGAAATTAGCAGTGAAACAGCCCCGACTCGTGAATCGATCTTCACCATTATTGCTCCATGATAACGCAAGACCTCACACTGCACGAGAAACCGTTGTAACTCTACAGGAGCTGCAGTTAGAAACCATACGTCATCCTCCGTACTCGCCAGACCTTGCTCCAACGGACTACCATTTTTTTCATGATTTGGACAATTTTCTACGTGGTAAAAAATTTTCTTCCCAAGAGGCAGTAGGTACAAAATGCTTTCACACAGTTTGTCGAATCTACATCCCCAGAGTTCTATCGCAACGGCATAAATGAACTTCCGATTAGATGGCAACAATGTATAGATAATGAGGGTAAATATTTTGATTAAATAAATATGGTACATTTTAGAATAAAACGAGTTTTAATTTTTCAGTACAAATCGGCAATTTCATACTTTAACCCCTAATATTTCGGAGAAAGATACATATTACAGAGATTACAACTTGTGAATTCCGGAAAAACAATATTACTCAGTAAATATTCTCGTATAGACGTAATAATATGTTAACTTTTATCGATACATAAGTAGGTGGGTAGGGGAGGGGTGTGTCAATTGTTATAGAGGGGCGAATGTTATAATACCAATAGAACGCCATCTATTCCCTGGAGCTAAACGATTTATGCGTCAGAAGATGCCTGGTATGACACTGTTTTACTGAGTTGTAGGCCATATTGAAGCGATCCTGGGGGTCTACTCCGAAAACACGAAAAACGAAGTTTCGTCCAATATTTCAGTAAATTCCTACCACGAAAATATTCACTACGATATATTGGCCCGAACGAACTTAATTTGACATTTGAAACTACTCCCGTCGCACGAAACAACAATCGAAATATAGATTTTGGCTTGGAGGTCAAACGTCAAATTTGACGATAACAATATCTCACCTTTTAAAAAATTGATATTACACGATATATAGAGCTACGAACGAAGGAAAGTGAGAGTAGGGTTATAGCAGTTCGTTCGTTGGAACTTCGGTCGGGCCCGAAACATCTGAATCGTAAAATCAGAGTAGACCCCCTGTTTCGACAGTTGAAATTTGTTTGTGTTTGACGTAGGAGGATTGTTATTTACCGGCGCAGTAGAACTTTTTCGATAACTTTACAAATAATTAACATATCTAGGTGGTAGTGGTAAGAGTTGTTTGGAACCAGGCTTTATCTCCAGGTAAGTGTTATTGGAATTTTCACAATAATTTAAATTTTCTAGTTATATTTATGAAATTTCGTAGTGGTGGGACAAAAGTTACAGAAACGCGGGTGACGTTTGTTACATGTAACAATTGTATATTTTTTAAATTTCAGAAGTACGTACAATAGTTTATAAACGGCCTCGTAAATCTGCCAGGGGTACCATACCTGAAGAAATGTATATTGAAGCCTGTAACCGAGTCATTGGAGGAGAAACATGCAGAAGTGTAGCCAAGAACTTAGGTATGTGCCCTATGATTCTGTTTCGATATGTTAAAAAGTACAAAGAGATGGGAAGCTACAGTACAGGTTATAAGCCACACAACAGGGTTTTCACAGAAGAAAATGAACACGAGCTTGTGTCTTACTGAACCAGTGCCTGTAAATTGTATTTTGGTTTGACTACAAGAGATCTGCGCAAATTAGCATTTGAGTTTGCAAAAGACCATAAATTAAACTATCCAAAGAAATGGGAAGCATCAGGAATGGCGAGCATTGCTTGGTATAAAGCCTTTATGAAACGACATCCAAATTTATCAGTATGGCTCCCTGAAGCAACCAGTGTTGCCAGAGCTATGAATTTTAATAAACCAAATGTAGAAAAATTATATTCTAATTTGGCTGAAGTAATGGATCGTTGGAAGCTCCAACCACAAAATATATATAATATCGACGAGACAGGGGTTACTACAACTCAGAAACCGAGGAAGGTGTTGGCGGAAAAAGGCATGAAACAGGTTGGGTCAATAACTTCGCAAGAACGTGGGACTTTGGTCACAATTTGTTTGGCTGTTAATGTCATTGGTAATACTGTACCCCCCTTCTTTGTATTTCCTAGGAAAGGTTTTCAGCCTCATTTTATACAAAATGGACCCCTAGGTAGTAGTGGATCTGGTAACAAAAGTGGTTGGATGCAAGAGGAAGACTTTCTGTTATTTATGCAACATTTTATAAAATTTGCAAAACCAAGTGAAAAGAATCGTGTGTTGGTAGTAATGGATAACAGCAGTTCTTATATTAGCCTTCCTGTAATAGAATTCTGCAGAGAACATTTTATTTCTATATTGTCTTTTCCCCCACATACGTCCCATAAGCTTCAACCCCTTGATAGGTCCGTATTTGATCCATTAAAATCGAGATTCCATGTTGCAGCAGATCTTTGGATGCGAAACCATCCAGGTCAACGCATGACCATATATGATTTACCTGAACTTGTTAAAACTACGTTATTATCAGCTGCTACAGCAGCCAATATAATTTTTATTTGGATTTTATCATTTGTTATCATGCTCGCAGGATTTAATTTTATAATTTGTAATTTTAATATAGTTTATTTCGTTTATTTCATAAAATTATGATTAAAGTTTGTTGATTTTAATGTAAATCAATTTTAAGTAAGCTTTTATTTTGCTAAGAAATTTAATATGTCCTATTCTATAACATCTTACCAAAATATGATAAGAAAACATGTTAATATTTTAATAAATGTGATGTGTACAAGTCTGTAACCATTGCCCCTGGGTAACGTCACAACTGCCCCACCTGATGGTACAATTGTTACATTCCGACTTAAGCTCCTGAAGTGCAATTGTAGTAATAACGTGTAATTGTATTTCTTTTTTATATGGTTTAATTAATAAATGATAAGTGTGCCTATCTTGTGTCCAGAAATTTTGATATTGTTATGTATAATTAAAAGGTTACGGTGATTTAAAAAAAAAATAACTATTGACACACCCCTCCCCTACTTACCAATATGTTAATAAATAAGGGTAGGAGTGAATGTTGACAGTTACTGATTTCAGACATTCACAGTACCATATATGTAACTAGCACTGCCAGCGACTTATTTCCATCAGATCCAGGAACTCATAGCTTGATTTCCGAAGGAACTCTTATAACGTATCTGGATAAAGATATGAAAAATACACGGGATATATTTATGGCTAAATTTATAAACATATTAGAGGGCGCATTTCTTACCTGATACTAATGTAATTCGACACGACACTGGTTTCGATATTTCGAACTACTTTCGATTATATTACTACAGTTTATATTTCAATTAAATTCGTAGATAGTCCAAATCCACAGTAGTTCCAAATATACGACGAGAGTGTAAACTTTCAAAGAATTAAAAATAACCAATGGTTTTAGTTGTATAATAACTAGATAGTACTAAATAACTTTAGTTATAATAATAATTATTTATAATTATTGAAATAATTATAAAAATACGTATAATTTATTGTTTAATAAATAAAATTAGTTGTATAACCAATAACTTTAGTTGTAGAATCATAAATGATTATACTAGCTTCAGTTGTAATGTACGAATATAAATGGCATTTCGTTGGATAGAGCTCATGAAGACCAAATAATCATGAAGACTTAAATAAGACCGAAACATTGTTTCGGGAACATTATTTGATACAGAGATAGTGGTTAGTTTCTCAGCTCCTTATAGTGTATTTTCAGTTTCTAGTTTTCTAATTTGAATACGAAATTTTAGATAGATAAACTGCTCAATCGACACGAGTAAGAGGCCCTCTAACAACCATAGATAAACTGCTCAATCAATACAAGTAAGAGGCCCTCTAGGACCGTTTAAGGAGTGTATTGAAACACGTTTGGGTGCAGGCGCGATACAATAATGCACAATTACATTATTCTACAATTTTATTGTAGATCTAGCCGGCTAATGTGATTGAATATCAGGTATGCTTTGATATGTGAAAGCAGTTTGCATATCAAGACGCATAAATATATTAAAATGTAAAGTAACAGAATTGACAGACGCTGTCACTTAATGCAAACGACAACTATAGAGATTTCATAGTTCGTGATATTTAGATTTTACATCAGTTGGACAACCGCTCTAAATTTTCAGTATCAGTCGATTACTAATTATATAAATTAAAATTCATTCCTTCTTAGTTTACAAAGATTTTCAGAGCGGTGTAATAAAAGTGAATTAATTATTCCGACCTCTCATGGTAAATAATAATTATCCATAATATTCACTTATTATGTGGTACATAATTTTGTTCAATTTGTACAGAGAATAAATCATGCATAAAGTCTATTTGTCAAACCAGATTATTATTATTTTTCGGTCATAGTTTCCCACGTCATCTTTGTCATACAGAGCTAATTGTTGTAATCAAAGCTGTAATTGAAATACAAAAGACGTCCTTAATAAACCTAATAGTACAAGTAGAAAGGTTCCAACATGAACGTAATAGTGGACCAGCCAAGAAAGACCCCCACCAATCATCAAAAGAGATTCATAATCTATAAAAGTGAAGATCAGTTGTTAAGGCAGGAGTACAGGGCCGAAAATGGCACACAAACGAAAGTGAAGCCCGCTGGTAAACGACCTTTTTTTAAATGTCTATATATATACTAATGCTCTATTTTCACTAGGTATATGCACGCACATCTGCACATATAAGGATGCTCAATCGCTATTAAGTAAGCAATTGGCAGCAAAACATGCAGAGAATCTTATTGACCATCTCACTTCTATAAACAGATTTTTTATTTGAGTCACAAAATTTTCTAAATGCCTCACGTAGGTATGTATTTTGCCAAAGTGTTTAAAAATGCCTTAAAAACTTATTTTAATTTCAGTAAAGTGTCCAAGTGATATGATGAAATCTCCAACTAAATCTGTAAAACTCGTTAAACATATTATTCCAACACACAATCCCAAAAAAAGGAAAAGTAATATTTTCATCTTATAAGTTTATTTTTATGAAAGTAACAAGTAACAGATTTAATGACAAGGAATTATATTAATTTTCAGTGAAAATAATGAACTGGAAAAAATATCACAGACTCAGTGTAATATATTCTTTCCTAGACGATTTGGAAAGAGATTACCCAGCAATATGTACAGTATCTGTCATTGGTAAATCAGTTGAAGGTAGAGACATTAAGGTGAGGTTAGACTTCTTGATATCTAATTTCAATTATTATTAATTAATTTAAAGATTAGACGTAAAATAAAATGCAAATTATGATGTTGCGAATAAAAGTTAATTAAGATAATGAAACACAAAGTCTAAGTACCTATAGTCACTTTATTAGTCATGAATGATATGGAATTTATATAAAAGGTCCTTAATTGTTGTAATTATTTCGTGCAAGAAAAGTTTTTATAGAGATAATTTTCTTATTTCAAGATGTTGAAGATATCAAACAGCGATGCTGGCAACAGGGGAGTGTGGCTGGATGCTTCTATACATTCCCGAGAATGGATCAGCACAGCTGTGGTCACATATCTTGCAGATTTACTTGTCAAAAACTTTCAGAAACTACCTACTTTCTTCACTAACAAAGACTGGTAAAAACTTACCGTTAATCTTATAATACAACTCTATGAAGAAATATTATGTCTAAAAGGTTTATGTGCAATATATGAGGGACATGCATATCGCCGGCCATTCTCAAGATACCTATGTGATTTGTTAAAAAAGGTTGAATCAAATATATCCTATACATTTTGGTCTCTCCAGGTACGTAATTCCCGTGTTAAATCCCGACGGCTACGAATATACTCACACAAATGATCGAATGTGGAGGAAAAATCGAGCGTGCTATGGGGGAAAATGTGTTGGAGTTGATCTTAATAGAAATTTTAGGTATGTTTCAAATAGTAAATTTGCTATCTATCAGGATTAATCTTGCTTGCATGGAATTATTATTGTTTAAGTGTGAGAGATAGTTAATTACTAGGATCTATATTTAATTTATTAAAGTTCTGTTTTCAAAGTTATGGTTGGGGCAATAATGGAGAAGAAGGATCATCCGACAAACCTGAGAGCGTATTCTATAGAGGACCTACGCCCTTCTCTGAGCCAGAAACTGCGGCAGTGAGAGTAATGTATAAATTACTACTCGTATATCACTACACTACATTTACACGTCAATATCTTAAGAAAGCCAGTCACAGAGATGAAAACATAAAATATGAAAATTCACCTATTTTCGGCACTGATCGCTCTTGAGAATAATTTCAACCTTTTTGTTTTAAAACATTTTCATTGTCAATCAAACTTTTATTTTCTTATCGTTAACTTTTATCCAAGAAATCTATAGTCTCTTCTCAAAATCAAACCAAATTAAAAGTGAGTGCTCTTTTAGTTCACTTTCAATCGTAATCAACCTACTTAATTATCATATTCTGTATTTGCTGGTGAAAGAATAAACTATTAGGTGCTTATTTATGAAATGACCGATTTTATTACTGGCCACTTTGAGTTTCGATATCTTCTGTACTACTTCGAATTTCAAAATAAAACAAAATGCATCTAATAGCTACAATATTCTTATTTCAAAATCAGTATTTAATTTTTTCTCCACCTGAATTTTGTTCATGGGATAGTCTTGAAAATAAAATGGATAAATTGAAAATTCTTGCTATTTTTTAATATAAGTGTCGTCGTGGCACCAACGCAAGTCAGACACCTCACAATATCAATAACACTATGGGCCAAACACCACAAACAATCGCACCGGTTTGAATGCTTCCGTTTTGGAAATTTCGATCCCCACGGACGACCTAGGACCAAGGTTAATAACGACGAATTAAAGGCTATAGTGGAAGCAGATCTATCTCAAAGTACAGTTGAGTTAGCAGCAGGGTTTGATGTTAGTGATAAAACAATGTTGGTTGATTTGCGTCAAATCGGCAAAATAAAGAAGCTCGAAAAGTGGGTATCGTATGAACTGAACGAACGTCAGCAACAACAACGCGTCGAAGTGTGCACTGTGTTAGGACCGTCAAAAACGAAACATTTCTGAATCGCATCGTGACTTGTGATGAGAAATGGATCCTGTACGATAACCACAAACGTTCGCAGGGCCGTCTTTACCAGGGGGTGCAAGGGGTGCGGTGCACCCCGGGCGCTCACCTTTTAAAGGTAATGAAAAAATATAACGCTATAGTAAACAATTACACAATAGGATATTTGACTGTCATAGGATACACAATAGGATATTTGACTGTCATAGGATACACAATAGGATATTTGACTGTCATAGGATACACAATAGGATGTTTGACTGTCTTAGGATACACTCCCGCACCCCGGCGCAGAATAGACTTAAGACGGCCCTGAACGTTCGTATCAGTGGCTGGATCCAGGAGTTCCAGCCCCACACTTTGATCAAAACGCAAGATAACTAAGAAAAAGCTACTGGTATCAGTTTAGTGGTCGTGTGCCGGTATTGTCCACTACAGTTTCTTGCGAGCCGGTCGAACGATAGATGCAGATGTGTACTGTAAGGAGCTGCAGATGATAATAGAAAAGCTGGCAACAAAGCAACCAAGTTTGGTCCATCGCTCATCTCCACTTCTTCTTCATAACCGGGCGGTCACACTTATTATACGACAGTTTTAAAACTTCAAGAGTTTTAAAACCTGGAGTCTCTCCCTCACCAACCATACTCACATAACCTTGCACCGACAGATTTCAGTAGCTGTGTTTAGGGCTTTTGAAGAATTCATTGGTACCATCCACGAGATTTTTACGGGAGTGGCATCAATCAACTGCCCGTGAGGTGACGAAAGTGTGTGTGTGCGTGTGCGTGTGTGTGTGTGTGTATGTGTGTGTTTGTGTGTGGGTCAATATTTCAACTAACATAATAAATATTTTTATAACAAAAAAAACAGTTTCTCATACAAATTGGTCATTTCATAGATAAACATCTAATATTAACTATTATCTTATTCTGTCTGAGATAACAGAATAGGGTAGCATATAAGCCATTGCCTTATTTTCGCTCTTAGCGGTTGTGTCAGATGTCGTCGAATTGGTTAGTCGTTTTGAACTAGATTTCTTTATTCCGAATTTCATCCTTAAAAAATAGCTCTCCCCATAGGTTATCGCATGAAGAGTACCAATAAAACAATTTTTAATTTTCAGGATACAATACTGAGCTCCGACGTCCCTTTTAAAGTATTTCTATCCTTCCATAGCTATTTTGAACTAATCATTTTTCCATGGGGACATAAAAAAGATCCATGTCCGGATTACGTTCGACTTTTGGAAGGTGGCACCACTATGGCAAGGGTAATGTTTTAATTCGTTAACAAGTGTATCGTCATTACTATCAGTAAATATAATAATTAAATAGTAAGGTGCCTGCGAGTAATAAGGCCTAAGTATCAAAAACACTAATTAAAATACGCGTGCCTACAGAAACTCTCCACACATACCTACATGTAAAAGAGTTGATTATCTGCAGTATTTTTAATTTCATTTCAAATCGTTCCAAGCTAAGCCTTCTTGTTTATTTTCCCCATCACCATCCCCAAAAAGAATCCCCATCCCCATCAGTTGACTGAACTAGTGGGATTTTTTTTCGTTACCCGCAGGTACATTAATCCAAGATCCGCAATTCTTTGTTAATGTAAGTATTTGTATGTAAAGCTCGTAAATGTTAAAAATTATACGAGTTTATACCTATATTGAGAATGTTCGCATGAATAGATTATGACGACAGGTAGTTTACAGTATAATCTGTTCATTACAAAACCATTTTAGGCTATATTTGAATGCTCTGGCTACACTTACAAAGTAGGAAGTACAAAGGATTTAACATACTACGCGAGTGGAACCAGTACAGATTGGAGTTACGGCATCGCAAAAATACCATACTCATATATGATTGAGCTAAGGGGCAGGAGAAACAAATTCCGGCTGCCAAAAGACCAAATCATGAAGAACTGTGTAGAAATTTGGTGTGCAATCAAAAACCTGATGAAATTTGTAGATAACTCAAAATGATTATGTATTTTGACACGTGACTTATCAAGTGCGATTCAGACCGCTTTTAGGGTTAATGGAGCTATCATAATCTCGATTTATTTTGAATTACCTGTTTTTATGTTTTAAATAAGTAATCCTAATGAAATGCTTGACTGACACGCCACTGTTCAATTGTTTATTAAGATGCATAATGTAATAAATACAAGTAAACTATTAATGATGTTACGATAATTTTAAGTTACGTAGGTGACAAATAAATAAGTCTTTTGTCAACAAAATGTCTTATTTTAATAAAATTTTACAATATTTCTTTTATTGACCCATTGTACACCGTTCACTAAATTTGAAAAGCGAAAATATTCGCACCGGATTACGAGAATGCTTGTAAATGCTAGAATTTTTCGATTACTTTCGGTTTCCAAATCTTGACATAATATTGTATAAAAATATAACTACTTACAAAAAGTCACTACAAAATATTCAGTATAGGTATAGTATTTACACACGATCATTTATAGTTTTTAGAAAATATTTTACAGTTTAAACATTCTTGTCCGTCCACAAACTTAACAAGTGCTAAAATCCCGTTCAAATTCTCAAGGCAGCAGTCTAATATCTCTTCTTTGGGTAACAGGAAACGGTGTTTTTTACCTCTCAACTCGACAAGGTAAGAGAATGGTATACGAGCTGTGCCATAGCTCCAGTCTATACTTGTCCCGGAAGCATTGTACATGAGATCTTTGAAGTTTCCAACTTTATACATCTTACCATTTGTCTCGTAGATAGCCTGAAATGGTAATTTCCAAAACACCCGATAAAATGCAAATATATTTCTTACTAAATTTAATCATACATTTTTGACAGTAGAAAATTTATATTCGAAAAAATTCAAAAGTGACAATTAAAAATTCATGTTATGTACACCAAATATTTTTTGTCGGAAATGTATTGCAATTTTTTGAATGGCTGGTGTATAGATTTACGAGATTTTACGAAGCAAAATTGAAATTATGTCACGCAAAACGACCCATGCGTAAGAGATTGTAGGCAACGCGCAGGGAATATATGCGTATGTTTACCAAATATTTGATTTTAATATGTTACCTTGGCCATTCTAGTGCCTCCTTCAAGCAAAGTGACGTAGTCAGGAACCGGATCAGTAGAGTAGCACCATGGGAATGAAATGACTTCGCTATAAGCGTGAAAGGTTAGGAAAATCTTAAATGGCGTACTTGAGTATAATATTAAATCCTGCAAACATACAGCATTATTATGAGATCGGACCAATAAAATACTTCAAAAATAAAATAAATTCAATAGAAGGTAAAAGTCGTTATCGTTGAAGATATACACTTTTTATGCTAAATATGGTATTGACCCGAGATTGAATGAGTTGCGCGTTTTAAAGCCAATGAGTTACAAACAGTAGGAGCGCAAGTCCACATTCACCAACAGCTCTCGCAATAATGAGGTTCTAAAACTTATCTGACTGCGCTCCACCTACACAAATACACACGAGAAAGCGTATTGTTTATATCGGTATTATTTTATCGATCTACCTTCGCCTATTCTATAATACACATCTTTTATTAACTTAATTTTATACCTATAAGTTACATGATCTTTGACCTTCAATTAATCATTTTTGTATTAGTGGAGTCAAACGGAGGATTATGAATTTAAAATGTCTGTATTGTGAACTTGTATTAAAAATCTGACAACCTCATTAAAGTTTGATAATTTGAACACGCAATTATAATAACACCCAATCATTGGCCATTTTATCCAAAATTACTACGGTTTTCTGGGATTCTCCTTTCCAGATAAAAAAAAATATATTATTTATAGATTAAAAATTGATGATTATTAATATTTTATTTCATTAAATAATTTTATCATATTAGTAGATACATAGGACGCAATGAAAGTTTTGCATTCCTGGCCACTCATAAATATATTAATTTCGAATGTTACTTTTTAAAAATATAGGATTTCAGTTACGGAATAGGTACACAACTAGCTTTTGGCGGGAAATTATTTGTCAATTATTTTTTTATGAATAATCGAAACTCGCCTGTCGCACTAAAACGGAATTAACGCGAAAAGATTTTAGAGCTATGATTTTTATTATTTCAAAATTTCACTTTGCCCCAAGAGTGCAGCTCTCGACTCCAAAATGCTTTTGGACATCAAGCGCCACATTTGAGAACTGTGAGGCATTGGTACGCTGAATTTAATCGTGGTCGCGTTCCCCTCAATGTCGAGATTCGTGACAGTAGTCCTTCAGCTACGGTCACTGAGGAAAATGTCGCTGCTGTCAAGCGACTCATTGAAAAAATCGGAGAATAACATATGACGAAAATCACTTAGGACCGATCTCGGCATGAGTCAAATTCAAAAGATTTTGCACGAGCATTTAAAACTAAGGAATCTTTGTTGCCGCTGGATTTCTAATGAACTCAATCGGACCAGAAACGAATTCATGTTGATTGGTGCAAGGAAATGTAGTGAAAGTTTTAACCTTAGGCATTCAGATGGTGTTTATGACAATGTAACAGGAGACGAAACAAAGTATTTAAAATATATGTGTATATATTTTTTCAATTTTATCACTAAAATATAATAAAAATAAATATTTAGTTTAGTTTACCTGATCAGAGCGGCAATTTTTAACCTATAAACGTATTTGCATATGTTATAAATTAGCGATATTTAAAGAACATCAAAATCGAAGTGATTTTGATTGGATACGAGATAACACTCCTTTTTGCCTAGCGCTCCTTCACTATAATACAAAAAATATTAATAGAAGGTCAAAAATTGTGTAGCTTGATCATACGAACCTTTATAGCAGCAGTTTCTGGCTCAGAAAATGGTTCAGATCCTCGAAAATTACAATGAGTTGGATCACCCGAAGAAAAATCTTTACCATTTCCACTTCGGCCCCAATAATGCCTGCAAAAACGCTAGCTGAAACGGCGATTGCCGAAGGTTGAGTGATGTGGATCGCGACCCACACAATCGGCGCTTCAATTTCTACTTCTAAACTAGAGCAAACACCGTAACCAGCCGTAAGCAGCCCTTTTATCGACCACTGCTGGACATATGCCTCGTCATGCACATTGGGTTGTGCTTGAGGAATGTATATAGTCTTAAAACGCCATGCTGGCCAAGCGGGTTGACGAGTCCACTCTTGTACAGGTGGTGCAGTTCCTTAAGGGTTATGGTAGCGACTTTGTTATTCCTTAGTCGCCTTTCATGACACCCACAGGAATTAAGGACAAACGTAGCTTAGTTGAATAATTAAAAAAGCAAATTCTCAAATAACTGTGTAAACTAACCTTTAAGGGGGGTTTTAATTTTGTCTGAATATAATTATTAGAATACGATTTGTCATTAAAAAGTATAAATGTACATATTCGAAAAAGAATTAGTAGGTATAACAGGCATGTAAGTGCATTCAACCATTTGTTATCAATTTTCATGGTATACCTGCATACAGGTTGTGTTAAGACGGCATCGCGTGTATGTACATGGGATCGCGGACTTTTGTTGCCTTGTTTAATTTTAATGTTTTGTTTGCTGACGTATTAGAACGTATATTATTCAAGACATTTTAGAACTAAAATTATTATATATGCGATCACTTGTGCGTAAGAAATAAAATTTCTATATATCTATATATATTCGTTTAAGTTTTACTTAGGTTTTCCACTGAATTGCGACACCGGAAATAGTCTTCAGCAAAGCATGTAAACTGAGTGGCTATGAGTCAATCACAGTGCTGATTTTCAAGAGTACCATCAGACACACATGGATGTTTCCTCTAAGAATTCACTGTTTTGAAGTCAATAATAATCATCGCCGAGATGTTGTTGGTATTTTTCTAATAACTCAATAAAAATGGAAATTAAATATTACCCAAAATTTCTGTTCAGATCAACTCCAACAACAGTATTGCCAAGACGAGCTCTGTTCTTGCGCCACATACGATCCTGGGTGTGTGTATAAAAGTAGCCATCAGGATTTACTACTGGTGCAAAATACCTTGAGAAAAAACATTGCAATCTACAATAATTTATTGCATTAAGGGGTAACTCTGGAGATATGGGCCGCTTGTTTAAAGCTCAAAAAAAGTAGGTATGTACAAATTCTTTGTGGAGCAGGGTATTGAGATGTATGTAAACCTTCGTTCAAGGAGCTACAAATATTACCACTGCTATGTTTATATATTTTTGAAGTGGCTGTATTCGCACAACAACATATAGATTTATTTGTGATACTCATATATCACTCATACACCAAGGAACAGCTGCAAACTGAAACTGAGACAAAACAGTGCATAAATTTGCATGAAATTGTTTAATAAACTGCCTCTTTCAATCAAAATGTTTCAAAAACAGTTTGACATGCCAATCGATAAATGCTTTTGTACAATTAAGGAATATTTTGAATATAAATTTTGACATTATGCATAGATAAATTATATATTTATAAGGAAAATGTGGAGTTATTATTAAGAATGAGATTGGTTTCGTTGTTGACATTAAGATATTATGACATTAAGTATTAAACATGACGTCACATCCGCTGAGTTTGTAATTTGTATGATCATAATGTTTTTTTTTTATATTTGCATGCTATTATTATGTAACAACCTGTTGACATGTTCTATGTATATAAAATATCTACCTACCTATCTAGTTTACATTATTATTATTAGGTGCCCTACGTGAGGTCACGGAGATATACGAATTAATTCCGTATTTTAAAAAGGTTACATAATGAAAATTTACATAATGATTTTAAAAATATCTTCAAAAGTGGACCTCTAGTACAAGCCTGTATCCAACAGTAGAGAGTCAGATGATGATGTTCATTACATATTCACGTGATCTCATGTAAGGAATGGAACACGTGGCAATGGTGTGAACGTGTGGCTAATACCACTACTGGTCCCCCACAAATTCGTCCCATGCGAAATGTGAATATTAAAAATAAATAATATCTTTGTTCATTATATCGTCCCACTTCTCATTTTTAGTTTTTATTTTTTTTTTATAGAGAAGAGGGCGGACGAGCAAGCGGTCTCACGTGATGGTAAGTGTTACCGCCGCCCATGGACACCTGCAACACCAGGGGGTTGGCGGGCGCGCCGCCGACCTTGCAGTTCATAGAGAATACTATATGCTATTTCTATCTTACCAGTCTTTATTAGTTATCGACTGGGGAAGCGTTTCAAAATTTCTTGCGATATGATCAGCTATGAAGGTCACGACAGAGATGCTAATCCACTCCCTCGCATGTATCCCACCATCTAGCCACACACTTGTATTTTTTGCATTACTGTTTGATATCTTCAGCAACTGAAAAGACGCTTTATAAAAAAAATTAGAACTCACTACTGATACACATGAATGTAGGAGTTAAAGGAGTGAATGTAGGAGAGGAGTAATTGGGTTGAAGTGCACACCGCAAGCATGAAGAATTTCGGTCATTGACATGAGATCAGCCAAGACTGGACGGAAAAGAGATTTGTATGAAATCGTCGATCAACGACCATTTTACTAGATCCGCCCCTCCTATTAAAGTTTAATAACATGAACCGAAATTCTTCAAGCAGCGTTTTAATAGGGTGCGCCCAGCGGCTCTAGGATTACATCCTCTCCCTCCATAAATATTTACCCATCGAAGAGAATCGAATCTTGTTTTTAAAGTAGAAGGTGATTCTTTAAGAGTCATTACTAAATCTATGCTGCCCTTCTAAGGAGAAAAAACATCAGAACATTTTTAAAGAAAGGGTAAATAACATTATATGTAAAAATTAAAAATAAACAAAAAGAATAAACAATGGTTACTCTGTTTGTTTTATCTAAAACTTCAAGTTTTTAGCTTGATTTTAAATTAATGAAAACTAACTTCTTGTTCATTTTCTCGATTGTTATCAAAATGCACTTGTTCCTTTTTTTCCAAGCACAGCAGTATGGATGCATACCTTTATTTCTCTCCCCTCCACTGAAGTTCCAATTACAATTACTGTACAGGTGGAAGGGAACTTCACTTCCAGCTCCTCCATAAATTTATATATTGTATTCAAAGGATGGTAGTCCTTCCAGTCCATTGGACAATCTCGTTCTGCAATAATATGTATAGAACATAATCCCATCGTATATCTCAATGACCTAAAAGCATAATGAGCTACGAGCAATATGCCCCCAATTGCAAAATGAGCTAAAATAATACGTCCTGTTAAATTCGACTAAATATTTTTTTCTCTTATTAAAAAAATCTTGAACTATTTTATGAACTGTACCTACCAGTTCTAAATGGAAAGCTTTGAAAAGAGGTCGTATTGTTCTTAAAACTAATAGGTTATTTTGCTAATGGGACACATTGCTCATTGGTCGTTTTGATTTTAGGACAATTTGCTATTCAGATAGGAAAGGAACATAATTTATAAATTCGATAAGACAATATGTTTAACATAAACTTCTTTCTATACATAAAAAGGTGGCAAGACAAGCAGACAGTCGCCTTACTTGTCAACTGTTATTGCCGCTCGTGAACACATTTTGATAAACGCCAACATCAACCAAAAATGACGAACGATGTAGGCATTATATAAGTTAGTCACACATATACACAGATGTGCTGCCTACCTTTCACAATTTTAGAATTAAGATTTGGAAAATGGTTTGTTATGGGTGGAAAATAGAGATGATAATGTGGTATCGGAAGTAAAACTACCAGTATATTGGTACCAATTACGAGTACGTGATTGGTGTAAATATTTCGAGGCAGCCTTCTATGAAGTAAATTTGTGATGACTTGATGAGTATGAAATGAACAGTGCGTGCATTAGGCATGTTTAGAATTGTAAATACTTAATACAAATTACATATTGAAAGAGTTCACGAGTACAGAAAATTTGACTCGCAAATATGAATAATGACTAACCTACTACACACGCACTTGTAAAATTATTAAGTAATTTTTAATTAAATTTAAAGTTACCTAATAAGTATTATTTTTGTTCAATTGTTAAGCAATTTTTTAGTTCAACTTACCATATAGGTAGGTAGGTACAAATATACGTTGATTTTTAAAGTGTTTTTTCTTTTTATGGGAATGTTGCAAACGTTGAACTTTTCTTATTGGATTAGCATTCGAGTATACGCGTTAAGAAAATGATGAATATGAATGAGTACAAATAGGAATACTTAAAAATTGACGACTATTTGCCAACACGAATACAAGTATTCGGAACATTTCTACTGGAGATGTTCATATTTAATATTAATCGAATAGCAAAAGCCCTACGTGAGAAGTAGATAAACGCGAATGCCTAAGAATTAACGTTTATTTGAAAATCAGTTACGTATCTACTTAAAATTGAATTGTCGCACTCTATCTTGAAATAAAAAATATTTACTAATTTTACAAGCGTGGGCGTAGTATAGGTTAGGTAATATTGGTATTCACGAATAATGAGACAAATTATTCGTTTATGTATTCGCGAATAGCGTTTTTTTGTTATTCAAAACATGTTTAATCACTAGTATACATTGGCATAATTTCGTCTTACTTATCGGTGAACGCTGTCGGGGACTCAGGTTCCTTGGACTCCGGGTGCGGTATGTACCGTGGTACCCCGTCGACTCCGTCGCCGTCACATCGAACGGTATCTCCCGGTCCCGCAGTAATTTCTCCACCTGAACGAGTCGATTAGCCTCCACTTGCACTTCCATACTGTTCTCGTCCTCTTTGCAGATGTTTATTGCTGGAGACATTGCAAATTAATACATCAGGTTAAACAATTAAAGGTAACAGATTTTGCAAATAAATCCAATATGTAATGCAATAAGGAAAGATGCATTACTTTGCTCTACTTTTCGTTAAATACAGATTTGTGTTGTGCACATATAAGTATGTATGCCCATTCGTTATATAAACATATAAAAGAAATGTCCCGACTGACTGATTCATCATCGCCGAGCCGAAACCGCTAGAAACATGAAATTTGCAGAGTAGATAGGTTTTATGACATAGGTATTCACTAAGGAAGGATTTTTAGAAATTTTATTGGGAAGAGGGGGGAAAAGTGAAAAAAGGAAAAGGGAAAAGTGAGAGACATGAGCATCGTCCGCGGATCGCTAGTGTTTTTACTGCTCCTCACATTTCCTAGTGGATTAAAAACATTTTTTATATAAATACCTACATACGGCCACTACAGTACGCCACTGACTGATACACACGTGAACAGTCTATGAATCAATAACAGTCTATGAACACTCCCACTGTGGAGCACAGGCCTCCACCTGTAGCCACAAAAAGGTACAAGAACCATACAAAATGCCTTAAAACATCGTTTGAGTTTGAGTTCATATGGTTATAGTATTATGGCTTGTGGTTATGGTAACTGCCATAGCGGACCAGGAGGTCCGATTGTTGCCGCCCAATTCGGCGAATGCTCCACAAGCGAATAATCCCCATCAATAGCCAACATTAATAAAAGAACATACCTCCTTTTGTATATAAGCTTCTTATGAAAACCTTTTGACCTTCTTTTGTACATTTTACATTCCATATTTGAAACCTTGAGTCTTTTAGTGCCACTTTGATTGGTTATTTAACTAAAATTTAGAAAAAATATTAAAATTCCTTTATCATAAGCTAATCATTGCAACATTCAATTTTGACATACATTTTTGACACCGTTTGTTTGGGAATGCCAAATATGTGCAAACTTTGATTATAGAAACACAAGAGACATACCACAGACACCGATATAATTTTGACTTATATTTTTAATATAGAGATGTACTATCACTGTTTTTCCACTGTTATTAAAATTCATATATCATACTTGACTTTGATATACAATCGTCTCTCTAGATACACATATTTATTAATAGAAATAAATACTATGAAAACAATATGATTTATGATCAAATATATATTGTAACATGTAAAGATACATAGAAATTTTATTTTGTATGTCACTTTTATAGCATATTATACGAGCGCCCATTATGTCTCCATTACTGGATACACATTAAACTTATTATACTATATACGTAGTAACGAAACCTAAAACCATGGATTCTACTCATGATTCTGAGTTAATTGACTTAACATAACGTTATGTATTTTTTGTAGAACTATGAGTTTTCTGGCCTTTATATTTAGCAAAAATTTAGTACCATACCATCAGGCTATTTCCCTGCATTGCTGGATATAGGCCCCTCCCAAAAATATATTTTGCAAAAACATCCCTAAAATTTTCTTGTCAATGAACTGAGAATCGTGATCCCAGAAACATGCTCTTGTATTAATTACTCTATATATGCATTACAAACAAAATAAATTTCTCCAGGAATGTTCAAAAAACTGCAACTGCTCAAAAACTATCAAAAAGTGGGATGCGGAAAATATCGACACTGTTCGGTATCGAGTAATTTTTTATCTGATACTGATACTTTCATACTAGATACTTTTACTCATATGATACTTTGGGGCAGGTATCGTATCGAAACTAATAATCGATACTTTTAATTATAACTCACGAAGACAGTATCTATATAAAAATACTACTCATGAGTTGGTAGTTGATAGATAGTTTTTGGCGGAAACTCGAGAACTGAAGTTGGTTTTTTGCTCGATTACTATAAAAATAGTGATTGTACATTTTATGAACATTAACCAAATACATTTTAGACTTTAAAATTGTTTATTATGAAGAAACCTTAACACTGGCAGAATGTGTTAATTGCACCATTGCCATATATCAAAAGAAAAAAAAGTGTTGGTAATATGATATGACATTTATAAAAATCATAGTAATAATAATATTGCTTTATCGTCTCATACTCTCATACATTTAACCTGACCTTAACAGTTTTTTAAGGTCCATACGAGATAAGTCCATAAATCCCTTACTCTGGGTGTAACGGTCGCGAGTATCTGGGCAAACAATGGGTGTAATCAAGAAAGCAGTTCAAAGAGCTAAGGCGTTAAGCGCCAGCGCGCCGCCCGCTCGATAATTAGATGTAATCAGATATTTTCAGTAAACGCCTTGAGCTCAGCCCTCGCCTATGCACTCCCCTCTAATGAATAGAACTACTATCGGTTTTTCAATTAAAGTACTCACTTGCAATTCACTCGATTTCCGTAATTGTTGCCATTTTTTTCTTAGCCTGGAATTGTATTCCACTGTTGGGTAAAGGTGTCTCCTCTTTTATGCCGGACATTGTATTAAGTATTAAGCACTGTACTTAACAGGTCCTGTCAAGAGCTGTGTTTGGCGAAAGTTTTGCTATTTGCGTCTAAGTCATTCCACGATCTCGGTCTCAGGCTGTCTCTTCGTCGATTTCCATCTTATGACATCCATAAACATTAACCAGTAACAGAGTCATGTCATGTGCTTGACTTGATAGCATTGCTATACTCGTACATACACAGGAAAACACTCGTAAACAATTACATCTTCAAGAGTGATAATGCAAATCAAAATAGTTGTGCTAAAACTATAACCAGCACGCTGACTTCAAATAATCCCTGCCACACAATTATTGTCTTGCCTCCGTATTATGACTCATTTACACAAGGAGAGTTTCTCAAAACATCGATCAAAAGCTCGATCAATCAAAAACTGTTATCATTATCTAATCACTGTTATCCCTGTCATCATCGAGTTTTTAACATCATGTGAACAAATGTAGGCGTAAATTGAATGTAGTTTAGTCGCATACGAGAATCGTATACAATATTCTCGCCCGAAACGTTCGAAAAACTCTCCTTGTATAAATGAGACTTTACACTTTCCTTTTAACTTAACTTTTGTTTACAACGCCGAGCTGTGCTGATAACCAGCTATTATTTTAATATGTCCTTTCTAAAAACAAACCAACGATAAGGTCCCAGCTCCGCAAGTGACCTCATAAACACCGTAACAGTAACCGGCGCTTTTATCGTCCACTGTCTTGTGCTTTAAAACGCCACGCTAGTCAAGCCGGCTGGCGAGTCCACTCTGTCAGAGATGGTGTAGTTCCTCAGGGCTTGTGGTAGCCGCTTTGTTATCATTAGTCGTCTTTTACGACACCCACGGGAAGATATGGAGTGGTGCTATTCTAAAGCCGGCCGGCATCACACGGCCGGCTTTAGAATACCACTAGGGCTACCGCCCATTTATCGTCCTAACTTCGTTTTGACCAGTCACGCACGACTTAGCCCAATAAGGCCATTAATACAAAAGAGAAAAGAGAGAAAGTCAAAGGTGGTAAGTGCAAAATACATTCGTTTTTAAAAAATAATCATGATTTCTACAAAGAAACCAATGGTAGTACCTGAGGTCTTCTGGTAACCCGCTAACCAGCGCGCGGGCCCCAAACTGCGCCCGGTACCCAAATGTCGCCGCCTTGACTTCGTCTTACACACGTTTATCTTTTTAATTGTACCCCCTCCTCCCCCTTCCCTCCCGCCGCCATACTTGCTTGCTGAATTTATCAGACTTGTATAATCGAGTTGGTCACACAGTGTTTTGGTAAAAACATCGCCTAAATTTCGAACATTTGATTTATTTGCACGATTTTTCCAGGACTTATACAAATAAACATTTCTATGCTTTCCTAATGTTCACCTGACATCAGGAAAGTGTCCAATAAAAGATTTTTTAAAAGACTGCTTCATAATCATTATTTACAACTTCAGTTTAATTGTTAGGGATTTATAAATTTCTGCTTTTCACCATTGCGTTAGATTTTCTGGTCATTTCTATATTATATATGTAAATATTATTTATATAAAACTTTAAAAACAAGAAATATTCAAAAAGTAACGTTGTAGGTATACAGGATAAATTGGATTTGCAGCAGCTGCTGTAAATTGACTGTTGTTTTGAGTGACCGCATAGTTGTATTGTATGCACGAACATCACAGTAACTAATTTTGTATTTAATACATTTAATTTAATACTTGTGTATTCGCTTCAGATTGCGTATTAACTACAATGTTAATTTATTCAAGTGTTTTATATTCCCTGTTGGATTACCAATAAATTGAAAATAATAATACGATTTTCAAGACATTTTATACCGCGAACCCGATAGTCTTTACAGCCGTCCTATCCTCTATTAAAAAATAAAAGTTTTTTTTAATTTTTAACCTTAAAACACACGTTACTCGCAACACGCAGACGAACACGTATACTTTTACTCTATGCACATTAAGAAAAAAGTGACGTCATCCGTCCAATGTTACATAATATAGTATTCGATCAGTCGAGGCACGCTCCCTCTCGTATTTAGGTCAAAATGTGGAATCACGTGACTGATAGGGATGATATTACTTATTTCTTAACATGAAACATTTCTTGTATACCTACATCAGTTTTTGTATAAATATTTTTTTTTTGTAATTGTTACAAAAATTCCGGGTTCGTTATTTGTTCAGCACTTCACGCCAAGAATTTTCAGGGTTTACACAATTAGTTGGGAAGCGTGAAGCGGGGGCAGGGGTGGTAAACCGTCGCCCCCTGCTTTGTTTTTCATTAGACGCTGCTTATGGCCCGCCGTCTCGCTGGGCCCCTAACTACCTGACTTTCTGTGTAAACGTATCTACTTCAACTATATGTGTACACTTTTATTGAAAAAAGGTGTGAGATTACGAAAAAATGCTTCTTTCTCCTCGTCACTTCTAATTCAACAGCATCTTATCACTTCGAATAAAGTTATCCCATTATGAGATCCCGTTATACCCTATGATCCCCATTATTTACGAATATCTTTCCAAATCCACTCCTAAACCTCCAAAGTTATATCGACTGGCCACGTTACCCTTCTCTCACAGAAGACTACCTTGAAATGTACTGCATTTCCTAGTTTATCGTATTTCCCCAATGTACGTACGTGTTTTGGTAATGAGTGGGATATGCCAGAGCCCATTCCCATCCCATCCTATCCCCCCATTTTCCCAATCCTTTCTTCCAATCCGTTCCTTGTTCTGCAAAGGTGGGCAGCGTATTCGGGGCGTGCCAACGTTTGTCATTCTGGACGGATTTTGGCATGTATCGCGGATGTCTATGGACGACAGTATTCACTTACCATCAGGTGGACTGTATGCTCGTCTGCCGCCTTTTCGTATTAAAAAAAATATATATACATAATGCGTTATGTGTGATAATCAATTAATCACAGTGGAGATAATACATCGCATACCGACCGTCATATCAATGATTCAAAGATATACATCCTCTACTCACAGACAATCATCCTACCAAATCAAAGCAAAAAATATTGACATCTCGAACATTTTCGTATATTTCTTTTCATAACGTTTCTTCATATTATTCTACAGTTCAATATTTTCAGCAAATATAGTAAACTTTGGTAATTGATTGTAACATGGTTCAGTAATAGTTCAAATTACCAATAATGGCTCATCCACTGCTCAACTTCACACTGCTATTATCGAATAATTAGCAATTACCTTCATATAGACCGAATTATTCCCAATTCCTGGAGCATGGTAAATATTTATTATAGAAATGTTTATTTAAAGAAACTCATCGAGATTCTATACATTTGTAGAATTCGACAGGCACTAGTTTTGTTCTGGATCTCAGTTCACGTCTCTAAAAGTTTAAGTAATCTTTAAACTTTTTTATAAAAGCAATGATTATCTCTTACTGTTTTATCATTTTTAATTTATAATATAATAAATATTAAATTTTGATTTCTCAACATTCAATCAAATTCATAAGGATAGTGACCTCGGAGCATTACCTTAAGTTACAAGTTTATCAATGATAATGAATTACAATAAGAATCAAATGAAAAACTACCATAGATATACTGAATATTCTAGTAATGAAGACCATGATGAAGAAAATTATGAACTTACTGCATACGTTCATGAACTTCCATGTCTAACCAAAAACAGGCATGAAACGGAATGTCTTCATGGAAACTCACATTTGTGCCATAAACAACCTGACACAGATTTTTTTAGAGCAGAAAATAAATATTATGAAAAACAAACTTTACATAATCACCCAGTAATGAAACGACGCCGCGGTAAAGTAGACTGTTATAATTCGAACAACGACGAAGCTCAAACAGAGAACTATGATGCTTATCGATACGTTCATGCACTTCCGCACACACACACGTACGAACAACATATACATGAGAACGAGCTCCATGATCATGAGTACGCATACAATATCCAACAAATGAAATCTTACCATCCAATTAAAGGACGCCGAGGCAGCATCCATGACGACGACGAAAATGCTTATGACATGCATCATTACGAGCATATTCCTAGACTCCAAATCAATTATGGAAATAATGAGAAAAAATATCATGAAGTTCATTGTAGAAAACATGAGGCGACATTCTGTACAGTACACAACAAATACGATTTAAATCAAATTGAACTTTATGCACCAGTGAATAGAGAACAAAGTATCATACCCAAATATAACTTGAATGTAGAAGAACAAGGAAAAATAGACGGTAAAGAAAACAGAGATAAATTTTATAGAGATCGGCATGTGTGTTTCAAACATCTTGTTACGGACCTTTTTACGATGAAAAGCAAATCAATTGTAGAAATTAAAGCGTATTATCCACGAAAAGGCAAAATAAATTATATTAATCCCAAGAACGAAGAAAAACCGAACAATAATGTGGATAAAGATAATAATTTGCATCAACCATTTTCTCATTTTACCCAAACGCATGAAAGAGACAAGCGGGCAAGAGAACAACAAGAAAGTGGTACAAAAATCTGTACAATCGAAAACAAATGTGTCATTAATCAAAAACAAGCAAGTATCCCAATTGATAAAGATCAACTGACAGATATTAAAAGTTCTACTGCAAATGAGACCCAATCAAGGAATGAAATAGTAAAACCTTTAGTTTCGAGGCTTGTAATGACTGAGGATAATAATACCAATGGTAAGACGTTAACAATTATAAAAGGCGAAGTTTATCACATATACTCGTATGAAAGTTGTAAAAGTAGGTAAACTTTACCTTTCTATACATTAATAAATCTATCTACCAAGCATCACGGTCCAAATCAAAATGAACCCAAAAATCAAATACTTGAAATATCAAAACTCATTTCTAGGACTTTTGGGAATGTGAAAGAAATCTATAAAATTAATTTCTCATTATTCCTAAATGCCTTACCAATAAAATCGTCAGAGCAATTGTTGTCCCCTTATATTACAAATTCCATACTCATGATTTTTATTTCGACGTACGGCGGGTTGTGTAATGAAATTCAAAAGCATAGAATTATAGATACATTATAATTATTAGGTACAGGAGATTTTACATTATCAAGGTCTTCTTTTCCGTTATAAACTTAATGAATATAAATATATATCATTTTTAAGCTTAAGTAAGTACAGGGGAATAAATTAACTGGAAATTACCCTTTTAATAACGCTTATCTGATGAGAAATAGCTGACCATCTACCTGATGGTAAGTACAGTCGGCAACACGCTAATATCCCAAAAAATCGATTCGTCGATTCGATTCTCGTTCTTATTATTAGCGAATTAAGGTACCGATGGGTATATGTTGATCTGTTGCTGACTGTATCTTACAATCTGATAACAAATGGTTTACCATCAGTTAGTTATGAATGACTTACCATATCATTGTATGTGGGAAGTACCAGACAAGACGAAAATCATGTCGAATGTCCATGTCGTGCCCACCCCAGTTTCAGTTGGGAGCTCGATTCTCGAAGTTGTTGACGAGTACGTCTACCTAGGCCAAACGGTCCAACTAGGTAGGTCCAACTTCGAGAAAGAGGTCAATCGACGAATCCAACTCGGCTGAGCAGCGTTCGGGAAGCTACGCAGCGTCTTCTCGTCCAAAATACCTCAGTGCTTGAAGACGAAGGTCTTCGAGCAGTGTGTGTTGCCAGTGATGACCTACGGCACCGAGACGTGGTCTCTGACTATGGGCCTCATAAATAAGCTCACTGTCGCACAGCGAGCTATGGAGAGGGCTATGCTCGGGGTTTCCCTACGTGATCGAATCAGGAATGAGGAGATCCGTAGACGAACTAAAGTCACCGACATAGCCTCTCGGGTTAGCAAGCTGAAGTGGCAGTGGGCAGGGTACATAGCTCGAAGAACCGATGGCCGATGGGGCAGAAGGGTTCTCGAGTGGAGACCACGTACCGGCAGAAGAAGCCGAGGACGTCCATCTGCTAGATGGACAGACGACCTCATAAAGGTTGCGGGCACCCGCTGGATGCAGGTCGCTGCCGATAGGTCTAAATGGCGGACAATGGGGGAGGCCTATGTCCTGCAGTGGACGTCCAAGGGCCGAAATGAATGAATGAATGGACGTTTAATGACTTTCGTTGCGGTTTAAACCAGAAACAAAGTAATGAGAGACTTAAGTTAGCATTTAGTGATGAAGCCGCATCCAGTGCCACTGATTAGGTGAATTGAAACGTGGTCGTACCCACCTCAGTGACGAAGAAGGCCTTCCTGCGACGGCGGAAAACATCAAACATCAAAACTGTGCGGCTCACATATCAGCAGACAGACAGCAGACAAACGAACGACATATCAGCAGATACGGGCGTCATTAAGTATTGGTATGAGTCAAGTTCAAACTATGTATTTTACACGATCACTTACGGATAAGGAAGCTTTGTGCTAGATATCCATCTAACAAATTGAGAAGCTCCTCACAAATTGAGCGAAGCTCAAAAGCACTGCCGCGTGAAATAGTGTCTCCCAATTCTTGAAAATTCAAGAATGGTCAATCAAATGCTGTTTTTGATGAAACAGGTGATGAAAGCTGGATCTACTGCTATGAGAAAGCTGTTACTGCTATGCCTAACGAAGGGTGGGTTGAATGCTTCATACAATGGTTTCATCGCATGAAAAAGTGTATCGATCGTCGCGGAGAATACTTCGAAAAGCAATAATGCACAACGTCCATCTTTATATCCGATTTCATTTTTGAGATTCTAATAAGTTTTAGTCTAATAAGATTAAGTTTTAGTGTCACCCACGTACAAACATACCAACAAATATCACATATTTTAAATAAAGTTGGTCTCCTTGAGCATTTCTCACTAAGGGGTGATCGTAACGGCAAAAATAACAATCAAAAATTTAAATGGTATAAGTGTAGTTACTAAAAAACTATTTCTTAAGTATTACACAACATCATACCATTGGAAAGTCTATTCCTAGTAATTTTCAAGTAATTTTTAAATCCGAAGTGGTTGAACAACCAACCCCATCGCGACTTTACATTTCCTCATTTAAAAGTTTATACTCGAGTCTGAAGAAATCGTAGCAAATCCGCCGTACGGCATAAATTATAATGCCGACGTTACAATTGCGCTGACGGATGTTTACCCACTACTTTCATTGTAGGCACTATGGAATCTAAAAAAGGCCGTATATAAATTTAAGTATTGTATTAGCATAAAAATAAAAAGATCTTAGTCTTTGAAATAGTAACGAAGCTAATTAGCTTTTTTATGTTATTTTTGTTCAGAAATAAAACAAAAATAATCATTGTTTAATTTCGACATAAAAAGTAATTAAATTGACCTAATCGTGATACATATATTTATAGTAATAAATAATATTTTTTTCTTGCAATAAATAAATATATTCAACTACAGAACTGACGCTTCTAAACAAGAAGTCATCAAATACTACACGTATGAACTGGAATAACTACCATCGGTTGGCAGTGATATATAAATTTCTGGATGATTTGGAGTACGACTTCCCAGCGATATGCACTGTGGGTGCTATTGGGAGTTCACTTGAAGGTCGAGACATAAAGGTACTACAAAAAGAAAAACATTTGAGCATTACTTGTATCAGGCTATAACGTCCCACTGCAGGGCACAGGCCTCTGTTAGTAAATCACTGGGGGGGGTTTCGAGCTATAGTTCAACACGCGGGCCCAGTGTGATTTGCTAAATGCATTTATGTTTACAATGATAGTACTACATATTTTTACATTTTATGAAAATGTAAATTAGTTTATAAAAGCATGTGAATATATATATATTTCTTCTTTTTAAGGAGCTTTATGCCTTGGCAACATGTAAATATTAAGTTTACTGTTTTACAATCTGTAAATGAATAAATAGAAAAAGAGAAACAAAACTATGATATAGGATTCCTTAAGGAAACTGTGAATAGGATTTTGCAAGGTCGGCGGCATACCCGCATACCATCTGGTGTAGCAAGTGTCCATGGGCAACGGTAACACTTACCCTCACTTGGGACCGCTTGCTCGTCCGCTATAAAAAAGCGGACTATAAAACTTCGGATAAAGAACCGTTCAAAAACGTTCCTAATAAATGAACTGTAAACATGTAGTAATTACGTTTATGAATGTGTATATTTTTTATAATTAATCTTACTCCTTAATATCGTCGTAGATATTGAGGATATCGAATGGCAACGCGAAGAACACAAGTGTGTGGATGGATGCTGGAATTCATGCTAGGGAATGGATTGCACCTGCTGTCGCCACGTACGTCGCGAACCATATTGCGAGGAACTTCAACTCATTGCCAGATAGCGTCACCAATAAAGACTGGTGAGAAAATTAAATATCAGCGTCCTCAGTTAAGGACTCACAAGCACACAATGCGGACGCTGATGCGGATGCGAGCGCGAGCGCGAGTTTTCAAAATATACTAAAACGCAGATCTTGTTCACGTTTACTTAGTTGACTTTTCCGCTCAGTTGACGCGACTTAGAAACCATTAAACGTTTCCTTAACCATCTTAAAAGCTACTGTAAAATTTCGTGCAATACTCATTTTGTTAAGACTACCTACTTCCAATCCAATTTTTTTTATTTGGATATGCGCATAAAGTACATACACAGATGTATTACTCATAAATCATCGTTGCGTCACATTTTATGTGTAGGTTATACTAGCACTGACATTACAAAAAGTAACCAGCGTACATTACGTATATTACAAAAAGGTTTCATTACATCTATTTGACATTTACCTCTATAAATTTTTTACAGGTACATTCTCCCGGTTATGAACCCGGATGGCTATGAATACACCCACACACACGACCGAATGTGGCGTAAGAATCGGGCTTGGGTCCGGGGACAATGTGTTGGTGTTGATCTGAACAGAAATTTCAGGTAGCTGTTATCTACTAATTCATGTTAAACTTAAAATGAACTTAATTTAACGTTAAGTAATAAAAGAAGATAAAATCAGAATTTAGAAAGGGAAGTTAATTTTCTCTAATGAATCACGGCCATTTTGAATAAAAAATATAACAACACCCTTTGGAGCAAAATATAGTAGGCACCGAGGTTAAACAAGTAATAAAGGCGAATCAGCGGTTTATTTCTATGTTATTTGTAAAAGTAAGAAATTACATTCAAATAAAATACAGAACATTTGTAAAGTATTAACCAGTTAGATCCTGTTTTTGTTTGAACGTATGGAAACCGATATTAGTTTTAAGATTCTGCTTTACTTTATACGTGCTCTACAATAAATTGTGTAAAGCGAACTAATGTGCCTTTAAAACTTCAAAATAAAAATGAATGTTTACTATATCTGGTTACCATATACCATGTCATCACGGTTTTCTGCACTTCTCATTCATCAACTACAGGCGAATTTCTTCATGTCGTTAGTCAAATTATTATTTTATAATTAGTATGTAATAATTTTCATGATAGCTACGGTTGGGGAGGCAGAGGATCATCAGAAAACCCTTACAACTCATTCTTCCGCGGGTCTAAACCTTTTTCGGAGCCTGAATCGTCTGCTGTTCGGGTAAGTACTATTTCGCACATCATCACATGTCAACCTATACTACCAACTAGCATAGTAAAACTTGACCAACATTCTGCTATATAATGTACATAATATATGGAATTACGTGGCGTTATCTTAACAAATAAACCTTATTGCCCGTATCAACTTAGATAGTTACCTAATAACTTAGATTAGTATTAGAATAGGTTGCCTGGAGTGGGTTTTTATCTCATATATGTGATTGAAGAAACGATATTAGCAGTCGTGATTAGGGCTTAACATATTCTATTTACAACTAGTACATTAGCGTGAGCACAATGACAAGATGAATGAAGTGAAATAAACTATTAATAAATGTAACTTAGAGATTATACACTATCCTAAATACCTTGGTCTTCAGTCCCGGTAGCCTTGGTTGCGAAAGCAGGAATATGTTTTCTTAATAATAATCACATAATCATGTAAATTTGAATGAGTGAATTCATTAAAATTTTAAAATGTTTGCTTGATATAATTGATAAAGTGCCGCTACAATTTTCTATATTAACATTTAGTTGTTTCCAGATTTTTTTCAATTAATCTTTTTAAAGATTTTGCTTTTCACATGTGAGCATGTTCTTTTTACGTATAAACATGTTCTTTTTGAAGATAAAGCAATAAAAAAAAAATTATAAATTGCACTAATGTCTGAATATCTGGGAAACTTAATAATAATAATAATAAATTCTTTATTTCGATCAACTCAGGATCATAACATTTTTTATGCTGATTTATTTGTCAGCACATGTAGCATACAACAACGCTTCATGTACTGACAGTCGAACTTATTCGAAAACATTTCCAGGATACCATTGGCGCTGGTCCGAACCCTGCGCATCAGGGATGCACACCGTTTGCGCATGATCGCGTAAAAACAATCTCCCCGC
Source organism: Sesia apiformis (assembly GCA_914767545.1). Taxonomy (NCBI): domain Eukaryota; kingdom Metazoa; phylum Arthropoda; class Insecta; order Lepidoptera; family Sesiidae; genus Sesia; species Sesia apiformis. Next base: position 6,596,596 of record OU611963.1, read on the forward strand.
GCTTCGGCAAACATCCCCGATACGCTACAGAATCGGGGCAACCCCATCAGCATCCTGAATGCGTTGTTGTATTGCACGCGGAGGGCGCTATACTGTCTTTGGGTTTAATTAACCCACAGGCTGCTCGTGTAAAAGGATGTACAAAAAGCTCTAAACAGAGTGATCTTGACTTCAGTGGAGCAACGAGCAAACCTGCGAGCTATCATGTTGGCTCTCACAGACAACGCCCTGCGTTCCCTTTCAATGTCTGCATTGTCCCTCAGGTCAGAGGTTACCAAATGTCCGAGATATTTAAACTGCTCTACTCTCTTTAGTGGGGTTCCCTTCAGTTTAATAGGTGGAGCATCATGTGGATATTTGTTTCTCGCCCGAAAGACCATACATTCACTTTTGCTTTCGTTATATTTTAATCCATGACTAGCAGCATATTTTTCACAGATGCCTAGCAATTTAAAGCGACAATAACGAAGTCACATGTACAGTCAGCCTCATAATTATGTAGGTATACGTTATTACATTTTCTATTATTGTTTAAAAAGTGTTTAGTGTAAAAACTTTTGTACATATAAGCGATATGTGACATTTATGTGTTAAGATTTATTAATTCTCTCAAAACCTATATTAAATATGCCAATTATTCATTTCTGTTCTGTTAATTATTTGGTGGACATTTTAAAAGCTTCAAAGAGCATAGGACATCAATAAATGTTAATGGAAATCCGGCATCATTTAGCTGTAATGTGCAGTTGATACCAAAATCGTGTCATCGCCATTCGACGCAGAGATTAAACAGCAAACAGGATTTAGCCGTAAATCAATTCCACTGCACCGGTTTTAAATCATTCTGTTACATTAAATTAAATTAATTCGATACATAGTAAAGCGCAGAATTCGCAATGATTGACAGTAGGTATGCATCACAGTGTGATTGCAATTTATCGCTGAAGATATTTTTAGGATAACTTTATAGGATAGTTTTATTAATTACCAAAAATAAATGTAACTTAGAAATATTAACTTTTGTTATTATTAGATCCTTACCTATAAAATTGCCGTTTGTCCATAGTAGCCACTTTGAACTTAGTTATCTTGCATTTGGCTTGGAATTCCAAATTCAAATTAATTTCAATCTATAGCTGTGACATCTTTTTCAAAATCAGTTATCCATTCGTTTTTCTGTCAAACAACTTTTAGCTAAGATATCGTTGTTTGCGACCATGTAAAAGTTAAAAATTTGCGTTATTCTCGAATATGAGTTCCTTGGTGGCAGTAACGCAGCACATACCATACCATGCCTATGTCTCTCCACTGCTGGATATAGGCCTCTCTCAGAGCTTGCCACCGCACACGATCCTGGGCTCTTCTCCGCCAATAACCACCGGGGAACCCTTCAAGTTGTCGATCCACCTGGCCGGTGCCCTCCGGGACATCCGTCCCACAGTGCTCCCGGTACGTGGCCTCCACTCGGGGACTCGTCTACCCCATCAGTTATTGGTCCTTCGGCCAAAATGACCTGCCCACTGCCACTTTAGCATGCTGATTCTGTGAGCTATGTCGGTGACTTTAGTTATTTGGTGAGTCTCTCCGTTTCGGATTTTATCCCGCAAAGAAACGCTGAGAACTTATGAAACTAATGAATCAAGCCTACCGTTAGAATGTGACGTTTCTGCACCATACGTCATAACTGGCAGGACGCACTGATTGAAAATATTCGTTTTCAAGCATTGTGGTATAGGCGACCACTTTTTCCCAAATGCTGCCCAGACGAGCTGAACGCGTCTATCGACCTCTTTGCGTGGCACAGACGGCACGCAATATCAACCATGTGTACGGACCTAACACCGCAAACGAACGCACCATGCGTTTTTGGTTTGATCGTTTCCATTTTATAAATTTCGACCTCAACAATAAGCCCCGTTGACGACCGGAGAATGAAGTCGATAGTAACGAATGGAAAGCAATAATGGAAGTGGATGCATCTCAAACTACGTCTAAGTTAGCAACAACCTTCGGTGTAAATGACAAAACGATATTGATTCATTTGCGCCAAATCGGGAAGTGAAGTACGGGAAGGGTACCGTATGAGCTTAATAAAGGTCAGCTGCAAACACGCGTCGAAGCTTGCCTTAGTTTGCTGAACCGCCACAGAAATGAAGGGATTCTGAATGGTATTGTCACTTGTTATGAGAAGTGAATCCTGTATGATAATCGTAAAGGTTCATCACAATGGTTGAACCCAGGAGACACAGCCAAATAATGTCCCAAACGTAAACTGAATCAAAATAAGCTAATGGTATTAGCGTATTGTGGTCCTGTGGCGGTATTATCCACTACAGCTTCTTGAGATCTAGCACAACAATTAATGCAGGTGTGTACTGTGAAGGACTGCTAACGATAATGGACAAGCTCGCTATCAAACAACCGAGTCTGGTCAATCGCTTTAGTCCAATGCTTCTTCATGTTAACGCTCGCCCACACACTGCACGACATTCTCAAAGTTACAGGAGCTTAGACTGGAAACTCTCCGTCACCCACCGTACTTTTGTATTTAAATAACTTTTACAAAGGAAAAAATTTATCTCCGATGAGGCAGTGAACAACGCCTTCAAAGAATTCACCGATTTCCGTGCCCAGGAATTCTATAGCAGAAGCATCAATAAAATTCCATTAAAATAGTAAAAGTGCATTGATAATAATGCACAATACTTCGATTAATTATTCATATAATATTCATACAAAAGAAATATTTGAATTTTTCCGTATAAAACGGCAAAGTAAGGACAGGTTCATTTATCTAGATAAAGATCTAATATATTATGTGATTCGAAAAAAATAAACTTACATAATTTTAAAATATAATTTACTTGAAATTTAGAAACGAACGTTCCCCACATTGCTGCGTGCGACATGAGGTTCTTAAGAAAGCTGTGAATAGAATCCTACAGTCTGAAGCGAACACGCTTCCTCCCTCGTGTAGCACATATCCTTTGATGACGGTACTCATCAACAAACATACTTACAAACACCACTGTACTTCTCATCTGTACTTCTCTTATTAAAATGAAAACACAAATTGTTTACTATAATGATGAATCTATAAAGAATATGAAATTGAAACTTTCATACTCTCACGCTTTTAATTTTTGATACATTTTTAATTATCATCAGCCTGTCTCCACCGCTGGATAGGCCTCTCGCAGGACTTGCTCTTGTCACGTTTCTTATCATCCAGCCACCATAGACGAACATTCATAAGTCGTCGGTCCACCTAGCCGGAGGGTGTCCCACACTGCACTTACCGGTACATAGCCTCGATTCGAGGACTTTTCTACGGCCTCTTTAGGTGATGTCTGTATTTTATTGATTTATACTAGGTTACGTGTTCGTATATTTGATAGATACGCCTAAGATTGTCCTCCAAATAATTTATTCTTCTTCTTCTTCTTCTTCTCAGCCCTTGGACGTCCACTGCTGGACATAGGCCTCCCCCATTGTCCGCCATTTAGACCTATCGGCAGCGACCTGCATCCAGCGGGTGCCCGCAACCTTTATGAGGTCGTCTGTCCATCTAGCAGATGGACGTCCTCGGCTTCGTCCGCCGGTACGTGGTCTCCATTCGAGAACCCCTCACGTATGTTAATTTTGATACACTTGCAAACAATAATTAAACAGAACCGGTGCACAGAGAGCAGAGGCTTGACTTCTATTGACTTCTTCTGTGCCGCTTACATCTATTGCTAAGTCTACAATACAGTGTGCCTTTACAGCCTCAAACGTCTGTTACAAACCATACCACTTTTAATTACAATTTACACCGTTTTAACCTTTGATACTTGTGTTTCCAGGATATAATATTAAATAGTGGCATTTCGTTCGAAGTTTACATCACGCTGCACAGTTTCGGGCAGCTCATTATATTACCGTTCGCATATAGAGATGACTTGTGTCCCGATTATGTACGATTGTTAGAAGGAGCCACGGTAATGTCAAAGGTAAATATCAATTTTTAGCTAAAATTCCGTATGCGAGTTTAAACAAAAACATCTGCACCCTCTTAGCTCTGAACATTAAAACTTAACAATTTTTCTTCTACGATTTTTTTCTGAAATTTATATTTTCCCCGCGAAAAAGTATGTTTTTATAAATTACGTCACTGACTTTATTACCCTGTACTATTCACGATGTGCTCACACGGCAATGCCGCGCTGCACACTCTCATTCGTACAATCTGTTAATCAGTTTGACAACGATGCGTATTTATTCGCTTCACAGATTAGATTGCATTGTAGGTTTTTTTTTATTGACTAGTGGGCGGACGAGCAAGTGGTCCCACGTGGTGGTAAGTGTTACCGCCGCCCATGGACACCCGCAACACATAAAAATGTGTTTATTTAAAAAAGTGTTCAATTGTATAACGTCATAGAATAAAAGTTAGTTTTCACGAAGAAATTGAATATCTTATCACCCGAATGAATAAAATGCTAGAAATGCATTTGTTTGAAAGAATTTTTAAACTTTACATAATTAAAATAGATATACCTATCCTTAAAAGATGGGAAATGCACATATTAAAACAGATATTCCCTTTTATTTGGTTATTCTTTCAACTTTAACATTGTTTTTAAAGGCTATTTATGAAAGCTCTGGTAACATTTACAAAGTGGGTATCTCGAAAGACGTAATGTATAAAGCAGCTGGCACCAGCAATGATTGGAGTCACGGAGAGGCAAAGATTCCGTATTGTTACTTGATTGAATTGAGAAGCAAAAAACATAAATTCCAAGTACCTCAAGAAGAAATTGAAGAGACAGGTCAAGAAATCCTAAGTTGTGTGAAGGCTCTAATGGAATTTGTAGATAACTACCAGCATGAAAAGGAAAAATGTGAGGATGAAGATTATAATACGCGATACAGTGACTAACGATAAATGTTAAGGTGTAAAGATAGGTAGGTACTGTCCACAAAAATAATGAAGGTTTTATTTATTAATATTAATACATTATACTTTTATTAAATGTTAGCGGTAATATTATTTATAATAATACTAACAAATGCACGTGGGTATGCATCCGTTAAACAATAACATTCTTAAAGTTTGTGTGTACCGCGATTAAAGGCATACTCGTAGATAAGTAGATTTACCTACCCATCTATGCCTAGAACAGTTTTACTAAGAAACATCTGTTTCCTTATAGAAACAAATGTTTCTATGATGAAACCATAGAGTTGCACCTTTTTAGTTTAAAATTAACATCGAGAATTTGAACAATTAAGAGCTGTAAATAGCAGTAATAGAAGAGGACGTCACACCGATCACCGACGTCACCGATGTTACACGAACAGACTGCTACATACTTTCTTCGATACAAAATTTAAGGAAACTTTATAATTCTAATTGCTAATAGAACATAATCCTAATAGATCCTAGACGTTCCTTATTAATAAAACAGTCAATACAACAACTTCAATAATCTTTTTTTTAAACACATCTGATTCTCTTGTACCTATATGATCAACTGGCGAACTGGCAATTATCTCGTGCAAAGCATCCGCCTTGCGATCCAGCAAGGAATGTCACCAACGTGCTGAGTACCTCATCACATTGTACCAAATGCATGCTAAACGAAATTCGTTACTGAATGATGAAATCGTACAATATATATCATTAAAGTTGTTTTAAATTCTAGGTTCAAGCATTTTAGAGTCATTTTAAATATTCTTTTCCGCTTTCTTTGTAAATTTTATATAACAACGAAATTGTTAGAACTGTGCGCCCAATAAATTACCTTCACACAGGTTGTTCAATAATTCGTTGGAATTTGAAAGTAAATATATCAATTCATGTCATAGAGGAAACATAAAATTATTGTCAGAGGAATGTCATAAACATCAAAATTTTAAGTTAATAAATTTAATATTATAATAAATTATAATTTAAAAAAAGATCCACAAATATCATTTACTGCCTATTTTAGTTCAAAATTGAATCAAAGTGGCACCCCCAAAAGAAGGAGCACAAATATGGCAAGTAACATTTACTGAGGAGGGGCAAAGAACTTTCGTCAAGAATTTGGATACTATGGGAGGTATGTGAGATATTCTATTAAATTAATTTTACCCACAATTATTATTTATTAGAATTTTTAATAGGCGGCGTGTCCACTTGTTCGCGCGGCACGCCGCTACAGAATTCTCAACTCCAGCCCGTTGCACCGCGGGGCGCGCAGCGCCATTTGAACTTCACTTTAAAGTTCGAAGATATTCGAACCAGCTGATCGTTCACTAAAACTAAAAATCAGATACTAAAAATAAAGGGATCGTATGCAATATTTGACGAGTATGCACGTTATTACCCCAACAAACCCCCATCTCTAATTTTAAACCTGATGAGATAAGGATTTTATTCCCATGCCGTATCATTTAGAATCCAATAATTAGAATTTGTTTCCTAATTGATCTAAAGTTATAAGGTATTAAATTCATGCAGTGTTGTGGGTAACAAAGGCGGTATTTTAGTTCTTGACGCGTCCACAATCGCATCCGCGCGTGCCTTGTGTTTATTTGTATCGTATTTTACTGTTTGATTTTATCAACGTGATTATTCAATTTTTCATTTACGTTGCAGCTATCAACATTTGGAAAGAGGAGCCTAGCACCATGGATATTATGGTGGAATGCTCCAAGGTGAGACAAGTGGCTGGAATGCTTCATGAGAGAGAGATACCTTATTCCATTTCTGTTGGAGATGTTGGCCTTTTACTTGAAAGAGAACAGGGATCCACCTTTTCCAAAAACATGAATATTAGGAAAAATTCCGCCAGTCGTAAGCATTTATCAGTGCTTCAGTGAGAGTATTATTATTTAGCTCTATCATTCGCTAAATACAATTTTATGCTCAATAGTGTTCATTTAATATTATGAACAATGCATTATAGAATAGCTAATTTCTTTAACTTCCTAAATGTTCAAAATTAAGAAAGAGAGGGAGCACGCCCCACAGCCACACAGCCGCTCCCACAGCCCACAGCCGCTGAGCGCATTCAACTGGCCACGTTACCCCTCTCTCACAGAAGACTACCTTGAAATACATTATCAACTTTATCCTATTTCCCCAATGTAAGTACGTGTTTCGATAGTGAGTGAGATATGCCAGAGCCCATGCTTCACCGATGGGAATGGTCCCATCGCATCCTGTTCTATCCATCTCCATTTTCGTAACCCTTTGTCCCAGTGTATTCCTAAATCTGCAAGATAGGCGGTGCATCCAGGGGCGTGCCAACATTTGTCATTGTAGACTGATGTTGGCATGTATCGTCGATGTCCATGGGCGACAGTATCCACTTATCATCAGGTGAACTGCACGCTCGTCTCTCACGTACATTCATAATAAGTAAAGTTTTTTTACAAAATATAAATAGATAGAATAGATACCATCAATTGTTATCTAAAGTCATTAAGTAAGCTGTCATTACCGTAACACTGCTACCAGTGTTACGGTAATGATGAACAAATATCTATGTTTTGTCACAACTAAAGCGCGTCCCCAGTTATCTTTAACATAACTAGTTAACAATAATTCGTTTGTTTGTTCTCATGTAACAATGGATGTTACAGGACGTAGTATGGATTGGAAAAATTACCATCGGCTGGACGTAATATATGAATTCCTACATGATCTTGCTTCAGAATATCCCTATTTGTGTAAAGTGTACGTTATAGGAAAGTCAGTTGAAGGGCGTGATATCAAGGTAAGGAAAAATCACTGTATAAAGGTAAGCAAGTAATAAAAAAGTAGGAATCACTTTCTATTGCTACACAGCTACAATGTGAGCCACGTGGCAATTTGCTATTTTTTTGACGTGATCCAATTGTTGAGTCTAATGGCATATATAAAAAACTAACCGATCAAAAGTGGAAGCTAGGATTCCACTAAGCAGTTGTAGGGTGAATGGCCACTTCGTAACATATTGAAATGGAGATGTCTGTCTTGATTCGAGGCATAGCTCTGGTGGAGGTTCAGCTTAAACATACATCATAATAACTGATGAGAGTAAATGACTTTACTACTATAAAATTACTGATATACTCATCTTATAACATATATGTTTTATCAGATGCTGAAGATATCCAACGGTGACGCCGACAATATCGGCGTGTGGCTGGACGGTTCGATACACTCGCGAGAGTGGATCAGCACTGCTGTTGTCACATACATCGCTGATAAAATCGCGAGGACTTTCAATCAACAGCCCGAATGCGTTACCAATAAAGACTGGTAAGATTGAAACAAATTTTCATCTCATAAGTGATATTCGATCACTCTCTGATAAAGTTTCGGTAATGCTGTTATTTCTCTTATCTCTTTCCACGTTTATTAAGCATCTTCTTAACTCCGTCTGTCACTTCTTTCATACATTTTAGACGCCTAACAAACCTAACTAACCTAAGAAACGCCTTAACTCAAATATCCATAATTAATTACAGGTATATACTCCCAGTAATGAATCCTGACGGCTACGAATACACCCACACTCACGACCGCATGTGGCGCAAAAACCGAGCAAGATATGGAGAATGTGTAGGCGTAGATTTGAACAGAAATTTTAGGTGAATTTATATAACTACCCTATGGTCTATTCCATCTATCCTTCGGACTAATTAATTTCTAATTCTGCTATTTTGCTACTAATTTCGACTGATTAACGACTTAATCTCAGAATTAGTCGGAATTCGAATTCATCACATGTCGCCAGGAATAGTTACGCCATTTTAATTTACAATTTGTTATTTTGTCACATTCCCGTCTAATATGATATATTGAAATTAAGGGGAGATAGATTGAGTTAAGGTCATTTTAGAGCTAATCTAGTGCAACTTAATTTACTTTAATTGATTCAAAATAACGTATCCCTAATCCTGTTTTTTTTACAACTGTATTCTATCCTTTGAGAATGTGTCGTTATGAGCATGCCTTTATGAGAATTTGTCTTTTTGACAATCCGTCCCTATGCGAATGATTCATTATTTGACTCTTCTATGACAAGCCAAAAAAAACGCATCGTAATTCTAACGATTCCTTTGTTCAATGTTAAAGATACAAATTCATATAAATGTTAATATTTGGACACTATTCATATGAGCCAACATTGTAACGTACAAATAGAAGTGTAAGGCGTTGGTTTAGGTATATTTGAATTTAATTAAACATTTGTGATATTTTTTCAGCTACGGTTGGGGAGAAAAAGGAGAAGAAGGCTCGTCAGAAGATCCCGGGAATATTTTCTACAGAGGCCCAAAACCTTTCTCGGAACCAGAATCTAACGCGGTTAAAGTAAGTCAGTCATACAATTTGGACAATTTATCTCATAACTTTATATGTATAACGGAGAATTATTATCGTGCAAGTTTTTAGAAAGCGTGACGTCAGCATTGCTGACGTCACCATTATTCGCGTCACTCATATTCAACAGATAACGAAATAAAACAACTATACACTTGAAATAAACTCTTTGTTACAATCGTTTTATAATCAATACTTTTCTTAACTTATAGATTCAACTAAGATCTTAAGTCTACCCTTATTTTCTATACAACAGTAAAAATAATTCGAATAGCAATATTTCAAAAAGCACTCACCAAACTACCGTTCTCAGCAGCTGCCACTTGAAAAGTGACCCAACAACATGGTGGCCTCCCACCATGTTGCTTCTTTACAATCATTTTTAAACAATGGTTTTAATACGAATATTTCGTTATAGTTATTCGTGAAATAATTTTAAAACATTATTTAAACACTTATAAACGCAAATAATTTCATAAAATCACACGTGGTTTTAATCACTCATCGTTCAAAACAATCTCCAACGAACATTCAAAAAGCAACTATTAAAAATCAATTTAAAGAATTATTAATGATTAAATTGTGAATGTGTTTTGTAAATTAAAGATTTGATTTATAATTAATTTTGAGCTAAACTTATTAATTTAAAGTTAACTTTTTGAATGTTCGTAACTTCTAAGGAAGTAAATACAAATGTAAACAAACTCATTTTAAAAATTATTTGATTTAGGTTAAAAAATGAAGCTTACCTATTTCATTGGTAATAAAATAGGTTAAAATTAATTATCATTCTTAAATAGACTTTATGTAATCAAACTTAAAATCTAAAATAAAAGATGTTGACTGTTTTGCGTCGACACGGCCATTCTGCGGGGCGGTGCGCGCTCTGCACCAGCCTCGGTTTCCTTTATTATTATGTTTCAATTTCTGGAAATAAGAAAACATTTTTGACTAGGTATCTGTGTACATAGATACTCCAGTCGACCATATACGGTTTTACTTATTTAGGAGACTATCTCTTAACGTAAGAAATATTGTAGGCTTATTTGTAGAAGGCAATTGTTTGTCTGTTATTTGTGCTTATGCTCCACGCACTCGCACATTAATTTAATTTTGTTTGTTTCGTCAAATGAATAATGAATATCATAAGCTTGTTGTAAAATAAGTGAATAAAGGAAATTGAGCGTTCGTTTGTTATTCGTGCTTATGCTCCACGCACTTCACACATATTGAACTTTTATTATGGAATGCAAATGCTCCACGCATCCTTGCATTTTATTTATGTACTCGTAGACAGGAATGTTGCTGTGGTGCTGGGCGGTCTCGTACGCCGTGGTCCACAGGGGCTCTAAAGGACATGGGAACTAGGTCGACGCTGTGGTGCTAGGCGGTCATGAACGCCGTGGTTCACAGAGGCACTAAAAGGAAGGTTTTTATTATTGTGGTTCTGAGCGGTCTTGAACGCCGTGGTCCACAATTTATGATCATTGTTATAATTATTATTAAATTTTGTATAAGCTCAAGTGAATGTTGCTGTGGTGCTGTTCGGTCTCGTACGCCGTGGTCCACAGGGGCTCTAAAGGATATGGGAAGGACGATGCTGTGGCCTAGGCCTTTTAGACCGTGGTCCACAGAGGCTCTGAAAATGATAGGATGGGGAAAGGATTCTAAACATATTTTTAATTTATATCAATTCAATATTACAGCGCAGATATTTCATTATCGGATTCAGTGGCAAAGGTCACCTAGAATGGTTTGCTTTGATTGAAGCTTAGTTATTATCTGCATCAAAGCAGTAAGAGAAACCCTACTGCCAAAATAAAACATTAGTTTAATATGGAAGGAACTCACCGTTTGTTCCAGATTGTGATGGCATTGCAGCATGAGACGTGGATGGCTGTGGCTCGTCGGTGTCGTCCGTCGACACGGTCATCTGTTCGCCTGGTTGCGGTGCTCGGCGCAGCTGGTCATGAGCTACCTTGCGCGGTCTTCCCCTGCCAGTAACTCGCTTCACGATGTACCGGTCATTATCGACGACTCGTTGAATTTCGTATGGCTCGCTATATTTAAGATCAAGGCACGTCTGATTTCGAGGATTATTCTTAATCAGAACGTAATCACCTCTTTGGAATGACTGAATCTTGGCTTTGTTTTTGTCAAAACGTTGTTTCTCGTATTCGGCCGCAGCCGCCATTTTTTGATGTACTTGTTGTTCTAGTAGATCAAAGTCGACAGTCTCTTCATCAATATTCACTAATTTCAGGAGTTCCGGCGGAACACAGTGTTGACGACGTGTAAGGAGTGTAAGGGGTGCTACTCCAGTCACGCGGTGCGGAGTACAGTTGAATGCCAGTTGTAGTGCCTCTAATGCAGTTTGCCAATTTTCGGTGTTATAGTTTTTGATCATAGTTAGCGCATTCTTTAACGTAGCCATAACACGCTCTACTTGGCCATTAGCTCGGCTGACTCCTGGCGATATTGCATGTATATTGATGTTGAAGCTGTCACAGTAGTTTTTAAATTCTCCCAGGAACTCTCTGCCACCATCGACGACAACTTGAATAGGCGTACCAAACAAGTGTACAGTACGTTTTAGTGCTGCTAGGCTGCTGCTTTGACTCTTATCATTTGAATAGCTCAGTAGCAGATACTTTGTGAAAGAGTCTATGGTAACAATTACATATTCATCAAGACTTTCTTGGTTTCTTGTACCGAGTTTTCCCGTTATATCCATATGAATTACTTGGAATGCGGCGGTAGGTTTTTGAATGGGATGGAGTTGAACTTGTGTGGCTCCCGATGGCCCCTTTGATGTCTTGCACACGATGCAATTGCCCACGAATTTCCTGACAATTGTGTTCATTTTATCAAACCAGTATGATTCTCTTAATTTCTGTAAAGTTTTCTCCCATCCTGGGTGGTGTAGCGCTGTGTGATAAGAGTTGATGAGAGTCCATTGGTATGACTTTGGTACAACAATTGCCTTACGTGTTCCCAGTACAGGGTCTGTCAGCCGCCGCTTAAGTACGCCTTCATCCAAGACATAATTATCTACGGGATTGCCATTTGCCATATTGTTAATCAATGAACGTAGGTTTTCGTCTCGTCGCTGCTCTATTTGTATCCATTCAGTGTCCCTGGTCATTAGGTTGACGTTGGTTATAGGATTTCTACTGAAGAAATCGGCGTGTTGGAGACGTTCACCCTTTCTGTACTCTACCTCGAAATCGTAATTCTGTAAAAATGCCCACCAGCGGTGGATTCGAGGGAGAAGATCCTTCTTATGCTTAGATGCCTTGAGAGCATTACAATCAGTGATAACCACAAATTTTCGCCCGTATAAGTACTGTCGGAAGTGTTTTATAGCCCTCACTACCGCTAGGGTTTCGAGCTCGTAGGAGTGGTAACGACTCTCGACCTCTGTAGTACGTAAGCTCATATAGGCAATAGAATGACACCGCCCATCTATTATTTGAACCAATACAGCTCCGTAGCCAAGACTACTTGCGTCAGTGTAGAGCTCTATGGGTGCTTCTTCCTGGAAAAGTGCAAGAGTAGGCGCAGTAGACAAATATTGAACAATATGATTCCTAGCTTCTTCATGTCGTGCGTTCCATTCCCACTTCGCATCTTTCTTGGTTAATTCATATAGAGGAACCATGACACGTGAAAAATTGGGAATGAATCGCCGAAAATAGCTAGCAAGACCGTTAAATTGTCTCACTTGCTTTACAGTGGTAGGTACAGGAGCTTTTGTCAAAGCCTCTACCTTTCTTGGGCTGGGACTTACTTTACCGTCAGATATAATGTTGCCCAAATATTCAATAGAGCGCTTAAAGAAAGATGTTTTCTCCACATTAATCGAAAACCCAGCGTTTTGAAGAGCGATGAGTATTCGCTCAATGTGGGAAAGTCCCTGTGAACATTCTCTACATTTTGAAAGAACATCATCGACATAAACTTGACAAACTTGCTCTACCGTGTTTGATAAAGGTCCCAACGCTCTATTTATGCAGTGTTGATACACTGAGCATGCATTACTTAGCCCAAATGGCATGGCGAGGTATTCATAGAGTCCATCAGGTGTAATAAACGCTGTTTTCTCTATTGAGCTCTCTGTGATGGGAATCTGATGAAATCCCGCGGCCATGTCAAATGTAGAGTAGTAGAGACCCCCTGCTAATTGGTCAATTTGGTCTGAAATGATTGGCAATGGATAGTGGTCTCTCAAGGTATTTCTATTAAGTTCGCGATAGTCAACGCACATGCGATCTTTACCATTTTTCTTTTTTACTAAAATTATGGGGCTAGAAAATGGTGATTTGCTCTCCCTGATAATTTTATGATCTAATAATTCATTAACAATGCCTCGTACTTTCTCACGCTCTACAGGGCTGAGTCTGTACGGCCTTCGCTCTACATATTTATTATTATCTTTAAGTCGTATTTCGAGAGACCCAGTATTAACTCGAGTGAGTGGATACCCCCGAATGAATAAATTTTCGTACTTATTTAAAAGGATTTTTAACTCATTTATTTGTTGATCATTAGTTAAATCACAATCTAGATTATCAAATTTTTCGTTATGAGATCGCATGTGGCAAACAAATGGTTGGTGAATTATTTTAACACCCCGAGAGGTTACCAGTACGCTAAGGTTTGTGTTATCGACAAGGTCAATGCCGATTAATAGATCCGTATTTATTTCATAGTCTGACACTACATGCAACTTAAGTTCTACGTGTAACTCATCGATAACACACACCGTTAATATCGTCGTTAATGATACCACAGTAAATTGGCCAATACCCTTCAGATACTGAACCTCATTAAACCTTCTACCCGGAAGTTTAGCAGCCACCGACTCACGTATTACGGAACACTCTGCTCCACTATCAAATAAGGCAAATATTTTCATGTTACCAATCATGACTGGTAAGAGAGTACGTTTTAGCGTACCTACACAATTTATGTTTGAAACTACTGCGCGTTCGCGCTTAAAACAGGTCTCATATGTGTGACCTACTCTGGAGCAAAATGTGCATGTCGGTTTGACGGTAGCCGCAGGTGGGTTTTGTTGATCTTGACGAGGCTGAACTGTATCGATCTTATTAGTACTAAAGCGACACTCACGCGTGTCATGACTAGTTCTCTTACATATTCTACAAAATAGAGAAGGTTTATCCGGAAACCTTGAGCGTTTACTAGGCCCCTGTGAATTTACATTACTAGGCGGTGGGCGTTTTACCCGCCTTATTGACGACGCGATGGAAATTAATTCCGGCACCGATTTGGCACGCGCATTTAGTAATTCTATACGCAATCTTTCATCACCGATACAACCTATAACAGCCTCGACCGCGTCATCGTTCGACAATTTATCCTTAGTGACACGTTGCCATAATATCCATGCCTCAGAGAGGAATTGCGATATATCTTTGCTACTGTCATAAACGTGTTCCCTAAAACGAACTATATCGCGTGAGTACCTATTCTCAGGTTCAAAAGTTGTTATCAAAATATCACGCAATTCCTCCCATGATTTCGTAGATACCAGCCAGCTATCAACCCACAACTTAGCGCGTCCTTTTAATAAGCTACCCACTTTCATTCTCACATCATAATCGCTCAAGTTGTAAGTTTCAACTGCAGTGGTCACATGCTTACACCACTCACGTATTCCTATATTAGAATCAGGATCGTAGGATGGCAAAAACACGTCATTAATTTTAATTTGAGAAACCGGAACCGACATACGATCCGTCATCTGTTCCATCATCTGCATCATACGAGCGAAAAACTGGGTCGGCACACCGTTTACAGAAGAATTATCTAACACATCAGAATGACCGGCAGAAGGGGGATCTGATCCCACTTCTGATAACGGAGAATTATTATCGTGCAAGTTTTTAGAAAGCGTGACGTCAGCATTGCTGACGTCACCATTATTCGCGTCACTCATATTCAACAGATAACGAAATAAAACAACTATACACTTGAAATAAACTCTTTGTTACAATCGTTTTATAATCAATACTTTTCTTAACTTATAGATTCAACTAAGATCTTAAGTCTACCCTTATTTTCTATACAACAGTAAAAATAATTCGAATAGCAATATTACAAAAAGCACTCACCAAACTACCGTTCTCAGCAGCTGCCACTTGAAAAGTGACCCAACAACATGGTGGCCTCCCACCATGTTGCTTCTTTACAATCATTTTTAAACAATGGTTTTAATACGAATATTTCGTTATAGTTATTCGTGAAATAATTTTAAAAGATTATTTAAACACTTATAAACGCAAATAATTTCATAAAATCACACGTGGTTTTAATCACTCATCGTTCAAAACAATCTCCAACGAACATTCAAAAAGCAACTATTAAAAATCAATTTAAAGAATTATTAATGATTAAATTGTGAATGTGTTTTGTAAATTAAAGATTTGATTTATAATTAATTTTGAGCTAAACTTATTAATTTAAAGTTAACTTTTTGAATGTTCGTAACTTCTAAGGAAGTAAATACAAATGTTAACAAACTCATTTTAAAAATTATTTGATTTAGGTTAAAAAATGAAGTTTACCTATTTCATTGGTAATAAAATAGGTTAAAATTAATTATCATTCTTAAATAGACTTTATGTAATCAAACTTAAAATCTAAAATAAAAGATGTTGACTGTTTTGCGTCGACATGTATCAATAGTTTAAAGTCATCTTTAGAGTTGTGTGTATTTCCAATATAATTAAATTAAGTACAATATTAAATTTGGGCATCAAAAAATTATATATTTATTTGATATTAAATGCATTTATGTTGCCTATTATGTAAAAAGACAGATCGAATTTTGATATGACAAATGTATTATGACACTGTTCGTAAAGTTGCTACTTTAAAAAGCTTTAAAGTATGCTACAAGTAAATGCGGCTTGTCGATATATCATATGCAGTGAAGCACAACGCAGAATTTGTTTTTTTTTATTTTTTATATCTATAAAGAAGTTACAAATTGTTTGACGTGCGATGCCACGCGAGCATTACGATTAAATTACAACTGCTTTGGAAAGTTTTCTACAGCACTACGCTCTGCCAAATCTCAAATATCTCTAAGTGATTTATAAGAAATGTTACGAGTATATATGTATTTATAACTAGCTGAGCCAACAGAGGTTGTCCTATCCAAATTTCAGTAATACAATAATTTCAATAAGTTCATACAAAAATCCCATGGAAAAAAGCACTTTCAGTTTTTCCCGAATTTTCCAATTTTCCGGGCAGCATTTCCAATTTTTCTTTCCCTAAAAACCTTATTCGGATTATTATGAACATTTTAAAAAAATATAGCCAAATCGGTCCAGCCGTTCTCAAATCATGCGCTTATCAAAGAACAGCTTTTAATTTTTATTTATATAGATAATAAAAATAAATAAAAAGTAATCAAAATGTTTTCAGCGTGTAATATTGGGGAGCGACACGCCGTTCAAGGCGTTTCTATCGTTCCATAGCTACGGCGAGGTGATAATCTTCCCATGGGGATACACTGCCGATGCCTGTCCTGACTACGTAGAGTTACTCGAGGGGGGCGCTGCTATGGCCAAGGTATTTAGCTTTCCTATGTACCAGTATTACTCCATTCATTGATAATTTGATACTGAACGAACGAAGTTGCGCAGCACATACTCGTATTCGGAGATTCAATGATAACTGATTGTTTCTAAATTTCTAAATTCAATTTGATTATAAGTTGACTTTGTAATTTTTTTACTACCTAAGTTGTGTCTCAAGTGTTCTTAATACTTAGCTACTTTTTAGATTTAAGAATATTAATAAGTTGTATTTGTTATTATGTTTTTAGTTGCAAATTCTCCTAAAAAATAATAAATAAATAGATGTGATCCAAACAAAGAAGTAGAAGTACCAAATCGGTGAGCTTAAAAGTGGTAGATGACTGATCAAATCTATCGGAGGACCGACCATCGATTTGGTCGACGAGTCCTCGAATGGCGACGACGTAAAACGTAGCCTGGCATAATTTAAATAAGTACCTGGTGATGACTGAATGAGAAGAGCGGATGAGCGTGTATGGTGGCGCGCCTTGGCAGAGACCTATATCCAGGAATGAAGAGACATAATCTGATGATATGATATGGTATACTCGTATATAGTTGTCATATTCTCAAGTAAACTTCTACAAAATGAAAGTAAAACCAAGTGTATTAATATTACAAATATAACACGCAATAGCTTTTAGATGCATATTCAGATTCAGATCCAAGAATGTTTCTACTGAACCAGTGCATTTGTACAGAAGTGGATTTTTTTCAGCTATGAAAGTATACGGAGTATACCCTAATTGCGATTCTAAATGTCATCATAACATTCTCGGCCCTTTTGGTTAGATACTTCAGAGGTCTGCAAGTATCGTGAAGTGGTTTCCCTGTTTACCTGCTACTGACACCATAAAATACCTTTCAGGCTATATACGGGACAAACGGCCATACGTACAGAGTAGGAAGCACTAAAGACCTGATGTACTTCGCGTCAGGGACGAGCATCGACTGGAGCTACGCGGTCGCCAACATACCGTTTTCATACATGGTAGAACTAAAAGGCAAGAAGAACAGGTTCCTTTTGCCAAAGGAAGAAATCATAAGCACTTCCATCGAAGCTATGAACGGAGTCGTGAGCCTCATGCAGTTTATAGATATTAGTAATTTGAGTCCGAGGTCATCGGTGTGTTAGACGAATTCCAAAACTTGTCAACATATTTATTATTATTACTTGTAAGATCTGTAGAAACAACTCCTTCTAATGAGTTGTTCCAATTCATTCTAATTGGACCATCGATCAACCAAAGTACAGAAATGTAGTATTGCAACCCTAAAACTGAGTCATTTGTAAGGCGACCAAATATACCTAATGTCAATTCAGTCTGTCATTTGGAGGCAAAAATTATTGATAGTTTACAGTTTTATAATAAATGCAATATTTATGACGTAACGAGGTTGTCAATGTAAAAAATATAAGAAATTTATAAATAATTGAAAAACAATCTCTTACTATATAATCAAATAATATTTATCATGCAGTATTTCCCGGTAACTGTGTTTGCGTTAAAGTAGATGAATAAAACGAAGACTCTTAAAAACTTAATTATAACTGTATAGACGCGGGTGACGCGTTCGTGTGTTTCCGGATTAGCCAATGGCCAATGTTTTCGTAATGTATCTATACCAGTGATATAAATAATTGATAGGTATCCGTGATAATAAAATAAACGTTTAGTTATAATTAAGTGTTTAAGAGTCTTCGCTTTCATCTACTTTAACGCAAACACAGTTACCGCGAAATACTGCATGATAAATATTATAATAAAGTGATATATAATGATATCATAATAACACCAATGTTTATATCACTGGTACCTATCACTTGTTTCCACAATTTTGTCACATGGAATTATTTATATGTATTTTGGTTGACAGATGAATTAGACTCGTTCTACTCGTAATTTAAACTACGATATCCGACATCTCTGTCAGTGCATCAACCTAGGTTATTGCAATTTTTTCAAACGTAGGATTTATAACCCTTGGAAGTGTATTATTATAGGTATTGGAAAACCCTTTCTCAATGGGTGCACATTACTTATCTCCCAAATTTCTAGTTTCTGGCGCCATGCGATTGCGTGAATACATAATTCAATCAGCATACGTATTTTTAACTGACATAATTATAGATACTTATATTATAAATAGATTGAAGTAAAAGGCAGACAAATTGCACTTGTCTTCAGTTTTAATAAAAAATGTCGAATTAAAAATGTTGAAAATACATAGAAATCCTTTCATAAACGTATCATAACACTGAATATTTATTTTATTAATATATATTTTTTTATAAATATATAGTAGTTTTTTTTTTTTTTTTATATAGACTAGGGGGCGGACGAGCAAGCGGTCCCACGTGATGGTAAGTGTTACCGCCGCCCATGGGCACCTGCAACACCAGGGGGTATGCGGGCGCGCCGCCGACCTTGCAAAATCCTATTCACAGCTCTCTTGAAGAACCCCATATCGTAGTTCAATGGAAAGACCTCTTGAGGCAGTTCGTTCCACAGCCTACGGGTTCGCGGTATAAAATAGTTTTTGGACCGCATAGTGCGCGACACCTCCGTATCGAGGAAATGCGGATGGACCGCACTTCTGTGACGGGAGGTGCGGTTGTAGAAACCCGAGGTGGGAATTATATTAAACAATTCTTCAGAGCATTCCCCATTGTACAGGCGGTAGAACACACAGAGAGACGCAACGTCTCTCCGAACGCTGAGGGATTCTAAACCGCCCGTGAGAGTGGGATCGTCGACAATACGAACAGCACGTCGTTGGATAGAGTCAAATGGGTCCAATTGGTATTTCGGTGCGCCGGCCCAGAGATGAGAGCAGTACTCCATATGGGGCCTCACCTGAGCTTTGTAAAGCATAAGGAGTTGCCCAGGTTTGAAGTACCGCTTCGCTCTGTTCAGCACACCGAGCTTTTTGGAGGCCATTTACGCCATAGAAAAAGTTAAATAGATAATAATACTGAAATATTTACATAGGAGAGGGAGGGTGCATGCTACAATCCCACAGCTGATTGGGCGCGCCAGATTGACCGACTTACCCTTTCTTACAGAAGACTGTCGTAAAATGTCCGATACAGTGAGTGAGAGATGCCAAAGCCCATTTCGAATTATATCCAATTGAGTTATAAATATAATTTTATAAGAGATCTCTCTTTTTTATAGTCTGAACTTTATTCCATCGCCTGTCCTATCAATTGTGCAGAGTAAGTACAACCGGATTAGCCGATGGCCAATGTTTTCGTAATGTATCTGTACTCCCCTTTTCAGCCCATCCACTCGCCCTAGGAGGAATAGGAATTAAATGGTTTGAGAAATATCCTCGTCAACATATACTTTCTATTCGTCATCCTTCCTAACCTTTTTCTTAATCCACTTCCAAATTTCCAAAGGCAGGTGCGAGGCAGCGCAACCGGACACGTGGTGACGTTAGTCATTCTAGACTGATGTGGCATGTGTCGCGGATGGCCATGGCTAGTACTTGCTCGTCCATCTTTTTTACTTAAAAAATCCACATACAATATAACGGACATAAATCATAACACGGTGTACTAAACTAACACGGTTACTAAAAATCATAACTTTTTTTTATAGAAAGAAGGTGCCAAACAAGTATACAGTCCACCTGGTGGTAAATGGATACTGTCGCCCATAGACACCGGCGGTACATGCCAGCATTTGTCCAGAATGACAAACTTTGGCAGGCCCCGGATGTGCGCTGCCTACCTTTGTTGATGTAAGAATGGATTTGAAGAAAAGGTTGGGGAAATGGAAAGGGATAGGATAGGATGAGAAGGGATGAAAGTGGGCTCTGCATATCTCACTACCGAAACACGTAAGTACTCGTACATTGGGGAATTTGACAAAGTGGGAAATGCAGTACACTGCATTTCCCTGATAATCTTCTGTGCGAGAGGGGTAACGAGGCCAGTCGAGTCCTCCCAGCGGCTGTTGGATTGCAGCGTTCACCCTCCCGCTCCAAAAACTTTCAAAAACAGTCTGTTAATTAATAGGTTTATCAAATGAAAATACAGTAGATATTAAATTTAAATATTGTTTTACTCATTCTATAGACTTTTCTTTTCATTTCAATATAAAATTACCTATATAAACATAAATAGTAACTACATTATTCTGTAAGATGAGGGTTAAATTAAATTTGAACATGTATAAACTATTTTCATAAATAGGAAACTTTATACAAGCCTCTTGTAAACTCTCTACACAATAATAGAATCCGTAATAAAATTAAACATTGTTATTGAGATTAACTCAACAAACAGACAGATATTTAAGAAGAGATGAGACCTTCATATTTTCGTGTCGTAGCTAAGTAAAAATTAAATACACCAATTTAAAAAATCAATAACTTTATTTACAGGTTTGCATTATCTTATAATACAGTCAACAATTTCGTTAAACATTACAATTAGAAATTCACATTCATTTTACCTAACGTAGAAACACATTCTATACAGTAACGACTAAATACATCATCGAGCTCTCGTTCAACCTTAACTTTCTACACAAATGCTGTGTCCAATTTTATTCATGGTTCCTCGGGACGGTAAACAAGCCCAAACACTCATTAACACTTAACTTCCTGTATTCATCGAAAAATCTATAAACACTGAACAGTTAATACGGACGCCATACGTCAACGGGTCGCCTTTCTGACGTGATCAGTGATTTACTGCGCGTTCTAACCGCCTGGTCAGTCCACTCGGGGGACGCTGGCCGCTTCTTCCCGGTAGTAGAAGCTGTTGAGTTCTCTTCTTCTCTATCAGGACTTGAACTGGAGTCTTCTTGCGGTGGTGGCGGCCTTAGCCACCAATCATAACCCCCGTATAACTGAGAATATAACCAGGCGGGAGGTGTTGGTAATAGTGGAGAATTAAGAAATAGCTGTGCGGCTAAAGCACTGTGGAAGAGGCTCGATGGAGCTGGTAGCGGCTGCAGCGGCTTTCTCGTTCGCGTTACAGAGGTAAAGGCGCCTGGACGCTCGTCGGGAGGTGGACTGCTGGAAGCGGTGACGGAGATGTCATCGTCCTGCGGTGAGCTCGGGCGTGAGTTCGCAGGACTCGTCGTACTATGCGCATGCATTGTAGTTGGGTTTTCTGATGACACGTCTGTAACAAAATTATGTTATTAGAAAATATTTCTAGAAAAGATAAATAATAATTATTATTATTCTTTAATTTAATGGGGGCAGACGGGTAAGCGGCCCACATGATGGTAAGTGGCTACGCCGCCCATGGACATCTGCAACACCAGGGGGTATGCACGTATGCAGCCAGCCTTGCAGAATCCTATTTACAGATTTCTTAAAGAACCCCATGTCATAGCATAACGGGAAGACCTCACGAGGCAGTTCGTTCCACAGCCTACGGGTTCTCGGCAAAAAAACGATTTTTTGACAATAGAGTGCGCGACCCCTGGACATCAAGGAAATGCAGATGCACCACCCTTCTATGGCGGGCGATGCGGTTGTAGGAATCCAAGGTGGGGGGAGTCATATCGAACAGTTCTCTGGAGCATTCACCGTTATACAGGCGGTAGAACACGCAGGGGGACGCAACGTTTCTGCGGACGCTGAGTAGTTCCAAATGGTTGAGTGGTTCCGAGTGTTCGGACCGAACTTTCGGAGGAGAATCATTTTGGACTTGTTTTCCAGATTACTCCTAAATTAAACTCTGTTGGAAATGTCGACACCAAGAAACCCGATACTCTCCTAGATCTTAGGGGTATGTTGCGAAAGCGAGACGCAAAAGGGACTTTTTTAGCGATGAAGGCGTAGACTTGAGTCTTACTGAGATTGAAACCAACCAGATTCAGAGAATCCCAAATCGAGACTTGATCTAAAGTGTTTTCGATTTCGGACACAAGTCTAATGAGACTCTTTTCCACTTCAACCCGAGATGACTGGCATCCCCAGTCATCTGCAAAGCAATGTAAGTTACAAATTTGCAACAGATCGTTGACATGCAGAAGGAACACAGTTGGGGATAGCACGGAGCCTTGCGGAACGCCAGCATTTATAGACATATAGATATTATAGTCGGAGCAACTACCGTCGATAACGACTTTGATGCTCCGCCCAGTCAGAAAGCTGGCAACCCATTCGCATAACCTCAGGTAAACCGAAAGACGGTAATTTGGAATGTAGCGCTTTGTACCATACCCGGTCGAAGGCTTTGGTGATGTCTAAATTGACAGCCAGAGCTTCGCCTCTACTCTCGGTGGCATCAACTCAACGGTGTGTAAAGTACTGTAAAAGATCACCAGCCGAACAATTATGATGAAACCCATATTGATGTTTCGCCACTATGGGACCTGTATAGGCAAGTGTAGACTCTGGTCGAATCGTCGTAGTCAATACGCGCCCAGAGAATCGACAGGTCCCCGTCGTTGTACTGTATTTTGGAGAACAGATTGTTGGCGTATTCCATAAACAATTGTATTATATGACCCGACATACCAATGCAACTATGGGAATGAGTTAAGGGGCATTAATGTATGTATGTTGTATCTGTTTATGAGAATATATATGGCAAACCCTAAGCGCTTTCCAAAATGTGTTAAAGAAATGTGTACCTGCATAAAAAAATAGTTACAAAAAAAGGTAAATAATAAGGCCCAGTTAAGTAAATGTAGATGTGGATGTGGCGACAATGATTATGTGAGGACAGAACCCCTCTGTTAAATTAACTTCATACCTGTCTCATGTGGCAGTGGTGGCACCTGTGGCTGCGCATGCGCAGGTGGTAGTACATGTGGCGTGAAGTGCGCATGCGTCGGTAGGATTGGAGGGGGGTAGTGCCTTGCGAGCGCCCCCCATTCTCCTCCAGGCAGTCCGGCTAGCTGGTGAGCTATACCTGTAAAAAAAATTTTTTCATTAATAACGTTAAATTTATGACTACAGTATTTCTCATTCTCATTTGTGCCCAAATGAGCATTGAGTTGAGAGACACTGAAGAATGGCACGACTCTGGACAGAGGATGTTTGTTATCCTGACACATGACAATCGATTACTGGGCTTACTTGATCAGCAGGTAGTATCGACAGTCATTTTCTTTAGTATAGTTACGATATTAGTTCAGTAGAAGAAATAATTGAATGAGTAGCAAAAAAATACTCAATTATCAGCCAATCGATGGCAGCAAATTTAAAAGTGAGTTAGGTTTAGGTTCTTTGGTGACAATGAAAAAATAGTCCACTTACCATCTGGTGATCCGCCCGTTCGTATGCTACTTTTTCTATATAAAAAAACCTTACCATACCATAATCCACATCATAAACATCATACATAAGTTTTAAGGTGGTGCATAGGTGATGTTCGTCAATCTATGCTGATGTTGGCGTAAGGCAAATGTCATGGGCGACAGTATCCACTTACCACTACAAAGTTTGTGTGATCGTTTACTACTTTATTTGTATAAAATAAAAAGCATTATATCTCATTTAGTTCTTTTGTTTTAACAGACGGAATTATTGACAATTTATTTTCTTGCCGAAATATTTATTTTATCACTACATAACTGTTCGAATAGTAAATATGAGTATACATACATAAGTATATAATGTCTGAAAACAACATAATACCTATTTACGTATAAATCATCATATTATATAAATAGAGAAAATAAATGACATTTTAATGTGCCAATAAAAACTAACAGCCATTCATATATTAATTTAAATCAGTTTATACTCTTATTCGCCTTTGTGAAGTGCTTTTAAAGCTCAATCTACGAAACAATAGCGCAAGTTACGCGTAAAACGCTCCACTAACGCTAACGCGATGCTTAACGCAGTCATCAGAATATTTAAATAAATGAGTGAGACTTGAGCGCAGTAGAGATAAATTATCAGTAGTTAATCTCAACGATATATTCTTAATAATAACTTATATGCGATTAATGACTCTTAAATGTTGCAGTGTAAGAATTGTAAGTCATGAATTCAAACCTTATTCATATTATTGAGTTCAGGCCAGTTCAGGCAGTTGTCCCAGATCCTGGCTCAAGACAAACAAGACGTTAATGACTGTTAATTCGTTCATGACTAATCATGACGTCACATGAATCTGATTATAATTATAGGTTAGCTGATAGAGAATGCTTTAAGAATTTAATTGTACGACAGTGTGCAGAAAAGTTTATTAAAAAGAAAATTAAATAAATACAATGTAGGGCTTTCAAACTTCGTCCCCCATATCCTTTTATGGCGTCATTATTATATTAACCATTCAAGCAATTGACCTTTGACAGTTTATTGTTCTTAAAGATTCTGGAAAAGAATGCTCTCTAAGCTAATCTATCTATTGCTTCTATAGATACAAGCAATATAGATCTATATCTGATTAGAATATCTTTATTTTTTTATAAAATGAGGATTTTTAATGATTTTAACATCAGTTCTACATAATTAATTCCTCCTTATTAATTAAAGTATGTTCTGTTCCATTTCACACTACGTTAAATGTGAATTTTGAGCGTTTGTGTGAAGGTATTATACTGTTCTTTATCAATATTATGCCTTAAGAGAGCCGCTTCCCGCCCTTCCCCCACAA
The DNA here is from genome assembly GCA_914767545.1 of Sesia apiformis. Classification (NCBI taxonomy): domain Eukaryota; kingdom Metazoa; phylum Arthropoda; class Insecta; order Lepidoptera; family Sesiidae; genus Sesia; species Sesia apiformis. The sequence goes on from OU611963.1 coordinate 6,622,136, forward strand.
AGCTTGTTACAATTCGCGCCTTATCTCTGCCGCGGCACTCCTCAATTGTCATCTACAAACGGGTTTGACATCAACTTTCAAATCCATGATTCAAAGACTCATATAGGTATATTTAGAAAACCCACTTACGATAAAAAAAACAAACGGTTGTCGAAAAGGTTCTCGACTAATCGGATTTGTTAGATATTAAACACTATTTTAAAAAGTATATTTTTTGTCATAAGAAGAGGAATATCTAGGAATACTGACATTACTAGTTACATTTTTAATGTTAATTACATTTCTATCGGTAATAGTAAACGTTTATTTTGATGTGAAAGTCGATGGCGATCGTAGGCGGTCATACGCATACGCAGCTCCGCGCTTGTACACGCAGCTCCCTCCCACTTCTCCTTTTAGCTCGTAGCCAAATAATAGCTACAAGTAATGTACGTACGTGTTTCAGTAGTGAGTGAGATATGCCAGAGCCCATTCCCATCCTATCCTATCCCTCTCCATTTTCCTAACCCTTTCTCCCAATCCATTCCTCAATCTGCAAAGGTAGGCAACGCATCCAGCGGTGTGCCAACGTTTGTCATTCTGGACTGATGTTGGCATGTATCGCAGATGTCCATGGGCGACAGTATCCGCTTACCATCAGGTGGACTGTATGCTCGTCTACCGCCTTTTTTCTATAAAAAAAATAATAAAAACAGCTAATTCGTAGCGACTTCCACATAAATATGACACAAAGTAATGATTATAGAAAGTTTTATTAATTCGGATACTTGAGTTTTTAGGTATTACTAGCTGTTGCTCGAGCCTTTGCTTATAATTAAAAATTATAATTAAAAATATAATTAACACGATAACGAGGGTAGCTCGACTGAACTTTTGATTTGTTTTAAAGCTTATACGACTACTAGAGAAGAATGAATGTCTTATTCGACTGCTTGAGCTGGAGAATATTTGACGACGTGTGGAGCAGCTATCGCTATCTTAGTCCCTTACGCATTGCTGTAATAATGACTGTAAATCTACTACTGTGATAATAACGTCATTGACACAGTAGTGCGGTTCATTTCTAATTTGTGATTTTTAAACCCTATAGCTCAGTTATTTATAAAGATAATTTTAATTTTAATCACGGATTATTTTTTAATATCTGAAGTAATTTAAAAACAAATTTATCTGAAACGAGTCAAGTGTACTTATGCTTTTGGTTAGATATTACACGTATGCCTTAAGTGAGATACTTGTTGATTTGTTGAAAAATCATTAGGCAACAACAACATGGATGCTTTTGGTTAGATATTACACGTATGCCTTAAGTGAGATACTTGTTGATTTGTTGAAAAATCATTAGGCAACAACAACATGGATGCCCATTTTCGCTTTTATAATATTAATACGAATTTAGAAAGAAGTTAAGATTACAACACGTATGTATTATAGGTACATTTTATTAGATGTATTCCCATTTATGAAATATAAATAAATTGAAAAGTTATCATCACAAAAGCATTTATAAATAGGAAATGTGTTTTGGCGTCATAATTTCCAGTTGACATTTTTAAACGCATAAATTAACAAAGTTTGCCGGTACCGCGATCCCGTATATTCGGCTTAACCCTTTAGCACCCACCTTGGGTAATTCCCACCCCTAGCCAACCCAACCCTTTCAGCAATAGAATAAATTACAGGCCGTTTTATGTCGCAGATACCGTCACAACGAAAATGTAAAACACATTATTTTGAATCCGGCCGCTTAGCCTTTATAGGTGTAGTGCTTTATGTGTTCACTGCAATTAGAGAAGAGCTGCTTTTTAGGATTAAGGTGGCTTAATCTTGCCTCGAAGCGACTCCACGCTTTTACGCTAATGATTTGAGATATTAAAGCCAATATTAACGGATGATCTTGATTGCATAAAGGTTTTGCTCGTGTGGTGTTGATACTTGAATTATAATTTAATAAGATAAATATCACAGAAGACTACCTTGAAATGTACTGCATTCCCCACTTTACCGATGTACGTACGTGTTTCGGTAGTGAGTGAGATATTCCGGAGCCCATTCCCGTCCCATCCTATCCTATCCCTTTCTCCAAATCCATTCCTACATAAGATTCATAAATGAGTAGGAGTCTCAGTTTCAAAAATATTTAAAATCTCTTTAGAAGCTACAAAACCCAAAACAGTAGATTTTAGAATTTTTGTCTGTTTGAAATGAACTTAAAAACTACTGAACGGATTTTGATCGGATTTTCTTTGTGTAGCTACGTGTCCGGAAGGAAAACTGGTATATGTGTACCACGAAACGTAACGTAGCTCCATTAATGTGGTAACCAAACGCAGTTTGGGGCGCCCTCTGCGCTCTCGATCTCTTTCGCTCGCTCTCAGCCGATACGACCGGACTGACTACGTTGTTAAAAAATACCCCAGACTGTAATTAATTAATTTTCATGTCTTGGATCATAAGTGCGTGTCCTACTTAATAAATATAGAGATCACCCGTTACAACAGATTACATGGAATTTAGTTTTTCTCAAAACAGTGACGATATATAAATACTCCAAGAAGTTATCAATAAATACGAGAAAAATTAATGCCTATCTAGCGTGAAAGCGAGCACATCCGTGAGATCCAGCATCTGAGTGCTTTTACAGTTGTCAAAAATCTTTTACGGGCCCTTAGTCCACGCCAGCGAAGCCGCGAGTAGAAGCTAGGGATAAATAATTTAAAAATTACCTTCGTACTTAATTGGAAACTCAGTAGTACGAGCCGAGATTTGAGCTAACGACCTCACAAATGAGAGCCGAGAATAGACACTTTGCACTTCAGAGTTAGTAAACCAATAAATACAAGTATGAACAAGTGATGGAATTCAAACGGGGCTTAGAATTTTTTTTTAAATTCTAGAAGTAATAAATAATAAGCACCAAAAATTAAATTTTACACGGTGAAGTACCATTGACACACGGATTACTTTTAGTGATATACTCTTATTTCAAATTTATTTCACTAACCTTAACATTTGGAACTTATTTCTTTTTAATAAAATATCTCTTTGAAAATTCAACTATGAAAATCTCGTTTAGAAGATAAACTCACCTATTACTCTTTAACTTACCTAACTTACTACCTAACCTAACTAACTTACTAATTTACCTATTACCTATTACTTATGAGATACAGATTTCTACGTGAATTACTTTTGTCACGGTTTATACTTAATTATTTTTAAAATAAATTTCATGTAGCATTTTAGTGCAAGCAGCGCTAAGTCGGTTTAAAAGGGCCTTTATTCGGCTAAGAGTAGCTCTGACAATAACCAAGCTTCCCAGATATGAGGCAAAAAATAACATCAGAATTCAAGATTACTCCCACCCACCCGCTTTGTTTATACCCACTACGGAAAGAAATGAAGTACAGGGAAATGTCCGTTAAAGACTTGATAACAGTGCGATTTTTAAAGAAAATGTTAAGTAAATGAAACATTAAATGATTAAACCAAGTTTTATGTTTTTTGTTATAGGAAGAAGGCGGCAGATGAATTTACAGTCTACCTGATGGTAAGTGGACACTGTCGCTCATGGACATCGGCGATACATGCCAACGTCAAGTTCAGAAAGACAAACGTTGGCACGCCCCAGTATGCGCTGCCTATCTGGAGATGTAAAAATATATTTGAAGAAAGGTAGAGAGAGAAGGTTGGAAAAAAGGGGAGGGATAGGATAGGATGGGATGGGAATGGGCTCTGCCATATCTCACTTACCTCCGAAACACGTACGCACGTTGGGTTGGGGAAATGCATACATACATACATACATACATAAAATGCATATATTTGCAGGGGAAATGGAATAGGAGTGTGAGGGCATGGGCAGTGTGAGAGAGGGGTATGAGGCCAGTCGAGTACACCCAGTGGCTGTTGCATTGCAGCGTGCGCTGCTCCAGAAATTTTAAATTTTAAAGAAGCATTAAATAATTAAAATATTTAAAGATTTTTTTTTATCTATATTCATTTTAATAATTGTTATAAACTTATACACATAGTATTAGTATAACGGAATTAGTGGGTATACTTAATTCAACCTGCTTTTTTCACCTAAGTGAAGTCTACTAAATTGTGGACTTGGGTCGTGTAGTGTCGGCCGCCTATAGAATAACACCAGCCCACCCCTTCCTGTAAGTGTCATGATTTTGTGTTAGGCTTAAATCACAAGGAAATGACTATTTATTTTTATTAAAGTTAAAGTATTGCGAATAGTAGTTGATATTTTTTCATGTTCTTTTTTACTAGCATTTCGCAGGTTACAAAAAATGAAGTACCTAAATAAATAAAAAGCTGTTTCAAAGGAGAGTTCCCCAAACATCTGTAAAAGCTTTTAATGTCCGCCTACCTATCACGAATACTCCAATATTGTATTAATTGTAGACTTAATTCATTTCGATGTTATTTCTTATTTGTATCGGGTTACTTTTATTTACAATTTAGTCGATTTTATTCACGGTGGTGATTAAAGGAGGCTGAATTAAGTACACTAATTTAAAAAACGCCGCTAGAATACCGGTCGTCGTGAAAACTTTAGGAAGGTTTTAAAAGAAAAATGTTTAGATAAGATTTTAGAGTTCCACGAGTCCTATTCAACATATTACAGTTTTTATATATTTGTTGAAGAATTGATTCTTGTTATATTTTCAAATAGTTAATATTTTTATTATTTTAAAATTTCTGAACCGATCTGCACTCGACTTCACGCGAGGGGTTACAGTGAAAGTGACACAAACTTTTGAGTAAATAGGTAGATGTACAAAAGTTAAGCCTTATCGCTAAACCGCTCCCTTCCAGACAACTTTGCGTAGGAGGAGATGTATGTGAACACAAAGACCCAAACTATTTTTATACCGAATTTCATTTAATGAGTTACGAAATAGGTACGTCCTCTAGTTATATAAACTAATTGATATTTTGGACACAGCTGGTGACTCTTGATCGAGATGTACCTAGTGAATTATTTTCTAAAATTGAAATCCCATCCCTACCCAGTTCCCCAACCCTTTCTCCAAATACATTCCCATATCTCCAAAGGTAGGCATCCGGGATCGTTGTAACGTTTGTCATTTTGTACTAATGTTGGTATGTATCGCGGATGTCTATGGGTGTCAGTATCCACTTACCATCAGGTGGACTGTATGCTCGTCTGCCGCCTTCGTCCATATAAAAAAGTCATCTCAACAATATTTTTTTTACATCTCGGATACGCACACGGGTTTCTTCACGACATTTTCCTTCACCGTCGAGATAATGATAATTGAAAAAAACAGTACTTAATTAGAAACTTAGTGGTACGAACGGGCGTTAGAAATCACGACCTCACAAATATTAGAAAATGAGTGTAGATATATTTAGGCTATCGTCGCACTTGTGAAAGCATCATGAGATAATTCATGCAAGATTTTTACGACAGAGTGAATATAAATAAATTATAAGTCAATTTAGTTTCGTTACTTAGTTATTTGTTAATAAAAATCTCTAAAACATTTTTTGGGAATGATTTTTTACTCTTAAAACAATCTGATATGGCTATGACATGGAAAATAGAGAGATGTTGTTTAAATTCCTCTGTTTGAAGATGCAATGGAAAGGGTAATGCCAGACGATTTGCATCCTTTAAAAATGTGGAATTCCTTGTGTTTGTATGAACAATGTGTTATCGTAACTCCAAACACCGTACGTCGGTACTTATAGTACATCCAAATAATTTACATCCAACGAATATATATATCAATTTATTTTAGTATATGATTAACTTGAGTCTATATATTTTTTAGTATATAGTGTGACATTTTAGTAGGTCTACGTGGCGAACGGTTTGGTCCCAAACCCAGTCGGGATTGAATGGCAAAGCCTTTCAATTTTGTATGCCTTACTGCATTATACATTACACATATAATGTATAATGCATACAATATAGACTGATATCGAATACTGAAACAAATTAATAACTTTCCTTTTATTTTACTTCTGTTCTCTTAAAATAATTATCTTTTAAGATTTGCTTTTAAGTGGGTATAGGTATTAATTCCTAGACTATTTGTAAACAAATATTTATTAGGTACCTACTGCTTATTTGTACTATATATAGTATAAATCGTGACTCAACTATGAGTACTTCTCTTGGGCATTAACCCATCACTGAGCTTAACGATGCAGTCACGATTACGATACCCTGTGTTTTGATAATAATAACAGACAACCTCATATTTTTAAATCCAATAAGAATATCATCATGAATCATATATTGTAGCTACTTAATAACAAAACCCATAAAGGATGTAAATATTCATTCGTTTTTTGATAAATTCTCTTTATTCAAGTATCAAGTACATGACTCCTTGTACAGTAGTGAAGATCGGCCGCACCCGAAGACGTGTCTGTCCGCTACATTTGCCCCGAAAGGAGGGTTTTTTCTTTTCCGACTTTGAAAAATCGCGCTGCGCCGCGAGAGGGTTGAGCCCAAACATTTTAATGCCATTTGCTAGATTGCGTCTTGCATTTTTCCCGTCTTACAGCGTTAATCCGCGAAGACGACCGGGATTACCGGGATAAAAGTATTTACATTTTTAGTGTGATTCCGATGTCCCGGGATTAGGCGGGAATTTTTTAACGACTCTCGAGACCCTCCGCGGTGATTAGAGGAAGGGTTGAGAAGAGCACTTTCCTATAATTATTTTACATTTCTTCGAACATCACTCTGTAAGAACACTTCAGTGATTCCCTTTTCCTCTGTCATAGGGTTCTAATGGTTGAATGGGTTTTACCAGTTTAAGATTTGATTGTCCTTTTATTTAGGAGGTAGTCGTGACGTATACTTGCCTACGACTTTGTACGTCGAACTAATATATATATATCAAACTATATATGGAACTATATTAACTCGCCCCTTCTCAGTGTTATTGAAAATGTTATTAGCCAATATTTGTCGCAGTTAAACTCAACAAGTCGTGTGTAACATTTAATTATTTCTCTAAGAAACTTACAACTTAAATTAATATCTAGAAGCTGACGCTTCACGTGTGACACGTTAGTTATTATAACGTTCATTTCACTGTTTATTCTCAAAGTGATATTTGGAGTTGAGACAGCTGTATGTTAAATAGATAAATAGGCTTGACGCAATTCCAAAGTTTGTTTGTTTCCAAGACGAAGTTTCTAGAATGGCAAGTTAGTTTGAGATTAGTGGTGCAACTTATCATCGGCGTGTAGGTAGTGTTAAGGGCCGTGACGTCAGAGACGCGAGTTAGCAAGACGGATGCCCTCCGTACATCATAAGGTTAATAAGAGGGCTCGGCAACTAACGACGCCGCTTTGTCAACGCGCCTTAACCCGCCCGACGCCATCTTGCGCGCCATGTTGGATTTCAATCTGCTTAGCGCTTAATGAATTTGCGTCTATTGATTTTGTTTAACCCCTTTTTGTTTTGCTTAATTAACCTTTCGGTGTATAAAAGTAGCTTCGACAAGAGGGAGTGACGGTTGGAGGTTACCTTGTTTGTTTGGTCCTTCCATTAAGACATTTTAATTAATTCGTCGCTAACGAAAATAGTTGATGTTATTGAATTTGTAATAGTTAATAACGCAGTATAAATGAAATACGCGCCACACATTGCGGAGTTATGAAAATTGCCCGTCGCATTTAGAGTTAATCGCGCTCGCGTCATCATCATACGAATTCATTTGAAAGCGTTTAAAGTCACAGTAAAAGCGCGAATCACGCCGTACAATAGGCTGTATGAGGTGGGTGGAACATTTAAAATTTACAAATGCGTAATTATGCACCCGCATTGTCGCGCGGCGGCAGGCGACGGAAGGGTTATGTTGCCTCCACCTTCTTCCCCCCTGCCCCCACAATCCCCGGCTTCCGGGCCTAATGCTATATTTAATTTTCTCTAAGGCTCCCTCATTAATAATGCGAAGGCTGCGACTTTAAGTGGCGCTCACACGGCAACATGAGGCGCAAGGATGTGTGAAGAAGAAATTGCAAGAATTGACTCGTCTCGAATATAACCAGTTTCAATTTAAATGCGAGTAGTTTGCATTTTAAACTATTCAATGACTTGTGATATAAACACTTTGTTAACTAAAGTTTAGCATCTTAACTTAGCCACCTAATTTTGTATCATATTCAAATCGAATGTACGAGTATTTGGCCCTTCAAATAATATGACACGTTAATTTTTGATTGTTAATTAATTTAATGAATTTTTGTTATATTGAGTATCCTGAGTCAAGAAACGTTTGAGTGGGAAAGCATAAAAAATGTGTCGTTTCCCTTAAAAATCTTTTTTTACGACTAAATGAAAATGACTAAAAATCTTTTCATAGTATTTAAGTGTCGATTTCTGAGTTGTGATCATTAGGTACCTATCAATTGGCATTTGTCTTTCAATTGTTCTTTATTGCATCCGTGGTCCTGTTGGACCAAGCTGCGCTTGATTGGTGGAAGTATTATTGCTTACTATGCCATATCCACTGCTTCATTATCTCCACTGAAAATTGTATCCATGCGAACATCGCGCGAACGTGAGTGTGGATAATTCATCATGATTTCACAAGGGTTATTGGCGCAGTAAGAGGGCAGCGGAGACGCCCGTCAAAACAGTCGCGAGTTCCTGGAATTTATATATTACGAGTATGCGTATTCAAACGATGTACAAAGCAGTTTGTAACTCATTTCGCCGAAAAGACCGTTGTTCAACCAAAATATTGTTTGTTCTGGTTCTCAAATGAAATTTGAATCTATTATATTTAAAACTCTCTTGACGTGAGGAGCAATCCACTACTTATTTATTTATATCATCGGAGGAAAAGCTGTGTGCAAATAAGTGCTTTCATCTCAACAGAAAAAGCGAACGTTCATAGCTCATAGCGCTCGCATTTGTAGTAGAATGGCGTATCAACTTCCTAGAACAAGCAAAAACGATTTTTCTAAACATTGATAAACTGTCTTATATGGCAACTGGGCCGCTCAAAATTTGTTCCTCGGGCAAGTTTACCCCTTTTTGAAATTGCTAGTGGTCGACTGGCCCGAAAGTAATTCAAGCAGTGGGCCAGTTTACTACTTACAAAACAGATAGAGGGAAATTACTCCCAACGCACTAGAGTATTTTATTCATATATTTGTTCCTCTTCAAGAGAATGTAACAAAAGGGGTACCTATATTATTTTGGTAATTACAAAGTGTAATTATAGAATAATCGATGAAAAATATGTGTATGCCTAATTATTATGGTTTATATAAAAATAGTTATACTTTAACAAAAAACCGTATATACGAGTATTTATACTCATGCAATGAGTATTTATACTCATTGCTAAGTTGTTACTTCACACCGTAACTCTCCCTTACCATTCCCTCGAATTTTACTTCACACAGAGTAACGCTTATGTTTAACTAACGCATATAGAATGTTTATGTTTACCTATAGAATTTATATAAACGCACCTATATATTATCTTTTACTCGCTCGAAGTCAAAGTCGCAAACTAAAAGTCTTAAAACTCAATATACTCGTAGGTCCGGTCCGGCTTAGAAGCTAAACTAAATTAGCATGCATTAATTCAGTGAGTATCTTGTCGTAGTGTGTCTCGACTCGTACAAGAGCGCGAGGTGTGTAATTGAGTTACAGCCCTTTGACACCCGCTTTAACAAGGTTTACTCCGGCACTTGCGTAGCGTCGGCTCACGCCTCGGTGCACGCCTCGGTGCACGCCGATACAACGGAAGTGACGAAGATACTGTTACAAATAGTTTATGGTCATGCTGTGAATATAAGAAGTGGTATTTTTTATCATCTAACGAATGAATTAGATCCAAGTTTTTATCATATCATAACGTTACGACAATACATGAACATGAAACATGAACTTTAACAAAACTTGTATCAGTTATGCACCAAGGTGCACGAAATTGCAGCTGCGGAAATATTAAGAGTCTTAATTAGGTTTATCGTCGTGCGTAATGAATTAGTGTAATCAACGACCGAATTTAAAAGAAATATCATTCGTTACGCGCGGCGATGACTGACTACAGGTCACATTCAATCAATACAGATTGTCCTACAAGACTGGTTTGTGTATTTATTTTACTAGTATTAAGATTTTTTGTAATTAAAGGTTAACCGTCAGGATGTTTCAAATATTTTTTCTCATAATGTTCTAGTTTTATCTAAAGCTGAGTAATTTTAGGTCTCATCTTCCGAAAAACTGAATTTTGGAATACACCTTTAAAATAGTGTTGAACATAATATAACAAAAATCGACATTGATATCGCGTGTGCGTTTTGGCATACCTATTCAAGGCCAAAGCTCACAAAATACGTTTTTTTGGGAAAATCTCGCTTTTTATGGCTCGAAGGTCATGGGAGGTTATTATAAAATATATCGATGAGAAAAATTCCTACAATAAAGATTCCAGTCATATGTTTGTAGAACCAACCGTTTTTATATTGATGAGCGCAGAGAAAGCACGCGTTCAATAACTATGAATTACTTTCCACACTACCTATGAGTTAGAATGCCAGGTGTGTGTTTTTCTATATGGTTATGTTAACATTTTTAAATTGATTTAATAAAATATAGGGTGTGTTGTTGATAATTAAAATCTATTTCGTTATTATCCATTGTTGTGGCGAATTGCTGAATATCTTCGTCATCGTTGATATTTTCTCTCTCTAATACATTTGCAGATAACATATCGAGTGGTCTTATATCGATAACTATGTCAAAGCCATCGCGGCATCTTCTGTTATATCATTTAATTTAAGCGCGAATAACCATGGCAATATCCACAATCCGCAGAGCATTTTAAGCCGATTTTTCTGCATTCACAGTTTCCACCACAATCTTTTGCACAATTACAAAATATTGTATTTAATAAATCATCGGGTGCTGGTGGTAACAATGGTGAAACTGGCTCCGAAATATTGTTTTTTTTTTATATTTTCCAACCCCACTTTTCAGGATCAATGTCTCTTCGCAGACAAGTTTGTATTTAATGTACTCGATAAACATGCTGTTGAGCTGTTGCGGTGGTGGGTGGTAAAGATAAACAGCACAACATAGACATGCGACTATCGCCGGTATAGACGTATGGGTCTTATAAAAATGAAGCACATTTGCTACTCAAGGTTGTATGTATGGTGGAGGGGAAGGGAAACTCTTTACGGGAAATTCCAAACATCTACAATGTACTGTAATAAAGTTAAATGATTAGGTACTACTCTAGTAGTAGAATATTCGACTTGCCATACAGGGTGTATGCAAATGAATACGTGTATATTTCCTGGACTCTACGATGAAAACAGTAGGTTCTACAAAAACAAAATTATAGATTTTTTGTTATAGGTAATATTTCGGTCTACAATATTTGTAGTAACCTCCATTGCTATTTGACTTATGGAAAGCGAGATTTTCGCGAATAACTGTATTTCATGACCTTTGACCTTGGATATCTCAACGCACACACGATATTAATGTTGATTTTTGATATATGCAAAAATCACTTTTTGACAAAGGCGTATATCAATATACCTGGGATTTTTTTAGAAAGTTGAATGATTTTTTTGTCTAAAATGTATTTTTTTTCAAGAACTATACCGATACGAATGCAGTTAAGTTTCAATATCGCAAAAAAGACCTACTTTTCCTGCTTTCCTTTTTCTTATTTACGCTGATCGTTTATTTCATGACGATTCGCTTATAACTACATGTTTAATAAAAACGTACTTAAAAAACACTTCAATATATGTATGAAACTGTAGGTATGAAAATGCTTCAGTACTTTCTCAGTATAATTATTATAATCTCCGCTGGATGCAGACGGTGCGGACGTCAAACGAGGCGATACCTAGCAACGCCCGTCGCGACGGAAACCCGGGCGGCTCTCCCGGAGAGCGTTTATTAAAGAACGCTGCAGGTGTGAACTCTTGTGGAGTTAATAATAAAAGTGTATCTGCTGTCTCGAAAAACTGTGGAGAGTTTCTTGCTATAGCTATATCTTCAAATTTGCACAAATTCTAGTAATTATTGGAGATGCGCTGTAGCGTATAAATAAAAAAAAATAGCACAATCAACCTTCTCGTTGTTCTCAACCGTACAATAAGACAATACACAATATCACCCTACGTTTAAAGGCGAACTTACTCCTAGAAGTAAACTATTCTAGTCTACTTTAAAATAACTGAGAGGGATTACGTCATTAAAAACTAGGCGACAAAATATAGTTGATATATTTGTACATAGACACACAAATATAAACATAAATATTAATTTAAATAAATAATAAAATGAACATGAATATGCACATAAACATAAATAAATGAATATACGTAGGTACATGTAAAATATAATTATAATACATACACTTAACTTCAAAAAAAGGTGTACCTATAGAAAAACCATCACAAAATTAGGACATATTTCGTTTTTTTTTTAATTTATTACAAAACTAAGAAAATGAACTAACTGTGCCTGCGATTTATTCCTTGTGCCTTGATCTTATAAAAATTTAAAAAAAAACTGAAATATGTTCTATGTAAGGTTTTTATTTGTATATTTTTCTGAAGATATATATGACTTTTCGGAGCTACTACAAATAAAAAAAAAATAAGTACACATTATTTCTTAATTTTGAATTGTGCGTCATCTAAAAGTTTATGTCATGTTATGTGAGCTTAAAGCTTATGAAAAGTCGAATCTACAATCACTATTATAATAGTTACGAGTATGTGGTGTCGTCGGTGTCGCTTTGTTAATAGGCTAAACGCAACAAGATCTATTTGTACCGCAGCCGCGGCGGCCGCGGCACGACTCCCTCACCGCACAGATACACGCACGACAAGTGCCGCTGGAAAACCACTGGCCTACTGCTGAGTTCTACTTTACCACCAAACAAACATCTAAAACGCGTAACCATATTCTAGAAACATATTCTTAATCTCGTCATACAATACTGAATAATACAGTATATAACTTTTTCCCCAGTTCTAATTGAAGTCGAGTAGATAATTGGGACAAAATCAATAATTATTACAATAACGATATTATAGTCTGTTACCAAAATTCTGAGAATTATAATAAGAATTGTTTTTAAACAGAGCGTTATACATTCTTTACATCGATATCAGCCATATCTCATAAATATCCTAATACAACACTGAACTACTATGACATATATGAACTAATGTGTGCTTAAGATTTTTTTCTCGGTCAGAAGCTACCTTACGATATTGTCTTTCACCATCGAAGTATGGAAACAATTAATTCTTAAGTAGATATTCAGTGAGGCGAACCGGAGTCTTTAGTCACAATCGCACAAATTTTAATGTTAATCGAGAATACATAGATATATTTGGGCTATCACGAGTCTCTTTTTTATTTAAATGCTAATTAAGAAAATATATATTTCATGTCGACTTAGCCATAGAAATACGACACATCCATCTCCGAAATGCTGAGCGACAAGCACTGAACTGCGTCAACCATGGAATTTCAACACACGTTTTTCTAGTCAATATAAACATCTTCCAGTTTATGGTCCATGTGTGTTGTGTATACTTATAATAGAGTGAATACCTACCTATTTATATGCCTTGCCATATTACAAAGGATACTCAAAACCTCTTGCCTACTTTGGGTAGGTAATACTTGCCTCTTACAGGTGTCAAAAGAGGGATCCAAATTGATAATTAATTGTTTCGCAAAAGTTTTCGACCAAATTAAATCCCCTTTCGAGGCGTTGGACGCAGAGTGACAACGGTCTGGGGGACTGACAATTTAATATTTGGCTGATAGAAACGTCGCCCCGACTCACTGCGACTGCGTCTTGGTAACTGAGGATCGCGTCACAGAACAAACGGCTACCGAGTTAATAAACTTTGTGCTTTTCTACGTGTTTTTGAATAGTTGTTCAAGTTAGTTGTCGTAGATTCTTATTATGAGACGCATAACGTTTTAGATGGTTCCTAAGTATGTGTTTTTTGCACACCTGCCTATCGTGACTATCTGATAATCCACCAACAGTTTCGTTCGCATGGATTTAATTGCGTATTTGGCACGGGAAGAACTATTTATTTGTTTGTATTATAGTTATCACTTCCCTTCCGAAGCGAACAAAATAAAAGAGATGTGGATTAATTAGGCTGGTCAATCGATAAGTATATCAAGATGTTGGCGATTTAAGTGATTCCATACAAAATTTTACATTTGAAGGTGTTTCAGGTCCAATTTTTTGTACACAATTAGTACACAAGTACAAGTACACAATTTTGAAAACGATAAAACAAGTGTTTAATTTTATAGAATACTAGCAATGCCAGCGACTTATTTCGCGTGAATTTTTACTTTAAATTATTACTTTAAAATGATTCCCATGGGTTCTAGATAAAATGTAGGTACTCTAAATATGAACCCGGCACATTAGGTATAACTATGCCAAGTTTCGTTAAAATCCGTTCAGTAGTTTTTACGTGGTACGCGATCAGACAGACAGACAGACATTACTTCATATTGCGATTTTTTTTTTAATATTTCATGTTCAGACACGGCTCTGTTACGATTTTATTACGTGTATAGTTACCAAGTATAGATTAATAGGTACAACCATTTTTTCTTTAATACGGAAATGGTCAGAATGCTTTTCTATTATTTCGTAAAAATCCTAAAGTTTCTCTGAAGTAAGGTAGTAAAATATTCTTCGAACTTTAGTTAAATATTCGTCTTACCTGATAATTTGAAAGGCAAAGACCCCATGAGCGGATCCGGAGCGAACCTCGGCCCGAAGTGGAAGGGATGGAAGCCGTGATGACGCGTCTTCGACCTCGGCTCCCGAGGCCCGTCCACTGTCACCTTGATGGCCTTCTGGTAGGTGGCGATTTGAGGAGGTGTTGTGGCCAGCATTATCGTTAGACTAAACGATTTACCTGAACATAAAAATACAACAGTTTAATATATTTAATTTCGGCATTATTAAATGTGAAATGAACTGCGGTCCGTCTCTAGTCGTAACACAGCGTTATAATAACTAAGTAGCCATCAAATACCAAATCCATGAAATGTATCCATTTACTAGGTATGTATTAATAAGGCACTGTGGAACATTTAAACAAAATCCTGCAGTTACTACTCTACCTGTCTGTCGCTGATGGATCCTGCGATAGGGACATGCCAACATCAATTCAGAGTAAGCCTTCTGTTCCACTGCCAAACTTTAGAGATTTAGAATGTATTTGGAGAAATTGTATCGATTATAACTACTATTATAAAATATTGTAAAAAAATATTGATAAGTTCTGAGAATGCATTTGAAATCAAAGTTCAATATAATCAATACCGTCACAAGCGCTACTTGAAAATTTCATCACGCGATTTTAAAACATCTAAAGCCACTTCCAAGCATCTGAAGCACGTCTCGAGATCATCTAGCACGCGGCACAAATCGGGGAATGCATTAAGAATTCGTGAAGAGACCGTGAAGGGTTGCCAGCCGTCGGCGGCTGATTTGTGGCACGGCTCCGCGTGCCTGCACGAACCGACTGACATCTTACAAAAAGTGTTTTTAAAGTAGCTATAAGTGCTTAAACAATACAGCATAACAACTGGTCATCATTCGTATTATAGAACCTATAACTGCGCAAACTTATAAAGATCCATTACTTTATAAAAAATATTCTCTATAACTAACTTTCATTAAAATTCGTCAAATGCTTTTACCGTGATGCATGGACATAGAAAAAACAAACAGACTTGCCGTTTTTGAAGGTAAAATATGGACTAAACCCTTTTCGTCGCTGTATCATGTTCCTAATGACAGCATTGACTCTTTTGAAAAAATATTTCCCGTACAGACCACATGTAACAGAATAATACTCTAAAGTCTATAGTACTGTATTAAAAATAAGTAATACTGTACTAATAATTAAGAATAAAGGACAGTCGCTAAATAATTAAATCGTGTAAGTGTATAGGTACATACCTACAGGATTTCGTCAAGATTTTATTATATGTATTAATTAGGTAGTGTGTGTAGATGAAACTATATACATGGTGCAGTACATTCAATAGGTACTTTAATGTGTGATCCGACTGGACAAAACAAAATGAAACAAATTTCACCTTACACACTCCGAATACCATAGAAAAAATCTACTAACATAGACCACTGTTTGCAGTATGGGGCTTTTCTAAATTAACTGTTTCCAACTGACTCCGATATCATATATCATCGATATTTAGCACAAAATGACGAGCGTGGTCTAAACGCGACCGCGAACTGCCCTATTACGTTACAAATGTTTAGAACCTAATATAAAACCACTACCAATACACTAATATCTAAACAATCTCAACATCCACTGCAGAGTAATTACGTCATCAGTTCTCAACATAGAATGGAAAAAGAGTAATGAATAGTGAAGTAGTGGGAAATAGATAATTGTAACAGTAGTGCTCGCAGTCGAAATGCCATGGTAACAGATTCACCGCAGGCTACCCGCAAACAGGAGTGGCGAGCGTTTAAACAATCGACACACATACCAAACGATAGGTAATTCTAGTGAAGTTCATAGTTAACACTTTATAAGCGATGGGTGAAACACATTGATGAGGTCTGTTTGTATTCCTTACTTCACGCTACATAAATATGTCTAACATAGTGAAACCCCTTCAGTAGTAATAATACTCGTATCTACACATCTAGGTTTTTTATATGACAACATCCATAGCGATCCATTTTATATGACATGTTATGTTCAAATGACTTCATCATAAAGTACGAGTAAGAGAAAGGTTTTCGATATTCCAAAAAAAGCATAATAATATGTTCTGTTCCATTCATTTTCCCCTAAAAACTAATAGTTATGTCCTAAATTCATTTGCGAATAAAAGAAACTAACCGAGATACCATTCCGGCAGACGCACAAAACAAAAGGGGGCTAGCATTGAGCGTCTGGCTTGAAGCCAAAAGCCGCGGCGGTGATCCTCCGGTCCATGAAAACGACATAAACACCCGCCCCCTACACCCCTCCTCTTCGTGTCCCCTCAACCCGAAATGAGCGGCATTCCGCTTATTTTCATAAAACCCGCATAAACTCGGCGCGAACCTAAGAGAGACCAAGAAATTGTTTACCAGCGCCAACGTTAGGAAAACACACGAAATTTTTCTGTTTATACCTACTCTATATGAAGTATGTAATAAAATATGGAGGAATGAGAAAGTCTCGTTAATTTCAAGAACACTAATGATGCAAGGAATCCGAATAGATTAAATCACCTAATTCTGGATTGCTTATATCTCAGTTTGTAGTTCAGTTCCGTCTGTGGTGACGACAGATAACTATCGAGGGTATGTATAGCAGATATGAGAACATTGTATGATGTAGGTCAGCTTGGAGGGCGAATCCTTATCATCCTGATGTCCATATCAAATACACGGAGCCTTTTAAAGTACCTACTCCAGGAAACAGCATTTTTCTTAATAAAATTAATATACTCGTATAAGACTAAAATTATTTCTGTCTCTGAACCCTCTAAAATTTTTGCAGTTGCAGGTGTCCATGTGACCGCGATGGCCACTTACCATCATGTGGATCGCCTGTCCGTCTGCCACCTTTAGAAAAATAGAAATAATGTAACTGAAACTGCTTTCGTTCTTCGTTTTATTGATACGTTTGCAACCATGTTGCCAAAATACTTGGGGATATATTTTTTTTACAGCATATATTATTATCAAAGGGAAAATATGAGGAAAAATGAAGGCATTCGGCGTACACTTCATAAATCATTTAGTTATTCATAAAGAGGCTTTCGTCTGTGCCCCCTCCGGCATCGGTGTGAACATATTGCAGTATGCCTGCACGTGCGACACATTTCATAAACTGTTGATATTGATCCCCGGCGCGAGGGGGCACCACTGATTGTTCATAATAATATGTTCGGGTGTTACACAATAATCCAGTAAAAAATATACAGACGTAATATCGGCAACAGGTCGACTCATACCGAAAGGCACCGTAATGTGCTGGTAATAAGAATTAAAATGTTCTAGATTTGCGTCCACTGGCGCGATGGCGTATTGTCAGCGATACATTTATACTATACCTACTTCAAAAAATAGTCTGCCTAGAGAGGCTTTAGACCGCTCTAATAGAAGAGAATCTAATAAAATCCTAACAATCCTAGGATACACAACTGTACCTATGCATCTAGACATTATTCTTTCTAATATTCATTTGAAACTACTATTTATAAAAATATAATTTAATAACATCACACTACACTGATATAAGCGAAGAGCGTGCGACGTTGAAAGTCTAGATAAAAGATATAAAAACTCGTAAATTACAAAATTTAATTTATCTAATTATTACTGGTTACGAACAATAATGTCTTCTAACATTGTTTTATCATACCGACTTATAATAAATTCGTGATAATAAATCGACATGTTTACAGACACGTAAACGCGATCGGAAAAATACGTCGCAGCGAAATCAAATTGAGAAAGAAATGGAATTGTTCCCGGCAGTACTCCGCCGTCAGATTAAAAATCAGCTTTATAACGTCATAAAGTAGGCGGCAGCGTTAAGATAAGAGTTCTCCGCTCCCGGGCTAAATAAAAAATGAGCCACAATCGTAATGGCTGCCAGCTCCTTTGATCTCGGTTTCATAAGCTTACCGGGGATTTTCAGCTCCGAGAGAGGCAATTTGGGTATAAAATACCTAATGCCGACCGATACGCATTAGGGACATTAGCGAATTGACTGTGCTCACACACTCATATTAAATAGGTAAACGGTACCTCTACACACATAGTACATTTAGGTGCAAACATGTAGTTTGTTTGAAATGTCTGACGTTGTTTTTGGTATACGCATAACAAAGAAACCCTCGCCAATAAAACGCTCCTAATATAGGCGAGACACCGTAAAATTCAAGTTTATTGTAGCGTCTCAAAAGAACAAGAGGAAATTCAAAAGTCGGCACAATTAAAAACATCCCAGGGGACGCACCTCAAACCGACCGGTCAATATTGCTCGACAAGACCCTCAATTTTCGCCACTCTCCCTTCGCTAATAACAATAATTAGGAATGAGTGGTTCAATAATTAAAAACGGAAAGAACAACCCGAAAAAGAGGCAGCCATAAAGAAAATCATCTATCTCCCTTGATCTCATTAGCGAGATACCTCCGTTTCACTCACTCGACTCAATTTCGTTTATGAATTTTTTGTGGCAGCTTGCAACTCCTCTTTTAAATTAATAAAAATGTAGATGGTTGCCAGTCTTGAATTGCGGCATCTGTAGCACATTCTATATTATTTCACTACAAAATATTTTTACTAAGAGTACAAAACATTTAATAAAATAATATTTAAACGTAAGTAACTTGAGAGAATATTCGAGTATCCAGGCTTAAAGAGCTCATTACACTCGGCTAATTTACACAACGAGAGTTAGTTTCTTGAACGCATGCAGAGTGAGAAAATCGGTCAACAATATGCTTACGTAATAATTTCTTAGGTTTTCGCGATTACTATACATAGCAATTAAACAACTTTGACCACGTCCATTGCAAAGTGTTCGAAACGTCGGGATATAAATAATGTTAAATATACGCGATTTAAACCGTTCAAAGTTGTTTAATTGCTAAATATGCTTACCTCATATAAATAACTATTATCATCATGCGATCACTGTTATCGTTGAGTTTTATTGTCATGTGAACAGTTGCAGGTGAGAATCGTATGAAGGCTCTGATCGATTGAGTTCTAGTATTTGTCCTATTAGTATCAATAGAACTGGAATTCCGGATAGTTCTATCGCATCAATAACTACGAAAGTAAGATACAAGAGGAACAACCCATAATAATTAGCTGGATTATTCTGAAGGTGATTATAGTCAACTCTAAAAACAAAATAAGTGAGACCATATTTTTAATTATGTGTGACTAAAATTGTATTCTTCTACTTAACGAAATATTAAACAAAATGGAAATTTTAATTTTATAATACACTTTATCTAACATGTTAAGTTTTCCAAAAAAAAAGGAACGGGCAATTCACCATTTAGTAATTTCATTTGAGCGTACGAGTAAATAATAGAACTCAAGGGATTCCGTTGACTTCTATTCATAGTATGGCCGTAGAACTAACCGGATTTTTTCTCCGTTGAGTAACCTACTAATATAAATAATAGTAAAACCCCACGGATCCGAGCGTATGAAGTTTAGCCGCATACGAAAATAGTATACAACATACCAGAATCTTTGTAGGCACTCTCGAAGAATTGTAATCACGTGCAAAGAGCAACTTAATTCATAAGAAATTAAAATCCCTTTTAATTAATTGTATTAATTAGAAGAAAACTAATTAATAAACAATTTCCTTACACCTAAATCAGAATATCTATCATCATTCTTTAGATAGATTATGACTGTTAAAAACGTTCGTCATGGTAACAAACAGCATCACTTTTCAAATATAAAATGTTTCGCTAATCATGCCCATAACATATCCAAGAAGAGTTTTCAGAATAACAGGGCTAATTTAAAATCATTAGTTATTATAAGGGTGCAGTGCATCAAAGGGGAACTCCGGTAAATAGCAGAAGGTGAGGCTGAGATCTTTTCGCCGTGGCTTTTTGAAATAATTTTCCACCTTGAATGGAGAGGGAAAGTATGTTGTGCATCCGACATCCGACGGAAGGGTGTGTATGAGTAAGTAGTCCACTGTGCCGTTTTGTACAGTTTTTTTACGCTTTTTACGCCACCATCTTATTGGGTTATTGTATTGGGTACATGATAGTATTTATAGTTTTAGTTTTGTAAGATAAATAACGTGTGCGTTGTTTTTTTATTTTGTATCATATTTTCAATGCAAATAATTAAAAAAAAGGAATCAAATCAAAAATTTAGGTTATACAACCGGCCACGTACTAGTCTGCACGTCTGTTATTCTGCTTGAGTCTCGCTCTTGATACTCGCACGCACGCACACAGAGAGAAAGAGAAAGGCGTATGGAAGGGGTAAAAATCTTACGTGACGTTACATTTTCTATCGAATCACACCTACCGCAAGCCGCGTAAAGGAACTTCGTTCCAATAAAATTATGTTTTTCAATTAAAGCTATTACCGACCTACTAGAGATCTATAGCAAAATTTAATTAATTAAACATACATACTCATTGCACCATTAACTATATTCATCGGATATCGAACCGTGTACAAAACGTATACATGTTTGGGACGAACAAAAATCGGAAGGCATCTTCTTATTTATAATAAAGAATTTTGGTTTACGGAAGAGTAAATATTGATATCGAGTAGATCATTTTGTATGTTGGTCACGTTTGTCATGTTCGTGTTCACAATGACTAACGATAAAAGTCATTTTCAAAGTTTTTTCCAACATTCACTTAGATACCATAAAAGTCTAACCATTAATTTTTGTACATAATTTTTAAATGGTTATTAATTGTTCATTAATTCAATCATGTAATAAAATAATGTGAATTTAAACAAAGTTTAAGAAAATAAGAATGTTCTGACTACCTAAAATTCTATAAAGTTCTATGTGGCCCTTACTGTTAAATATCTAATTCTCAACCTGCAAATCTTAAATCGTATTACTCGTTATAAAGGTTTCAATATCAGGCAATTAAAGAGACTACGCATGGGGAGAGTGGGGACAAACGAGCCGAGGCGTACTTTTTATCGTCGAATGCCTCTAAGGTGGGGTCAATCAATCGATTAGCAGATGTCACTCCATGACTACCGGTGCGGTAAATTAGACTCTTATTGCCCCGGTTAATGGTAGAAACATAGAAAATTAAGTAAAAATGCAAAAATAGAGATTCATATCTAACTTTATAGTATAAGGGCACGAGGGCAACTAGACGTAATTAATAAAATTCTTACTCAAAAATCAAAAGTGAAAGCTGCCCATTCCCTAGAGTTTGCTGACAGGCAAACCGGAGCAAAAAATGGTTGGAGCCCTCATTAAATTTTTCGCTTATTAAAAATTCCCCGCGCCCCGTCCCTCCACATCAGATAGGCAACTTTTTATACTGAAAACAAAAGTTATGTTCCGCGGGTACCGATCTCCCCTTTGTCTCTTAGCTCGATAATTTGAGTGAGATTTTCTCGCAATTTAAGATAAACAAAGAGAGCGCTTACCCTTAATTGGAAAGCAGAGCGTTCAGGAAGGAACGTGACAAATAGACACCTCTTAACTTCTTTTCCACTTTCCCGCCGCTCCGGGCTATATTGGTTTTTTCGTGTACACCGGCCAAAAGCTTTTGTTTGTTTAAGGAAATGATAATGAGGCAACTTTATGTGCGTTCGAGGGTGCAAAACGTCCTTCTTCCTGACACGTGTCGATCAATGACAATTAAATAACTAGAAACTGTAGATTGTCACCGGAAAAAAAAAATGTCCAATGGGGAGCTTTTTCTAGTTTTGTTAGTTAAATTCACTGTTACTACTGTTTTTTATCAATGTTTTTGTTCCTTTCAAGACTGGAATGTCACTTGTCGGTAATATCTACATCTTTAATCACTTTCATCACATCACTCATATCATAAGTTAACGTAACATTAGTGAATTTTGTTTAGTCGAAAAAAGAAATTAAACTAGATCAGTGGTTCTCAAACTTTTTAAATGACGGAACCCTTTTGGGAAGCAAAATACTTGATGGAACCCTACAATAAAACAATTATTTTTATAAGTGTATTCTATATTAATCAGCATAATAAAAGTACAATGTATCAGTTACTAATTATTATTTACTTCACCACTTGGTAAGGACAATAATAGAAAACATTAAAAAAGAAAAAATCTAACTAGTGGGAGGTATGAAACTGTTTTTTATTTTTCATCAATTGCTTGATATCAGGTTTGATGGAAGAAAGTTGGAGTCTCATATCAGCTTCGGCGTCCAGTCTATTGCGATATTTTGTTTTCGTGGCTGCGTAGGTAGAGAATCCTGTTTCGCACAAATATGTAGTTGGGAACGGGAGAAGAATATCCAGAGCCATTTGGCCAAGCATTGCATATTCGTCTTGGATTCTGCACCAAAAATCATTAAGAGGCGTCGTTTTGAACAATGACTCCATACTTGTGTCTGATGACATTTCTAAAAGAGATTCATATATCTCATTTGACATGTTTTCAGGCTTTTCCAAGTTGGGTAAAAAAGGATTATGAATCCAGGAGTTCACTTTAATTTTTGTATTGTGTTCTTCGGGAAAATACTTTTCAAAAGATGCGCGCATCGAACTGAGATATTGGACCAATTCTTCAAACACATTATCTTCAAACATTTCTGAGTCGTTTTCGCTAACAAACTCACTGAGTAACGTAAAACTTTCTATTTCTTTCTTACCAATGCAAATGATCCAAAAATCTAATTTTCTTTTAAAAGAAGTTATTTTATTATAGGCCTGAAACACTGTTGTCTGTTTACCTTGCAACGATAAATTTAATTCGTTAAGTTTTTGAAAGATATCCGCCATAAAAGACAATCGGAACAACCAAGTTTTATCATACAAACGGTCCTTCAAATTAAAAGAAGTATCTGCTGAAAGAAACATTTGTAACTCGGCTCTAAGTTCAAATAGCCTTGTTAAAGTTTTTCCCCGAGACAGCCATCGCACTTCTGTATGGAGCAGCAGTGTTTTATGTTTGCTGCCATAATCTTCACACAATAATGAGAACAATCGGGATTGTAGTGGTCGTGATTTGATAAAATTAATTATTTTTACCGCTTCATCCATAACTAATTTTAGATTAGACGGCATTTGCTTCATCGCAAGTGCTTGTCTATGCAGAATACAATGACTGGAACTACAATTAGGCGCTTTATTTTTCATTCGTGACACTGCTCCTGCTGTTTTACCTGTCATCGCCTTGGCCCCATCTGTACAAATGTCAATGCAATTGTTCCAACTGAGATTATGTTCTTCAAAAAATATATTTATTTTATTAAAAATTTCTTCCCCGGTAGTGTTTGTAAGCAGCGATGAACACATAAGCATGTCTTCTTCAAAAGAACTTTTATATGGATATCTCACAATAACCAGCAGGATAGCCAAACCAGCGACATCAGTCGACTCGTCCATTTGCAAAGCGAATCGTGTATTTTGTAGACGTGTAACTAGTTCTTGTTTGACGTAGCTTGCCAGATCATGGATTCGTCGTGAAACAGTATCGTTTGATAGCGGAACAGTAGAAAGATGCTTTGCAGATTTTTCATCAAGCATACATTTTGTTATGTCTAATACACATGGTTTTATTAATTTCTCAGCGATAGTGTGCGCTTCACCTGCTTGTGCAATGCGATAGCTAACTAAGTATGATGCCTCCGTGGCCTTTTCGTTGGTAGTTTGTGTTACATGCATCATATTTTTTTGACTTTCTAATAACTGATCTTTTTTGCGAACAAAAAATTCTTTATTCTTGTCTTTAGTCTCGGGGTGTACGGTTTCTAAATGTCGACGCAATTTGGCAGGTGCCATGGAACTATTAGGAAGCAGTTTACTACAGAGCATGCAGAGAGGTGAGCCGTTGGAATCAACAAATCCGAAACTGATATAAGATTCATCATACTTCCTTTTTTTCGTCTTTGAAACCGTCGAGCTTGACGTCGTGGCACTCGTGGCATCATCTTCTGGATCGG
Organism: Sesia apiformis; assembly: GCA_914767545.1. NCBI lineage: Eukaryota > Metazoa > Arthropoda > Insecta > Lepidoptera > Sesiidae > Sesia > Sesia apiformis. The sequence continues at coordinate 6,646,847 of OU611963.1, forward strand.
TGATTGCTAAATTCTCCGCGCGCATTGCTTTTGAACATTCAGCGTCATTAGAAGATGTTGTTGGAACACGTTTAACACCTTTAAGCCAACGTTCCATTCTTCTTTATTTATAATGTTACAAGTCAGGATAGTGGGGTTTAAATAATGCACAATCGTTACTGCGTATAAGAGACTAAATTTAGAACCTACAGGGAAGAAATGTATAAAACTGAGACAACAGAATACAGCAGGCAGTAAAACAATGAACACTAGTTTCTCGCTAGCGAGCTTGTAAGTAGGTAGTAACTTATCGCTCCGAACGCTAATCATCAACTGACGACGCCAACGCGCGATCGCCGCTTTTATACTTAGTCCTAGACTCGATCTCAAATATTCTCGAAAATACTCGAGTCGGCACCTTTGATAAACAAAAAGCAAAAATAAAAACAGAAATTTAAAAATAGCGTTGTAAACAATATCGACTTTATCCTTTGAAGTTAGAGACGAAAGTCGCTAGTTGACAACTATAGCGTCTAATTCAGAGGCGGCTTTTATCAAAGAGACTGAGCGCTTACAAGTATACTACCCGCTCGTTTTAAGTTTGCCGCTGGCGATAGGTATGAGTGTATGACGTTCGAAATTTTTTATTTAATTGTAACAATAAAAATTGTGTACGTTAGATATTTGGGTAAAACTATGACACATTATAAGTTTTGTTGTCACGTGGGGGAGGGTACGCGCATTCCACAGACCGGCAAACTTAGAGCGAACGCGTTGTACAAGTATAAAATTGTTGAGACCAAACTTATGAGATATTGTACCAGCTAATGTAACACAAGCTTATACAAATACAAATAAATAAATAAATAACATTCATAGCGTTTTGTCTCCGCGCGGCCGCGGAGTCCGCACAGCCGCGGAGCGACCAGAGAGAGGTGTTTTGATTTTTTTATTTCTAAATTCTTGCGGAACCCCGACAGAGGTATCACGGAACCCTAGGGTTCCGCGGAACACACTTAGAGTATAGCTGAACTAGATTGTTTGTTACGTCTAAAGTTCTGTCTCTTGTACTGCCTGTACAGGAGGAAGATTGTGTATTTTTATACTCATACTAAAATCTACATTATATAAGTAATTATTTTGGCTTTATTCTTTATTATTTTAAAATAGCTAGAAACTTTAACAGTATTTGTTTCCAGTAAGCTTCTTATAGATTTATAGATAGCATTCCCTTAACAGATCAATTACCTTCATTGACTTAATATTCGACGAAGAGCAGACCTGTTGAAATATTCAGAAGCGAAGCGCCAGGGGTTTTGTTTTTGAGTGCTGGGGAGAGGGTTTTTTATGATGTCTGTATCGTAAACATATACCTACCTCTATACACGCTTGCCTATTTTTTTGTAATTTAAATAATTTATCTATCTAAAACTTTATAGGCTTACATTAATGAATAATGTATGGCTATTAAAATATATAATAAGTTGTCTGAAGTCTTTAAATGAATTAATGCAAATTTATTCAAAAGAGACTATTTAAATGACAACGAAATATAAACATTTTTGAAATAATAATTTACTGACTTTGATAAGTTATTTATTTTTTTAGTTTTGACATATTTGACATTTAAAAATGAATTGCATATTTATATTTTATTGAACTGATAAATGTAATCTTGATGTAATATTTAAACCTTTGCACGCCAGTCATATGGCAGAATGTGTAAGGCTAGTTATTAACTTAGCATAAGACCAATAGGTACCCACGTTCTAATGCAAATAAATGAATTTTTTATTATTAATAAATATAATATACCAAAACTGCAAACGAAGAACCGAAAAACCTATAGAAGCCAAGACTTGGAGAGACCAGACCTTACTCTTATTATTCTATCACTAATTTGATCTTTGTCTTTTAGGTTGGAAACCAATTGTAACCATAAGTCATAACAGTAACCAGCCCTTTTATCGTCCACTGCTGGCTATTCGTCCATGGGCCTCCTCGTGCACCGCACAGATGGGAACCAACATAGTGTACTATCGTCTCGAATATTAGCATCAGTTAAACAAATCTAATCAATTATATTCAAATTCATTCCGAATTATTTAGCGTGTTCATTTTTTGATTGGGTCAATTCGGTCACCATATTTTTTTGTAAATGAAAGAGTTAATCGTCGACTATTACACTTTTATTGCTTATTGATCACTGGATTAGATAAGAAGTTAACAAGAAATTGTCCACTTTTAGTATGCGCGGTCAAACGGTTTTAGCCGGTCAACCAAGTGCACTTGTAGCACTTCACAGACTCGGCTCTGTTTACCTGTCTGTAAACGATACGTTAACCCTTCACCTTTTAATATCAGACACGCACTTTGTGAGACTAAAAACTAACTTATACAATGTCTGTACAATTCGTCGATATAATCTTCAACTATTTATCTACGTAGATGGATATGAATGTTCGTATATAAAGCTGAGCTGGACGCCCATTTGGCGCAATTGCGACACACTGGCGTGAATAAAGTTTCTATATGTGCCATCCTATATATTATTAATATTTTTTATATACTTATGGGGTTTTATAACGATCTTTCAAAATTTTTATTCCATTTGGCATTAAATTAAATGTTTTATTATTTTCTTTTGCCATTCGGTTTCTTTTGGTTTGGCATCAATTTTGTTCTAACAATTTTATTGTTTGTTTATGGTTTATGAATTTTATTTTATATTTAGTCATTATTATAAATTAATTCTTAATTTTATCATTTGTTATCTTAAGACTATGTTGTGTTATAATTGTTGTAATAAACACTCTCTCTTTCTTTCTACATAGCAATGGCGTGCATTGGTTTTGAAACTAGATAATCAGTAGTGTACAGTCATTATATTTGATTGTTGAGCCCTTATCTTTTATTCTCAATTTGCCAATATTAAACAAACGTCGACAACATTATATACAGTTCAACGAGATCACGTCATATTCGCATATATCAAACACAGAACTGGGATTTATTATCAAACATGACAATATTATAACACGGCAAAAGTAAAAATAAAGGATAGTTATTCAACGATTATGTCTTGCGACCGTACCTATATAAAGATATCAGAAGTCAAAGAATCTGTTAGATATTTTGTCGAAATTATATCATAAACAATAACAATATTAACAAGTGTGTAGATTTAGCGTGTAAATGGTAATCTCCGTTTGCCTGCTTATACAGAATTAAATAAAAATACCCAACACATACCTACTACTGGTTCGATCGACCCGCGTAGTAGCAGTTCGACTACCAGCTGTTTACGAAGCATTGAAGTTGAACTAAATAAATAAAATAATTATGCGCAACAGTAATTATTAAAACTATACATGTAATCGTAAGTACTCATTTATAGTTTGTTTAGTAATTCCATTTCAACGAACTTCTTAATCTTAATCACTTACATTTCAACTGATTACGTGAACAACGAAAAGGACATACAAACTCAAAGTTTTGGGTCGCAAATATCCGAGGAGGAGCGGAGAAACTTGCCTCGCTTCTCATATTCAAATAGTGTAGGGGTAACGAAGCGGGCGTAAGGGGGGGCCCGGGGTAGATGTACAAGTTGTAAGAAATATCAAGTTAGAACGCGCTCCCGTGATGAGGGCGACCTGAGCACGGCAACTATTCACACGTTACCTACATGTTGTTTTGCACTAATGCGTAACCCGATTACAAAGGCAACATAATTTCTTTGAATGGACTCTTGGTTGGTTGGTTAAGTTCTGGGAATTTTCTGTAAAATTAAAACAAATTAAAGCTTAACATTGACAGTTTATATAGGAAATATGCAATGAAAAACATAGGTATCTAAGCATACAAAAAAAAATCCAACGCTGAAAAAGGAGTTATGGTCTTTCGTAGTATGTTTATATAGACGTACCTACTACGAGACACGAAATTTTAAATTTTCTGTAGCACAAAAAATTGCTTACTTTTGAATGACATGGTGGTCGGGACTCTGAGCTCTATTCGAAAACGTATGCCATTTGCCATTCTTTCTCGTTTATTGTTAAAGTATGTCATGTTTTAAACTCTTTCTTGCAATCTACATAGACATTTTCAGCTAGCAAAAAAGCCTACACCTATGGGCACAACACAGAAGGCGTCCCGTTTAAAAATGCTATCGCTACGTCGATTTAGCCAAAATAAAGTCAAGAAGAAATATGGAAAAACCAAAAATGCGAAGGAGATAGAAATATAACCAATAGCTACGACTAACAACATTACATTATTTATCTTATAGTTTCTATTAAGCTGAGATTAATAAAATAAATTCTAAATATTTTAAAGCCTTCCCATATATATACATCAAAATGATACATGACAAATTCGTTGTGAAAACAGTCACAGTCACAGGGCGAGCAATTTCTATACGTAGGTACACATAAAATAAAGGGAGGCGAAGAATTATTCGATGCAAGTAACTTTGACGCACATGGAAAGATAACTAAAATACTGTATATCACTGTATATATATATATATATATATATATATATATATATATATATATATATATATATATATAGGTATACATATCTTAAACTAAACTATACACTCACCTCTGCCACTTCTCCCTACGAACCTAAGGTCATTAAACTTGGCGACCTGGTTCTTCATCACCGCGGTATAATTCCTCAGCTCCGCAGAACAGTTCTCGTCGTTGCCGGCCCGGACTGTGACCAGCGTGCCGTCGCCCACGTCGCCGAGCGCCACCACTTTGAACGCCACTGGTAGCGTCTTGTTCGAGCGCCAGTGTGGTGGCAGTACTGTACAAACCTGGAAATATGCAGTCACATTATACGTCTTTTCAAAAAAGTCAAGTTAAGAAATTCAAGTCAGTTTGTGTCAAGAAAGCAAGCATGCTTTCTTTGAATAGTGGTAGAACTCTGACGAAGGGAATTTGGATGGTAACGCTCTTTTACAAAGTGTCCATGTTTACAGACTGTTTACCATATATGTGGGTCAAGAAATTAATACTAACATCTTAGACGTGACTGTTGACCACGTTGTGTCGGCCGGCTTTAGGACCGCCCCATCTATTTCCGCGAGTATCGTGAAGGGCGAGTAAGGGATAACAAAGCCACTACTACAAGTCTTGAGGAACTACACCACCTCTCAAAGAATGGACTCGCCAACCGGGTTTAGCCAGCGTGGCGTTTTTAAAGCTATACATCCCTCATTCAGAAGTCAATGTGCACGAGGAGGCCCATATCCAGCAGATAAATGAACCAGTTACTAGAATGAAGAGTGTCCAGTAATATGGCAACATGTGAATAGAAAGTAGATGCTGTAGATACCGCCTCGAAACAACTAAAGAGGTCTCACACCACTATGAATAAACTTGAAAGTATTTTATATAATCAAAATAACCGATAATCTCTTTCTCTTTTATGATGTGCCATGTATATCGTTAAATACTAGGTATACCTACCTATCAAATTATCCAACACATCGCGATTTCCCGGAAATACAGCTGACACAATTAATTTTGTGACTAGTAGCTTCTTGATTAACAAAATGTTCTTGCCATATTTAGGTGTAGCGTTGAAATAAATATCTAATTTTATCAAATTAATTGGGTTAAAAGTATAAAACTGTCAAGAGATGACGCTGTCTGTTTCTTTTTATAAAACTGAGCAGATATTGTAGATGCGAGTGACAAACAATTTTATTACTCTGTATGATTTTATAATAATATACCGTATAGGCCTCGATATAAATGTATAAATTAGACACTGTTAAATAAACGCTATCACCCACAGCACGCACTGTGAAAATATCTTGTTAACTTTCATTTAATCTCGTCAATTTCCGTCCGTCAAAATCATTTTAGGCGTTTCATGTTGTCACCTGGAATTCCCATATTCGAAATTAAGTTTTAAAACAATTTTAGACACTAATATACTTACAACATGAGGACTGCCAGTCTTCACTAGCTCACCAGGGTGATCCGCTAGCAATCCTTCCACCGTCCTCTCTGCCAGCAACTCAGCAGTGAGCGGCTGGCTCGGCAGACTACCACCGTAACTCGAAGACGGCGCCTCGTGCCCCAACCCGTTCGTAGTTGAACTCACTTCACTCGATAGATGCATCGTCCGTTATTTACCGTATTAATTTTACACTTTATTTCATTACGTTAAAGTCAGTATGTAATAGTTCACAACATCTGTCACATGACTTGAACAGTCAAAACATGTTTTATATTCAAAGAAGTATTCTGCAAGCGACGTTTTACTGGCGATAAACAAATCATCTTCACTGCAGTTATCTGGAAAGAGACATTTTATTTATTTATTTATTTAATATAAGTAATTGCAATATAACTTTATTGCAGTATTTGACATGTACAAATTCGGACTTAATGTCTAACGCCAGTCAACCACCAGATCAATACCTATATCTCATATGTAGATATATATATATATATATGCACACTATTAGGTATAATACGTAACTGTAAAGAAATATTGAATTAGGAGGCAGCGAAAACCAAACAGAAATTACCTATATGTAAGAATTTACATTGAAAGGAGGATAGATAACAAATGTTAAACAATCATTTGCGCTTTACTTTTCATTGATCCGTGACCTATTTATAATTGCGTCATTGTTTATAGCTTTGTCCATTTATCTTCATGTTGGTCACATGCCACATATAATAAAGAACAACGGCAATGAATTAACATGACATGACGGTAACGCGAACGGTGTGACAACAGAAATGACATGAGCAGTAGAATGAACGTTGAAACGTTAATAATTATTACACTTAAGATCTGCAATGGAGAAATTAATGATATTTTGTTACATTTTTGATTACCTATAATACGATTTTAGTTTACTTAATTAAAAAGAGTCCAGTATATTTTGAAAATATAGCTAATTCTATAAGAAAAAAGATTCCAAATTCACGGGAATTTGAAACCGTGTGCATAGACTGAGACCTCTTTACAAAATAACCAATGACGACATTAGATTTTATTTAGGAGTGGGAAGCGTCTAGTTACTTTATACGTGAAACACTCACAAATAGTTGTAGATGTTTGTATTTATATATTTTGTGTATTTCAAATAACTTTTGAACTCCAAATTGACAATAGAAAGTGGAGCATCAAAGCAACTCCCGCGAGAAAAGAGCACGCACAATCAGTACCCGAGGCGGATGAACCGGGGTGGTAAGTCAAGCGGACAGAATATACGTTGCCATTCACGACGCGACGACATGTTGTATCACGTATAGGTATTATTGATTTTGCGAGTCCATTTAAAAATCACATTATATTTTGTAAATAGAGTGTTCCACATCCGAGTGTAAACAAATATTTAAAAAAAAAAATACAAATATATTGTATGACAAAAATACAATTAGTTACAATTAGTTGCTATATCTGATAGTAAATATACCTTTGTCGCCTCTCTAATTACGAATACATTAAGAAACCGGTTAAGTTTTCAAACTTGATTTATTCGTTTTTGTTTTTGTTTCTGGTTTCAATCTTTCATATTTTGAACCAATTTTCTCCGCGAACAGTAGGGGGAGAGTGGCATGAAAGAGACAAGTTTTGAAAGAGCCACTATCATTTACGCGGTTGTTTTCGAACGAATGATGCACGAATTATAATTTTGAGATAGCAACACTGGCTATCTGTCACCCACAAACATTTGACAGTTCACCGAAAATAAACGTCGCCGTTGTAACGTATTGAAGATTTCGTCGTTATAAAGTAAGTTTTTGAGTTCATTTTATTTGTTTTCTGACGTCTACACGTACAAAATTAACAGCAATATGATTATACTATAATTTTATGGATATATTAGGCCTTCCAATAACATAAAAATTTTGCAGGCAAAGCTTTAATTTCGTTCTAATTTTCTAGGTTATGTTTCTTGGGAGAATATGTTTTGAAAGAGCTGGGCTACGGTGTAATGAAAAAGCCGGCTCTTTCAAGGCCAATATTATAAATATTATTATGATATTATAAATATTATTCTTTTATTTCAAGGCCTACATTTATTAATTATATGAATAATTAAATTATTTTATTTGGATATTTGATTAAAATAGACCATTTGTTTACTTTAGAAAACAATGGCATCTGAAACAGCGAAGCCAAAGAAGCGTAAAAGACCCACAGCATCCACAATAGAGGAAGCTGTTAGTGAAGTGATCGAGAAAGGGCAGTCTATAAATAAAGCTGCCCTTTTCTTTAATGTTTCAAGAGCTTACTTAGCTAAAATAGTCAAGAAGGTAAAATCTTCTGGCGAATCATCCTACAAACATAACCCTAATATAGGTAATAAGCGTATTTTTACTGTGGAACAAGAGGGTTTGCTAGCAGATTATTTGAAAACTGCATCTAAAATGTGCTATGGGCTTACAAGACAACAAACCAAAAAACTGGCATTTGATTATGCAGAAGTGAATTCTGTTTGTCCAAATAAATGGAAGGACGCTCAAAGTGCAAGCGATGATTGGTTGAAAGGATTTATGAGCCGACACAAAGAATTAGCAGTTAGAAAACCTGAAAGTACTTCACTTTCCAGAGCAACTAGTTTTAATAAAACGAACGTAAGCACGTTTTTTGAAAAACTTACCGATGTTTACACAAGATATAATTTTCCGCCGCACATGATATTTAACGCAGATGAAAAAGGCTGTAGCACTGTAACCAATCCTCCCAAAGTTATTGCTGAGAGAGGATCGAAACAAATCGGACAAGTGACATCAGGTGAACGAGGAACTTTGGTGACAACTTTGTTTTTCATTAATGCTACAGGTGGTTTTTTACCACCAATTTTTGTGTTCCCGCGAGTAAATTATAAAGACATCATGTTAGCCAATGGTCCACCAGGAGCTCTTGGGTTGGCAACTATTTCTAGATGGATGTATGAAGAATGTTTCATTAAAGCTCTGGAACATTTTGTAGTGCATGTGAAGCCCTCCAAAGAAAAACCGGCATTGATCATAATGGACAATCATAGTTCACATATTAACCTCAGAGTAGTTCAATATGCTAGAGAAAACTCTATTGTAATAATCACTTTTCCACCACACTGTAGCCATAAGCTACAGCCCCTTGATGTCACAGTATATGGCCCCTTCAAAAGCAGGTATAGAATTGCTATGAATGAGTAGATGGTGTCAAATCCCGGTAAAACAGTGACCATTTACCAAGTTGGACAGTATGTGAAAGATGCATATCTATCAACTTTCAGTCCTCACAATATTATACAAGGTTTTCTTAAAACGGGTATTTATCCCTTGAATTCGAACATATTTGGAGAAGAAGAGTTTCTATCATCATTTGTGACTGATAGATCTGATCCATCTGCTGAAGTCGATTCCGATAAGGAAAATGATAATAACAACGTGACTGAAATCGAAGAGAATTTGCCTCCTCCGCCTTCACCTGTTTGTACATCTTCACTACAAATTTCAAGGCAACAAACTGTATCACAAGATACTTTGAAACCTCCTCCATCTTCGTCTGCTTCGGCATCTATAGTTTCAGTTGCGACCACATCAGGGCAACTAGTTATATCACCGCAAATGATTAGACCATTTTCAAAGGCAGGTCCCAGAAAAAACACGGTTCGTAAGAATCGGAAAATGTCATCTGCCATTATAACGGATACTCCTGTGAAAAACAGGATAAAAGAAAAGGACGCAAATGCAAGTCAAAAGAGAAAGAATGTAAAGAAAATGACTACAAAAAAATCTATAAAAGCGCTTACTAAGAAATCTAAAACAAATAATGATACAGATTCAGATACATCAGATTCTGATGATAATATAGTATTGTTACAAGTAAAAAAGAAGGTCTCAATCAAGGATAAAAATAAAAGAGGAAGAGGACAGGATAATTGTGTAGTGTGCAATGAAAATTATAGTAACAGCAATCAACAGTGGTACCAGTGCAAAATTTGTTCCGGTTGGGCACATGAATCCTGTGGTGTAAAAGGGGGATTGCATTATTATTGCCAAAAATGTTTTTAAGTTGAATTATTTATTTTTGTTATTAATTTTGAATTCTTTATTTTTGTTTTTAAATAACTTTATATGTTCTATACCTAGTTAGTTTGCAATGATTGATCTCAAACGGATGATTAAGTGAGAATTTCTTAGATTTAAGTAAATACTTTATTCAGAGTTTGCGTTATATAAAACATTTTATATAATAATAAATATTTTCGATAATATCTTTGTTAATTTACAATTCAAGTCCTGTAATAATAACTTGGCTCTTTCAAAACTTTTGTTGGCTCTTTCAATGCCTATGTGTTATGAAAGAGCCGAGATCTCATTCTTTTTATAAATGGTTAGAAGTCTAAGAATATTGTTGCTTTTGGAAAATGTTTCATGGCATTATGTACATAAAGAAATAAACAATAACTTATGATATAAGTTTTATTGTTTATTTATTTCCTTTTGTATTATTTGCTCCATTTTTCAAAACTGGCTCTTTCATGCCACTCTTCCCCTACCTAATTGCCAACAACGTACATCGGTGTGGAACTTAACTTCTTCTTTGATATAGGTACCGCCTTTTAATTGAAATATGTGGAACGTGTGTAAATCGGTTCCGAACGTAACCTTTATTGTAAACCACTATTAAACTGTATTAACTAGTATTTCTTCTTAAACTACTTAATTGTCTTTAAATTCCACTGTACATATTATGACTGTGTGAACCGCAGATCAAGCTTTATTTTTGAGCGCATCAACATAATAATAAAGATAACAACGATATTTTGAAGAACAATTTTATAGGCGTAGCTTGATTTTCTATATACTCTATACAGGTTGTAACCTATTCTGTTATTTCCCAAACATGGAAATTATTGATTCTACTCCTTATTCTGAGGTAATTGGCAATAAATAATAGGTATTTTTTGGTAAAATTTCAATTTTTGGGCTTTGTATTTAACAAATGTCTGTGAAAACTTTAGCAATAACATAAAAGAAAATGATTGTTTTACAAAAAGAAATCCTGCAATTGCCCTAGGTACTTATTAATTAATTCAAAAATATTCGGGAATTAATCAGTTACTCCCTGTATACATAGAGGTATACAAATTATTAAGATTTAAATACTAAAACAAAAGTTTTGTTTGCCATATTTCAGTATTCACTTTTTTTTTAATTCTACAAAGACTATCCCAGCTATATTTTACCATCATAATATGTTCCCCCATGCTTTGGATTATAACAACTACACGCAGTATACGTTTGTTCGCGAAATGTGATACGTCGATTTGGATGTAAATTTAATTCCAACAAGGGGTGCCTCGACATGTCTGTTACTGCCTTACAAAATTATCTGTGCGTGCGACAAAATTGTGAACTTACCGTCATTAGTAACTATCACGAGTTACTAATGACTACTAGTTAATAGCTATCACGACGTATTAAATGTATTTTTTTTTTTTTTTATAGACTAGGTGGCGGACGAGCAAGCGGTCCCACGTGATGGTAAGTGTTACCGCCGCCCATGGGCACCTATATTCATATTATAAATAAGAAACGATTGTTTATTTGTTCAATGTAATGTCGGAAATTAATGAGCTGATCATACTCTCCATAACAAAACTATGAATATTGAGAAATATTTCAAAGAGCACGTTAGATTGTTCCATTTTGTTTCTAGATTTTACAGTAACCCACGTTAAACTTACGTTAGAGCGAGCAAAGCCGTGTGCAATCACTGGTTTTTAACCAAATATTTTTACCAAAAGTTCAGTAACAAAGTATCTATAATAACGTATTGTTTTATTGATAGGTTTTAATTAATGTGTTTATTTTTTCTTTGAGTTTATATTGGAAATAGAACCAACCCATTACATTTTTCTACACACCCAAACGCGATGGTGACGCCACCCGCCACACGCAAAGATAATTTTGTGAAACTTTACTGCCATTCACCGTTTACATTCAATCTCCCGCTAAAGGCTTGCTGACAATAATACCCGATAGCTGGGTTTATTTGGCGAAATTTTACAAATCAATGCAATTTCGTTTTATCCATTAGTTTTATTGCTAAGGTTCTTTTTGACGATTAACCTTTTAGTTACGAAAAATTTAATTGATCTGTACACGGGTATAGAATAAATAATCAATAATTAATTAAATATAATAATTAATTAATATCAATACTTATACACCTAGACTCAGCTTGATACTCTTAAATAATGATAATTTTATTATAACAAATTTACTTATTTTAATTGTATGTGGCACATTTTTATTTACCTACGTTATATGTAGGTAGGTATTGCAATTCTATGGGTCACAAAAAAATATCACTTAAATTTTAACCCTGTTCACTGAATCACAGTTAATTCTAATAGATAAAACCTAAAATTTCTTGACCATATTCCAACAATCTAAATGACGATATGAACACAAAAACCAAATGTAGGTACTTAGATATACGTATTTCCTAAAATATTACTTTTTTGGTAATTTTTTTAATAGTGTAATTCAGTGGTTCTCAAACTTTTTAAATGACGGAACCCTTTTGGGAAGCAAAATACTTGATGGAACCCTACAATAAAACAATTATTTTTATAAGTGTATTCTATATTAATCAGCATAATAAAAGTACAATGTATCAGTTACTAATTATTATTTACTTCACCACTTGGTAAGGACAATAATAGAAAACATTAAAAAAGAAAAAATCTAACTAGTGGGAGGTATGAAACTGTTTTTTATTTTTCATCAATTGCTTGATATCAGGTTTGATGGAAGAAAGTTGGAGTCTCATATCAGCTTCGGCGTCCAGTCTATTGCGATATTTTGTTTTCGTGGCTGCGTAGGTAGAGAATCCTGTTTCGCACAAATATGTAGTTGGGAACGGGAGAAGAATATCCAGAGCCATTTGGCCAAGCATTGCATATTCATCTTGGATTCTGCACCAAAAATCATTAAGAGGCGTCGTTTTGAACAATGACTCCATACTTGTGTCTGATGACATTTCTAAAAGAGATTCATATATCTCATTTGACATGTTTTCAGGCTTTTCCAAGTTGGGTAAAAAAGGATTATGAATCCAGGAGTTCACTTTAATTTTTGTATTGTGTTCTTCGGGAAAATACTTTTCAAAAGATGCGCGCATCGAACTGAGATATTGGACCAATTCTTCAAACACATTATCTTCAAACATTTCTGAGTCGTTTTCGCTAACAAACTCACTGAGTAACGTAAAACTTTCTATTTCTTTCTTACCAATGCAAATGATCCAAAAATCTAATTTTCTTTTAAAAGAAGTTATTTTATTATAGGCCTGAAACACTGTTGTCTGTTTACCTTGCAACGATAAATTTAATTCGTTAAGTTTTTGAAAGATATCCGCCATAAAAGACAATCGGAACAACCAAGTTTTATCATACAAACGGTCCTTCAAATTAAAAGAAGTATCTGCTGAAAGAAACATTTGTAACTCGGCTCTAAGTTCAAATAGCCTTGTTAAAGTTTTTCCCCGAGACAGCCATCGCACTTCTGTATGGAGCAGCAGTGTTTTATGTTTGCTGCCATAATCTTCACACAATAATGAGAACAATCGGGATTGTAGTGGTCGTGATTTGATAAAATTAATTATTTTTACCGCTTCATCCATAACTAATTTTAGATTAGACGGCATTTGCTTCATCGCAAGTGCTTGTCTATGCAGAATACAATGACTGGAACTACAATTAGGCGCTTTATTTTTCATTCGTGACACTGCTCCTGCTGTTTTACCTGTCATCGCCTTGGCCCCATCTGTACAAATGTCAATGCAATTGTTCCAACTGAGATTATGTTCTTCAAAAAATATATTTATTTTATTAAAAATTTCTTCCCCGGTAGTGTTTGTAAGCAGCGATGAACACATAAGCATGTCTTCTTCAAAAGAACTTTTATATGGATATCTCACAATAACCAGCAGGATAGCCAAACCAGCGACATCAGTCGACTCGTCCATTTGCAAAGCGAATCGTGTATTTTGTAGACGTGTAACTAGTTCTTGTTTGACGTAGCTTGCCAGATCATGGATTCGTCGTGAAACAGTATCGTTTGATAGCGGAACAGTAGAAAGATGCTTTGCAGATTTTTCATCAAGCATACATTTTGTTATGTCTAATACACATGGTTTTATTAATTTCTCAGCGATAGTGTGCGCTTCACCTGCTTGTGCAATGCGATAGCTAACTAAGTATGATGCCTCCGTGGCCTTTTCGTTGGTAGTTTGTGTTACATGCATCATATTTTTTTGACTTTCTAATAACTGATCTTTTTTGCGAACAAAAAATTCTTTATTCTTGTCTTTAGTCTCGGGGTGTACGGTTTCTAAATGTCGACGCAATTTGGCAGGTGCCATGGAACTATTAGGAAGCAGTTTACTACAGAGCATGCAGAGAGGTGAGCCGTTGGAATCAACAAATCCGAAACTGATATAAGATTCATCATACTTCCTTTTTTTCGTCTTTGAAACCGTCGAGCTTGACGTCGTGGCACTCGTGGCATCATCTTCTGGATCGGTGATTGCTAAATTCTCCGCGCGCATTGCTTTTGAACATTCAGCGTCATTAGAAGATGTTGTTGGAACACGTTTAACACCTTTAAGCCAACGTTCCATTCTTCTTTATTTATAATGTTACAAGTCAGGATAGTGGGGTTTAAATAATGCACAATCGTTACTGCGTATAAGAGACTAAATTTAGAACCTACAGGGAAGAAATGTATAAAACTGAGACAACAGAATACAGCAGGCAGTAAAACAATGAACACTAGTTTCTCGCTAGCGAGCTTGTAAGTAGGTAGTAACTTATCGCTCCGAACGCTAATCATCAACTGACGACGCCAACGCGCGATCGCCGCTTTTATACTTAGTCCTAGACTCGATCTCAAATATTCTCGAAAATACTCGAGTCGGCACCTTTGATAAACAAAAAGCAAAAATAAAAACAGAAATTTAAAAATAGCGTTGTAAACAATATCGACTTTATCCTTTGAAGTTAGAGACGAAAGTCGCTAGTTGACAACTATAGCGTCTAATTCAGAGGCGGCTTTTATCAAAGAGACTGAGCGCTTACAAGTATACTACCCGCTCGTTTTAAGTTTGCCGCTGGCGATAGGTATGAGTGTATGACGTTCGAAATTTTTTATTTAATTGTAACAATAAAAATTGTGTACGTTAGATATTTGGGTAAAACTATGACACATTATAAGTTTTGTTGTCACGTGGGGGAGGGTACGCGCATTCCACAGACCGGCAAACTTAGAGCGAACGCGTTGTACAAGTATAAAATTGTTGAGACCAAACTTATGAGATATTGTACCAGCTAATGTAACACAAGCTTATACAAATACAAATAAATAAATAAATAACATTCATAGCGTTTTGTCTCCGCGCGGCCGCGGAGTCCGCACAGCCGCGGAGCGACCAGAGAGAGGTGTTTTGATTTTTTTATTTCTAAATTCTTGCGGAACCCCGACAGAGGTATCACGGAACCCTAGGGTTCCGCGGAACACACTTAGAGTATAGCTGGTGTAATTTAATCTACTTATATTACATATAAGAGACCATTTTACAGATTAGTCATAGGATTACAAAGACCAATTATTTAGTTATTTATAAAAGGAATATTTCAACCAAAGTTGACGAAAAGACTTCGTACACCCGAAAGTTTACGAACCTTCAAATACTCGTAGATTATAAAATATTAGTACCGGGCTTATTTCCGGCGAGATTTCACTGTGATTTAGCTCATGAATAGGATCGCAATAAAATCTTAGCGTAAAAACATGCATAAAGGGCAAAGGTCGTAAATAATAAAGCATGTACGGTCGTAAGGGTTCCGTACACAAGTGGGTACTGCTCGTTATCTGGCCACCCTTCTACAAAGGAACCCGCCAATGGGGTAAAGATACATTACACCCACCATTTCTGTCTGACTGCTCTCCGTACGCATTCGGACAATATTTTAATAAAAACTTTACGCGTGTATGGATCCGGCAATGTTTTTGTTTTAGGGTTCAGTTAAAACGTAAACTCCATTAACGAGGGATATTTGTATACCTATTCATACTTCAATTCCAAATAATATAAAAACATTACCAAATAAACGTCGTAATGAAACCCCCGTGAATCAGATTTAAAAAAAATATCTCAGGCATTTATTTATCTTTATTGGTGGGTAACCCAGAAGCAGTACAAAGTATATATAGACATAAATTAAAGTTAAAAGACGAAAGCCGATACAGGATTACACTAAATGGTTAGTTATTAAACATCCACACTGGGTCCATGGTGATCACATGTGGTGGATTATGAAACCACCTCATGACTGCAAGGGGAAGCCTGTGCTCTGCAGAGAGGAACGTTACACGTTAATATGGACTAGAAGGATATCGAAGAGGTTTACCTACGTCATACAGTGAACAGCTGGTCAACCACATATATGTACCTACTTATGAACACCTTAAGCCACTATTGATAAGGACTGGAATTGAATGGTTTAGATGTGTAAGCAACTCGCGTATTCCTATTGAGTATTTGACTTTTTTTAAGAACAAGCCATAAAACATAAATTTTAATCAAATCAAAGCATTTATTTTGGTAGAACATATGTAACAAATATGGTTATGACAAATATCACACATTATGTTCAGCCTCGACAGGCGTGGAGAAATTAATTGTATTATTACTACATTATTTGGGAGCAGTAATTTAGGAGAAAGCAATTACCTAGTTATACTAAGATTAGTAAAATTACTAAGTAGATTTAGTTCACTAGACTTCATTTAAAATCGAGCTCTTAGTTAGATACTTAAAGATAAAATAAGCAACAAGCTTTCTTTTTATAATTCCCACCTCAAAATACTTTCCACTTCCGACCCCACTCTCCTTTTTCAAACAATTTCCACCACCTTTTAATATAACCGGATCTCAAATTCCCGTCACATGTGCTACTAATAAAAATCGTCAAACCCTTCGATTCCCAATAACATCTATTATCGGCCCAATTTTAAAGAGGAGCGAATGTGAAGGGAATCAATAGGAGGCGAGTACAAGGGACACACAAATTCCTGAGGGTAGGTCCCAGGAGACGGGTCGGACACGGATAATGATCGTCCCACGACCAGCGACGGATACAAATGGGTTAGCAAATGTAATATCCGACAGTGTCCTGTCCGAACCCTACGTGGCTGAGATATTCAAATGCTCCAAGTCTGACGCTGAGACGATCCTACTTCCTGATTTTAGAGCGAGGCGTTGACTACACGATTTGAATCTAATAATACCTTAAGATTGACACAGTCATTCAAATATTCAAATTGTAAGTAAATTGCCTGTTTATCCATATATCTATTCTATTTAGACTCAGTTTCGTCATTTATATTTTAATATTACCTTTATCTTTATTTAAGTCATCTATATTTAATATAATATTTTAATATTATTATTATTAATTTTAATATTTTAATATTAAGTAGTTATTTTAATATTACCGTTAAACGGAGTTTTCCTACATTCCCTACAGAAATAACGTTTCCAAATTAGCAGCCTGAAATGCTGATATAAAATAAGTGTTTTTATTGAACCAGCTTTGTGACCATAATTTGTGACCATTTCTTACACAGTAACAAGTTGCACACTATTACTAGCCGATTATAACCGACAAGTAATAGTAATAATTAAGCCTTTTATTAAAGGAACCAATTTCCAATTTATACAATAATTCGTACCTAATAAATATGGAACTATCGTTCAGTAACGTTTACATTTATTTCAATGTCGATTATTTCCAGAAATCACCGTGTCTGGCTGCGAAAGAGTTGTTTGTGTTCAAATTCAAATTAATTATTTTTTGTGGAAGATCAGTATTACAAAATCCGCTAGGTCCGATTACAGACATGCAGATAGAAATAGTGCAAATTGAGATGTCGCCCTGCATTTAGAAAAATTAGAATTAGAATTACGCAATGATTAGAATTATTAGGAAATACATTTTCAACTTGTACCTACTTAAACAATGTCAAGATATAGTTATTAAGTTAAAATCTATTGGAATAACCAAAGTATACTGCAAGGAGTAGGTACAATATCTGGCACAATTTTGGTCTTGCAAAAGACATGCAGTATCGCAATAAAACTCTTAAAGCAAAGCAATTTTCGGAAAAACAAATCGTAAAGGCTTGGAGGGCGCTTCCTCGCAATATTGGCGACAATAAACAACGTTGGGCACAATCAAGCAGTTAAATAAGAATCGCGTGGAATGTGACGGAGCGGAGTGGCGTCATTTATTAAAACCCGACAGCCTCTAGGGGAAATCCAATGATTTTTACTCACAAAAAAAAATGTTAAATACCCGACATTTTTCTACTGAAACCCGACAATTCTTCTTTTAGAAACAAATTCTCGTACATTGTTGATGTCGATCTTAACGTACAATTATGGAGCACAGCACTTTGCAATCGTTGAGATTGCAATTGACAGGGTTTCAGGCCACAATCGGCATCGCAGACCTAATGCAAATAGGTGGTACTACTTATATCCCATTATAAATAATTACAGAACATAACATTTTTTTTAATTAACACATGTTCAGCAGTGAAGGTAAACATCGTAAGGAAACCCATATGACCGATAATTAGAAATATATATTATATTTAGAGCATGTGTGTATCGATATACGATAGCACGTATAGATATACGTACTGGGCCCGCGCGGTGGATTGCGGTGGTGGTTGAAACATGTTCTCACATCAGATTTATGAAACAAAGTAACAAAAAAAAAATTGTAATATTTCACAAGAGTCTACATATATTGTGAAATTAGAACCGAAAAAAGGATCCCTTTTCTCAGATAATATCACATATAGTTTATTTAACCCACTTAGCATTTATCATTAAATACACAAAATAGGCGTCGCTCCGTTTTTACCCTGTACTCACGCCTACTTCCTAATCTTGAATAATACATTCGCATCATGGTGCGTAAATCAGCTAATAACAGGTACATACTTACCTAATTAATTAATTAGTACGCATTAAAGCCAAAAGCAGAGAAAAGTTGCCCCATTTCTGTCTGACTGTCAGAGTATTTCTAATTTAAATTGTAGTACCTAAATTAAGCTGCAAGAACGTTTTATCACTTTATCCTATTTTTTTAATTACACAGTTTTGATCTAGAGAAGCTTATGAAAATATAATAAAAAAGAGTAAACTAAAGGACATATTGCGCCAACTTTGAAAATAAAAGAGTAATAAAGTTGTCGCGTTAGTGTTTTATTCGTAGCAATTCTTAAAAGTTGAAGTTTACCTTCATAAATTGAATACCTCGTGCCATATCATAAGAATATAAAATTACTAGCTGTTCCCCGCGACTTCGTTCGCGCGGATTGTATTACGTACGTTTAATTATTATTTCATACCAAATTTAACACCCTATATTTTAGCACCCTGACATAATTTTGAAAAACTGTAAAACGCTTGTTTAATTATTTTAATTATCGAATGTTTATATGGCAAGTTTCAAATTAATAGGGCCATTATTTTTTTTCCATACAAACTTTGACACCTCGTTTCTTCTCTTTAAGGGTTTAGTTTCGGGAAATCCGTTCCTAATAAGTGTTTATGTTATAAAGGGAAACTAATATTAAAATTTCATGTTTCTAGCTTCGACTCATCGTTGATGAGTCACTCTGTCAATCAGGATAATTTTCTTTAGGTATGTGTATAGATAACACAGTCAGAATTTTTTAATATATTAACTTTTAATTATGTCTGAGATCAGTGGACAACATTAACGATAAAGTACGAAAGTCCTTATTCGATGTTCTAAATTCGAAAGCGCAAACAACAAGTTGATAACCTCGAACAATGCCGCCAACCACCCTCCGAATGCGCAAAGGAGTTACCTCAAACAGCCTTTCCCTGATATTTGTTATTACGATTTATTACTAGCAACACAAAATAAAATTAAACGTAGATACCTAGCTTTGTGCTTTTGCAATATCGATTTATTAGTGATTTTTAAAGTTACGAAATTGATGATAAGAATATTAATAGTTATAGTTATTACTGTATATCTATAAAAATATTTTCATACAAATATAGTACAAAAAGTTTTACAAAAGGGTTAAAAATAGAAAATAAATTACTTAATATTTTCATTATAAATTATATTTTTTTATATTAATTTATATTTATATTAATTTTATATTTTTTTATTTTTTATATCAAATTCAATATTAAAATATCATAGTTTATAAAAATAAAATAAATTAATTAAAAAATATATGTATATTCAAATATTTTGTTTACCTATATATATTTTAGCCAAAATATTTGACATTATATGACTCATGTTACTAAATAGCTTGCAGTCCTGTGTTTCAAAAAATTAGCTTCCGCACCTTCAAAATTCTCGATGGCATTTTGAACTTGTTCCCAAACGAAAGTTACCCAACGGTCGGCACGTAGGGCGACAATTACAGGTTAAGCTAGACGATTGTAACATCCGCACTAATGGGAGTTTTAACTTCGACACTTTTGACAAGTTCTCGCTTCCAAGGTTAAAAGTGAAAATCAATTCAATAGTACAAAATTGCATAGGAAATCAATATGTTATATTTGCTCAGAGAGAGAGCTTGTATCTCTCCATTGCTCGATATAGAGACCTGTATCCAGGAAAATCCAGAGAAACACAAGCTGATGATATGTTAACGTTTGTTTCAAATATCCAGAATGTACTAAACATTTTGTGAGCTGGCTGAGCTCCTTTCTAAGCTATTCTCCGAGTAAAATTAGAACAGCTGATCTGTAGGAACCGAATAAGACTACATTGTATATGCTTATTATATTTCTTACAAAAAAATGTGTATCACGAATATGGAAATTATCGTGGAAATGAATACTAATGTTTACAAAATAACAGAAATTTCAATTTTTAGCATATATTTTTAAATATCAAAGAGTTTATTTTCTCTGTAACATTTTTTCTCCGTAGATGTGTGTTTTGAGTACTTATCCTTTGTAAGACATTTTGCTTATAAATCTTCATAAACATAAGCTCCATTAATTTATTATTTATTTTATAGAGATGGCTGACTAGAGGACGGACTACATGGTGGTAAGTGGTCACCGTCGCCCTACAACTCAACCAGCCCTGTCAGTATCCACTGTTGGACATGGGTCTTCTCATGTAGGTACAATGGCATGTGTATGAGGTATGTAAGGGTTAAAAACGCCACGCGAAGTCGAAGCGGTGGTAGTTGTTGGTGTCATGGCCAAGCTGGCCAAGATACCCACAAGTATTTATTATTATTCCAATTCTAAAACATTGCTACCTATAGGTATACGTCGTCAAATATTGACGTATACGTCAAAAATAATTAAGTTTAACATTACTACACGTTGAAAAGAATCACAAGTCGAATTAATCCAGCCGTGACAAGGATCCGAGCGTTATCTTATTACACGGGCCGCTATCTTAAAGTTTAATCACGGCAAGTGTGCACTGGGGCTAATGAGGCTGCGGTTTACGCGAAAATAACACGCAAGTGTACGCCGCACTTCCCGCCGCCCGCCCAACACGCCCGCGATCAACAACTTCTCGCTACGTTAACTTCTTATTGTTATTAACTTTTCAATTTGTTGAGATACACACTTATTAATTGTAACAAAAACCTTTTTATATATTATACAATACTTATAATATAAAAATGTAAAGAAAAAGTTCCATAGGTACCTCAAAAGATGTTAAGTCATTAAAAAATCCACGGCAAACAAAGCACAGAGTCCGTCACTGTATATAAATTAAAAAAAAAGTTTCGCGAAAACCGCGAGAGGCGCGCGCGTCCGCCACCGAAACGCGGTCGACATTAAAACCTTAGCGGGAAAGAAACGGTCCCCTTATTACGTCTCGAAAGAAATTCGCACACAGGGGCAAGACGAAAGAAGTCCACCCACACAGACGCGCGCTGCAACGCGACACAGGGGGAAAGGTGTCAGAGTGTGCGTGGGTACAAATAAGTATTAAAAGAGATAGTTAGGTGCGGGACAACGCTAGACGTGCTCACACCATATGTCGTCGTACAAAGGGTCTTGGGAATATTGAGGCTTCTTTATTTTTATCAAAGTTAATATTACGTCTTAGTAGGGTATAAATGTACAAAACTAAAATTGTTAAAGGTAACTTACTTGCTTCTACACGTAAAGGACCGAATTTTATTCAATTATCGTTCAATCCAACCATACCATTTTGAGAGCCTACGTCTAGACTACGGCGCTACAGGCGTGCTACGAATTGCTACGAAAGTGCTACCAGTGCTACGAGCAGAATGTATTCAAGGCGCTTCTTGAACTTAAGTAATATTTTGTCTTAAAAAAATCAATGTATTCAAAATAATTCGGCATTTACTTACCTTGTTTCAACTTTTAGTTTGCTACACAAATAGATACACGTTAAAATTGCACTTATGAAAAATCAATATTAAAAGATGCTACCTACATCTTATCTCTGTACAGGATTTAGAAAAAACTAATACTTGTATATTCTTATTTTTCAGATGCCACCTGAAATGTGAGAGCAGTTTCTATGTAGTAGAATAATTTACTACATCGGTAAGTAACTGAACTTTTGAATCCACGAACTTCGCTCTAGTAACAAATATTATAAGAGTACTTTACAATAAATAAAGGCGTATATACAATTACCCTGATTCACTCTTCACATAAACCTAGATTTCTCGTGAAATCTAACTACTAGCTTTCACGATATCTAACAATAAAAACAACAAAAATAACAATAACTACAATATCATTATTAAAGGCATCTTTAACAAATGACCCCTCTGGCAGGAAGATATTTCAGGCCTCACATGAATTTCTGTTCCGGGTGAGCGTTTTCAAGATTAATAGAACAAGAACAAAGTACATTTAGCAACACACTAATATACCCGAAACTTTTCAAAGTTGGCCTTTTATAGTAGCATATTAAGGTACCCATGGGTATATGATGGTCTGTTGCTGATTGTACCTGTATTGCAGTGTGGTATAACGTCCGATTGGCAGTATACCGTCAATAAATAGATAACTAACTTGCTGTATAAAAAGAATAAACTTAAAAAAAAAAAAACCTAAAAAAAGTAGGTAATATTTAGCTAATCAGACTGCGCTCCTCATTTTTTACAGGAAGAAGGTGGCAAAATACTGTCCCCTATGGACATCTGCAATTTATAGCAACATCAGTCAAAAATGACTAATGACTATCCGCGGATGCGCTGCCAGTCATTAGTTGGGTTACCTCATTGTGTTAAGGCTTACTTGTACAGTACGAGATTTGCCTTTGAGAATGACGCCACAGCTCGTTTGAAGAGTCGTAGGCGAATCTCGCCCACGACTTTTAAATGAGAAACTCGCCTTCGAAAATCAATGAAAATTTGTAATTTTATAATCGATTATCGAATGTATTCGAGAAACTCATACCGTGTAAATAAGGCATTAGAAGCCTTATAACTTTTGATCAAATATGGCCAAGATTTAATTAAATGAATTAAACTCCTACATAGTCGCGTCCTATTTCGGGATGTCATGACCAATATGTAAGTCAGTTACTATCAGCTGAGTTAAGTATTCAAGTAAATGTTATATGCAGCTCTGCCTGGAGTGTAGGTTTTGATCTCCTATGTGAAATAAAAGAAATAATATTAACAGTCCCGATTAGGAGTTAAAATATTTTATTTACAACTCGTACAACCCAATACTAAAATGAATGAAGTGAAGTGAACAATTATACTTAGTGTAATAAGTGTAACTTAGAGATTCTAAACTATCCCAAATGCTTGGGTCTTCAGTCCGGGTAGCCTTGGTTGATCACTTTGAGGTTAGACAGCAAGCAGGAAAATGTTCCTAAATAATATTACGTAAATTCCAATGAGCGCGTGCGCCTGATAATTGTGGTTTTTTTGCTCGGTGCTGTTGTCACATAGAGTAACGCTACAACTGTCTATCATTTAATTCACAAAAATAGAATAAGTCCCTTGTTATATTTTTACGAAATAAATTTTCATAGAAAAATATGTGCCTCATATTAGATCTCTTTTCTTGAGATCTTGTAGGCTTGTATCTACTGATACAATATCACATCATCAACCTATATCTTTCCGCTGCTGAATATAGACCTCTTTCTCTGTTTGCCACTAGCCAACTAGACCGACAACTTGAAAAAGTTTGCAACTAGTTGTTGGATGAAAAAATTTTGAACCCTATATCATGATAATAATTAAATAATTATTTTCAAACGTTAACTGTACCCACCGTTTCCGATCACGCTAAACTATAAATACTGATGTATTTTGTGTACTTTTGCATTTTATTTTTTAATAATTGTAATGTATTAATTAATGGTCTATTAACGTATTATCGTACATAAAACGTATTAACCATGTCCAATATAAATCCGATACGAAGAATGCAAACAATTATTACCTGAGTATAATTAATTTATGTAATTTTTTATGCAATACCATCGATATCCCCCAATCCGCTCTGGGCCCGCTTGCTAGATAATTCCCCTAATTCTCCTTGTGATTACTAGGGGAGGTAATGTGTAAAATATTCTACATTGGAATGTGATAGTTTGATATGGATTGAAGGTTTCTATATGATAGTCAAACTTTCATCAATATTACGTTACTTACCTTACGGCACTTCGTGAAGGAAGTACGTGTAAGTACACAGTGGCGACACAGTGCACGCAGAACGCGCACAGTGTATTACGTTGCCAGTCACACCGTCGTGCACACCGCCGCGGTTGCGAAAGCTGCCGTTTCAAAGTGTGGCTTCACGGAAATTCGCCACCCACCCTATAGTCTTGACTTGGCTCCCAGTGATTACTATTTGTTCTCAAAAATCAAGACGGACTTAAGGGGTAGAAGATTTTCCACTGATGATGAAGTGACCCCTGCGGTTTTCGCCCTTTTTGAAGACAAAACATCTTGACTATTTTTTACTGGATTGGAAATTCTAATTAAACGATCCAAAAAGTGTGTTCAAATGGTCTCATGAAAAATATAAAGACATAAAAAATATAACTTAAGATAACACTTAAATATAACTTAAGCTGAAAATGATATTATGCCTTTGTATTCATTATCTGTATTCGTACAAAAACACACAAATACAATGAAGTTCGATTAACTTTCATGCATAAAAACAAATTTCAATACACTCCTTAATTATTAGTAGAACTTTTGTATTCCCGTTATTAGAACTTTTCTTATTATTAACTAATTACACAGTTATATCATAGTTTATATGTTTAGGGGTGGGGTTACCAGTAAATTTGGTTCATTTCTGTTAATTAAAAAGATAATTAAAAGCCTAGGGGTAGCTATTGCTTGCTATTATAAATTGAAAATAGTCAACTTACATTAAGTCATGGGAACTACAGCCCGTGCCAATCAGTTTCTCTTTAACAACGATTTTTTTCAATTATCGTAGCTAGTCGATGCAGAAAAAAACAATGAACCCGTGTGTTCGGAAATTACAAAAAAATAGGTCATGTAGGTACTTATATTCTGCGTGGTTCTGTATCCTAAATTAAGATGTTATAAGCTGATATCGACGAAAACCATAGGGACAAAATGTTGCCACTTTAATCCGTGCAGGCAGCTATACGAAACATGATGCAAAACCCACCTAAATAATATATTTTACTTTCTATTCTATCTTAATTCGTACACACAGTAAAATGCCAACCATTTAAGTTCTCAATAAATATCGGAGCCTTCGTAAATTGGTCGCCCTAAATAATTGAAAAAAAATATAAAAAATATACTTATCGAATCATTCTTTACTTTAAAACGAAATTCATAACGACGTAATATAAATGTATAAGTACTCTAATCGTAGCGACATTTAACAAAAGACAGGCCACCGACAATGGAAATTTTATATCGACATAAAATTTAACTGCGCTCTTTAATAACTAAAGCCTGGAGCCGATCTAGCGTTGTATCGTTGACAAAAGGATGAGCTCTCAAAGAAACCTCTTCTCCGCACACATACATACACCTGCGACCTCACGGCCACACGCTCCTGTGGCCACACACCCACACACTTGCAACACACAACTACATACCCGAAACCCACACGCCCATCCGCCAAACACGCCCAACGTCTTGGGTTTTCTTATAAACCGCGTTGTGTTCGGCATCCCGCTCCCACATTGGGATCAGTATCGCGACCTCCTTGTCTCGCGCAATGACGAGCTTCACATAAAGCGGAGCCGCATTCCCGCCTTTTTTCCCACTCCATTTTGACAGCTCGCGGCTCCATATCTGGCCTGAAGATAAGACGGCGTTCACATAATGTATTTTCAGTACGAGATCTTGATAAGACATAAACACTTACTGGCATTTATATCCGACTTCCATCGACATTAGACTACAAATTGTAGTGGCTTCTTAATGCAATTATTCCCGCAAATAATTGAAGAACTTCTATTTGGATACAGGATTATTTTTCGTAATTATCTTCAGTATATTGTCCTACATCATTAGGTATACCTACTAAGATACAAATTAGGTACTGTGTGTGATGAGTTGATGACATAATCACTATACACCAACATCTATTTGTCATTCAACCACTGAGAGCGATTAACAATTACTTATTAAAACCTATGGTCAATAGGTACCTGTAATTTTCATTGAATTATTTATATCCTATTTACAAATCCAAACTAAAACAAACTTAAATTCATCTTTCAATACGTAATGAAAAAGAAAAACCTTCTAATAATTCAGAAAACTTTCGAAGTCAAACTTTTCCCATTCGCCATTCCAAGGAGCAGTGTGTGCGTCGTCTTACCGACTAAGTGGCTCAAGACGCGTTAGCGGCGCGGGTACAGAGCGGCGCGGGTGGGCGGGGCTGAGGGCTGCGGCGCTCCGCTATCGGCACACCGAAACACACATTTTTCCCGCCGCAAACCCGCGCGGGTTACCCGCAGACCTCGTTCGGCAGGAGCAAGACGCCTTATCTTGCTGTGCTGTTTACCCGCGCACGCGTAAAGGCTCCTTGTCCTTGCGCGGCAACTTTGACTGTTTGCTCCTATCTTCATTCAAAGTTAAGGCCGGGTGGCGAGACGGGCGTTTAAGCTTTGATTATTATCGTTATCGCCCTGACATTATTGAAGATATTTTATTAAGTACACTTTTAAATTAGATTAAAACCTTGTAACTATGTTTTTAAGTACCTACCTACTTAGTTCATTTTCAGACGTTTTTCGAGTTCTCAGTCAGATTTGAAAAATTTAGTAATCTTGGTCCCATAACCTTTTTTTATAATTTCCATTTTCGAAGTCGTTTTACACATCGGACAACCTGAACACAAAAACATCCTGTATATACTTACTTAAAATTTTCCACACGTGTGTTTAGTTTCTTTTCCGAACGGGAAAATTGACGATATTACTTTCTTAAGCAAACGCTTTTGTAATTCTTTTGTTCGATTCGTGACAAATATTGAAAATCAAATAGGTCCTGAAAGTATATATAGATAGAGCTTTAACACTTAAAGCTTAAAATGTTTCTCGTCACAATAAAAGAAAAAAATATATTTTTGTTTGTCATTTTATACCTATTACCTACTTACCTACCTTTGGTACATATGAGAGAAATATTGAATTCCGATTAACCGAAAGAAATTAGTAAAAGCTAAACGGCGTTTTCTAAAACTAACCTACTTCTAAAACCAGCAAACCAGTCCAACTATGTTAGGTTCGACCTCAAACTGATTGTAACGCAAACCCGAAACTTGTATCGTGTGTGGCCACAGCGGGTAGGGTTGTGGTATGCGGCGGAGGGCGGCGGCATATCAAAACAAAACTGAGCAACGATATGGGCGAGCTAATCGCGCGGTCGCAGCTTCTGACAATTTATAGGCTAGCCGCCGACCGCCGCCACCGCCGTCGGCTGCCGCTTCGGCTGCCACTCCAACATAATGTTACTGCTCACTTGTAAACAATTAATATGAAAATGTCCGCACAAACAGGCCGGCTGCCCCTGATCAAAACCCATTAAGGAACAGCTTTAGAAAGAATGTTCTTTTGACAAAATTTGATTTTTCACCTAGCCTACAAACTATGCAAAAACACCTATATTTCGTTTCGTATTTATGTACCTCGAACCTTAGTAAGTGCATCACGTGATGTTCATAAATATAAAACTATTGAACATGTACCTACGTACCTACTTAAAATATGAGATAGCTATAATACCTATGTTGAGCATGGTACGTCTAGTATTTGTAATAACGATCAAA
Organism: Sesia apiformis; assembly: GCA_914767545.1. NCBI lineage: Eukaryota > Metazoa > Arthropoda > Insecta > Lepidoptera > Sesiidae > Sesia > Sesia apiformis. The sequence continues at coordinate 6,675,188 of OU611963.1, forward strand.
TTCCTATATTTTAACTGGGCTGTTTTTAATGTTTTGAGCTATCCAGTAAAATTTGTTAAAAATACTTAGATACTAGATTTTAACATAATATGATAGATAAAGACTATAGATTAATTAAAAGATGAGAGGAGTAATACAATATTCGGTAGCGATCCGGCAAGCCGATCGTGCGATTGCTGCTTCTCAAAATTTGCAAGCTAACGCCTGACTGCTACTGTGACTCCACCGCCGACCACGACTTGTTCGTCACAAAAATAATCAAGTAACAATTGGATTCAAACACATATTAATCTTTTCAAAAAACATTAAAAATATTTTTCAAAAATTTTTTATTATACTTACCCAGTTTTGTTGCGATTTTATTATATGAATAGATATAGGTACATGATATCAGTATAAACATTTATGATATTAGATTTATAATAGATATATTAGTGTAAGGAGAAAAAAATCCGTCTTGCCCATACTTACTATGTACGTATATTTCAATTCAGCTAACTGTTTTAATAAATAAAGCTTGATATAATTCTTTGCTAAATTATAGAGCGATGGAACAATAGTTCACCGCGGTTCAAATAGTGATGTTGATACTCGTACCCGCACACAATGTGGCCACAACATAATCTACCCCGAAATGTCCCGAAATCAGAATCGGTTACCATACTCCTAATCAGGGCCGTCTTTACCAGGGGGTGCAAGGGGTGCGGTGCACCCCGGGCGCCCACCTTTTAAAGGTAATGAAAAAATATAACGCTATAGTAAACAATTACACAATAGGATATTTGACTGTCATAGGATACACAATAGGATATTTGACTGTCATAGCATACACAATAGGATATTTGACTGTCATAGGATACACAATAGGATATTTGACTGTCTTAGGATACACTCCCGCACCCCGGCGCAGAATAGACTTAAGACGGCCCTGCTCCTAATTACTATTTAGATTGTTATTTTTCATACAGAATCAGTAATTTAAAGATAAGATACGGAATTTTTATTTTAATAGCATGAGGAGCCAATAACAGAAAGATCTTAAAGTTCATTATAACACGAACAAACGAAATATAGCTCGGAATAATATTTTCATACTGAGTTTACACGTAAATAAGAATCTGCTATGAGTAGTGGCGTAGCAAGGGGGGGGGGGGGGGTGCGGCTGGTGCAATCCCCACCGGGCGTCACTTTATTTGAGTGTGTTTCAATATTTTCATGGTTGATTGTGAAAATATGGTGAAGGGCGGCAAATTTCGGATCCGCGCCAGGTGCTAGTGACCCATGCTACGCCCCTGGCTATGGGGTCACGACTACATCGATCCTATCGGCGATATCAATTTCAAAGCTGATGATTCCAGTAACCATTTATACATTTTATACACATATATATAAAATGTGTTTGATTATTCATATTAACGCTATCTGTCTCAGATAGCGTTACATTTTATACATATAAATTACATACATTTATAAATTTTACAGAGAGCTGTAATATCTATCTGTATAACTTTATGATGGAAGACTTAAATGGAACTAGTATAGTAGCAGTAATTATGATAGGTTATTTTATATGTTTTAGTATAATTTTAAGTCGGTCAGTATGCTACGTTAATTTTACCGAGTGTATAACGAACGAGCCTCACCCGATATAAATATAATTTTCTCGCCAAGTCATATACAAATTATTTTAATTTGTTAGACTCCTAAGTCATAGATTAGTTCAATGTCGCTAATCTATGACTGAACCACTGCTATCAAAAGATCACAAAGAAGTTTGAGCTTGTTTGCCCAGTAGGTATGCCATAAACGAAGATAAATTCTAACAGGTCTCCCAAAATAATAGATACCTGGAAGATACTCTTACTTCAAGCCGGTCCATGACTTCAAGTGAGGTCCTCAAGTAACATTAGCCCACATTTTCGTTAACGCTCTGACCTGTGGCAATACTTACAATCAAACGTTTTGGTATCAACCACGTGACAAATTTCATCCACATTTACATATAATACTTACCCAATTAACAAGAAACTAACATCCTATATATAGTCAACCGTCACTCCACAAACTGCGTGCAATCAATATTTCATACAAACGGCAGAGTGTAAAGAGTGAACAAACGAACACCGTCGTCACTGAATAAATAACTTGACACTTGTTCTCAAATAAACAATTTAAAATGTCAAGAATAGGGAAAGGGCAACCCAACCCTTTTCCTTTCCTGACATTATGTTTTCTGACAACCAATTTTGGAGTTGTTTGCATTTGCGAACAAGTCTTAGGGTACCGTAAGGTATTGTGTTACACGTGCGTTTAAATTATACATTAATTGCCTTTGATTTTCGCGTAATTGACCATACATATAGTAAATAATGGCCAACAAATCTTATGGTACAACAGGATATTGTGTTACACGTGCATTTAAATTATATAGTAATTGCCTTTGATTTTGGCGTAATTATCCATACACGTAGTTACGAGTAGTACTACTTTACGATGATTTGAAACTACACCTTTAGATTGAGACTAGCTTGGTGGTGAAGGAAAAGATAGTGAACAATTCTAAATGTGTGGGAATTTAATAAAATTTGTGCGACGTGTGCAACATTGAGCAACAAGCGGCCCCGCGTGTTAGATAGTCCGAACCCCACTAATCAAAAGGCAAGAAGAGGTCTGTGTTATACAGTGAAATTTTATAGGCTGATACCGGACTAACGACCTTCGAGACCTTTTAATTCCAAAAGCATTATTCGAGTTTACATATATACACATAGACATTTCATGTCGTTAACTCGCTGCTTATACATTTTTATTAAAATATAAATAAGATTTTCTTGTGTTATCTATTGAGAACCTAATGTCTGTTATCTAATGTCTTAGATACTCCTCATTCTCAAATAACGTTTTATAAAAAAAATAAGTTTTTATTGATTTAATTTTGTACACATGAAAACATCGAAATGTGTATCGCCTAGTTACATTCGAGCAACGAAGCTTGGTGCAGCTGTGTCTGAGGAATGAGTATGCTGCGAACGAGGGACGTGAATGACATTGAATATCGATAGTTTTATCGATAAAAAAAATCCGCATGTTCTATATTTGATCATGTTAATAACTAATAGGTTCACTAATGAGAATTATATTAATGAATGTATGCTGAAAATCACATGAAATTATTTTGACATGTTCATAATATTAATGCTAGTGAACATTCTAGTGAAATATATAAGTATACGAAAAACTATTTAAAAGTATATTTTGTCATTATGATAACAAAAAACAAAAATGTTATCATGTTTTGTTTTAAAGCTACGCGCCGTACAGACTTCGTAAACCTCTCGTAGCCGTTTTCGTAGACATTCTACGAAGAAAGCAGTAGAATGAAATTTTGACATTATCAGGGAAAAGGGTTATTGTTGATAGGACTCATTGATGTTTCCAAAATCTACATAAAAATATCTATCGAATTATGTGTATATCATGTATGTACCTAAGTTCTAACGATATATTTCTAAAAAGTTTGAAACACATTGTCCATAAAATGAGATTTAGAGATAATTTCATTTGAAGTTTAAGATTCGGAATAAGTATGTTCCCGTTGGAAGTTACATAGATGTTATGTTATTTGGAAACTAGAAGATCTGTATTTATGACTAATCAAAGAATTTTACAGTTTTGTTTAGAGGTTTTGCCAAAAATTTACCGACAATCAAGCATAGAACCATAAATCGCGATGTGATATATTATTTTTTTTACATTTAGTTTTGTTTTATTAAGTTAAATTGTATGTGCAAACGGGCTAGACAACCATAGTAAAGTGTACAAACAAAGTAACAATTACTATAACGTTTTTAATAAAAGTTATCAAACTTGAGATATTTTACTCTTTGCCGTTATCCTTGATAACACAGGTAATGGACAAATTGTTATAAAACTATTAAAGATCAACATATTTTGCTAATAGTAATGCAACTGAGACCTCATAAAGGTTGCGGGCACCCGCTGGATGCAGGTCGCTGCCGATAGGTCTAAATGGCGGACAATGGGGGAGGCCTATGTCCAGCAGTGGACGTCCAAGGGCTGAGAAGAAGAAGAATGCAACTGAGATCGAATTTAACGTCTACTACTTTTCCTAAAATTACTTTTAAAGTTTAATAAATTGTTGACCTTTCTCTCCGTACATTTTTGAAACCGAACATCTCGTCGGTTATAAAGCGTTTTATTTAAAAATTTCTTGTAAATTAACATTTGAGCATTCAATATTACTCAGTCACTACTTTTACATGAATACAGACTTATTCGAGGGTTGTATACAACGTTGCACAGTACTAAGAATTTATAGTAAAATATTTTTGAATTATAAAGAGTGAATCAACTGCTAACATAACATGATGTAAGGCGTACAACAGAAGTGCGCAGATAGAGAGGTCGTTTGGTCGTCATTAAAAGTTTTACAAGTAAGGTCCTAATAAAATTTAGTTAGTCATCTACTGGGATGTGATTTGTGCACACATCCTGATGAAGTCGATTAAAGAGTGTTTTATAATTATAAATATTATTATTACTAAATTAAATGAACATAGAAATAAAATAAGTATCGTCTAATAAAAAAACTATAGTGTCCACCCCACACAACGTAGGCCTTTCTTTAGCCACATAATTAATATGAGTATTTATAATTTAGAAAATAAATATACCTTATTATTCTACGACCATTATACTTGTATTATACGATCTTATATAAGTTATTTATCTTTTGGACATTTCATATTCCTGTCTATGGTAAATTGTGGATAACGTAGTTGATTTTACATTTAGTAGGTACAATAATTGAGCTGCACCCATTTTATATTAAAATGTAGTGTATTAGGTACTGTTTGTTTTTCCAAACAATTTAAAACTTTTAAAATTGTCGACAGAACTGGCAACCCTTCCTCAGCCCGCCATATGCCGCGGCGCTCGCCCTTAAATTACGGAACTTCCCGCTCATAATGGAGAGATATGCCTTTAATATCACCCCGGAACGCGCCTTGTTTACTTTTTACTCGTTCTTATAGCTATTGGAGATTGTTCCGACGATGTATTCCAGGCTATGTAATAAAATCGATGTCATGACATTCAATATTAAATATTTTTGAGGCTCTACTACGGCTAATTGATATCGTAGTTTTATTTGTACTTTTAAATGTTTACTCTGGTCAAAATTGAAACAATTTTACTTTAGAAAAAAATTAACAAATTACTCTTAATGCCTGGTTCACAGCAATGCATAAGTCTCGATACTTGTATCCGGGCACATTTACCAACAATATAAATTCAGCAAACACGCACAAGTAGGGCTGCCACCCCTCCGGGTTTGGAGGACGCTTGTCCGGGCTACGGGTTAACATCGTAAATCTCCGGGCGACACGGTTGTGACGTTGAACATTCAAAAATCTCAGAAAAAAATTAAATATTATTTTAAAACCGGCTCTAGTAAACATTACCTAATATCTACTAAGATAGATTACTTTAAAGATTATTGTTGTGACAAATGCAAAGATACAATTTAAGGCGTGGCTGTGTGTATCAAAGACAGTATAAGTTTATTTTGTGGTAATTTTATTCGTAATTTAATACTAACTAAAGTACCTACTAACTTTAAATTAAAAATATACTACTATTTCCTGTTTCGTTTTTGTCCCATTTTTTTTATCTCCAGGTTTAGAGTATTCTGAAGGTGGCAACCCTAGGCACAAGTCGCGATTCATTGTCGCAATACATGTCCCGCGACTTGTATGTACTTTTATTATCATCACAAACGTCATCAATCTCGATGCACGTCGCAGGCACATCCGTTTCAGTATTGGCCGAGGCAAAAGTCGCGATACATGTATCGGCAAATATGCCGAAAAAAATAAACCCTCAACACATGCTCAGCTATGACAGAATAGACCAATATAAGTCAAATAAAGCTTCGGTCGGAATAGGCTCTTTACTAACATTGCAATTAAAAGAGACAAACCAATTAAAACAATCAATATTTATTGTTTTTTTTATTATAAAAAAGTTTATAGAAATAGCACCCAAAAACCTAATTTGTATCGAGGGTAAGCCTACCTACCTACCTAAGAGACTACCTATTACAACCATTCCATAAAATTCGTCCCCAGACAATTTCAATCACAATTGCGCCGCACCTGCTGACTACCGTCCGATCACGTGCCTTACTAAGAAGCTACTTAACTTAAGTGACCCCTCCCGCCGAATCCCAACTGTGCCGTCGGAGACACGCGGGTCACCGGCCTGTTCCCGTCAATAGCTATCAACTTAGTCACCTTTGGTATATACGCACTGGGACCAAACTATCCACCGGTAGATAAAAAATTGGAACCAATAGATATTGACTATAATTCGTTCTTTTTTTATAAAATGGAGTTGACAGACGATATATAAAACTCCTCCTGATGGTAATTGGAAACAGTAGCCCATAGAAATCCAACAGACCATACTTGTCATTAGTTCAGAATGACAAACGTTGGTTCGTCCATGGATTGCGCTCCCTACCTTTGGAAATTTAAAGGAATTAATTTGGAGAAAAGTTTAGGAAAATGGGGAGGAATAGGATAGGATGGGATGAGAATGAGCTCTGCCACTCGTGGAAATCCACCATGTCAACAACGAGAATGAAGAATGTTGCTAACATATCTCTGGACACGCCGCTTAGGTACCTACTCCTGCTCCGGATGCCCTTTGAGAGACGGTTAAAAACATTCTTATTATACCTATTATTTTAAGAAAATACACTAACAATCTTATGACTTCTAATCTATCTTTTTTTTTACAAAAATTCAATAAGGTAGGTTCATTCTGAAGTCAAATGAAAGTGAAGACAGAAAAACGCGCCGCAAATAAAAAAAAATAGCTTAAGGTATCACTAAAAATATAATAGGTGCTAAAATAATTTTAATACTTCATTTCAATAATAAAATTGGACTAGCATTAAATTCAAGTATCAAAATTATTTTTTGAATTATATTTAATCATAACCTAGTATTATTATTTTTGCTTTTCCAGTCTCAACTTTCACTGGCCAGACTCTTGAAAGTATTTTTTCCCGATGCCCACCAGTGGCATACCTATTGAAAGACAACGGGAACAGACCGAGTGGCTAAGCAATTTCACGATCTCCGCCCGCCATCTGCGACCGACGCGCCAAAAAATAACATTCCCTAAAAAACATTTGCGAAAGAAAGGGATATTAGTCTCCCAGGAGCCATAATCGAAGCCAATCGGCCCACGGAATGAACACGACACTCCTTTATTTATACCATACTTTATTACATGGATACCGTGCAATATTTTATGGGTGTAGACGCTTTCTGATTTTATAATACTGCGTTTTTGATTTCTTACTTTTGGGGGCACTTGTTACAAAATATTGTACACTGTAACTTCAAAAATAACCGCATTTATTTATTTATATAAGGATAAACAGCGGAAGCTGAATTTAGACAAACAAATAAAAATAAACCTATTTCCCAGATACGTATATGGCAGCACTGGCCTTAAAGAATGACTTATTAGGTCAACGCCAATTAAGTTGTTTCTGAGATTATCCGAAAGAACTAAACAAAATTTTAAATATGAGTAAAATTCAAATTATAATACTTACGAGTACAATTATAATATAATATCGCTTATAAATATGTATGTTCAAATGCTGTAGCAAACAAACTTATCCAACCCTAGATATGCGATTTTCATTCACATTATATTCCATATATCCAATTATAGCCATATTAGTTAGTATAGGGATTTAACGGTTATTTTAAGACAAAATTCAACATTAGGTGTCAAGATTAGATTTCGAGAAAGACGACAAGTGAGCGGGGGTGTCGCGCTGTCACGAGCATTTTGCTACCCTGCCGAACAGGTACGAGACATTCACTAAAATAAGGTGGAATAAATAGCAAAGAAACATCCCTGAACCTACAAATTGAGATATACCTATACCGATGTGTACGCTGAGACGAGCATTTACTGACAGGTACGGAACATTCTGTAAAATACGGTAAATAACAAACAAACATCTCTAAAACTATAAATTGAGGTGATGAGCATAAGAAGATTAAAGTTAGAAGAACTAACGGGATGGCCCAAATTTTCTAATACTCTGATTTTTGTGTATTTTTTATAGTAGACCAATATAGATTGAACCACCTAGTGGCAGTGTTAGAAAGATGATAATCGCAGAGTTATAATATTTTAAAGTCTTTATTTATTAAAAGTAGCGTGACGTCACAGTAACGGCAGCATGGATAGACTTGTCACTGGTCTTCATGTACTCTACAATGTACTCTAATCATACAAGTATGTATCAATTTTAGGTAAATTAGTGGAATTTGCCCGTACAAATGGGGCAGCAACATTCATTGTGCAGTTTTGGAATGCAATATTGTCGTTAATAACCAGAAATTCAAGCTAAGAAAGAAAACAAACCGCAGTCAGTTCACAATAAAAAGATTATTGCTACGAATGGAAGTTATGTTTTTGTTTGTTTAGCTCGATGCCAGGTGACAGTGAAGTTTATTTTTATCTGTGATGACATTTCTTTATACATTATGACAAAAGTAGCAATCTATACAGCCGTAATTGTGACGTCGTTGTCTATATTTCACATTTTCCGCAAAAATTATTTAGTCATTTGAACAAAAAAAATAAAACTCGTACGAAATGTTACGACATGTCTAATTTTTTTGAAAACTAATTCAAAATGAATCATCAAAAAATTTGATCCATTTTTAAAGTGCTATCTTGTCTTAAAATTGTCATCATGCAAAGATTGTTTTATTATTATATGTAAATAGTGTAACCAATCGATTCCTAAAGCCTGAAATCAGAATACTGAGTCTGATTTTACTCAGTATTTTGATTTAATTGACATAAAATATTACATGTTTTTACCAAAAATATCTATTTATTGTGTTTTGTATTTTAACAAATATGTAGGTCTGAATCATAAAAGGAATCCTTGGTTTCAGGCTCCAGGGATTAAGCGAGTGTATAACTGTATACAAAATACGCTACGATAAAAGTTAATTTTGATGTTGAATTTTGAGTTCGTAACACAACATGAAGCGTAAGAATTCAATAAAATTCTTAGTTTTATTTTACCATAATTATTATCTTTTCTTTTTTTTCCGAATGGCTAAATTCATATGGCCCTAATGGCCTTTCAAGAGTCACAGGACATGTATGGTTTAGAGCGAGCGCAGAAGGCGCTCTGCCAGGAGCGAAAAAGTGTGTGCAGCAACGAGCCTAAAGGCTCCCCCGCCGGTAGACTGGCGGAAGAAACGGACCTCGGCTTAGGACGTTGTTTTGAGAGGGTTGCGGGATCGCGAGTCGGTGAGAAGCGCCCAGGCACGTGCCTATACCTGGTAAAAATATTGGCTGAAGGCCGGTGTGTGTTCACGGTGTAGCGAGGGGGATGTCCTCGTCTCCGCCGGCGGGGACGGTGTGTATATGTAGCCTGTAAGTAGTGTAAGAACCGCATTGGCAGCAGTAATTTAGTCGCGGGGTCGTCTAGGAACTGCTGAGGACGACGATGACGGCAGTAACGGAGAAGGTCATTCCTATCGGGGCCATAGGTTAGGCTGGCAGCTACTTGAGGATTGGGATTGTGAGAGACTCTATCGTAGTAGCGTCGGTCGGGGTATTTCACGTATTTGACGATGTAGGGAAGTTCCAAGTCCTTGTGGAGGTCGACATTGCGAGAGTACCATGGGGCAGGCAGACACGGCCTTCCTCACGCACGAATAAAATTTGGTGCGTTTGAAGCATTTTAATGTTAGAGGGGATCTTTTTATCTTATCATAATAATACGAATAGTCTAAAGAATAATGGCGAAAAAGAAACTTTGTAGTGTACTAATTGAAAAATCTTACTACACATTAAAATAATTACTGTCTGACAAAAATATAATGTTCATATTTGTTTGTACATGTTTCATAGTTATGTGATTGATGATTATAAGCTTTACTTGTGGTTTACTTATGACATATAATTCCATATTGTTTTTTATTGATGACTATTTAAGATTGACATTGTATTAATGTATTTATTCTTTTGTAAATTTCTTGTGCCCGTAGGACGGGATGTAGGTCTACGAATGAATAAATAAGTATGAGTGTGGCTACGCCATTATAGACGACTTATTTGAAAAAAAACAGCTGTCACTTAATGACGGAAATTTATAAGAATATATTTGTAGATATTTATAATGTTTTATTTTATTTTTCACGCCACGCCTCTGACAATCTGTTTTTCTTTTTAAAATGCTCAATCCGACTGTAACTTGATAGTAGCGTCATCTGCCTTTGATCTTGTGAATGTTGAAACAGTTTTTTAACAATATATTTTTTTCTTGGCCTCCTGTATCAAAAATTCTTACACAAGCAAGCTTAGGAACTGACGCTGATTTTTTTAGGATATTTTTGACATAAAGACATAACAATTTGACTTCAACGAAAATTATGTACCTAGGAAGTTCGTCATTGTTCCTTACAGAAGTTGCTCGAAATGTAGGTACCTCTTTTATAGAGTTTTTTTTTTCTTTAACATATACTTACTTACAGCTGTAATTTTCCATTTTGCATAAGAAAGTTATCAATAGATATCATAAGTAGGTACTCCACATTGATGAAGCATTGGTCACACAAAGAATCTTTAAACTTTAAATTGGTGTCCCGTTGCGTCTGTCGTTTCACGTTCCGAACCTCGCACCGCATTAGAGCGTGCGGCTTGCAACCAATTCTCCCGCCGCTGCCCCTAAATTTTTTCAATACGCGTTCAAGATCATTTAACATTTTTATGTGTAATCCTGCTCGGTGGCGATAAGACAAGGAGATTTTTGCGCGCTCCTCACTTTATTTTATCGGCGACGTTTTACGGCGAGCTCTAAACAGATTAAATCTAACAGTGGGGCGCCTTCCGTATCCATTTTCCATTTATTAGCTTGTATTTTGGTTTTATAAGATTACTGACATGTTTTGTTTATGCTCATGCCTACATATATTCGCCTAAACTTCATAGATATACCATTTTATTTAATAGAGGGAGAATACCATTTATAACCCGCATACTAATAGACAGTTTATGGTAGTAATTTTAAATGTAGAGTTATTCTAAATCTAAAATATCTAGGATAATACATAATAATACTTTAGGTTTCACTAGCGATGCCAGCGACTACGTTCGCGTTCTCTTGTGATTCCCGTGGGAACTTCACAGTGAATCTGCATAAAAAGTACATTAAATGTTAACCTAGCATAGGTAGGTATATAAGTTTCATTAAAATCCCAAGTTTCATTAAAATCGGTCCAGCGATTTTTGCGTGATGCGTTCGTGATGATGTGTACAGACAGACAATAATTCCAGAAATGGTAGTTTTGCGCTCTGTGCAGTTCGTACACTGCAATGCTTTTCTTTATCAAACATGTCTTTTTTATTTATATTAAAATTTCATGTAAAGACACGGCTCTGTTACGATTCTGTTACATGTGTAGATTAAAGGTATCTATCTATCTACCTACAATATGAATTGCCAAGCAAGATTTAACAAAGTTATATTAATTGATTACTTATTATTATTTCTATAGGAATAGAACCGTGATTTTACAGTTATGCAACAAAATAATATCTACGAAATAACTTTCAAAAATCTCCACGAGCATGACTTATAAGTATCAATAATAACATAATCTACGTGTATGATTTAGCGCATCTTTAAACAAGTTTTATATTTCTCCAACTTGTACTTGTATCAGCCTATAACGTCCCACTACACGGCACAGGCCTCCCCTAGTAAACTGGGGGATTTCGAGACGTACCTAATCCACCACGCGGGCCCAGTGCGAATTGGTGGATCACGGAAATGTGTCGGATAATTTCTTCAACATCCCATAAAAATATAGATGAATAACAACGATACAACAAACGTCGAAGATTCCAGTATTCGAATTAAATTATTTTGATTTTTTTAAATATCTATAGTAGAGATGCCACGAATATTCGGCTACTATTCGGTATTCGGCCTATTCGGCCACTTTTTTTGGTATTCGGTATTCGGCCGAATAATGCGTACTATTCGGCCGAATACCGAATACCAAATCATGAAAAAAAAGACACGTCTTATTACTCAAGATTATATGTATTCATTACCAAATTACAATACTTTAGTAAGTAAAATTGATCAGTGGTAAGTTGTGATGAATAAAAACAAGCTTTTCAGCATTTGTTGAAAGCAAACGATTACGCTTTCCGTCGTAAATGATACCAGCTTCAGAAAATAACCTCTCACTATATACGCTACTCCCAGGAGACGAAAGATAAACTTTAGCAAATTTCGAGAGGTTTGGGTATTGTTTTTCGTTTGCTGACCACCACTTGTAAGGATCAGCCGTCCGATCTAGGCGAATTGTTTTCAAATAAAAATCCAACTCATTTGCCACAGCATTCTTCTCCAAATCCTCGTCATTACCATGTCGCATATGTTCTGTAGCGACTTCCTCAAAGCAGTTCCAGAAACTGTCGTGTATTTCAATAGTCTTATCATTTTCATTCAAGTTTATTTTTTACGAAGTGGAGAAGAATCGTCATCGGTACTACTAGAAGTACTACATTCATTACAATTTATTTTAAGAGCTTCTAGAAGAATTTTTTGTCTTGCTCTTTCTATCTGAACCAATCCTAGGAAACTTGTTTTGAATCGTGGATCAAGAAAAGTAGCAACCAGATATTTGTTGTTTTCATCAAAGTTGAATCGCTTTTCAAGTTGCAGTTGCAGTGAAGATCTCATTGTCACTAAATTTGGTACTCTCTCAGCTGTCTCTGCCTTTCCCAGATATTTTAACAAAGTAACTGCATGGGGAATCACTTCAGAGATGCAGGAGATACCTGAGCTAGTTATTTTTGTAACCTCTTCGAATGGTTTGAGGAGTTTGATACATTGTTCCATTAATTCCCATTGAGCATGTGTTAGATTGTTTAAAGTTTCGTGATCTGTTATGTACAAGGAGACAGCTCGCTTTTGTTCTAATAATCGCTCCATTAAATAATACGTAGAATTCCAGCGTGTGCTCACATCTTGTACTAGTTGGCGGTTTGGCAAGTTAATTTCTTGTTGAATGGATTTAAGTTTTTGCTCTGCTAAGCCAGAATGGTTAAAATGGGTAACAATTCGTCTCGCAGCAGCTACCATCTGTAGTACTTCTGGTTGAGATTTTAGCGACTCCTCTATAGCTCGCTGCGATGAATGGATAAAGCACCTGCCTGAATCATATCCTGCATCTCGCACACCTTTTATCATATTAGCCCCACTATCATGGACAAGTAAATGGATCTTGCATTGAGGAATATTCCATCTTTCTGTAATAGCATTGAGTTCTTTTGCAATATTGATACCAGAATGTGAGCCGGGAAACGGTTTCATAGCTAAAACGCCATGTTCCAGAATGAACTCTGGAGATATCCAGTGCGCAGTGAAGCTCAAAAAACTCTCGTTATTGTGCTGGCATGTCCAAATATCAGATGTCACTGATAGTGCTGCTGCCTGCGAAATACTGGCTTCTATTTTAGACCAAATTCTGTTGTCAATATCAGGAATATCAGGAATATCAGGACCAATATCAGGAACAACTTTCTCGGTCATGTAAGTGCGACCAGGTACTCTGTAATGGGGCACAGCGTTTGCCATAAGCCTGTGAAAGCCGACTCGTTCAACAAGTGACAATGGTTCGTTGTCTAAAGCAATCATCTCACCAATCAAGTAATGATATTTTATTGATTTCGGATCATTAATATCCCAGAGCAATTTCCTGTCAGATGTTTCCTTCAGGGTTAGCTGTCGTTCTCTTGGTCTGGACGTTCCTTGTACTGCTGGTATCTTGGAATCGGTGGAAGTAGAAGTACCGCCCTTATTGCTGCCACTTCTCAAGGGAACATCAGTTAAAGTAGAGTACTGCTCAGCATGTTTGGTTCTAAGATGATTTTTTAAAGAAGTTGTAGCTGTAAATAAAAAAAAAGAAAATTAATTACAATTATCTGAGTTATACTAACATTTACTATCCACTATAAAACGAAACTTTAGTTAAAGATGGCTTAGTTATTTAATTTAAACGCATATTTAGTTTTACGAGCGATCGCCCAAAGTTTGAAAAAAATTGTAATTAAAAAAATATCTTTCTGCTCTTTTCCTTCCTATAAATTGTCGCACACTCCTCCGTTCCCGCAGTATTTTTAAAAAGGGATCCAACCAAAGTTTTCGCTTAGCGTATTATATTACATATTAATTAATTACGATTTACTTATTTTATTTCCCTTGTCTGTCTTTAATTTTCTTTTACTTGTAGGTACTTACATACGTATTAAATTAACTTAAGGTTTTACTTACTAGCTTTCTTTCCTTCTCCACCTCTTGAGATCTTGCTGTTACACAACAAACATTCGGCCACTTTATTATTTTCACTACAAATCTCATAATATTTCCATATGGGCGATTTTTTATTAACTGGTGTCATTTTATAAATCTTTTGACGAACAAACAATTGAATAAGAACTAACGAACGAACGTCTCTGCAAAATAGTAATGTTTTATGTATTATTATTTATAATAATCTGACAAAGCGTGCCGTGACGTGATTTACTCGCAATTGAATGAAACAAAAAACGAAAACCGCCGCTCGCCCGCGCTCCCGTCAGTGCAGCCAGAACGCGCGTAAAGCATACCCCCCCCCCCCCCCCCCCCCCCCCACTTTGTGACTCTTTACCATTCTTGTTTACGCGCTCGACAAGCATGTATTTTGTGCCGAATATTCGGCGGCCGAATATTCGGCGCTTCGGCCGACAGCGTTGCCGAATATTCGGTATTCGGTATTCGGCCAAATCACTATTCGTGGCAACTCTAATCTATAGCGTAATGTCATTGACATGAGTGATTGCATAGCTACTCATAGACGACGTGTTCTCATAGACACGTAGTAAATAACTACTCAGATATGCGATTAGGTATATTTACTTAAAGCTACATAATATAGTAGGTACATACATATACGACTATATTTACTGCTCATATTTAAAATTGTATTAAAATTATATTGACTCTAATCAGCTTTATAAGTTGATGCCCGATCTGCCTGTGTAATGAATTGTACAAAATACGAGTTTTATAGTTCAAGCGGCACATTGAGCGTCCTTTTTAAATTATACAACATTTGTATGGAAATACAAACACCCCGGATCCCTCCGCCTCCTTAAAAATACATCTCATTTTATTTGTTGCGTTGGTTTGACGCACTCGCGATTTGATTGCTTTTTCATGGAGATCGTCTTGTTTAAAATTTGACTGTTACTACAATGTACGATGAAGACGGAACGGGGAGATATTGTAACGAGCGGACAAAATACAATAAATATTTAATACTGTAGGCATACATGGTGAATGGGGACTGCGTGCCGGGAAATAGATTAACGGGAAGAATGGAAAACTAAGGTGTGGTGGCGGGTATTGTGAGAGATATCCAGCAATAGAGAGACTTGCTGATGGTATACTTACAATAGTTTTTAAGATGCTACTTAAAAATAGCATCTTCTACCTAAAATAGTGGTTGCAAATGTTAGTTGCAGTTGGGCGCGCAGGTGCAGTCTGTCGTGACAATAAACAGAGCTCGCAATCACTAGTGCAAATGTTTACAGGAACGTGCTCCACTACTTCTGTTTCCACCACCCACCGTGCCGTGCCGCAAGGGGTACCTACATGCAGGTTAAAGAATGTTGTTAATCTGTCTGTACATTGTTGTTCATCTCGGAATGTACCTACCTACTAGACCGATTTTATTGCGGTTATTATTATTGTACCTATATTTATCCAGGGAAAGTTAGGGTGTAGTTTTATCAAAATATTTTTTATAATTTTGGAAATATGACAGGTTTTATAAGACTAAGCGATCTTTAACGATTTCTATGACGGAATCGAGCGATGCCGCGAAAATCAATAGGTAGTAATCTATTATAAACACGTTCTTCTTTTCTTCACTTACTATCTACTTTTTCATAATATCTTAAATGACATTAACGATACCACAATTAGTACCACAATTACCTACTTACCGATCGATGTATGCTATCCATAACCCATAAAAGTTATGAATAGTAGGTATACTCGTAGTTTTCTCCACTTTTCGTATCAATTTAATGTGAGATAGATAGGCAACTTTTATTCATGTACCTACCTACACAATTCTGCGCAAACGCACATACTCGTATAATTAACAATTATACCGAAAAATGACATTAGAAAACATTATATTTTTCAAACATATGCTCATCTATATATTATGAATAATACATATCATTGCAATATATTGCATTTAAAATGGGACTTCGTTTGGCAACATATTAAAAAATCTGTAATGTTTGCAGTGTGTTAGTCAACAAGGGGGAAGGCACGCCCACGACATATTGATGTTTTGCACACATTTTATAGAACAGTTACCAGTCACGATATTACTACTTACTATGAAGCTACACATAACAGTTACAAGAAATGCTTCAAACAATTGTGATGTTATCTGAGCCAAAAGAGGACCTTTAATATTTTCTAACTAAGATGTTGTAGTTTCGAGATTATGTTTAAATAGAAGCTTGGTCTAATATTTAAAATAAAATATAAGAAACATATTTTTTTTAAGATTTCACAATGTCTAGAACCGACTATTAGCTTCCGTTTCTTAAATAATGTTACTTTTTTGTATTTCTATATTACTAAACACATTTAAATATCGTGCACCTATCTAATAGGTAATCACGTAAGGTTTTCATGTCATAGATCCACCACGCCGCCGGCCCAGTGCCAATTGGTGTATTGATCTACGGCAGTTTTTTTTCAATTCAGTATTATTTGGTGTTATTTTTTATTTCATTGCATAGGTATAGAAACTCAGTGGTGCGAACCAGGGTTTGAACTTACAACCTCAGGAATGAGAGTCGAAAATATCCTCGCGATGTTCTCCTTCATCGCTTACCTAGTGATATAATTTAAAAATCAGTACTTAAGTATACTCAAGTATAATTTAAAAATCCGTAAGTACTCAACGGTACGAGCCGGAGTTTGAACTCACGACCTCACGTATTAGAACCGAGAATG
Organism: Sesia apiformis; assembly: GCA_914767545.1. NCBI lineage: Eukaryota > Metazoa > Arthropoda > Insecta > Lepidoptera > Sesiidae > Sesia > Sesia apiformis. The sequence continues at coordinate 6,692,367 of OU611963.1, forward strand.
TATAATACCCTTACACTATCACCACTAGTAAGTAGGTACCATACATTTAACGTACCAAGTGGGTACGTTAAAACTTTTTCAAGTCCTCAAACCGGGTCACGTGCCTGTTTAGGTAGGTAGGTACATTAAATTTCCCATCCAGCAGAATTTATTTCATTATTTCAATACCTCGCCAAATACCAACAAGAATCATTTCGAACCACGCTTCCACATTTTATTAAACTATATCTTATAAATTTTGAGTAGGATTCAAAATCGCTTGATCAGTCTTCAGTTAAGACTCGTTTACACAAGGAGAGATACTCGAACGGTTCGGGAGAGACTATTGTACACAATTCTCGTATGTGACCAAACTACATACAATCCTCGCGTACAACTGTTCACATGATGATATAAACTCGATGATAATAGGGATAACAGTGGTCAGGTGATGATAACAGTTGTTTATACTCGCTTTTGACCGATGTTCGAGAAACTCTCCTTGTCTAAAAGAGCCTTTTTATAGGTGAGACCGTCGTTCATGTTGGGCTAACCTTATATTCTTCGAAGAATGGTTGGTAAATTTTCAATACTCACTTTATTAGGGGTGTGAGCGGAAGGAGGGTGGGTGAAACGGCCTTTATTAGATTTGCTTGAAACGTGAATACAGGGAATTGCATGGCCTGCGTCCGACACCTCGATATTGAAAATGTCTATAAATACTTACCTAAGTATGGAAATCTTGTATTTTGAAGTGTATTTAGATAATGTATGTAGATAAATGTTGTATTTTATCTTATGTGTACCGAATTAAGTTGTCTTTGCCTGTAGTTATTTCCGTAAAATTTTCAATGCATTCCCGTCCCTTTATCTGAAAATTTGTATTTTCAGGCTAATCCTGGAACTACAGATATGACTTTATAGCGGTTTTCACTACTTATTATGTAGATACATATTTTTATCTGTTTTAATATCTAACATAGGGTCAAACATTAAACAATGCAAATTAACATTACCTACCTATATCTAACAATTGAGAAATCCAGTACAACAACATTAATTACAAAAATTAACATTTATATATAAAGGAACAATTGACTCTGTTAAATAAAACACAATAACTCACTCACTAATTAATCCATAACAAACTCACTTATGTCTTCTTGTGTCTCTGAAGATCTGTTCTCTCATCGAGAAACAGGAACAACATGTTTGTTTTATGAAAACCATAAACATTCCTTCCATAATTAATAAATATGTGACTAAAACTCCCAAGGGTAGTACCTACCGTGCCTCTATGTCCTCCAAAATAATAATTTACAATAGTGCCATCTATCGTTCTTACACAATACTTACTAGTGTCTACGGTTACGGGCAAACAGAGTTAGGAATATAAACCCTACATCACCCAGCAGATGGCGCAAAACTACACATATTATTTTCTTATAAATATAATTATCCATACAATTTCATACATTTTATTTAATATGTAGATAAATTAGAGTACATAGGTACATTTAATTTTTTATCACAAATTAATACAATTGTATTTTTAATATTGGCAGCATAAATTGTATTGAGGTTATAATTTCGTTTTGCTTGTCAATTTTTGTGATGTGATCAAAACCTGTGCTTTCTAAATGTTCAATAGGTACATTTTTTATAAATTAATGGCTTAAATTTTGAAATTGTGTTTTACTTTTAAACTATATTAACTGAAATATGGCTGTAGTAATAGAAACAACGCTTGGTGATATTACCGTGGATCTGTACCTCGATCGGCGACCTGTGACATGTTTGAACTTCTTGAAACTCTGCAAAATGAAATACTACAATTTTAATTTGTTCCACACCATACGAAATGGCTTCATTGCTCAAACTGGAGACCCGACAGGTGAAGGGTCCGGTGGAAAGTCCATTTGGGGCATTCTAGAAGGTCCAGACAAACGATTCTTTTCCGCCGAGAAAATGCCTAAAATTCGTCACACTGACGCTGGTTTGCTTTCAATGGTCTGCACTGGAGATATGATGGTCGGCTCACAGTTTTTCTTCACGCTTGCTTCGGATTTGGACTCGCTCGACGGCGTGCACTGCGTTATAGGGGAAGTTACTGAAGGGCATGAAGTGTTGAGGAAACTTAATGACGTCATATGTGATGAAACGCATCGCCCTTATCAAGACGTAAGAATCACACACACGGTTATCCTTGAAGATCCATTTAATGATCCAGCTGGTGTGCGAGCCCCTTCCAGGTCTCCCTCCCCAAGTGCTGAACGATTAAAGGGGGGAAGGATTGCTCCTGACGAGGACTTAGATGAGACACAAGGCAAAAGTGCAGCAGAGATACAAGAAATGATAGAGGAGAAAGAGGCGGCGGCTAGAGCCACCATTTTAGAAATAGTAGGTGACTTACCCGATGCAGATATTGCTCCACCAGAAAATGTACTTTTTGTTTGTAAACTTAATCCTGTTACAAGTGATGAAGACTTAGAAATTATCTTCAGCCGTTTTGGAAAGATAGTAAGCTGTGAAGTGATAAGAGATAAGAAGACTGGTGACTCACTACAGTATGCTTTTATAGAATTTGCGGATAAAAAATCATGTGAAGATGCTTACTTTAAGATGGATAATGTTTTGATTGATGACCGCCGCATCCACGTAGACTTCTCTCAGTCTGTATCTAAAATACAATGGCTGGGAAAAGGTAGAGGAGTAAGACATATAAAGGATGATGACCCTAAGGATAAACTCAATAGAACTAAATCGAGAAGATCTGAAAGCCGAGAAAGCGATAGAGGTAAAAGTGATAAGAGAGAAAATTATCGAAATGAAAATAGGGATAAATATAGAGAGAGGGAAAGTTCCAATTACAAAAACAGATCTGAAAAAGATTTAAGAACTACAAGATCACAAAGAGATAGAAGTAAAACAAAGATAGAATCTTCTAAGGATAGATCATATAAGAATCAAGAACACAGAGAAAAGAATCACAAACCTCGTGAAGATAAAAAGTCAAGAAGTAGAAATCATTATAAAGAACAAGATTCAATCAGGTATGAAGATGATCAGAAAAGAAGTGAAAAGCCCCCTTCAAAAAGAAATAGAGAGAATAGATATCCATCTCCAATAAGAGAAAATAAAAATTACATAAATGAAAACAAACACCGGGAGACTAAAGAGAAGAGGAATAAATATGAATTAAATGAATATAAATCAAAAGAAAAATCAGTTTCAAAACACAAAAATGATAAAAATGATTCTGATAAGCATGGATCTCAAGATGAATCACATAAAGGAAGTAAAAAAATTACATGTGATGAACCTCGTACTCCATCCCCTCTAACAAAAAAGAAAAAATTAAAGAATGGTAATAATGTTAATGAGAAAAGGAAAAAGGGAAGCAAAAACAAACAAGTTAAAAAGAAATGTAAAGAATATACATCTAGTTCTTCAGAGAGTGACACATCATCGGAATCTTCAACATCAGACTCCAGTTCCTCAAGTACTTCCTCAAGTGATTCAGATAAAAAAGAGAAAAAATGTAGAAGGAAAAGGAAACACTCTTCCTCAAGTAGTAGTGAAACTAGTTCATCAAGTAGCTCAGAATCTAGTACAAGTTCTTCTAGTTCAGATAGTGAAGATGACAAGAAAAAGCGTAAAAAGAGTGTGAATAAGGGACAAATTAAAAAGTCCAAAAACAAATCATAGTACCTAGGTTTCTACGAGTAGAATATACAGTATCTACCTTCCTACATTACCCTAATCTAGGTAGGTAGATACTGGATGATTATACTAAAAGATGACGTTTCTCACCTCCTGATAAGGTATCATCAGGAGGTGATAAAGTAACTGTTAACAATCAGATATATAAATTATCTGCCAATTAAATTTAGCTGATACTGACTTTCTGATATCTACTGATACCTTATCAGAAGATGATGAGAAAGTCCCTTAATGGACCCTATCGAGTACAGTTGGTTCCAATCCAATTTGCCAAAAACATAACCAAATTTATTAATGTAAAAACATTAATATAATCCGTTTTTAATATAAGGCGGTGGCAGTTACTTCAGGCCCCCATATTTGTTTATATTCTGGTCAAATTGGATTGAAGAGAGGTATAGAATTAAATAATATAAGTACATAATTATTAAATTTAAATATTTACAATATTTTTATGATGTAGCTGATATTCTTAATGACTGCCAATTTCAAAATAATCTATTTTTCCACCCTATTAAATATTATACACTTTCCGGCCGAAAGTAATACACATCGGCCTTTAGAAAGTGACTATCAGCTAGCTTTTTGTTAGACTAGAGCTGACACTACAAAACCGAGCTAACCGATCAGTCGATGTGTATTACTTTCGGTTGGGATGTATAATATGATGTAATTGTATATGCAAGTGCTTTGTCATTTGTATAATTGAGACATTGTTGGTGAAAAGGTATTGTAGATATTGTTGATTTTTGTTCACTACATATAATGGCAATTATAATACCCAGCAATACATAATATGGCTTAGTGTCTCTCTCATAAAAAATATTTCATGATTTGAATTGTACATTATTATAGTCACATAGGTACCTACAATTTCATGAACAAACATCTTTATAATATATCATTTCTAACTGACATATTTTAGACAGAAATGTTTAAAGAAAGTAATTTGTACTAAACACCGAAAGTGGACCTTTTTTACTAAACAGTTTATACCTGTGTCTCATGGTTTTTTATTGTACTATAATAATCAATAAGTCATGGGTGAAGTACAATGGGTAAAAGTGTTCCAAAAAATCAACTTGTACCAACACACTCAAGATATACTTCAAATGAAAGCTTTTATTTCATAGATATTTTAATGCTAAGGCAGATAACGTCGCTTTCCTATTTTATTTGTTAAAATCCTTTTCATACTTTTTTAGTAAAAAATCCCATCGATTTAGCAGTTACAATTGCTTCAATGATCATGGTAGATCATAACAAATACATTGTGACTAATTTTATATTTGTTGGTGAGTTGGGACGTCATCCATGTATGTTTTTCCCAATGTCCTTTTTGAGAGAGATGTTAAATTTTCATCACCCATACTTAACTGCCAAGTGGTACCATGTTTTTAGGTCAAACTTTAATGTTTGATTTTGTGTATTTTTTTATTTACTTTGAAATATTCATTCAGACATCAGAAGTAGTCAGATATCTAGTTTCCAAAACTGCAATACCACTTATCTGAGTCCCTTTCACTTGGACGCTCACATTATGTATACATTATAAAAGCTCGACGATATATCGCCGGTTACCGTACATATACGAGGCGTATTCGAAAAGTAAGGGCCGTTCGCTTATATTTCAAAATCGACAAGTCGTAACACGTTTAAACTTGTGCATATCTGTACGTGCACTACTCGTGCAGCTATTTCAGGTGTTGTTTTGATTCAGTAGTCATTTGACTATCTGTGCGTACAGTAAACAATGTCCGCGATAATCGTTGCTCCCGCCAGCTGTGAAGTTCGCGCTGTAATAAAATTTTTGTGTGCAAAAGGATCTTCAGCTGCTGAAATTCATCGAGAGTTATGCCTAGTTTATGGACCTACTGTAATGAATGAAGGAAAGGTTAGACAATGGTGTCGTGATTTTAAAACTGGACGAACAAATGTTCATGACGAAGAGCGGAGTGGTAGGCCCAGTATGCAAACCGATGAAATTGTTTCTCTGGTGGACCAAAAACTGCGATCTGATCGTCGGTTGACGATTAGTGCCCTGGCTGATGAATTTCCTCATCTTGGACGCACTACTGTCTACACAATTGTCACGGAAAAACTTGGATACCACAAATTGTGTGCAAGGTGGGTACCAAAAATGCTTACCGACCAGCACAAAGAGCAAAGACTGTCCAGTGGACGAGAGTTTTTGAACCGTTACCGACAAGATGGAGATGATTTGTTTTCCCACATTGTTACCGGTGATGAGACGTGGATATCCTACATCAATCCAGAAACAAAACAGCAATCAATGCAATGGCGCCACTCAACTTCACCAAAACCAAAAAAACGCCGTTGAAAACTGGTTCAACTCGCAGGCGGTGAGCTTCTATGCAGAGGGGTTAAGGAAACTGGTGCAGCGGTACGAAAAATGCTTGGAAGTGAACGGCGATTATGTGGAAAAGTGAAGTAGATTTATAGTAAACTAAATGTGCTAATAAAACCTATTTCATATGATTATAATTTTTTTTATGACGATACGGCCCCTACTTTTCGAATACGCCTCGTATTATTGCTATCATGCATTTTAGATTTTTATCTATTTAAATAATTGCAAAAGAAACATTTAGCTATTTAAGGTTAATAATTATCACAATTACAGTTAATTTAAGTACCTAGTTTATTTATAATAATGTAATTAAGTAAGCAAATTGAATGTGGCCATAATATTACAATGCAATTAATGGCACAATTTCTCAATATAATCAATCATCTTTATAAAGTACTTGATTAATGTGTACACTAAACTGTTCCAAAAATTTAAATATATTTTTTGAAATACTGTGGGTATAAATGTTTATAATACGAAATATTACTTTCTATAACACTAAAGTTTAATACATGGACTAATAAAATCAACTACTTTAATATAGAATTAAACAGTTTTATTTTTACTTTAATAATTAAGTAGGTACTTATTTTTTTTTTTTGAAATTTGGTGTCTTCGCTATTATTTCTATTCATAATTACATTATTTTCAATAAAATGTTATACTAATTGGCTGTTTTATTACTTAGGTATAATATTTCATTATTCGCGACCGTCCACGTGGTCTGTGCATATTTAGACAATAATTCATTTCCTCTCTACCAAAAGCTCTGGAAGAGTTCCTTTTCTGCATTTTGTGAATGTATTTACGATCTTTGGTATTTTGTTATTTTATTCTGATGTACCTATCTATCTCATTAAAATTCCTTTTAATCTATCAGTTATATGACCTTTGACCTTCTATAGTTCTATTTTATAATAGTGGCCCTGTTGGGCCAAGCCGCGCTTGATTGACTCTGTCTACTCTATAGAGTGTTTTTTGCGTTTCTGTAGATTCGATATCATCCTATAATGTACTACTGTAGGCCACAAAATATACCCTTGCAACCACGAAGGGATACCAAGCCGTATTAACTGCCCAGGCTGGCTCAGTGCATATTAATAGATATTAGGTAGGCATATCCCAGACTTAATTCCCGAACACGCAAGTTTCTTTGATAAGTATATTCCTTCACCGCTCCGTAACGAGCCCTTTCTTTCGTCGAGTGCTGGACATGTGGTCTCCTCATGCACATTGTCTTGTACATGCATGAGTGATGTATGGTCATAAAACGCCAAGCGCCCAAGAGAGTCCACTCTTCTGAAGGTGGTGGAACCCACTGGAAAAGATAGGATGGTGTTCTAAAGTCGGCCGACACCACGCAATTAGTGACAATTGAAAAGTCCATCCTTATGTAGAATTGAAATTAAGGAGTTCAAAGACATGGATCACTACTTTTGTATATTACAGCAGCATAATTTGATCACCTTGTGGCGCCCAGGCAGGACAGCAGCATCAAGTATGTTGAATAAGGGAAATTTTGAATTATGTGAAGTAAGTTGAATTCTAAGTCTATTGGAACTTTCTCATCATAAAGAAGTGGTATGTCACAAACTTTAGCTTTACAGATAGACATTTAAATGTGAAATGATTAACCTAGTTACTAGTGCCCTTGATTAATTAGTATTCAAAAGGTACAGAGTTCGATTCCTGGTTAAGCAAAACATTTGTTTAAATACAAATAAATGCTTGTTCAATATCTGAGTAAGCTAATTTATGTTTTTCGTCGTTGTGTGGGTACCTATATTTCTGGATCTACGACACGAAATCTTTGTGTGGATTATATGAGTGAGATACACACATAATAGAGAGTATAAGAGAAAATCGTGAAGACAATTTTTTTACGATTCCGTCTATGTTGACTGACGTCTAACTCTATTAGCAGAATCGAATTTAACAAAGTGCATTGTCGGTAGATACTACTTAGTAATGTTTTACGGGGGGTTGACAGCCGAACGGTATCTACTCTCAACTCTTATTCGTGAGGTTGTGAGTTCAAATCCACGGTTCGTACTACGGTATTTAAGTACTTATTTATTACTGGCGCGGTCGGCGGTGCAGGAAAACATAGTGAAACGTGCATGCTTGAAAAAAATATATAGCATGTTTATCCACCAATCCGCATTGGACCTATTTGGTGGATTGTGGACCGAAACCTCCTAGTGATCTACTAGGACAGGCCTGTGCCCTGTAGTAGAACGTTGTTGGCTGATATTGAATGTTTGTTTACAAAATGCAATATCAGTCCATAACTCCCCATAGTAGGGCACAGGCATTTACGAATGCCTATAAACTATACCTTACGTACGTTATAATTAAACTACGAAAAGATTTTGGCCCAAAGACCACTACGTGGGCGCAATGCCGATTGCACAAATTGGTGCATAGCGTATACGGCCCGATTATTTTTAACTCGGACAAGCTAATTTTATGAAGATGTTTTATTTTCACCGCTGTGCTAATGTTAAAAAATTTATGCTCAAAAAGTAGGAGTCGAAAAAGATGTTATCAATACCCAAGTCCTAAATCTCCAAAGGTAGGAGGTAGGTACTGTGACCATACCAACGTTTGTCGATGACTGATGTGGTCACAGAACAAAATACTCCGATGTGGGCATGTGTCTCGGATATCCGTGGGCAACATCATCCACTTGCCTTCTTTATATAGAAAAAAAAAGGTAAAATTAATCATGTAGATAATGTACTCACCTATTTGTTTGAGATATCTAATCGTCGTGGTGAAAAATCTGGAGCATGTGTATGCACCATCTATATGAGAGAATATACTGATCTCGATGCTATCGACCAATGTGCACTGGGTTCCTATCAATGTAGACAGCGCCTTAGTTTTGTGTACCCGCACAACATAACATAGAATGACATGTGAGAGTACCTACCTGTTTACAGGACGTGGCACGGCGGCTAACGAGAACATTCTATTGCTCGGGGCAGTTAGCCTTTGTGCATTAAAGTGCCTGAACGAGAAGATGGGCCTCGTTAACAGTGTCCATTGTGTACCTTTGAGGCACACTCAGTCACCGTGCATTCTATATTTATCAGTGATACTTGCTATTATTTATTGCAAGTTTTATTAAGAACAAGATTAAGACAAGTTAGATATCGGGGTGCAGCTGCAGCACCTCTACGTTCCGTTTTATTATATACAATGTTATTTATTATTATTATTTATTGACACGATTTACCATCAACATGTTCACTAATACAATTTCATACTAAAAATACGAGTATATAGCCTTAAGTGGCGTGCTATTAGTACAGGCACATACAACATTAAGTATTTGTTACTTACCTTCTTAACGAAATTTAAATTATTTTAACATTACTTTATACCTACCTATTTATAAAATATAAAAGATTAACAGAGATATAGAAACTAAAATAATGTGTGTAATAAATACGTCTAAGTGAGATTAAATGTAAAAAAGGTTACAAATTATCAGTAAGTTTATTCTTAAAAGGTTCTATTAGAACAGTAAAGAGTAATCAGCCCTTTTAATAGTAACTGTAGGACATGGGCCTCTTCGTGCACATTGTCTTGAACATGAGGGATATATGGCCTTAAAACGTCACGCTGACCAAGCGAATTGGCGAGTCCACTCCAGTATAGGTGGTGTAGTTCCTGTGGCAGCAGCTTTGATATTCCTTAGCTGCCTTTAACAACACCCAAGGGAAGTGATGAGTTGGTACTATTCTAAAGCCGGCCGTCACCAAATGATTCTATTAGAACCCACTTGTTCTATTAGATCAGGCAAATTCAAATATTAAGAGAAGGCACCGTCAACTCTGTCCTCATTGGGAAAAATAATTAAACCTACGCAATTGATATACCTAGGTACTTATATCTCATTTTCCCAACCTATGTCTATTTTAAACTATGAATATACAGAATGTCTTAATATGTATATTGTCGAAGCTTAGAACCTTAGATTTCGCTTTATGATTTTGAATTAACATTAATTATTAAATTATTACATATTTTATCGTAAAATTATTTTTTATTCTTTGTATTTAGGAAATGGGTAGATAAACGTAACGTGTGAAAAATTTAGCAGAAATTGATAAATTTCTTTTTGCAAAAATAAATAAGCAATAAATCATTAAAAAAGTAAATGTCCTTGTATAATACCTCTAACCCCTTCAGCAGGTTATGCCCTGCACACTGATATAAGTGGGCCATCAAAGTCGTCGCAGACTGACGCAACCTTAATTTGTGTGTCTAAAAGAGAACATTTTATTGGAAAAATCTAATTTTGAAATAATATATTAAGTGTTACCCACGACCAAGCGTGTTGCCCACGCTTTAATAATTAATCGATAGGTCATCTAACACACCCATGAAAGCGGTTTTTCTTTGCAAAATACAGTAGCATTCTCCATTCTTAATTTGCTTTTGAATAAACTTGAAACCTATTTATAGCTCGCAACATACGAATAATGAAGAACTAAATTTTTAATATTTATTTTCGTATATAAACCGGTTTAGATTTCAACTCTTTATTTGATTTGAACGCGTATAGGGAAGCACATCATACTCACTGTCAACGCAACACAGTTTACTCGATTTAATAATACCTGTTTATAAATGCTAACAACAACGGTTCCTAATAAAGATTACATTTGGAGCTAAACGCATTTGAACTTAAACGTTTCATATACCTCAACTACCGGTTTATATCTGTCAGTCTGAATGGCGATACTTAGATCACCTATTGATCGATTAACTAAGATCGATGTTAGATCACCATGCAGACTTTAGAACAAGAGTTGACGACCGATTAGCCTTCTGTGCAAAAGGTCCCGGGTTCAGTTCCCGGAAAGATATTCATTTCATTAAAGATAAATATTTGTTCGGGTCTGGGCTGTGTTCACATTTGTATGTATATCTGGACCCACGACACAGGGAATCCTATTGAGGGCCATTGAGTGTGGAGTTAATTAAAAATTAATTTTGATTTTGAGAACTGTTAACAGAACCGGTTAAATGGCTTATATAATACCGATGTTATATACTTAAGTGAAACCGAATCCAAACGATCCTGTTTAGGCTGAATCCATTTGAAAATTCAAACGGACTGTTAATAAAAAAAGTTTAGGTATAACCTAACTCCAGAATCATCCTAACGCAAATTACAGAAGCAGACCATTTACCTCGAAATTGCGCTATAAAAAGGTTGAACATGTTTAATGTAACGTGATTAATTCGGATTGAGCTGAGACGCCCTACTGCCGCCGAGCCCATCTCCAGCTAGAGGATCTCTTTTGAGGAACATGTTTTGCTTAGCAGCGGACGTTAGTAATCCAGAGATGAATTGCAAAATAAATCTTCAAACTATTCAAATATCTACATGTTTTGATGATAGTGACACAGAAGATTCATTTAATTGTAAAAGTCTTGGGTTGTTAGAATCAGTCTTAAAATTAGTAAATTAGTAACTATTCCAACCACTCTGTCTAAGTAAAGAAAGCGCGAACGGTCTAAGAAACAACTATTTATCCGGCCTCAAATTAATAAAGATAGTTAAAACTCTTTATTGTACACCAAAACAAAATAAGACGGCAGACATTATTATAATACATGAAATACACAAAAGGCGGTCTGATCGCTAGAATCCGGTTATCATAGGAAGAGCGCTGACAGTTCTATATATAATTAATTTTATGCAAATACCGTTTATTTGTTATTTAATATAACACAAAAAATAGAAAATAAATATTCTTAAAGGTCTTAAACTAAATGAGTAATGCAATGAATTAGGGAAAATAATCTCTAGTCTCCATCCTTCCAAAGCCATTTTCCAAATCCTCGTTCTTAAATCTATATAGATAGGCAGAGCGGACGTGCAACATTCGTTATTTTTGACTGATGTTGACATGTATCACAGATGTTGATGGATAACAGTATCCTCTTACCTGTGGTGGCGTCTCAGCTTGTCTTACACCTGTCTGTGCCGCTGAAGAATATTGGTGTTAGGAATGTCAGTGTAATGCACACTGACATTCCTAACACCAATATTATTCTATGAATATTCAAATTCAGGTGAAATCTCATTTGTTGCTTGGGAATCAGTTGCACAAATTAATTATGCTATCTTATAGTATACTCGATTTACAAGAGTTGTTTCTCTAGCAATGTCATGTAGTCAAACAAATGCAGTTTTGATCAACATGAAATATTTCGAAGAGAAACGACTACGACATGAATAATACATATTTTTATTACGAGCACACCAGTACGTCCCTGTTGATGGTTTCTCCACTGCGCATGTCGCAAAATTATCGACAGGAGCAATGGGTTTTCTCTCCAGTGAGCTCTGATAGACGACACTCGTTCCCTGCGAGCGGACTTCACTGTCGTTTCCGTTGTTATCCCTTTTGCTGAAATAAGCATCATTATTGACAATATTCTGTATAATAAAGTAATTCAAATAGTCTGTGATCATGTTACTGATTCCTATAACCGCGTTTTACGCGGTTCTTCTGGTGAGCGAAGCGGTGCCAACGCCTACGAATAATAAAGGTAGAAATTATGTCTTGTACTTTTCCTACATCGCTAGATACCTAGTCGGTTTATGAAGGTTTTCCTTTGTGTTGTCGGAAATGTTGAAATGTTTTTGTTTGTGATTCGTGTATTGATTAGCCGGTCCGGGGCTGCGCTCTATTTTTAGCAACAGGTGTCCTGTCTGCGCTCTTTTGCTGCGTAGTTCCACCTTTCACCTTTCATATACCATCAATCATCTTAAAATAGAAAACGTTCATTATTTCCTTATTCAAACTACTCAAGTAAAACTTTTAGTATCATATTATATTATTATTTACTTTATATTAATGGAAAAAAATTCTCAACGAGCTTTTTTTAAATTACTTGCACTAATAAATCATTTAGGATTCGTCAACTCAAGGAATATTTTTTAAGCCCTAATAGGATACCATTGCATTAATTCTGCTAATTATACTTGTACATTTCATAAAATTCGACAAAGATTTGCAAAAGGTTCAAGTATCAAACACATCGCATACTTAATGCCAAAAAATACCTATTATATCGAAAGTAGGTACTTCGAGCTTTCAATTGGCCTTTATTATGTAACTATTAGTTGGAGAGATGCGTGGTCAACCTAGTGGTAAGTGACCTATGAAAATTGCAATGGCCTGTTTATAGATTTGTCAGTTTAAAATTTTAGTCCAACCAAAATCAAAGGTAAAGAAGAAAAGTAAAGAAGTTTCACCTGCTGACTATCTCCTAACACATTTCTGTTATCCCTTACAACGCCAACACGGTCATCTAGTTTACCTTAATATGAACCTTTTTCCCAACACAACTACACTGGGCCGCAAAGAAACCGGGTCGGTTATAAAAACCGTGATAACTTTTAAAATATTGAAGCAATCTTCATAAAATAAAAACTGAATTAAAGTTTATTTAATAACAAATATAAAAATGTATAATACTTCTATAAACTTCTTCTTGGTACTAATGGTATTAAAAAAACAAAAATAAAAAATAAAGATGTTTTTTGAAGTTAGAACCAGAAATTCAAAACTATTTGTTTTACTTTTGTTTCTGTTTTGTCATAAAAAATGCTATAAATATGGTGTTCCTGGTGTATAACATTCATCATTCCAATGAAAAACATGCCGCTAACCCCTGAAGAGTGTACCAGAATCCTCACAATGCTTGAAGACGAGCTCAGTCAGCGTGATACAGCGAGGACGGTTGGTGTATCACTGTCAACAGTTCAGCGGGTGCTCCAGCGCTTCCATGAGACTGGATCCAATCTACGCAGACCAGGAACAGGCCGAACGAGGTGCACGACGGCCCGGGAACATCGCTATCTGGTGTCAACAATGATGAGAAATCGTTTTCTTACTGCTGTTGAAGTGAAAAATCACTTTCTACGCGTTGGAGGAAGCACTCCAAGAGTATGCACTATAAGGCGGCGCCTTGCTGAAGCTAATTTGAAGGAATTAAGACCAGCAAATGGCCCAAAACTGGAAAGGCAGCATCGAAACGCAAGGCTTAGATACGCGCGAGAACATATTAACTGGACTCTCGATGACTGGTCAAGAGTAATGTTCTCAGATGAGTCCAGATTCAATCTATAGAAGCACGACGGGAGGCAAAGAGTCTACAGAAGACTAGGAGAGCACTATAACCAAGCCTGTATTGAAGAAAAGGTACCATACGGCGGAGGCTCCGTACACGTGTGGGCTGGGATTTCTTCCGAAAGCCGTACCGAGCTAGTGGTAATAGAAAATAGTACTCTAACTGCCGAAATATACGTAAATGAAATCTTAAATGAGTACATTGGTCCATTTTTAGTCAATATGGGCGAGAATGCCATTCTTATGCAAGATAACGCTCGTCCCCATACTGCTTGGCTACCTTCAAGAGGTCGGTATCACACGCATGGAGTGGCCAATACGCAGCCCCGACTGGAACCCCATCGAGCATGCCTGGGATAAACTCGGACGACGCGTACGCAAACGAAACCCCCCACTAATCACGCTTCGTGAAATGAAAGGAACACTGATAGAGGAATGGGAGAATATTCCTCAGTATCGGTTCAGAAACCTGATGGAAAGCATGTCAAATCGCATAACAACCATATTAACAGCTCGCGGAGGCAATACGAAAAACTAAAATGTGTAAAAAATGCATACCTTATCCAAATGATACTTCTAGGTCATTTAATGAAATGTAGTGAAAAAATATGCATTTTTATTAAATTCACTTTTATGAAAAATGAAATTAATAAACTTAAAATTCTATGACTTTTATTTAAACACTTTAAAACGGTCTATAAAACAGCCTTTATTTCATGAAGCTAGCTCCAATATTTTGGAAGTTGTCGAGGTTTTTGCAACCGACCCGGTTTCTTTGCGGCCCAGTTTATTTGTATTAAACTAAATTTTAGATGGTGTTCCAATTGGTGAACTTCCCGAGAATTGGGACCAGACAAAAGATGACACACAATCTTTATTTCTGAACAAGAGCGACAAAAATGATTTGGAGCCATACCCACTTGCTCTCAGTGAGGAAGGTAAAAAAGTTGGACTTGTTGATAACAAAAGTAAAACTAATCCCACGAAAACAACGTTAATAGTGCTTTATAGTTTACTAAATATTCTACACGTAATACCCCGAACTCTCACTCCTTAAAATTTGTGCATTTTTTTTATCTACGAGTAGTACCTACATCAATGTTCCACGTATACATACTTACATACAATTGCGTTATAATATATTACAATCTACCTGCCGACGTTATTTATAATCTGCTTTATTGAAGGTTTTTATGACTACGTCATTATGTCAACCCCATACTAACCAAAATTTAACAATCACTGCACAACGGGAAATAAGCTTAGATAAAAATAAGGTACTAATGAAGACTCACGAACCTGTACAGTAATTGGGCAGCTTCTGACTTCGGTTCTGTTAAAATTCTGTTCAAAACATCTACATCCATTCTGTTTAATTTGAGAGTCCTCATTGGCATCTCTCTCTCCGGTTGGTTCCCTTCACATTCCACCAGCATGTCTTGGATATCTTCGACCGTTCCCCATCTAACCTACGCGAGGTGATTAACATAAATTGTTCCAATCAAACACACATTCGTTTAATAAGTGGTATACTCATTATACCTACATTTAAAAATACTGAAATATATGCTTCGATATTTGTAGTTGTATATGGAGGGGTCTATAAGTTTTAGGACGTCGGGAATGCTTTGTTGACCTGTGAATGGTATTAACTAAAAGTAAGTCGCCGTCATTAACAGTCCATTGAGGATTTTATGTAAGAAAAAGAAATTCAACAGTCATGAAGTAAAGAGATATTAAAATAATCTTACGCTTTATGAATATATGTAGTTATATATGCAGCCGTAACTAATTCGCTACAAGAGAAAGCTCAGGTTTGAGTAATATAGGTACGCTAAGTAAAATACTCGTACCCCAAGCACAATAATGTCATCCAAATACAATTTTATTACATTTTCAGGAAATTCGGAGGGTTACGAGCAAGGAGTTGAACAACGATTTGATTCTCCTCAGTCCAATGGGGAACTGGACAATCTTATCATGAGACCAGAATTGTATGGAGAACCGCCTGCAATGGAGAGCTTGTCGTCCGGTTACGATTCCCGGCGCCGCAAACGTGGCAGCGGCACCAAGGTGGGTGGAGCTGGTGCTGCTACCAAAGTTGCCACCAAGTCTGGTTCTGGCAAGAAGAACCTCAAGTAAGTTCTTATTTGCCTATCAAGTTTTATAAATATTTCGATTCGAATTACATACAATATAATTGTATTGTTTCTCTTCAGGCCCGAGGATGCTCTGTCACCAATAGACTCCATGTCTCACGATCACGAAGCTCATCGTAATAAGCGTGGCAGTGGCACCAAAGTAGGTGGAGCAGCAGCCTCTGCAAAGACAGCTACGAAAAATTCTGGAGGAAACAAGAAGAATTTTAGGTAAAACTTCCAAATAAATTATGTGATAAGGTACCTATTAAGGTACCTATATAGGTAATAGGTACCTTGTCGATTCTAGTTTATCGAGATATTCAGACCTTAGTGAAATCTTAAAAAATAACATATTTATCTTAAAACGCAGATATTATGTTTCTGCTTAATCATACCTAATCTTTAAATAAGTTTGAAAATCTTAACCAAAGTCCGTCACATATAACCTAATGAACAATAAATAATGTAATTCATAGCGATAATAAGATAATAATAAATATTGATCGATTTCATTGTTTAGGGCCGTAAATGACCGTCGCAAAAGAGACTCCGGCCTTAGCGCGGCCGATGTTCGAGCTCTATTAAACTTATGGGAAGCCCAGGAACGCAGGAAGCAGGAGTGGAATGCAAATCAGTGGGCAGCCGATCATTACTATGGACGCGTGAATCCCGTTGAAGAAGACCAGCCTGAAGTGGACGAAAACGGAGAGATTTGGTACAACGAACCTGTCGTCGTGGGCCCCCGAGAACGTGACTATCCTCACCACTCGTATTTCTCCGAGCAAAACCGCATTCGAGGCTATCCCGACGTGTACCAAGTTGATCCGTCTGAACTCGTCCAGAGGTATGAGGAAGCTCGTCGCAAGAGGCAGTATGCGAACAAAATGAAGCGGTTTATGGTTGCCCGAAAGCGGTCGGATGGCATGATGCACCAGAACAACTACCGACCCCGCGATGACCTCTACACGCTTGCCGAGTTACTTCGCTCAGCACCACGAGTCCAAGAACAGGATATTCCTGTGTATCGGCGACTCATACTTTAAATTAGTTTCTAAAGCTTGCTCCATTCCAATCGCCTGTCGTGTAACACCAAAAAATTACTAAATATGTAACTTACGTATAATAAAAGGCGAACAGGTTTTCTGATATTGGATGGAACCTTTCTATTAAAAATTTGGGGCGGGAGATTGTCGCGCATTTAATTCGCACTTTGTAGCGGATACCTACCATTTTAGAAATACGTAGGAAAGTAATTAATTTCATAAAATTTATGTCTATTTTTTTTATTATTTTGAACGACGAAACACCCAATGGCCTAAAAATGAAGTACATATTAGGTATATACTTACTTACCTAAGTATTATCACAATACAACGGTATTTCTATGATTATTTGAGTACCTACTTAAGTACCTAATCAAATTTCTTTCTTAATTACGAATTTTATTTATACCTATAATCTGTCGAAAGTTCTAGTTACTAAGTTTCATTCTTCGAGTCTACTTTATGGAACTCCATCCTACCTCAGCTCACTGCATATCTGTTAAAGTTCATACATAATCATATTATAATCTTTTCATCTGTCTTCTCAAATTTAAATGATTATAGTATAGTGGGGTCAAACTTCACATTTTAACAAATATACCTAGAGTTTAGTTTATGTGTAAATGATAAACTTGCTGTATTAAATTAGTATTATCTTAGTCGAGTTTCATTTATCCTTCTGTCCTTAATAACCCCTAGCCAATTAATTAATTATTTGAATACTTACTTGAAATACTTAGTGTTATTGTGGAACGTTATTTTGGACATAAATTTTGACCAAATAAAGATTTACTTCCATAAATTATAAAAAATTTAGCCACTCATCAAACCTCCTTTGTTTTACTAAGTAGTTATTTTCTAAAAGAAAAATATACTTTGAACAAGACATTTGTCATTTTACATTGAGTTTTCGTATGTAGGTCTCATAATATAAGCAAAACTCAATATCCATAAGTTAATATGAATAAAGAGAGAGGTAACAATAGAAAATTAAGTGAAAATATATCTGAAGAAGTATCACATCAAGTCGCTGCTTCGACTGACGGTGACGGAGCTATCGAAGATGTCCAAACTACCAATTGGCCGACGTATGCATCATTTACTTGGTTTCTTAATTACATTAAAATGTTTGTACTTCGCTTAGGAAAAGACGTATTTTACTCAGTCATGTGTAATTTTTATTCTGAAAGAGTGTTACCAGATCACATTGTGGGGCTAATGAGAGTCCAAAAAAGTCTTTATATAGAACGCGCTTCGCATGAGACCTACAACAGGTATCTACCTACCATCTAATCAAACGGTCTTTTAAGTTCCCAAAAATCCTAACTCAAATACATTTTGTTAGTTCCAGAAACAGCCAGCAAGAAAAACTGTTAAAAATAAGAAAATTCTTCAAAGCATTCACATCAAATCTTATTTCCAGTGAAGATGACTTTAGTTTGCGAAGCACAGTCAACAAAGATCATTTAGACTTCAACGATATTGATAAAGAACCGATGTTTGTTATTGTCAACTCGAATTATGCCAGAGATCCTAACTCAAGAAAACTCTTGATTAATCACGAAAAAACCTATAAAGATACTGTTTTGAAAAAATACTATAACAGAACTTGGACGACAGCGGATATACCCTCAACAAGTAAAGATTATAGAAACGATTTGCTACCGCTGCCAAAGGAGCCCGATTACTTACACGAATTCCAAATGGTAAATATAAATCTTCAAAGTACAGATAACTATTTAAAAATAAATGATATTGAAGATGAAATGGGATCTGTAGTAACTTCCTACTTGCGAAAGAAAAATTCCACTTTCGACCTAAGGACCTTATTATCGACGAGGAAGAGACGTTCTTTATCACATTCGTTGCCTACAAAATAAATAAAAAATAATAGCTGGGAGCCAAAACTTTTTAAGGCGAATTTTGATTAAGTACATATGAATGTTTGAAAATATGGATAAATGTATATTGTTATTATTATTATTTCAATAAAAAAACACATTTTTCGGATCCGAGTGTTCGGCACACAGCGCGCTGGTTGCCGAACACTCGGATCCGAGCGCTAGGGATGGCAATGGTTTAGTTCACTAATATTATAGATATTTGTTCCACGATTGCATTTTTGCGTACTAATATGTCACAAGATTTTGACAAACCCGTGTTTTTTGATTAAATTCCATAATCTTAATCAAAATCATCAAAGAAACTAATCAAAACCAGTTTTTACCTTATTTTACTTCGGTTCTTGAGCAAAATCTTGTAACATATGACCGACACACACACACACACACACATAGGACACACACACAGGGCATACACACATATACATACATACATAACATACAGTTCAGACGTACCATCATCATGTAACGTGTCTCGTTATCTTTAAAAAAATAGTAAATAAAATATATGCATTTGGAGAATTATTTATTTAGGAAGACATTAACAAATCTGAGCAAAGTAGCGATACAATCAAAAGTATCAAAAATCAAATCAAAGCAATACAGTCAAAAGTATCAAAAAACATAATTATAAGTTTAATTAAAAATTTTGTTACTCTGAATGACAGTGAGATACTCAAAGAAAAGTACAAAGAACTGAAACAAAATCCGAATCTAAAAAAAATTGTCACTAGCAAAAATGAGTGATCTCTTGACATCAAAAAAATAAAATATAAAAAATGCAATTTCAAAAAACTTAAGAATGTGCTAGGCAGAAACATTTTGTGCAGAAACCCGGAGAACCTTCACATTGCTTACATTCGTATATTGTTTGCACCCTCTTTTTCTGTGCTTTGCAGCCTTTGCATTCTTTTCGGGCCACTTCGGTGGTTTCTTTCAGGATACTTCCTACTTTCTTTATTCTCGCTCGGGTCTTTTCTATTTTAGTGAGTTCGTGCTTCACTTTCAAAACATTGCGTCGATTGACTTCATTAGGATCAGGTAGAAGCGTTTCCAGTATCTTCAAACGGAAATCATATAGATTTGTTTTATCATTCGCCGAAAATTTGTTGTACAAGTAAAATGCATTACTGAGGCTCATTTGCAGCATATGCACAAACAGCTTCTTGTACCAGCGCAGCGTCTTTCTTTGGACTGGATAATAAGCCAGCATTTGATCTTGAAGATCTACGCCCGACATAAAATTATTATAATGGACGATTGCCATTGGTTTCAGTGCTACAGATCCCCTTTTGGAAGTAGTTTCCATCATCTCGTCATCATGTTCTGTGGAAATATACAGTACGTAACGTTTATCCCTCCATTTTCCGATATGAACACCATTCAAGAATAAGGATTTGTTTTCTCCTTTTTTCAATGAGATAGTCCCAATATCAACAGGATTATCTTTGCGGTTTTTTCTCAACGTTCCTGTGCAGTACGTCTGTCGATCTAGCAATTTCACAGCCAAACCATATGAGTTATAGTAATTATCCATATAAACATGGTGGCCAGAATCTAATCTCTCTTCTAGGAGTTTGAAGACGATCTTACTAGTATGTCCTTGACCTGATGTCTCATCGTTTACACCTGCGTAAACTTGGTATTTTAAAACGGTACCATCTGGCTCAGCTAGGACATAAAGCTTAATACCATATTTATGCCTTTTGTTCTTAATGTACTGTCTGAACAGCAATCGACCACGCCACAATACCATGGACTCATCCAACGACAACTGTTTACCCGGACAATAGATAGTGTTCATTTTATTGTTAAAATGATCCATAAATGGACGAATTTTTTTTAGACGGTCTTCCTCACTTGTTTCAGACGTAAAATGCAGGCATCGTAATATCAGTAAAAAACGGTTTCGAGACATGAATTGTCCGAAGCATGGAATATTAAATAAATAGTGTCGTTTCCAATAATCGCTTATACGGTTTAGTCGAATTGTTCCAGTGTGAAGAAGGAGCCCTAGAAATGTCAGCAGTTCTTCCCTAGTTAAATCTTTCCAATTTTTTATTCTTGATTTTTGCTTCACATTCTCTGCAGTACCCACTCTTAATGCGTATGCATTCGTCTCTCGAACAATAAGATCCAATAAATCGTCGTCAATTAATAAACGGAATGCTTCGTAAGGATCTGTTGGAGGTGGCACTAAAAGTTCCTGTTTCTTAGTAAAATCAATAATTTTCATTGAAATTGGATTACTGCTCCAGGTGCTAGTGGCTCCTTGACGAGAAGGTGAGTTATTGTGTGAATGGTCAGGTAATGGGACATCATCGTTATCACTTGGTAAGTTTGTAGAACTACATTCAGACCTCGGATCCGGCAAAGCAGAAGGAGAGGCATCATTACGCTCTGGCGACAAGTTTGGAGTGATCGCATCAGATCTCAGAAGAGATACGGTAGGCGTAGAACGGTTATCCGTGAATAGACTCTCTGGTATATCAGGAAGAAGATCTGCATAGTCTTGTACGATAGATGGCGATGTTGCACGACAGTCAATTTCGTAATTGAACTCAAAACTACCATTTCCGTCTAATTCTAGTTGGCGAGGCGCTGGCTTTGATGCTGAGGAACCAATATCTGAATCTGGTAACTTTGAAGATTGAGCAGATGTATCACGTGTACCTGGTGTATTCACTCTCGTGGGCCCATGTCTAAACATAGGTTTCAATCGCTTACATTGAATAATAGGGCTACCGTTTGACTCACTTAAACCTCGCTTTGATGCTGATGATCTTGAAGGTTGAGCTGGTGTATCATCAGCACGTGGTCTACGGCTGGTCGTCTTCGTTTTCAATCTTGAATCAAAAATACTTAAATCACTGTCGCTACCAGATCCTTCTGAACTTGAAGAAAACTCCTCTTCATGAACTCCTTGCGAATACACTTCTTCATCACTATATTCTCCAGAACCTTCCGAGTCATAATCATCACTTTGTCGACGCTTTTTTTGACCACGAGATGTTAAAATAATCGGTTTAATTTTACTTTTGGACGACCCAGCCTTACTGTCCATTTTGGCGCGAAAATACCTTCCGTACGATCGTGTGTACAAATCACTACCACACTGTAAGAATGAAACCAATACTCGTTTTCATAAGTTGACTATATTGCCAGAGTGGCCGCGCAAAGCAACGTTGACTCGCCTCAAACGTCTGCGGTTTGCTGACTACTACAAAATGAACGGGACGCTCGCTCGGATCCGAGTGGGAGGCGCCGCTACTATAGCCCCGCCCCACTCGGATCCGAGTGGTGAGCACGAAATGTGTTATTGGCTGGTGTATCAAAAATGGAAACCATACCTGAATGCGAACAATTTACATCGTTTTCGTTATTCGAGTTATCACCAAATAGTGATCCAAAAAGTAATTACAGTAATAATGCAAGAGATACATAACACTTCAGTTATTACGATTCTTCTTTTTTGTTAACAACATTTAAGTATTTTGTTAATTCAGAATGATCTGCCTGTTAATAAAAAAATTTTTGTATTCTTATTTTCAATGACGTCAAAAGCATATTAAATAGAATATTTTAATTGATATTACCCATCTAATAAAACGCCAAATCTATTAAAAAGGTGTGTACCTACTCTATTAATTTTCCTTTATAACTATTGTGTTCGTAAATAAGGGGGCCAACTCATAAGTTTTTTTATAGTTTATCAATTATTTGGTATGCAGAAATATCGGACAGCTCGCTTGACGTTCACATTCCTTCATTCCCTGGATCTCCAAGATCAATAACCCATATAAAGTATGGATCAGCTTCTTCACTAGAGAGCGATCAACATCAGATTCAAACGAATTTTATTCACTTGAAGAGAGCCATCGATCTTCTACAAGAAGACCATGAATTGCTAATCGCCGCCGAAACGGGAAACTATAAAGCTCTTGAAGAAATCTTAAAGTAATATGTTTATTATATACATATATACATACTCGTAAGTAGTTCTTGTATCTCACGAATTATCATAGCCTAAAAGTTTTTAAACCACACTTTCTTGAGTTTCTCCGAGGCTTTGAACCGGTTTGAAAAATATAGATTTTAATGTAAAATTACATCGACAGACATTAGCGGACCGATGGGACTGTCCGATCCTGGGGCATTGGATACGACTGCATGCAGTCAGGTGGATGCCACCCGGTCTCGGACAGGCTGATCGGTTACCGCTTGTTATACCGCTTTATTTTTATTTGTGCCTTATTTATATAAATAAGGCACAAATAAAAATAAATTATATATATAATGCACATGTATACTAACAATAGGTCGTAAGTCTAATTGTTACTAACAAATATGGATATTCTATGTCCGAAATAAATTATTATTATTATTACCTAATCGTATAGAACCATTGGAGAAACATGTATAAACTCATGCACCTAACACATTATAACCTATTCAATACGACAGGCGAGGAACAAATATACAAGAGATGGATACCTTAGGGCGCAATGCTCTCCATCTGGCTGTTTGTGCGAATAGTATTCCAGCTATAACACTCTTACTTGAGGCCGGTGTTAACCCCAACGTCATGGACAACGTTGGCATGACTCCGCTCTCGCTCTGTCTGACGAGGAGGTAACCTACGAGTACATACTCTTTTACATATATTTACATAACACCGTCGGTCTGTTTGGTCGCGTCAATTTTGGGTTCGACTTTATTGCAATTTGCACTATTAAGTTCAATGGAAATCGGGAAGATTTTAGTGGAATGAAATGGATTTTTTGTTAAAAACAAACCAGTGGTTTTAAAAATAGTCTTACTACCTATAGCCAATATAAAAAATATATTAATATTAAATATAAATTCGCAAAACTTCAGCTAAACACGATATTCGTAAATGCGATTTCACATTAGATTGGCAGCCAAAAACCAAAGCGCCAAAAACCCGATGTTGTTCATCTGCTTATATCTGAAATACCTAGAGCAACACTTCAAATCTATGCTTAAAACCATAGTTGCTTAGGTCTATGCTTAGGTCATTAGACCAGGTTTACTTAAGCGCAATATAGTAAGTACTAAACACAAATGGAAAAATATCTCAGGTTCAAAACATGCCAAGAAGCTTGTAGGTAGTAGAGTCTATCCATTAGTCAGCGGCATTTGAGCTGACATTCCATCTGGTGGTAAATGGATACAGCTCATCTAGGTACACAAGACCCTTTTAAATAGATAAATATCTGAACTTTACTACTGTTATCTATCATAAAGTAAGTATTTATTTATTTATTTAAATAGGGTTTTTAAGATTTTTCATTCATTTAATATACATTCGTGAATTAACGACGGTACTGATGTCACGTCCCATTACACGATGGCTTTTTCATGTTCGCAAGTACTGTACGTAGGTACCTTTAGAGATTCAGGAATGGATGTAGAGAAAGGGTTGGGAAATGGGGAGGGAATTAACATAGGTAGTATGATTTTAAATTTGTTTTGAAAGTACTTCTTCCCTTCTATCTGTGTCTGTCTCTTTTCCACACTTAGTCAATTGAAGCGACCGTTTTGTATGAGAGCCTGTCCAAGAACATGACTTTTCATGCCATCCTAGTTCCTTCCGAAAGTCGAATAATCTTCTCGAGTATCTCGGAAATGCGGCGACACTGGAAGCATGCAACAAACGTGTTTTCTGCTGCGTCCCCGGATTTCTGAGGATCTTAAAGTTTGTTGGACTGCCAAATTAGTAGTCAGACTATGAATGGTCTCTGAGGTTCTGAGTTTCTAATTCTAAGTAAAAATCAAGTCAGGATTTTGATTCTGGTCAGTATTCAACATAATCGACGTGATGAATCTTGAAATTAGTGTGAACAAACATAGACAAAAAGAAAGACTTAAAGATAAAGACAGTAACATAAAGATAGACAGAGATACATACCTACAATGTTTTGTCCGTTATTTCTAAGATCAATAGGTACTGCTTAAAGGTAATGTACTCTCTTCCACCAGACCAGCACTACGCGTTGCTTATCTACTTTTCGATTACGATGCCATTATCACTGCAAGGACAAGTCCAATGGACACTGGACTATTTCTACGTAAGTTTATAAATTTTAAAACTTCAACATAATTATTCATCCTAAATAACAAGTAGCTATTTTCAAAGCTTTTCGTTGCTCATCGCAACTAAGTGAATTTCCTTTTTAAATTATTTTTTCTTAGTAATATAAATATTGTCAAGCTAGTTATCTAGACAATGTTTAAATTACTGTGCAGTCGTACAGGGCCGTCTTTACCAGGGGGTGCAAGGGGTGCGGTGCACCCCGGGCGCTCACCTTTTAAAGGTAATGAAAAAATATAACGCTATAGTAAACAATTACACAATAGGATATTTGACTGTCATAGGATACACAATAGGATATTTGACTGTCATAGGATACACAATAGGATATTTGACTGTCATAGGATACACATTAGGATGTTTGACTGTCTTAGGATACACTCCCGCACCCCGGCGCAGAATAGACTTAAGACGGCCCTGCAGTCGTATAACTGGTAATCCTAGCACGAGCCGTTATTGTGCTACGAGTATATATTATAATGTAGCAAATTGATGAAAAACGAACATCAAAAATCAATAGACACTTATTTACTGCAGAATTCGTCATGATGTCTACACCTACAAAAGAGGAAGCAAAAATACTTCGACTTCTATTAGAAAAAGGCGCCACTCTTAACGACCCACAAGCACCTGGCGGTCGACAAGCATTACATTTTGCAGCAATGAGCAATAACTGGAAATTAATTCATTTGCTCGTAGACCTCGGAGCTGACCTTTTTCTTAAGAACCACAGAGGTGAAACACCAAAAGAAGTTGCACTATCGTTCAAATGTCGTGAAGCTTATTTACTCCTTGATAATATGGAGGGAAGATCAGTTAGTGAGGAATCTTCAAACGGTGATAGTGATGAGGTAGGAAGCACATCCGGGAGCGTGCCAACGTTTGTCGTTCTGGATTGATGTTGGCCTGTATCGCGGATGTTCTTTCGGTAAAAAAACATCAGCGCTGGTTTAATTCAAGCATATGAATCATATTAATCATATGATATGATTAAATTCAAATATAAATAGATAGATATAATGCATACCTACTTACCTACTCGTATGATAAGTATATTTGTTGAACTAATTATTTACCTGTTAAAAATTCAACATTAAATTCTAATAATTTAAGCTATATTGAACGTATTTTACGAGTATTTCAAAGTGCAAATAACGGAATGAATCTAAATACTTGGCTAGTTTTTCCGTTGGCAGAATACAAATTGTCTTAAAGATTTAAGGTAGCATAATTGTCTTATAAATAAGAGTAGGTACCTATCTCGAGCATCCGCAAAATTTTAAAAAGTAGGTATATCATATGTTTCAGATAAAATTGTTAAATCGAGTAATAAATATTATTGAGTAATATGTTTCTTCTTGATATCAAATCTACAACCGTTAAAAACACATAGCGGTAGTTAAACATCTTAGATCTGTGTCTGAAACTGAAAGTAGGTACGTTTTCCTTACTCGAATGCATTTTGGCGAATCCAGTATTTTTAAAATATTATTGATTATTGATCAAAAACTTTAGAACATGAAGCAAGTCTATAAGTACATGCAAAGCTGTTTCTATGCAGGAGCTTCGAATAAACACACGCAAGAAAGGGATCCCGCCTAAAAGTTCATTTGTATTATCCAAAATTATCATACATACTGGTACTTCTATATAAACGAAACATGGCACCTATGTTCGAAATTATTGGAATGGCTACATTTTCTAAAATTATTTGAATTCACAGAGATTCTGTGGTTGAATCTATAGCATCTTAAAACTTCCGATTTACCTATTGTTTCTTTTAGATAATCGACAGATCTAAATTAGATCGGTCGATTGTGCGAGTTTCTAAATATATGAATAACATAATAAATGTTAAAATTGTTAGAAATGATAAATTTAATTCTACAGAAACTAAATTAGAGGAGTTAAATAGGTAGTATTAGTTTTAGAAATTATTAAATATTGTTGGAGAGGGGGAGAGTGCACGCTGCAATCCAACAGCCCCTGGGCGCACTCGACTAGCCATGTTACCCCTCTCTCACAGAAGACTACCTTGCAATGTATTGCATTTCCCACTTTATCTTATTTCCCCAATGTACTCGTACATACGTGTTTCGGTAGTGAGTGAGAGGTGCTAGAGCCCATTCCCATCCTATCCCTCCCCATTTTCCAACCCTATTTCCAAATCCATACCCATATCTCTTAAAGCAGGCAGCGCATCCGGGGGCGTGCCAACGTTTATCATTTTGGACTAATGTTAGTATGTATCGCGGATGTCTATGGGCGACAGTATCCACTTACCATCAGGTGGACTGTGTGCTCGTCTGCCGCCTTCGTCTATAAAAAAAAAATTAAATATAAAGTTTTGTCTTAACTATGAATGTTAAAAGGATTTTTCAAATTTGCCGGTCTATTTCCTTGCACCTTTGCTTGTCACATTTTTTATAGGTATTAGGGCCTTATATAAGAAATTGCCGTTTGTTCATAGTGGCCAATATGAACTTAGATATCTTGCGTTTGGCTTGAAATTCCAAATTGAAATTGATTTCAATTTAAAACTATGACATTCTTTTTCAAAATCAGTTATTCATTTGTTTTTCCATCAAACGAATTTTTGCTTAGATATCGTTTAGTTTGCAACCATGGAAAAGTTGAAAATTCGCATTATTTTCGAATATGAGTTCCGTCGCAATAGCAACGCAGCACAGACTGTACGCAATATTTATGATATGTACGGACCAAACACCACAAACGAACGCACAGTGAGTTTTTGGTTTATTAAGTTCCATTCTGAAAATTTCGGATTAGGCAGTGGTTCGTCACGTGAGAATAGCGACCTCAACAAGAAGCCCCGTGGACGACCAGAGACTAAAGTCGATAATGACGAATTGAGAGCAATAGTGAAAGCGGATTAATCTCAAACGACGTCTGAGTTAGCAGCAGTCATTAAGTGACAAAGCGATATTGATACATTTGCATCAAATCGGGACGTTAAAAATCTTGGAAAGTGGCTACCGTACGAGTACACGTATGACTTAATAAAAGTACACGTGTCGAAGGGATTCTGAATCGTATTGCCACTTGTGATAAGAAGTGGATCCTCTATGATAATTGTAAACGTTCGTCAAAATAGTTGAACAAGCCAGACAAAGTCCCAAACGTGAACTAAGTCAAAATAAGCACACGGTGACTGTATGGTGATCCTGTATTATCCACTACAGCTTCTTGATATTTAGCACAACAATCAATGCAGGTGTATACCTACTGTGACGAACTCCAAAAAGCTCGGTGTGCTGAACAGAGCGAAGCGGTACTTCACCCCTGGGCAACTCCTAATGCTTTACAAAGCTCAGGTGAGACCCCATATGGAGTATTGCTCACATCTCTGGGCCGGCGCACCGAAATACCAATTGGACCCATTTGACTCCATCCAACGACGTACTGTTCCTATTGTCAACGATCCCACTCTCACGGGCAGTTTAGAACCCCTCAGCGTTCGAAGGGACGTTGCGTCTCTCTGTGTGTTCTACCGCCTGTACAATGGGGAATGCTCTGAAGAATTGTTCAATATAATTCCCACCTCGGGTTTCTACAACCGCACCTCCCGTCACAGAAGTGCGGTCCATCCGCATTTCCTAGATACGGAGGTGTCGCGTACTGTTCGGTCCAAAAATTATTTTATATCGCGAACCCGTAGGCTGTGGAACGAACTACCTCAAGAGGTCTTCCCATTAAACTACGACATGGGGTTCTTCAAGAGAGCTGTGAATAGGATTTTGCAAGGTCGGCGGCGCGCCCGCATATCCCCTGGTGTTGCAGGTGTCCATGGGCGCAGTAACACTTACCATCACGTGAGACCGCTTGCTCGTCCGCCCTCTTCTCTATAAAAAAAAAAAAAAAATGTTGGACAAGCTCGCCATTAGCTTCGCTCGCGGTAAGGATTCAGAACTGATTCGGAACTATACGCATGCGCAGTTCAAATAATGCCGTTCGCGGAACACACAATTCAGAATTTCTAGTTACAGTTCTGTGTTCGCGGAACCGTCGAACTCGATTCAGGATCGGTTCAGAATCAGTTCAATCAGTTCTATAACTTTGGCAAGAATCCGTAGTTCCAGACATGCACAGTTTTTACCTAACGACATTTGACATACATGCTGCGGCTATATTCAGTTGGTTAGAAACTAATAAACTGGTTAAATAGTTAAATAAAATATAAATTTTATTAATTTATTAAGGGTTAAATAAAATATGGTTAATTTTGTTTGTTGTTTATATAAATAAGTTTATATAATACTCTAATAAGAGTAATGTGTTTTGGTGCCAACTTAGGGGTTTTCCCCCAAATTTAGGGGGTAAATAAGTGGGATGGGTTCCTTTTTAGGGGTTTTATATTTTTAGGGGTATTTTTAGGGATTTTTTGACTCTTCATATATTTTTTTGAATATATATTTTTCATATATTATGTGAAAGTATAGGCCCTGGGACAATCCAAACTATAATAGCTAATCATATTTATTTGTTGACCTAGCGACTTAACGACATCTAGTACAAATATATTACAACTACTCTGTGGTGACTGGTGGTTATTGTGCCTATGCTTACTGGAAATACATATGTACGTTGATTATTGTTTACTTGTTTAATTCGATTTTGTTGTTGTACAAAATTTGTTACTGACAAGCAATTTGTTAATGATGCCTAAAGAAACTAAAAATAAAAAAATGTACAGTCAGAAGTACACGTAGATTTGGGAAACAGATCCAGATTTAAAAGGTAAAGAAATTTCATTGCATTTTTGTAATTTATATTTTTTCTTTTATTATATATTTTTTTAGGGGGATTGCTAAGTAATTGGGGCGATTTTGGGGGTTTTTGACTTAAGCTTTAGGGATAAATATTTTTGAGAGTTGGTAACACTGCCGATGACAGTAGATCGTACGCAGTTTGGTTCCGAAATCGTTCGCGGAAATAAAAATCACGAATCGGTTTATAACCGAGCATGCGCTCTACTACGATTCCAAATTAGTTCAGTACTAGTTCCGAATTAGTTCTGAATCCTTACCGCAAAGCTATTAAGTCTGGTCAATCGCGCTAGTTCACTGCTTCTTCATGATAACGCTCGCCCACACACTGCACGACTGACAGACTCAAAGTTTCGACTGGAAATTCTCCGTCACCCACTGTGTTCGCCAGACCTTGCCCGCACTGATTCTCAAAGTTACAGGAGTTTCGACTGGAAACTCTCCCGTCACCCACCGTACTCGCCAGACCTACTGATTTCCATTTCTTTCAGAACTTTTTACAGGGAAAAAAACAACTCCGATGAGGCAGTGAAAAACGCTTTCAGAGATTTAATCGATTTCCGTCCCCAGAAGTTAGCAGAGGCATCAATCAACTTCCATTAAAATTGCATGAGTTCATTGATAATAATGGACATACAAATTATATATTACTTATATTTCCGTATATTACTGTAAATCATTCCGCATATACGAGGCGTATTCGAAAAGTAAGGGCCGTTTCGTCTTAAAAAAAATTATAATCATATGAAATAGGTTTTATTAGCACATTTAGTTTACTACAAATCTACTTCACTTTTCCACATAATCGCCGTTCACTTCCAAGCATTTTTCGTACCGCGGCACCAGCTTCCTTAACCCCTCTGCATAGAAGCTCACCGCCTGCGAGTTGAACCAGTTTTCAACGGCGTTCTTAATTTCCTTGTCGTTTTCAAAACGTTGTCCACCGAGCCATTTTTTGAAATGTAAGAAAAGGAAGTAGTCACTGGGTGCAAGGTCGGGACTGTACGGTGGGTGGTTAAAAACTTCCCAACATAAATCTTGAATTTTCTCTTGGGTCTTGGCTGCGGTGTGAGGACGCGCATTGTCATGAAGGAGGATTACACCGGATGACAGTTTACCACGTCGTCGATTTTGGATCGCACGTCTTAGCTTATTGAGCGTTTCACAATACACGTCAGCTGTAATTGTTGTCCCACGTTCCATAAAATCAACCAAAAGAACACCTTTTTCGTCTCAAAAAACGGTAGCCATCATTTTTCGACTCGTGTAAGGAGTTTGCTTAAATTTTTTTGGTTTTGGTGAAGTTGAGTGGCGCCATTGCATTGATTGCTGTTTTGTTTCTGGATCGCTGTAAGATATCCACGTCTCATCACCGGTAACAATGTGGGAAAACAAATCATCTCCATCTTGTCGGTAACGGTTCAAAAACTCTCGTCCACTGGACAGTCTTTGCTCTTTGTGCTGGTCGGTAAGCATTTTTGGTACCCACCTTGCACACAATTTGTGGTATACAAGTTTTTCCGTGACAATTGTGTAGACAGTAGTGCGTCCATGATGAGGAAATTCATCAGCCAGGGCACTAATCGTCAACCGACGATCAGATCGCAGTTTTTGGTCCACCAGAGAAACAATTTCATCGGTTTGCATACTGGGCCTACCACTCCGCTCTTCGTCATGAACATTTGTTCGTCCAGTTTTGAAATCACGACACCATTGTCTAACCTTTCCTTCATTCATTACAGTAGGTCCATAAACTAGGCATAACTCTCGATGAATTTCAGCAGCTGAAGATCCTTTTGCACACAAAAATCTTATTACAGCGCGAATTTCACAGCTGGCGGGAGCAACGATTATCGCGGACATTTTTTAATGTACGCACAGATAGGCAAATGACTACTGAATCAAAACAACACCTGAAATAGCTGCACGAGTAGTGCACGTACAGATATGCACAAGTTTAAACGTGTTACGACTTGTCGATTTTGAAATATAAGCGAACGGCCCTTACTTTTCGAATACGCCTCGTAATATGCTAATGGCTAATTTTCGTTACCGATTAAAAAAGTTGTCCTTGATGTTTTAAGGTATTACGATGGTCGACGATCCCACTTTCACGGGCGGTTCAGTCTATCGTGTGTTCCCTCACCATTCGTAGAGACGTTGCGTCTCTGTGTGTTCTACCGCCTGTACAATGGGGAATGCTCTGAAGAACTGTTCAATATAATTCCCACCTCGGGTTTCTACAACCGTACCTCCCGTCATAGAAGTGCGGTCCATCCGCATTTCTTCGATACGGAGGTGTCGCGTACTGTTCGGTCAAAAAATCATTTTATACCGGAAACCTGTAGCCTGTGGAACGAGCTGCCTCAAGAAGTCTTTCCATTAAGCTACAATATAGGGTTCTTCAAGAAAGCTGTGAATAGGATTTTGCAAGGTGAGCGGCATACCCGCATACCCCCTGGACCCTGGTGTTGCAGGTATCCATGAGCGGCGGTAGCATTGTTGATTGGTAATCTCAGATTATACATACTCTTTTGATGTCAACTCTGTTCTGTTTGGTTTATGTATTATGTTTGAATTACTTTAAATTTGGAATGTTTTAAAGTTTTATTTGTTCAGATTGAATTGTGTCATATTTGATTATTCAGTGTAAATTGTTTGAAGAAGTAACATGTCTAGTTATCTGACATAACTTTTGTATTTTATATAAATTTTATAATGATTACCATTCATCAAAAATAAATTCAAAATGTTTAAGTTTAAATAAATTATTTTCTAATCAGTCCTTAAGTGTCTTTTTGGTTTGAAAGTGATCCCATTAGCCACATCTACCATTCAAGAAGCATCACGTGGGACAGCTTGC
This sequence comes from Sesia apiformis, assembly GCA_914767545.1. Classification (NCBI taxonomy): domain Eukaryota; kingdom Metazoa; phylum Arthropoda; class Insecta; order Lepidoptera; family Sesiidae; genus Sesia; species Sesia apiformis. Next base: position 6,725,452 of record OU611963.1, read on the forward strand.
TCGTCCGCCTATTTCACTATAATAATGAAAAAAAAATTCAATAGGCTATAACAACAAACAGACCAAAAAATTGTTCGAACAAATATTATAACAAATCGTGTGGGCATTTAGTACGGTCAGACTCTGACAAACGGCGGTTTCACAGGTTAAATCTTCAAACGACTTCAATAATAATTGACTATTGTGGACTAACAAACATGATTGATTCGAATGAAAATCTCTGTATGTGATTTAAACAGTTTGTACATTTTTTTTAAAGGAAATAATTTTAATATTTTGACATCTGTTAAAGCTGTGCAAGAAGCTGCATGATGAACATACTTTTGCTGTTCTCAAGAATATGGAAAGAAAGCAAACAAAAAAAGTTCTGCAGTTTCAAAGATGGCGACCTTGTCGCAGTTACTTTTTCCTGCCAAACAATACTGAGAAAATTGTAATCAACTATTTTTGCCTACAGAGAAATTTAGTAAATCCTGACAATATTTGCTACCTATTTATTCTAGTTTGTAAGTTTGATAATGTGATAATAAGTGTACCCATGGCTTCCAATGTGCAAGATTCACCTGTTGGTCAGCAGGCATTCGTGGAAGAGATAGATTTTAATGAAATACAGGAACTGACGGTAAATATACTACAAATGTGTTAACTTAACTATTTCAAACATACACTCATACTTAAATGACACCGAGATTACTGTGAAATTGTATGTCCAGGTTGTAGGGAAGGGAGCATTTGGTGTAGTGTGGAAGGGCTTATGGCGGAACAAACTCGTGGCGGTAAAGCATATCAACTCTGAAGCTGAAAAACGGGAGTTTGTCATAGAAAAACGACAACTGTCTCGCGTATCACACCCTAATATCGTGAGCCTATATGGGGCGTGCACCAAAGGAGCTGTATGTCTTGTTATGGAATACGCGGAAGGTGGTTCTCTTTATAATGTATTGCACAATTACCCGAAGCCGAAATACACTGCAGCTCATGCTATGAGCTGGGCACGTCAGTGTGCAGAGGTATGCATTTAACCACAATATTATTGACCACTAATAAGTAACATCACTTTCCCATAAAGTTGTTATATATGTGATGTACTGGGCACTTGCTATTAACCTTGAAGTAAATGTTTAACAATGAGGTTTATCATGTAATTTTTAATTCAAATGTAATAAATAATTTGGGAGATTTTTCATTATTTTTAGAATAACTTTTTTTGTTTTTATTTCAGGGTGTGGCCTACCTTCATGCAATGAAACCAAAACCATTAATACACAGGGATTTAAAACCCCCAAACCTGTTACTTGTGGCAGGAGGACAGCAACTTAAAATCTGTGATTTTGGCACAGCAGCCGATAAAGCTACATACATGACAAATAACAAAGGCAGTGCTGCTTGGATGGCCCCAGAGGTGAAAACTTAAGAATATCAACTTTATTATTATATTTTGTTTTTGACAATTAGTAGGTTGGAGAGATATTAGTAGGTTGCCACCTCAAGACACTCTTAAATAGAAGATAAAATGAAAGATAAATGCAAGTCCTACCATATACATAACCTATTGCTGAATGTCTTTGATTAACAAATTGCAATACAACAGAGTAATCAAATACATGCATGCAGGGCTAAGTTTATAAGTCAATATCAACTGTTTTTCAAGGACGCAGTTTAATGTTTGCATATGCATTTTGAATATCGTGATAAGAAAGACTTGTAGATATTAAATTAATTAATTGTAAACATCAGATCAATGTTACACAATTAATACTAGACAATATTAGTCTTGTGTAGTACATGTACTAAGTACTATTAAAAATTAATTCCCAGCACTACTAGAATGAACTATTCTGCCAATGCTTTCGGTCTCCGTTCATTTAATACATTGGAACGTAACCTCGTAAATGTTCCGTTGCAAAGAAACAAACTAGACGCATGAGACTCAAACAAACACATGAACGCATGGGAATCTTTATAATGTTCAACCGAACTTAGCTTCAATCTTCTACTCTACGAAAGATGCATGGGAGCAAAGGTACATATCACTTTGCTGTATTTATTTAATCTCTTGAGAGTTCATATACTGTGTAAGATTAAATTTAACTTAATAAATAAGGTGATAATGTCCATTATCCCCAAATAAAGCAATTGTAAAAAATACTAGAAGAATGAACCAGTACATTGGAGCGATTGTACTAAGTATTTTCTGTAATGTCCAAGTAAAAACAAGACTAGACAGTATGTAGTGTAATAAAACAACTTTTATAGGGCTCCTGTATAGGGTTGTATCCTGTATGTATCCTAACCTACTGTATGTACTGTATACTGTATGTATCCTGTCAACCTGTATAGGGCTCCCTATAGTGTCAAAATTGTTTATCAAGCATGCCTGATTTTTCCTTGATAGGTTATCAAACATGCTTGTCAAGCAATCGGTCTCATTCACTGCAAGATTACGCTAATGTATGTACACACATATGTACATAAACATGTGTTCAGAAAAGGAAGAAAAACCAAGACATGTCTCAAAAAGGAAGAAATGTCTCAACAAATATCACTGTTTAGATCTGCTAAACAGTGATATTTGTTGAGACATTGATTACCCTTGAACATTTGCAAAATGTGGATTACAGAGTCCAAAGAATACACAAATTTTCTGAAAATGGATCGTGAAGCATTCGATAATCTCACTCCATCATCTCGAGTGTCCACCAACGTGCTTGAGAAGCAAACTACGTGCTGGATATTGCTAGATAATTTTTTATCTTCAAGCAAGTATTGCCTGACAAGTAGTCTTGAACGTTTAGTTAGGACCTTGATTGTCAAACAAACTGCGTCAGTGTGATGCGAAACGTCATGACGGATACTACGACAACGTAGCGAGTGCCGAATGCTTCATAATCCATTTTCAGAAAATTTCTGTAGTCTCTATAATCTACCATTTGCAAATATTTATGGGTAAATCGATGTCTCGACAAATATCACAATACACAATACTCACTTTATACCAATTTCATTTTTTTCACGCACTTACACACACCCACACGCAGACACATACACACATATACATTTCTGAGTCTTACGCGATAGTTCATGTATAATAAGCCCATCACTCATATTATCTACTTTATTTATTTATTTAAACACAACAGGAAAATACATTACAGTTTACAGAAACAAATGCCTACATTTTTTATAACGATTTATCTAAGAATTCCATAGCATATCTGCTCAGAACCCGCTCATTTGATAATAAAACATCTGTCCCTATGCCCTGCTACCATTTTATTAATATAACGTATTTGTATTTACTTCGTAAATCAAACTGTGAACTTCCACATTAATATAGTTTTAGACTCCCATTTTTAACTGTTATAAAAATCTTTCTATAGAATTAAAATTGGCAATTGTCCTTCTAATGAGTATAATAAGTTCATATACTGTTTTGCCGTGGGTTTTTTTGTTCATAAAAAAAATATAAACTACATTACTGTACATACATTCTTTCTCTTGAAATCTTGCATAGATGGATGATATAATTAGTATAATTACTTGTTGAAACTTAAATATATTCACTGATTTATTTCTAAAGTATAACAATGGTGTTACACTATTTTTAGTTACTATTTTCAGGTAATATCTACTAATGTGTAATTTATTTTCTTTCCAGGTGTTTGAAGGCTCATCATACACAGAAAAATGTGATGTCTTCTCATGGGGTATAATTTTATGGGAAGTGCTGTCAAGGAGGAAGCCATTTGAAGAGTGTGGCTCAGCATTTAGTATAATGTGGGCTGTACACACAGGTATCTCTATATATTACGTTATTATAAAATGCAATATTTCTCTGTCCAGACGGACAGAGAAATATTGCATTTTTTACTTGGTCTATTCATATACTCCTAGAATCAGATAATTACTGTGTGAATTTTGGTATAAGTTTCAGTTTCAAGCATGTAGATTAGATAAGGTATGTCGCTACCTCCTGTCCCTACAAGCACTTCCCATCAAATAGCGTGGTCAACTCACGACATAATCTACTACGTGAGACTTAAAGCAAAAGGAAAGAATAAATTAAAAACTGTTTAGATAGAAAGAAGGCAGCACTAACATATTAATATGGGTGCATCAGCGAAAGCTGCTAGCCTAATACATAAATAATGTATCTATTGTTTCTGATTTTATACCTATTACAATCTTAACAATATTACATAATGTACACTATTAAAATAAAAATTACAAACAATGATTTTGCTAAAATCTATTATGATTATAAGAAAATTATGAACCCCCATAATGACGTACTTGTTCTCTCTGTACCCAATTTTTACTAACCAGTACTTATATTAAAGGCTATTTCAGAGGCTACAAATAGTATAGTGAATTGTTCCTGGAAAGCCCTGGTTTTCTAAGATTTTTAAAGAAAGTGCAGCATTTTACCAGGAATCGATGTAATAACCAAACAATAAGTATAAAAAGAACAATTATTATTTAAAAGTACAAAATGTGACCAGCCCCAGTAGTCATCAACTAGCATTACTAGCAAATTGATAAATTATGACGAGGCCATCATTGTAAATTAACATCAATTTCATTTTCGTTTTCATTACAACTTTGCTGCACAAGTTAAAAATCTAGTAAGTGACAGTTGTGAATAATCAATTTTTTACATTATTGGTCGTGTATTTTTACATAATGAATACGTTTTTAAATAAAACAAACTGTTCAGATTATTCTTAGTAATCGTACAATGAAAAATTAGCCTCTGAAGTCTATCACAGTTTACACCCATATGGTCAATCTACGCCGTTTAGTCTTACCCCCATTACCTCAATGCTCTAGTGGGAAGTTTACGAACGCCATTGTATATAATTTGAATTATCAAGTACCATTGACTGACAACTTATAGATGTTAAGCCATTAAAAGCATTAAATTATATAAAAAAATATCATGTGAGAATGGATCACCTTATAGGCTCGTGCACTTAGCTAGACGAACAGGAGCTTTACCGCTTATATATTTTTTTATTTTTTAATCCTCAGATTTTACAAATTTTACTTTTTTTTTAATCTGTAATATATGGATACTACAAAAACCTCCAGCGTTTAAGCATAGTATCGACGCCGTTCCTAAATATAACTTTCGGTCCTACTTATTATTTAAAACTTATTTTGTCACCTTTTATATATTTTCCCAAATTTGCAAAGAAACTATTTGTGCAATGTATGCCCTTTAATAAAAGTTGCCCCCTTTTTTGCCTAGCTTAGTCGATCGCTTACCGCCCAAATATTTTGCTGTATATCGCCCATAGAATAAGTTTGGGCATCCCTGGTTTAGACGTTACAATATGTGTGATTATCTTGATTCCCGTAGGGACTTTATAATTGATCTAAATAGAAAGTACCGTAAATTCTAACCCTTAACTATCCAGGTTTTATTAAAATTCGTCCATCGGTTTTTAAGTGTTACGGGTTTACATTGACAGAAAGACAGAAATATTAAAAAATGTTGTTTTGTACTCTGTATCATTCAAACCTTACACTGTAATGACATTTTTTAAATATTAAAGGTACGGTACAGACATGGTTTTATTGCGATCTTATTATCTTAGATTGCAAAGAGTAGCTTTGTCATGTGTTATTTATAGATTTTCTTTATTTTGTTAGTTTATGAAAATAAGAATCCATATTTACCACATTCCAGGTCAAAGGCCGAACCTGATAGAGGGTTGTCCGGAGCCACTAGAGCAGTTGATGACACAATGCTGGCACAAAGTACCCGCACAAAGGCCCAGTATGACGAAGGCAAGTTTTTAAAGTGTAAACATACTCACCATTCTATATTCGATATCAGACTATAACGTTCCACAGGCCTAGTTATTAACAAAAGAATTACCATTCTTTATTAACAGTCTAAAACAGTGTTTCTCAGCCTTTCTTCACTTGCGACATATTTCAAGGTGAATTAGATTTTTCGATACATTAGGAATTTCAGGCCAAAAAAACATTGAAAACACGTCAATATCCAGCCTCGTTGATGTAAGTTTGGAGTCGCTTAGTAAAGCGATAGGTACATGGGCGACCATGTACTAGTGTACCTTAGCTAATGTAGTGACTAGGTCGGAATACTGAGGACAAGTGTTGGACTTTGTGGAAGCACACGAAAAACGCATTCTTAATACCTTTATTTGATTATCACAAACATTACACACTTTGAAGTTTAATAAAATATCACTTAAACCACAAAACCCACAATACTCATTTTTTATAATAATCAAACAAAATTTCGACTTTCAGTCTCGTGTTTCCCCCAAATATCCAATACATTTTATGTAACAATAATTTTAAGACGTGCGCTATGTATCGGACGCGAAATTAATATATTCTTATTAACTAATGAGAGTCGCTAACCTAAAACTATTTATATGCAGAAATTGCGTGCTAAACTCGTATCGTGCGTGGTATTTGAGCGCGTATTTTTCCGAATTCTTGTAACTTGCCTGCGTTATCCAAGTTTTATGTATTTTTAATTCTAGTAAGCTTGTATTAATTTTTTGATATATATTTATTATTATTATTATTTTTATATTTTGCCGACACACCTGAGGATCTCGTCGCCACACATACGTTGGGAAACACTGGTCTATAATGTCACATTAAAGCAATCATGATCAACTTTTTTCGAATTAAACTGAAATAAATAATTTTTAATCATTAAGAACGTCAACACAAGTTCGACTGTCGCGGTTGATCTTTATTGTCACCGGAAAACCTAAATCTAACCCACTTTTAAATTTCCTGTCATCGATTTTCTGTCACTTTCGGTATTTCTGCTGCTCATTTAACAGTTGCGAAATTCAACAATTTCAGATTTTCGATTAAAGTCGTCGCCACCACTGAAGTCCGATAGACGCGGCGCTCAAATCGCGTAATGAAATGTTGCCAGCAAGACGGGCAATAATGTACCCCTTCTAAAAGGCAACCTGTTCTAATAAATTAATTAATAAATCAATGCATATGATAAAATTAAAGCAATCAATAAATTGCTAATTCATTCACATTGTAAAACTAGTTTCACATTTCACATTGTTAATTTAGGATAACAAGCAAAGATAGATAATAGGGTTTTTAATAGGAATAAAAATAAAATAATTATCATATTGCACTAATTTAATTTTTCCAACCATCCATTTTCCATCCAACGACGTGCTGTTCGTATTGTCGACGATCCCACTCTCACGGGCGGTTTAGAATCCCTCAGCATTCGGAGAGACGTTGCGTCTCTCTGTGTTCTACCGCCTGTACAATGGGGAATGCTCTGAATAATTGTTTAATATAATTCCCACCTCGGGTTTCTACAACCGCACCTCCCGTCACAGAAGTGCGGTCCATCCGCATTTCCTCTATACGGAGGTGTCGCGCACTGTTCGGTCCAAAAATATTTTATACCGCGAACTCGTAGGCTGTGGAACGAACTGCCTCAAGAGGTCTTTCCATTAAGCTACGATATGGGGTTCTTCAAGAGAGCTGTGAATAGGATTTTGCAAGGTGAGCGGCACACCCGCATACCCTCTGGTGTTGCAGGTGTCCATGGGCGGCGGTAACACTTACCATCACGTGGGATCGCTTGCTCGTCCGCCCACTAGTCTATATAAAAAAAAAAAAACAGTATTTATATATAATGTTTTTACTTTTCTTTAGTTCGGCACTATATTTATTGATTATTGTAATATTGTGTGATATCCATACCATCAAAACGGTTTGCAAAGAATTAAGAAAATCCAGAAGATTTTTTAAAAAGATTGTTCTGTGGAAATTGTCCGAAACGAGATTACTGATTATGACACACGTCTTAGCTACTTTAAAATGAAAAGTTTACAATCTCGTAGACATACACTCATCATCATCATCATCATTTCAGCCCTTGGACGTCCACTGCTGGACATAGGCCTCCCCCATTGTCCGCCATTTAGATATACACTAGCCCTCATTTTCTTATATAAATTGTTTAATAACCGCATTAATTGTACACCTGTGCTATTGCAAATAAACCTTAATGTAGTTAGGCCCCGCAGAAGACAACAACAATATAATAAAGATTCAGCATCAATTTCTCTAGAAATAAATATGGCAAAAATTCCACAATTTCGTATGTATTATGTAAATATAATGACAATGAATATAAATAAGCCTCTATTAATAAATAAATATAAATTAATAACTAAATTATTCATTTTTAATGTAATTAAAATAATCATGAAGTACATGTTAAGGTATTTCCATTTCTTTATTTTCTCGATGACAGTTCTAATTTGATAGTTGTAGTGTTGTGACCAAATAAGTAATGATATCGATCGCATATATTTATTATATTTTGAACAAAGACAAATACAACAAAAACATTCAAATATATTTTTTCAAGGTGGGAACACTCAATGGCCCACCGCCATTTTGTGTTTGTTTTAATCTGTCACTCGCAACAAGACGGTCGTGCTAGTCACTACATTTCTGTACGCTGAGTTTTTTCACATTATCCATACGTTACGTTGTGTATTTTGTGTTCCTCCGTGTTGATTGCTGCCCAGCTGTCAAATATCAAAATGCCGAAAGGATCTGTTCTGAAAAGGCAGGCGAGAGAACTGGTGATCAAGGTTCGTAATTACTTTGAAGCAGAGTATCAAAATGGTGGCCCGCTATTACCACTGTCGCAAGTGCGAGAGCGTGTTGCGGCCGCATTAGGAATTAGTGGACCTACTGTTTCAAAAATTACTACCGAAGCTTACGGTACAAGCGGCATGCAGGAAAATAAGCTTCGTACGCCGAAGAAAAAACGCCAACCACGTCGTGTGACATCGGTTGACAACTTCGACGCTGACGCTATTCGCCGTCATATATATGACTATTACTTGCGCAAAGAAATTCCAACACTTAAAAAACTTGTTGTTTCTTTACGTGAATGTGGTTTGTTCCATGGCCAAAAATCGTCATTAAGCTTGGTTTTGAAAGAAATTGGATTTTGTTATAAAAAATCGGACAAACGTAAAATATTGATGGAGCGTCACGACGTTGCTATGGCTCGCTGCGAATTTTTGAGCGAAGCCAAAAAGATATCAGATTGGTCAAATGTTATTTTCACTGACGAGACTTGGTTAAATGCAAACCACACAGTATCTAAGAACTGGACTGACGACACCGTCGCTTCCACTAGTTCAGTGCCAATGGGAAAAGGTGAACGCCTCATCATATGCCATGCAGGGTCTACGAAAGGATTCATGTCAGATGCTTTACTGGCCTTTAAATCCAAGAAAACAGTGGACTACCACGAAGAAATGAACGCGGAGATTTACGAAGGATGGTTTAAAGAAATGGTGCAATCTCTGGAAGAACCGTCGATAATTATTATGGACAACGCTACATATCACTCCAGACAAATTGATAAAATGCCGACGCAGGCCAATAAAAAACAAGAGATAATTGACTGGCTCCAACGTCATGGCGAAAATGTGAATAATACTTTATTAAAAGTACAATTAGTGAATATTTTAAAATCGAAAAAAGCCTCCCTAAAAGATATATTATCGACGAAATAGCTGCCGAATGTGGTCATTGGGTTCTTCGACTTCCGCCGTATCATTGCCAGTACAATGCTATAGAACTAATATGGGCACAAATCAAAGGACACGCCGCTCGAAACAATACCCATCCCCCTTTTACAGCAAACAAGATGTTAGATTTATTAAAAAATGCATGTGCGGAAGTAACTGCCGAAAACTGGGAAAAAATTGTGAGAAGAACCCAAAACATTATAGCGTCGGATTGGGAAATTCATGTGGCATTCGATAATATAGAAGTACAGGAACTTATAATAAATGTTGGGGAGAGCTCATCGAGTGACAGTGACGATTCATCAGATTTTGATTAAAATAAATAAATAAAGATTACCTGTCATTATAATTATTTCGTTTCATTGTCGAGTACCTACCTATACCTACTTATTTTACAACAGCTTCAAAAATTTTAAAGAAGTTGGCATTATCAATCAAGAATTAACACGTGTAACATCTTGTAATGAAATATAATATTAGTTAATAAATTTGTACAAAAGTATCCGGCAGTAGTTTAGATTCTTACATTTTGTAAAAAAATATCGGATCTGTTATCGTGTTACGTTTATCGATAACTACATCCCTAAAATTGCTTTCTGTCTGACGTGACCTTGTTAATGAAATATGACGTCTTGGTGCCTAATTTTTGTTCGGAGTTTTAGGCGTTGACGCTAGAACAAAGTTATATCGACCACTGTGTGTCAGCTGTCATCGAGAAAATAAAGAAATGGAACTTGTATAATTAGTTTTATTCTATGATTGACATATTAACACATTTTACACTATTTTTGTAAGATCTGTATTATATAAATATTAATTTAAATACTCTGTATATAGGAATTATCAATTAAAGAGCAATTAATATTAAATTGAAAAATCTGTTTTAGGTAGTGGAAATGATGAAATGTTTATGCGAGTTTTTCCCGGTCGCCGATCAGCCGATTAACTACGACGATTGTGAGGAAGATGACTCGGAGAGCATTGACGATTACCAACCCTACAGTGACACTATAGAGGACACTGACAACCTCTCCAACAATATGTCGAATAGCTCGCAATATCCACATGAGTGCATCAACCCCGTGCAACTTAGGAACTCTAACCGATCCCCGCGCCCACGCAGCTTCGTTGAAACACAAGTCAGTAAGCTACAGAACTTAATAGCCGCTGAAAACCATCCGAGGACTTCAGCTCTGCCAAGGGATGACCCGGATGTACAAAATAGAATAGGTTCTGTCAGCATCCCACAGAATTTCAGGAAGCCAGAATTCGAAGGCAGATCGCCAGTGACCATAAACAGGACATCTAGTTCCCCCGTGCCGTCCGATAGAATATTTATGCAAAGCGAAACGAGCACTCCACAGGATTCTTTACGTATTGTCAGGAGTCCCGTCGTTTTCAGTGAAAGCTCGTCGCCTCGGCGACTATCTCCTACAGTGAATTACAATATCGGGAATATGAACCCTAGGCACATAGACTTAGACTCGCCGGCCAGAAGTCCTTCAATAACGAGTAATACAAACTCTCTGAGTAAAGAGGATTACAATCAGAATTTATGCGAAAGATTAAGTACAGGAAATAGCCCCATGCCTGCAATGAAGGAGTATAATGGAAATGTGCAGGGAATGCCAGTTGATACCAGATTTCATACGCCGCTCCAAATTGACGTAGATCCTGTAAGTATTCAGGATTATTTTTTCAAAACCTGTAACCTTTCTACACCGAATTTCTATCGTAAAAACCATGAACTTGTTCAATGACTTTTATAATACTTTTATAATGACGTCTTTTTATATTCTAAATCGGGTCTGAACTCGTATAATAAAGGTATTTGTTTACCTTCTATTCCCACTCGAAGTTTAACGTTAACGCGAAAATTTAAAAAGTTATAAAAGTGTCTTAACAACTTTTATATAATTTTTATAAGTCTCGAATCTGTCTTAAAACTCAATCGCAATTCCTAAGAAGAAAAGGCATTAGCACTTTTTTGACTAAAACAAGTAACATTACATTCGGAAATTAAAAATAAACAAAAAGAATAAACATGGTTATTCCATTTCTTTTATCACAAACACGATACTTTTAGTATCGACGACCAACAATTTTACAATTGCATCGTTGCTGCATCGCATTTTAGCGTTTGGTCGCTGCATTAAAATCGCACGCTTTAGCGACTGCGTAATTTTCTTTTCTGCAACTGTATTAATTAGAACGTGTTAGAATTCAGTATTCATGGCAATACAGAGTCGTGTCGTCGCAGGCGCCCCAATATCGCCCAATCATCGCGATTAGTGTATGGGAATACGTTTGCGATGCAAAATATGCGGGGCTCATCGTTGTCGTTGAATCCAGCTTCCTTAAAGCGATTAAATCGTTGATTGCTGTTGCTAAAAGTATTGTGTCTGCGGTGGACCTTAAGTTGCACCTTTTCTTATGACGGACCGTCCAGAATAATGTACTCTTCCTGTCAGCGACTCCTGAGGTTCACTTTTCCGAATCATATAGAAATACCCTTCATTCACCCACTAAAAGCAACTTATTCAAGTCATCGGTTCATCTGACATCCCTTACTATGCTCCATGCTACGTAGTCTCCATTCAAAGACTCGTCTACCCCCCTAATTTCGATATCAACCTATAATGTCTCACTGCAGGGCATAGGATTCCTAGTGCACCTGGCCAGAGGGTATCCTATACCTTGTTTGCCGGTATATCGTCTCCACTCGATGCCCTTATCTACCTCGTCGGTTGTCTGTCTTGCGACTTGCGATTTAACTTGTCCATTGCTATTTCAGCTTACTAATTCAATGAGTTACATTGATGTTCTTTTTAAATTTTTTGGTTTCGGATCCTATCCATCAAAGAAACTCCGAGAGTGTAACTGTTTCCATCGCTCGCTGAGCGATTTCGAACTTGTAGATCGGGCTGACACGTTTTGACACCTCATAACATAAGTCATTCATACATAACAGACAGGACCGCACTTATCATAATTTCATAAATATGATGAAATCTAAACATTTTCAATTAAAATCAAATTCTAAGCAGGCAAATGAGCACGGGCTTCGTGTTAAACATAACTATTTATAAAATTCATTGAATCGGGAGATTCATACCAATATATAAATTGTATCTGTATCCGTGAATTTCACTTTACAATAACACCTGTTTCACATGTACAGTATTTTTAGCTGGTCAAAACAAAAGCTTACAGTGTATTTATAGTTGTGTATTTTTGTATAAGATTGATTGTATTGTTGTATATTTTCAGAGCGCGTGGGACCTCGTGGATTTGCCGCTCAATTTCGATGACTACATACCGATGTATCCAAGTAAGTGATGCATGTTCGTATAAATTTCGTACATTGACCAAAATAAACTATTATAATCAACTTCAAAAAGAGTATTTTCAATTCGACGTGTCTTTTATTTTTATGTACTTTACGCATTCCATGTAAAACAGCAAAGATATTGTTCCACTCCCATACTATTTTGTATGTTTCTGATTGCTGATGGAAATGGAACTTGTAAATTTGATGTTTTTTCTAAAGTACATTTATAAGTGACAATTGCCGTATGGAAAATATGTAAATGTCTTAAATAAAAAATTATTATTATTAAAAAAGTGCTTCTGATACAGAGCCCAAAACGACATTATTTGGAATTATCTGTTTGTCTGTACTAGCAAAAAACCTCTGGAGGGATAATAATAATACTTGAATAGTTATAGCTTATGTGTCGGGTTACCATTTAGGGTACTTTTTATCCAGATAGATTATAGAGTTCCCACGGGATTCACAAGTTCACGTGAACGAAGTTGCAGGCGCCGCTAGTCTATACATATAATAAAAGTGTAGAACCAGCGTGTCTGTACATTGAATATATTTACCAAAAACTGATTGGGGGCGATGAAGGAGTAACAGAATACAAAAATATTATTTTAAAATTTTTGTCTGTCTGTTTGTTCGAACACGCTAATCTCCAAAACTACTGAACGGATTTTCATGGGGCTTCCACGGGTTAATTAAGCTTAGCTTAGCTTTCAATAGGCTTTGTTTCATCAAAATCGGCTGACGGGAAGAAAAGATGCTGTATACAAAGCTTTCCACGCATTCGAAGTCGCAGCACCAGGTGGTCTATAATAAGAATAAAATACTCTTTTTAAAAGCTAGTGCAATAACTTAACACATGCATATTGTGTTATTAGTACATTACTGTCCAGGCCCGAAATAAAGCAATTGACGGCCGAATAATATTGGAAGGACGAGGCGAAGTCGAGTACTTTTTAAATAAACGAGGCCGTTAATTGCTATGTCGGCCGAGACTTGTATAGTATTTTTCTCTAATTTGCGAGGAAACAATAAACAAATTAATTGAAGAAACAAGATTTCCGAGAAAGAATTCGCTTTTTTTCAGTTTTCCACTTAATGAAATCTTCATATGCCTTTTCATATTTTTCTCTCGATTTCGGTGGTAACAGGTTTTCAGAAAGTATCTTTGCTTCTTCAGCTATGTCTTGTGGCGTTAAATCTAATTCACCTTCCAACGAACTAGTACTCATTGTTTATTAGACTACTAAAAATTGTGATAAACTTATGAGAACATAACATCCACAATACAGAATAGGTATCTGATTTTCATTCCCGCCAATTCGATTGCGCGCGGTCTTTGTTCTTTTTTTAAACTTTTGAAAAGAAATGCACATTCAGCCTTTATAATAATAAATATCGTGTACCTAAAAAAACCTAATTTATGTTAGTGTGCACTAAAAATAACCTCGCTACTGTCCAGCAATCTCTATTATTGTCGTGTTGGAAATTGCTGGCGTGCGTACAGAAAAGAGCCGATTGACGTATTCCTTTTTTAAAATAATGAAGCCATTTCCGGGCAAGTAGGAGAAAAATTTATTTAAAACTAGCATACACTGATGTCTTCTATACTAAAACCTTCTCTTAGAAAACCACCTCAAAATCCGTCCAGTTTCTAAGTTATTTATAAGTGAACAGACAGATACCGAATAGATAGACATAGGTGTTATGTTCTCATGGACAACAATATTTGAATACCGTTCCTTTATTATCATTCCCACTTATTTACCAATATTAAGTCTTAAGTAAACAACAGTTATTCGAATAATGTTCTGAAAAAAAATGAAGAAACCATCCTTAACGGCCATTTTCAATAACCTGTCCCCTTTTTTTATAGAAAGACGGCATATGAGCAGACAGTCCACCTGGGGTGGTAAGTGGATACTGTCGCACATGGACATCCGCGATACATGCCATCAGTCCAGAATGACAAATGTTGCCACGCCCCCGCATGTGCTCCTACCTTTGGAGATTCAGGAATGGATTTGTTGAAAGCTGAGAAAATGGGGAAGGATAGGATGGGATGTGAATATGAACTCTGGTATATCGCAATCACTACCAAAACACGTACGAACATTAAAGAAACAGGATGGCGTCGGAAATCTAGTGCATGTAGTGTTTTGTGAGTGCAGCGTGAACACTCCCATAGGCTTATTTAACACTAGAGGAGAAAACAAATGCATATATGACGTTTTTATTGTCCTCTTTTGTATTATCGTCCGTTGGTGGACGGACTATGGTTGGTGGAAGGCGTCGGGTACACCGTGTGGTGTAGCTACTCGCAGCGACTGGCGACCAGGCGATCAGTATTTACACGTACGGACACATCAGAAACGAACATTTTAATGTTAATAACTTATACTAACCACTTTTATTAGATATGATAAGTCAAACTGCTGTTGAAATGGGATTTTTGAAATTGTTAAACTCATTACTAGTTAATTAGATTATTAAACACTCCTAGAGAACGGTTTCCAATACGCCATCCTGTATCGTCAATGTCCTTAGTGTTTTAAGAACTTTAAACTTGTGTGTATATTGATTCACATAATTTTAAGCTGTGACTAAGCTGATTTCAACGTGAAAACATTTCGATAATAATAATATGAATCAAGCAGGAAAACTCCTTCCTGGAAGTATTTAAAAAAGTATATGAATACCAGTTATGTTGTGTATTTTCAGATCATTGTCGTTCATTTTTTCTCGTTTGTTCCATCCCTGCTCTGAGTCTGGAAAAAAACAACGCAAAGTATGTGCCGTTGAAAATAGCATTAAGTGTACAGAAGGAAAACAATGATTAAGCACTTTCTTTATAGCTTTTTTTTTATAGAAAAAAAGGCAGCAGACGAGCATACGGTCCACCTAATGGTAAGTGGATATTGTCGTCCATAGACATCCGCTATACATGCCAACATCAGTCCAGAATGAGAAATTGGCACGCCCACCCGGATGCGCTGCCTGCCTTTGCAGATTAAGGAATGGATTGGGAAAATGCGGAGGCAGAGGATGGGATGGAAATGGGCTCTGGCACATCTCACTACCGAAACACGTCCGTACATTGGGGAAATGCGATAAAGTGGGAAATGCAGTACATTTCAAGGTAGTTTTCTGTGAGAGAGGGGTAACGTGGCCAGTCGAGTGCGTCCAGCGGCTGTGGGAATGCAGGTGCACTCTCCCCCTACCCAACGTATCAGACATTTATGAAGTAAACGATTTTTTTTAAATGTTTTCGTTTGAATTTTTAGGAGGCGTAAAAGTATTATGTAGGTAAGCAGGCTGAAGGGAGACTTTTACGTTAGCTATAATATTAAGTAAATTTATTGATATTATAAAACAATTTGCATTTTGTTTTAATTTTCATATCCAATAAAAACCTTAAAGATGATCTTTGTCTTATCTTTTCAGCTTCAATTTTCTTATTTTATCTTACAATCGCTGGGGCGAGGACAAAATCAACTATATTGTGCTTACGTAATAACTTAATGCCCCCATATCGTGTGAGTGTAATGAAACTGATTATGTTAAGTTTATGTCGTAAACACACGTTTTCAAGTGAAGGCATTATTGCTATCAGTGTCCTAACTCATCTTCGTCTTTTCTAGAAATTACAAAATACTTCAAAATAAAAAATCGCATATATAACAATATAAAATAAAGCAGAAGTGAGAAGTGATCCTCTTACTACGATGATCACAGTAAAATTAATCGGGAGAGAAAATTAAAATCATGTCAACAACAAAAGCTAACTCTAGAAATCCATCTGAATCAAACAAATGTTTACATAAAGGAGAGTAATTAATGATAGCATCTTTCGCGGCGGAGTAAGCTAAATAAATAGTCTTGTAAAAAATATATATGTAAAACTAACATTAAATTATAATGTAAAGTTGCACCACTGCATTCGCGATGAGTAACCGCGTGAAAATAGCAGAGTCCTGTGCCAGGACATGCGCGCGCAGTGAGTCACGCGCGCGCTAGCGCTCATTTATCATTCGCGCTTAGGGGAAACGGCACTTTGTTGTGTTTGTTTGTAAATAAACGTTGGCAGAGTCCTCATTACAATTATCGTAATAGTAAAGAAATACCTCTTGATATACGAGTATATACACAGCATATTTTTGTATATTGTTAACTCTTTGATTTCATTAATAAAATTATGATGAAATTGTCTAACCTTTCATAATTCAATGAAATATGTTTTTTTTTATTTTTTAGAATTATCTTAGCGTTAACATAAAATTGTATTATTTAAAAAAGATTATTTATAATTTATTTGTATGTTGAAAATTTTAGATTCGTATCGATAAACATCAACATCTCTTAGATTTTACTATACTATATTAGATATTACTATATTAGATATTTTACTATATTAGATACTAGTGTGTCAACATTAGCGCAATCCGTCCCTGTTTTTGCTCGCTCATTTCTTAAGAAACCCAAACATGCCCAAACAACAGGCCAAACAGGCTATGCCCAACCGGACTAGTTTGACTTCCTTAAAGTAAATAAAATAATTTTCAAAATCGGTTTAATAGTTTTTGAATTTACCTCTTATATATAGAAAAACAAAAGAACAGTATGTCTTATAATATTAGTATCGATAGGACAGAGCGGGTGTAGCGCGGCCACGGAAAGGACAGAAATTATTTTATGATATTAAAATAGATATGACAGCTAAAAATCCACGCATATTATGTTGTCTTTCTTGTTAGCATAAAATTCATAACATTAAACCTAAAATTTCATAACATTTGGGGTTGACTAAGAAGGCTAAGACTGAGAATGGTAAATCGTATTTTTCCTAACCGATATCGATTATATCATTTGATGTTGACCGCTAAATAAATACCACAAGATCACATACTATACTATGTTTTAATTCTATAACATTCTATACATAATACATTCTATACATCAGTTTTAATAGAACCAAATCTAAATAGACATGTTAGATGCATCTAACGTCGTGCATTAGAGCTCTTTAAAATAAAACTTGCAGATAGCGACCGTGATTCCAAGAAGTATAGGTACTTCGGTGATGCTCTCAAATGTCACTTACTCATCGTCGCATTTTATCTATAGGCAAGCTGGATAGCAAAGATATACATATAATAAAATCCTAACAAAGCAGTGTCTGTACATTTAATATTTTTTGAAAAAGTTTCGATGTAAAATGCGAACCGTACAGAGTCTAAAATAACAATTTTTGGAATTTGTGATTGTCTGTGTATGCGGCGATATCATCGGCCCACCCTAACTCAAGGCAATATCTCTGGGGGAGGATATCGCCGCGAGAAACTCGCTGGTGTAGTTGGCGCCCAACGAATGAAGTCGCGCCCACTGTTAGTATATAACAGGGGTCTCCAAACTTTTGGCCTAAGGGCCACACTGACTGTTCCAAAAAGTCCCTAGGGCCAAGACCTAGAAACCCTCTCTTCAGAACTTTAAATGGAAATGATTGATTTGCATTGCAACGATATTTTTAAAGAAAAATATCGAATCATCTTTGCTGGAATTTTACAAGTGTCACCCACTCACACAGTTTGTTCAGTTGTATAAATTTTCTCCCGGCTTGTTTCCGCTTTCGGAACTACTTATCTGTGTGAAAAACATTTTCCAAGTTAACTGATGGCCATCTTAAGTCGCTTTTGATAACACTGGTCTACAAATTTTGACTTTAAAAAAGTATTCTTCATGTAAAGTAGCTTTTTTTATTTATTTTCACGTACTGAATACAAAAATAATTATTATATGAAAATTAGTTTTCGTTTTTTAGAAAAAAAATTAAACGATTTTTGCAAAAAATAACAGAAATTATACAGTTTTTTTAATCATTAGTAGAATTACGACGTAGTTTTTTCGCTGCCCTCTTGTATTCTGCTTCTGTAACATCTCGACAAACAGTCCAGCAATAATCCGCCAACATTGAAACGTTCCAATGGCCTTGATACCGTTTTTCCATGTTTGCGATGTCCTGATGGAAGCGCTCCCCGTGTTCATCGCTAAAAGCCCCACAATTATCTGGAAAGAAGTCCAAATGAGAATGTAAAAAGTGGATTTTCAAGGACATGTTGCAAACCAGTTTTTGGAATGATGATAACATATTTTCAATGAGTTCAGCATAGTTGTCACTCCTCTTATTTCCCAAGAAGTTTTTTGCGACAAGGCGAAAATCGTCCCAGGCTTTTTTTCTTTACCTTCTAGAACCGAGTCAAAGTTATCATCTTTAAATAAATTTCTAATTTGAAGACCGACGAATATACCTTCCCTGACCTTAGCTTCACTTAATTTTGGAAATTTCTGGCGAAGGTATTGAAAAGCAGCTCCATTTTTGTTCATTGCTTTTACGAAATTTTTCATCAGTCCTAGTTTTATATGCAATGGTGGAAGTAACACTTTTTGTGGGTTAATTAAATGGTCATTTTTAACATTTTTTTGCCCAGGTTGAAGTGTCTGCCACACCTTTTTTGTATAATGCTCTTTTCTATCACGACTATCCCATTGGCAAATAAAGCAACACAATTTCGTGTAGCCTAATTGTAGTCCAAGCAGCAGAGCTACGACTTTCAAATACCCACAGATTTGCTATTGGTGTTCATCATGCTTAATCCGCAGCGGAAGGGTTTTCATATTTTCATAAGACTCTTTCATTGACTCTGACATTGAAGAAATTGATGGTGAAGTAAGTGTGATTTCATCTTCGTCAATGTTAGGACGTTTCGGAATCGGGTGAAGATTGCTGTGCGACAGAGGACGAGTAGCCGATGGTAGATTTGGATACACTATGGCATTCTTCTTTTTTTCGAGAAACACCTTTTCCAAATACATGAGTTGTCAGGCAGAAATAATAAGCAGTTGCATGATTTGTCGATTCTCGCCACTGCATTGGCACTGCAAAACGAAATGATGTTTTTTTGCCACTCAGCCAATTTCTCAAACCTGTAGCACACGGATTGCAGCAGAAATGTGGAACCCAGCTTTTATCCTGGTGTTTCATATTTTCGTTAAAATAGTAAGAATAGGCTTTTTTTATTGTAGGCGATATAGAACACCTTTGCTTACTAAATATCACTTCACCACAAATTTAACAAAAAATGTCGGGATTATTCACACATTTTCGAGACATTTTGCTATAAAATATAATTATTTTTTCACTTTTAACACTTTTATCACTTAGTAATACAGAACAGAGCACTAAAACACAATATTTTTAACATTCGATGCCAACTAAGTAAATATATATCAACATTATCAAGTTCAATGAGTGTAGAATCATTAAATTCGGAAAATGTCAAGTATCGCAAAAACTTAACCTAATAAATGACTTTTACTTGTCAACTTGTATTCAGCATGGGTAGATAAGTAGAAATTAGTTAAAATTATTTCGAATACTTTTTCATTGTAGACCAGTGTAATTGGCAGCAATCTTGATCTACAAGTGTAAACAATTGTCTTTAAAAAAATCACAGCTGCATAAAAATCATTAATTATTAAAATGTTTAGTGTTACATTTTAAGTACTACGAGTATATTATGACAGTGATTGTGTTCTTTAGAGAATAAAAACATTTAATTATTATTTTGTTTTATTATAAAATAAAATTAAGTGTGGCGGGCCGGATTGCAGGTGCTCGCGGGCCGTAGTTTGGGGATCCTTAATATACAATATACCTAATAATTAAACTATCTGTAGATAATAATAATATCTGATAGAAAATAAGTTATTGTAACGATATAAACGTTTCATATTTGTTTCTCATGTACGTTTGACGTATGTTTTGACGTATGACGTATTGTGCCAGGAGACATAAGATGATGGTATGATACCTGCATGTTTTATTGATACCGTTTTTAAGTTTGGCGCAACTGATGTCCATGTTCTATGACGATTGCTGTTAATACTTTATGGCACGATTAACACCTCTATGAATTCATTTCATTATAATAAACAATATATTTAATATATATATAAACTTTGTCTATGAAATATTGAAACCATCAACCTGTACTTCCATAAAATTTATAAGCAATTTATTACTAAATTACATCCTTGTATTAATTTATATATTTTATTAATTTTAATATGCTTACGCATATAAAACAAGATAACCACTAGATAAGTGCACAACTAGCGCAGAATTAAGCAGGTAATCGTGGAGTGTCGCTTAACGCTAAGAATTACGACCTCGTGATGCCGGCCAATTAGCTCGAATGATTTATACGAGCGGCTCATTTTCAATTAACATTTTCCTTATGTCAACACTACTTTTCCAACCGTCAAATCGTTAACCCTTAATGTTTGATATAAAGGAGCTCCCATATTACAACTTTCTAACGTTCATAAAAGTGACCACTCACGAATATTTTTAAATATTTGCAAATGTTTGAGCTACTAGCTAATGTTAAAGTCGTTGTTATTTGATCTGACTTCCGTGAGATACTCCCTCCCATCCATACCTGCACAATCAATCCTATGAAATTCACAGTCTTCAGGCTTGTTACATCATGACATTTGCATAAAACTATACAATTATTCCTGTGAAAAAGAGCGTGTAAGTACGACCACGTTTGAAAATATTCAACCATTTTGCTATTGACATCCTATGCTGATAATTTTCTGCTATATGGAAAATCTTTATAAAGTTTCATGACAGTACTGTAATGCAATTCGTTTAAATCGTGTATTCTTCGATAAATAATGTTCGCGTTGAACTCGTGCGTTATTACGAGCACTACGTTATGTATTGGGTGATGCTGAGTAAAATCCCTGTAAATAGTGATTGTAAAAAATATTGTAAGAGGAAGATGTTTTTCAATTATTATTATGAGAATAACGTTTATGAACCGATATATTCCCCATCCTTTTTTAAAACTTCTAAGAATCCACTGGGAATCGATGCTCATTCATAAATCTTCGTGAAGTCTATTTTGTTGGTAAATTTATATAAAATTGAAATTATTTTACAGCGAGCAACTTGAAAGTAGTAAAAGTTTACACTTTGTGTAACATGGAGATATGTCCCGTCTTCACCGGAAATGACAGTGTGACCGAATCCACGGAATGTTACCATCCTGAAAGATTTGTTCAAAACATAAATCTCAAAATTACTTTGAAGTAAAAATCAACTTACTTTCTCTCTTTATATAAACAGTATAGATATAAAAAAAAAGATTGTAATTCTGTTTTATTGAAACAGATTCCGTCATTCCAAGTCTTTAAATGCAGGTAACTCAATGACCTAATAATTTCACGGAAGGCTTTTTGTTACAAAAAATGTAAACACGAATAACCTCTACCCACTACGAGGTCGAACGTTGGTGAGTCATTAGTGAATTATTTCTGCCCTATTTTTTACCAGCACAGGAAAATCGAACTCATGTCGTGTTATCGTAAACATCTTTAATTGTATGTGTGTTCATGATTAAATGGGGACTAAGGAATTGGACCTTACTCCAAATGTTTAGTAGTCGTCATAACGTTTTATTTAATCCTGAGCTATGTAAAAGCTATCAACCAAGAGTATCTTTGTTCTTATAGGTCACATTTTACTTTGGACTAGTAAAGTAAAGTAACTAAAGTAGTAAAGTAAACTATAGTAAAGAGGGAACAAACACTAAATGAAAACGCAATTACAGTCACATAGAAAACCTCATGACAATTTGATAACCCGACAGTATAGGTAGCAAGGTTTATTAATATAGCTATCTAATTCATACAAGCGATGCAAAGAGTAAAAGTCTGTATAATATTATCGCCACATCCAGATGCTGGTTAGGACGGTCCCGGTATGAGTCACGCTTCTCGGAAGAGGCCGCGACTATTTTAAACTGTGTCCGCTTACCTTCTAGGAACCGGGTGGTGGGACCAACGACCGATCGCACCGCCGAAGTATTGTTAGATCGGCGAACGGGGTTGGTTACCATCAGTTCCTCATTTTATTCTCAGTAGCCCGATGGGTCCGCGTCCAGGACATCTCATTGCTAAGGCGTGTGAAGTTATCGCCATCAGTTCACACACCACTTTAATTGGTCATATTATAGACTTATAATTTGTATATCACAAGGGGTATAGGCTGCGCGTACGTAACTCACCACTGGGGTCGAATTAATTAAGGAATGAAGTCCAGTTTCCCTGGATGGAAGCAATCTTCTCGATATATAGTTTCGAGTAAAATTTGCGCCATAAGTAAATATACATAGTTACAACTATACATAACTTCTTCGCTCAACTTAACATTCAAGTGTGGCCATTGAGAAAATGTAACATATTTTCAATTTAAATACAGTAGGAAAATTAATTCTCTATTGAATATTCACTCTACCTCCACTCAAGGTGGCTAGACGAATCTCCTTTTGTTTATCCGCCGCATCCGGCATGCAGGCACCACACAAATCACAAGAAATGTGTGGGAATTGCCAATATGGCCGCCGTAGTAGGTAATTATATCTTCCATAAAAAGAATACTTCGGTTCCCACCGCTGTCAGTTAGTCATAGGCGCTAAAAATATAACATACCCAAGGACTTACAATTTTGTAAAGAAGTGAAATTTAAACGAATTCATTGTATTTAATTAGATACATATAAGATCATGCTTGCGTTGAAGGCACGTTGCCCACGTGGAGAACTTCAGAACATCTGGTGTGACGAATTTGCAAATATTCCATTTTTCCAAGCATTTTGAAGTATGGATTGTGGCACGTGCCCTGCTGAGTCAGCCGCAGACGTCAATGCGGTAAGAACAGCATCGGGATAAAGTAAATAAGTCGTAATATTTTCATGGGTGCCGCGGCGGGTATCTCGACCGTTATATGCAAATAAACAAATGTGTTGATTTTTATACAGTAACGCCGGGTTTAAGCGCCTCGCGCGGGCCGAGCTTCATCGATTCTCCGTTAACGATTTGCCAAATTTACACTACATTTGAGATACGCGCAGAATTTATCACTCGCTGTTTTCAAAATGCGAAAATTATAGGTTAGCCACTTACCAAACTTTTGTTATGCACTATAATAATCCTATGATTTATAGTTCATATTCTAAAGATATTGCATCAAAATTTTCTAACCGCGCACATACCGATCGTTAGAAACGTTAAGGATTTAAATGAATGACGGATATCTTTCATAATACAAAAGATACATCGAATAATACACTTTCAATACATTTCAATGTAGCTTTATCCAAGCAATGTTCTTTTAATATGTATCGTCTCCAAAAATACAATATTCTTTGAGGCATCCATCATTAGGTGCCTGCAATATTTTTAGATATGCTACAAAATATATCGGACATTGACACATAAAGCGAGGTCGATGCACAGTGCAGTATGGAAAATGAGACAAAAAGTATTAATCTGCACTATAATCTCCGCGCCGATTCGCGTGATTATCGTCTAATGTTAATTTAAGCTAACACATTTGTTGGGTGTCAACAAAAAGAAGCTAGTAGTTTGCGGGGCCAGGCATGAATCAGCCCAATACAATTAATCTAATTTAAGGTTATCGGGGAGGCATGGGACGGGCTCTGCGACGACGCACAGTCTCGCACAGCTTGCGCCGGCGCAGTGGACGCTTGCACTCTGATGCAACCGCGCGGCGGTCGTGCGCCCACAGACTCTAACGAGTATTGTCTCCGCGACGCGGCTACGCCACTCGCGAGTACCGCGGTCCGCGACCCCCGCCTGCCGGTGGTGCGTACGATCAATGCCGCACGTGGCGGTATCAAGGACGAGCCCGATGTTATTGTAGTTCAGTGAAATGCCTCAAACAGACTGTTCCGTTCAACTATCTATAACAGTGCAACCAGATTACGACAAACTGCAATTATACGTTGACGTTTTCATGAGTAAGTTCGAGTACACGTTAGCTTTAGTCATATAGTTCTTTTCGTAATAACTTTGTATATACTTGTAGTTAAATATTGTTGTAGAAAATAAGTAAATATTGTATTCTAAAGCTAAATTTCTATAACAAATTACAACAAAACGAAAACGTAATTTGACAAATGTCTTACAGATATTTTTATTGTAATTCACACAAAGTAGCATTGGATTCACAACTAAAAATTAATAACTAATATCTGTTCTCAAATACGCTAACGTGCGTCAATCAACATAAATAAA
Source organism: Sesia apiformis (assembly GCA_914767545.1). Taxonomy (NCBI): domain Eukaryota; kingdom Metazoa; phylum Arthropoda; class Insecta; order Lepidoptera; family Sesiidae; genus Sesia; species Sesia apiformis. Next base: position 6,750,537 of record OU611963.1, read on the forward strand.
AATTGACTGACTCATTGCAATCACGAGGTATAATCGCAAGTAACTATCGGCGACAGCGAAATAATAGAGTGTTAAAAAGCAATGCCAAAAAGCTCGCTACTAACAGCTGACAACGTCGAGCGACGGTTTTGGCCTACCGATGAATCACTTCTAATTATTTTATGATGTGCGAGTAGAGCTTGTTGCACTTCACGACAACCGATGTAAACAATTAAACGAGGTATCTATCTTACAGCAGCACCCAGTAATAAACCGCTCTCTCGCCGCCGCCACTTTCGCGTTATGGCAACGTATCACACCAATCGGCCCCCATACAACCTTATGAGAATAGATACACTAAATTTATTCCCATTGTTAGATTCACGCTGTATTCAAAGCGGCACCAACCACTCGATTTAAAAATAGATCTGTTTACAGGAGCCGTTATCAGGTGAAGAGTAACAAGTGGAAGTCGTAAGATTGTTTATATTTCTCTATTCTCATACTTGTACCATCAGCATTCTGCTATTGGCGACTTACGGTCGTATTGTTATTAAGTCTTTGACCTCATATTATAACAGTGTAATTAAACTCCTCTGCGTCTTCCTGAAAGCAACTTTTTATTGTTTGCAAACAACTATAATCAGCTCCAAGAATACATCTCCTTGTATCGAAATAAAAATGAGTATAAGGCCGTAAATTGTTAGTGGTGAAACATTTTGCAGACGGCGCCTGTGGTGATTCAGCCGTTTGGTCTGGAACACGATTGCCTTTATAGATGCCGTCGTGGCGCGCAGCGGCCGGGACGTTGGCATCGGCATCGCGACATGACTAACCACTGCTCGCTCTAGATACAATCAAAATATGTGACAAGTTTATTTCTATTCGGAACAACACATTCTGCCCCGCTCGATATATCCCACCTCAAAGTTGAACATCTGCTGATTTTTTCAACGACTTAAGTAGGTCGGGGCTCGCTCCTGCGTCACGCGCCCCGGCCGTCCCGGCCCCCCCGGCCGCGGCGCTCTCGGTGCGTTTACGTTTACGCAAACCCGTTACGACGCTCGCTCTCCTATGACCTCGCGTCCCAAGTTAACCAGATGGTTGATGCCGCTGTGTACCCACCAACTCTAATGCTTATAGAGTACTCCAAAAAATTCATTTACCGTAAAACCTACTGCCACATCCTTTTCCCAATACTTAAAGCTAGTAAATGTTATTCATGTGCAAGCAAGACTATATACCATTTGGCAAAGAATAACGGCTTATGAATTAAGTCTAATAAGATCATGGCGTGTAATCGCATCCATGATCTTATACTCGTCCTTGACTTTGTGTTCTTTAAACACCTGGCCTTGGCACTTGAAATATACAGACTGTTATTGTTACTGTGAGATATTTTGAAATTCTTTTCAAAATAGTAGCAAAGAAATGAAACATTTCACCACATTTTGGCTCATAACAGTATTCATTTTAAATTATATGTATCCCGATGGTTCTTAGTAAGTAAAGTATTACCTAGAATAAAACAGGAGTTCCTAAGTACATCAGCAAATAAATATCTCACAACATGATACAGGCTTCCTATTGTAGTCATGACAATGTTTTGAGCCATGATTGACCACGCAGATCCAATACGAATTGTTAAAATCAAAATATGAATTTGCTATATGTATGCCCAGTCAAATTCGTAAATACGTAAGAATTTATATTGTTTCTTAAATTGCTTCCTTGATTTGTAGAAATGGGCACGAACCAAAGAAAATTTGAAATTTAAATTAAAAATACATTTGGAATGAAAGGCGGAACAGACTCAATTGCGTAGTTTAATATTTATAATACTTCAAAAAGACGTCTAATGTGAAGAAGAAAAAATAAATGTCCACCTACTGGGATTTAATTAAATAGTAGTCAATACGGGAGCGTAAACTTCAACATGTTTAGTAGTAGGGGCGGCGCGGCTAGAGCGTGCTCCTCTAAATACACGCGTGACTCAGCGCCGCTATTTCACAACGATACCTTTGCCAATAGCTTTTGTATTACTTCCTATTGCTGCTTAGAACTCCTCATACTCGCTATGTATTTCACAAATTAAATCAAGGTCTCTTTGATATGACATCTAATTAATATCTGACTAGCATTTGGCCCGTGGCTTCAAGTGCTTCGGACTCGATTTTCGAATAACTTGTCAGTATACTTAGATAAGTATCTATATCACTAGATCACAGTCCAGAAGTAGTTTAGAAGTCAGTTCCGAATATCAATATTGTAAGTGTTCATATTTCACTGGTTCAGATTGTTATGTGAATAAATTAATTAAATAAGTAAGAATTGGATTAAATTTTACAAGAATACCTTAAGAAAACTTGAAATATTATCAGCAGATAGGTAATCAGGATCAGTAGTTTTGTTTATAGTTTTAATCTAACTTTATACATAGTCTCAATAACTTAACGCCTCATTTTAAACCTGCACATACCCTAATTTTGTGATTAGCCCTTATTATTACATAACCCTAAATTGAAGAAGATACAGAAAGTTTTGAAGTTATAAAATCGATTAAATTAAAGAGAAAATCCGTTTGTTATACTCGTAATGCAGACGAAATCAATATTTACACAAATAACTTAATTTATTCTTACAAAGAGTAATCACTTCCTTCCAAGTATCTTCATTCGGAGAAGTAATAAAACATTAACTGTCGTTAACCGAACTTAAGAATGGCACCTACCGCTAATACCGTAGACCATTTTCTCCAAATATACCTCTGTTTCTCTCCTCCTATTCTGTATTTTACGAAATGTAATTCAAACAGCAGAATCTATATAGATTTTGCTTTGATGAAATAATGTTATTTAAAATAAATATATATTTAAATACATAATTATTTTAAGTAAAATTTTAAATCACCAGAGAAACGTCTCAAATGATTTTCTTTTCTGAACTATTACAAACTTTTTAAAAGTTTTCAACCCAACATTATTCTATTTTAACGTTTTATTATGGGCAGGTGAACAAAAACAATTAACTGGTTTATAAAAAGTCACGACAACGGTACTTTAAACACCTCGGCTGCCTCATATCAAAACCCAGTAATGAACAAATGTTTCTAAAAAAAAAACTGATTTATGAAGATATGAATACCTCGAAATATAGTAAGTGCATCACGTGATGCTCATAAATCACTAAAAAATTATAAAACACGAGGGTGAATCAAAAGTTCTTAGAATCGTCAATAAAACAAAGAAATTCTAATAAAAACATTTTATTTCTCTACATAATCTCCTTATAACTCGATACATTTAGTATAACGTTTTTCTAATTTCCTTATTCCTTCCGAAAAAAACATTTTCTTGAGACTCCTCTACGGCAGCCATAACCGTGTCATCATCATCAAATTTTGTTCCACGGATATGCTCCTTTAATTTTGGAAATAAGTGAAAATCACCAGGCGTTAAGTCCGGTAAATATGGTGGGTGATTAAGAATGTTGAAGTAAACTTTGCGGATTGCCGTGAGTGCAACTTCGGATCGATGAGCTGGAACATTATCATGGTTGAAACAATACGCCCAATGACAATTTTCCTCGACGTTTTTCTTTAATCGCTTCACGCAATTTTGGGGTCAAATCTGCATTATAGGCACCTGTTATCGACTTTCTTTTCGGCATGTAGTCAATAAAAAGGATTGTTTCAAAATCCCAGAACACAGAAGCCATAACTTTGCCTGTGGTCGGAGCAACTCGAATTTTTTTCATAGGTGGAGAAGATGGCCGTTTCCAAGACATGCTTTGTTTCTTCGTTTCAAGATCAAAATGGTGGACCCACGTTTCATCCATGCTTAGAAAACCATGACAAAATTTATCAGGATCATGCTGAAACATTCCGAGATTCTGCTTTGAAACTTCCAAACGTCGGTTTTTGTTTTCTTTAGTTAACATTCGCGGAACCCATCTCGCCGATACCCTTTTCAACCCTAAAGTGTCCGTTACAATGGATTGAAATCTTTACAATTTTCGAGTCTCTGCTAAATATTTTATCCTAATTCTTCTGTCTTCTAAAACCAATTTCTCCACTTTTCTGACGCTTTCTTCCGTGACGGAGGTGAAAGGCCGACCATAACGGGGATCATCTTCATAGCTCGATCTGCCTCTTTTAAATTTAGCAATCCAGTAAGCGACCGTGGAATAATAATGTGTGCTGGATGTCCAAAAAAATATCCTTCGTGGACATTTTTTTCAGGCACAGGTACTTTATTACTGCACGTCACTCGCTTTTTTTCCATAATTGAATGTTTTTAACAACTAATTAATTGCTAATAATTGTTACACAAAATAATTAATTGCTAAAGAGTACTACGATCGAATCAAGTGACACTTGATATGAATATTGCGTGATAGTCACTCTTTAAAATGAAAAATAAACTACCCTCAATAAGGTTTTCTAGAATGCGTTATTGTTTCTATATGCGTTTCTAAGAACTTTCTGATTCACCCACGTATATCAGATAACTATTAGGTCCGTATCTATGAAATTGCCGTTTTATGTGCCAAAAAATCATTTTTTTTTTATGAAGATTATATATTTCATTAATGGAAGTTGATTGATGTCTCTGCTATAGAACTGGGGACGGAAATCTATGAATTCTCTGAAGACGTTTTTCCTCCCTCATCGGAGTTGAATTTTTCCCGTATAAAAAGTTATCCAAATTCCGGGAAAAATTGGTAGTCAGTGGGGGCAAGGTCTGGCGAACACAGTGGGTGACGGAGAATTTTCAGTCGAAACTTTGAAGCTGTCTGAGATGCAGTGTGTGGGCGTTATCATGGAGAAGCAGTGGACAAAAGCGATTCACCAGATTCGATTCTTTAATAGCGAGCTTGTCCATCATCGTTAGCAGTTCTGCACAGTACACATCTGCATTAATTGTTGTGCCAAATATCAAGAAGCTGTAGTGGATAATACCGGCACAGGACCACCGTACAGTCACCATGAACTTCTTTTAACTCAGTTTACGTTTGGGACATTGTCTGACTTGTTCAACCATTGTAACGAACGTTTACGATTATCATATCATACAAGATTATCATCATCTCATCACAAGTGACAATACGATTCACAATCCCTTTTATGTCGGTTTAGCAAAGTAAACCAAGCTTAGACGTGTGTTTGCAGCTGACTTTGATTAAGCTCATACGGTACCCACTTTCCGAGGTTCTCAACTTTCCCGAATATAACGCAAGTGAATCAATCTGAAGAAGTAATGAATCTTTTTGTCACTTACGCCGAAGGCTGCTGCTAACTTAAACGTGGTTCGAGATGAATCCGCTTCGACTATTGTTTTCAATTCGTCATTATCGACTTTAGTGCACGACCGGCCGTGCACGGAGCTTATTCTTGAGGTCGAAATTTCCAGAACAGAAACGATCAACGCAAAAGCGCACCGTGCCTTCGTTTGTGGTGTTTGGTTCAATATCCTTGATATTGAATGCCGTATGTGCTGCGTTGCAACCACGACCGACTCATATTCGAAATTAACGCGATTTCTTAACTTTTCCATGGTCTCAAAACAATCTAAGCAAAAATTCGTTTGCCGGAAAAACAAACTAATAACTGATTTTGAAAAAGAGTGTCATAGTTTTAAATTGAAATTAATTTTAATTTGAAATTCTAAGCCAAATAAGATGACTAAGTTCAAAGTGGCCACTATTAACAAACGGCATTTTTATAGGTAAGGCCCTAATATAATATTTTAAACATGATATATCTAATATTTTGTATTGTGTGTGATATAATTTTCTTGTTATTGTTCATTCTATGTTGATTTTGAATTTTGTAAAATTTGTAAAAGAAATTCTTATTAGGTTTTAATACTGGGCACTGGACAGGCGACCTTCCGGATAGTTAAATCATTACATTGGAAGTCACTTGTTACAAGAGTTGAATGCTAATAACGTCACCGGTTATAATTCGGCATCTAATCCACTTCCGACACGATCCGACGCCCACACGTCCGTAGTATGTGAAATTACGACATTTTTCAAATCTTCGAATAATGTCTTATCGTTTATCAATGTTTTTTATTTGAACACCTATCAGCCACTACAAATTCTACATTGCCTTCCATCACAACCAGTCAATTAAAAACATACTTCTCAGATCTTATTCATCTTATCGATTCTTTGAAGTATCTATCTCCTCGTATGTCTATAAAGTCCATTAAAACAAATATCTCAGTCGTCGCATCTGTCTCACTAGTTCCTGCTTTGTATCCCCCGTCACGGGATTCTTTGATGTGATCTGGATACAATCACGGATAATAGCGCATTAACGGTGACTGGCCCAGATCTAGTTTAGAAGCTGTAGAAGTTGGCACGGAACTGTAAACTGCCCTCTTTCCTAGGCAATATAAAACCCAAATAGTGGCATATGACACTAAAAAAAGGAAAAATATCTTAAATATTGATGTTATAACAAATTGTATTACTTAAAACATTGTGTTCTTATAAACCGCGGAAATAACAAAGTTTTAATAAGCAGTAAATGGTTTAGTACTAGTAAGTGTTGCTGCAAATAATATTTTTGTATCACTACATTTATAAAATGCCAAATGCAATGAAAAATGAAGATGAGACATATGCGTTCAGATCTTTGTGAGTCACCCAAATTGTCTACTCTCCATTACATATTCTTTAATGTATTATTGCCCTTATTTTCTTTAAATTTGTACGCAAGGACGCCTAAATTCGCTCGGCAGATATTTCCGGAGCAAATAAAATTGTCTGGTGAATCAGAATTTTTTTAAAGGATGGATGAACGACGTAATTCCATGTCACCCGCTCAGCGTGATCTCGACATTAAAAACTGAACATTTTGTGAATTTTTGACATTGAGTGTAAAAATATAACTGCTTGCTTTAGCAATTTTAGATGATTTTATGCAAGAAGCCTTTAGTGCTTCTTTATTTTTCTTAGCACTTATTAACTGATAAACTTTGATCTTCTACAAGTAATTCTGCCAACCAAAAATGTAATGAAATCAAATTAATGTGACAACACGTTGTTTTTTTTTAATTTTCATTTGAATCTTTCCACAATTTAAGCGACACGTCAACATGCATAGTTGTACGTCGCCGGTGAATGTTTTTCTGATAGTCGTATGTAACTATAAATCAGTTGCTAATAGAATATAAGTTGTTCCGACGGAGACGGTTTCCGCGAGGTGTCACGACGACTGACGCAACTGGGTCTGCGGCCTGTCGCGACGCCGCATCGAAAACATATTAACGCCGATCAAAGAAAACTCTCCTTCGTCATCAGATATATTGTAGTGCTAAACTGATTTACGACACACGCCGCCAAAATCTACAACCGTCTGAGGTAGATCAAAACGTCTGGTTATCACACCCGTCAGGTAAATTCGAAGTGAGATTTAAAAATGTCTGCTGGCATATAAAAGTTAAGAAATATATTTCGTTTTAAAACCAAGACATGTGAGCCTTGATATAGATTTTCACGTGTCACATTATTAATAACATTGGGATAAGCCGTAATAACCTAGAAATAACAGATGTTATTTACTCGGTGCAATTAAAATAAGACGAATAATCATCTCCAAAAACTGTTCTCAAATAAAAGTATGTACGCCATAATGTAAAAGTATGTCAAATAAAAGCCATAATGTACGCTTTTGGGTCTGTCTAAAAACGTACATTTATTTTTATTCATGCTGTACTGTTGACAACAAAATGTGGGAGCATACAAATTACAGCTTCGTCTCTGATCGCGATAAGACCGATGCGATTGCCAAATCAGATTGCACCTATTGTAATTTTTCACCCGTCATATTTAAATGACTGTGAACATATCACCTGGTCTGTTCGTCATATATTACGCCAAATGCTTCTTGTTTACGACGACTATTTATCCATTATGTCAACAATGTTTTTTTTGACTAGTGTTGCAGCACTTTATCTTTATTTTGATAAACTTATTACCCCAATTCCATGTAGTTTTTTACCCTGACGTGTGGCTTGATGCTAACTTTCCACGGCAATAATAAAATACGCATTAAATTTACTGTTCCCGGTTTAAATTTTATGGCTGATCGAAGTCAGCGAGTCATAAACATCGCCGTGTATGAGTCATCGTCATCCAGCGACCAGTGCCGATCCGTCAACAGTTCTGCCCGTCTGCGCTTCAAGCTGTGTCTTCGCCTCGTGCACGTTAATTATCACTTCCGTAACACAATTAGCCAGTTATGTGCTAATTTTTATTTATAAACAATTCTCCACTAACTTTTTAATTTCTAGTAAGCCACATACACCTTTTGCGCCTTTAGAATCTGCGCTCGTAGCTGCCGTTTAATTCTTCGTACAAAAAATCACTTACATCCTTATTTATATGTCTTTCTTTACTTAACTTACCAACATTCTGTGTCTCTCCACTGATAGATATAGGCTCCTATATGTAACTTAGTTTCTATTAGTTTTTCTAATAAAATGCCGGTCGTCGATTATGACTCCGTAACATCCACCGTTTCCCCGTTAACAATAATCTTATTAAGAGTAATATATTTATGCTACTACTTTTTATATTTTAGCTACCGCTTTGCAATCGTTACAACATATACTACTAACTCTAAATCTACAGTTGTATATGTTTGTATATAATATATATATATATATATATTATAAACAATATAATAACAATAAGTAACAATAAGTTAAACTATATACTACCACCCGGATATCTGTAAAGAAAATTTTAACTATCTTTTCACATCCTTTCAATCTACGATCTTCAGATTATCTTCTCCTTAAAATTCCTGACCATTCTTCTACTTTCTATACACGTTCAATTACTGTCAAAGCGATTCGTTTATGGAATGCATTTATTACCTTTAACTACACCCGCGAGCAACCAAATTAACTCAGCCGCTAAGCGCGCATACAGAGTTGCTTTTCTCGATAAAGAAAAAACTGATATTTGAAAAACTTGTACCTTTTAAAATCCTAAGACTTCCGCTTTAACATGGTACCATTACCATTAAAATCCGTCCAGTACATTTTTAAATATTGCGATCTGAATGGAAGTGCAGGAAAATGTGCTCTTCGCGATATCCACGAGTTGCGCGTAGCAACCGCCTTTAAAAACCCCTGCAACCGAAATTTTCTTATCAGACGTTGACCTGTACATACATATCTCCGCAAATTGCATTCATCGCTTTGATTGAACTATGGATACTACGCCAGAAGAAGCCGCTCAAGTTGTTGCCTTGTTGCAATACGGCCTTAGCAGTCGCTCGTCAGGTTTGTTTAAGTCAGTCTGCTGTGTCAAGGGTATATAGAAGGTTTCAAGAGACTGGTTTCTTTACTCCGAGATCAAGAGCAAGCCGGCACCGATGTACCTCTGAGAGGGATGACAGTTTTATTGTCACTGCCTCACTGCGGAATCGGCACCTGACCGGTGTCGATGTGCAGTAGGAGCTGAGGCGAGTTCAAGGGGTGGCTATCAATTTTAGCTTAAAAAGTGCTACCGTAAAATTTACTTTCCTTTGAATAAATTAGCAATTATGACCTTTCAAAATGGACATTGTCAATGGCAAAAAGTTTTATTCGTATTTGTCCTTGGTGCGCTGCGGCGACTGTACATTCTGATTTTCCGTACAAAAATATTAGCAGGTATATGTAAAATGTCAATGCTAGAGAAATGTTCATTCTAACTCTTGCAAGACCGAAAAATAAATCCAGTTTTTAGCACAGTTGTTACATGGGGCAAAAGGTAAATCGTGATTTTTATTCCAAACCTTTCATTGTGGACACTTAAAACATATTATTTTATTTAGCAAATAGGGGGAGTCAATACTTTTGTTAAGGGGTTTGTGCAAAAATATTTGATCTTTAACAGAGCGTCGGTATTGAAGACTACATACTATCATCTTCATCACAGTATCTAGTATAGTTCCGCATGGCTTTATATCTTTAATGTTTAACTAGTCTTCTTGCTGTAGGGCTTCCATCGAATCGGTTGAAACATTATAAGGCTTCAAAATAATACAGGCGTATTCTAGAATGGGTCTTACTTTTGTTATAAAGTATTACGATAGTACTAGTGAGTTTGAATTCCTTACCAACTCTCAGAATAAAACCTAAAGACCGCACGAAGTGCTTTATTCGAGATTTGTTGAATATGACAACTTATTATCGAGGAAAACACCCAACTCTTGCATCGCGAACACGCTTTGAACAACTTGATTATTTAGATAGTAATTATTTATTAATAATTTCTTTTTACGTGAGTACCTACTTAGGTACTTTTAATCTACTTATTTATTCTACTTAGGTACTTTTTAATTACTTTAATTACTGTGCATTTGTTCACATTCAAATGCAAAAGATTGTCATTGCATTAAAAACAGACTGTTTGAATCATTCACATTTATTAGACGACTAGTTGTTGCCGCGACTATTTAATTGGGATTCCATACAAAATTTGACAGACTGCATTTTACGGCTTTGTCACGTTTTGAAAAACGGCAAAACACGTATTTAATTATTTTTATTGTAGAATTTGTACCAAATTTAAAGTTAACAGAACCATCAAATATATTTTTCCATACAAATTTCGACAGCCTCTTTTTTTTTAGACTAGTGGGCGGACGAGCAAGCGGTCCCACGTGATGGTAAGAGTTACCGCCGCCCATGGACACCTGCAACACCAGGGGGTATGCGGGCGCGCCGCCGACCTTGCAAAATCCTATTCACAGCTCTCTTGAAGAACCCCATATCGTAGCTCAATGGAAAGACCTCTTGAGGCAGTTCCTTCCACAGCCTACGGGTTCGCGGTATAAAATAGTTTTTGGACCGAACAGTGCGCGACACCTCCGTACCGAGGAAATGCGGATGGACCGCATTTCTGTGACGGGAGGTGTGGTTGTAGAAACCTGAGGTGGGAATTATATTAAACAATTCTTCAGAGCATTCCCCATTGTACAGGCGGTAGAACACAGAGAGACGCAACGTCTCTCCGAATGCTCAGGGATTCTAAACCGCCCGTGAGAGTGGGATCGTCGACAATACGAACAGCACGTCGTTGGATGGAGTCAAATGGGTCCAATTGGTATTTCGGTGCGCCGGCCCAGAGATGAGAGCAGTACTCCATATGGAGCCTCACCTGAGCTTTGTAAAGCATAAGGAGTTGGCCAGGTTTGAAGTACCGCTTCGCTCTGTTCAGCACACCGAGCTTTTTGGAGGCCATTTTGGCCTTATTTTCCAGATGACCCCTAAATTCGACTTTGCTGGAGATGTCGATACCAAAGATCCCGATACTCTCCAAGATCTTAAGAGGTATGCTCTGACAGCGAAGTGCTACAACAAAAGGGGTTTTTTTAGCGGTGAATGCACAGACTTGCGTCTTACTGGGGTTGAAATCCACTAGGTTCAGAGAACCCCAAATCGAGACTAGATCTAAAGAGTCTTCGATTTCAGACACAAGCCTGGCGCGATTCTCTTCCACTTCGACCCGAGGGATGTTGGCGCGGCCCCTGTACAAGGCGTCTCCAGTACTGTCATCTGCATAGCAACGTATGTCACCAATTTGCAACAGGAACAGAGTTGGGGACAGCACGGAGCCTTGCGGGACGCCAGCGTTAATAGACATGGTGTCGGAGCAGCTACCATCGATAACGACTCTGATGCTCCGTCCAGTCAGGAAACTGGCAACCCATTCGCATAATCCGTCGGGTATCCCGAAATATGGTAACTTTCAAGAAATTCAAGAATTCTTAGAATTTCAAGAAATTCTTTCTTAGCAAGACTTTGTCATAAAAGGAAGCTAGGGTCCAAATTTCATGTTTCTAGTTTCAGCAGTTCGGCTAGACGTTTATGGGTCAATCAATCAGGACATTTGTCTTTATGTGCTCACAAGATAAAACACTGTTTACAACTTGCATTTCAATCACTTCCGTAAACTGACTATACTCTGTTCGCGTTAAGAATGCAGTGAATCTGATTATTTTACCTCGACTACTATCTGTTCGCGTTAAGAACGCATGTTCATTTACCGTTCATTTGGTTCCCTTTTATATGTTTTATTAAACGATAAATAATTAAACTATCTGTCTTAACGCGAACAGATAGTAGTCGAGGTAAAATAATCAGATTCACTGCATTCTTAACGCGAACAGAGTATAGTTGACTTAACGTTGTCTCTACCTTTACTAATGTCTTTAAACATAACATTAGGTATACATTGTTTAACAAACAATAAATCGTTTCCCAGTATGCGGTCTAGTTGCGGAAATTTCAGTGTAATACCTCGGTCTCCACTTCCGCCGCGCACCGTTAAGATTTATGCTCCGAATTATTCTAGTCGCTCTTTAGGACCGCCTAACTCATACGTCGGGTGTAATGAGCTATTAAAATGGCGCACTTGGCATGCAGCACTGGCTATATTATTTTCTAAGGGCATGTGATTGATTTGGTGACATCCTGCCTAAAAGGAATTTGATAGAAGTTCGTTACCTGTATTTTTTTGTTATTAATTTGATACGTTGAATTCTTTATCTGTATTAGAAGCCAGCTCCGTTACAAGCGCTTCCGCTTCTTTATTATCTAATCAAAATAAAAGTATAATAATTAAAAGGTCATTCAAATAGTAAACAGCTTTGTTTACTATTATAAGTTCAACGATCTGCCTTATTTTATTGTTTAACAGAAGAAATACGTCATAAACGATCTAGTTTATATAAAAGAGCAATAATTTTAATCATGTTTGAAACTTTGATGGTGACAGTTATTGTTTGTGACAGAAAAGTGTGTTTACTGCTTGTCACATGTTGAGAATGAGATGCATTTACGTCGGACATGCGCTGGTTTTGCGCACTGCACCTTTGGCCGATGCGCAGCACAATCGTTCTATGAATTAGGGCTACGATGCTGCAATCGTCGGGGCCCTAATTTATCACTGCGCAATGCGCATCGGACATGCGAACATTGCAAACACGCCATCACCCGGCGGACGTCCAACACGCCTCGTGACGTATGCCGAGCATGTGACGACAGCAGCAAGCGAAATACTGACAAACACAGATATCGCTCATCGCTCTACAAGTTGGAAAGAACTGTGTTGATAATCAACAGAATGGAGAGCGGCATACGGGTTGGATTGTCTGATGATGCACAGTCGTATGAAGGTCGCACACCGGTGCCGGGTGCAAGAGGCAATAAGTGCGTGGGCGCGGGTCGTCGACCGACTACAGAGAGCGGTACGCGCGCGCGCCCTGTCAGCGAAAACAGCAGAAACCCTCATGAAGGGCGGCAGCACACGGTGTCCGCATTTAGCTCGGGCTGACGTCGCTGAGTCATCGCACCGCGAATAGCGACGGTTTGTTTGTTGCACCGCCCGCTCCCGGCTCTCCCGCCGATTATTTCGAGCAGGCGGTGGCGTGCAGTGCTCGGCGCACTGTCTCCGCGATAGGACGCGCCATGACCCCGCTCCCCGCGCCACCCGCGCGCCTCCGCCGCCTCGACACGACGCACGCCTCCGCCGGCATCGTCACCACCATCAGGGACACAGTCAGCTGTAGTTGGATATTTTACAGTGAGTGTTCCGCCGCAGTGTTTGCCCGCCGCCCTCCGAGGCAACCTCGCACAAGCTACGCGGATATCCGCCCGCCCTTCGCAGTGGGCCGCGTTTTACGTCAGCGCGCTTCGATCGCCATCCGCTCGCTTCCCCGCTACAATGACAGAGTAGCAACCGTGTCTTTTCGTGACTTAGTCATTAATACATTGACGAGAGATTCGTTGTCAATTCTGTTTACGTATAACAAAACAATTTGCCATTTATTTGTTAAATAATATTTCGTTTCTGAAGTGATACTTTAAAAAATAAGTGAAATTTTAAAGTTACGCGTAAAATATAAATTTTCAATTTTTGATGATTCGTTGTTTCTCTCGCTGACAGAGTAAGTTTCAAAATATTTGGATTTTTTTTTACATTTTTTTACAATTTTAATTAACTTGGGTCATTGCGTTAGCCAATATAAATCGTCATAAGTTACTTATCATCGTCTTGTTTGGTTCGCTGCTGCCATCTATTTGCGGAAAAAAGAATCATAAGTTAAAATCAGAAATGTAGGTGAAGCGTCTGACATCAGCAGGCCGAAGTAAATTTAACTCCTGACGTAGTTAACCCTGCCGTGGCGTGGAACTGGGAGAGACTCCTCCAAACACTCGAATTGTTCTCGCAACGCCGCGCCATATAAACAATTATTGTGTTGGAGACGTCGCTGGGACGGCTCCAACCAACTCGCAATATAAGCATATTGTATTGGCTATTATTACATTGACGCTCTGCTTATGCTATAATATTGCGCTTATTAGGTACTTTGAATATAAGCCAAAGCGGTTATTATAACTCTTATGATATTTTTATATGAGAATGTGCCTAAAAATGTATCTTATTATTATCCCTTATTTCATGTTGTTTTTCTTTAATTTTTTTCTTCACTTGCTCTCGTCTCAACTGCATGTCTCATCCTTTTTGGAATGTTTTTAGTAAAAAGATTCCAAAAAGGACTTTCTTCTTTTTTTTTCCTCTGAAGAGATTGGATTTTATCACAATAAAATCAAAGACAATTTATAAATGTAACAAAAACGAACATAACTACAATCATTTAAGGAAAAGAAGAAATAGAAAACAAGTGATATACTCACACTCACATACTCGAAACGCCCACATTAAATTCCTTGTATCCGAAGTACACACAAAGGCGAACACTAATTACCCATATCCCGAACAAACAGTACTGCGTATATGCCTAATGAATGAATATGGTTTGCGCTTTTTACCTTTTAAGGCGTTGCACCGGTCTCTGAGTTACCGGGAGAATAATCGGAGAAAAGCGACTGTTGGGATCTTTGAATAAAGCAAAATAACCGCCGACATTAACAAAAACTTACATCCTCAAAGTTCGTGTTTTAAAGCCATACATCTCTCATGTACAAGACGATTTGCATGAAGGGGCCCGTGTCCAGCAATGAATGATAAAAAAGCAACTGGTTACGAGTTATTAACAAAAACGGTCCCGTAATTCTCCATTTTAAGCCATGTGCAGATATTAGCGATTTCTTATTTTTTTTTTGTATGCAATAGGTGCTATGTGCAGTGCAGTGCCTAAAGTCACCGATGGTTTCCTATTTTTCGATGAAAAAAAACCCGTTCTCAAAGTTATCTCCCGTTGTAAACAAAGTAACTACGAGTATGTTTAGTGGAATGATTTCATTTCGAACATCCGTGAGCTATTTAGCTACACACACACTGTATTGGACTGACTAACCGGCCAGATACCTGCGATGGTGATTAAAATTGTATTAACTATAATTTTACATCTTATCTCCGTCTTATATGTGATACAGTTAGCCGTTAACATAATAAATTGTTTTTAAATTACTAATTGTAAACTTGTTTCTGGAATATAGATCCCACATATTTATACCGCGAACCCGTAGGCTGTGGAATGAACTGCCTGAAGAGGTCTTTCCATTAAGCTACGATATGGGGTTCTTCAAGAGAGCTGTGAATAGGATTTTGCAAGGTCGGCGGCGCGCCCGCTTACCCCCTGGTGTTGCAGGTGTCCATGGGCGGCGGTAACGCTTACCATCACGTGGGACCGCTTGCTCGTCCGCCCACTAATTTATAAAAAAAAACCTTGAACATTGCTTAAGGTGGATTTGTATTTCAATACATTTAGATCCATAGTTAGTTCTTGTAACTTCATTGATGAAATTGTAAGTGCCAGTTATTGCTACAGGTAAATTCATATTCATATTTTCAAATTGATTTAAAATAATAAAAACTCTCACCAGGCCAAATATGACAATATCATACAAAAATTGTAATCAGTTCTTCAGGCATAACCTATAATGTCATGTATTATGGCAAAAGCAGTGACGACATGATCTTTAAGATACTATTTAGTAGACCCCCGGTAATCCGGCACCCATCTAACCCTTGTAATCCGACACGCCTATCCGGGGGAAAGCAGAGGTCAATATTGAAAGACTTCGTCCGAAAAATTCGATAATCCGCCACGGCCCTGAAAAACGTTTGTCGGATTACAGGGGGTCTACTGTGTTAATTATTCATTCACGTATCCTTATTTTTTATTATGTATTTAGAAACGAATGAGGCTGTTTTTGTACATTGAAGATTACTGTTAATAACCTTATAATATACCCAAAATCTTTCCATAGCCTTGTACAAATTTCACGTGTTTAAATGTACTACATATCGCAGTACGCGTGTAAACCAAATCAAGTCATTTATTGCATGATTATAGGGAAAGTCCAATATTTCATAAGAACGATATAATATAAGAAAAAATCTTTTAAGTTTACCTTCCTCTTTGTCTGTAGGTAACAGTAGTGGCAGCACATCCGGGCCGGCCGAGGGCGCCGCGCCGCCGCCACCCGAACCTGACCCCGATCTAGACTCCATGCACATGATGCTCGACCCACATCTCCGACCCATCTCACCAGACCTCAACAATGAGGAATCCAAGCGCATATTTGAGGAACACAAGCAACTCGCACAGGAGTACCTCAAGGTAAGAGTAATTTGAATATTAGATTTCACTATTCACAGATTCACCTCTAGATCATCTCACTGGAGTTGAACAGTGTGGAGCTCCTGTGAGCTAAATCTGTATTTAGAGGGATAGATAACGCAAGCTGTCCGTTGCTGTCTACCCTAAGTCGGTGTAAATACACCCACTTCTGGCGCCTGTTCAGTCTTGTGCAGTCTGTTCCGACCCGCGCGCTAGCAAGTCCTTGTAACAAAACAAAAATGCCCAATTGTGCTATAATCAATAGTAACAATTCGACAAAAGTGGTGAACCGAGTCAAAGAAGATGTTTTTTTATTGGTGAGTGGTTTTCCATCACTAAAGTAACACTCTTGGTTTCTATGCAATTTCACAAACGTACGTTGTTTATCTACGCTTCTAATGATGAAGCTTCACCGAATCGTTCAAATTTATTGTATTAACTGACTTTGTCTAGCAAAATAATAGTGTTTAAATCTTCAAGCTAGGCATCGCATGAGCAGATGTGCCAATGTTCATCATTTTTGACAAATGTTTAGCTTGTATTGCATATGTTTATTGGCAACAGTAACCTCTCACCTTATGAAAAATATGCTCATCAACCATCTTATAAAACCTGATTGCAGAAATCTATATATATAAAAATGTAAACGTTCGTTTGTTCAAAATCTTAAATCTCTAAAAGTTCTTCACCGATTGCTTTGAAATTTTAATACAAAGTGCATTCGAATACGCGCCTGTTTTTATATACCTATCACAGGGTAAAAACATGCTTTTTACTCAAAAACAGGGTAAGCGCCATCTGTTGGGCAGCCACAGCAACGCGTGGCCGGGCACAACTAGTACAAAATGAAACATCGTTCTACCAAAAATAAATTAGTGAAGTTCTATTTAGCGTCCCCGCAGATATCATTTTAAAATACCAAAATCATCAACTCACGATTATAAACAAAAAAAATAATAAACTTTCCATATCTCTTACAATTCGGTAGCTGAGAGATAAAGTTTAATCTCAAGATTGAGATCATGTTCATGGTTCTCAAAAGGCTACTTTATTATATGGTAACAAGAAATAAATCATATAAGCTGTAGTATAAGTAGAAATGTTGAAGGAGACTGACTAATGACCTATACTTATGTAAAATGTGCTACCTATTTATTATCGTGTTTGATGTATTTCTCTGTTTTTCTTCTTTAATAAAATAAAGTAATATTAAATATATCCCTAAAAAAGTAATTGGCATTTCAATAGTAAAATTGCTCCGACGACTCATTGTTGGGCGCCATGTACAATTCAATTTTTAGTTTTTATTATTCTTTACATGTCAACTCTAGATTTAATTGGCTAATAATTATGTGTGTTCCTATAATTTCAGATCCAGACTGAGTTAGCGTACCTCAGTAAGAACAAAACAGAATTAGAGGAACAAATGGATGACGACGTCCTGCGGCAGAAGAGAGAAGTTATACAATTAGAAAATGAGAAGGTATAATAAGCCCTTATCATTTTCACGTCCTTTATCTCCTCTAGATTCTACAACGTCTAACGTAATGACAACCAATGGTCTAAAGTCATTAAGATGTCAGCAAAAGTTAACCATTTAGGGAATATGATTAACCGGAGTCCTTGCACGAGATCACATTAAATCTATTTTCTTTAATAGTCCATATTTTAGGTAACTGTCAGTACAACATTTATAGTTCTTGATAAGTTTTTTTTTATATAAATTGGATAAAGGTGAAGATATGGCATTATAATATTAAAATATATCAAAATTTGCGACGATTATGACATATGGGGGTGACTAAGTAAATTTTGAGATACAAAAAAAAATTTGGGCTTCAACACAATTTTTTATTACAACTTCTTAAAATACTCTCCATTAGTCTCTATACAGCGATTCATTCGTCTAAACGAAGATTTAAAGCACTGACGATACTCTCCTTCAGCGAGGTTCTTCTCAACAGCTGCCATAAAAGCATTCCGAGCGTCCTCAGAGGTGGTCCTCAGGTCAGGGGCATTAACAGTTTTTGAGCGGCTAAAGAAATTGTCGCTAAATGGTCACCCGCAGAGAAGAAGTCGCAGTACAGCCATTTCTCATCATCCTTCAAGGAAAATTTTCCTTGTTTAAATTGTGAAAGCCATCTAAAAATTGTTTCACGGGACGATGCGAGGTCCCCAAAAGCTGATACTAATCTATCTTTACACTCGATTTTTAGATGGTTTTCTCAAACATTAAAATTGTATAACGTCATTGCACAAAAATGTTCTCGTTCGAATTCCATTGTTGTAAAGAAATGCGCGCGAAATACCGATATAAAAGTGAATACATTATTATTTTTTTCGTTTTGACTAAATAGCTTCCGGAATTCGAATTTCAAATACAATTATGTTTTAAAAGCGGTACAGCTCAATGAGTTCTCTTTCTGAAATTTGAGTATCTCAAAATTTATCAAGTCACCCTATGTAAAAGTGTATAGAGGAAAATTTTCATCTATAATATTTTAACAAGATTCTCAACAACCAGGTATGGGACCGACCATCATGGTGGTTGTTGAGAATCTTGTATATGGATATGGTATAAGTGTATATGGACTTCAGGTATGGGACCATCATAGTGAACTCCATATACGCTACTAAAGTAAACGAGAATCTGAGAGGACATAAATATGTCCTAATATCGCCACTTTCAATTGGTATTAATGACAAATTATAACTTTTCAGGAGTAACTAGAATACAATATTTTATATAAAATTAACTTTTGTCTTCGGCGTCGCCCGCATCGATTTTGTATTTGCCCCTAGAAATACTATCTAATTATTTTTTTGAAATAAAAAGTACACTATGTCTTTTTCCGGATTTCAGTCTACCTCTGTTAAATATTATTGAAATCGATTCAATAGTTTAGTTGTGAAGACGTGACGGACAGATAAACATGCTAGTGCGGATTCTTTGTAACTCCATCAGTGTTACAGTGTTTTGACCTTACGCCAATTGAAATTTCCAAGCTCAATGGAAAATTTAGTGTAGACCGTTCTGGACCCACGAGTCACAACACATAATCACAACGTGGCTCATTGAATATGACGTGTTTATATTTGTTTGGGCCTAGATGATTTGTGTTCATTATTGTGTTCTGGGATCCAGGATACAATAATCCCAGTATAAGCCATTCAATGTGTTGTTATGTTACCGCAGCCAGAGCCCTTTTATCGTACCCTACTAGACTCGGGTTTCCTCATGCACATCGTCCTGTGCACGAGGGATGTGTGGTTTTAAAGCGCTACGCTGGCCAAGTTGGTTGACGAGTCCACTCTCATAAAGTTGGTGTAGTTCCTCAAGACTTATGGTAGCGGCTTTGTTATCCTTTAGACGCCACGACACGAGACCCGCGGGAAAAGGTGAGGTGGTGGTAGTCTAAAGCCACGCGGACAGTGTTGTTATGTATCTAACGATAAATATTTGTTTGGATTGAATGATTTAGAATAGAATAGAATAATACTTTATTTTTAGAAATAAAAAAAATACAAATGAGAAAAGAAGTGAACTGAGCAAACTGTGTTGCAGCAGCAAAATGGAATTTTGACTCTGCATTCTATTCTATAATTTCTATTCTTCATTGTGTTTCTGGAACCGCGGCAAGGAATTCCAACGCGATACCATTGGATAAGGTGGCATCAAAACATTCTTTTATTCGTTTCAGGACTCTCTGATCAAGCTCTACCACAGTCTAAAGAAACAGTTGTCCCGAGCGGACGCGGACAGCTGGCTGCTGCCCGAGGACATGCCTAGCGAGTGACGCACGCGCCCAGCCCACTGCAGCCCGCCTCGGGACCACACTGCACTGCATTACACACATACAGACATCCAACATACGAATTCTTGGCCCAAGTGGTGACTTCATTATATTAGAAAGAAGTAGAAACGTGGTATCATTCCACCCGGAAACCAAGATTGTATCAAGAAGAAGAAACATGAAAGAAAAACAAATAAGAAGTAAAAACATGATCTGCAAACAAAGATTATATCAAGAAGTAAACTATAATACAGAGAAATAAAAAGAAAAAACATGATATCATTTCATCTGGTAACAAAGATATGTAAAACACGAAGACAACACAAAATACAATCTTCAAACAAAATGTCTGTAGAAAAAGAACTCTTCAAATTAAATCCAAAATAAAATGATACCTGATAACGGCTCAAAAACAACCAACGAATAAAAATGTAGATAACTGTTTAAAGCAGCAAAATGTCTAAAGAGATTAAGTACATTCAAAAATGGTGCACATTGAAGAGAAATTTCAAGTAGTGTTCATTTCAATCTAACAACTTATAACGGTCTTAGATTTCAGCTTGTAATGTCCCACCACAGGACATTTACCTAACTTTAGAGGTTTCGGGCCACAATTCATCATGTGGGCCCAATGCGGATTGATGGATACGTCCTACAAATTCTAGTTGTGTAGTGTAGTGCAAAAGACACGTTATGGAGGAATCTGTAGTGTTTACGTTCTTTTGATTTATTGATCTCAAGATACCAAAGGAGCCTTCATTCGACACTTCTTTTTACAGGAAGTTTTACATTTAATTTTAACTATAGTTGCATGTTTTATTGAAAACTATAATGATAGTTTTGCATATTTTTTTTGTAATTTCATATATTAGGCAATCGAACATAACAAACGAGACATACTTATTTGCAGCTCATTGTCAACTTTTTCAATAGGCGGCCAGCTAACGCTTACCACAAATATAACTTTATAGAACCAACCCAGTTCTTTCAGTTAGAACAATATAGGGTGTAATCTGCAAGTTTCCGATGCATGGAATCATGGATTCTGCTAATGGTTCTCAGATAATTATCATGTAATTTGAATTTTCTGAAGCTTTCAAGAATTGATCGTTTACACTTAATAGCTTGTTTACAAGACGCAAAACAGTTATGCTCGACTGTCCAATTCTTAGACACTAAAGTGTACGAATTTAATTTTATTTATCTAAGATTTTAATCGTTTAATTCTTCCTCGTATTTAATTTGAAAATAGCACGTTTTAGTGCTATAGTTGTGCAATATACGAGTGTTTAATATTGTAAAAATGTAATTAAATTTATACGTAAAATGTGAAATATAATGGACATTGTCAATTAGCGTTCCTTATTATTTGTGTGTATGTATTTGTTTTGATTGTATAAATGTAAGATAGTTATTATAAACAGTATTAAAAGTATACAATGTTAAGTTTAATAAATAATTTAAAAATACTGTCGTTTAATTTTTTTAAATAAATGCGTGCATAGATAGAATAAGATTGATAGGTCAAAATAAATTATTACATAGCGGGAATAAGCTGATGTCAAAATCAAGTCTTTTAAATAAATCCGTGCAAAGCGGGAATGAATAAGCTGATAAGTCAAAGTGAATCCGTGCATAGCGCGAATAAGCTAGTCAAAATCAACTAATTTTGAAGGGTACAGTTTAATGTTTAGTGTTCTTTGAATATATCGAGATGTCACTTCAATGCTGAAATCAATTTTTCTGAGGCTACTCAGTATTGAGATTTAAATTTTTGATTGCAAATCCAATGTACGTGTTATCAACTTATTCCCGTGCACTGAAATATTATTCCATACTTTGCGAATTCCTTCACAAATTATTTCTCAATAAACTTAACTACATTTCTACTTCAAGGTAGGCAGAGTATTTGGAAGAGTGCTAACGTTTGTCCCGCTGAACTCATGTCACGTATCGCGGATGTCCATGTGACGACATGATCCACTTAAGACCAGTTGCTGGTTGTCACCTTTCTATAAAGAAACCTGAGTTTCGTTCTCTTATACTTACTGTACTCAATGTGTATGGGAAGTCTGTACCATGCAGTGAAGACTGATATTGAATAACGGAACAAATTGTGAATCTGTTCCATAATGTGTTAATTAGTCTCTCGACTTATACCTACGTATAAGAATTAGTTGGTGTCCTATCTCAAGTAGCACACAAGCTGTTAAAGTAAGGAAATATACACACACCCAAAAACCTTTTAAACATTAAATCTTACACTTTGGGGTATAAACGGGATTATAGGGCTGGGACATAGTTTAGATTTGAATTCTGACGACAGTAAAAAGACGATAAAAAACAGAATTTGTTTATTTTAGCAGGGCCACTAGACACCTTTACAACATTTAAAAAGCCAACTGACTCGTTTTGCTTTTTTGCTACTAATTTCAACCAATTACACTTTTTACTTGTATACTCAGAGTTGAAATCCATAAGGATAAGGGACACAATTTGTTGTGGCGATTCGTTTTCTTACAGGGTTATCAACTTATGACAACAAAAAATCAACATCAGGATTATGTATGTACCAATTTTGCCGTTACATCAAAGCAACCTCGGCTGATGTTGTATTTGATATTCTGTTAAGGGTGTAGATCGTGAAAATCACCGAAAAGAGTGTTACGATTTTTCATATTTAACCTATTTACATATGATTGATATCAATGATAATTTGTATATATTACAATCAAAGACCAATAAGTATGTTCATGCTTATATTAAACTCTTAAACCTAATAGTTGTTATATAATAAACGTCAACAAACGCACAAAATTGAGTAAAAATGCAAAAACATGACTTCGTATTTTTCAGATTTAACCCCATAAATCAACACAAATTGATAAAAAGAAACACTTTTTGAACACTGAAGAAACCAATAAGTATAGCTGTATACTTCTTTTTATACCTTTACAAACAAAGACTTCCTCTTTTAAAGCCCTAAAATCTAGATATATTTTAAGGTAAATTTTTCATACACAAATGTATGGGATAAAACGTTCGTTTCATTCGTGCAATCTCGGTGGTCTGCAGCGGCAGTTCCTTTCTGTAAGTGAACGCGACACCACGCTTGTCGGCTGCAGACAGCAGAATTACGTATTGTGAATTTGTGTTTTTTGTAAAAAACTGTAAGTATAACATTTTTATAATTAATTTATTTTCAGTTAGTAGAAAGTATCGATATAATGAATGTCTGAAAGAAAACCATGATGGAACTAGATATAAATCGTAAAAAATACAATATCTACACTAATAGGTATTATAAAGAGGAAAGATTTGGATTTTTGTATGTAACGAATAAACTCAAAAAGTACTGGACTGATTTTAATAATTCTTTTATCATTCGAAAGCTACATTATCACTGAGTAACATAGGCTATTTTTTTTGCAGGACTGATTGAATTTGAGTGGCATGCCAGGGAAAAGAAAGTTTTGTACGCATTATAAAAATATGAAAGCCAAAAGATCTCGGAATAAAATGTAAGTTCCTCCCTACTTATTTATTATCGCATTTGAACAGGGTACATTACAAAGCTAATACAATATGTCATATGATTTAGATCGCCCGATTCAGACATATACCTACAATAACATGTAAATATTGGTTTGTATTATCTATATCTATACTGATAAATAAAATTGAAGTATCTGTATGTAATATCAAAATAATAGGATTTTTAAAAAAAAAAAAGGCGATACGGAGTTCGCCGGGTCGGCTAGTATTGTCTAAATATCAAATTGTGGAAGTAGGTAGGCGACAGCGCAACTTTGTCGACATACCTATACCGCCAAACAGACGCGAGGCGCCTAGCGTCTGGCTTAGGGTTGTACAAAATAAATAAAAAGTGGATAATATTGATGAATAATATTTCCAGTATTGAAAATAAAGAAAACCTTGGGGCCGAGACTCTGAGCAACAATGCTACGTGCTGTATAGAGGTAAGTTGTTATACGTAATTCTTGTAGACTTGTTACATAAATAAACAAACTACTTAGTTAGTGATGGGCGAAGACAAAATCTCAATACCTACCTATAGATTTTTCTTGCAATATTTATTATTTTCATCGAGAGACAAACACCTTAGTACCGAAATACTTCTCAATTACTTTCTCAAAAGAAAATTTACGTTCAAATAGGTGACGTCATAAAAAAACAATACCTAATGCGTAAAGAAATTATAATTTCTATTCATCAGGAACCTAATATTGTATTAATTCTTTTGCATTTTTTTAAATTTTTAATTATTTTTTATAAAAAAAATCAAGCCATTATCTTTCTTTACAGGAACTAGTTATTGAAAACGACCAAGAGGGAAAGGTGGATGAAATGGAAGTTGGGCGTAGAGTTGTAGACGTTTCTTTTTTTTTTAAAGCTCTTCAGGCCATAGGGGACCACGGTCCAATGGATTGTAAGTTAAGTTACCTCAGTATAATAGGTGAAGTAAAAGTTGGTCTGGACTCAAAACTCATCATGAAATGTAGTATGTGTAGTATGAAATTTACTGTGTGTTTGATTGAAAAGAAAGAAGATAGAATGGAAGTGAATCATCAAATTGTATCTGGTATCATATCATCTGGTGGGAGCTACTATCAGTTAAAAACATTAACTGCCGCAGTAGCCCTACCAATCATGTCACCTTCATTATACAATGAAATTAATAATACGGTTTGCGATTGGTGGGAAAAGACAGCAGCACATTCCATGGCAGAAGCTGTCAAGGAAGAAGCGGAGTACGCAGTGTCTATAGGTAGTGTTGATAAAAATGGTACACCATTAATATCTGTTGCTGTTGACGGTTGTTGGAGCAAGAGATCTTATGGTAAGAATTTTTCCGCCTTGTCCGGCGCAGCTGCGATAATTGGCATTAAAACTAATAAAGTATTGTTTTTTGGAGTTAAAAATAAATACTGCGTAGTTTGTGCACGAGCCGCAAAGAACGACAGTCAGCCCTCGGAACACCGTTGTTTCAAGAATTATTCGGGATCATCTACCGGTATGGAATCGACCATAATAGTTGAGGGGTTTAAACGTTCCATTGTTGATCACGGTGTAATTTATAATAAATTTGTAGCAGACGGCGATTCCAGTACTTATAAAAAAATATTAGATTCGCGACCGTACGGTAATTTAACAGTAGAGAAAATTGAATGCAAAAATCATCTTTTACGAAACTACTGCAATAGCTTGGAGAAACTGTCGAAAGACACTAAGTATCCTTGCGAATTGCGGAAATTCCTAAAAGAAAGGTATTTGCGTTTAAGAACGGGTGTAAAATGCGCTATTAAATATTGGGGCGATCAAAATCAGTCACTCGAAGAAAAAATAAAAAATCTTAGTGAAGATATCCTAAATGGTCCACAACACGTATTTGGTAATCACCAATATTGCAAGGAGTATTTCTGTAGACCTGATACTCGTCGAATAGAACCTGTTGGGTTGCTTCCAGCAATTGTTGGATGCGGATTAATGGACGCGGTACACATTTTAAGTAAAAGACTGTCATATCATTCTAGAAGTTTAATTCATAATTGTACAAGTAATATAGTTGAAAGTTTTAACGCAGTGATTGCCAAATTAGTAGGGGGTAAGCGTGTAAATTATTCTTCCCGTGGTTCTTATGCGGGCCGATGCGCAGCTGCTGTTGTGTCTTTTAATACAGGATCGATTCATAGTAAAACTCATGAAGTAATATTTAAATCTAGTCCTAATCCTTTGATCGCGAAAGTGGAAAATTGTAATCGTAGAATCCGTTTAATTGCTAAACCTAAATTAAGATTGAAAAAGAGCCACAGCGCTGTATCGAAAGACGCTCACTATGGACCAAACTGCGAAAAACCTGATCTGAGTCCAGAATTATATGAGAAAGCCAAGTCATCTTTTTTAGCCGATTTAAAGTTGTCTTGTGCTGAAAGAGAGGAGCTTGAAAGGTCGACCCATTTGCAAAGAAGTAGTTCTGAGTGGATGAGTACAAGGAGAAAATTACTAACCTCATCATCGTTCGGGGAAGTTTGTAAAAAACGAGAGAGCACAAGTTGTGCTGTTCTTGTTCGTAAAATCGTTTATGGTAGTAATATCTCCAGTTTGCCTGCTGTACGGTACGGTATCGAAAACGAAGAAACCGCAATTAAACAGTTAGAAATTCAAGAGAATATTAGTATACAAGGTTGCGGTTTGTTCGTCGACGATCAATATGAATTTCTTGGTACTACACCAGATGGCATTTATGCAAACGGTTTAATTGAAATTAAGTGCCCACATTCTTTAGCTGGCATGACTCTTGATGAAGCAATGGCCAAACATACCTTTTGGGTTAAGGACAAGGCTTCCAAGGGTTATGTCATAAATAAAAATCATAACTGGTATTTCCAAATTCAGGGACAGGTACATATTACTAAAAGAAACGTTTGCATGCTTGGCATCTGGTTTGGTGCTACTGTACCTATGAAAGTTTATATTATAGAAAAGGACGACAAATTTTGGGAGGAGAAAATGGAGATGAAATTAGTTAGGTTTTATTACGATTGCCTACTTCCAGAATTAGTTGATCCTCGGCAGTCACGAAGCATGCCCATTCGTGACGCGCCCAGTATCATAGAGGCTATGAAAGAGAGGAAAGAAAGAGCTTTACGTGTTATGAAAGAGAAGAACGCCTAATGATTTTGAAAGATACAGGTAACTTAACTACCCAGCCAGTCGATTCACGTAAACACGCCAGTCCAAAAGTCGTTTTAACTTAGGAACTTAGAAATCGCCTTTTGGTTTTCTGTTTTAAACGCACTTACTTATCTAGTCTTGGATTGTCATAAATCTTCCAATAGCTCAATTACTATACAATTTCTGAGTTACCTGGTGTAAAGAATCATAAAAATTGGTTCAAAAATACAGCGAATTGAGAATTCTCCTTTTTTTAAGTCGGTTAAAAGGGCTAAATTTGCAAAAAACGAAGTGACGTCACTGCGCTACGGTTTTTATTACTTACGTGAATCGGGCAGCTGGTAACGTTTTCATTCTGATAGGTTTTGTGATAGCCATTGATTTTATCATCAAATTAGCAGAAATCAGAACTTGATCCGTAATCGAATGAAAAACCATTAGAATTTTGAACTCATATTTCGTTATTGTTTAATTACATACTTTTAATTAGTATATTAATAATTTACAAACTTCTGTTAAAATTAGTAAATAAATGAATTATTTACTAATTTTTGTACAACCCTAGCACGCTTTTGAGATAGCGAGTAATGGCGACTCATATTTGTTATTGTGTAGTAAATAAATCATTTTTATACTTGTGTTTCATTTATTGACATTTTTTTTAAAACCCTAGGATTTTTTTTAGATATCGACGAGGTGATCGTAAACAAAAAGTAAGTATTTGAGTTTACGCAATAGGCACATTTCCTTGCGTAGAGATAAACACACTTCCTACTGAATTTGCAATTATTTTATTGAATGAATATTTTACGAATTAGAATAAATTTTGGTAGTGAAATTACAAATAAATAAATAGTTGGAATTTTAGGTAAGTAGAATACAAAAATGTCAGATGTCAAATGATAGAAAAACATAAAAATTGTGTCTCAACTACTCTTATTAATCTATTAAAAAGAATCAACAGCTAGTTTCCAAAAATTCAACGTTATTGTTATGCTGTAAATATTCAAGTTCAATAACAATTTCTCAACGTGGAACGTTTGTTGCAAAACATTTTGAAAATCGCGCTCTCTAGGTCATTCATCCGCCCCGTCGGATGTTACATTAAACTTTGGCGCTGCGGTCGCTCGAAATCGAGATCTCAGGCCAACAATCTACACCCTTAACAGAACATGTTATTCTGTATTCACTAAAAAATATAGGATTAGGCATAATAATAAAACAATCTTAAAATAAAATTCAGTCCAAATATTTAATTTTAAAAGTCACAATAAAACTTTCGTCTATTGGAATGGTGAATATGAGTTTATACAATAACAAAATAAATACCATCGAAGAATTTGGCACTTTTGATTATGTTATATAATACATTTGAGATTCCGATATGAACAAATAAATGCAATTTCGATACAAGCGATACTAAGGGACCACTCTCATTTCACGTTGGTAAAATTAAGTTTCGGAGAATTTGATAATTTTCTCCAGTGCTAAGGCTGAGTTTTAAATCGTTTAAAATTCACTCTTTGGTAATTTAATTTATGCTGTCTCTTAAGACAAAAAACGATAATCGCACGTTATAGAAAGTAGCTTAAAATAACAAAATTTATCAAAGAATTGTAAATGAAATCTAACTTTGGAAGACAAATAAATATTATAGATCGCATGATTAACTTATAGTTCAATAATTCTTAAACATTTTTGTAATATATTGATGAAAGAACATCGTCGTTTTTATCTGAAACGCTTCGGATATATCAATGAGAGTAGGCCCCTTGACACTGAGCGTGCCTCTAGTAAACAATACGAAGTGGACGAATCTTTACGTATGTAACAACTTATTTACAAAAAATACATTCCCTCTAAATTACCTACTAAGTATTTCTATTTTCAGAAACCCAAATATACAAGAAATAAAAAGAACTCTATAATTCTACGCGCTACAAAATCACGAATTTCACTGCAACGTGGTGTTATTTTCTAATCAATAGGCCAATTTTTCGATAGATCCTATATCAATATAATATTATCTTTACAATTACTAACATTTACAATACATTGATATGGTGTAGGTACATACATTTTTTTAAGATAACTACATATATATCTTATGAAGCACAATATAAACCAAATCACTCTTTATAACAATTTTAAAACACTTCTTTTTTTCAAATAATAAATAATTCGGCGTAGAGAGGACTACATTCTCGGCCCTCGTACGAGCCGTCGACAATCAAATGCTACATTATTCAAATCATAATTTATTTTAGAACTAGAAAAAATTATATACTATATACATTTATATAAGTATATACTTGTTTTCGTTGTCAAGGGCACGATTTGTAAGAAACCGCAAATAAAATAAGAATTTTCGAGTTAACTAGCGTGTAGAAACTTGATAAGAAAATTATGTTACAGGCAATTCCCGTTAGCCCTTCAAGCTACAGATACTAAAGAACAGGGTGGAAGAGTAACGTATTTACTTCCTCTTGTAAGCGATAGCCTAGAATCGATGAAAACACGTTAATTCCTTCAAATCACTTAATGGTAATAAATAATCGATAGGGTTTTTCTTTAGCGACTGTTCAAGATGGCGGCAATGAATATGTTCGAGTTATCGATTCTTAAACAGCTCTTAAAAGTATGTACTCTCTACCCTGAGTCGACCAATCGAGGGTTTGCACAAATGCAAACTCTTGCAGCTTATTATCAAGTTATTATTCGGTGGCGTCAACCGCAAAGCTAACGTTGTGGAACAAACCTATTCATTCAGTTAGAGCAACGAATATGAATTTCAAAATCACCGCAATAACTCGTTTACGGACGCAAAAAGTTTGTAATGGTGCGATCGCTCGGTAGACTACGTCCCGTCTGCCGAGTTCAGGCATATCGCCATATAATCGCTAACCTTTAAAACCCCATATATTTTTATACTAAAAAATCAGTTACCGCCATTTTTATTATAAACACTGATTTGAGACGTTTCATAAAATTAGTTAAGGCAACAGTTTAATATATTTATAAAATTATTGTTACATCTACAAGGAATTTATAGATCTAATGTTCTAAGATAATAAGATTATAAATTATTGCAGATTTAACAACAACACGGTGTAAACAGTTCTCCTAGCTACATACATTCCACATTTGGAAAATCTCTAACGTGTACGAACACAGTGTCACTCTGTGCATAGTGATCTCTCAACAAAAACTAACACAAGCAATAGAAACAACCTTAAACACAGCACTCTACTAGCGCGCAGTCGGTCAACACGCGCAAATACAACACTCCACAGTTAATGGCAGTTGTCTAATATGGAACTATAATTAAAATATGAAATATATATAAAATATCAATTCTCACTAAAAGTGAAATGGTATGGTCTTGTATAAGGTTAGTTAAGGCACTGATCGATAGGCAAGCTATTAGTATTATTATTTTGATTAAATAAATGCATCTGGTTTTTTTGTGAGCGATTTTACACCTAATATTACTCTTACTTATTGCTCTAAAATCTATAATTAATTATTATTATGCGATGTTATAAAAATCGATTAATAATGCATTGATAAGTAAATCATAAAATTAGAAAATGTCGATATATCAAGTCGCGACATCAGTCTGAATCAAAAATCTCTCGTCCATCGATAAGCGCCTTCTCAGTCATACAATCCTAAAAATTGGCAAAATTTAACGAATGAGTTGTGAAAGATTGTGACAAAAGTTGTCTGGCAACGGATATGGTCATATGACGCACATTCTGTGCCACTAGCTACTAAACGATCAACTGCGAGTAACAGAAACTAAGGCCACATTCCAAAACGTGCCCAAATTGCTCTTTGACAATACAAATAATGCAGTCTTTATTGTTTTAATAAGTAAATAAAGAAGGATACACCATATCGACACCTAAAAACAAATGAAGGTCAGGAATACACTAATGTATCCACAACCATTCCATTACTTATTACCAGCGTATTAAGGTACTGATAGGTATACGTTTACCTGTTGCTGATTGTATCTAAAAAATTCGATATACGTTTTGTTTCACAAATCCACCTAATTAATGATCAATTGATCATACATACGCCAAATCGATAGAGTACGTTTAATAGTTTTACTAATACGTATTAACATAATAAGAAAAAAGGCGTTTGTATAAGAGTTCAAACAGAAAATATTAAACACCGTTACAATATATAATGTAACGGTATTTGATGAGCAATGTGTTAAATATTATTTAGATTGTCAAAGAGACATTATCATATGTATTGGAACAGTCTAATAATACAATCTAATGGCAAAATTAGCACCGTTTACTTCGAACGCATGAGGAAGGACGAAAAACGGTAATCTTAAGTTTTACCCGTAAAATTAGTTTTTCAACAGTGCTATATACTTTTAATTTAAAATTTACACAGGCTCGGAGCCTCCAATACTGGATATGAATCGAAATAAATTATATAGAAAAACTGAGCATTGCAAAATTGAGCCGTATAATTATTTCAATTAATCATGAAATTATTTACCGTATTAATTCGGTATTATTTCAGCACAGATGTAATTGATCCTTTCCCGAAACCTGAAACGATGGATTCTGCCCACGTCACCAACTTAATTGACATATGATATTGTAAGGTATTATTTTATAAATGTATTTTTTTCTGGGCTATGTATTTAACAAAGGACGATGGGTAAGTGTGGGTAAGTGATGGGTATACTTTAGATATACCTCAAATGAAAGATTTTATTTCATGGATCTTTTAATTAATGTTAAGGCAGTTATGTCAAAACCGTGGGCGAACCAACGATATAAATCGCTTTCCTATTTTTAAAACTTTTTCATATATATTTTTATACAAAAAGAAACATCGCTTTAAGAGTTACAATTGCTTATATAACGGTTATGGTAGATCATTTCAAATACGTATAGACAATTACTGTATAGAAAACATGTAAATGTCTCAAATAAATAAAATGATTATTATAATACCATACATTTTATCCCATCTTCCTTTGTATAGAAAATTTGGTATAAACTAAAAAAAAAACCCAATGGTATAAACTAAAAAAAAAACCCAAAGATTGTTAGAATTTTCATGTCAATGAATTTAGAACCAAGGACGGAATTCCCATCTTCAGTCTTCGGAAAAGATTCATTTACACCCTGTATTGTATGTATTATTTAATAATAAACTTCTTATTTAATGCAACCGGAAAATATTCAAACATTGACATTGAATTACATAAGGGCTGCAAATGGAAAAAGAGTCGTAGAAATAAAGTTGGACCGCCTGTGACCGCCCGTAATCATAGTAGATTGGTAAAGTGGTAATTGGAACATGTCATATGAGTCATGGAAAAGAGTATTTACTAACGAAGAACACCAATGATAAAATTCTTTCTACACATTCACAATAATCACTAGCTGCCAATCTAGCGAATTTCAAATGAACAATTCACAAACATATAACGAAATAATTCTATTGTATATTTTAAATATAATCTCTTCGTCTAAGATTACGTCTACTTTCATTATCATAGCAAATGAAAAAAACGCATTCTATGACTTATCAAGTTTGAGCAATATTTATAAGGAATACAAATTATTACAGCATATTATATTATGTATTGTCAACAATTCACTGGACCTCTCGAGGCGGCCCTTATAATAGATATAAAATTTCAGATAATAGGGTTAAAGAATAAAATCTGTTATCTAACGAGAGGGGAAGACTTTATGGTCTATCGTTGGCAATCCTGTGGACAAAATATATATATAAATATTTCGGCATAAAAATTAAACAGGTTATACCTGTTTGAAAGCAATGGTATGCTTGTCTGTCATCCATGAATGATCTATATAGAAATTCATATGAAATGTATGAATTCTTGTCATCGAAGACCTTTCACAGAACACTGACTACTGGAAAATATACCAGTGTATATGTTTCGAAAGTGCTACAGGACATTTCTCATTCCATCCAGGCAGGGGTCAGTCTTTCATCACACTATACACCGCCACGAAAGAAAAAAGAGTCCAAGTGCATTTTGATGAGTTATTCAAGAAAAATGCAAAAAATGTTGGTATTTTTTTTATATTTAAAATCAAGCTAGAAATTTGGAGTTTTGGGTAACCAAAAAAAATAACTATTCTCTTGTCTGTTAAGAATGGTCTATTTATAATATAATGCTATTTATACTTTCGATAAAATTGTTACTAATGTTTCTTGTACTTAGGAGGGCAGTGCTACTGGACCTGAAACGTGTTTCACACTTACCCGTGTACGGTCGCCGCGTTGCGTCCGTATGCACTGCTAAACCGATGAGATGAGAAGTAGAGAATATGATATGACGAGAAACATTAATTATCACACTCTTGACTTCACAGGATGTGCCGGTAATCCTGCAGCGTGTGTACGTACCTGTGTATCGCACTAGCTGCGCGCGCGGTCGGTGCGGCGCGCTTGCCACTTGAAGTCGGTCTGCATGAGCCACTGCTGGCCGCGCGACCGGTCGCACGCGCGCAGCACCGGCTTCCACACGTCCGACGACTCCGGCTTCTCCAGGCACATGCCCGTGTTGCTGTGTTTTATCGTGCGGCTCTACAACAACAACGCTAGTTTTATCACGTGTGTCGCTGGCATATGTCCGTGAGCGACACTATATATGACGTTATCACGGAAAAGGGACTTTATTGTCGGTTCTAGTTCTCGAGATAATCAGACTTTAGTGAAATCGCAGTGAATCACGTGTTCACGCGACCACCCCCACCACGCCACCTGTTTCTCTCCCACTATTTAATTTATTTATTTATTTCAGGCAACTAAGGAGGCTCGTACAATACAGTAATCCCCCCTATAACACGGTAGATTGGTTCCGCGTTATAGGAAAACGTGTTGTAGGAGTTTTCCCGTATAACGCGTTTTTACGACCCCGTATTACACGTAACGCGTTACGTATAAATTATTCACGTTTAACTTTTCTAGCTAAAAGGGGTTTAAATCGAATATTAAGAAAAAACTACATTATGAACGAAATATGTACGTTTTATTAAAATCAAACTAAACTAAGAACATTTTAAATAAAAAACTTATGCATATGAACTAAAAAAAAACAGTTAATTTCAAATAAATTACACTATCATTATAAATTTCACAGTACATACAGAAATATAATGTGGGAAATCCCCGCGTTATATGGGGGAATGCCCGTGTTATACGGGGGATTGAAATCGCGTAATATGAAAATGCGTTATAAGAGTACCGTGTTATAGGGGGGATTACTGTATATGTATACCCTTAACCTAGAATACATAATATAATAAACTTAAGGAGGTTATACTGGGATCTTATTCCTGCTCGGTCTCGCTTCCCTAAAGCGTCGGAATACTATCCCTTGTTGTCAATAGTCAGGACTGAGGAACAGCTTCTGATGCACTGTAGCAACTTGGAGCTTATGAGTCTTAGGCTTCATAGGCACTTGCGGCCAGTCGCATATACACAATTTGTATGATAACGCGTAGATCACTACTTGTTATTGACCGGTATTCGCCCAGCGGCTTTTTGTTTGCTTTTGCGGCTGGCCGCAAGTGCGTACATAACCTTAAAGTTTCTAGACCTATAGTTATACTCTAGCTGCAGTAGCTAACAAATAATACTCTGTTATGCTGTTATTATTTTAATATACATGACTGAAATCATTCTTAAAAATCAATATTTAATTAATTATATATATCAATATAATAATTAAATACATAATGTTTACAATGTCCCCTGGTGGAGAGTACATACCTTGGTGTCATAGGTCCACTCCTGGTTGCCGCGCATGCCGTGGCAGCGGATCAGCTTGATGGGCCCGCGCGGGTGCGCCGCGTCCAAACAGTTGTCGTCCGCCATTATTTGCTTTCGTTTCGTGTACGCGAACACCTGGTCACAAGTGGGTTATAGTCCGCTTATTATTGGAAGAGCAATGACAGCTCCAATAATTATTAACATAAATCATTAGCATATAGTAACAATCTTTATACAACTCGATTGTAAGTTATACTGAACGCGCATCACGCAAATACCACTGGAGAGATATTCATTAAACTTGTCATTGTTATAACTCATGTGCCAGGTTAACATTTAGGCTACTTTTTACCCAGATCAATTATAAAGTTCCCAAGGGAATCTAGCTGAATCGTCTGCACGCAAGAAGTCGCGAGTACTGCTATGTCACTATATATGAACTAAGAATGACCAGATGAATACAAAACAACAATTAATTTTGAAGTATACTGGACGCATTTACGAGTAGTTTCGACGTATAAAGAGCCCATTTAGTTTCGAAGTATAGAGGGTGTATTTCATAAGCCATTGAAATTAAATTTGACACAAATATTTATATAACATAGGTATTTATCTCATTTAAATTCACAAATAGCTTGGGTATATATTCCAGTCAAGTTCACAAATGGGTCAATATAGCTTGGATCCATATCCCAGTTAAGTTCATAAACGGGGATATATAGCTTGGGTCTATATTCCTATTAATTCCATAAATAGGTCAATATAGCTTGGGTCTATATCCCAGTTAAGTTCATAAATGGGCCAATATAGCTTGAGTATATATCTCAGTTAAGTTCACAACTTGGTCAATATAACCTGGGTCTACATCTCAGTCAAGTTCATGAATGGGTCAATATAGCTTGGATCCATATCCCAGTTAAGTTCATAAATGGGCCAATATAGCTGAGTATATATCTCAGTTAAGTTCACAACTTGGTCAATATAACCTGGGTCTACATCTCAGTCAAATTCATGAATGGGTCAATATAGCTTGGATCCATATCCCAGTTAAGTTCATAAATGGGCCAATATAGCTGAGTATATATCTCAGTTATATCAGAAACACGTGTTACGCGCGCTCACATTAGGAAAACCGATGACGCCTCAATACCTACCGCGTGTTACCAAATGGACTTGGAAACGGGGACATTGCTGACGGTACGGCACGCGTAACTGTGGAAAGACTTCATCGCACCGAAGCATGGAAAATTCCGGGCACTCATAATCCAACTTCGATTAGGGTCGCACGTTAGCATGTAGTTAGAATATTGTAGTTAGAATGTAGTTAGTAATATTGTCTTTATAATTAAAATTTAGTATTAGTAAATTGGTTTTTTTTCGCTCCTCCGACGGCGGTCTACATAATTCACGTAATATATCTACGTATACAAGTGTTAATTTCTGAATACCTGCCACTTACGTAGTTAATTTGTACACTTCATAAACAAACCATGAAAATGTTTCTTGATAAGCGGTAGGTATAGTTTTTGCTGGTCACGAAAGCGTGAAAATGCGATTTATAAACCATATTGTTCCGATAACAGGGTTGTAAAACTTTATTTTGACGTGCTTGTAAGATGCAAAGGCTACAAAAGACTACATATATCGATTTTACACGCAGAAGCGAGACTTACGCAAGCGATAAAGAAAGATTGAACGGTTCATTATAATCTAATCGTTGCGTTCTTTAACGGTCTGTTTTACGAGTGATTGTTTTATACAAAAAACTCCAGTCTACCTGGTGGTAAGTGGATACAGTCCACCACACCATGTGTGATGACAGTCCTTAGAAGGCTATATCCAGAAGTGCAGAGACACAAGCTGATGGTATGGTGATCACAAATTTGAAGCACTGGAGAACTGTGGTAACTTTAAGTCATTCCCGAAACACATCTAACAGACAATTTGTAACCGATTTTGAATATCTTAATATTTAAAAGATTAATTAAATATAAAAATACCGATGGCAGCGCCAGACGGATGCGAGATTTTGATAATTTTTGAACGTTTTAGAAAAAAACTATTACACAAAAGTTATGGAAATTAATGAATTTAAGAAATTACCGCGAGGGGTTTTTGTTTTGAGGTTTTTGAAAAGTTTACACAGTCGTTTTTTTGGAATTAATGAACTGATCTGGCTCATCTACGAACTTAACCGATATATACTAACGAGATTTATTATATGTATAGATAATAGATAATTAAATATGAACCTGGTTGCCGCCCATGCCGTGGCAGTAGCCCATGCCCAAAGATTCGCCCGCCTTACTGCCCAACGTGTCGAGGCAATTGGATGTCTCAGCGTTGCGGATCTGAAAATAATAAATTTAATAATTTCATAGCCTTCGCCGGGTAGCTGGTTTTAAAATAGCACTTCGCCTCCTCTTCCCGTGGGTGCCGTGATGACTGGGAGATAACAAAGCCGCTACCACTAGCCCTGAGGAACTACACCACCTCTAAAAGAGGGGACTCGCCAGCTCACTTGGCCAGCGTGCCGTTTTAGGGCCATACATTCCACATTCACAAGACCATGTGCATGAGGAGGCCCATTGAGGCAAAATGTGTGTGCTGGTTCTTACTAGTAATACTAGTGGACTGTATTATGTAATTTAAAATTTATACAAGGCGATGGCGATAGCAGTTGTTAGTTGTATTGGACAAGAAGAAATGAAATGTTGACTAGCATAAAAATTCAAATTAAATTAAGACAAGGCAATGAATTAATAATAAACTCTATGTATCAGATACAATCTTGTCCACGCTTATCCAGCAGTGTACGAAAAGAAAGAGGCTGGTATATAAAATAAGTAATATCATAACGCTAAAACACAGACCTCAAAATACACAAGTCAAATATCCTATTTTTAAGTCAGGGCTACTGTTACTCGTTTGGTTACACTCACCTCTCCCAAGTAGTAGTAGTCGAGCGGCATCTGACTCTCCGGATAGATGTTCTCGAGGTACCACCGGAAGCTCTTGCACTTGAGTCGCTCGCGAAGCGCCTTGCGCTCGCTCACGTCGCCCACGGGCACGTTTAACGCGCCTGCTCAATTTGGTAAAATATTTTTTTAATTCAGTAAATTCATATGTGAACGAACAGAAGTTTCTTGAATAATGGTACGTATAAAAAGTAGATTTCGGAATGTGTATACTAAGATTCTACCCTTATTTTTAATTGACAATTATTCACGACGTTTTGACACATCATTCAAGAAACTTTAAAACTTACCTCTCAAAACAAATCTAAAAACTATCCCACAAACTCGGATATAATTCGAATCCCCAAACTATCTATGGACAATGATATGTATTTATAATATTTTTAGTAAAAAAAATACAAAATTAAATAGCTATTAATCCCAATTTACCGACATTTCAGTTAGTTATATGAAGCATGATTCGTTTATTTCAAAAATTAGGCACAATGTAAATAATGATATTATGATGACAATGAAACAAACTCTGTTAATAATTAAAGATTAATAAAACTATTGTCCCATGCAGAATTCTAATCCTACTGATTTTTATTTCATATTAATAATATAATTAAAAAACAAAACGTAATTTGGACAACCAATAAGACAAACACATTTGCGTTGTGCATTTGTAAATAAACAGTTGTAAGCTAATTTTAATTGGATGTCTATTACATTTTCATACCATCTACTCTGTAAACTTTTGAGTTGCATAAAAACTATTAATTTCCAC
The DNA here is from genome assembly GCA_914767545.1 of Sesia apiformis. Taxonomy (NCBI): domain Eukaryota; kingdom Metazoa; phylum Arthropoda; class Insecta; order Lepidoptera; family Sesiidae; genus Sesia; species Sesia apiformis. The sequence goes on from OU611963.1 coordinate 6,789,147, forward strand.
TTTTCGACAAAATTGGTTACATTCAATATCCAGACATAGACATGGACCAAATCCAGACAGTTCTGTTGCTTCAGGAAAACTTCATCATAAATGGCAATGGAATAAAACCAGCAGTGACAGTGTCATAAACAATGTTTGTCGTCCAGTGGAAACGGAGAGTAGTAATTACCAAACAATTTTTTTTATAAAAATGCCTATAATTACGATTAGTGAATGCCACTAAAGCGGGCGCCTCGAGCAGGAAAAATGTCGATCGTTGACGTGAGGACATCCAAGACTGGACGGTAAAGAGAATTGTATGAAATCGTCGATCACCAATCACTTTACTAGACCCCTCATATTAAGGTTCAATAATATAAAGTCCAGTCTTGATTAATCTCATGTCAATGACCGAAATTCTTCCTGCTCGTGGCGCGCACTTTAGTTGCATCTGCAAAAATCCTTCACATTTTCCAATAAGTGAACCGTGCACATAAAGAAATTATAGTTCATACTGTAGAAACCGTAGTTCATATTCTCAAAATTGAATTAGAAATGGCCCTTGAATATAGGCAAAGTTCTATGAGAAGTGTTGTTGAAATAAATCAGACATTCCGTGTCGCTATGTCAAAATTGTGTCTGCGTAACATCAAGCGGCTTTATGAACTACTATTTTCTTTAGCATGAAAATGAATTAACACTAGACTTTTTTAGGTGTGAAAGTATCAACGATTTTGTAATTTAAAATAAAAAATAATTTTAATTTAGTTCTCAATTGGAACAGTTTTGTAATCATTGTTATTTTTAACGTTTTTAGTAAATTTCCCGATTAAGAGAATTCAACATACATATAAATAATGAATTTTACTGCTATCGTGATCTCCACAATCACACACAAATGTCAAAACATTATTAACTTTAACATGACTTAACATTATTAATTTATAACTTTAACTAATAATAACTTTTTAACTTTTTTATGACTTTACCATTATTAGTCATTTCTGTAATAATAAATACGTATTTTTAATATAATTCAATTTATTTATTTTAAAAAAACATAGGCAACAAATATGGTCTTAAATTATAAAAACCTCCCATTATAGGCGTGCAAAAACATGATAACTACTAAATGTTACTATTAAATCGCTATTGAGATAAATATTTATGATAGCGCAAAGCATATAGAATTCAATTGAATGTAATTAGCAAATTCGTAGTACTTTCAGCCCTAAAGCATTAATTCATTTGCACGGCATGTTCAGTTATTCCGCGCGCACCGCGCACCTGGGTTAATATTGTAGTAGAAGTGCTTCCACTCATCCAGCCAGACCTCAGCGAGTCTCGCATTGTTGTGGTTCACGACCCGGCCCGTGCCGCCCGGGAACGAGTACGGCGTGGTCTTGCGGAACACGTGTCCCACGTGCGAGCACGGCGCGATCTCGAGCGTGCCGCCGCACATCCACACCTGGGCCCCGGGTTAGTGAACAGATTACGTCTTACGTTTCTCCCATGTTACAAGATTATTTGGCCAATTTCACTTTATTGAATTAATGAATGGGACCATTCATTAGTCTAATAACGACTGTTCTTCATTTGCAATTTTGAAAAATAACATATTTAAAAATGTAATATGGGAAGAATAAGCAATTACATTATGCTAAATGGCCGCAACTCAGTATATTATGTTAGAATAGGAGTTGCACTTTGTTTTACAAGAGACGCGCTGAAAGCTTTCTCTGTCATTCAATCTGCAGAGAATTACCATGGAGGGTGCCATTTACAGTTCTATCAGACAGGAAAACAATAATATGTAGAGTATTATAAATATAAATTTTTCATCAATGCAGGAATTACTTAACGGCCAATGTTGATTATAAGTAAAATAAATTTTATATTTATTTTGCTTGCCTTTTGAAGCGACTATATGGGTAGCAAATGTATGAGTTTCAAATACCACATTATAAAGACATAATCCATAGGAATACTGAATATGGAGTGGATTAATTAGTTTTCAAATCACCAGTGATAGATAGTAAAACGGTGTGTGAACATAAACTTTGTTGGATCAACATTTAGGCAAGGTGATATTTTAAGTATATTAAGTTTAATTTCTTTAATTTTAAGTTCTTACTTTTACAACATAATATATACTTACTTTTATAAAATTGAATAATATTCAAATTTTTTTTTTTAATCCGTTAAATTTTGTAACCGAGAAATGAGGGATTTACGGCCATTAAGCAGTTTCATCGACTGAACATGAATGTGATTTTAAACGGAACTTCATATTTTCACGGTCAATTAATTAAATAGATGCGAAGTGAAGACGTAATCTGGTGAAATATTGTTAGTTCTTAAATTAGCGATGAAAATGTTAAACAATACTTCAATATAGGTGTACTAGAACCAAACCAAACCTAGAAATAACATAGCCGACGGAGTTCAACCTCCTTTATAGGTAATTACTTTCAAAAATATTTTTTTATTCGAAGTCGCTAAATTCTTGTGGGCCTAATGGCCTTTCAAGAGTCACCGGACGGGAACCAAAAATGATTAATTTTATATTCTTATAAAGTTACAAAAATGACATATGTTCACATTAGAATATTAATTGAATCTTGCGGGCTACTTGGCCGAGGTCTTCTGGAATCTCTTCTCTTTCTTCCAAACGTTTCGTCAACAACTGCGGTTGACATCTTCAGTGGCGACTGCGTTCACTTTCGGAGAGATGTTATCTCTTCGGCTTCTCGAGCGCAACTGACTCGACGCTTGTGGCGCACCGGTATTTATAGTGGGCGAGGGTAGTTGTGATTGTGTGTGTACCGACGCACCGATATTTATAGTGAGCGAGGGTAGTTGTGATTGTGTGTGTACCGAGTCTGTTTTTGTCCCCCCCTCTCGTCTCTCTTCCCCGTGAGCTTGATGTCTTCGGAGTGCTGGATATCAGATATTACGGAGTCTTAGATACTCTTCTTTTGTTAAAATTGTTGGGATGCTTGTAGATTTCAATAGCTTCCCTATTGAGACGGGAATAATAATGATTCCCGGTTGACAAGATCTTTGTGTCCCTGAAGCAGATTTCGTGGTCCCCATCCGACAAGGCATGTTTAGCTACGGCCGACTTCTCAGTCTCTCCTCTTCGACAATTGTCTTTATGTTCTTTAATGCGGGTATTGACATTCCGTTTTGTAGTGCCAATATACACTGACCCACAGGAGCATGGTATTTTATATACTCCAGTCGAGGACAACGGATCTCTGGGATCTTTGCCTGATCTGATGATATTTCTGAGTTGGCTCGTAGGCTTGAAAATGGTCTTCACGTTTTTCTTTTGTAAGATCTTGCTGATGCGATCTGTTACGCCTTTTAAGTAAGGTAAGAACGCCCTGCTTCTCTCTGGGTTGGTATCGATATGGTCAGCTTTTTTGGCTCCTCTTTTTGGTTTTTGCACCCTCTTGATTTCGGAGACTGTATATCCGCATTAAAGTCAATACCCGGTCAACCGGTAAATAAATCTTGTCAACCGGGAATCATTATTATTCCCGTCTCAATAGGGAAGCTATTGAAATCTACAAGCATCCCAGCAATTTTAACAAAAAAGAAGAGAATCTAATATCTGGTATCCAGCACTCCGAAGACATCAAGCTCACGGGGAAGAGAGACGAGAGGAGGAGACAAAAACAGACTCGGTACACACACAATCACAACTACCCTCGCCCACTATAAATATCGGTGCGTCGGTACACACACAATTACAACTACCCTCGCCCACTATAAATACCGGTGCGCCACAATCGTCGAGTCAGTTGCGCTCGAGAAGCCGAAGAGATAACATCTCTCCGAAAGTGAACGCAGTCGCCACTGAAGATGTCAACCGCAGTTGTTGACGAAACGTTTGGAAGAAAGAGAAGAGATTCCAGAAGACCTCGATCAAGTAGCCCGAAAGATTCAATTAATATGGACACCGGCCGAGAAATCCTACACTTCACATTAGAAACTTCCATGTTTTGTAGGAAATAAAAATATGGTTAATACATACTTTATGTACATATATTTTTTTAATAATACCAACACCTTAGAAAATATGTTGGAAATTGAGTACAACTAGGTTACTTAAAACTGAAAAATTATAGAATCTTATTAAATTATTATTAATGTTAATATTAAATCTTATTATTAATGTTAAATATATAATTACGTTTATCTTTTGCTATCATCCCCTAAAAAAATACGAGTAGATCAAGCTACCAGTCAACTTGTATGTGAATTTTCTGTCCTTTCATCGATAATTTATAAATCAATAGTTGAAAGCAATTAGGAATTAACAAAAACACGTGACATCAAGACTCCAGTTGATTATGTAACTAGCAGTTTTCAAAACAATATATTACGTAACAAAACGTTGTCACAAACAAATATTAGTTCATTTGTGCAAACACTGTAAGTGTAATTCTATAATTAGTTACACACTAAAACAAACAACGGAAGCTTTACGTTTGATAACTGAAATTAATAATATAGATTAATAACATTAAGTCAATGTCAACAAGATTCCACATGTTCAAACATTGGTTCGGGGATTTCAAAACATGAAATATGGTCATAACACCACATATAGTGCAAAATAAAAAATATCTACTTGTTTATTCAAATACGTATTGTACAATATATTCGCTGAGGTGCTGAAGCTTTAATTTATAACAGAACATGCGACAACGTGTAGTGTAGACAAAGCATTGAACATCAAACGCTCAATCGCATCAATCCATATATTTAGGTCGGAATATATAGACTTCTAAAATCGTTTCTAAGCTCAAGGATTATAATATCAATCCAAATATTTAAGCCGGAATAAACAGACGTTTCTAAAACCATTCCAAATCTTAGACTGACTGATTCAAAACTAACTCTTGTGTAAGCTTTACAATCGAAGTTTTTAAGCTAAAAACTGCACATAATTCTGAATTCATTGACATATAATGGTACGTATTTTTTTTGGAGAAATATAAATTTTCTGTGCTTTGTAATTAAAAAAATATTAAAAAGTGTAAAAAAAATCACGAACGTAAGCTATGGTTTCAGACTAAGGGAAGGATTCGGTTGCAGCCTGTATCAAGTCCTATGATTCAAAGATGGAGAAGCATTTATTTACTCCATAACTACTTTTGTTCCAATCCCTAGATAGTATGTAATATAAGGGCCAATTGGATATATTTTATATATGTATTCGATGTTCTGTTACAATTAAGTGGATCCTCCATTATATGTGTACCTTTAAAGCAACAATGCCTTTCAAACATTGATAGGAGGGGACACTATTCTAGGATGTTATTTTTAATTATCATAGTACAACCATGAAAGTGATACATTTAAATAACTAATGTTATGTTTTAATTTTAATAATAATGTTAAAATATGGTTACGAGAAAACAAATATTTAATAAATACGAAGCAGGCATTAGATGGTAAATTCGCTTCATTAAGTTATTAAATTATTTTTGATAGAAAGTAATTATTGTTTACAATATAGTTACGTTACACGTTAATTCTATTAAGCCATGATAATTAGAGCAAGAGCTGTAGCAAATGATAACATACGTATAAATACACGTTTGGTATGACTTCCTATGTCACAATCACATTGATTTGACAATAATAAAAACAGAGTGTGACAAGACTAAGTAAAATCAGGAACACAAGATTTTTTATGAAATCGCTACGTATCGTTATCATAATTTTCACAACGCAATGAATCACCAAGACGATAAAAATCTTACAAAATGTACTAACTGAAAGTATCCATATCATATAACTCCTTTGTTTACTTGTGTTTATAATTTTGTGGGTTAATACGGAGCTGTTTGTAACAACATGGAACTGAAAATAAATGACTATAGATTCACGATCTAATAAAATCCGAAAATTTCATTCAAGTACCTATACAAAATGTGAATATCTCGAAAATTAGAAACTGACACTTGATACTTTTTTGGCCGAAAGCTCACATATAAGTACTCGTATTTGAAAAAAGAAATAGTCTTAGTTAGGTGCAATTTTTACATAATAATAATATTTTTCATAATTTCATTTCGTCACCAACACTTCCAACGAATAACTATAACTCTTCCTTTTGTAAAACTCTTGCTCTAAAAGTATTGCTGTGGTTAATAATGACGTACATAATAATTATTAAACATTATTCAATAAAACAACTTCCCAAAAACTCATTGCCTCTGCATAAAGAAGAAGCAGTATCTCAAGTGCAAAAAAAAAACAATAGAGAACCTACTTTTTAAGTCGGTTCGTAAAGAATAAACAGAACAAAAAGTTTAACCACTTTTTCGGTAGGGTCTAAGAGCGGTTAATCGACCTACCATAGCTTGGGCGTTAGCTTAAAAGTATTTTATGTCACTCTATAGTACTCTATATTTATAGCAATACAGTTTGATCTGTGTGTATGTGGAAGAAACTATAAGACACTATGCTTGGAGCTATTATTACTTTTTTATAATGTTTTACATTTTTTGCACATCTAGTGCTATGAGCATAGTATGATCCATGAAATTTTTCGGTACATGTCAACATTAGTCAGGAACTACAAACATTAGCGCGCCCGCCCATATGCCGCCTATCTTGATGATTTGGGTGAGGCTTTGGAAGGATTAGGAAGGATGGGGAATGAGAAGTATGACGGGATATGGAGTTTTTCTTATTCAGTTACTATCTCCATTCCCCTTTGATTTGATTATTTAAAATTACTATATTAAATACATATTATAATTTTCTTATTTCAACTTAAATTCGCATTTAAGTAGCATTATTATGTAACAACCTTCAATTGTCGGAGGGATCATCAAATACACGCACTGATCGGACTTTCAAGGTGGTAAATCTTAACAATCGGACATAGGCCTTCATAGACAATAATAAAATATCTTAATAGTCTATAATTTACTCTATGGCCGAGCATAAGCCCGGTTAGACCCAACCAAACAAGCAGCTTTAAAATGTCTAGATAAAAATCAGTAGAAGTAAAATCAGAAGACAGATAAGGACAAACACAAAACACAGAATCGCAAAACTAGGAAAACACAGAAACAAACAAAAAATATGAAGCAAAATGAAATGAAAGCATGCAAATGTAAATGAATGCAGCTGCAATGTTGGTTAATGTTATGAAGCTACATTATATCATTTTAAAGGCACAACACCTTACTAATAAACGCTGTTTAAATTTAATCATTGTTTAACAATTCTTTATCACCTCTAGCCAGTTTTAAAGTTTCAATTGCTAGAAATGGATAAAACATTTTAAGCAATTATTAAACAGTGTTCGTGAGTAAGGGGAATAACGTTCACAGACTTGTTAGTTTTACTGATATCCCAAGCCACAACAAAACTTTAAGTTTTGCGTTGTAACTGCTAATATTCTGATCAAAAAACAAAAAAATACAAGATTTTTTTTTTCCATTCTTCCATACATTAATCCGCACTAAACTCATTCGTAAATATAGAGTATATAAATATAATTCCGTATAGAGCAGGGGTGCTCAAACGGTGGTTCGCGTAATAGTTCTTCTACATTACGTACAAAGTACACTGCATTCACTAAAAAAAATTCTCCCTTCATCTCCATCCGTCACAGCACCGCGAATGACACCGATAATTTATTTACCTATCTATGTATTACTATTTAACGTGACAACCTATTTTTACTATTTAAACGGACATGCGATTTTGACTCTACTTATCGCTTAATGATAGTTCGTAGTACCAAGGGGCTATTTATGTATATAACTCATATGGGCAAAAGCCCTTAAATAAAAGTGATCTTTTTGTTTCTAACCTAACCTAACCCAGTCGATCATTTGACGCCCAATTATTAGGCTATTATTAATACGCCGGTAGTATGAGTTTGAATATAGAGGTAATACATAAGAGCCTTGTAATTGTAAGTGGAAGTACCTTCAGAGGCACGTTAAAAGCATAGTTTAGTATCATAGTCATAATTAGTATCATAGTTTCTGCCACAGTAAAAACTACGATAAAACAATTTTCAAATAAAACAGTAATCAAACTGTTCTTGGTCTCGTCAAGTTGTCAAGTTGAATTGTCATCTATTCATCAGAATAGATAATTATAGAGTAAAAGAAAGACGACTGATGTTAGTCTGTTAATTACAGTCTTGAAGAATAACAACCTTTTTATTCAAGAAAAAGTGACATGCAATATTTTGTTGCTACTTTTGCCATTTAACGTTTGTGTTATTCAGGAGTAGGCTTTGCATGTAGTTTCTAATGCTTGGCACATGATTTTGCCTGACAAATCATAATTAAATAATCTTACAACATAGTAGTAGTCCGATATTGTTTAAAGTAATAGATATACATAAAAGACACAATCGTGAAGACAAATAAACAATTTTTTTTTTAAGGAACTTTTATGCCTTGGCACATGTCGGTTCCATCGCACCCAAACTAAAAATAAACAGATGTTATCCTTTGTGTGAGTAAAGAAAATAATTCCGAAACAAGATTTCTTATAGGGTTATTTATAAACATAAGCTATTGTGACTATATAAGTTGTTACTACAAGTTACGACACCTTAATTATACCAGCTATTATAACACTGATATAACGTCTAAGATCGCATTTTGCACAAATATATATAACAACTATATTACATGATACATTTGTTAAGGGCCCAACCATAAGAATAAATAATAACTAAAGTAGATGAGACACTCCCGCGCGACCTTGAGTTATTAGCCCACGGGCGCGCGGCGTCTTAGCTATCTACTAGATAGCTAAGACGATCGAGAGTGTCCCTTCTACCTTAGTTATTATTTATTCTTATGCCTAAACCTCATATCATAGCAGTGGCATCGTGCATTGGTTTTAAACTTCCTAAACGATAGTAGTTCTATGCAGGTATCTGTACAAAAAATGTTTGAAATCGACTGGAGAATGTAAGGATCACTAACGCACGCAACTTCGTCCGCGCTAGCGTAGGTTTAGCGTAGACAAGTATCCCACCAAAAACATTTCTGTAAAAATGTTGCCAATCCTCGCGACTGCTTGACCGACAAAAGGAGGCGAGATCTAAAAGTAGCCAAGACCTGTTTAATGGAATTTTACTTGGCTTGGTCATTTCCATTCGTGCATCTCTACCGTTGATAACCTAAAAATCCCGTATGTCTCGGCGGAGGCATTTCTGTGCCCTCTGATTAATTAAATGGTAAGGTCTGCTTATTTATTTATATGAGATGCACGCCCCTGTTTGATACCTACGAAAACCACACAAAAACGGTACAAAATCGTGTAAGATTCGTCATTGCTCGATTTACGAAATAAGATCATTTTTTATTATTATAGAATTAATTTGAAGCTAAGAAATATTAAAAAAAATCAAGAATATTAGCAGTTTCAGCGCACATACAGTTCAGTATCGAACCTGGGTTCATGGCGTAATAGAAATCCCCCCACTCGTCCATCCACACTTCGGCGACGCGCGCGGCGTTGTGGAGGACCACATTCTGTACTCCGCCGGGGAACGAGTACGGCGACTTGTCCCTGAACACGTGGCCCACGTGCGAGCACGGCGCGATCTCCAAACGCCCACCGCACTGCCATACCTATCACCGACCTTGCACCTTAGATACCGTGGATCAAGGCCTTATCATCATCTTGCACCTTAGGCTGCACAATGGGGATGGGCTAATTTTTCTAACACCCCGATTTTTTGTGTATTTTTATATATTTGGAGTAGAGGAATATAGATTGAACCACAAAGTGGCAGTGTTATAAAGATGATAATCGCAAAGTTATAACATTTTTAAAGTCTTTATTTATTAAAAGTAACGAGACGTCACAGTAACGGATAGACTTGTCACCAATCTTCATGTATTCTACAATCATACATGTGTCAATTATAGGCAAATTAGTGGAATTTGCCCGTACAAATGGAGCAGCAACATTCATTGTGCAGTTTCTAATGCAATATTGTCGTAAATAACCAGAAATTCAAGCCCAGAAAGAAAGAAAACAAACCGCAGTCAGTTCACAAAAAAATAGATTATTGCTACAACTTGCTACAGTTTTACAACATCGTACAAGATGTTGTACATGTCTAATTACTTCGAAAAATTAATAAATAATGAATCATTTGTATTATACCGCGTAAATAATGCGCATTCGAGCGCTTTTGGCCCACGGCCTTTAGCTCGCTTTTGCAGCTGGCCGCAAAGCTTTTGCGTTAGCCTCAAAAAGTACGTGGCCTTTGATACGGTACACATTCCAAATATTGTTGTCGATATCTTTATCGATAGTTGAACCTGAGTAAGTTGTAAAATCGATAGGGTTATCGAGGAATGTGGTAATTTGACTAAAGGCAATATAATTGAAAGTATCGATGTTAATAGCTACGCTACCGATAGTCGATCCTGTTGAACTATAAGCAGTTATCGAGAATTCAAAACTATCGATAATATATTGTATATTTAATTATAAACATCGATACTGTCTGTTAATTAAGCAGGAAATCATTTGATCTTGAAGGGATTGGAATACGGAGCCATATCTCAGAATGGCCCAAATGCGAACGTATGCATGAGCTGAAGGTCTAAATTTGGAAATAGAAAAAAACAAGTCAATGTGACTGAAGTTATTTACTATGCTGACAGTACTAACTCCCTCCTTAATAGTCTACATCCATAAGTCAACGAATCCTAAAAGATTGGAATATAGCGACATGTCGCCGTTGCGCTAGCCCAGCCCGATATTATATGCATTTTTTATTTTCATTTTTTCACTAAATGCAGCCTGTTTATTAAACCGCATCTACTACAAACTACGTATTTTGGACTGTCTATAAAGGTGAATCTACTACTATTTGTGTAGCAGATGCGGCTTTATAAATTGCCGGCATTAGTGAAAAAGCGGAAAATAAAAAAAAAATTAACGTGAGTGGTAAACGTGAGATGAAGGTCCAAACTTGAAAATAAATAGAATGAGAAAAGTCAATGGGATTGGAGTGGACTTTGCTAAGTGTATTAATTTCATTTACGCATTTAAATTAGGTGTATACGATACCCGGAAGCTCATTTCAAGGTTCTCCCCGCCCCAGATGTCCATGCCCTCGTCATAGGAGCCGATGTGGTAGAAGTAGTCGCGGTCGATGGCGAACAACCCTCCAGCCATTGTAGGAGTTCGTAAGGGGGCTGTGCGATCACCGCCGCGTCGCGACATTTCGCGCTCGGGGACGCGGTACCTGAACAAAAATCAGTGGGATTTTTCAAATATATCGCATCTTTGTAAATTAGGGAGTAACTTTTGTAAGGGTTGTACATTTCTAACCCATAATAGAAGATATTTGTTGAAAAAATGAACGTATTGTTAAAAAAGAAATTGAAATTTGAAAAATAAATTCGAATGCTCATGTAACGTAAGCACGCGGATTTGTACCTATGTATAGATTAAACTATTGTTTACGCCACTTTGTTGTTTTAGCCACGTTTTTGAATGCAGCATTTCGTTCATGATAGATGCCGACTGACGCTGTCACCGGTTAAAAAAAGACTTACTAAGATATCTCAATAATTTTATTTTTACATGAAAGCCTGTACCTTAATCTACTTTTCTACATAATTTCCGTCAATTTTGAGGCACTTGTCATAACGTTGTACCAGTTTTTGAATACCCTCCTCATAGAAGTCTGCCGCCTGACTTGTTAACCACTGCATCACAACTGTTTTGACTTCGTCATCGTCTTGAAGACGCTGACCGCCCAGGTGTTTCTTCAAGTGCAGGAACAGATGGTAGTCACTGGGCGCCAGATCAGGACTGTACGGAGGATGATCTTAAATTTTTAAATTAAATCTTTAAATTTGCTGATACTCTCAGTATTTCTGCTGTCCATCTAAATATTTCCCTTAAAAAAATATTGACTGAAATAATAACAGCATGTTTTTGTTTTGTTTCTACCTACTTTGACCATGGATATTCCATATTTTTTACGCCTGGCGTTTTGAAGAATTTTTCAATAGGCAAGTTTTAAAAATTGTATTAAAATCACGAAGTTTTTGCTATATTTTATAATCCTGATAATTGTTGATATACAACCAGGTGCTTGTAAGAATATGGTCTTGCAGAGGCTTATCACAGGATGTAACAAAAGCACGTGTAGTTTAACTAATTGGGCTGTCTCAGGCACCCGGCCACAACAATAGGCTTGCCGAGGCGGTATACGAGTACAATCAAAAGCCGCACGCGGCGAAATCTCCGCGAATGTTCACCTATTGTTTGTTACACTTCCTTTAATGACATAATTATATATAGCATGAACTAACTGCTATTACATTGATGCTAAAGATGTAGGTAAAATGTACGTTGATATACGAACAGTAAATGCTGCTAAATAAAATAAAATCTATATCGTGGCCAAATATGACTGTAAAATGGGAACACATTACCAAAATTTAAGAACCATTTTAATAGTAATTTTAATTAATAGTAGCACTATTAGATTTTATTTTTCATAATAATAAAAAGTCTTGAAAATTACTGATTTATGAATGAATTTAGAAAATTCTGTTTAAAACTGTTTTGTTTTTCTATCGAATAAAGCAAAGAATATATTAATTTCAAGAACAGTCAGCTATTCTATTAGAAGTGTCACGCGGGACCTCTTGCTCGTCCGCCTACTTCACTATAAAAAAAAAAGTAAATGCAAAATTCATCTTTTCGCATTATACAATTATATTGTGGTATGATTATGATTTTAACATATCAAATGAAAGAACAAAAGTATATGTATAATAATATGAAAAATGTAATTATATAGGAATTTATGATTATACAAATACAGATAAAAACGAACTTATTGATATTTTATCAAACAGGAAATAGAAAAGATTTAATGTAAATATTTATCAATATTTGTAAGTGAGTAATGTAATCTGGCCAGACAAAACCACTTACAACAGATTTTTAGTGGAATTATAATAGCATAGAGCGTACTAGATAAAGAGATAGATAAATAGACATAATACATAAAGATAATGATACCAAGAATTCTATTTATAACTTTAACACGCGTGGGGAACTCAGAAAGTTTTGCGAAAAAGAAAAAATGTTCTACGGACTCCAATCTTTTTTATTACATTTTTTCAAAGTACTCTCCACTTGCATCTATAGAAAGTTTCAACATCTATACCTACAATTTTGAAAACTTTTTTTCCACTCTTCCTAGGGTACCTCTTTCACAACCTCTTCGAACATAGCCTGCTCGTCTTCTCACGACAAAAACTGCTACCCTTTCAGTGAGGATTTAATTTTGGGAAATAAAACAGTCAAAAGGTGGCCAAGTCGGGACTGGAGAATGGTCTAAAATTTTAACCGGGGTACTGGCCAAAAATTCCCTTGTTTTACGCACTGAGTGAGCGGGCGCGTTGTCGTGGTGCAGCAGTAGTCCGCGGAGAACTGTGTTTGGACGGATGTTACTCACCGCAGTAAAAACGTTTGGCAAGCACGTGACTACTTAACCTTCTGCGTTAATGGTGCTTCGGTTTCGTAAGGGTACAGATATCAGGTAGCCAGTTAAAACGAAAAAACGTGCGATTAAAATTATTCCAGCGCTTCTTACTCTTTTCACTTTGGTTAGCTCACTTTGAAACAGCCAAACAGCAGATTGACGCTTAGTTTCTGGATCATATTGATAGATCCAAGATTCGTCACCTGTGACTATGCCGTAAAGATGACCTTGCTTCAAATTTTGGTATCATATCACACCATTCGACACGAACTTGTTTTGATCCTCGGTGCCCAGCGCCATACTATATTCCTGACTCGTAGATGCCCATGTAAAATATTACATGGGCCTTAATATTACATGTATGAATATTACATGTATGAAATATCATACACACTCGCCCGATCCAATCTGCAATCCCTTCTGAATCTTCGCGTACCGCCTGTTTTCACAAATTAAATTTTTCACTGTCACCACGTTTTCTACCGTAACGGGCGTTAAAGAGCGACCCCTTTCTCTTCGTCAGTCAAACTTAGTCGACCACGCTTAAATTCATTGAATCAATGATACAAGTGCCTCAGAAGGGCACTTGTCTGCAAACGCCATTTGAAGTCTATATAAAAAATCTTTAGGTTTGTATAAACACTTAAAATCATACAAAATCATAGCGAGGAAATGTTCCCGTCGAATATCCATTCTTAACGAGACACAATATTTTAATTCAGCTCGTAAAAAATATGGAGAGAAATTTGAATTTGGAATGTTTAGTTTTATGTTATAGTCATAGTTTTAATTTACATCAAAATCAGTCAGTGTTTCATAGATAAAAACTCTTTGTCGCAAAACTTTCTGAGTAAGCTGGTACAATAAGAGAATGTCATAAAAGCTTTCACAGTTACCAATATTAAATGTATGTAATTAAATTAATCAACAAATATTTTTTAATAATTATTACAATGCGGGATTACAACAGCTATTGCGGAACTGTCCCGCGCAACGCGGGACGGTTGGCCGTCTTACATCCGTAGCAACTGTTGTGATACTTTGTAGTGGATAATGGGATGACAAGACACGACATGTACACGACAGAATAGTGATAGAATGTTGTTGCTTATTGCAGATTAGTTCCCTTATTTTATCCATTTTACCATTTTTATCCATCCATTTTTATGTCAATGTTTATATGTTTTACCTTTAGCTTTCCATTCTAGTTACCTACATTTGCGTATGTCTGTCTAGGTTATAAGTTAAGTCTTAAGCATAGTCTAGGAACAAATAAAAACTATGATTGCTTTGTGTTTTATTCTGGTAATAAGAAATTAGGATAACAACATAAAGTAGCGAACCAAATAGAGGACAGGGAGTGACGCCCTCCCGGCACTCGCGTCCACACCTTCTCCCGCACTCTTCTCGATTCCCCTTGCTAATTGCAGGGAGGGGCGAGAAAATAAGTAACGATTCATCGAAAGGGCTATCAATTCCTGTTCTTCACTATGGAAAATAGACTCTGTGTGCATAATAATAATTGACCTACGACTCCTACGAGTATACTCGTATGTATATATTTTTTTAACACTAAGATAATATAATCTAAGTAAAGTATGGATGAGCGAAGAGTAAATAAATTCCTCAGGGAACGGGGGGATCGCAAGGCAACTCGTTCCTATAAATAGGGGAAGCCACAATTCGACTTAGACAATCGCCCAATTAGTATGTAATAATTAGTAAGCAAATCTCTGCTAAGATAATGAGTTCGTTGCCAACTGCCGCTTCATCTGTACTTCAGCAGTTTCGTGTGAACCAGTTAAGCGGTGTTTTATTTGCCCTCGCTATCAACAAGGAGCATCACGATTTAACAGGACAATGCACGCTTCTTCACGTAATTCGCAATGACCTTCGTTCAGTTCGTGCAGTACATATTATTACAATATTCTTCCTTTTGCCGATTTGATTCAAATGAGTCAACATTGTCTGATATTAACATTTAACCTTGGGCTGACTCAGCCATCATTTGGGAGGGATCTACTTTCAAAATCGCCTTCAATTCCTACTAATTTCAGTTTGCAAACGTACAAGCGATTAGTTCTTGAGAACAAAATTTCCGAAACGGAAGCGACAAAAGAGATATCGTTACAATAGAATTCTGAGTAGCGTTAGGTCCATTCGTACACATAGCTGATATTGATTGCAGTTTGGACCGCATTGCTACCGAAACAAAAAATGCAAAAATAAATTCAATTCTCAAGTTCTAATATTTCTGTTTGATGTAATTTTGGATCACTTTTAGCTTTATGTTTAGGAATTGAAATTATCAGAACATTATTTTTATTTATGTGTATATTAACACCGCTAATACTTATCTTTTTATAGTGTAAACTATATTTTTCGAAATGTCAATTCATGACAAATGTAAATTATCTAAAGAGAAACAAAAGATAGTAAAACAAATAAATGAATCATGTTGGTATTCTAAATATAGGTACGTATAAACGAATGTTTCAAAATTCAAGGATAAATAAAAACTTTATCTATTATTAAATTTTAACTTAACAATAACAAGTTTGCCTAACTTTATTTATTTTGTAAAGTCAGATTTCTTTTACAATTTCTTTATAAATGTTCGTGTTTTGACACAGCGTGGTGTAGATGTTATAGTCAAAGACAAAACCATTGTTGTCTTTCGATCTTCTGATGTATTTATGGTTAATCCTATGAGAGACTAAACTAATCAGTCAAAGGTAGAAACTCAAACCAATGAATTCGTCCTTTGACTATCGATCTTTGATCGACTAATACATGCACTATTTGTTGATTAGTTAATAAATACATATTTTGTTATTAATTATTTGTATTTATTCAATGAAATGTATTTATTCAGGTCCGTGCACATATAAAAACCGCACGCAAAAAGAGCTTTGACTACTTCATTACAGTCACACCCTCTAGGATTGGACTACTCAAAGGCCGAAATAGATTATTTTGTTTTTCTGGGTTTGACTGCCCAGTTTAGTTACTCCTAGGGTTAACCAAAACTATACCAGTTAAAGGTCGAAACTAAAATCTATTTCGAGGTTTGACCAAAGCCATTGGTCAATCCTAGGATTGACTGATCCTTCCGGGAAGAGATCGCACTTCTAACTTTGACCATAACATAGATACAGATATGTGGTCAGTAGTGAACACTGTGCCTAAAGGGGTTACAAAAGAGTAAACTTCTCTTAACAAACCTACCATACCATCATTTTACGTAAAATGAAAACAGTCCTACTCAAAAGCATATCTAAAATGTAAAAAGCGGCGTTAGTAGGGTCACGAAAGCTTCGTAACTAATAACTAAATAAGTCGATAAAACTGTTTTTCTAAACCTTGCAAATCTCATAATTGCCCGGTATAAGTTTCAAATTACAGACCGTTTGACGTCACGTTAGCTTATCTCGTGCGTGTAAAAAGGTAACAAAAGTTTACTATGTTTGTAGTTATATCTTGACATCTAAACGATAAAAATGCGGCTCGTGTGACTTATATAAATAAGTTGCTCCGAGAAAACGGAAGTGAAAAAAGCAAAGGCAAAATGATCTCTTTAGGGAGGTCGTCGCGTCGGTCAGTCTATTAGCTCCTACTATATGGTTAATTTTTTGGTATACATATTTACCGCTGTTTAGGTAATATTAATTGTAATTATAAATGTAATCCAATATAAATTGTAAGATTTTTGTATAATTTTGTGGTAGTATAGGAAAATGGGGTATTTCAAGAGAAATAAAAATTTGTTATTTGCATATTCATAACTTTTATAAATAACTCCTATCACGAAATTAATCTAAGCTATGCTTATGCTTTAATAGTTATTAAAATAATTCGGAATTCAATTTTGTTAATTTTCCTGTCCATATTTTCCCAACGGCATCAAAGTATTTTACCAAAATTAGGCTAATAATGTTAATATAAAAATAAATTTGGATGAAATGTGTATTTAAAATTAAATCCTGGCTAAAGTCGAGGTTAAAGTAACGACGTTTTTGCACGCCTATTGAAGCAGAGCATAATGAGATGTTTATAATTATACACATTATTGCCTATATTCCTGCAAAATAAAGTAATTAAAATTGAACGTAATTTAATGTGAACTTACCACCTAAAGTTGAGTTTCCAGTTGAACCCGCCCCACGTCATGTCTGACGCCTGGATGTACTGGAATGTGGTGTCGGAGATCACGTCGATGATTGGACACACCACAGTAGATCTGTCCTCTACTATCCGAGCCAACAGTGGCTCCAACCAACCCTCTACAAAACACAATCAATTCAAATTATAAAGGGTGTGTCCAAAACTTTGTCAATGCCTGGGGATCTACTCCGAAAACAGGAAAAACGAAGTTTTGGACGATATTTTGGTAGATCCCTACCACGAAAACGTTCACTACGATATATCGGGCCCAACGAAATATATATGACATTTGAAACTATTCCGATCGCACGAATAAACGATTAAAATATAGATTTTAACAAGAGATACTTGGGGATCGAATGTCAAATTTCACAATAACAATATCTCATCTTTTAAATAATCGGAGATAATATTTTTTTAGGTTTTCGCGATTATTATACATAGCAATTAAACAACTTTGAACGGTTTAAATCGCGTATATTTAACATTATTTATATCCCGACGTTTCGAACACTTTGCAGTGGACGTGGTCACGGGGTGACTAATTGATTTTATTTGTCACTTGAGTTATTAAGAAATTATTTGAACTACAGTCTGAAATTTTTAATCATAACATTCCCTATGCACGCAGTATTCGCTCACGGTGTCCAGAGGTCTTGCAGTATTGCGTTGGCCTTGGGATTTAATTAATTTAATGACTGGATCCCAAGCCGGTGGTACTTGCCAACCATCTTCTCTATTGAAATTTGGGTGTTTCTTGATTTCAATAGCCTCGCGTAACATTCTTGGCATGAAGCGGGTCTCTCTAGCGAGGATTTGTGGATTATCAATACGCGATTATCAATATACGCGATTTAAACCGTTCAAAGTTGTTTAATTGCTATGTAATCGGAGATAACCGATATATAGTATAGAGCTCCGAACGAAGGAATGTCAGAGTAGGGTTATTATAGCACTTCGTTCGTTCTAACTTCGGTCGGGCCCGAAACTTCGAAAGTGTATACTCAGAGTAGACCCCCGAAACCTTGAACTTCACACTTCTGAGTGCAGATGACATAAAAATTATATGAATCATTTTTACAAAAGTATAAATTTCTTTGAGTTTTTACTAATGTTTTTATGATGAATCCCCAAAAATGTCAGAAATATAAGTAACATTATATGACAATTAACTCAGAATCATAAGCAGAATCAGGGAAAGAAATAGATAGATAAATAGGTAAATAGTGGTAAATAGATATGTGTAAATTTCAATCGTTTTGCACGACTTGCATCCCTTTTATTTTTCTCTATCCCAAGGTTATCTAAAAGCAATAAAGTCGCATTGCAATTAAACAACTTTTAACGGTTTAAATCGCGTATATTTGACATGATTTATATCCCGACGTTTCGAACACTTAATCAATTAGTCACCCCGTGACCACGTCCACTGCAAAGTGTTCGAAACGTCGGGATATAAATCATGTCAAATATACGCGATTTAAACCGTTAAAAGTTGTTTAATTGCAATGTATAGTAATCGCGAAAACCTAAGAAAATAAAGTCGCATATTGTATTCTGTTATTTAAAATATGTGCACATGTACTAATCATTTGTATGCAATAACGAGTACGAGTATTTATTATTATGCCAACAGTAGTCCAGAATTACAAACGTTGGCAGTGTTGGCACGTCCGCGGATGAGTTTTGAAGATTTACACGCTATATACTCGTAGTCATAGCAAACACGATAAATTACTAAAATAAGTAATAGTAACACATTAGGTTTCCATAAATATGATAGATCAATAATACTTAATTGTACACCAAAATATACAAAAACGAAACGCATAGTACAAGTAAATAAAGATACAATAGGCGGCCTTATCAGTAAAGCAATTTCTTCCAGACCTTTGGGTGATAAGGGAAAATGAATACTAATACGAAATGACAGTTCAGTTATCGGTTCTAAACCACACATCTCAATTTTAAAAGGATTCCAATTTGTATGCAACATTATATGCATTTGTATGCCTAACATGTAATTCGATGTAAATTTATAATTGTTATGTAAATATTTACTATATTTATGTTACTATATTTTATTATCTGTAATTATCTGTAATCACTGTATTATCCTGCCGAAGAAATCTGTAATCGGGATCACTAATATCAGCCATATTTTTCTATTAATCTTTTCTATTTATATGTACAATCTACCGATCGATTGGTGCAGTTGGTAGTGACCCTACTTGCTGTGCAAAAGGTCCCGGGTTCGATTCCCGGTCGACATACATTTGTTTAAAAAAAAGACAAATATGTATGTTTGGGTCTGGGTGTATGTTTGGGTCTGGGTGTGTGTTTGTGTATGTCTTTGTATGTGTCTCTAGACCCACGACACATGGAAGTATTCTTAGTGTGGGCCATTGAGTGTGGCCTTATTTATTTATACTGATATAGACTTCTCAATAAATGAATTTTGGTAAAAATAATGGCAGTACAAAAGTTTTTTTTTTTGTGTTATGTTCATAAACGGCTTTCAGAATATTTGCCTAAACGCAATGTCCGGATTTAGCACTCATTTAAATAAAATGTAACATAAAACCGTATATAAATAACCTGACTACCACTACTTGGACAGTTATCTATTCAGAAACAGTTACCTAAAGTATATTATCTCTTTACCGTAATTTGAATAAAAAAACACTATTTGAACAACTACGGTCTAAATCGAGCGGGAAATCAATATCGTTACACGCGGATAGTATCTTTGATAGAATAAAATGGTGCGAATTATGAGTGGTGCAGCTTTCTCCTAATAAACCATCAAATTGATTCACCAATACATGAGCAGAAAAGACAAGACATCATCCATACACTCCTCGGCGTCTAATACGAAAATTTAATTGTTATATAAGCTAAAAGTTTCTTTTATTATATTCATCATTTCAATTACATTTTTTCAGACTTTTTAACGTCCCGTCGCAGGACCCAGGCCTCCTCTAGTAAATCACTACAGGGTTTCGGGCCATAGTCTTCCACGCAGGCACAGTGCGGATTGGCGGATACACATGCTCCAGATTTTTTTAAATTCTGGAATATATATTTTTTTTAACCCGTAGAAGTAGAAACTCCGAGGTACGGATCGAGGATTTGAACTCACGACGTCACGAATGTGAGTCGAAAATACCCACAGGCTATCACCTATTATGTTACTATGGAGTTTATGTTACTACATGTGTGTGTTATTATTATTTTTATGTATGCATTACGCGCGCCTATTCTGTTCAGAACAAAGTCTCTATTTCATGGGTCTGTTGGAAGAAATCTCCATAGGAGATAAACTTGACTTTTGTATATCTCTTATTCAATAATGTATTCGAAGATACATTGTTTTGTGTGTACAATAAAATAAATAAATAAGAAATATTACGTACCGGTACATTCGCAGTGTGCGTCTAAGAACGTGATGACGTCACCCTTGACGTGCTTAGCGCCCAACAAACGTGCGCGAATGAGGCCGGATCGTTTCTCCGTTCGGAATAAATGTGTGGGCACAGGAAGGGTTTTTATGTAATCTTCCAATTTCTTGCCCAGGTGCTCTATAGGGGAAGAAAAGTACATAACATTTATACAGGGTTAAATAAATAATACCCGCATCCCACTAATAAACATTTAATGATATTATAAATTTAGTAGAATTTATATCATTATACAGTTATTTTTTTAATGAAATCTCTGAGTTTGTTACTGCTTTGTATTCTTTGTCTAATATAACGTCCGCTAGCAATTTCTGTTTTTCAACAGTGTTTTTCATTTCTGTTTTTTTGACAAAACGGTGCGTATTTTTCGTTTCACAGAGTAGATTACATTTTAGGTAACATAAAGAGGTTTTTATTTTTACGTGAAAAAAGTGTTGTCACTATTTAAATAAAGATAAGGCGCAGACTATGACTATAAAAACTACTAAAAGTTCTTTTCTTTTTTATTTTACTATATTTATTGAAGGCCCTGTAAGAGTATATCAACTTAAACAGAAAAGTAACAGAACATAATAAAGAATATCATGTGAGTTTGTAAGAATTTTGCACATCGATAACAAAATGTGCATAACAGTTACTCAAACATCGACACTAATAATAACTATGACTGAATTTACAGATGGTAATGAGTTAATAAGTACATGTTGAACCAAGAATTAGGTTTGAGCATCACTTTAAAGATAAATGACCTGCAGCAATCGTAATAAAAGATATCTAAATAGTCCCGCACTTTGTTATACTCGTATCTGTAGAAAATATATCACACAAGGGATTTTGGAGCGTTGGCGATGAGCAAACGACATCGCTACAATATCACGGCGTCATCTTGACCTATGAGATGAAGTGCCTGGAATCGCCGCGACACGACTCCTAACATCACGGATATTATACAGAAATACATGACGTAAGCTGTCCGTCGCCGCGTGGCGGCAGTTGGCGCTAAGCTCCTACTTCTCGCGCTGCCCGTTTAATCTGTTCCGACCCGTGTAGCTAGCAAGTTATTTTTACAAAACACAAAAATGCCTAATTGTGCTATAATCAATTGTAAAAAATCGTAAAAAGTGGTGAACCGAATCAAGGGAGATGTTTCGTTTCATCGATGAATAGTTTCCCCATCACTAAAATTTGCTCGTGACGTGACACGCTTGGTTTCCATACAATTCCAAGAATTTGCGTTGTCTATTTTATATAGAGTCTGATTTTTAATTCGAGATATTTATGTAAACAAAGGTGAGCAATATCAAATAGTAACCGATTTGTGACAAAAATAGTTATATTTTTTTGGCCCTTCTGTTGATATATTTCAATTAAATAAACACTTTAAATCGTTAACTTAATGTAATCGTTAACTGTCATATCTACAATTACTACTACCAAACGGTTTTGTGGTAATTTGGTTTTTCATGACACTAGCAACACTGTGGATAGAAACAATTCAAGGTCACGTCAGGTCACGTCGGGTCACGTCGGTCGCTCGCTGCGGTCGACCGAACGCTACGCTGCCGACCGCCATTATGTTATTCACCTTCTGACATCAGGGGCCTTACCACCATCTTTTACAAAACAATATTGTTGCAGGAACGTTTTATTTCAGGCCTAAAATAACATTACTCATATTCGTACCATGACCTCCACCAAAATATTAATGCTTAGTGCTGCGAAAGAACGAATGATTTTAATTATTTGTCTATTCCCTGCTAAAAAACAAAACGAGATAACGCTATATGAACTGTATAACGCCATTTCTTTCATACAACGTTCCGATTTGCACTACAGTAAGCTACGTGACGTCACCAAAACTTCTTAGTAAAACATTACCAATATAAGCTTACATTAAGGACGCCGTGGTACGAAATTGAGAAATAAGGTTAAAATAATACTGCTATAAGGAATTGTGGTAAGGCCCCAGTTCTGAGTGCTCGAATACGTTCCTTGCTCTATTTGCGTTGTGTTATTATTGAGTTTTTGTTTGTTGTTTTTGTTTTGTTATTATTCCTGTTAAATTTGTTTTTGGGTTACTACAGAATTAGTTCTGTGTGTCTCTGTGTGATTCAAAATAGAAGCTGAGTCTGGTCCTTCTATGGTAAAGGATACTCTATCGTCGGCAAAAAAACGACGTCGAACCGCTATGACAGCTTTGGAAAAAGATATAGTCATGAATTTTAAAAGTACTTAAAAGTACAATAGTAATAATTTATTTGCTAGAAATACTATAATAACTTATACATACATAATTCGACATCATATAAGACAGATTCATTCTAATTAGAATTATCTAGAAATTGAAAATAAAAACATAGTAATTGAATTTAAAAAAATGTTCCCATAAAATGTTCATTATATCTGAAATTTCAATTTGACAACGAAGTTTCTTTGTTTACATAAATATTCGCGAATTAAATATAAGACCTATACACCACTTATCGCCTGCGCTCAAAAATCACTTTTTAACAATAAAAGTTTTATTCCTAGTTTTTTTTTAACTTTACTAGTTTCGAAGTCTAGCCGTCAGCCTGTCTGCAACCTTTAATATAAAAAAAGAGTTGATATTGTTTTTATATCCATAAATGGGACTATATCTTCTATTTACTCTTAATACTCTATACGTTCTATACGAATGTGATTAAATTGAATGGGTTGAAGTTGAATTGGGTAGGTTGGGACATGGGAGATTGCATGGAACAGGACAGAATGGAATGAGATGGGCGAAATGAATATGCCATTATTATTCATGTAGGTAGACCAATCGAACGAAGTAGCGCACAAACCCTAAATAATAGAATATAAATAATTAAAAATCAATGAACAAACTTACCTTTTTCACTGGCGTCGTCGACGAGTATAATCTCTTTGAGCAATGGCCGTGGTGACCGGTTGATGGTACTCCATATAGTTCTGATCAGAGTTGTCCACGCTTCGTTGTGGAACACTATCACCACACTTGTTGTCGGTAGCAATTCGGGATAATGCTTAGTTTTACATCTACAAAACCATGATTTCATTATAAGTCGTTGCATTACAGTCGACGAAAGCTCGCAAAATGTGATTATGGACTTTAAACTCATGGTATTATTCCCGCGCTTACATATGATAGGAGAACTAGAAAATGAAGGTTTTTGTTTACAGAAATGATTGACATGTGTAAGTAAGTGGTCAATGGTTCACACCTGTTAACAACAAATATATAATCATTATTCAGCCTTCTTATGAACAAATGTCCACATTTCTACACTAATATTATAAATTCCGGAAGTGTTCGTCTGCATAGAGACAAACACTTCCGGAATTTCTGTCTAGTCGTTACACCTTCACGTCTAATCTGTTGAACTGATTTCAATTTGTCCGTCTGAAATCTGGAAAGGCAAAGGATATTTTTACCCTGTTAACGTGATTAGTTTTTCCAGGGGGAGCTAATTACTATTAAAACAAAATTCAGGCGAGTGAGGTTGCAGACAAAATCTAGATTATGTACATTAGAGTACCTGGAAAAGACAATGTTAATTACGTTAATAGAAATATTATCTTTACTGTTTAATTAAATTTAATGCCACATGTTATATTAATATTATACATGTTATATCTTGAGGGGGAAATTGCACGCTCCAATCCAACAGCCGCTGGACGCGCTCGACTGGCCACGTTACCCCTCTCTCACAGAAGACTTAAATGTACTGCATTTCTCACTTTATCTTATTTCCCTAATGTACGTAAGTGTTTCGGTAGTGAGTGAGATGTGCCAGAGACCATTCCCATCCTATCCCTTCCCATTTTCCCAACCCTTTCTCCAAATCTATTCCTATATCTCCAAAGGTAGGCAGCGTATCCGGAG
Source organism: Sesia apiformis (assembly GCA_914767545.1). Lineage (NCBI taxonomy): Eukaryota > Metazoa > Arthropoda > Insecta > Lepidoptera > Sesiidae > Sesia > Sesia apiformis. The sequence continues at coordinate 6,814,174 of OU611963.1, forward strand.
GCGTGCCTACGTTTGTCATTTTGGACTAATGTTGGCATGTATCGCGGATGTCTATGGGCGACAGTATCCGCTTACCATCAGGTGGACTGTATACTCGTCTGCCGCCGTCGTCCATAAAAAAAATGATCATGGCCATTTTACAAAATTTAAGTATAATGCATTTAACTTCAATAGTGTGCACATTAAAATTATTTGCAACCAAATAATTTTAATGTGCATCCAAAGAGTCTTCTCATCAGTAAACCAATCAATTTACTGAGTGACTTCTAATCCCAACTTACTTTGACGAAGAAAGCACTCGATGAAAGTTATTGTCGTTTGATATTGGCAAAATAGTTGTTAAGCTTGAGTCAACATACGGTTACTGCTATGAACCCAAATTAGAAGAAGTCTGTGTACTTACTTTTCAAATCTGACATCTGTAAGTGACCTATTGAGAGAGATCATGTCACTCGCAAGCAAATTAAACTGGTTCTCTTGGAATTTGTCCAACATCAGCTTCTCTTGTTCAATCGGTATGTTCACCGCCTCACCTAAAACATCATGACATATTAATATTCTATTAACACTAATTTCTTATATTGGGAGGATTGTATCTAATGGCGAGATATGCGAGTCGCTTATATCGAGCAGTGGAGTGATACAGGCTAATGTTGGTATGACTAGGCTAACTTATGCTATGTAATATTAAGTCTGTCAGACAAGATAAAGATTTGTTTATAGAAGACAATCTCTGTGGCGGCGGAGGGTGCACGCTCAAATCCCACAGCCGCTGGACGCACTGGACTTATGACATTACCCCTCTCTCACAGAAGACTACCGTCAAATATGCCAGAGCCCATTGCCATACCATCCTATCATTTCCCCAAATCCATGAGGTACTACAAAGAAATGCGTACCAACGTTTGTTCTGGACTGATCTTGGCATGTATCGCGGATGTTCATGGGCGGCAGTATTCATTTACCACCAGATGACCTGTCTGCTCGTCTGCTGCTTTCTTTCTATAAAAAAAGCGTCAAGCACAGGGTGTCATGTGATAGCGAGACCAACTATCAAGTCCACAAAGCTGGCCGCGCAACTGCACGTAGTCATGTGAACATTTTCAAGCGACATTTCGAGCTGATGGTTCATATGTTCAAGCTATTGGTCGTCTGGTTTGCGGATAGCTGCCACCAGGCCACACCGTGTGCCCGAGTTATAAAAAATCTTTCAGCATTGGAAAGTCTTCACGAGTTACAAGATCAAAAACAAAAGCAGTATTTTTAAAATGTTATGAAATTAATGTTTGAATTGTAAACATTCAACATGTAAACATTTACTAGTCTATTGTTAGGCGGAGATATTGACAAACACTTATACAGTTAGAATGACTGAATTTGACGAAATTAGGCTCAGAACATTGTGTAGGTATATTACACTATGTTTTACTATTATAATTGAGTTGAAAGTAATTATTCTCTCTAAATCAAATAACAAAAATGTGAGAAACGTAACATCTAATAATTTTATCAGAGATCTGGTAATGGCAGTAGAAAGTAGTCATTGTTAGCACATATCACAAAGCGTAATTCAAAGTGGCACATTTTAAACTGAAAGTTCAGAGACTGGTCCAAATGTGGGTCATTTTTAATGTACCTTTTAATAATCTATACTAATTTTATAAATGCGAAAAAGTAACTCTGTCTGTTACCTTTTCACGGCTAAACCACTGAACCGATTTTGATGAAATTTGGTACGGAGATAGATCGAAACCCAGGGACGGACATAGGGTACTTTCCAGGGACGGACTTAGGGTATTTACCGCGATAACCGAATTCCACGCGGGCGAAGCCGCGGGCAGAAGCTAGTAGGTATAATAAAACTATGATGGTTGCAGAACCAGGTAACTTCTAATGCCGTCTCTACACTCATGCCGTGAAGCCCTATGAACAACCATAAAACGTAAGCGTTGATGGTTTTCACGGACTTGCCTCGCGTTCACGGTTTGTTTCCATATCAGAAAACAAGCCGTGAACGCCGAGAAGTCCGTGAAAACCATACGCACTTGCGTTTTATGGCTGCTCACAGGGCTTCACGGCGTGAATGTAGAACCGGAATAAAAAAGTTTGGAACTAGAGACAAATGAAAGCTGATACTGAAAAAGCGGAGCAAAATAAAAAAAGAAATAGTGAGTAGCAAAAGTAACAGAAAAAATACCCTAAATTATAAAACATTTTTATTTCTAATTTAAAATTAATTTATGATAAGATTAGATATGGAATTAAATTATGTCCAAAGTAGCTTAAATATTATTAATTTTTAACGGCATTAACTTTTAACTGCTTGTCTACAAACATTTAATATGGAGGAAGCATAATGAACTCATTTCTTATTTGAAAAATGAAATGTGTAAATTGATATTTAATATTAAAATCACTATATTGTGACTCTGTAAACTAATGACCTATATCTGTTCCAGAACTTTATTTTCTCGATGACAGTTCTAATTTGATAGTTGTAGTGTTGTGACCAAATAAGTAATGATATCGATCGTATATATTTATTATATTTTGAACAAAGACAAATACAACAAAAACATTTAAATATATTTTTTCAAGGTGGGAACACTCAATGGCCCACCGCCATTTTGTGTTTATTTTAATCTGTCACTCGCAACAAGACGGTCGTGCTAGTCACTACATTTCTGTTCGCTGAGTTTTTTCACATTATCCATACGTTACGTTGTGTATTTTGTGTTCCTCCGTGTTGATTGCTGCCCAGCTGTCAAATATCAAAATGCCGAAAGGATCTGTTCTGAAAAGGCAGGCGAGAGAACTGGTGATCAAGGTTCGTAATTACTTTGAAGCAGAGTATCAAAATGGTGGCCCGCTATTACCACTGTCGCAAGTGCGAGAGCGTGTTGCGGCCGCATTAGGAATTAGTGGACCTACTGTTTCAAAAATTACTACCGAAGCTTACGGTACAAGCGGCATGCAGGAAAATAAGCTTCGTACGCCGAAGAAAAAACGCCAACCACGTCGTGTGACATCGGTTGACAACTTCGACGCTGACGCTATTCGCCGTCATATATATGACTATTACTTGCGCAAAGAAATTCCAACACTTAAAAAACTTGTTGTTTCTTTACGTGAATGTGGTTGGATTGGATTGAAGTGAAATTGGATTTTGTTATAAAAAATCGGACAAACGTAAAATATTGATGGAGCGTCACGACGTTGCTATGGCTCGCTGCGAATTTTTGAGCGAAGCCAAAAATATATCAGATTGGTCAAATGTTATTTTCACTGACGAGACTTGGTTAAATGCAAACCACACAGTATCTAAGAACTCGACTGACGACACCGTCGCTTCCACTATTTCAGTGCCAATGGGAAAAGATGAACGCCTCATCATATGCCATGCAGGGTCTACGAAAGGATTCATGTCAGATACTTTACTGGCCTTTAAATCCAAGAAAACAGTGGACTACCACGAAGAAATGAACGCGGAGATTTACGAAGGATGGTTTAAAGAAATGGTGCAATCTCTGGAAGAACCGTCGATAATTATTATGGACAACGCTACATATCACTCCAGACAAATTGATAAAATGCCGACGCAGGCCAATAAAAAACAAGAGATAATTGACTGGCTCCAACGTCATGGCGAAAATGTGGATAATACTTTATTAAAAGTATTTACAATTAGTGAATATTTTAAAATCGAAAAAAAGCCTCCCTAAAAGATATGTTATCGACGAAATAGCTGCCGAATGTGGTCATTGGGTTCTTCGACTTCCGCCGTATCATTGCCAGTACAATGCTATAGAACTAATATGGGCACAAATCAAAGGACACGCCGCTCGAAACAATACCCATCCCCCTTTTACGGCAAACAAGATGTTAGATTTATTAAAAAATGCATGTGCGGAAGTAACTGCCGAAAACTGGGAAGAAATTGTGAGAAGAACCCAAAACATTATAGCGTCGGATTGGGAAATTCATGTGGCATTCGATAATATATAATAGAAGTACAGGAACTTATAATAAATGTTGGGGAGAGCTCATCGAGTGAGTGACGATTCATCAGATTTTGATTAAAATAAATAAATAAAGATTACCTGTCATTATAATTATTTCGTTTCATTGTCGAGTATCCACCTATACCTACTTATTTTACAACAGCTTCGAAAATTTTAAAGAAGTTGGCATTATCAATCAAGAATTAACACGTGTAACATCTTGTAATGAAATATAATATGAGTTAATAAATTTGTACAAAAGTATCTGGCAGTAGTTTAGTTTCTTACTGTTATGTATTACGTATGTGTGCGTGCACTTGCAGCTGTGCGCCAGTCTCTAATAAACGATTGTACTGGACACACGCCTTTGATTTTCCAGTGGCGACGAGTGATAAAATAATAAGTTTAAAAAGCCGGTTTTACGTAAAACTATACGTTATATTACTTATGCAAGATGTCAATTGGGAAAGTGCGAGAATTTGTAATCAAAACAGGAAATTGGACGGGTTATATCGAAAGATTAGAAATGTACTTTTTGGTGAATAAAGTGTCGGACGATATGAAACTACCTACATTAATTTCCGTAATGGGTGAGGAAGCGTACGAACTGTTATCTACATTGGCGAGTCCTACAAAACCCTCGTTATTAAACTACAAACAAGCCGTGGATCTTCTCACTACCCACCTGCAGCCGAAACCTACAGCATTAGCAGAAAGGTACAAATTTCGCCAGCGTAGGCAGCTTAACAATGAATCTATAAGTGACTACGTTACGGAGTTAAAAAAATTGTCGAAATACTGCGATTTCAAAACAACGCTTGACGAGAATATTCGCGATCAACTGGTCTGTGGTCTAAAAAGCGATATTATCAGACAAAGATTATTTGCGGAAGAAAATTTAGGATATCAACGAGCCATTACATTGGCTTTATCATTAGAGGCCGCAGAGCGGGACGCGAACACCGTGGAGCGCGGCAGTGACAAGTTAACCGAAGATCTTTACAAAATGTATACCGGCGAATGTCCCAGGTGTGGGGACAACAAACATCAAGCGGATGGTTGCTCATATAAAGAGTACGTGTGCAGTGGATGCCATCAAATCGGTCACTTGAGGAGGATGTGTCCAAAACATAGGAGACGGTCTGGACTGGCGGGTTCTGCCAGTAATTATTACGAGCATGATACGGCGCGGGCGCGCGGTAGCCGCGCGTCGACCTGCGTCGCGGGCGGCGCCGGCGGCGGCCGGCGAGGCACGTGGCGCGGAGGCCAGCGCGGGCAGCGCGCTGCGCGGCGCGGCTGGGGCCGGGACCGGGCCCCTGTATACTCGTTGGAGCAGCAAAACGAAGTCGACGAGCGGGGCTCCGCCGCCGATTATTACACGGAGGAATTGGAAGACAGTGAAGTGGAACTTATGTATCAGATGTCTTTGAGAGATTATAAACCGGTGGGTATAGCGCTTAGGATAGAGAATTGTTTACTTACTATGGAAGTGGATACTGGATCCGCCTTATCGTGCATTAGTAAAAAGGTTTATGAGGAACTGTTTAGTAATTTACCCTTGAATAATTGCCATTTGAATTTAAAGTTTTATGACGGCTCCAGTATCCAACCATTAGGTTTTATCGAAACTGTGGTCAATTATAATGGTATTATTAAAACATTAGATCTGTATGTGATAGATAAAGGAACTACCAACTTGTTGGGGCGGCAATGGTTAGCCGAGTTAAATATACCTATTAAAGTAGCGAAAGTTATCTCACATAGTAACCACATGGGAGAAAACAAATCGGTGCAGCGAAAAGATGTGTTAATTAAGAACATTGTTTCTAGGCATGAACCACTGTTTGATGGCACATTGGGTAGATATATGGGAGGCGAAGCCGAGTTGTGTGTACGCGAGGGCGCCGCACCCATATACTGCCGCGCGCGACCGCTACCCTACGCGCTGCGCGAGCGCGTGGACGCCGAGCTGGACGCCATGCTGCGCGCCGGCGTCATCGAGCCGGTGGACCACTCCGACTGGGCCACGCCTCTGGTTGTGGTGCGTAAAGCCGACGGAGGTTTGAGAATATGTGCCGACTATAAGATAACCCTCAATCGAGTATTAGCTATCGATAGATTTCCGGTTCCAAAAATGGAAGATTTGTTTAGTAACCTTAGTGGAAATAATTTTTTTACGAAGCTGGATTTATCCCAGGCGTACAATCAGGTAGTTTTATCAGAACGCTCGCGACAATATACGGTTATTAATACGCACAGGGGGTTATTTAAATATTCACGACTTGTTTACGGTTTGTCGTCGAGCCCGGGAATCTTTCAAAAATTAATGATAAATTTGTTTAAAAATATGCCCGACGTAGTTATTTTCTATGATGACATTTTAATTAAAAATAAAGATTTAGCTAGTCATCTAAAGACAATTAAAGACGTATTGGAAATTTTAGAAAAGAATGGTTTGAAAATTAAAAAGAGCAAGTGTGAATTTTTAGCGAAAGAAGTAAAATATTTAGGATTCATTATTAATGAAAACGGTGTTCGAGTGGATCCCGAAAAAGTACAGGCTATTAGGACTATGACCCACCCGAATAATATTAGTGAATTAAAGTCATTTTTAGGAATGGTAAATTTCTATGGAAAGTTTATTAAAGATTTGAGTTCCTATTTAGCACCTCTTTATGAACTGTTAAAGAAAGGTAAACATTGGAAATGGGGTGCTGAACAAAACGCCGCCTTTATTAGAGTGAAAGGATTACTATGTAGTACGAAAACACTCGTGCACTTCGATATGGAACAAGAGACGGTGTTGACGGTCGACGCCAGTGCGCGGGGGATAGGCGCGGTGCTGGCGCAGCGCGCGGCCGGCGCCGCCGCCGGAGGCCACGGCGAGCGAGTCGTTGCATACGCGTCGCGATCGCTCACTACGCACGAGTTACACTACAGCCAAATACATAAAGAAGCTTTGGCAATCGTTTTTGCTGTAGGAAAGTTCCACCAGTACTTATACGGTAGAAAGTTCATTCTTCGTACCGACCATAAACCTCTAGTTAGTATATTTGGGCCGAATATGGGTATTCCGAGTGCGACAACAAGTCGTCTGCAACGCTGGGCAATTAAATTATCAGCATATGATTTTACAATCGAGTATGTTAAAACTCACCAGAATACTGCAGATGTCCTTTCACGTTTGATCGAGTTACAAAAAAATGACGTAACATCGGAAGAGGTGGACTTACCTGAACAAACTTATTTACATTTTGCAACAGATGCACTATTGCTTGATTACAATATTCTTAAAAAAGAAACTCGTGCTGACCCAATATTGAGTCGCGTATTAAGTTATATAGTAGACGGTTGGCCGGCCGAGATCGAAATTAAACAGCTAAAACCATATCATAATAGGAAAAATGAATTGTACGATGAGCTAGGTTGTGTTATGTGGGGTCATCGTGTAGTTATACCTTCTTCGTGCAGATCAAAGGTGATCTCCGAACTGCATGACCCACATATGGGAATATTTAAAACCAAGTCGCTGGCACGTAGCTACGTATGGTGGCCAGGGATCGACGAGGCCGTGGAAGCAGAGTGCCGCGCGTGCCCCATATGCGCCGCCGTGGCCGACGCGCCGCCAGGCCACGCGCCGTGCTCGTGGCACTGGCCCTCTCGACCATGGTCCAGGCTACATTTAGATTTTTTAGGACCTATTCACGGTTTAACATATTTAGTAATTGTAGATTCATGTTCTAAATGGATAGAAGCGATTAAAATGCAACGAACTACGGCACAGGCTGTTATCACGGTACTTAGGGACCTGTGGGCTAAATTTGGCCTTCCCAAGCAAACGGTCAGTGACAATGGCCCACCATTCGCGAGTGGGGAATTTCAAACTTTCCTAAACCGTAATGGCATAGAACATATTTTTACAGCCCCTTATCATCCGGCTTCTAACGGAGCGGCTGAAAATGCTGTCAAAATATGTAAACGTGTTATTAATAAGGCGTTAAAACAGAAATTAGAGGTAGACATAGCATTAAGTCGATTCTTACTAGCCTATAGAAATACCGAACATGCTACTACCGGCGATAGTCCATCTAAAATATTACAGGGTCGCAGCCTGCGTATGAGGTTGGATAATTTAAAACCTGAAAGGGAATCTCGCGTAGTCACTCGACAGGAGCGTAGTGAGGTAGCCGCGGGCGGGGCGCGACGGCGTTTCGAGCCGGGCGCTCTGGTGTGGTATCGCGATTATAGGGGTTCGGATAAGTGGATAGCGGGGACGATCAAGGAACAGCTAGGTAACACTAATTACGTAGTAAAATCTGTTTTTGGAACCGAAAGTCACAGACACGTGGATCAGCTAAAACAGAGGGTTATTAGCAACAAAGAAAATAGTAGCACTACGTTATTAGCACCAAATATTGTCCTCAGTAAACAATCGGTAGAAAAGCGTAAATCTCTGACATCTCCCATAGCTATAGGCGAGAAAACAGAACAGAGTGCGGACAGTTCGGGGGAGAGTAAACCGCAGAGTGGTTCACCGATACGAGAGACGCAACGGTCGCCTGTACCGTCGCCAAGTAATTCTTCACCAGTACCCATATCTATACCCAATGTGTCGGCAAACACAGAGCCCGCTGTAGAGAACTGTGGGCCCACGGTTAGGGACCGTAAACCACCCAGGCGGTATGGTTTCGAAATAGATTAAGTTTTAGTTTAGTAACTTTTCTTTTAATCATATTTTATTGGTAATTTTATTTTATATTATAAGTAAATAAGAGTGGAGGTGTTATGTATTACGTATGTGTGCGTGCACTTGCAGCTGTGCGCCAGTCTCTAATAAACGATTGTACTGGACACACGCCTTTGATTTTCCACTTACATTTTGTAAAAAAATATCGGATCTGTTATCGTGTTACGTTTATCGATAACTACATCCCTAAAATTGCTTTCTGTCTGACGTGACCTTGTTAATGAAATATGACGTCTTGGTGCCTAATTTTTGTTCGGAGTTTTAGGCGTTGACGCTAGAACAAAGTTATATCGACCGCTGTGTGTCAGCTGTGTGTCAGCTGTCATCGAGAAAGTAAAGAACTGGAACAGATATAATGATTTATGTTTACTGTTATGCCTCAAACTCTCAAGCACCTGAATGTTATAAGGACCACCTAGTATTATATTATAATACTAGCTGTGCCCGGCATGCGTTGCATGCCCGGCAATTTTTTTGCACATAATATAGAGCCTATGTCCATCTGGAATAATGTACCTTTCAAATGGTGAAAGTATTCAAATAGGCACCTATTTGAATACTTTCACCATTTGAAAGGTTCCGGAAATTACCCTCCACATACACACAAACTCACAAAATTCGCACTCTCTCTTTATAATATTAGTATAGATATAACCCATATGCTCCAGAAAATAAATAAAAATCTGGAGTGTCCAGATCCACCCGGCCAGATTACGGCCTTAAACCCCCCCAGTGATTTACTAGGAGAGGCCTGCGCCCTGCAGTGAGACTTTATAGACTGATACAAGCAAGTGTTATAAAAATGAACACAGAGGCAGAGCATTGGAGCCAGAGGCAGAGCACTGGAGCGTTTACTAAAGGCCAATTAATCTTCAAAACCTTAACCGCTTAGATTCTAGCTTATAACCTCAAGGATGTAAGACCATCAAACTTACAAATGTGGACTAGAACGCTTACGAGTGTTTAACGCTCGAGTCTTAAAGGTTCATTAGCGCTAACTCAGTACTCGAGCGTTCAGCGCTAGGTTCGCCTTTTAAAAGATTACTGAGGTCAACAATGGTACAGCACAATAATCATAATAACAAAAACAACAGTGATCAAACTGATCAATTACAAAATTAATTAGAGTTCATTCAACTATATTACACCAGAATTGATTATGTAATTAGACTTTTCCAATAGTCAATCATTATGGAGCATTTTTAATATAAAGAAAATTTATGTAAACTAATTTTAACACATAACAGTCTTGAGAGCTCATATTGCCAAATCTGTTTTACATACAGTTTCTCTGACCTTAACATTTAAAAATGAGACATATTCTTAGATTGAGCTTCATATAATACAGTAGAAGATTTGTAACCTTGACCTACTCTCTATACAAATCAATGGTTTAAATGCCAATTCATTATTATTTGTTATTATGATGCAAGTAATTCATAATACACATTTATACTACTACTTTTCCGGACAAAGGAAAGAAATGTATTTTTTATGGGAAATCCTCTATAACTTTATCAGGTTTAGTACAACTATTTATTGTATTTATCTAAAGGCCTTTAAGAAAAAGATACTTATATTTTGTTAATGCAATATTACTATTATTTACATGCAGATTTTTGAGAAACTTCTATCAGCCAGTGGATGTTTTATAATTAATGTATTGGGTCCAATTTTGTCATGTAAAATCATTGCAGTTTTATCCTTATGTATTTAAAATTTGAAACTACATTATATTTTCAATTTTGATTCAAATAATACTTTTGAATGCAGGTTTGAATAAAAAAAAATCTGACTGCTTTACTTTATATTTCCTTTATTACTTTAATTTCTTCTTAGTTTACTTTACTTTATATTTGTTCACTCTACTTGCTTTATTTTTCCTTTCTCCAGTAATTACACAAAACTGACGGATTTCAATTGAATTACCATTGGGACATAGCTAGGAAAGTTCCTAGCTATGTCCCAATGGTATTCAATGGTCCCAATGGTCAATTCAAGTGAATTGACACCTAATCTCAGAAAAACAGTACAAAATAAATAGTTACAGACTGACTTACCCATTTCACCAGGTAACTTCTTCCCTTGTGGTTTAACTGGTGGCACAGGCTCCCATCTCTTGAGCTGTGATTTTGGATATGTCATTGATATCATTCCCTCGTCACCTATGTCCTCCTGAATCTCATTCTCTTCAATATTAGTATCATCATCATCTACCTCTGGTTGGAATGCAGCTGCTATGGCTGCCTTTTTACCCCTCAGTTCTTCTTTGTGACTCTATTGAAGAAGTGATTGAATGTTGCAATAATATTTATCTACTAAATGGGTCTAGGGCGATGTAATAAAGCCGAAACATCGAATAAAATACAAAGGTATGTGTTAAGGCCCATTTAATAGATAAATGTGTGAAAAGTTATGTATCAATAATTTTCAACTTGATTTAGCCTTCATTCTTTGTTCACTCCTATAGTATTTACATAAATATTACTTTACTATGGCCTATATTTAAATTACTAGCAAAAACATACTATATGAGCAGCAAATCATGACTAAAACTGAAGGAAATAATTTCAAATTACTAAGAATGTCATTAAGTCATTAACATTACCCTTGACTTTGCGCATCTCCAATTTCTTTATTAGCACCAGAGAACCTAAACCTTAACCACCTTTAAATTTACTACCTTCAATTTGCTGCTCAATCAGTAATTTTTGCTGCTCATTTAACTACTTCTGATTTACTACCTATTAAATTATAAATGCATAATTTTGATGAAATAATTTTGTTTGTTTGAGGAAAAAATTGTTTTGCATGCCTAGAAAATCAGAACATATTGGGCAATGTATTTTGACTCTAACATCTTGTTTTACCTGTGTTCTGGCAAATAAATAATTTAAATGTAATTTGATATAAATAAATCTATAGATGTGAAAATTTTTAAAGTATTCCACTCTTGAGATAAATAATTTAAAAACTAAACACAGATTGAAATTGAAATTTAAAATATATTTAAAACTACTGAATTATAGGGCTTAAAAGTCACAAGTTAGAAAAGGACTGCATTACTGTGTTTATGATACAGGGATGAGTGATTTAAATCTATTTGATCAAATCATTTATTTAAATCATGATAAAAAACAAGTGTTTTTTTTTTAAATTTAATCAAAGATTTAAATAAAAAAATTACCTCCTCCTTGAAGCAATTTCACTGAATTACAATAGAAAATGATACAAATATGAATTAAAAAATTTTATTTAAAGGATCGCACGTGAATTCAATATCTATTTCAAATAATTTCTTTCTCAATTAATTTTTGAACATCCCTTTAAATAAAAACACTAAGTGTAGGGCTTGAAACAATGTCAATCACCCCGTGACCACATCCACTGCAAAGTGTTCGAAACGTCGGGATATAAATCATGTCAAATATATGCGATTTAAACCGTTAAAAGTTGTTTAATTGCAATGTCAATCAAATTATGAACTTAGTAAAATTTCACTTTCACTACAACATTTTTGTTCACTCCAACATGTTTAGTCATACACCCTACACAAATTTAGACAATATTCAAATTATACAGAAAAAATAATCTAACAAGTGGTATCACACCTATTTCAATTATACAAATAAAACTTTATGAAAATTACTAAGAACTGATTTCTTAGATAAGATAATCTTTTGAAATTCCAGAAAAATACAGTTGTATTGATGTCTATATATACAAAGACAATTAGGTTGATATAGAATAAATGGTTCTAATTTCCCATATATTGCAGCTTTAGTAAAATCCTAGAAAAACTTGTTTTAATTTTAAACAGAATATTGAAACAATGAAATTTTTTAATTACTAACTAATCTAGTTTTTAGTTTAGTTAGTTAACCAAATTCAATAAGTCCACACCAACAATAAGGTCCCTTTTGCTCAGATAATTACATTTAATATAAAGAACCACACTTTCTTAAAGGTATTATTTTTTCTTTCTTCTTACAGGTTTCTTATAGGTAGGGCAGACTATATTCCACTTCTACCTATTTACATAAGAAAAAAACTAAAATACCTGGACTGTGAATTCCTCGGATGGTTTCTTGGTGCAGCCCAAGCAATCTGAGTACATAGCCAGCAACACCACATCCACCAGCAACCACACTAAGGAGGTGAGCAGTATTACACGGCATGTGTGTATCCTTAGCTTCCTAAACATTTTTAAACTATTCTAACACTAGCCACAGTACAGTTCAGTGCCACATGACAACTCCAACACGCGATTAACACCGCTACTTCTCAAGTTCTCAACGTAAACCTGCAAGTATAGTAACGCGAAACTAGGCAATTAAAGCAATTATCAGGTGCACGCTTAAACTTTGACACAGCCTAAATTAAAACAATTGTCTGTAATATTCACAGTGCAGACCGAGTGCAATTATAATACCAAATAAGAATTCAACACACAACAACAATTAAAGTAGGTTTCCGGATCTGAAATGTGGATATTGCACGAAATATTTCACAAAGTTCTAACGATCACTATCTAAATTGATCAAATCAAATTTATTTAATGTCTGCAGAAATCACACGTTTACTATTATAACAATTTTTATTATAATAGAAATTTAATTATTTTTATCAATACCTATAAAATTATTTCACAGAAAGTAGCAGTCGACAATCTCCAAACGTATACGAATACGTCAAACTTTCTATCCATTCGTTCGTCGCGTGTCATAATTTTTTTGGATATATGTACGGACGCATGTGAACTATACTTTTAAAAGAGACTTTAATTTTTGTTGGCTGTGAAAATCATCAATTTCATACCAATATCTAAAGTTTGTAAAGTATGTTAAGAAACTAGCGTATTTAATACGAATTTCTATAGAAATGTATACAACGAATAAAGTTTCCTGTGATCATTAATTATCTAAAAATCTATAATAAAACAATTATATTCAAAATTAAATTACATCAAATTTAAAATATTTTATACAAACAAGGCATGAAAAAATAAACGCAACAGTACATCAATTTATTATATAGATACGAAGTGAGAAAGACATTAATCCAAATGGGCTTTGTTTATCGGTCATTGTTACAAAAAAAAAATAGATCGTTCACAGATCACGTTGGCATGTAAATAAATAAATACCTATTATAATAACTATACCTATTATAGTTTAATTATCGCATTAGAATTTACGTATTATTGCGATAGTTAATTGTGTCATATTAGAAATAAACTTAGTCTGTTTATGAATGAGCGATATTGTTAAAATATCTATATTGATATCGATAGCTTAATATCGATATTCCGGTATTATCGACTACAAAATATCGATATTTTCTAATATTGACGGTTTTTAACACTTTAATTTAAATGCGTTGGTACTAAATACATTTAAGAGACCATAATCAACTGTAACTTATATAAGTGTTAATTATACAAGAAAATAATGGACATAATATTTTTTTTGAATAATTTAATAAATAATAAAAAATACTGCACTTTATACATTTTAAACGTTATTATCTAATATTAAATGCGTACCTACAAAAAGTCTGCTTGTTTCATTAAAACGACGTTTTTTTGACGGGAACGCAAGAAGTGATGTTTTTCTTGGATTAATGTAAAAGTTGTGTATTATAATTATAGATCGGACTTTTGGGTGCTATTGACAAAATATGTCATCAAATGGATACGACCAAAAAAAAACCCCGGGAAAAATTCCGTGTCTCGGAATTACATATATCACTGGGATATCGAATATGGATGAATGTCGGAATCACGAGTACGACTATTATGTAAAGAATGGATACGACTAAAAAAAATCTTCAATGCTTAAGAATGTGGTATTTAGTAATAGATGTAAAAATATTAATGATGAGATTCCGAATAGGATAATTGTTTACTAAATAAAACACTCATATAAATGTACAGGGTATAATTTCTTGATTTAAAATACAAACAAAACATAAAATCTCTTAGGTATATAAAATATATCAGAATAAGATAGTACTCACCAAAAGTATGTTTTCGGGAAAAAACATATTTAAATACTTGTCCAGTTGCAATAATCGTAGTCCGTTTTTCAAGCCAAAAATGTCAAGTTATGCAGTTAAATCCAAAATCCAGGTAACGCGCAGGGATCAACAAATAATGGCACAAAACACACGGATAGCAAACTGAACAGCACTCGACAAACCGAAGTAAGCGAATGAGTCAAAAAATGCTCGCGATTAGAGATGGGTCAACTCAAGCGCTCAGTTCGAGTTAACTTGATTCGGATCTCACGAACTCAAGTTCTTCGACTTGCGGTTTCAACTAACCCGTGGGAGAAACGGGATAAAAGTAGTTTATGTATTAATCCAGGTCTCCAGCTCAGTTCCAAAGTAACAAAATTTAAAATTTAGGGCCACGGCTCTAGAATTTACAAAAGAATGTTACATTACAATTTTATAAGGGTAATTTTTTAAACATTTATTATTTTCGAATTCGTCAGGCATCTTGTTCGAAATCAACAAATCAGGAAATTAACAATTCGATTTACGTGAATTACGACCAGTCATGTTTTTTCAAAGCTGGCACATCACTAGTTGCAACAAGAGAGCGATATGTATGTTTGTCTTTTTTTTTCTATTTTATAGTAGGTACGCTAAAAAAGAATACAGTAGAACCTCGCAAAGGAGATAGTTGAAAACCTCTACAATTCCAAAATCTCTTGTTCCCTTTAAGCCCCAAAACCTCCATTTCGCGAATTTTAATTCTCGATAATCGAAATAATCAGTCTATCGCTACAACTATTTTAGTACATATTTAACCCCCGTAAATCGAAAAAATTGTGTATCTTTCATATCTCGAACATACAGAAATGGATCTACTACCTCTATAACTCCAATATTTTAAATAAATAACCGCGATAGCTCGAAGAAAAATAACAAATATACCTACCGCCTTTGAAATATTGCCGACAATAGTAACAGCAGGTATGCTCAATAGTTTTCTAGGTATTTTGCAAGAGATAAGCAATTTTTATGGCTGTCGTCAAAAGGTTCCTTTTGTTCAATTTTGGGTACCTATTTATGGTTATTGTTAACTTAAAATTGTGCGATTGCATGTATGAAAAAAACTCAGTAGGTATACCACTTTATGCTTTAAATTCTAAAATATTTGTTAATAATATTTTTCTAAAATTAATACGTTTTCTAAACTTTTTTCAAAACTCTAATAAGGTTTAAAAAGAAATATCGGGATTACGGATTTTCCAATTCCCGAATGTCATATCCATGTTTGTGACAACGTTCGAATAGCACCCAAAAGTCCGATCTATAATTATAATAGACGGTTTGTTATTTAACAGTGATAGTTTATTAAACTTCAAAGTGTTTTAGAGCGTGACGTTTGTGATAATCAAATAAAAGCGTGGAACTGCGTTTTTCGTGTACTTCCAAGGAGTCCTTTTTTGTCCTCAATAAACCTACTACACGTTATTTCAATTACGAAGTCCCTTTTGACACTTTTAACATTCGCTGAGAACGTAACTCTCCACGTTTCATATAAATTGAATAAATAAACAGTCTCTGTTTATGGCAGTAAATCACCATTTGATGAAATCTCAATCAATCCAAAATAATAAACAATTCATTCTCAAACACAACCAACGTTTTTTTTTCAAGATATCGTGCTTAAAATAAATAAAACTAAAATTAAATTACTATTTTACCGCAAACCCGCGTTTACGTACTATGGTATATTTTTTACTTTTACACATAGTGACGTGACTCAAAAAATCGGAAAACGGAAGCGATTTTATAGTTTAATCGGTAACTCACTCGCGAATCGAAAAGACCTGGTTCCGGGTCTTTACGCGAGTGTGTCTATGTCTTCGTGTCCACCTCGCGTTCACGATCCGCCATTTTGTTTATCTGTTTAGTACGAGTGCAGAAGCCTTGTATACGTTACGTGTGTTCAGTTTGGTTGATTTTTTGTTGAGTTTTTGTTATATTTTTGTTAAGTAGTTGTTGTTAGTTGTTACTGTCTGTAATTTCTTTGTTGTTATTAAGTTGTTATTTCTTATTTCTTTATTCATAAAGTTTATTCGTAAGTTATTTCTTTGGTTTTGTTTATTTTTATAAACACTGCAATGGCCGAGACCACTAAAAGAACCATCTTGCGCAGTCAAGCACGTGACTTTGTGGTACGCCTACAAGAATACTTTGAACGGGAGTTTCAGAATGGTAGTCCACTCTTGCCACTTTCACAAGTGACTAACCGAGTAGCTGAAGCTCTCGGTATCAGTAGAAAAGCTGTTTCCCGGATAAGCAAGGAAAAGCATGGGAAAGATAAGACGGAAGACAATAAATTAAAATCGCCACTTAAAAAAAAGTAAGAACGTCTATAATTAGTCACAAATCGACAATTTTGATACCGACGCCATAAGAAATCACATTTACGGCTATTATAGCAGAAACGAATTGCCAATGCTCGACAAATTGTCGAATACTTTAAGAAAATCCGGACTGTTTAGTGGCAGTAGAACTTCTTTGTGGAGGGTTATAAAGAAAATTGAATTTGCATACAAAAAATCTGGCAAAAGGCGGATTATGATGGAACGCGGAGACATAACATCCGCGATCGTGCACATCGATAACTTTATAGATAAACTTCAAATTATAATTAATACAGCAGATTCCACAGACGAAGATGAGTACGACGACGATGGCGATAATGAAGTAACGCTTTCGAATAGCGATGACTAATAAATCATTTGCTGATAAACTGTCATACTGTATCTAATTAAAATTAAAAACTTGATTAAAAAGGTTTTGTCTTTTATTTTAACCCCAAACCCCATGCTAATCTTTAATAGTTTAGATTCTGTCATCTCGATTTAAATTTGTTCGTAATAGTAATCGAAAATCGATGTCGTTAGACAATGGTACTTCACTAGTACCCTACTATTTGACATATGTCAAAAGGGACTTCGTAATTGAAATAACGTATATCGCTTTACTGAACGACTCCCTAATTTATTCCGATGTGACTGGACATTGACAAGATTCATTTATTATACTTTGAAATTGTTTAAACATGACACTGGCAGAATGTGCTAATTGCATCATTGTCATATATAAAGAAGAAAATCAACGGTTTTTACTCATTTTACAGATTTTGGATGATTGTCATATCTTTTATCACTGTCCTTGTCAGTGTCAGTGTCAGAACGCCACCTGAGTGCGAACCATATAAATCGTGAAAATATTGCATTTCGGCTTATGTTTCTCGATTAAAGAAACAAAGAAGTTGTGTGTTGTTATTATAGACTATATGTTTCAATTGAGAATTTTGTCAAGACGCGAGAATATTAATTGTTTTAATATTTTTCTGTTACGTTAAATTAGGAAGTAAAAACATACCAAGCCGGACCTGCTTCATCGACAATACGTGTAAATATTATTAACTCCGTTGAAATTCATCAAGCAATATCAATCTTTAATGTTAAATCAGTTTAATTGATTTAAATTTGTAATCATGAACAGAAACAAAAACAATAATTCTAGAATGGCGAAGAATGCGGGTGAGGATATAAACGACATGAAACTGGACGCGTACCGATTAATCACAAACGACAGCAAGCCGCCAGATATCAAGTATGAGACTGAAAATTCCTGGGTGGCAGGAGTGCAAATGTTTGTATCTTTTTTGCTGGCTGGTTTTGGTATGGTGGCTGCCAGCCTTCTACTCGATATGGTACAGCATTGGCAAGTGTTCATGCAAGTATCAGAGGTGTATATCTTAGTACCCGCATTACTAGGATTGAAGGGTAATTTAGAAATGACATTAGCTTCACGTTTGTCCACTCATGCACATTTAGGTCATCTTGATACTAGTTTAGGTTCATTGGTAATGGGAAATCTTTGTTTGATTCAATGTCAAGCTGTACTTGTTGGGTTTCTAGCTGCCATGGCGGCAGTCGCCATGGGTTGGATACCAGATGGAAAGTTTTACATTCACAATGCTTTGTTACTGTGTGCATCAAGTGTCCTCACTGCATCATTTGCCAGTTTTGTCCTTGGACTAATTATGATTGGTGTGATTGTGATCTCAAAAAAATTAAATATAAATCCAGACAATATTGCCACACCTATAGCTGCCAGTTTGGGAGACTTGACGACCTTGGCACTATTATCTTGGATTGCATCTCTATTGCATAGATCTATTGGCACAAGTGTAATATTGCCATCTATTATTATCATAGTTGGTGCAATTCTTGTTCCTGTGTGTGGTTATACTGCTTGGAAAAATAAATTTACAAAACAAGCATTGGATGAGGGTTGGGTACCCGTAGTGTCTGCCATGGTCATCAGCAGTGTTGGAGGATTAATATTGGACTATACAGTGTCTAACTATAAGGGTATTGCAGTATTTCAACTTGTCATTAATGGTATTGGAGGCAACATGGTAGCAGTACATGCATCTAGGATGTCAACTACATTGCACACCGGCCAAAAGGCAGGCTCAGTAATAGGCAGCACCACTAAACTATTGCTTTTGATGGTTGTGCCTGGCCAATTGATTTTCATCTATACAATAGGTTATCTAAAAGCAGGTCACACATCCTTGACTCCTACATTTATTTTGATTTACATGTTTGCTGCCTTGCTGCAGGTATTTTTATTGTTAACAATTAGTCATTACATGGTACTGTGTATGTGGAAAATGGGTATGGATCCTGATAATTCAGCCATACCATATCTAACAGCACTAGGAGATTTGCTTGGCACAGCACTCTTAGGTGTTGCGTTTCATATCTTGTATGCTATAGGTGATAAAGACAGTGATCTAGGTGATTAAAATTGTACATACTAATTTACGTAAAATACTAAAGACTTAAAAAAACAATGTACTTTAATGATAAGGTTGTACTTTATTATTTGATATCACTGGCACCACTCGAGATACTGTGCCATTCAAAATCTTTATTTACTTGTACTTAAGTATTGGTGCATAGTACATATTAATTCAAAATTTATATTTTTAGGTACTTAGGTATTTATTTATTAAATTATTATGATATAATATTTCTGTTGGGAGACCATCAAAAATGAATTTCAATAATATTTTAAACAGTTTGCTTGGCATAATAATAAATGTTATTATAAGAAATTGATGTTGAATTGAATTGATATTGGTGCTAAACTGGCATATTATTATTTATATATAAGAATTACCAAATATATTTTTATACAAAAATATTTTACTTATTACATTTTAAAAATTCTTTGTACTTTTCAATAAAACTTGTTGAATTTATGAATTTTATCTGTCCTTAGATATATTTAGATTTTCCTCTCACACTGATTACTTTTATTATCTGCTGACCAGATTTTTTGGTGAACATTCACCAGTGGGTAGGTTATTTATGTGAAGGGTTAATTTTAATCAATAAGGGACCCAATAGTAATTAAATGATCAACAAGGTATTGCTGCTTGAGATCCAAATGATTTTAGATCGAACTATAACCTGGTGACACTGTTGTGTATTATATCATTTATATCTTAGGTTTGGCCATGGTCTTGACTTGTGTACTATATCTTAGTTTTGGCCATGTTCTTGACTTGCATGTGAGTGCAATGGTTGACAGTATACTGTCTGCATTTACATAATAATATATATGACTTTTTTACGGGATATAAAAAATGAAGCTGCACCCTCTTAACACTGAATTTCTTACATGATTAACAATATTTGTTCTGACTTTTTAAAAATTTGTGACCATTTTCACACAAACCGGTCACTCACACCATGTAGGTACATTCACACATTTTTTTTCGGAATGGCTAAATTTTTCTGGCTCTAATGGCTTTTCAAGAGTCACCAGACATGTGTAGTGTAAGGCGAACGCAGAAGGCACTCAGCCAGAAGGTGTGCAGAAGGGTAGCTAGTAGACCGGGCGGAAGGAACAGACCTCGGCTTAGGGCGTTATCACTTTCACTTCTGCGGATTATCACTTCCGCGCAGGGGAACTGCTCGAGCACGCTATCAGTGGCCTCTTGTAGACGCTCAAAAAAGCGAGTCACTTCAATTTCGATAAAGATAAGTATATAACACTCCTTTAAAATATCCGTAATCGATCCCCTGACACATTGTATAATATGAGATAATTTAACAGAAACTGGATTTAGAAAATATAATCTGTTTAAAAAACTTGTCCAAAAGTTTAAAATAACCGTGCTCTAAGTTTTAGATATAAATATATCTAACTTATTTTTGCATTGTTTTGTTTCAGTTTCATATTAGTTTTAGAACAAATAATATAGTGTTAACTGCGTTTACTAACGATCTAAGATTTTTTAAATACACCAATTTTTTTTTGTGTTTTGTGCCACGTCAAATATCTGCTTCTCAAATTTATTGTTATAAAGAAACTGCGCCTTAACTAGTTTTCCACCGGATGAGGAAAATCGCCAGCTAGCCTCTGACGACGATAGATAAAAGTGTCATTGCAGGAGATGATATGAAATGAAGAATAAATATAATTACTGCCTATGTTGATTCTTATCTGTTGACGTGATAAATATTTTAACTGAGTAGCCCTGATAAAAGGTAAATAAATTCATGTTTAACCAGCAAGTACTTTAAAACAGAATTATTTTCTTTGAATGCAGGATTCCTAAACATGCGTAAATCGTTCTTTGGTAATATATTTTAGGGTGCATCCTTTTCCATCTTCATAAATATTATAGAAAGCGACGCACGATTTGAATGGTCAGATCGATTTTCACACGTCTTGGAACTCTTGTCTAAATTAGTGAGAAAGGCTGACAATAAAATGAAATAACCCCGTTTGTTTATTTTTTCTTTTTGTTCTTATTTTATACAAATGAGACATATCGTTTGTTCAATTATCAAAATTGCACGTTTTTCACCAGGTGGACATTTTGCGAATTGCATATTCTGCTGGTCCGGTTATTAGGAAGAGCTCTGACAGCTGGCGTAATATACATTTTTAACATGTAGTAAAAATCAGTTTACTATAGTCCTTTAGGACTATTTTTTCAACGCAATAGAACTCAAAACAATGATTGTTAGAATTTCTGTCTGTTTGTCTGTGCGTTTGTGCGCGCTAATCTTAGAAACGGTTTAACCGATTTGGGTGCGGTTTTCACTAATGTATTGTGGTAAGCTTCACTAAAAATTTAGTGTTTGTTTTATTTCAATCAGTTAATAAATAAAAAAGTTATATCAATTTAAAGAATCACATCGAACATTTGTTCGATAAAAATGCTATAAAATAACTGTTCAGTTGAATTGGCTGAAACTTTAGTTAACTATATATTATGGTCTGTAAAATGATGATGATTGAAAGTTGAAATTGAAATGATTAAATGGACGGTTTCGGAGATTTTGAAACTTCCAATGTAAGTTGACCTCAGATCTATATGATCAATCGTATTAAATAGGGTTCAGCTTAGGCTGGACGCGCGTCGCGTCGGTTGGACACGACCAAGCGTGTATATAAAGTGCGCCATTTCCGAAAAAAGAAAAAAAGGCGCCGCTGCCTGTAGCATTGAGTTATTCGCAGCGAACGCACGTATTTCGGAGACGCACGGCGCTCCCTGATAACAGCTACATTCAGTAACGCAGTGTTTACATGTAGGCGATTTTACGATATTAAGGTAAAAACAGTGTTTATAAACTAAAGTCCACGCGGACGAAGTCACGGGCAACAGCTAGTATGTAATAAAAATGGTTTTTGGAACTTATTACCTTATTACGACAAAGACATAACGTGAAATTGAAGAAGGATAATTATATTAACCTAGTATGAAATATTCACAATTGAATACATATCTCGGTTTCGTTACACTTTACAGTTATACTTCATATGACATTTTTTGTTAGTTCTAATGAGATCTTTCAAAGAAACTAAGACTCATTAATGTCCGCGAAAAAATTAAAACGACGCCACGTCAAACGCCTTTATATCTAAGTATTTTTAATCAAATTCGTTATCTATTTAACTAATTAAATTCGTTACTTATTTAATTTCGGGATTCTTGTAATTTGTTATTTTTATTCTATTTGCTATACTTAGTCATTTTTACTTATTTAATGTGGTGTTATTTAAAAAGTAAAAAAGAAATATAACTTCCTTGGAAAATCCTAATTTTTAAGTTTTAAATCGTGAGTCATCATCATCATGCAGTCGTAACATACCTAACTATAAAATATCACGTGGGTGTGGTGTTGACTGTAGGTACTAATAAAATACGGTATTTGTCAAAAAAATGCCGAATTGGGCGTGTAACGTAGCTGAAACATCGGCAGGAATGGGCACACGGATCTACCTGGGAATGAAATTCTGGATAGATACGCTGTTCATACAATTAACAGACATCAAAATAGATAGGATGTTTTTAAAAAAAATATTTTTAAACGGCTAGGTACCGATTCCTACAATGTTCTGTAACCGTGACGAAGAAAACTGGAGATCGCGCGTCAGTAGCATTAAGAGCTAAGTTTATCTTCATACAAACTGAGGACTCATGGTTTGCTTGTGTACGCACAACTTGTATATACAATATTACTAAACATTTAGTATACCGCAGTCGTTTGTTACCCAGGTACCGTTCAGTCACGCCTTTGTGTGATTGTGTGTAACGCACTTCAAAATTTCCGATGTGTTACCCAATGGGGAAAAAGTTTAGAAATTATTAAATTAAAACAACATTATAATAATATTCATAGAGTTGGTAATATTTTTAAGTTTTTCGGAAGTTTAGTTTTTATACTTTAGATTTATACATGTGACGTCACGAGGCTTACGGCTCGTACCCCCCCCCCCCCCTTGTCACACTTTGTTGACCCCCTCCCTCCCCCTTAACGTGTGACGTAATTTATGGATGGCAGGCTTATTACCTATCTTGCACATAATTTGCGACAGGAAAAATCGCACCTGCTGTCAGTTATCTACGTTGATTACCTACCTTAAATCAAAGCAAAGGGGGAACATACGGTACGTTCTTACATGTAGTCAACTGAAAATGGGCTTGAATGCACAACTACATGCACACAAACTCATACAAATATAATTATTGAAGTCGCGTTGTACGACACCGAAAGACAGAGATAGAGCGATGAGCTTGGACAGTAGCAAGAGCGAGACACTTCCGTCGCGCGCTGCATGGCAGTACGGCGGTTTTAAGGGACGTCATTGCGTTTTTGATAAGGAAGTAGCAAAAGTGGGCGGTAGGTATAAAAAGGTTAACTACCCCTGGTCTACAACTGATAATACAGGGTTTATTTAAGGTACAAAATTAAATAACAAATCTCTAAAATATTTAGTGGGGAATGTTAACTTTGATAATATTAAAATCAAGACGTCCTAACTCAAAGACACTCGAGAAACTAAACTTAAATAAATTAAAAAGGTCCAGTTATAACATACATATTTGCAATAACTGGAAAACTTAATGTTTACCTATAATGGATTTATGGATAATGTGTACATCAATGTTTTTCTAATTCTTTATTTATTCAAACATGTCTTAAAACTTAACTACTTTAGGATTATAATCAATCATCATAATACAAAAAAAGCGAAAAAAATTAAACTCCAAATTAAAAATAATTCTCTTGTCTTTCTCCTTTTCTGTCTTTTTGTTGTACTAGCTATATATTGCCAGATCTATTTTATGAAAATAATCTAACATCACAATACTGATTAACTGTTGCTCTTAAAAGATGTGTCCCGTGATTGACGGAAACTGGTTGCTTCAGTGAATGAATTTCCAAGCGTATTTTGTTTCCCCTCTCCCCTGAACTGGGGATAAAAAATGTGTCATTTTCTGAGAAAAGAGACCTTATTGTTGGTTCTACTTTCCCAGATATTAAGACGAAATTAAATCGAAAAAAAAGTAAACTTGTATTGAAACAAAATTTTAAGTCGGAAGGTACCTTTGCTTAAATAACGTCACATAATATAGCAAATGTTGTATGTTGTAGACACAAATACTAGTCTTATCATGAGTTATAATGATAATGAATTTGTTGGAACTTTTGCAAAGTGAAATCCATCCATGAGTGTAATACTAGTGACCAAACGGGAACTTATAAAAATCCTCTAGATATTTTGAGGGTGGCTGGTGCAACTCTGGGAAAACCTGGGAGTTCAGTAGAACTTAACAAGGATTAATTAGTGCTTTATTTCAGATCACTTAGGATCAGATAAATAAACGATACTTGGGTTTCTAACCAAATGACAAAGACGGTAGATGACCAGGTCGAGCTTGTTGAAACAATTATCGCAAAAAGCAGAGGGCATCCTTAAGAGAGGATTTAATTTTAATACACGTATAGACCGCGGAAGAAAAAAATCTCTTTCTGATTCCACACTCGTGGGTGGTATTGTCAATAAATATCCATAGGCTTTCTCTAAATGAAGGCCTCGATTACCACCATTTCATTTTGACGCCACGTCGCTGCACGGCGTCAACTACCAACGCGCTCGCCGCCGCCGTTTTGCTTCACCCGCGATCGGAAATACCTAATATCGAAATACCCGTATTCTTTGACTTCAATATCACATATTTTTATCGGAAATCCCGGTTTTTCAATATTATAAAAACATCGAACGGGACTTTGTTTAAAATAAGAAAAAAATTAGGTTACTTGATATAACAATGAAAACAGCCTTATATTTTTGACTCTCATGTCCAAAATATTATTTGCATAATTTCTATATTATAGACATCTTAAATAAATGAAACTAAGGAATTTTTAGTTTTTGTTTATTGTGTAACCTAATGTCAGAGATTTATTTGACTTCACGTAACCTCCTGACGGCAGAGCGACAGGATGAGGCGGCAGTGGTTGAGAAGACCCAGGCACCTCCCGCTACTGTCCTCTTACAGCGCTTGCATGCCCAGATGCCGACACATGATCGCTTCATGGCATCCTGAAAAATTATGGTTTAGACTGTTTATAATTCAGTTAATTGAATAAACTTACTTCAAAAGCAATGTCGCCAAAAAGTAATTAATGTTTGTAATTTTTGATAAGTACATCAAAGGTATATTTGAGGGCCTAACATGCAAACATCTAAGAACCAATGAATCCAAAATTTTAATAGTATTTATTGAAGGTTATTTTCACAGCGATTCCAGTCTAGCATGTCAGGTGGATCAATCAATACCGACCTGTGTACTACTGCATGTCATAGATCTGGTCAGACCTGAGCTATAATTAGTAATTGTAAGATGATTTTGGCTCATAATTCACCAGTCAAGCCCAGTACATAGGTTCCCTCACTTTATCTTCTCTCGGCATTGTAACCAGTCTGACCTTTTATTGTCCACTGCTGGACATGAGCCTCCTCGTGCACATTGTCTTGTGTATGAGGGATGTATGGCTTTAAAAACACCATACTGGCCAAGGAGGTTGGTAACTCACACGAGGTGATGTAATTTTTCAGAGCTTGTGGTAGTGCCTTTGTTATCCCTTTTTGACACCCATAGAAAGGGATGGGATGGTGCTATTCTAAAGCCACCCAATATTAAACTCATCACTAGCTTAAATGCTAGCAACTACTTCAATAGAACAGCAGTATAGTCCCAATTGATCAATAAGGGTTTTTAGTAATATGTAATTAAATGAGCACTATTTCATATTCAAAGATGTTTCAATAAAAAGTGATCTTGCAACATCTTTTAATTTGCACCCATTTTAATAGGTATTTGTAAAAAAATTAGCAACCAGATTAAGGTAAGACTTAAGTATTGGGTAGGTTTGTGTTACCTAACAAATGAAGGCTAAGAATAAATACCAATAGGCTTTCACCCATATCAATTGTTATTGTTCAAGCACAAGTACCGTCTAACAATTCACATGTTTCAGCCTTGCAGTACAAACTGCAATATTTTATTAGGTGTACAAATAAGTTTCCGCGGTTTTTTATAAAAAATTAGGAATTTATTGTGAAGGAACAGTACATTACGTTTTATTCAAAGTATTTTCCATCATTTGCCACTACTTTTCCCCATCTTTCTGGCAACATTCGGATACCCCGTCGAAAAAACTCTTCATCTTTTGACGCTATCCACAAATCTACCCAATTTTTGGTGTCTTCATATGATGTGAAGCGCTGCTCAGACAGACCATGTGCCATCGACCGGAACAGGTGATAATCGGAAGGGGCTAAGTCTGGTGAATACGGCGGGTGGGGTAAAACTTCCCAGTTGAGTGTTTCCAAGTATGTTTTTACCGGCGCCGCAACATGTGGACGAGCATTATCGTGTAAAAGAATAA
Source organism: Sesia apiformis (assembly GCA_914767545.1). Classification (NCBI taxonomy): domain Eukaryota; kingdom Metazoa; phylum Arthropoda; class Insecta; order Lepidoptera; family Sesiidae; genus Sesia; species Sesia apiformis. The sequence continues at coordinate 6,841,227 of OU611963.1, forward strand.
TTTTGTCGTGTCTGGAGTAGTAATGGGCGCGTTTTTCCTTAAGTGCCCGACTCAATCTCATCAATTGTGTTCGGTAGAGAGCTCCAGTAATGGTTTCGCTTGGTTTCAGCAATTCATAATACACGACACCAAGCTGATCCCACCAAATACACAGCATGAGTTTTTTTCCATGAATATTCGGCTTAGCTGTCGATGTTGATGGTTCGCCGGGCTTAACCCATGACTTTCTCTTCTTTGGATTATCGTAGTGAATCCATTTTTCGTCACCAGTGACTATACGATGCAAATAACTCTTTTTTTTATTCCTGGCAAGCAGCATTTCACTCATGCATAATCGGCGTTCAACGTCTCTCGACTTTAGTTCATATGGAACCCAATTTCCTTGTTTTTGAATCATTCCTAACGATTTTAAACGATGTGAAATTGCTTGTTGAGTCACTTGTAATGTAAGTGCAAGTTCTTTTTGCGTTTGGGACGAATCTTCCTCCAATAGTACTTCTAATTCCATGTCTTCGTACACTTTCGGCCTTCCACTGCGTTCTTTGTCCTTCACGTCAAACTCACCGTTCTTAAACTTTTGAAACCATTCCTGACAACTTCTCTCACTTAAAGCAGCTTCACCATATGCTTCTAGAAGCAATCGATGCGCCTCAGCTGCAGATTTTTTCAAATTAAAGAAGTAAATCAAAAGTTCCCGCAAATGATGCTTATTCGGCACAAAACTTGACATTTTTGCACGAAAAAAATTACGTGATGCTGATACGGAATCACTTGTACTTTAAGGTTATGGTGTTGCCAGATGACGAAACTTGGGATATTACGTTTTACATCTGATAATTTCTCCATAACCTTCTGGTGGGGCCATCTTTTGACAAACCGCGGAAACTTATTTGTACACCTAATATGTCATCATCATCATTTCAGCCTTTGGACGTCCACTGCTGGACATAGGCCTCCCCCATTTAGACCTATCGGCAGCGACCTGCATCCAGCGGGTGCCCGCAACCTTTATGAGGTTGTCTGTCCATCTAGCAGATGGACGTTCTCGGCTTCGTCTGCCGGTACGTGGTCTCCATTCGAGAACCCTTCTGCCCCATTGGCCATCGGTTCTTCGAGCTATGTGCCCTGCCCACTGCCACTTCAGCTTGCTAACCCGAGAGGCTATGTCGGTGACTTTAATTCGTCTACGGATCTCCTTTCCATAGCTCGCTGTGTGACAGTGAGCTTATTTATGAGGGCCATAGTCAGAGACCACATCTCGGTGCCGTAGGTCATCACTGGTAAGGTAAGAAAATTGTTAATTGACAAAACCATGCATAAATGGCAAAATTGTCTACAAGTCTTATTTATTTAAACTTTAATGCACAAAGAAATATTGTACAAGAGAAGAAGGTAACATTCTCTGGCAACATTTGGTTAAGCGGAAATTACATTATTTTTTTTATAAATTTGGTTTGTATATTACTATCCTGTATTTTAGGGATAATGAAAGCACGGAACACATGTTACACGTTTATTTGTCGGCTCCAGACTGGCCTCGTACGCTACCCACATATTGGATAGTGACAATATGCGCCTACCTACACTACATCCCTCCACCACTAGCATGTTGACTTCACTATACATAATAAAACACAGTAACAATTAAAACCTTATACAAATACACAATAAGGACGAGCTTAAACTACTTGTAACGCGGATTCTTATTTCTCGTGCTACGTGCAGGCGGAGGAACAGGTCGCTCCGCCTCAAAAGGTTCGTCCGAAAATTCGGAACTGCAGACTGTACACTAGAAAGGTAGGCCGTGGAGTCAAAAATCGTTTGAGTGGATTAACTGACTAAAAATCTAACTATTTTCCTATTGTTTGACAACATAACCTTATTGTTATTTGAAATATTTAGTAACTCGTTTTGTTCGTTTATTACTTTTATATATCCAAACAGATAAAGGTGGTCGTGCAGATAGTAATTAGAACTATTTACTGCTCGTAAGTACAACTATTTATGTAAAATTATTGGTAACAACTAACCTTTCCACAGAAGGAGCAAGTGTATTTTGCGTGTTGGGTCACTTCCATTTTCTTAACCATTTTACGTAGCGAAGCACCGTAACGTGTGCCATATTTGCCAGTGATTCCAACCTTCTTCGTGCGTTTTGCCTGGAAATATGACAATATTCCGTAAGTTATAGAAGACTTCAAAGTAAAACTCACACAACACTAAAGAATGAAATATAGATTAAAAAATAAACTAAGAACGTCGTATAGCACATAACAAACATTTCAATGATTTCTTTTACAACAAGAAAGACAAAAAGATTATTGAAATATTTAAAAATTACAATCTCACCATTTTTAATAACCTGCCTAAAACAAGAGTTGACAGAAGGAAAGAGAGAAATATATTTGCTCTGACACCTGACAGTTGAAAACACCACAGTGATGGACCGTTAAATAATAGCCTAGTTAACCGATTTTTTAAATTATTATTCTAAGATTTTTGGGAAGTTAATATGTTTATGTACAAAAATATTTCTTTAAATTTTCGATTAATCAGTTATGAAATAAAAATGTTTTAGTTAAAAATAGACTGTAAAAATGTAAAATTTGCGTAAATACCTATAATAAAAATGGACAACGCCCCAATCTATCAAACCTGCTGACTATAGGTATGCTACTTAGGTATGCCAACTCACTCATTGAATCACGCGGCGATAAATGATTCAATCACCGACCGATTCAATTGCTTGAGCGAAAGAACACTGAAAGAAGAATGACCTAGCGCGGACCTATGTGCGCGGTGAACCGTATCTCCAGCTAGACACTCAATTCTTTACCGCTTCCTAAACATTTATTTTGGAACGAAGTTCCTTTATGTGGCTTGCGGTAGGTGTGATTCGAGAGAAAATGTAACGTCACGTAAGATTTTTACCCCCTCCATACGCCTTTCTCTTTCTTTCTCTCTGTGTGTGTGTGCGTGCGAGTATCGAGAGCGAGACTCAAGCAGAATAACAAACGTGCAGACTAGTGCGTGGCCGGTTGTATAACCTAAATTTTTTATTTTAGATTTGATTCCTTATTTTAAATTATTTGCATTGAAAATATGATACAAAATAAAAAAAAATACATGAACTATACAGATTTTATTTCGAATTACATTCGGAGTTTAAAACAAATTGCGTGAGGATCTTTATTTGTGACGGGGGTCCCCTGACCGCACATTTTAATTTTTTTTACTACGTTAACTATAGTATTTCATAGACATACCGGAATACAATCTCATTGGTTCCTACGTATTCTACCAGAAATAACATGACAGAAATATTTTAATTATTTTCCAAATATCGTGAACACTCGCCATTAGTGCCTTGTTGTTTTGATGAACAACCTATTCAAAATTTGAAATAAGAACTCATGTTTATTATAATTGTAAAGTGTTTTTAAAGTCAAAGTGTTTGTTTAGTTAGGTTCATTACGATTATTTCATTTTTGTGTAGAAAAGTGGTTTAAACAATAAATTGTTATTATGAATAATTATATATCGTTTTTTTATACATGAAAAGTGTTAGGAGAATACGTGATGGAAGGCAATGGATTTAAATAGCACCTAATTGTGAATTAAATATATAATTAAATTATAGAAAATAACGATTATATAGTTCAAGTAAAAATACCTTCAAGATCAACCTTCAAGTAAAAGTTGAACTGGTAATCATGAACTAAATGAATCGAAACAATCGTCAAGTAATCGAATTATATACTCGCTCCGACCGCTGAGCAGTGAGCAGAGGGACTGACTCAACTGACTGACATAATTAACTCATGATCATGTGTCTCATTATTGTACCGAGGACTCGTGTCTCGAAATCGTTTGATCGTGACTGGTGTCGCGTGAACGAACACGGAACAATATCACGGAACAAGGAATATAACATTCCATGCCCTGCAACACCACGTCGGCAACGGAGTCTGCACAGGTATCCTGATCACCCGACGAGAAACAGGGCTGCCCCCAGGGATAAGAAGCGTAAAATTCGCGCAACCCATCCCAATCTGCAGACTTGTAGTGCCAGACGTTGCGCGTTCCCTGAGAATAGGTCGGCGCGGATTGTTTAGCTGGCACAGCAGTTCGAACGATACAATGGTCTGATGATCCTAACGGAGCATCAACAACAACATTGTAGTCATTCGGGTCAGCAGGAGGTCCAATAAGGAGGGAGTATGGCTCTCGATATCAGGTATCCTCGTGGGTGAGGACACCAACTGTGAGAAACCATAGGCCAGGGCAAAGTTGTAGGCTGCTCTCCCTGCGCGGTCGGTAGTTCGGGATCCCAACCACTCTTCGTGGTGAGCGTTGAAATCACCGAGGACCACCACTTCTGCGCAAGGGAACTGCTCGAGCACGCTGTCAGTCGTCTCTTGTAGACGCTCATAAAACCGAGTCGTCTCCGTATCACCGCTGTAGGACCTGTAAAGGCAAGCGTAGACTTTAGTGGAACATCCGTAGTCAATACGCGCCCAGAGGATCGACAGGTCCCCGTCTTCAAAATGGCTGAGGCGGAGGCAACAAATATCCTCCCGGACGTACATGCATACCCCAGCACGTCGCACAAAACAGTGCTCCAGTTTGTAACCGGGGTAATGAAGATATGATGTATCGGCCGGGCAGGAAATCTGTGTCTCCGTCAAGAAAAGTAAGGCCGGCTTTGCCGTCTCAAGGTGGTAGTGGACGGCGTCGATGTTACTATGCATCCCTCTGATGTTGCAAAAGTCCACTTGTAGTGTGGAACTTAGCCTCTGAGTGAACATTATACTTTTTCTTTTTCTTGGCCATCATAGTGAGTGTGAATAGGGAAAATAAGAAAAGGGGGGACGGAGAGACAGATGGTTGCATGTGGATCAAAGGACAAAGCACGGAGCAGAGAAAAAACCAGGTCACAAAGGTTGTGTGACTTGCTGGCACGGGGTACGGAAGGGCCCCCGGTCCCCCCCGGGGGCAGCAGTCGGGTTCCACTCCGGTCTCCTCCGGCACAACTGCTACTCCAAGGGATTTTTCGCGTGCGGCGGGGCAGCCTCCTGGGGTGGAGATTAAAGTAAGATCCCCGAGCTCGGGCCCCCAACAACCCGCGCGCGGTCAGCGGACAACCGTTTCACCGGGTCTACCTGATCCCCGCGCCACCATGCCACGCCCATGCGCGTCTGTAATTCCCCGCAACCTCTGGTCCTCCTTTCCACACGCAACAATCTCTCTCTAGGGACGGCTTCTTCCGCTCACCGCCGGAACACGATGCGGGCCTCGCGGCTAATAGGGCACCATTATGGCGGCCGGCGGACTCCGACGGAAGGGTGGTAGCTATGCCGACGGAGTAACCCTCCCACCGCAAAAATGGAACGCCATTGCCTCGTTAGTTAACAGCAGGGTGCACCACTAGCAGGTGAGGTTGGCTTAGGCTCCAAAGATGGTTGTGGAGGGCCGTGGCCTTCTTCTGCGAAACCGTCCTGGTTCAGAAGGAGGCCGCCGAGCGGGATCGGGAGAGAGCCGATCCCGCTCGGAGACGGAGGCGCCGGGGCGGCGGCGACAATCGCCCCGGCCCCTCAGCCCAGTAGTCTAGGGCTCAGAATATAGACACGGTGCACCCCTGCCTGTCGTAAGAGGCGACTAAAAGGGGACAACGGGGCCGCGGCCGCTCGGAGTGGGGGCTCCGCGCGTCCATTGATGCGGCCCCAGGGACAAGGACGGCAGCGCTCTGTGGACCAGCGCAGCCGTGAACACTGCATGGGCGTTGGGGGAGACACGTACAGTCTCCCCAGAGGACAGAGATAAAGTCGCAGCACTGGAGGGGCACCGGTGCGTTCAGCTGGAGATCCCGGATCCCCTCTATTTGTGTGTGAGAAGGACCACCGAGGGGGTTTTAGTGGGTAGAAATCCCACATAACCCGGCCTTCCCCTCAGAGGGTCGGGTATCTTGTTACAGAAGATTTCCCCCCCGTGAAAAAAAAAAAAAAAAGGCTCCAAAGATGGTAGGTGAGCCTCTTACACCCCAAAATATTCAAAAAAGTATTGATGATTTATTCAATTTGCAAAAATTAGTGATCGGTGATAAATTGGGTTACCAGATGAAAATTACGTACCTACAAATAGGTACCTACAAATTACATCGGTCGTTAAAATTTATTTAATGCGTACCTAAATTGAGAACTCTAGAATTGTAGGTAAGTTTGATTAATTGTAAAAATTGTGTACTGTACGTTTTGTGGTTTAATTATGATAGTTTATTAAACTTAAAAGTATTTCAATTTTAACAAGATGCTTTTTAAATTGTTTTGACTACGAAGAAAACTTGATAGCAGAATGTCCTATAATTGACTAACTCTTAACTAATTGCTCCATTGCCAGTTATTTGAAAAAATTTAGGGAATAAAAAATTTGTCTTTCTTTATCGGCTCGGTGACCTGTCACGTTGACAGAGAAACCCAGATCTGTCATCACTCATTGACGATTTCAACGACCTACAAATTGGAAAAGGTCGATCTTACGGTTTTCCAAAAAACCGTCCCTATCATCTGGACGGATTAGTTTTAGCTCCAAACAAAACCAAAAATGTTGCGAACGATTGTTGTACGAAACCAAATATTGAATAATAGCCTGAAAAGAGCTATACGGTCCAATATCACGAGATGTATGAGCACAGAATTAGCCAGGAGGAAACATGGTAACAAGTGAGTATTTACTATAATTAGTAACGTACGTTGATCATATTCATCACAGAAAGTGTTGTTTATGTAAGATTTACAATATAATGGAAGCGAATAGTATTTAAAAGATGTAAATCCACTTCATTGGGCTTGCGGCGAGAATTGCATAACCAAAACGTCAACGTACTTTACCTTACTAATCCGTCAATTACTTTAGAGTACATGTGAGCATGTTTCTGATATTTACAAGTCGTTAAACATACCAAAGTAATCGTGATTTGTTAGCTCATTGATGCACTAAAATTGAGTTTTGTTAGTTATATTGTGGTTACTTTTTAAAATATTTGTTTGAATATTTTTTACAACTGTATACATAGGACCATTATAATGAAAAATATATATTTCTATAATTCTATAATATAATAAACAGTCTGTTTAATAACTAGAACCCATAACTTTATTTAATTTTAGGAATTATGCTTTGGAACTTGTGTATATCAACATAATATATTATAATATTAATGTATGAACCAAGGAAGAAGATAGGTTCTGTATTTAGGTAAAACAAGGTTTAGTCTATAATGACCTCAATCATGTCCATCAGTTGGAATACATACCTGTAATTCCAAAAGTCCTATCTGTATTGAAATGTTAATAAAAGTGTAGAGAATGGTCTAATTTACTTTAAAGTATTTTATAGTAAAGTAGATAAATTAGATAGATAAAATAAAAGTATGGAGGTAACTGCAATTTAATACAGTTTAGTGTAATACTGTTTAGTAATCTATGACATCATCTGAGCAGCTGGCCTCTACATGTTAATACATGTATATTGTTAGACAAACATGTCACTAGGAAATGTAATAACAAATCTGAAAGATTTTTAAAATTTGTTTTTAGTATAAATTCATATTACAAAGAACATTTAAAAATATGTTATGGTTTTTCTTAGAAATCTTTATTCCATGGGTGTAGCCATGGTAGAGCAGGTTGGGGCGCTTGCCGCTCTTCCCTAACATAGAGAAGAATAAATAACATACTTTCTGCATTACACTATTTTTATTTTTTAGGCAAAGCCATGGATAAAATCTTGATCATGCCCTGCCTTTATTGTAATATATTTCTATGTGTATATTATTATATTAATTAGTAATTTAGTATGGTAGAGTTAGTTATTTAGTACGTATAGACTTGAAAACAGCAAGAGGAGCTTTATTAATAATTCACTTGGGGTACTTTGTCTTGTTATCAGATTTACATGTACCTATAAAATGATTATAAATGTCATTGAGTGACATTGATAAAGTATAATGAACAGAAGTTTAGTTCAACTTGTTTACATAGTAAATTAGGTACAGTTTATAGGTAATATGAGTATGTTTGGTCAAGAATAATGTACCTGCTGAATCAAATCAAAGAATTTTATTATGAAATTACATTAACCATTTTGTTGTATTTTTAACTATTATTATGATATTTAATATGCAAATTGTAAATTGTAATTTTTATGAAAAAAAGGTAGTGTGACATCTACAATGGATCAGAAATCAGAAATGATGAATGTTGGCATATATGACATGACATCTTGCCTATTTTTGAAGGTTTAGAAGTTGGGATTTATTGCTGGGAATCATTGTATATATGGAATGAATCATCTTTAATCATACTGTAAATGACTTATAATGTGCAGATTAACACAACACAACAAGAAGTTATTGAGTACACCACAATGGACTGCACAGTTGAGATATTATTCGGACCTGCCATCCCACTCAAAAGTCAATCTCCCTGCACTCTCTCCAACTATGGAAAGTGGCTCCATTGTCAGCTGGGAGAAGAAAGAGGGGGACAAGCTTAATGAAGGTAAGAATAACATGCAGTACACAATTACTTTAGTCTTTGTGGCTGCTATGACAGTTCACACTTAGTTTGTATTGTTAAGTTCTTGAAATAGACTGTTCAAGAATATTTAGTATATTTTTTTTGTAAAAAATACAATGTTCTTCACTTAATTTACTATACTTAATGGTTTTACACTATTTTGCAATCCTAGTGTTTTGTTGTGATGAGTTCTGAGTAATAATAATTAAATACAAAGTTATACTTAGTTGTATCTATTTTTTATATAATTTATTTATATGATGGTGAGTAACTTGATCTTAATATCTCAAGGAGTGTAATGACATTACAAAGTAACACATTCAGTTTAATGAAATTTTATTTCTTAATAAAGATAGGTTACTTGAACTTGTAAGGGGAGAGTGCACTCTACATTCCCACAGCTGCTGGGCTCACTCAACTGACCATGTTACCCCTCTCTCACAGAGGACTACCTTGAAATGTACTACTTTATAGTATTTCCCCAATGTATGTACGTGTTTCGGTAGTGGGCGAGATATGCCAGAGCCCATTCCCATCCCATCCTATCCCTCCCCATATTCCCAATCAATTCCTTAATCTGCACATCTGGGGGCATGCCAACGTTTTGTCATTCTGGACTGATGTTTGCATGTATCGCGGATGTCTATGGAGGACAGTATCCACTTACCATCAGGTGGACCGTATACTCGTCTGCCGCCTCTTTTGTCTCTAAAAAAACTATGAGAAACTTATAGATAGTAATCGCGAAAACCTAAGAAAATATTATGAGAAACTTAATATAAACCTACTGTGACTTAATATACTGTGACGCTTTTGGCATTTAGTCTGTTGTAGATACAATGTTATTTAATAAATATTGTTTTAGATTATTTTTTAAACTTATACATATTTTTTATATTTATCAAACTCATTAATTATATCATGTCTTATTTTCCAGGTGATCTTCTCTGTGAGATTGAAACAGACAAGGCCACTATGGGTTTCGAGACCCCTGAGGAAGGCTATCTAGCGAAGATCCTGATTCCCGCAGGAACTAAAGGTGTGCCAGTCGGCAAACTGCTGTGCATCATCGTTGAAAATCAGGCTGATGTTGCTGCATTTAAAGATTTTAAGGCTGATTGTAAGTATTTTGTTTGAATACATAACAGAATTTTTTTCAAATGCTTGTATAATTTTTTTTTTTTATAGACTAGTGGGCGGACGAGCAAGCGGTCCCACGTGATGGTAAGTGTTACCGCCGCCCATGGACACCTGCCACACCAGGGGGTGTGCGGGCGCGCCGCCGACCTAATATAGAATAATTATAAATGTACATATATTTTAACATTTGTTCAATAGAAAAGTGACAAAGTGTTACTTCAGCTCCTAAAATATAAAATACAGGACTTCCTGCTCCAGGAGCTAGAGGGTTCATTACATTATTATGTTAACAAAAGTTTATTACCAATAGACATTTTAATTATTTATTCAAAGAGCATTCAAGAGGTTTTTTTTGTTTTTCCATAAAAGAAAAACATTTTATAATTACCATAAATTGCCTGTTAACATTTAAGGCATGATCCATCTGTTTTCATTTTACCATCATATTTGTACAGAATTTATACATAGCAAAACGTGACACTAGCCAGTAAGAATCTTATTGCTAGTATGCAGTTTAAAGGTGCCCTTAGATTGCAGTCAATCAATGTCGACCAGTCCATATTAATGGCCTCAAAGACAGTGATAACATTTGTTAATCAATGGTTCCATACATAGGTGATCGATTTTTGATTGATCAATAGTTGATGAATGAATAATCCATTCTACATTATCAATCAAATAATTGAATTGTAAATATTGATTGATCGCTGATTGAAGGACATTGTTCAGTTCTAAGCATCTAACTAAATCAATTTGAAGGATCAATGGATGGTCATTAGGTATTTCCAAAATGTTTATAAAATTCTCTATGGAAATATGTTACCTACATAAAATAAGTGGGCAATAAGAATGCTTTTTGGGCGATAGTATCACAAATAATATAAATTTTACTAATTTACTCATTACAAACCATTTGCATGTGTTTACTAACTTTGTATTGTAACCCACAGCACCCGATGTTTCTGTGAAAGCAGCAGCCAAAAAAGGTTTATATCACATTTACATATTTTTTATTTCTGTGTACATGTTTAAATGTTATTTGTATTATACAGCGTTTGTACGAAACCTTTCCCAATGCTTGAATCCACATGTCCCAGTCATAATTCTAACTTGAATAAATAAGACAAATGAAATTAAATCCACAAGAGTGAAGCCTCGGGCATCAGCTAGTTTAACATAAATTGTACTGTTATAGCGGCAGCAGCACCTCCACCAGGTGCAGCTGCCCCTGCTGCACCGGTCCCAGCCGCCGCTGCCCCTGCCCCGGCTCCTGCTGCTGTTGCGCCCGCCGCGGTCCCTGGTGCCGCTGCCCCTGGAAGCAGAGTATACGCCAGCCCCTTTGCACGACGACTCGCGGAAATAAGAAATCTAAGACTCGGAGGTAAAGTTTCATATATTTTAATGACGATTTTGCTTTCAGTGAGTTTATTTCTTTCTTTTACAGTAGTTGAACCTATATTCCTAAAGTACACATTATTGTTAGTTGGCCTATGAGCTTATACTTGAACTTGAATGAGCTTTAGACTGGACATAGATTGTTGAATTCATTAATTTACTAATTGTGTTAGTAAAGGTCTTCTGGTTGTATCAATGTTCTCACATTTTACTATATAATGTGATAAATAGGTAAATATAAAAATGTATATTATATTAGGTCGGGGAGAAAATGACTTCGAATTTTCTAAAGAAATTCAAGACAAAAAAAATGTTTAATTACATTTACTTATAATAATAAATATGTGGCGTTTTGATCGATTGTGCCATCTTGTAGACTTTTTGTGTCCATTTCTCGTCACCCGTGATCAATTGTTTCAAAAATGGTTCCGTTTCATTTTAACAGAGAATCTCAGATAGAAACACAGTTTATGAGATTTTTTCCGTAAGATCTTGTGACACCCAAATATCGAGCTTTTCCTGGTACTCAGACTTTTTCAAATTACTTAAACCATTTTGTGATCAATACCCTTACCTATTGCTTACTTACCTATTTATTACTAATTGCGACAAGCCGCAAAAACAATTTGTGCCGTTTATAGATCTAATGCGGTATCGGTAAGGGTAGCAAAAGTTGGTGCAAGCGTTTTCAGTCTGGACGTGAAAGATGCTCGCCCAGTTACAGATAAAGTCAATGCCATATGTGAAAAAGTGGAGCAACATCAACACATCACAGTAGTTATGACATTGCTAAGGAACTGGGTATGGATCACAAAACGGTTTTACGTAAAATGAAAAATTCTGGGTACCTGAAAAAGTTCGATATTTGGGTGCCACATGATCTTACGGAAAGAAAACACATACACCGTTTTTCAATTTGCGATTCTGTTAGAACGAAATGAAACCGAACCATTTTTGAAACGATTGATCATGGGTGATGAGAAGTGGATCACTTAAGACAAGAACGTGCGAAAAAGATCATGGTCAAAGCACAGACAGGCTCCAGAAACAGTGGCAAAACTCGGCTTACCACGAAACAAGGTATGTTATGTGTATTGTGTGGGATTGGAAAGGTATCGCTCATTATGAACATTTACCGCTGGGGGAAACTATTGATTCTGACCTCTACTGCTAGTAACTGATGAGGTTAAAGCAAGCAATTGAGACAAAACGGCCTGAGCTGATAAATAGAAAGGGCTGTGATCTTTCACTATGATAACGCCAGACCACACACATTTTTAGCCACTCCGCAAAAATTGAGAGAGTTTGGCTGGGAAGTGTTGATGCATCCACCGTATAGCCCTGACGTTGCCCCCTCAGATTTCCACCTGTTTCGGGCACTTCAGAACTCTTTTAGTAGCGTAAGGTTGACATCAAGAGAGCTACTTGTCGCAATTTTTTGGGCAAATATCCCAGATTTTCTACAGCAATGGGATCATGACATTATCTACAAGATGGCGAGTAAATAAATGTATAAGTAAATATATTTAAACTTAATTTTTTTTGTCTTGAATTTCTTTACAAAATACAAAGAAACTTTCTCTCCAGCCTAATATGTAAATTATGTATACTGTACACTAGGGGTGGCCAACCCCGCGCCCGTGTGCCCAATTGCGCCCGTAAGCGATTTATGCGCCCACGACACGATTCCCGATAAATTTTATTTTATTTCCAATCAATTTCACGATCCAGCTTTTAAGCAAATTTTCTTGAAATTACTTATTTATATTGAAATTTTCAAGTATTATTTTTTTTCAAAATCCTATGATTAATGTTGACATTACTACTTTAAGTGCAGAAATAAATGGATTTTATGCAACAAATTTAGAAAATTTATATCTGAAAATTGTAGAATTACAAAAAGACTTCGCTTTAAAAGTTATTAACATGGACAAATTAGTTGAAGCATGTAAATATCCAATATTAAAAAATTGTGCACTGAAGCTAAAATCTTTTTAGGATCGAATTAAGTGAAGCCACATTTTCTTCAATGCAATTTATTTATCAAAAATAAGTTTAGATCACGTCTTACGAATGAAAATTTGAATGACAGTTTAAGAGTAGCTGTATCAAATTACTGTCCTGATTTCGAAAAATTATGTTAAGAAATACAGTCTCATCCTTCTCATTAACGAATAATATTTTTTCATGTGTTATGTAATAAATGTAGTTCAATAAAATTATTATTACAAATAAAATAAAAAAGAATCAATATTATAAATGAGAAAAATTAAATGAAAAAAAAATCTCAAGAAAGTATAATTAAGAATTAAAAAAAAACTATAATAACAAACATATATGATGTCATTCATTAGGCATTACATATTGTTGCGCCCGCAACGTTCATGAAAAATTTTAATTGCGCCCTTGCTTCCAAAAAGGTTGGCCACCCCTGCTGTACACCATCTGTGATTGAAATATTGATTTCCTCTCTACCCAAAGGTTGTCCGACAGAGATTGCTAATAACGATAAGACCGCCTTTTGTGCATTTCATGTGTTGCAATGTCTGTTTTACTGTCTTGTTTTGTGTTGGTATGCAATAAAGAGTTTCATCTATTTAAGTCAGGGGTGCTCAAACTTGAACTGCTGGCGTACTACCTCAATATTGTTAGACTACGATCGATCGACTCTGAGAGGCTGCAAGTATGTGTGATGCAGGATTGTCGTCTAGGTAGGGTGCATCGTGGCATAGATATTAGTTTTCCGCACAATATGCATTTTTTTAGTCAAGGTAAGTCGGTCGATCGCGATCGACCGTTTGAGCACCCCTGATTTAAGTTATTTAATGCTAATGATTATCTAAAAAGAGTCAAATAGCCTATTCAACGATTTCAATACAATACTTTGTTCAAATTGAAAAGGTGATACTACTATCAGTCACATCCTAGTGTTCCCTGATTAACCAATTAGCACTGTGTTATGGTAGATTGGACAAATAACATATTTTTTTCTTAATTTGAATACAATATAGTGTCGGTGTCGTTAGATTTTGTACACAAAAATGTATGATTTAGTCACTACGTGTTAAAGACATAAATTCCACATTTCCGATAAATTCGTAAAGAGATATTTGATGCAATTTCCACCTTTGTTCAGAGGACTGGAACGTTTCAGTTTATATATTAATCAAAGTTGATTCACTACATGTGATAAAATAGGTTTTGTCTCACAAGGTTTAAAGGACCACCTATTAAAGACCTTTAAAGATCACCTTGTCAAAACTTACTTTATCAAATTACAACTTATTTTAAATAATTCCTTAACGAAATCGGGTTTTAAACGAATGAAGCTAGGTATCTAGAATAAAATATGAATGCAGCAAAGTGGGAATAGCAAATTCTGTTGCTTACGAACTTAATCTATTTATGATCTGCAAAGTTTGTGACAATTATCCAGGCCACTAGCCTGTTGATAGCATTATCTCATGCCATCTGCAGGGCAAGGGTCAGGTCTCTACGGGTCGTTGAAGAGTGGGGACCTTACAGGAGCCCCAGCCGCTACAGTCGCTATCTCCGCACCTCTCCCACCTGCACCCGGAGCTACCTACGTTGACATACCACTTTCTGGTATGAGGGAAACGATCGCCAAACGACTGTCAGCAGCTAAGCAGAGTATCCCACATTATCAGTTGACGGCCACAGTCAATGTTGAGAAGACATTGGCAATGAGGAAGAAGATTAATGAGAAGCTGGCGAAGGAACAAGTGAAGGTGAGATTGACTTATTTCAGTGGGTGACTGACTGACTGACAGATTTGAAAGTGAGATCTTTGCATTTTACGCTAGTCTAGTTAAATTCAGTAAATATGCTGTTGTACGACATGAATAAAAAAACATGTTTAATCAACATGAATGAATAAGACAGACTAAATTAAATTCACACGAACGAAGCTGCTGGCAACAGATAGTCTACATATAATAAAATCGTAACAAGCCCCTGCCCGTACATGAAATATTTTTGAAAAAGGTCATTGCAATGTAAAGTGTGGACGATACAGAATACAAAACAAAAGTTTTGGAATTTTTGTCTATCTGTTAGAACGCGCATCACCAAAAATTACTGGACAGACTTTAATGGCACAATTATAGCTCATGTGGTGGGTTAGTTTCTTTAGGTTTTCTCAGATTAGGTAACATTTAGGTTCTCTTTATCCAGTTCAATTAGAGAGTTCCGACGGGAATCGCTAAAGTTCCCGAAAACGAAATCGCGGGTACTACTAGTAAAAAGTAAAATGCATAAAACGACAAACACCAACCAGCATATTGCTCTATCGGTCGTTCAAACTATAAACTTGTAATTGACAATGTCAAATGACGCGGAAAGAAATGTTTTACTTGTGTGTATAATACAAATCTTTGTCGAAACTCCGAGCCTCTCCAACTAGTTGAAAACGTGTCATTTGACAGTTTGTTCTGACATGGCTGAAACGATAATAAAAGTTGTTGTGTTGCATAATCATCAGACATCATTTCCTTTCCGTTTCAGGTGTCTGTAAACGACTTCATTATAAAAGCGGTAGCGTCAGCATGCAAGAGGGTACCAACTGCTAATTCACATTGGATGGAATCTTTCATTAGACAGTAAGTCGAACCCCCTTAGGTAGGTTCAATTCCCCGAATGTCAAGTCAGCGGTTACGTCCAGTTCCCCGAACGTCCATTCCTTGAAAGTCCAGTTCCCCGAAGGTCCAATTTCCTGAACGTCCATTTCCCGAACGTTCGGGGAGGTGTATAAATCCTTTATAATGTTCTTATTAAAAGTCCATTTCAATAAGAACATTATAAAGGATTTATACGCCTTTAAACATAAGTTATGTACGTCTATATTTAACAGATTTTATTAACAGTCTATATTTTGACCCATATGTACATATGATGTTCATTTATGACATTATGACATGAAATAGACATTTAGGGAATGGACGTTCGGGGAAGAAACTGGGCGTAACAGACTAACTGGTAATTTGGGACTGGTATTGGACCTAGGGTACCTGAGCTGTAGAAACATTAATTTAGTGATGAAGTCTTCATGAGTTATTATAAATTTCAATAGATATATTAGGGCCCTTACCTATGAAATTACAGTTTTATATGTATAAGTTATTTTTTTTTTGTATGATAATTATATATTTAATTAATCGAAGTATTGTCCATTATCAATGCACTTTTGCCATTTTAAGGGAGGTTGGTTGATGCCTCTGTTATAGAACTTCTGTGGACGGGAATCGATAAATTCTCTCAAGGCGTTTTTCACTGCCTTATCGGAGTTGAATTTTCTCCCTTGTAAAAAGTTACCCAAATTCCGAACAAAATGGAAATCAGTAGGGTTTAAGGTCTGGCGAGTACGGTAGGTGTTGGAGAGTTTCCAGTTGAAGCTCCTGTAACTTTGAGACTGTCGTGCAGTGTGTGGGCGAGCGTTATCATGGAGAAGCACTGGACTACAGCGAACGACCAGACTCGGTTGTTTGATAGCGAGTTTGTCCATTATCGTTTGCAGTTTTATACATTACACATCTGCATTAATTGTTGTGCCAAATCTCAAGAAGCTGTAGTGGGTAATACCGGCACAGGACCGCCATACAATCACCATGAGCTTCTTTTCTCTCAGTTTTGGTTTGGGACATTGTTTGGTTGTGTCTCCTGGGGTCAACCATTGTTGACAAACTTTTGCGCTTATCATACAGGATCCCCTTCTCATCACAAGTGACAATACGATTCAGAATCCCTTCATTTTTGTGCCGGTTCAGCAAAGTAAGGCAAGCTTCGGCGCGTATTTGCAGCTGACTTTCATGAAGCTCATACGGTATCTACTTTCCGAGCTTCTTCACTTCCCGATTGAATCAGTATTGTTGTGTCACTTAAGCCGAAGGCTGCTGCTAACTCAGACGTGGTTTGAGATGAATCTACTTCCTTCATGCTAATTCATTCATGCTTTCAATTCGTCATTATCAACTTTAGTCTCCGGTCGTCCACGGGGCTTGTTCTTGTGGTCGACATTTCCAGAACGGAAACGATCAAATCAAAAACGCACCGTGCGTTCGATTGCGGTGTTTGGTCCGTACACATCGTTGATATTGCGTACCGTCTGTGCTGCGTTGCTGCAACGACGGAACTCCTATTCGAAAATAACGCGAATTTTTAATTTTTTCATAGCAGCAAACAATTACATCTAAGCGAAAATCGTTTGACGGAAAAACAAATGAATAACTGGTTTTAAAAAACAATGTCATACCTCTAAATTGAAATTAATTTGCATAATGGAATTCCAAGCCAAACGCAACAAAGTACAAACTAAATTCAAAGTGGCCCCAAACAAACAAACGGTAACTTTATAGGTCAGGCCCTAATATTTAAACAATAGACTACGTTTTTTTTCGCTTTCATACAATTTTAATTAAATGAGCACTGCGAACGTTTTAGACAATACAACAAATTTTTCATGTTTGTAACTTTTGACTTATACCTTAAAATAATTGTATTTTTCGCTAGAAAGGTTTTATATTTTTTAAATGGTTGTCATGTTTCACGTTTTGCGTTATTTCCGTGACACGTTGTATAGATTGCGCGGTAGACCAACGACTTGTATTAAACTTAGATAAGTAACATAAGTATCGCTTATACATATAATAAAATCGTAACAGAGCCGTATCTGTACATGAAATATTTTTTGAAAAAAAGTCATTGCATTTTATATTATACTAGCTGCACCCGGCAGACGTTGTCCTGCCTGTGTATATTAATTTACCTCTGTATATAAAATCACAAATTGTTATGTTTTGCAGTCGATATGATTTTTGCGATCGATTGAACGGTATAGAAGTTGATGTGCTGCAGCGCCATCTAGTGGCGAGTTACAACAAAGTCGATAGCTCGAAAATATTATCTGTGCTCAAATACCTATGTATACCAATTTTCATGGTGATCGGTCAAACGGTGTCAAAGTCTATTAACATCAGATATACCAACATCCATTTTTATATATACAGGGTGTTTTTTTTAACTGCCACAATATGGGGAAATCTGAAACCATAAGAGATACAGGGAAACTGTCTTAGGAACCATTAGGTTTTTTTTTGTGAAAACAATTTTGGCATAGTAAATTTTTTGGTCAAGCGCGACTTGTCCATAAAAACGAATAAAATTGACTATTTTTTTTTAATGCTGATCGACTCAGTTTCTTATCATTTCATTGTATTGTAAGAAAAAAATCGGGACAGCAGAAATTGGTCAAATTTAATAACTCTTATGGTTCACTGTATCTCCTATGGTTTCAGATTTCCCCATACTATCCCAGCTAAAAAAAACACACTATATATATATATAGATGTAATACAGAGCCCAAAACAACATTTTTTGCAATTTTTATTGTCTGTCTGAACGCGCATCGCGCCAAAACCGCTGACCGGAATTTAATTAAAATTGCCATAATTGTAGCTCATGACTTGGCTTACCATTTGGGGTACATTTTCCCACTAGAATCACTGTAAAGTTCACGCGAACGAACTCGCTGGCATCGCTAGTATGCAATAATCTTTACATTTTTCCAGATTCTCAAACGTAGACGTAAGCGTAGCAGTGGCGACCCCGACCGGCCTAATTACGCCGATTGTATTCAACGCGGACTCGCGCGGTGTTCTAGAAATATCTAAGGACGTGAAGGAATTAGCCGAGAAGGCTAAGCAAGGCAGGCTGCAGCCGCAGGAGTATCAGGGAGGCACCGTCACTGTCTCCAACTTAGGCATGTTTGGTGAGGCATATTTCACTTACCTTACCATACATTTTCCAAACATATATGGCCTGTCTCTTGATATCCCATGGCTGTAATGTACATATTTATTTATTTGCATCATTGAAACATGGTTGTGAAAATTGACAGTTTTGCAACTTTTCATATGATCCGAATGAAAAGTACACTGTCGGACACCGTGTGTTAAGGAGAAACTATTATGGGGTGGGGTGTGTACTTAAAATCTTACTCCGTAGGCTATCACAACTCATTAATTTTATACTTTTTAATAAATAAATCCACATTTAACATTAGGGTTTCTTCTATCATGAACATTGTAAACATTTCTTTTTAAACAAATGAATGTTCGACTCAGATCTTTTGTACAACAGTACAAACTGGGTAGTACCATAAGAATAGTAATCAATTGATGATCAAAGGTTTTCCTCACAGGTTAATTTGTTCACAGACATAACATTCTTCAACGCGATTATAAACCCACCACAGTCGTTGATAATCGCGTGCGGTGGCCTCCAAGACATCGTTATAGAAGACAAAGATGATCCCAGAGGGTAAGAGTATCAGTTTAATCTATCTAAAGTAAATCCAACGAGACGAGATAAAGAATGTAAACACGCTATCTTCACTAAGTTTTGTTGCGACTGCCAGTTATTACTATTCACAGATCCATTCTCTCACACGAGACACTGACAGAAGTGCCTGTCGTTAAGTGTTTTTTTTTGTTTTTCATATATGGCAATGGTGCAACTAGCATATTCTGTCAGTGTCAAGTTCTTCTTCGCAATAAACGGAACTTTTCTGTGTCGTATTGTTGACCGTCGTATTGACTTTCCGTTTATTAGTGAATGAATAAATGAATATATTAGATTACAATAATTTTATTAATTACTAGCTTCTACCACCTAAGCACATGTAAAAAAAAATTAACACCCGTTAAAGCACCGACATGATGGATTTCATGGATGAAAATCCATCCAGTAATTTTTGAGTAATTCTATTAAAAGTCGTTGTTTATTTTTCTCTATAACTCAACTTCCTCGTGTCATATGCAGGTATACAATGTACATTATATAGCTATACATTAATGAAAACCCGAACAAACTCCGATCAGTAGTGTCTACGTGATGCTCAAACAAACAGACATACATACAAATATACAGACAACAATTTTATAAATACTACTGTTTTGGGTTCTGTAGGTTCCCATTTTTTTAAATCAAGTCAATGTATAGACTCCACCCTTTTACTGTGTTATTAGAAATATGTAGAGATTTTATGTTTTTTTTTTATCTCTGCTTGTTGTTTTTATTTTATGTACCATATATTTGACTCATCTATCACTCCATTATAAAAATAACGCTAAGAATGTATTATTCAGATTCAGAACAGCGAAGTTTGTAACGTTCACGGCGTCAGCCGACCACAGAGTTATAGATGGCGCGGTCGGCGCACAATGGATGAAGGCTTTCAAGGAAAATATGGAGGATCCCGCTAACATTATACTGTAAAATCACATTCATACTCATGGCAATTTGTTAATGGTCACCATAACCTCAAATAAACTATTCCACGAGAACTGATAGTGATGACTGATGATATATGCCGTCTCCGGCAGATGCCCTAAACATTTTCATATAATAACATAAGTTCATATAACATTTATAAGTAATGGCCAACGAAACGTTCACACGATTACAAACTTTTTACGTTCGTAATTGAGTTATTACGGTGATTTTAAAGTTCACATTCGTCTCTTTGTTAACGTTAAATATTAATTCTATTCCACGAGAACTGATAGTGATGTCAACATCATCGGGCAGGTGCGCTAAACATTTTAATAAAGAGCATTAGCCAACCGAGCGTTCGCATAATAATGTTTGCATATTGAATAAGTTGATAATGAGTTGCAATGTCGTTTGTGTTCATGCGCACGATCGATTGACCGATACTTGACCGGTACATGTGCAATAGGGAAAAAATAAGTAGACCAATCTTTTTTTAACTATTATAAATGTTGTTCACCATTTTATATTATTATGTTAAAGAAAATGAAATTACATCTTCAGGTCGCGCGTATAAAAACAAACTTCATTTCATGAGAACTGCGAAAGTCACGTAACGTCATCGGACGATGCAGGTGTGCTAAACATTTTCAAATAGGCACATGTTCAATACGTGAAATAAGTAATTTGACCACTTTCTAATACTTATAGTATGTATTAGAATTGTCCAATATTTTATAACATTGAAACTGCATTTTAAAACGTATAAAATTCCCTTTTTGACAATCTAGTCAGTGCCGTGTGTATTTTTTCTCTCTTATACAAAAGAAAGAGATGTACCCTAACTAGATTTTCAGCGATTTTCAAACGTTTTGGAACACAATGTTAAAGGAATTGAAATCAAATCCTTCCATTCGCATATATAATTCTATAATTCAGTGTGAATGACAACTGTTGATTAAAATAATACTTTATGAAATTTTAATTCAATAGTCAACAGAAATAAATATATGTTATATTAAATGTAGAATATTAACATTAATAAACAATATTCGAAACAAAACGACAAACACTCTTGCAGTAAACATAATACTATCAGATCTCTTGCAATGGAGTATATTTTTTTATATTTTACAAAACACTGGGTATAATTAATTAGATTTACTCATTAACTAATATATAAATCCGAATCCCTTAACTAATTAATCATTTGTTCAAAGCCTCAACAAAGAAATGGATCGCAATGAATTTTTTACATGCGGAAATAAAAATCCATTACAAAGATACCGCGCGAATTGTTACACGAAGGCCACGCAAAGTGACAGTTTTAATAAATAGTTTAAATTTAATATACTACGATTAGTTGAGAATATTTCTTTTACATATATAATTTTGAGTATCAATTAACTATTTACTCCCAGTGATATATAACAAAAATGAGTTTGAATAGATTTTTTAAGGATATTTCACAATGTTTTTGATATTTTTTTGTATTTTAATCTGTCTGAACAATAAGGAAAAGTGTTTATTTTCTCAATTTATTTTTATTATGTAACATTTTAATCGCAACCAATTAGCAAATTGTGATGAGATTTCGTATCGTCCTTCCGTTATTATGGATCTTTTTATGTAATCATATATTATGTATATATGTTGTTTATATATTGTATGCTAGTTATATGATGACAGACGAATCTTTAATTTTTATAGGAGTCTTCTAAAACAGCTCCATTTAATGGAAGGACGTAGTTAAAGTTGTTAAGATAGTATTTATTTAGTGTATAAATGTACGATGAAATCATACAGCAAATGAATCATAGTGATAGCATATTGACCCGAGATTGTCTATTATTTTTATTTTCTATGAGGTGAAATAACGTCATTTACAAATTCTAATAACTCTAAAAGTACCTAATCCTCCTTACACCATCCCCCTTCGAAAGAAGAATAGGATGAGGAAATTACATCTCCTCCTCTTTTTCCATATCCACTCTTAAATCTCCAAAGGTAGGCGGTGTATGCGAAAGCGTGCCAGCGTATGTCATTTTTGACCGATGTTGACATATATCTCGAATGTCCACGACTGACAGTATCCACTTATCATCAGGTGAACTGGTTGCACGTTTGACACCTTTCTATTTCAAAATGAGTTACAGCAACTATACATTTTCGTATAGTCGGTTGTATGAACTTTTTGATGTCGTTTCACCCAATTTTTACATGTCTATTGTACTTGGAGTGATGATCTATCATTTTTATTTATATTCCTTTTCTTTGTGTTAACTGTCTTCGTGAAATTATGGGATAATACAATATATTGGGTAGTCAATGTAAATACAATAATTGTGATTCGGCACAAAACGCGTGTTATTATTATATATTTTTGTTAACATCCCGTATGTTTTGTTGCCAACAAACTATTATTATTATTAGTTGAATATATTCTATTTATAAACGAGATTGGATGGTTTTATTTTAGTAATTCCTATTTTGGTTGATCGATGTTCCTATTTTTTAACCTTTAAACACCCTCGTGACTACAGCGGGAGTATGCACTCAGTGGGATGGGACTGTGACTAATATTTAAAATCAGTTACTTGTCCCACAATCGCAAGGTCATGAGTTCGATCCGAAAAGTTTCTAATAATGCCTGTTATGGTATCATAATGGACGCACTGGTTGAAAAATTAGTGCTCGATTAGAAGCTTAGTGTATATGCATATGTTTTAAACACCTATGTGCACCTATATTTTGTTTCCGTCTGTTGTGTACGCAATAAAAAGTATTATTATTAGTCGTACGGGCTGAAACTCGAACTCACAACCTTACGAATTATTAGTAGAGAGTGGATAACTCTGAGGCTATTATCGCTTATGATTTATAAAAATTAGGTTAATTTTACGAGCTTAGGTCATTTGTTTTAGGCGCGTCAATACTCATTTCCATAAACTCATTAAATAGGTCATGGCCGAATACAGAATACAAAAATCGCGTGCAAAAACAAGGGATGTCATGGACAGTTGTCACACGCTAGTGTCATAATAACTAAATAGGGTCAAGATATTCTTTATTTGTTGAAACGAGCCGTTTACCTACTGTTTAGTTCCGCAAACCTGATTATTCAATGCTATTGCGTTCGATTCTACCGCATTATTAAGCAGTTTAGTTGCTTTTTTTAAACACATCTTAGCTTCAAGCTCGCTCGCTTTCAGGTGTAAGAGGACTCCGGTCATTCGTTTAAATTATCTATGTCTCATATCCTCCAGGTAATTCTCTTAAGTTAGGAGTGAATTCCATAACGTGCGAAATCAGTTCACTGACAATTTAATTTTTTGCTTCTTTTTCTGTCTTTATAATACAGAAAGAGATAAAGTGTGAATTGTCAAGAGCAATTTTCGCACGTATTGGAACACGCTTACATAATAAGTATTATTTTCTTCGTCTCACCCTTCCTCATTTTACTCTTTCTTTCATCTTTAAGTTTCAAGTGGTTCAAGTGGGGAGGTTCTGGTCCGACTAAACTTTTATTTTAATTATTATTGTTATAAAAAGCTATCTAATTATTGTTTTATTTATCCCACTAAAGCGCAATTAAGTCGATCGCAAGAGGTTAGATTTTTTAAAGTAGAACACTAACTGTAGCAACTCAAACGCGTTGGCCGCCCCTGCCATACTCGTTAGTGTATGATATAAATGTTACAGTTAACGTTAAATTTGTGGATAAACATAACTTACTTAATAAATATGAACCTAAAAATATACAAAATGTAAAATTACAAAATAGTTGCCAGAAATTATTAAAGTACCTACACTTAAAAAGATATCTACAAATGTATACCTATGTATTTTTTTTTATAGTAAGAAGGCGGCAGACTAGCATACAGTCCAAAGGTAAGTGGATACTGTCGTCCATAGTCATCCGCGATACATGCCAACATGACTCCAGAATGACAAACGCTTGCACGCCCCCGGATGCGCTGCCTATCTTTTGAGATGTAGGAACTGATTTGGAGAAATAATTGGGAAAATGAGGAGGGATGGGATGGGAATGGGCTCTGGCATATCTCACTCACTACCGAAACACGTTCGTACATCGGGGAATAGGATATACCCCTAGTGGGAAATGCAGCACATTTGAAGGTGGTCTTCTGTGAGAGAGTGGTAATGTGACCAGTCAAATGCGCGGTGCGCCCAGCGGGTATTAGATTGCTGCGTGCACCATCCCCCTCCAAATGTTGTATTTTTTACTTTTTCATAATATTTAACGAGGTATTATTTTATTCAAGTTTAGTAGTATACCTACATATACACCATTTGGCCTTTCTCAAAGATAACTGAACTAAATATTAATTTGACTATAAGGTAAGGGAACCCTTTAAGTGGACTGCCAAGCAGCAATTGGTTTTCGGTGTAGGGTAAGAACAAATTTACTACTAACCTACTACGCAAATGAAACTACGCCTTAACTGTTGTTTGACTGACCTACTAAAGTCTAAGGTCACCTCCAAATATACGTATGAGTTTCTAATAGTAAAAGAATAAACCTATATATGGTATATAAATATATGTAGGTACCTATATATTTTATATGTATAATATTTATTATTTACGTATATGTAATATATTGCATATAAATACATATATATTTATGTAGGTACTTTGTTAGTATACCTACAATTTGTTTGCGCACTACGCCTGCCTTTCTGTCTTGACCTATATTTCACTATCCCAGATCCGCTGGAAGAAATCTGCGGAGGAGATAAGCTTGCTTTTTGTACATCTTTTATTTTTTTCCTTTTTATTTATTTCACGTTATGTGTACAAAAAAAATAAAAATGGTAGGTACCTATTCGAATTAATGCGGGTCGATAACTGGACACTAATTTGTCTATAATTATTGTTTTTCCGCACACTGGACATCCCTTTGTTTAATTGTGTTACAATCTATCGAACTCTATGGTAATTCCTCTGTAATACGTACCTAGGTACGTAGTTCCGTATTTTTTTTATAACTCCCCATTTCGTTTCTCAATATCGTGTATCTAGCATAAGCCATAATCCATAAAGAAAAATTGTAATGACATTAACTTACTTATCTCAACATGATCTATTTCTACTTTAGATTTATTAAAAATGACGGACACGTTAACGGAGCTAAGCTCAGGGTTCCTCGAAGAATTGAAAAAGCCAATAAAGGAGGTGCCGGTTGTGCAGGACCAGGGTTACTTCCAGCACACTACGGGCGATACTTATGACGGCTTTTTTGAAGCCAAGAAGAAAGATCGGAGCGTTAAAATGCATGGTAGAATATGACATGGTGTTTGCTCTGTGCTTGTCGTGAGGCACCAACTACACGAGCGAGTCGATCGCAGCGATAATCTTGCACTTAATTTCAATAGTAACTATATGAGCTATCGCCCAGCTAATCTACACACACCGCGAGAGACTCGCTCGTGCAGTTGGCGCCTGAACTCTACATAAAATTATACTGCGCATCGACCGTAACCAGCCCTTTTAGTATCAACTGGTGAACACGGGCCGGGCCTCCTCTTGCAAATTTGTACATGAGGTATGGTATGGCTTTAAAACGCCACTTTGGCCAAGCGGGGTACGAGGTGATGTAATTTCTCAGGGCTTATGGTAGCCGCTTTGTTATCACTGTGCATCTAGAAACCCTAATTCTGTCTATTTTAGGCATCTAGGCAAGAGGAGGTGTTTACTTAATACAAAGTCTATGTCTGCAATTCCTCTTCTTTCACTTATCGGATAAAGCTCTGCGCACATTAAAACAGTCTCATCTTGACACAACGAACTGTAAAAATGCTCGAGATGTCATTTAGACGCAAATGTGCGAACCGCCATTGTTTTACCGAGCCACAGTTTGTGTCGAGAATCTTCGTTGGTTCGATCTAAGACTATTATAGCCTTGTGCCTTAGTTTTGTTTTATTTGTCAACAAAAAATCCAAAAAATGTCCCCATGTGAGGGTGCACGTGTGTGTAAAGGGTGAAAAACAAGTATGTGAATTTAAAAATCGCATTTTTTATGCAGTCGTTTTGAAAAAAATAGAAATGGTTAACAATAATATTTTCTTTTTTACTTTGATTTACAATTTTTTACATTCCTTCGAACATTGGTAAAACAGAATAATGACACTTTCAAAAATGTTTTATAAAGAAATTTGTCTAGCATACATAGGATGAATAAGTAAATTTTAAGATAGTCAAATTTTAGAAAAAGAACTCATTTTAGGTGTACCGCTTTTAAAACGTTATTGAAAATTGTATTTGAAATTCCAATTCCGAAAGCCATTTAGTCAAAACGAAAAAAATAAAAATGTATTCACTTTTTTATTGCATTTCGCTCGCTTTTCTTTGCAACAATGGAATTCGAACGAGAAAAATTTCGTGCGATGATGATAAACAATTCTAATGTTGGTTTAAATGAAACTGAGTTTAGACATAGACCGTGCATCAATTTTAGATGGTTTTGTCAATTTAAACAAGGAAAATTTTCCTTGAAAGATGGGAGAAGTGGCCATCCTGCGACTTCTGTAACGAATGAAAACATCGAGGCGGTAAAGAAAATGTTGCACGAAGACCCAAAAACTATCTACAAACAGATAGAAGAGACTTAAGATTTCATCGAGGGTCATTTATGAAATTTTATACCAACACCTTCTAGTCAAGAAGCTTTGTTCGCGTTGGGTTCCTCATTCACTGACTGCTGAACAAAAACAAGCTCGTGTGACACGGTGCAGGGAAATAATTGGAAAATGGAGAGGGACGGAATATATTTAATATGTATTATGACTGGATATGAGGATCTATTAGTGTGACTAAGCATCAATCAACAGTTTGGGTGTTTCCAGACGAAGAGCCTCCCAGGAAGGTCAAACTTGGCCGCAGTGTAGGTATAGAAAATGATGGCAACATTATTTCTCATTAGTCTCTGTGTGTATGACTTCTTTCCCTTTCCAAAAGTGAAACTTGGACTACGTGGCATTCTTTTCGGCAACCCGGAATCTCGCTAAAGAAGAGTATCGCCTGTGCTTCAAATCTTGGTTTAGACAAAAGAATCGCTGTAGAGAGTATTATGAGAAGTTGTAATAAAAATTTGTGTTGTAACCCAAATATAATTTTTGTATCCCAAATAAAATTTACCTAGTCACCCACGTATCTAGCGTACCTACTCGTAAGTATTAATACATTTAAAGGGAAAATATGAGAAAGTGGTATACGAATTTTATTTTATTATTTAGAGACACACGACGACACGGTGTTTTATTTAAGTTAATCGTCGTTTTGTAGCCATCGGTGAAACATTAAACAAAAGAAATCAATAAAAGATTAAATGTGAATTGTCTGAATTTTTCATAACAGAGCCTTTACATTGTGGAGCTTTTTGTACGTCGTGTGCACGTTGTTGCGAGGCGTCTCCCGCACTCACAACTTAATAGACCAGTAAAATGTTATTTATGTGTTTAACATATAGGTAGTTATAATAAGTTAGAGCCAGAGGACATTCGTCCTTTCATTAATCAACCTCCTGATATCTCTGACAATTGCAATCTCTATTCGTGCTCTTATAGGGACATAATTTATAGAAATCAAACCGTCTCATATTCGAAGATATTAATGCCTTTTTGGGGCCATCACAATCAAGTTACCTATTGAACATTGTTTTCAACGAGCAACAGTTAATGGACCGTGTCGCGATCATTCCAACCCATATACGGACAGACGGACGTTTACGCTCTAATTGGTTAAACGTTAGGTACGTTACGTATTGCTTCGTGTTTGAAAACTTTAATGACAAAATTTAGGCAATGCTAAATGACGCGCGGGACAGAAGCAAATGGAGACAAATCACATATAGTCACTATCCTCATTAGTGAGGGAACGACAAAGAAAGGAAGAAGAA
This sequence comes from Sesia apiformis, assembly GCA_914767545.1. Taxonomy (NCBI): domain Eukaryota; kingdom Metazoa; phylum Arthropoda; class Insecta; order Lepidoptera; family Sesiidae; genus Sesia; species Sesia apiformis. The sequence continues at coordinate 6,869,545 of OU611963.1, forward strand.
AAAATGAAAATACATTCCCAAAAAATAGAGGATTATGTATGCAGTTGTTGTATACCTATATATTTTCGTTGTATATATTTTCGCAACCTGATTGTTGAACTCTTAATCGCTGGTAGGTATCAACATACGTAATGAACGTAAAACCAATTCAAATACAAATTAGTATCTATGAACAACTAGAGACTTTTCCTCTTGTTATGGAACTAAAAACAATAGTAGAGTATAAAACAAGAAGTAGTGTAAAAACAATAGTATTAATGAAATTGAGCAAGTTGTGCAGTACATCTATTCGGTTCTATAGCGCACGCCACGAACAGGAAGAATTTCGGTCATTAACATGAGATCAGCCAAGACTGGACAGAAAAGAGATTTGTATGAATTTGTACAGAAATCGTCGATCACCGACCATTTTACTAGACCCCTTATATTAAGGTTCAATAATATGAGGAGTCTAGTAATCGACGATTTTGTATAAATCTCTTTTCCGTCCAGTCTTGGCTGACCTCATGTCAAAGACCGAAATTCTACTCGCGCACGCTCTTCAAACTTGTATACAACGCGTGACTGAAATAATGCAAAACCTGAAACACGTCAAATAATTTAAAGTGTATAAAACCATTCTAGTGATAACTTTAATTATTTTAAGGAATAAATCAAGTTACAAACGTTTTAGACAGAATAACAAAATTATGTAGGTAATGTAATAGTAATACTATGTAATGGTTTCGTTGTTCTATCTAAAACGTTCGTAGACCTCATTACTCACTACAGGATAATGAATAACAGGGCGCGCATAGAATGCAACTGCGAATAAGAGACATACTAGAAATTAACAATAAGTTGTGAAAAAGTTCCTATGGTGAAAACTGGTAGAATCGATTTTACTCAACTCACCTTGATTACCTGCTCTGCAGCGACTGAACAACCTATTTTTCAACTTTTGTGTATTCTTTGTATATTCGTACACTTTGTATTTTCTCTTTGTATATCGTTTTATTAATTAATTGAGTATCATTGGCTACCCGACAGGTCCTGGTATCTACACAACGTCTGAAGGCGACACTTATGCAGGGACGTGGGACGCTGACCGACTCGGAGGCAGCGACGAAGTGATGATCACCTTCAAAGATGGCTCCAAATACAAAGGTCTATTAAAAGATTGGAACTACACTTCCCAAGGCCAATATTTCTACCCAGATGGTAGCATACTTCACAGCAATTTTTCGGAAAATTGCCCCATAGGAAATTTGCAACTGACCGATCCAAATGGACATATATGGCTAGGGACAGCAGAGCAAGGTTTCGGGTGGTTTGACCCTATTAATCATTTTTTTGACATGTTGGAAAAGACAAGGGAAAGTGCGAAAAAGAGGCGACAAAGTCAGGCTACACTATAACATCGAACAAGATAACGGAAACATCGTGGGGTCCATGAAAATTACTGTAATAATGTTTTTGTTTCTTTTCCGTATACTTTGTGTGTATTTTCATTTTTATTTCAAGAGTCATCGAGACTTTTATATTACTCGAAATCACAGTATATTTCGTGTATATTCTTTATTTTTTATTTTAATTAATAAAGGGCGACTTTTATTTCGTTTTTATTGAGAAATTGAGTAAGTACTTAGGGTATAGGTACCTTTTTATATTAAATACTAAAACAAACACATCTTCAAAAATATACCCCCCTTCAGCACTAGCTGTAGTTTCAGGTTAAGTATGCACGTTACAATAATTTATGTAAATGCAATCGATAGGGCTATGTTAGTTGTGTAAACAAGGGAACTGCTAAATGTATTGTGGAACAGGCACCTTGTTCAACTACAGTTACTTACTCTTCCAGTTAAGATAAGTACGCACCTCAAGTGACACTTCAATATTTGAACCCACGTACGGTAAAAAAAAACCCGTACAATCGCTCACGGAATGATCGCATTGTATTTATCAGTGGCAAAATCTAGAAATGATTGACTCAACGATAATAATATTTAATGTTTCTCTTTATAAAAACGGATCCTCTTGTCTTACCGCTTAGAATTTATACGACTAGCTACTTTGATCCATTATTGTAATAAACAGTTAAAATCTTGAAATTGTATTTGGAACATAATCAAAATTTAATTTAATTGATTAACATAATTAAAATAGAATCTGAGTGCCTACTTAATTAAAATAACGCTGACGGCAACTATTTCGTTGCATTGATTAAAAAATTCAAGTATGCCTAATCATAATCAAGATTGTACAGGGCAATGACCAGTACAGAAAAAGGTGAAATCTGGTGCAGAAAACCGTGGTAAGGTGAGAAGAGAGCTATAGGCTATAGAAATGGTTTACGATAAGAGTAGGCGCTCGGATTGCGCAAACTTTTTACTTGTCTCTCTAAATGGCTGGTGACATTTGGATCGTGAAATACATGGCCGCCTACAAGCAAACTATAATATGTGCCATTTAAATTCTTAAACCAATGCCTATACGAATAAAACGTAATGAGCGTTTTGTGGTTTTGACCTCGAATGTACGCCTACCGACACTAAACTATTAACTTTAACTTGAGCTCTGACATTGGAGGATGTTGTTCTTCTGTTTCCTTCTTTTAATAGAGTCACAGGAGGTGAGGGAGATCTGTTTAAACTGGTTTCTGTCGACATAGTTCGCGATTTAGGAGCGGCCAACTGCGTGACTCGACGCAGTACGTCTTGTTAAGTAACGCCGAGTGCTGTAATTAGTCTTTTAGGGAGGACATTGGCGTTAAGTGAAGGACATTGAATTTATGACTGGCGAGAGGAACATTAGTACCTATCTAACAAAGTATAGTGAATTACTATGTTTTTTATAAGTGGGAGCAGTAATTCGCAGCGGATCAGTTGGCTACCATCAACTACTAAGGTAGTCTATAGCATTGTATTTAGTAGGTACCTATGTCGCGAATCATTTCGTTGAAACTTGTCAATGTAGATTGTAATCCGGATTAACACAGGCGAACCATTCGTGTAGACCAGGCGAACAAAGTCGGCGCGGGCAAAAGCTAACAATATCTGGGTACCTACGTTCTTGTACCTAAGTACTTATTTTATTCTTTGCTATAACTTATATAGTATAACAGTGTCATCCTATCCTATCCGATCCTGTCAGTGTCGTACAGAGTACGTAGCATACTACACAGCCAAGTTCTGTGTGTACGCAGGTAGCAACATTCTCACACCGAAGAATCCACAGCGGAAATTAAGCAAACATTTTTTTATTATTGTTTATATATTCTAATTTTTCATACAACCAAACACAACATCCAAAAACTAGCTATTTTTACAAAACAATATGTAACATTTTAAGTCAAGAGCCGAAGACCGTGTGTGGTGGCGAGCCTTGGGAAAGGCCTCTATCCAGCAGTCCGATGGCATGGTATGGTATATAATGTATATATAGGTATTCTATATGTCAATGAACTCAAAATCATGCACAGAATCCCTAGTGTCAGGCTTCGTTCGATAAAGGTTCGGACATATATTTATATTATGTTGATATTGTTTTATATTTATACTATGAAGCTCTACCAAAATCAATTTTTTGATATTTGTCGGTTTATATAAATTGTTTTTTTTTAAAGAGTGGACTCGCCAACCCGCTTGGTCAGCGTAAGGTTTTTAAGGCGCTCATGCGCAAGACAATGAGCATAAGGAGACGGGTGTCCTGCAGTGGACCACACAAGGGTACGGTGTAACAAACGAGTATGATAGTAAATATGCGTCTGTGTGTCGATCTGTTTTTCTGCTTATGACACGGACTTGCTGTACCCACATTTGGATGCACTTTTATCTATTTTGTCTGTCGAGCGTGATTTTATACGTATGAAGAGGAGACTGCAAAGGCAGAATTAGTATAAAGAGACAAATTACTCTGTAACAAAATAATAATGTTACGAAGTTTATCATTAGAGTCTTATTTGTAGCTTCTAACGTGATTACAGTACCTAGTTGTGGAATGACGTTTGGAAAGTTATATCTATGTATAGCAGACCTTATTATAGGAAGAGCTCTGACAGCTGACAGAAATCTTAACAATGTAGTAAAAATCATTTTACAACTCGGTAATCTTTTAAGAATATTTTTTTTCGATTTTATTGTGGTATGTTACTTATGACTTAGAAGGAAACGGTATTTACATAAAATGAATTAAATACAGAACTGTCAGCGCTTTTCCTATGATAACCGGACTATCCGAGTATAACTAACTACATATTACAAACGTCCCGGTGTTCTCAATTTTCTTTAGAGACCTAAAAATCCCTCTGTCCACTCGGTTCCTCAAGGGGGATCGCTCAAGGGACCCTAGTGAACACTTGAATCCCTTCGCAAGCGATTGTACGAAAATTCTACAGACAAAAATACACAAGGAAACCTTATTAGATCAAATGGTTGAATTCCTCTTAAAGAAAGATAATACTGAAAATTGCCTAGAAGCTGAAAGTAGAGTGAGAATTGCCTAGAAGCTGAAAGTAGAGTGAGTCACTTGGACGCCTACGGTTTATTAGATAATTACAAGTTACTAATCGTGGTTTATTAGACCACCGATGCCGTAGAGTGTAGAGTGTTTAGAGGCGGTCAGAGGCGAATCGGAGGCACACACAGAGGTGTGTTAGATGCCGGCCGGAGGAGACGTGGAGGCGAGCGAGCGCGCCGCCGCGCGACCGCCGGCCCTTATCACCTTATCAATCCCTATCAATTACTCATCGCGAAACCAACCGCAACACACCGCCAGTTGATTCACACGTGCGAATCTATCCAGATGTGATTTAATTGCAATTATGTGTACTGTGTTCATGTTGAAAGTGTGTGTGATTCTTCTGTTTACCGGATATGTGATCGGACAAAGTGAGTTTTCCATATAATATGGCTCTGCAATATGTTTTCATGACAACGTGCGATAACGTAATGTTGATGGTGTTATGTACTTTGATGTTATCGTGTACTGTACACACTAATCATTGTCTTTAGGTATATTGTGTAAATATGTACGTATAGGTAAGACTTTTCCCGCCTTTTTAATTAGAATGCAATGTTCCATTGAATCGTATTTTTTTTTGTAATATTACACATAATTATTTTCCCAGAGACTAGTTCTAGATATTCGACATGTTACCAATTCCAAATTTCAGCTGAATAGAGACAGACTAACAAACTCTACACCATTATCAGAACAAACAATCATCATTTTTCATAATGGTGTAAAGCTGGTTTGTCTTTAAAATATACACTTGTGTAAAATTGTATCATATAAAAATAGTTTCTTATCGAAATGTAAACATGTAACATCAAAAGGAAAGATTTATGTTATGTCCATGTCGTCCTATAACTAAAATAGCCAAAACAGACGCAAGGCGCCAGAACCCACCTGTTACGGCCATAAGTTCTCTAAAATAGTAAATATCCCGAAATGGATTGACAGATTTATTTTTAATATACTCCTCTTGGGACTGACATATTCGTTTTAACCGTCTACAACATTCAATATGCAGAGAGCGAGTTTCAGCTGAAAAAACATCGTGTAGAGTGTTATACAACAGTGTTATACTTACAAGATTATCGCGTATCTGTGTCTCTATTTGCATGAGATCAATAGATAAACTGAACACGTATTTACTTATTCTTTTATACCTTAGTAATCAGAAGATATTCAGTGCTTATTTTGCATAGTTTTGTACTTTTTTATTTTATCCAAGTATGAAAGTAATGGTAATGGTTTCGGTAGATGTTCCTCTCCCCTTAAATTCTGAAAACTGTTATAAAAATCTGAAAAATTCAGGGTTTAGCGCTTGTATAATTTAATTCCAAACAATTTCAGGGATGTCGCCGCATCATTAATTTTGTCAACGGATAGCTATAGTAACATACAATAGGTTAAACTAAAAGTTCTTAGAACTGGCTACTGTATGTACAATACGGTAGAAAAATAACAAATTTGATTTTTGAAAATAGAACTCTTTGCTTGTCAAACACCATTAAATTTTCAAAACTGTCATTTGTTTTTTTTATTTCTGGCGTCAATTTGAAAATTAGGTGTTTGCGAAAAAGTGAATTTAACAAGAGAACATTTTCGTTAAATGTTTTTTTATGACTTTCGTTGGGGTCTAAACTAGAAACAAAGTTATGAAAGACTTAAGTTATCATTTAGTGATGAAGCCCCATCCAGTGCCACTGTTTATAACTGGTTCAGTGAATTTAGGTAAACGTAGTCGTACGCACCTCAGTGACTATGTCTGAGAAGAGGATCCCGCGACAGCGGTGACAGTCGAAAACGTCAAAACTGTGCAGCTCAGGATTGAAGCAGACAAACGAACGACATACCAGCAGATACGGGCAGCATTAGGTACAAGTACAAACTATTTTATATGATCACCTACGAGTAAGGAGATTTGAGGGGATCACAATTAATTGAATCCTCACAATTTAAGGGAATCTCAAAAACACTGCCGCGTGGAATGGTGTCTCCAAATGCTTGAATCGATAGATATCTGTTTTTGATATCGTAACAGGTGATGAAAACTGGATCGACTGCCATGAAACTGAAACTAAGAGGCAATCTGCGCAGTGCGGGTCTTTCCTTTCGAAGAGTTGCCGACGAAAGTGAAGAATGGACGGAGTGTTGAAAAGAAAACGATTGCCTCCTTCTTCGACACATCAGGCCACATTGTTGCTATAACTTAAGGAAATAAAAGAACTGTAACTGCGAACTGGTATGTGAACAGCTGCTTGTCTTCTGTTTTGGGAAAAAGTCAAAGAATGATGCTCACGAAACGGACTGATCCTCCATCACGACAATGCCTCAGCTCATTCCGCTAGACAAACGAAGCAATTTTTTAGTAAGTACCTACTGTAAATGGTCATCCGCCATACAGTCCCAATGAAACAATAAAAGCAATAAAACAACTTCCATCTTTATATCTGATTTTATTTTTGAGATTCTAACAACTTTCAGTGTCACCCACGTATGTACGTTTAACAAAAATTAAAACGGACGCTAAAGCAAAATATTTTCTGCACAGTTTTGAAAAACCATTTTCCTACAACGGTAATTTTTTTGTCAAAATGAAATAGCTGTATTATGCATAATATAAAGTTCAACGGGTACTCTGACGGTAGGTGAAGGGTATTTTTAATAGAACCTCATCATCATCACGTTCGTACTTGGCCACTATTATCTTGCTTACGAATTAAAAATAAATTATTAGTTACGTGTACAATATCAACTATAGTCATTCCATATAATAGTATAAAAAGATAATCGTTACAACACGAGTTGTATACAGTTTCATGTAAAACAAATACCTACATTGTTATTCTTCAATATTTTTATGTACAGTCAGCATGACGTTAAAAAGCCCAAAACCATTGTATTCTAACTCTTATTATTAGTGCTTTAAGGTGCATATGGGTACAATTTGACCTAATGTGAACTGTAGGTATTGATTTTTTATTAGTAAGAAATATTCGACTATTATATTAATTTGTGTCAGTCTTATCACCAGCTGGTATCATTTTTATTGGGCAACATCTCTTTATTAGTTCCAATTTTCTGGCACGTGCGAGTTCGATTATGATATACCATAATGTGCGTGGATAGGTAATAATTCGTATTAGAAACATGATGAGCCTCCGCCCACATAATCTCTGTCACCACAACAAATATAACGTTACGTTATTATAAGCCAAAACTGTACCTTATTGTTACGCATCCCAAAATGGCTGCATATGACTCGACAAACAATGAGTCGAAAATGTAAATAGGTAGTGAAAAAAGAAAGAAACCAACATAAATAGACTAAGATATTATAAGATTTATCTTAAAAATATAAGTATAAAGACTTAAAGATAAGTATATAATATATGTAAAACACATGCATGTACCGGTCGTGCATGTAGGTACATTAGGTACACAGTAGGTACCATGCAATCCAACAAAGGAAGGTACTTATAGAAAACAAAATGAATTATTCAAAAAAAATATTACTATGTTTAGTTAGCTACACAAAATCTCCGATTAACATGTCGGAGGGACACTAGCAAAACTGTTCCTATATGTATAGATATGTATAGATTTTTTTAGAACCTATTTTTTGCTGCTCGTTGAATTGTAAGCCATAATTTATTATGTGATGTTATACTGTAGAAACTGGAATAATATACTGTACTAAAGTATCCGGAAAAGGCCCATTTGTTCATAAAATTATACATATTATCGACCTTAAGGTGCCTTTTGGACTTATCACATCACCAATATTTAGAAAATGTTGTTCACTTACGTTACATATATTCAGGTGCATATCGTCTATATTTAGACCAGGAAACATTTATTTTAGTCGCGTTGAAGGAGATATATTAGCTTATAAAGAACTGTCTACTGTATCTATTTCTGTTTTTGTTCGTGTTATTAGGAGTATAGGAACAAATGTTTTTCTTAGGTTTAAAAAGGTCTGTCTTTCTTCGGCAATATAACAAGTTAGTAAAATAAAAACACTGTTAAAAGTATACTATATCAATATTACCACACTGATAAATACGACGATTTAAACGATAAACATACTTACAAGATGATGACTATGTTTTCTCCTTAAATAAGAGTATTTTCTGGTAGAACATCATCAATGTGCTCCCATTTGTAAAATTACATATAATACGAATTAACGACAGAACAATCCAGCGTTAAGTACAACGTTGTAGAACAAAACTGTACTTTCAGTTAATACACCGAATATGAAATTTAAAATAACCACAGGTAACTACAATATACAGTACAACCTGTAGTAATTGCAATTTACGTAGGTATGCAAGAATTGTGCGAACGGCTGAAGAGCCATCAAATGAAATCTAGCAAGATTTCATTTGTGCGTCAAGATGTTCATTTGTCTTTACTGCTGGGTACTGGTAAGGCTTTTCCAAACTGCACACAATCTTCCGCTTTTCTCATCCAACCACTTACCGTCAATTGAAAAATAAACTATCATTTGAAAATTATGAGTACATTTTCTTTTATAGAAGAAGGTTTTTACAGTCCACTCGTGGGAATCCGACATACATGTAAATTGTAAAATTGGAATAATTTGTCTACCTACTTATCTATTAAGTACTTAGTATATCTGTCAAAAGAAGAAAACCAATAGAAAGAAAATAGTCTGTGTAATAAAACAAACATTATTTATCTAGCAATAAAGAAAGCAGATCAGATAATTAAATTGGGATCGCAGTTAGAACTAGTAAACTGGCAATGAACTCTTTGGCTCGCGTCCTCTCCTAATTTTAGATCTATAGGTAAATCTAGAAGTACGTGCATTTGAAAGACAATTTTTAAGATATGTTTTCCTTTATATGGATTTAACTTGGTAGGATCCTGATTTTCGTGAGAAAATGCCACCATTACATATTCATATAAACATTATATAGATCCAGATAAATTTTCATTTTCACAATGACGCAAAAGCGCTGTGAAATCTATCCCTGCAAACAGTCAATGGGTGTAAGTAAACACATGCAGATAGATAATCGACACTAGTTTCTCTTATATCGATGAGATAGACCGAGCTGGAATGATTACCTATTGCAGTTACTTATGTACTCTTATACGTCCTTGCCGCACTGAAAAAGAAAATGTTATCTCTTACTGCGACAGCTTCAAAATATTTAAATCAGCCAGAACCTATAGATAATTTAATAATAATGCTAGCCTTTACTAGCCACTTCGTCCGTTTTGATACTCGATTTCAAAATTAGTTTGTGTCTCTGTAGTGTTTTAATGAAGATATCTTTACACTAAAGTGATCTGCCTAAATGACTTCATTATACCTTTCTTACGATATTATACAATCATCTGGCTAGATGACAATCCTGTAGAAATGGCTTTTTTATACCTTTTCCTGTAGAATCAGTCCAACTTTTACCTGTGATATGTGACGTGTCTACATAAGTTTCATCCATACATACAATTTCTCTGCCTTCAGATCGAAATCTTTTAATCAAATCTAAGAATTTTATTCGTTTCAATCTTACATCATCCCTTTCCATCAAAACTTTCCTGTTGTTGTTTTTATAGTGAACCGAAAACCCAACTGACGAAGGATTTTTCGTAATGTATTCTCGCATCCTTTGTAATCAAGGCTTCTATTAGTTTCAGTTTTAAAGACTTGAGTGTCGGTACTTGTTTAAACCTCAAATGAAAACTATGCACCATTCTTCTTACAACAGAATAGTCAATAAGATTTTGTTTTTCGGTCTACCTTGTTTTTGAGTTTCTGATGAATTCGAGCTGTCGTCATGAGCTCTTACAATTTTTATCTTGTTAAAATACTTTTTCTCGGACGTATTATTAAATTTTGTTCGTTCAGTTACAAAATAACAATATACCTATATTAAAAATAATTTCACTGGATTGTTTATTTATGGGCTTCCTTTGTCTTCTTCGGCATCTTTATAAAAGCAACTCTTACAGTTGACTGTAGTGGATAATAATGTGTCTTTTTAAAGCGTTAGTGAAGGATTTTTACATGCATCACAACATCATTACATTGACAGGATACCCTTTTCAAAATTAAATATAAAAAGGTAATTAATATGAGGTCAGTAACAGTTGATGAAAGCAAATATATACGTATAAAATTTATTATCTATTGAAAAAAATATTTTGGGGGTATTAGTAGCGCTATATATTTATCAATTAAATGATAGCCGAAGATACCCGAATATTCCCAATGGCCAATATTTTCGTGCAAGATCTGTATTATAGCTCTACGTGTACTACAAGTATGTTCTTTATGAAGTCCAACAGGAACTTCTGAAGAAGCTTGTTTGCTTCGAGCACGAGGAATGTGGCGCGTGTCTCTCCGCCGCCTCCCACTGCCGCTGGTGTGCAGACACTTACTTTAGGACCGGAATACCGAGGTGCAACGACGATGAGAGGTAAGCGGAATCTACTATTAACGATCATTTTCAATATAAGTTACCATATGTAACAGTAAAATTTTCACTTGAATTTGTTTATTATATTTATGCACAAAAGAATCTACAGTAAAACAGTGATATAGTCATGTAGCCCGCCCGCTTGTCTGCCATCATTCTATAAAAAAATAGTAATAGTCCGAATAAGGTTTTTAGGAACAGAAAAATTAGAAAAGTTGCCCGGAAAATTAGAAAATTCGGGACAAATTGAAAGTGTTTTTTTCTATGGGATTTTTGTATGAACTCAAGACCATAACTCTCGATTCGAACGATGGATATGCGTAATTCATTTTTTGTTTTGTTCATTATAGTCCTGGAAAAGTTTTCAGGAAAAAAAATTATTGAAATTAATTTATTGAAATTTGAAATTATGGATTTTGTTTATTGTAATTTATTAAAATTTGGACAGAACAACGTCTGTCGGCTCAGCTAGTATTAAATAAAAATACGTGCAATCCACATACTATCGTAAGAAGGCGGCAAACAAGCATACAGTCCACTTGGTGATAACGGGATACTGTCGCCCATAGACATCCGTGATATATGCCAACATCAGTCCAGAATGACAAACGCTGGCACGCCCCCGTATGCGCGCCTACCTTTTGAGATGAAGGAATTGATTTTAGGATAGTGTTGGAAAAATAGGGAGGGATAGGGTGGGATGGGAGTGGACACTGACATATCTCACTCACTACCAAAAATAAGTACCTACGTACATTAAGTCATAGTATATAGTGAGAAATGCAGTACATTTCAAGGTAGTCTTCTGTGAGAGAGCGGTGACGTCAGTGTCATTTACTCATTAAAAAGTCAAAATTCAGTGAAAGTGTGTGAAACTGCTGGAAATTTGTCGCGTTTGTGCCCTTAGCTACACTTTACTTAGTTAGTTACTTCCTGCTGGGTGATTCAGGTGGCACTGCGGTGCACTTAGCACTTAGCACACCGGTTGCGGAGAACAATATATAGTGATACTTTTTAATGAGGGTTTTCTGCTATGCTATGACATGGGGCTCTTCAAAAAAGCAGTGAACAAGATTCTGCAAGGTTGGCGCGCACCCGAATGCCTTTTCTTATTGCAGGTGTTCATTAACGGCTGTGACCACTTGCCGTCATATTGGTCCGCCCGTTCAGACGAATGGGCAGGAAAACATGGCAAACGCCATCTCTTCTTTTAAAAAATATTCCTATGTAATAACATTACTACATTATTTCTGGCATTAGCACTCATGAGTACAACATTTTAACAAGTAGTTCTTGTACTATCAGTTCAACCCCTCTTATTTAGTTAAACACCCAAGAAACACACATTTCATACTGTTCCAACAATAATAAGGTACATTATATCAGAATTACTAGCTTTTCCTGTCCCCATACCTTAATAATGATTGTACTCATAACTTCTCAGATTAATCTAACATCGCTTACGCAATTTCATTATTAATATCTCTATCGATCCGAGCTGTTCCATCTCAAATACTCTTCGTAATACATCCATCCAAATCACGAAATTAATTGTATTCGCTATCAGGGGTCAACTTTGGCGCATTCCTCAACTTCAAACAATTCGAACTGTATTCGGCGTGCGCTCCCCACAGACTGCGCTCCCACGTTCGCTGACCGACATTATTGGGCTCGGCCACCAACCAACCTTTAGGCATATGTTCCTCTACTAACGTGAAGCGAGTAGCAAATTAATGAGAAGAATTCTATGGTTGTATGGAAAAAGGGGCCGAGTCAAAATTTAAAACAGAGTCATTCGCATATCCTTAACCTTATTTAAATCCTCCCCGTCATATTGTCAGCTCATCTCCATTTTACTGTGTTTTAATTTTGTCAAAAATAACTCTTAATTTTCCCGACTCGCCCCGTTTTTTCTTACCACCTCAAGATTTATACGACTCCAGGTATATTATCGTGACTACGGAAATATTGTCCATTGCTTTGAATATTGATAGGTTTACTCGAGTGTTTACTCCTTCCTTGCGAGTGTCTTTCAGTGAATTGTTATAAGAAATTAACTGTGCAAGTTCATTTCATTGAAAAATATTTCGTAAAAAAAATTAGTCAACTTATATACGTTTCTTTCAAATTTACATGGTCATACCGAATATAAACATATAAAACCCTTTATCAAGCTACTTTCTTGTCGTTCTGTGTTGGCAGTGAGACAAGTGCCTTATATGTACGAGTAAGTATCTCGGTGATCAAAAGATCTACGTGTGATTGATAAAGAATTTAAAGCTTATGCCTCAGATGAATACTTTTCAATGGACCTGTCCGGCGAACATTGATATTTAATGCTTAATTTCACCATCAAATTAAATTTCTCTAATGTTTCAATAATGTAGCTGCGTTTACAAAGATGCGTTATAATATCTGTTGTTAGGAAATATAATCAAATGTTATTATGCTTACTGTAATGAAAAATAGCAGTTTAAAGTAATTATTGAGAAGGTCGCAGTAGATGCATTTCGCATTATAGTTTATTTTTATAGTATCATCCGGTCATTATCATTCAAATTTCCTGTTGGATTTAAATAACTTTTTAAATAATTTATACTATATTAGACGGGGATGTCTACATAAATTATTGGGCTAATTTATTACAGTAAGAAGAAGCGAAAATGAAGATTATAAAATTATAAGGATTATAAAATAAATAATTATAAATTACCATACGGAGAAGATGCTTTATCTAAAATTAACCGATGTTGGAGTTCTAAACTAATCCCCAACAAGAAGAAATTCGGCCTTTTGTCCATCTAGGACTAATCCTCGTACTCTTTACATACTCTACCAAGACTGTCAAGGCCAAGGCCTTCGTCAAAAGTCTATCGTAAATTTTTTTAATTTGCCTCATTTTCTCACCAGTCTGGTAGCAAGTGGGTGCAGTCAAGGCATGATCCAGCGTCCCGCAAAGCCAGTATGGGAGGTGACCTCGAATCGTTCCCTGCAAGACGTCACGAGTACAGAGGATATAGAACACGTGGTGCAGATACAACCACAAAAAATACGGCTCTCGCTTAAACCAAGTATGTACAGACTTCAAAATAGATAAGTTTGCAGGCAGCTAGCCTTACTCACTTATACATCGATAGTTAACTTATTTACTAAATGTGTACCAAAATTTTACGACGGCTCTCATAGTTTCCCTAGTTCGATTGGTTAAAAATTTTACGTCTAGTCTGTGAACAAAGTCTATTTCATACAAATTTATCTATTTTGCCATTTATACTACTGTTAATTATATTCGTTGACGGTCTTTGATCAACAATACAACCTTTTTGATATAAGTCGGTGGTGGCAAGTTCGTACCTAGCTATTTGAAATTGCGGACGCCAATATAGGCGTCTGTGAATTACATACTTAGAGATATTAATTGGATATAAGTAATTGCCACTTTTGCCATAAAACTTACATAACTACATTATTTAGCTTCTAAAAATTTACTGTTAGTAGTACCTAATACACTCAATATTTTACACTGATATATTAACTCCAAAACTTATTATAATCTTAACTGATTTTCGACTTTTAAAACGATGGAACAGCCGTCGATACTTCGTACTAAGTACTTTACCGTTAACTTTCGAAATAGGTAACTGGAATTTTAATATAGAAAGTATTTATATAATTAAATTGTAATTGTTTGTAGTCTTGCTTATCAATAAAGGTTTTGTTCAGTGAGTAAGTTTTTTCTTATAAATTTTCGACAAAGAAAACTTTCTATGGGTATTGGATTTTTTTATATCCATTTTTCTACACTAATATTATAAAGAGGTAAAGTTTGTAAGTTTAAAGTTTGTAGTTCAAAAATTCTTTCACCATTTGGAAGGTACCTACATTATTCCAGATGGACATAGGCTATGTATTATGTGCAAAAAAATTGACAGACATGCAACGCATGCCGGGCAGAGCTAGTTTAAAATAAATAGTTGTTTATACAAAATATAGAGGCCGTGTAATGTCAGCTGGCTTTAAATAAACACTAGCCTGTATTACTCTATATGTTTTTGATGTACAATAAAGTGTATCTATCTATCTATCTACACCACTCTTTCCGTGGTTGCCGTAAAAGGCGATCAGAGATAACAAAACCGCTACCACAAGCTCTGAGGACCTCTAAAAGAGTGGACTCGCCAACCGGCTCGGCCAGCGTGGCGTTTTAAGGCCATAGATCCTTCATGCACAAGGCAATGTGCATTAGGAAGCCCATGTCCAGCAGTGTACGATAACTTTTACGGTTACGATAACCGTAACCGTATCAGGCTGGTTACGGTTACGGTTTACAAATAGATACCTTTATGTTCACCATCACATTTTGTGGTTGCAGGAGAGACAAAGAAGATCCAATTCTCGTACAGACCAGCAAAGAACTATCCTCTAGATTTATATTACCTGATGGATCTCACATGGTCCATGAAAGATGACAAAGAAACGCTTGTGTCGCTAAGAGACGATTTGCCTGCGATGCTGAAGAATCTTACTGATAATTTTAGGTAAGTATTGCTTTCTGTCACATCATCAAACACCATCCTCTATTACTACTGTTTTTCTCTTGAATTGGTATAAAAAGGTACCTACCTGTATAATATTTGTACAACTAATTTTGTAGCTTGGTACCTACTTTAATGAGTTTCGTGCAACAAATGAATATAATACGTAAAATTAAAATTAATTTGCTTGCATTCACGATTTGACTGAAGTCGACTTGGCTTTGCATGGATAATCACTGAGTTTATTGTGCCTATGAGCGAGACGACGTGTAGCCTACACGGTGTAGGCGGTACCTTTTGCCAGATTCAGTTATTGAGATTTAAAAAATGAGTTCTCAGGACCTTTTCTTTGATCATTCGTCATATACTCGTACATTAAATATAAACAAGTTTTTCTTAAGAGCGGTGATAGCTTAGTTAGAGGAAACTACTTATACTCGACTCACATTCGTGTGATCGTGTGTTACCACTGACCGACCGTCCACGACCGTAGTTACACCACTGAGTTTCTAGTACGGTACGGGTTTTTCTAAATATTGTCGACATAACAAATGCACTGGACTCGCGCGGTGGATTATGACCCGAAACTCCCTTGTGATATACTAGGGTAGTCCTGTACCCTGCAATGGGACGTTATAGCCTGATACCACTAAGTATTTTACTTGTTTAAAGAGATTATATAAATCTGAGTTTTAACAAATGTATTTTTTTAATTGTTCCAGGTTAGGTTTCGGCAGTTTCGCGGAGAAACCCCTGATGCCGTTCATAAGTGTGGACGCGCGGCGCCTCGCGAACCCTTGCGCTGTGGAAGAGGGCGTTTGCGAACCTACATACAGTTACAGGCATCATTTGTCGCTCACTAATCAGGTACAGTACATTCTGCCTGCTTTCTGTTATACTATGTGTACTATATGCCATATAAATGGCTACAGGATATACCTATACATATCGTGCTTATTATTTAAACCACAGAAGAGGCGAGACACACACGTATCTAGAATTTTATAAATATATATGCGATGAGAAACTATACAAATGTACTCTACATGTTTGATCTGCTATCTCTACATGTACTTATCTGCGATTCTGATTGTACATTTGGCGCTATGAAAAGGTACTTAAATTATGTAAAATCACTGCCGTATAAAGGCCTGTCTCAATACTCGCCACCATACTGGATTTTCCGTTCTTCTCATTGAGCCACTATATCGGTCAGTT
The DNA here is from genome assembly GCA_914767545.1 of Sesia apiformis. NCBI lineage: Eukaryota > Metazoa > Arthropoda > Insecta > Lepidoptera > Sesiidae > Sesia > Sesia apiformis. Next base: position 6,886,244 of record OU611963.1, read on the forward strand.
TCTTTAAGTGGTCGGTCCATTTGATTGGAAAACATTCTATATTGCGCTTCCCGGTACGTTGGTCGTGTCAATTCGTAGATAGCTCTACACTGTTGCTTGTCAACGACAAATATGGCTTGCCTATTGCTGCTTCACCGTGTTGATTCTTCTTTTATTTAAAAATACATTGTATATACCTGACACTCGGATCATGGGAAGTGTGGTATTTTATAATCAGTTTTTACTAAGCACCGAGATATTGCGAGTTAGAAGGTATATTTGCAATGCAACCAACCCTTTCATTATCCACTGCTGGACATGAGCCTCCTCATGCACATTGTCTCGTGCATGAGAGATGTATGACCTTTAAGGTCACAACACGCTGACCAGGCGGGATAGCGAGTCCACTCTTTTATTGGTGGTGTAATTCCTCAAGGCTTGTGGTAGCCGCTCTGTTATCCCTTGGTCACCATGTACGACGCCCGCGGGAACAGATGGCGCCATAAAAGAAAGAATATTAGGAGAGTATTATCATTTTACACTGTAAATCGGGTCTAAAAGCCTTTTGTTTTTTGTTTATACGACGTTTCGGCACTGGTTAACGTTCGAGTAGAAATAAAAGATAAACAAAAGCCTTTAATTGTACGTGTTTATAATATAAAATGTCTACAGAAGGCGAGTTTAAAAAAGTTTCATCATGTCCAGGTGAACGCGTTCATCCAGAACGTGAACGAGAGCTCAGTGACAGCAAACCTGGACAACGCGGAGGCGCAGCTGGATGCGCTCGTGCAGGCGGTTACGTGTCTGCGCCAGGTCGGCTGGTCGCTGCATAGCCGCAAGATCGTCATACTGCTCTCCGACGGGTACCTACACACGGCCGGCGATGGGAAACTAGGTAAGTTAACTACACAACACCGTATCGATGTTGAAAATTTCGAATGCCGTGAAGAGCAAATCACTATTTTTCATGACGAGTAGGATTTTTTATGCAAACTGACATTTTATAAGTTTTTGAGCCGCGACCCCTTTATTATTAGATAACCTTAGTAGTATCAATAGATAAGGTCAACTCGAGAACTCGGAGCATCGTGTCTAGTACTTCCTTAATAGAGTAATTAATAATTACCTTACGGCTCTAAAACCATGAAAAAAACAGTGTATTAAAATTATTTTCAACTTTACCAGTGATATAGCTAATGTTTTGACCTTACGGTCTTAGGGTTAAAATAATATTTGTAATACTTATAAATTTACAAACATTTTTTTATAACTTTCCTACTCGTCCTAGAAAGTAGCTATTTGTCCCTTTAAGGCAATTGAAATTTTCTGCATCCATATGTGACGTTATCTGAACAAAGGGACTCTATTGTCAGTGTCCTAATTTGGTTTAATTAAGATTTTCTAACATAAAATGTTGTTGTTTCAAAATTCTGTTTAAATGCAAACATACCTACTCCAGTTACAATTTTAAAAATAAAGCGATAAAAAAATGTTATTTGTTAAAGATTTCACTAAAGTTTCATAACTCTGAGGAACTAGTACCGACAAAAAGTCCTCTTTCTCAGATTAAGTCACATATTATTTTTATACGTAAAAAGTGACAGTCCACCTAAACCAATTAAGTCCACCTCGTGGTACTTAATTGGTACTGGTACAGTTTCCCTGAGACATACGTCATGACAACACGTTAGGCACGTTTTTTCATTACACTCCCCATTCTTTCTTGGAGAAAAAGTTGCCATAGAAAGCAAAGAGAAGGTATAATAAGGGTCCTCTGTCCTATTCTTTTATAGAATAAATGGCTCAAGAGCGGGAAAACCGCATGGTGGTAAGTGGTCACCGCCGTCCATGGACACCTGCAACACTAGGGGGCTTGCGGGAGCGCGCCGACCTTGCGGAATCCTGTTCACAGCTATTATGTCCTATTAGCTATTATATTATGTCCTATTATATTTCTACTACATTTATATATCTATATATTATATTTCCTATAATATTTCTCCTGAGGCCAATACATACAATCTTTCATTCTTTTCATCTAAAATTAGTTCACAGACAATACTATAGACGCATTGTTTTATTATTGTATCTGTGTAGCCGCTGTCCGCTGCCCTGTGGGTGGTATAAGTAAATACTTAATGTATATTTAGTCTGTGTAATCGTTAATCAAAAAGCTATTGACGCTTGTGGGAACGGTAGTAACTGTACACATCACAGAAACTTCCGATAAAACAGTCGTTGATTGAATTATCTTGCTGTTCATATTGATTTTTTTGTAACTTCTATGGCTAGAATTTTAGTCGGTAAGGTGGATGGTAAATGGTTTGCCATCCAACAAAAAGTATTCCAAATACGTTGCCGACTTAGATGTTAATCTGACAGTGTTATTAACAAATTAACATAATGATAGAACTAATAGTTATTAGACTAGTTCTTAGAAGAATTTTAATAAAAATTATCTCCAAGATATGTAATAATAATTACTGCCATTGAAATCGTGGAATTTCTTCTGTACCTAACCATATATACCTACTATAACAAACGTTCGAACTACCTTTCAGTTTATACAAAAGCACCTTTATTTTTATTGTTTAGTATACAAATAAAAATATCTTTACAGCGGGTGCTATTTTAAAGAACAATGGGCAATGTCATTTGGATGAAAATGGTTACTATTCCGAGGCTACTATTTACGACTATCCATCCATAGCGCAGGTTTATAGACTCTTAGACGACTACAAGGTGAGTACCGAATTTATAAAATTTAGATTATTGTTCACGTCAAGAAATGTATCAGAATAATTTTACACATAAAATCAACGCAACATGCTTCTAGGAAAATAGGTACACAAAAAGCTCTACTACATGAACTTTGGACTAACTTGGCTCTTTAAGCTTTCAAGGTTAAAGTTTTCCAATAGACCCTCGTGGTTTTTAATTGAAAAGGTACATTTTTGATTCAATTTCGATAAATCCACAGTCCTAAAAGAGTCTTGAAAGAGTATGTCTTAAAGTTCATGGCAAATTATTTTTTGTACAAGTGATTCGACTACGGCAAGAATTTTTAGTAGATTTTTTTATAACTGGTATCAACAAAGACTCGTAAACGTTATTGCAATTCGTCGTTGTTCCTGCTCATTAGTTTCTACCAACTGGCTCAAATTGTGTGAAGACGCAATCTCTTTAAAGCTAACGTATAAATAAACCGGTCATTGTTTACTCTTGTCTAATCTCAAGGCATATTGAGATTACGTATATTTTGGCTGAACAAAGTTATTGCGGTTAATAAAAACCAAACAGATGATTTCTTATATGAAACAGAAGACTTCACCGGAATATTTATGGGTTGCCTACATAAACAATTTTTACAACGGAGTTACGTCTTCTACAATTTCTTAAACTAACAGTCAACTCTGGCTTTGCCTCGACATCAAGGACACCATAAACTTTTCAAATGTGAAGGCATTTTTGTAATCCTAAGGACTTTGTATATCAGAGATTAATTGACGTATTACAGAATATTTTTTTGTCAAGATTTATGTTTTGCACGAATTTTCATGACAAAACAATTAGCCGTCCAAGACCAATTATGGACAAATGATTTCGATTCCTTCCCCGTGGAATTGCCAAGTTCTGCGCCAAGTTTATGCCCACCATATAGGTCAGTATTTTTCAGGTGAACGTGATTTTTGCAGTAACAGAAAATGTGAAAGACCACTACGACAGCATTCACAAGTTAATGGAGGATTTCACCTACGTGGCCAAATTAGAGAGCGACAGTTCTAATATTTTGAAACTAGTCAAGATGGGATACGAAGATATCGTGAGTGTGGTTGATTTCGAAGACGACTCTAAATCTGGTCCAGTAAAAGTGAAGTACTTCACTGATTGTGGAATCCCTGGTGGGTCCTTGGTGCAGGTGACGCGATGTTCGGGAGTAGAATATGGGATGACGTTAAATTACGAAGCTCATGTGTCTTTGCATTCGTGTCCAGAGTATAAGAAGGTGCGTAATTATTGCAGTTTAAGATATTAACTAGATAATGAATAAAGTACGATAATAAAGGAATAAAGGAGTAGTGTTTATCTTACAAATTGTTAAAACATAGGAAACTTCTTGTTACTGCAAAAATAAAGTTGGACTTGACAGCTCTTTTCTACCAGTTTACCCATTAAAAATGCTGGTTCTTCAATGATTACATTTTTAATACTTACTATTCATTCATTCTTTTTTACATTACAGTCTCAACAAACCATCCGTATATCGGAAAGTCAACTGGGTCAGGATTCGCTGACCCTGGAAGTGGAGATCCAGTGCGGCTGCGAGTGCGAAGGTGACCATCTAAAAGGAATGTCCCTTGCGTGTCCGGTCAATTCGCACCTTGTCTGCGGAGTTTGTCAATGTAATAAAGGATGGTAAGTAATAACATGAATGTCAGACGCCTCGTTGGAAAATTTTACATGTCTTTTTATAAAGACGAAAACTTTTCATTAGGGATTGGTCATTGTTGATTTTTGAAAAGAATTGAAAAGAGAAAAATGTCGTTATATGTAACCTATTTTGGTCAGTATGCGAGATTGACATTCCGCGTATGATCCTAATGATGAATCTTATAAATTGAGACGTTGAAATTTTGCTATTGTTTAAGCCTCTAATTAGACTTCTTCTATTTTCTCTCGAAAAAGCCCTTAATTTAAGTACAGTTGTTGCACTGTTGTATAACAACTTAATATAGATAATGATGTAGGTACATGTAGTAGATAATAATATGCCTACAGTATATATGTATATATATTATAATCATATTACCTATATAATATCCAAGTTATATTTATTACATGTTCACTTCACACTTCATTAGTCTTAGCATGAGGTTCACGATATTGGACCAGTTGTAAATAATAATATTTTAAGTCCTAATAGCGACAACTAACATCAATTCTTCAATCCTATAATAAGCTATCGTTGGTCCCTTAAATTAGACCTCTTCTTTCAGGAAATGGTTTGGGGAAATTCGGAAAAGTGGCTCTTATAGTTTAAGCATATTTTTTAAAAGCCTTCCTTTCCAGGTCAGGCCCTCAATGTGATTGCTCAACAGAAGACGTGGAGGTGTCGCTCGCGTTACTAGAGCAGTGCTACGAGCCGAACGTGACCGACGCGAAGGTGTGCTCCGGTACCGGAGACTGTATGTGCGGCAAGTGCAGCTGCGACCGGGAGTACGGTGGGAAGTACTGTCAGTGCAAGTCGTGTGAAGTTAGCCGGTTAGTAGCGATTTACAACGTGGCACCGGAATAACGCAAAACCTGAAACACGTCAACCATTTTAAAATTCATAAAACCGTTTTAGGGAAATATAACATTATTTTAAGCAATAAATCAAAGTTACAAATAGATAATGCTTTGTCGTCCTGTCTACAACGTTCATAGCGCTCATTAACCACTTATGGACTCTGGTCTGAGCAAAATAATTATTTTGGTTGAACATAATAATTGTTATGTAAACACGGGTTTCTCACAATTTATTAAAAGAATAAATCGTGAGTAACCCGTTTATATAACAATTATTAAAATGATTATTATTTAAAATATGGTTTTATACCATCTCGTCTCTCCTTCGATAAGCCAAAATGAGGGAGAGACTGTATAACCCCCGGGCGGAAGCGCAGTCGGCCGGGGTTCAGAACCCCAGGGAGAGTAACTGTGGACGATCCGCAAGGTCGCACCGACTGCTTTCTGCATCTTCACCGAGAGCCAGCCGCCACGGAAACCCAACCGCCTCAGGTTGGTCTCAATTTTGTGTTGGTCTCAGTTGGTGGAGATTAACCTGTTTACGGACAAAACGACTGAGTTGAATATTATTATTATTACCCAGACCGAGCTCCTAGGGCAGTGCGCGCTCGCGGCGCAGGCGACGCGTGTATTGTTCGTTTTTAATCCCGGAGACTAAAGTGGCATTTCATGTGTTGGTAGTTTTTGGCATTTTTAAAATAGTGATATCCCGCAATCTGAACTAATCGTAAAACCAGTTTCGATATTGTTTAAAAAGGTTTTTCTGCATAATTGCGAGGTGTTCGATCAAATTTGTGGGAATCGGTAGAATAATTGATTACAATTAAAAATAATCATCTGGCAAAAGAGAGTGGATTTGAAATATTAATATGGTGAAAATATCGTAAATATGATAAGTAATGACGATGGTTTATCTTCGAATATATTGAGTGTAACAAATTAATTAGTTGATACCCTCAACACACACGATATACGAAAACCCACATTTAAAACTTTACGATTCCAATAACCGCAACAATAAGAAATTAATTAGCAACATTATTTTCAAGTTGACATTTGTACTTGTCAATTTAGTCTCCGGGGTTAAAAAGAATAAATGATGTAGGTACTAGAATCATGAATAAAAAACTATTGTAAAAACTGGTATAGTCCATTCCACTCTCGATATGGAACAACCTGATTTCAGCTTTTGTGCTATTCCAGTGACATAGCAGAGATTCGAAATAAAATGTATTTGTTCCTACAATTCATATTTCTCCCATCCTCTCTCTCATCTTGCCCCCCCTGGCCCTGGCGTTGGCTGGCGACGCCCTTGTGTTATATGTAGGTACGTTGTATGCTGAGGCCATTCTTAAGTAATACTCGCATATGACAGAACAGACGTTCTAAATGATAGCAAGTAGCTATGGTTGGCTGTGCTATTTTCAGCCATCTGAAGTCGTTAGTTTTCTCATGAGACGTCGCTGAGCAGGCCAGGAGCATGAGTTAAATGTTTCATGTTTTGAGGTAAAAGATTGCTGGTACATGACGCAGTTTCAGACTGGGTATAATAATTGATGAATGACTGATTTGTTCAGTTAATAGTGGACCCCCCCCCCCCCTGCTGACTGTTCAAATGGTTTTAGCTTTAGGTATATTAAGCAAGAAAGAATAAATATTATCACCACTATCGCCATTATCGCTACTAAAGGTATTTAAGCCGTAATCTAAGCCGATTTAATTATAACAATAAATACAATGCGTGCATATGCCGCAACAATAAGCAGGTTCCTTACTGAGCGCGGCGGTTTGTCTATGAGTTACACACAATTCTTATGCGATCACATAATTTTTCGTTATTATTCGTTATTTATTAACGTTTGGATGTGTGATTTGTGTCATTCTTCTTTGAATCTTTGAAGCAATTGTATTGTATGTATTGTCAGCTATTGTATGTCATTGAGTGTGGCATAATTATTTATTTATTTGACTTTTGATAGTTTTTAATGAGAAATAATTAAATGAGTAGTAAAAAATACGGAATGAGCATCAAATCGATTGTAGCAAATTTAAAGGAGGGTTAAATTTAGGTTCTCAGGTGACAATAAGAAAATAGGAGTCCTGCGGACTCCGTCCATGGTGATTAGTAAAGTTATCAAAATTATTTATTCAATTATTCAAAAGTGATTTGTTTTGTTGATCATGACGTATATATGATGTATGTACTATTTATTTGATCATATAGTGATAAGGCTTACCTTTTATAAGTATACTCATTTATTTAAATTTCTCTGACACTTTCACTCTGGTGTGCAATGCTCTCTGTGTGTCGGCCATTGGATAACGTAGTTAATGATTTGCATCAATAAAACTTTCCTGTAATTCGCAGGTAATTTAACTGTTTGTATATTTAACTGGACAACTATGTTGTCAGCGAGAACGGATTCGAGTGCGGCGGCGTGGGGCGCGGCGTGTGCGCGTGCGGCGCGTGCGCGTGCGCGGAGGGCTGGAGCGGCGCCGCGTGCGACTGCAGCGCGCGCACACACACCTGCGCGCCGCCCGGTGACCACCTGCTCTGCTCCGGGAACGGCGACTGCGTCTGCGGTGAGTCCGCGCATTAGCAATGCGGGAATACCATACTATACTTGTATAATTCTTTCACCTCACGAATGCGGGCTATGGTTAGTAGTGGCTGCACTCGTACATGTAGGTAAAATGTTTTAGTCTACTTTGAGAATGCTCAGTTGGGTTCTCGACGCCGCGGCACACACTAAAACAATATACATGTATGAGCGCAACCACACCTAAGAGTAACCCGCCCTCGTGACATGAGAGAACTAACCAGGGTAACTGGGAACAGTCAATGGGACTTTTTAATTTACAAAAATATACCTACCTACGTTTTGATTTGAAAATCGAAATTTTGAAAATACTATGCCTATTTATTTAAACTTCATTGTACGAGTATTTGACATGTACAAATAGCGGACTTAGTGCTCTACGGCATTCTCTTCCAGTCAACCATTAGGCCAAAAAGGAAATAAAAGATAAAACGCTGCTGCTGTTTAATGCAGTGTCTATGGATAGCTGATTATAAATAATACACTTAATCATTACTATAATATACTTAATTGTTTGTAGTTATTTCTCATTGATTCTATCAAAGACAAATCTAATATTTTTTGTTTACAGGCCAATGTCAGTGCTGGTCCTCAGACAAAACAAATGGCACCACATACTCGGGCAGATACTGCGAGACGTGCACCACCTGCGTGAACCCCATGTGCGTGACGGCCGAATCCTGCGTCTCCTGCCACCTAACCAACGAGTGTTCCACTCTCTGCCAAATTGGCAACGCTAACTACACCGTTACCGAAGCTATGAACACTACCGGTAAGGCTATATCACATTTCATGTTATAAATCGGGTTGAACGCGAATAACAAACGTATTTGTTTACCTTTTATTTCTACTCGCCATTGTTAGTGTAGTGTCGCAACATTTCCGAATGAGAAGATCAAATGTGGGTAATTGATAAAATTGCTCACCGCTCCCATCCTGGACTACCCGCCGCTTCAGTCAACTCGAGACCATGGCTGGTGTAACCCGGTGCCGAAACGTCGAGTAATAATAAAAGGTAAACAAGTACCTTCGTTATATGCGTTCAGACCCGATTTAGAATATAAAATGTGTACTAATTGGGAAAGTTGAAAAAGTTATAAAGCTGTATGACCTTTGACCTTCAGTTGTTCTATTTTTACTAATGGCGTCGTAGAGCTTAGCTGTGAATTGAATTGACATTGAATTGGAGCTGAATATCCAAGCATTACAATTTTAACTCTTGTGACCGCTGAACCAAACGCCTCGGGAAATACTAGAATATTGGATCAATGGGTGTTCTATTCTGTGTTAAAAATAGAATCCTTCGGAAATTATACTGGCACAGAAGTTATGAACGGCACAGAAACACGTAGATATGTATAATAAATATTCATACGTTTGCAAACGTCTTGCAATCGCTCTGCTGAACCGACATATCACTGAACAATTTGTTGTAGCGTTTTGTCAAATTGCTATATTTTTTCAGTAAAATGAGGTAATCAATTGAAGTATTCGACATCATCCTTAATTGCATGATACCTATCCTTAGGGATTTCGCCAAGTCCTCGATTTCACCATTTTCCTTCGACATATACCATATCTATAAACAATTAAAATCTATATACTATATATGCTGATGTTATAGAGACTATGAAATAGTGTTTATATTTTGAAATTAAAATAAAATTAATTTGACGTAAAACTACTGTACTTTTAGGAAGTTAGACTAGTACTAAAGATAGACATAGGATATGTTTACACTTAAGCGAAACCAGGACATATCGCTAGTTTAAAATAAACTGAAAAAAAATATAAGTACCATTATTATAATATAAAAGAAAGTAGGCTAATTACTACTTTAGATTTATAACTGCTTAGCTAAACGACATCACGAGACTGGCTGCGGTTTGCGGCGAACGGATGGCAAACGTTTAAGTAAAGCGTTTCTCGGAAATTTTAAAAGTACTTTATTATTCTAGGAAACCTCAAAGATGAGGAGGTCAAGTGCATTTTACGTCGGTACGAGGACGGTTTGGAGTGTGAGTATACTTATACATATAGTGCTGGCAACCAAGCCATGGTTGCCATGGAGATAGTCATCAGGAGTAAAGAGTGCGCCACACCGACCAGTGCCGCCATCATGACAAGCGCGTTAATCATCATAGCTTGTATCATAGCCTTAGGAATCATTGCTATCATGGCTGTGAAAACATCACAAATAATAGCGGACAGAAGAGCATATGCCAAGTTTGTGAAAGAAGCACAAGAAAGTAGAGGGCAAACTCAGGAGTTGAATCCGTTATACATATCTCCTATCTCGGAGTTCCGGATGCCAGATGCTTACCCCAGAGATCATAATGATTAACTGCTGGAGAATATTTGGAAAGTTTGTTGTATGGATGGTAGGTTTTATGAAATTTATGTCTTTACCAGACATACCTTGTGCTAAAGATCCTAAAGTTTAAACTTAAAACTTAAAACGATAATCAAAGGATTTATTTATCTACACGTTTAGTAAGATTTGGTTTGTGTAGTTTTACGTATATCATCTTTTAACTTGTACAAATGTTTTGTATGTTCCTATTTGTATCTAGATATAATACACATTAGGTACATATACTATATAATTTCTGACTTCCAACACTTATATATTTTTATGAACCTAATTATAGTAGTTAAATTAAACCTTGGCTTACACTGCTTATACAAGTAATGAGGATTTTAAATACCATTAAGATTTATGTTGTTTAAATAAGCGTTAAACTAAAAACGTAATCTAATTTTACACGAACCTTTTCCACGAATTATTTTTAATTAATACTAAGGATTTTCTTTCGCTGGGTGCGATGGGCGAACTAGGCCTGGTGCACTACCGTGCTAGTTGGTAATGTGCTACCATAAATATTTTGAAATACATCATTTGTGTCGTTATGTTTATAAAATTTAAGTTTTATTATTTTTAAATTTAATACATAAAAATATTTCACTAGTCCCTTGTACGTACTTAATTATGATGTAGATTGAACACTAGTATTTTTGTTTAGAATTTTAGCAGACAATTAAAAGTAACGTAAGCATTTGACTAGAAAATTAAATATATTATTATATGTTAATGACGTTACTTTTCACTGCTATTACAACAACGCATATGTTACAGCGATAGCAAAAATTTCTCACCTCATAACAATTTCTAAATATTTTAAATATGTTTTCATAATATTCTTTTATTTTTATATTATTGGGTCTAATAAAGCATTTGTCGTATAAAATAGTAAGATCATTCAGGAACAGTCAATTATTAACATGCTTTTTTATATTACAGTGTTAATTTAAGTCAATCAATAAACTCGTAATGTACCTAAACAATAATTTTAAATAAGTACAAATATGGATCAACTATACCAAATAACTATGACGTTAAAAGGAAAATAAAAAGCCTAATATTTTATTTCCTTTTTTATTTCCCATTTCAGTATGTAGATATATTATAAAGATGTTCTCATAAGGCCCAATCTCTGGGACCACGATGAAAACGATTTTTATAATAAATACAATACATTTTACAACTCAACCCCACTATAATATTTATTTGGGTAATATACGTACTTATATAAATGTATCTTATAAAAGACAGCTTCAAGGTCGATTTGCATCTGCGTATTGAAACTTTCAGTGTACTTTCACTTTGAGTTCAACTTTCAGTTGAACGAGTAACTTCCTGTGAATATATATATTCTTTAACAATTATAATTTAATCTTCAAGTACATTTCAGGTTTAGATAAGTTTTATTTTTAGTATTGTTAAATGTAAATCAATCTTTGGAAGAACAATGATTTTTAAACAATATATACACCCTTTTACACGGAATACTACTTACATGGTACACCTGTTAAAATTTTCTTTTATTTGCATTTCTAATTATTAGTTCATCACATTAAAACTATATGTACAATCACATAATTGTGATGGTAATTTGAGCAATTTTCTTATAAAATATACCCTCGTACGTATGTATAAATATATTAGACACAGTTATACAAAACTAGCAATTATTTTCAAGTAGATAAAATAAGTAAATAGATATGTATCAGGTAGATTGCCGTATATTAGGTATATCACCTGCCTACTTTTTGTATAACTGCGTTTGATTTTCTATACTTTATTTAAAGCACTTACAACATAAGTTATCTACGAGAAGAGGTAATATCTTTACGGCTTTATGTCCAAAACTCAATTTTACTAGTACCTATATAGTACTTATTACCACATATATAAGACCGAACGCGAACGAAAATTGCACACAGGGGCCCAATTCAGAAGAACAATTTTGAAATTACAATAATTTTCTTCTTTTAATAAATTCAAATACATTGCTTTTTAATACACTATTGTAAGTCTCAATGTATCTCCACTAAACAGGTAATGTATTCTAATTGTATTCGTTACAACAATATTATTGGAATAATACAATAAGTTTTGAATTGGAGGCGTTCAATTTATTTCTGTGGTAATACTGACAGTATGTGAGACGATTTAATTCTGGTTAGCCATTTGATGTGTAGTCAAGTACACCCCTGAGGTAAATTACAAGGTGCGAACCTGCAAGCTGCAACGGTATCTCCAAATACCATACAAGCCGTATCGTTGACTCGGAGTTTCGGTTGTAAAAATGGAAAAGGAAAATTGTCGGTAAGGAAACTATAAATACTTACGTAAAAAAACCTGACGATATGTGTTTGTACTACAATTCATATTTATTTTTCATTTGGTGGGCAAATAACTACACACAATTAATTGTATCACCATTACAATATATGCTATTATTATTATGTTTATATTAATAGACATAATAGTTGCATTTTGAGGAAATACATCTGCATTTTAAACGGAATTTGGTATAACTCATCAATCAACCACAATGACTATTGATCGACGGTACAACTATACACGATTACTAGCGGATTATACACGGAATATAAAATGTAATTTCAGGTAAAACATCGCTACATGTTCATTCACAATTTTTTAGTTTGACTAAGTACCACAGTGTCACTTAATATTACTTAAACCTAAGTTAATTTAAAAGAACTCGGTAAGTAATCGGCACAGATTCTAAGTTATAAATACATACTTGTGACAGTAAATTTGAACAATATGAAATATGTTTTGGACTATGCGTCTAAAGCGCGACCAAATATGGACGATAGCAGTAAATAGAAATGAGAAATAAATAAATGAGCAACAAAAAATATTGTGTGCAGCTACATGTGTAGGTACCTGAAAACTTAAAGGTGGGTTGGGTTTGGGTTCTCTGGTGACAATAAGGAAATAGGAATTCCACATCGACTTTGTGAAGACGTTCTTAGTAATTTAAAATGATTTACTTCAGTTATTCAAAAATAGGTTGTTGATCATGATTTGCAGCCTATTTAGTATTTTTTGGTGCTTATTTAAATACAAGTCAATAAAAAATCATCAAAGATATTTATCGTATACGAATAAAATCACATTTGTATCAAAATGTCTTGGCTGAGTCACTACCGTGCCCCTTAATTATACCAAAATCTCACAGACACTGATTTATGTTTATTTAATGACGTTTCGTTGCGTATGTATTAAATTAAAGCGTCTTTACTAGACATGAACTCCATGTATAAAGTATTTAGGCGGATATACAATAATAAAATTAATCTATTCGTAAATGTGAATGATTGTTTGTTGCTTTAATAGTCTACTTTAAATAGTATTTATTACATATAAAAATATATAAAACAAATCAAAATGTGATTGCATTAGGTGCATACATTGCTTAGACAAAGAAACGCATAATTACCGCGAGTCGTACGCATAAAACCAAACCACCTAAACAATTTATAGAAACTAGATCATTATAATGACACTGATTATTTTTTAACTCGAAGAAAAGGGAATGATCCGTTCTTTTAGCTAATATTAGAGGAAGTCTAAAAGTTGGAATTATTTATATCGAGTTCGGTACTTTTGAAGTAACTTTTTGTAATTGAGACAGAACGTTTAACGATACAGGCACTTTAGTCAGACTTAGTCGAAATTCTTAAATTAATTATGTAATTAATTCTTAAATAAGGCATGCATCGTAGCCCTGAAATTGGACATTTATTAGAACTTAATTCATCTCATATTTTTATTAGCTAGTACACCTGCGGAATAATTAATTTTATCTATCACCCACTCGTTAATTTTAATTTATTTATTATTCCTGAACTTGGGGAATAAGTGGCATTCCCTAAGTATAGACCAGGCTAAGAAGATTCTTAAACACATCAACGATGCGATGGTTATAAAGTAATAACCAGTAATATAGCCACCTCGTAATAGTTAGGTACTATTACAGATTTACAAAGTATTAAACAACACCAGTTTATAGTTTTATTTATATACGTGTAATCAAGTGGTGTACCTGTGGGTCAGGCCTCGCCCAGAGTCGTGGCCCTGCGTATACCCGTACTACCACCACGTATGCTTCAACAGGGTGTTAAATGAGGCAACTTTCGTTAAATGTCAGGAAATTGTATAATAATTTATTATTAATAGTCCCAGTGTCAAACGTGTCGCTCGGGCCTCGCAGGCGGTACGAGTGACATCGGTCGCGAGTCAGGCTTGACGAGGGGGGCCTGGGGGAGAGAGGGCGCCGACGCGGGGGGCGTCGGCGCGGAGGGCATCGGCACCGGCATCGCGTCCGGTACCAAGTTCCTGAGGAACTCCGATAGGCACGGCCACGGGAAGACCCTGAAAACATAATTATACTCCAGTTAATCAAAAAAACAGGCAATCAAATAAAAGCAATCAAAAATTCAACTTGATTACACTTCACATTGTTCAGGAATCCTAACCTACTTAGGAGTACATAATTTCCTAATTACGAAGTCCGAATGGGCCCGACCTTTAATACTGCGATTATGAATTTAGTTACTAAGTGCATTAGGATTCCTGAATAACGTGAAGTGTAATAAGTCCATTATTATGAGTTCAAATCCCGGCCCGTACCGCTATTTCTATCGTAACTTAAATACGATACAATAGAAATTTTTAATGTACCTACTACTAGCTGAACGAGGATTCAAGTAACTAATGTGAAATTTTCTTGATATCCTGATATGATTTTGAGGACAAAAAGTAACGATGCAAAGTTATAAAAAGCTTCTCAACTCAAAATATGGAAGGGGAGAGTGCACGACCTCACTCAAACTCACTCACTGGCCTCGTTACCCCTCTCTCACAGAATACTACCTTGAAATGTACTGCATTTCCCACTTTATCATATTCCCCTATGTATGTACGTGTTTCGGTAGTGAGTGAGATATGCCAGAGCCCATTCCCATCCTATCCCTTCCCACGTCCCCAACCCTTTCTCTAAATCCATTCTTTCATCAACAAAGGTAGGCATCCGGTGGCGTGCCAAAGTTTGACATTTTGGACTAATGTTGGCATGTATGTATCGCGGATGTCTATGGGCGTCAGTATCCACTTACCACCAGGTGGACTGTATGCTCGTTTGCCACGTTCTTTCTATAAAATAAAATATCTTTGGAAGTCACACACTAAGAAGCTAGTTAGTTGACAAATAAAATAAGTATAATAACATTAGAATTCACTCAAAAAGTCGTTTATAAGATTGACCCTAGAGCAGTAGGTGTGCATATACTCATCATGACAATATTAAACAGTTCGTGTGAACAAGGACAGTAATTTTATGTCATTATTTCTTATTACCTGACGTCACCTAACATTAGAGTGATGAGAGAATATAAGATTTTATCTTTACATTAATAACTGGATATCTGTGCCGTAGAATAATTCATAATAACTATGAATGATGGAACTTGGTAAGAAGTCTTATCGTAACTATATTACAGATCCACTTTTGATTTTATCAATCTATTTTTCTAAAAACTAAAAACATCAATAGATCATCAAAGAGTAATAATAATAAAATTTTACGGTAATTACTGGCCAGTGCTCAATTTGTTGTCATGGTAATAAGAAGGTGTGGAGTCAAGGAAAGGTGACGCTAGACTTGGTTGATCGTTTAATGACATAATGGTCCCGTCTAATGGACATTTATTACGACGGAATCTGTTTAATACCATGGGCTTTAAAGATTACATAATATATACTGACATTGGATGATCTCTGTTAATATTATACTAATGAAAAATAGTTATTTTAGTATACCTATATATGTAAGATAAGGAATATATTATATGGGCCATTGATGCCTGATGTAAACTAACAAAAATAAATGAAATACCTATATATCAAGTATTTATACATGGCCGTGTAATGTCGGCTAGCTTTAGAATAGCTATCTCTTCCCGTGGCGGATTAACAGAGCGGTTACCGCAAGCCCTAAGGAGCTACACCACCTCCGAAAAAGTGGATTCGCCAACGCTCTTGGTTAGCTTGCGGTTTTAAGGCCATTCATCCCTTATGCACAATACAATGTGCATGAGGAGGATGCTAAAGCAGCTAAAGAATGCTAAAGGGCTGGTTACGGATACATAGTTCTTACCACTTGAAAGGCATCAAGACTCTGAAGTATCCTGGAATTAATGCAATCTTCTCGTTGGTGCGGATCGCGGACACCACTCTGTCAGCCACGTCGTTTGAATTCAGCTGTGGCACGAACCTTTAACATGATAAAACAATATCATACCACTTATGGGTCAAGTCATAGGTCACTCTCAACCCATGGATACCTTAACAGATAGGTAGGGGCACAATAGAATGGTTTAAATGTTTTAGCGTGTTTCTTACTGAATGTGGATAACTAAGTTTTACTGTTTAAAATATAGGTAAGTAAAAGTAGGTACCTAATAATACACATAGAATGGCAATCTCGTTTCCGCAGTTTAATCATCATTAACATAGACTTTAGAAATTGCCTGTGATTTAGAATAAAAATCTTATAGTCCTATAGACAAACCTTAAAGATGTTAAACACCGCCGCCGATATCTTACCATCGCACAGTGGGACAGAACCGTGCGTACCGTCTCAAAAATCTGTAACTTTTTTGTTGATTGAAGTAAATCGCTGAAATTTGGTATGTAGTGTCTCCAGAGTACATACAATCCAATAATGAATGTATCATTGTCAAATGTTTAATAAATAATATAAAATAAAATAAAACAAAATAAAAATGTATTATTTTAATATTAAACCATGGTTTGGTTAACTTATTGAATTATAATTTTACAGTTTTATGATATTAATAAACCTATTTTATGTTATTTTATATTACATATGAATCTTACATTTAAATAAATGACAAATATATAATAACCCACTCCAAAAATATGTTTTACAAATAATGTACGAAATTATTTCGATTTAAATAGCTAAGAGGTTCTTAGCTTCCTCTAACAATTTCTTGGATATAGTGACTGATGGTTTTCTGATACTTGATATATAAGGATCTGACGTAAATAGAAGACCATGAAATACGTCTTCGTTTGTTGCGGACCTAGAGCATTTTCTAGCATGATGCAATCTGAATTTTTTGTAATCTTTATTACGCGATTCTTGGGCATCCTCAGATAAATGACCAATGGGCAGAACAGCAAAATGTCTTATTATACTTTCCCCATGTATTAAGATTTTATGTACTGAAGAAGGCATATTATACCACATATATTTTGTTACGTACAGTTGTGCGGTTGCACGAGTATATTCACTAAATTTTTCTGGATTTACAGCAATACCGGATGCCATGGTTTGCAGAATAACATAGAACCTTTTAATAAGTTCCTCGTCAACCCCTGTAATTTCTGAAGCGCAGTAGTAGTTCTCAAAAAAACGCCGAGCTGTATTGCCGTCATTACTGTTTCCACTTCCTTGTCGGGGCTTATCAACGTGCAATCCCATCCGGCTTCGAAACAAACTTTGTACAAGCTTTTTCTTGTCTTCTTTACTTTTTTTATCTTCCGAAGTTCTCGCAGCCCATTTTTGAAATGAAAGGTTATATGAAATATGTAAAATTAGCTCCATGCACCTGATCCACGCGTGTAACGTAGACAAACCGTATTCGTAAGCATTTATATTATCTGGCTTTGATGCAATCTTCTCCAAATTATTCATTTCACTTGGCTTAGCCCCACACACTGTACATACAGCTCCAGAACTTGTGTCAGTAAGAACTTGTGTAACTTTTCCATCCACCATAGTTAGAAATAGATCGTGACTTATTTCAATTACCTGCGTCTCCTTGTGTATCTTTGATGTTTGCAAATTATTAATTTGACCCCGAATATCACCAACCACTGATCGGGTTTTCTCGGGCGTTTCTTTTGCAAGTTCCATCAGGATTGGTCGGCAATAACGAATAGAAGAACAAGCCGGATTTTGCCAAATTATCTCATGTGTTTCTGTGTCAGTCAGCTTTATTGGTACCAAAGACGCTATAAATAAGTTTGTATCTGAGACTAAGTCACTCTCATCTGTTAAAACTTGTTTATATTCGCTTTGCCCCGATGAACCATCACATCCCCACTTGGTAAACAATTTAAGAGATTTTCTTCTTGGGTTGTAAACATTTTCAATCTTTAAGATGCGAGCACAAGTGTGATCCAGCAAATCTTGTAGATTTACTTTAGCACTTATATCGGTTATTTGAATGCTGGATAGTGGAGGATAACACAGTTTTTTGGCGTTCGTCAGTATATTATATGATGGCAATATGTCGAAGTTTTTGTTAATCAAACTTGCTCGAAGAAATCCGTATTGTGATTTCGAAAGATCTAAATCTGCAAACATACTTAAAGCTTCATCCACCGTAAAATCTGTTCCATTGCGACTTTCATGCAATAATTTTTCCTTCATGATCCTTTTTTCATTTCTTTCACAATTCCGCATCATTGAAACAACAGTAGCTTCTTCGATTTCTCCTTCAGCCCGCAATCCTTGAACGTATGCATTATGTATATACTCGAGTCCATATTCTTGTACCAATTCCATATTCTTTCTTTTTTTCGATTTCTCTGATAGATCTTCATAAGACTTTGGTGGACGTCCACGTTTTTCAGATGTTGTAGGTGTAATATCCATCGGTGCTTCTTCGAATTGTACCTTAAATTCACCGTCTAACCACGATATATTATTACTAAAGAAACGTTCTTTAGTTCGGTTAGATTTGGTCCACCGATCGTTAAACGCTGTTATAAGCGTTTTTTGAATACGTTTCACAATTAATTCACTTTTTTCAGACGACAAATGGTGGTGTTGTTCTAAGTATTTTTGAATATCTTCTGATTTTGTTCCATGGCCAATAAAAAATTCGCATAATACTCGTCGAGGCACAACAAATTCACTCATTTTGTTTTTATTTTTAACTCCTTTTTTTTACCGAGGTTGGTGAAGACTATATTATGTTAAAGCACACTAAAGTACTGGTAAATGACAACGTAAATCAATAACTTTTATACTGAAATTTCGTGTGAAAAAATATTACTATCTAGTGTCATTATCAAGTTCCTAACCACTATCTATGAAGGTGGTTAGTAGTAGGTAGGTACTGATAATGTACACTAACAACTATAACTAGATACCACTTGCTCCCTTTTCCTTCACCGCGATAGAGAAATACATAAACTATATGAGAAACATGTAATTCACACAGTGATAACAAAACATTAAACACATCTGACCGCACGATAAAAAAAATATACTACATACTAATACATTACCCAAAACTCCCACTTTACCTAAAGATCGAGTAAATAGATAATATTGTTTAAGAAAAAAAGGTCAAAAGTGATCTAAATATCCAAAAATCTCATTAATCAGAACTAAAATAACTTTTGGAATATTTTGTATTTTCTCCCCATTAGCCATTTTTAGTTTCATTTCAAGGGGGGCAGATTCGGGCACTCAATTTTTTTTGCCCTACCTTTAACATTAGCTGCTCTATACGATGCTATCAAAATTACGACATGGGCAGACACCGCTAACTGTCAAAAGTCTATGCAAAGTTTCTAATAAGGATAGAATATTAGGTCCTGAAATAAAAATTCTTTACCTCCCCAGGTTTCACATAATGGTTCACTTAAATTATTTTTAAATAGAGTACTTCATCACCATTCTAACCATATATCACACTTACAAATTTGCTGGTAAAGTAATGCAAATATGACCATGTAAACTGGTGGAATTGTGTTCTACATAATTGACATAATTTTGAGCGTCAACTTGCAAGCCTTATTCTAATACAAAAAATGAGAAATAGTGTATTTCAACTGCTATATAATATGCATTGAACATTCAGTTAGACATATGCATTAACAAAATATTCAATATAGAACATTACGAAAAGCTATTTTTGAGACGGTACGCACGGTTCTGTCCCACTGTGCATCGCCAGAGAGCACATCAAACATTGTTGAAGATTGGGTAGCAGAGCTTGTGTCGCTGGAAAGACTACTTACTTCAAAAAGAGGTAGTTGTCTTGAAAAGGTAGTTCACCTTCGATAGACTTCAAATAGTGGAAATATTTCGGTAGGATTCCAGTCTTTGAATTGAACATACAAATGGGACTTACAGCCAAATTGTACTTGAATTCTTCTTGTTAGCGTTAATTTTTTTTTATTATTATTACCAAATTTACAAAGAATAAGTATAAAGCTAACATAATTGTATCTAATAAACCATATAGATTTGTCTAAGATACGAGTGCTGCTGAAATCAGTAGTCGAGACATTAAAAACCTACCTGTGAACAGTGAACAAATTATAATTTGGACAAGAAACAACTTCCCAATTTATATTTTAAATAATTTAATTAATTAATTTAAATAATTTATATTTTAAATAACGAGTACAACGATAATACATTCAAAATAAAATCATTTTCCTCACAATAAATGAACACGGTTGAAATCTCCATCGAACAGATGAAACAAGAGCTTATTCATACTCAAGGTGTAAACTCCTATTCTTCTTTGAGCCTTAAACTCAATCTTGAGCAACGTTAATTAAACTGCAGACTACAAAATTACCGTCATAACTCACACATATTCGGAGGACAAAACTTAAGAGACACTTAATTTGAGTGATGATCGCGACGCATTTTAGAAAACATTAACCTCACCTTGAATTAACTTGCTCGAACATTCCCGTTGAGCGAATGAAGTAGGGGCATATACAAGAGGTGTGCACTCCGGTTGCCCCTTGGACCTCTAGCTCAATCTTGAGCGCCTCATCAAAACCGCAAGCTGCAGCCTTCGAGGAGCAGTAGTCGACAAGTTTAGCGATTCCTACGTAGCCAGCCATCGATGCTATTGTCACTATGTGACCGTTGTTCTGTTCTATCATGGCCGGGAGGAACGCTTTCACCGTCTGTAATGTAATATATGTTAATTTTTAATATTGTTTTTAAATCCACTACATTATTATTAAATTACTACAAAAACATCTTTATTTTATAATAGTCTTTATTGTTAATTTGCTTTTTAATTCGAGGTTTTCATTCGGACGTTTGGTTAATTAATAATTATTTTTCATCATGTCAAATATATTTTTGTAAATTTCGAAAAATGGTGTCGTAATAACCACGTTGATATTCGGATAATGAAAATGCGAGTAATATATATATTAATAAATACGAATTGCACAAAAAATTATGTTTTCGAATCTCGATAGTTTGTTATTAATATATTTAATCAATATTAATAATTTTCTTATGTACATTCGAACATACAAAATTTTATGTTCATCATAATTACGAGTTGAACTGTAATTTGTTTAATTGTTTATTTATTATATAAAAAATGTAGTTAATGACTTCTTTTGATATCTCTATTGTCAGTGACATTGTTAACTTTATGCGCTTTGAACAAAATAATAACATATTACAAAAGAAACCTGTCAAAACAACTTTATCTATATTATGAATGTTATCTTGAACTCTGGATACAATTATCGCTTTAAACTTTTAATGTCATAAACAATAAAGTTAAGATGCTCTTTTTTAATAAAAAATGTTCATATGATTAAAAAACGCAACTTAACAACATATGAGGTCACAATGCACATTAGGCTTTGCAATAATGGTAATGATATAATGTTGATGATTGATAATACCAATACGTAATGATACAATACGTAATAATAATGATAATACGTATTGACGGATTTGCACTTAATACACCTACATATCAGTAAAGCATTTATTTATTTATATACTTTATTGTACACACAAATGGTAAAAATAGTTACAAAAGAAAATACATACAAAAGACGTGCTTATCCCCTTTAGGAGATTTCTACCAGCAAACCCGGGAGAGCGACAGGTGAGTATTGAAATGGGCAGACATGTGCGTACCTAAATACACTACTTTTATGATACGATTATTACATACTAATAATACATTATTATACGAATACACACAAATATATACACATACATACATTCATTTTTAAATTTAGCAGAGATAACGTGTGCTCATCATTCACACGAGAGTGATAATAGTGCTGCTTTAGGCGAGACTTGAAGATAGCGATCGATGAGCTGTCTCGTATTAGGGCAGGAAGAGAATTCCAGAGCCGAGAACCTTTAACCGTAAACGAATTCTCATACTTTTTTGTGAGAGATAATTTCAAAGATGGAAAGAGTGTTAGCTCTAACTGTTTCGTTCTAGGAAAGAGGAAGGAAAATCGCTCGCGAAGGTAAGCAGGAGAAGATGGATAGTTTAGAATGTTAAATAAAAGTGAAAGTAGGTACATCAAAGTTACGACTAAGACGAATAAGGAACCACTTAAGATCTTTCTTGCAATGAGAGACGTGGCCAAACTTGCGCAGATTATAACTAAAAGGGTTACATGAATTTATGAAAAATATATTTATTTTGTGTAATTTAAAATTTCTGAAAGACATTAAAGATATGGGAGATCTACAAGTCAAGATCAATATTCACCAGAAATAAAGACTATTCTAGAAGTAAATAAGACTGCTTACCCAGAAATGAGCCAAGACGTTGACATCGAAAGTCCTCTGTATGAGATGGTCGGGCGTCTCGAGTAGGTACTGGCCCGACACTACGCCCGCATTGTTTATCAATATTGATACCTGAAACGATACAAATACACAATCATTTGAGAATGTAAGTAGATAATGAAATAATAATTGGATTTTTAATGACTATTTCTCTCATTACATTGTGTGTTGTAGTTTTATATGTAAGTTAGGTAGATCTGTAAAAAGATTACAGTAGGTAAGTTTTGCTTTAACTTCACATGGTCAAAAATTGCGTAAAGCTTTTTAGTGAATTAATTTGTAAATCATGTCTGGATATTTCTTCTATCATTCCGTATCGTTTTTTTCTTTAGACTTTCAGTGTAACAAATTGATATGTATGAGTAGGTACCTATACAACATGTCGTCGAAATGAGGCAAAATCTGAAATATGCCAACCAATTTAAAATATATAAAACCGCTCTAGCAACAAATTAAATTATTTTAAGGAATAAATCAATAGTTACAAACATATAAGGTTCAGACCGAGCGCCCGCAACGCGGGTCGGGCCGCGCGAGTAGAATAAATGATTGTGGACATGGTACTGTAAAATAATGACAAAAAAAAAACGTCAGTTAATGAATACTTGTAGCTAATAACTAATTCTTCCGTACTTTACTGTTGTAAAAATTTTTAAGTACCTATTTACCCATGTAAGTATTTACTTCTTCAAACGATTTTTGTAGGATTTTTAAGCAAGTAAAATAATTCGACACGTTCACTGTTTCATACAAATAAGTCTATATGCAATTTTCTTCTACTTCCCGTTGATATTGTCGACGCATAGCTATCGTCCTGGTCGACATATTTACAAGATCACAATCATACACAATCATTGTCTTCTTAATCGCTATCTATCCTTTTCATTCTTTTAATTTAGTCACACTTTTAGTATTTATTTTCAAACTTTTATATTCATACCAGGATTCGTAAAAATTCGATATAATAAATATAAAAAATATCCGGTATTTAATATATATCCGATATACAGGCCGTCCCATTTCAATGCAACATGACTGCAATACTTTAAATATTGAAGATAAGAAATTTCACTTAATGGAGACTTAAATTGAAATTAACTTAAATTGCATTAAATTGAAAATATTGTACATTTGTAAAAAATAAGTACAGTCTTCTTATTGTTAAAATTAAATGTTCGTTTATTTTAAATTTGTTTTCTTAATTTTTTCAGGGATACGTGTTTCATTGAATTGTTTTGTAATTTAAATGTTAACTTTTATGGTCTTCCTTTTATCTAAGATACTATGTTATTTAGAATGAATTGATCCTTATGTTTGACCCTTATGATCGGTGTCATAACAATATAGATATTTTTTCACATTGGGCCGGTCCGATTCCCGGTTGAGAGAGATTTTTCAAAAATCTTTGATTGATGTTCTACTTATTTTTAAAAATAAAATGATGTCTCCATTAAGTCAAATTTCCTATTTTCAATATTTAAAGTACTTTCCCTTCATGTTGCATCGAAATGGTACGATATAATATCTATATCATGTACACATATAAAAAAATTAATTAGAGTAACAAAAAATTAGAGACTTTCAGATTAATAATCAGTCTACTTAATCAACATTCAACTAAATTATAATTATAATCTTTAGTGATCATAATTTTTATTTATGTCAGTATAACAATTTAAAAGCGTGGCATCTGCCAAAATTCTAATTTTGACGATAAATATCAATTCATACTCACTGTTCCGACTTCCTGGTGCACCTTCTTAGCGACCCGGTAGATGTCGTCCCGCCTCGTCAGGTCGACTGTGTACCCGTAGCACTCTCCGCCTATACCCTTCACCAATTTCACGGTGTCTTCCACGCCTGTAACAATAAAAGACATACGTGAATTTCACGTTTACATCCTTTTTAAAGAAAAATAAATAATTAAAAGAGGAACAGAAAATATCGATTAAGCAACAAATCGATAGTAGCGAATTCAAAGGTGGTTAGGTGGGTGGGTTTAGGTTCTCCGGTGACACCAAGGAAACAGGAGTCAGGACTCCGTCAACTTGGTTATGACATTCTTAGCAAATTAAAATTATTTGCTTTAGTTTTATGATCATGTTTTCCTGCTCATTTCAAATTACTTTCAAAGCACTTTTCAAATTATTTAACGTTCATATCTCGTGGGAATGAAAACTTACTAATATTTTTTTCTTATGAAATAGGTAGGTTTTTTTTTTATAGAGAAGAGGGCGGACGAGCATGCGGTCTCACGTGATGGTAAGTGTTACCGCCGCCCATGGACACCTGCAACACCAGGGGGTATGCGGGCGCGCCGCCGATCTTGCAAAATCCTATTCACAGCTCTCTTGAAGAACCCCATGTCGTAGTTTAATGGGAAGACCTCTTGAGGCAGTTCGTTCCACAGCCTACAGTAAAGAAATGGGAAGTTGAGATATACGACAGAATACACCGTACTTTTAAACAACACGCTGGCCAAGCGGGTTGGCGAGTCCACTCTTTTAGAGGTGGTGTAGTTCCTCACCGCTTGTGTTTGTTATCTTATAGTCGCCTTTTACGACACCACGAATAAGCCTACGTAACTGTAATTGGAGCAAACATTAATTTACTACCTTTTTCTTTTTAAAAGTCGTAGTCGGATTTGCCAATAGATACCTATCTTCAAGGTTATTTCTGACTATTTTACGTTAGAAATAACCATCATCTATCTTTTAATTTGATTGTAAAGCCGATATTAGCGGTTGTAATTCTTTGACGACCTTGAGAGTGAATGGCAAGCTAAATGAGATGCAATAAAGAACACTTTCTGCGTCTGTAATGACGGTAATGGGTAATGACCGTGCGCGTTCATGGTGGCTATTCTCCGTTATAACGTGCGGATATCGGCGGGTCGGTGTACCTCTGAATTTAATCTTGGTTTAGAAAGTAACGGACTTTCCGAAAGATGCTGAATGTTTTGAGAGTAACTACCCATAAACTAAATTATATTTCATTAGGGTACAAACTCAGGGTACAACTCTTCCAGGTGTGGTAAAAGGCGACTAATGGATAATAAAGCGGCCACTACACGCGCAACACCGATTGGTCAATAGGGTGCAATGTGGCCATTGTCCGGCTTCAGTGTTGGCACAATCTAAGAATAGCGCTGGTTTGGTGGGGTGTTAACTATCAAGGAGTAACTGAACCATATTTTTGTGAGAATTTATTAAAACGTCGGCTCAAGTGTATCAAGATACAATTTTAGTGAAGGTCGTAAATCCTTTTAACAACACCCTGGTCCATAACCAAGAATACTCCTATCAGCAAGACTCAGCACCAGGTCATAAGGCTCGCTCAACACAGGCGTAGCTAGAAGGGAATATTCTCGACTTAATTACAGCTGAAGACTAGCCGTCATCTAGTCCCGATCTTAATCTTAATGATTTATGGTCTGTTTTACAGAGCATTGCATGTTCTTAACGCCATGATAATATTGAATCTCTAAAACATTCTATATGAATGGCAGTTGCCAATTTCTCCATGGAAAGGGTGCGTGTTTCAATCGAAAACTGGCCACAACGTTTGTAAGACTGTACTCGTATAAAAGCAAATGGTGACCATTTCGAATAAAAGTTATATTTTTAAAATGCTTACCTATTTATTTCTAAAATACGTAACACAAATTCTTCTAATAAAATAATAATGTGAAAAAAATTATCAGTTTATTTTATAAAAATATTTATGGCTAGACCTTGTAGTTTGGTGTTTTATGCGTTTTTTAATTTTTCATAAACGAAAATACAAATTAATACCTACCTACCTCGAAATTATGATAACCGTAACCGTAATTAGTCCTTTTTCGTCCACTGCTGGTACCTTTACCAGTGCTATAGTGGTGCCACTCTATGCACATTGTCTCATACAAGAGGGATGTATCGCTTTAAAACGTGGCCTCGTGGTGGCGGCTTTGTTATCACTTAGTCGCTTTTTACGACACGCATGGGAAGATATGAAGAGGGAAAAATCACGAGGTGACGCTAATTGCGAATGTATAATTTACTATATCACAATTAATAGAGGCATGTGCCTATATTATTGACAATTAGGTAATAATTAATACCTATCTATACATATAATAATATCATAACAGAGCCGTGTCTGTATATGAAATATTTTTTGAAAAAATCCTTGCAGTGTACTCTAGGAACGATACAGAATCCAAAACAACCATCGTTAGAATTTTCTCTGTCGGTTTGAAAGCGCATCACGCGAAAACTAATGGACGGATTTTAATGAAACTAGGCATAGTTGCAGCTTATGTGCCGGATTAACATTACTTTTTATTCAGATCAATTATAGAGTTCCCACGGGAATCACAAGTTTACCCGAACGAAGTCGCACGCACCGCTAGTATCAAATAAAAATACTTTCACATTAGAAAAAACATAAACGCTTTCACAATAACCGTTACACAAAGTGCTTGCTGGTGCAATTTTATAGTAACGCCTTAGTTATAGCCTTATAGCTAATACTTCTACGAGTAACGGAGATGTGATGAACTTGGTGCGTACCAAGTTCATCACATGACTATGATGAGTTGATGACATGACAATTACAATGTCGTCATTGTTATCAAAATGCTTACTCAAACTCCACCATTTTTTTGACTTTTTTAACAGTTACTGGTAGTCACAATTTCCCAAATTAAAGAGTATTAAAGGTATTTAAGACTTTTTTTAATTAAAGAAAATTGTAGGTAGGCACCTATACATAATAATTAGGAAAACCAGTAGGAAGTTTTAGTCAAGTAAGTTATTACTTAAGTTAAAAGTTAGGTGATTTTTCTGACTAAAGTTTAATGAAAATCTGACGCTTGTAGCCCGGATCTAGAATTATCAGAGGTTTCAGGGAAAAAAATGCACTTAATACCAAGGCTTAGATCGTAGAATTGTGTATATGCATGTGTGTCAATGCCGGTGCGTGCGCACATGCGCGGGCCGTCCCGTAGCGCGGGAAGCGTTTCCGCGCGCATTTCGCAATGTACGCACCTCACACGAAACCCGATTGCTCTTTCACGAATGCGATCTCGCGTAAACAAATATTCGTTTCTCATTGTTGTTTGTGATTCATTAGATTAAAATCATTAGATAGAGATACTATATTGTCTGTGTGTGTACCCAGCCAACCGCAAAACACATGGTAGCTAACCATAGTAGGAATGAGGACGTATGCATTATCGATCTATCATTGAATTTTTACGCTTGTACGGATTTTTCAGTCAAGGATAAGTTACAGTTACGTCATCGTCAGAAAACCCGGTCAGATATTGAGACAACATAGTGAAAAAAATAATTTTATATTAAAATAATTTAAAAAAATATTAGGTAGGTAGTCGGATAAGTTCGCGCCTTTTTATAGTGAAAATAATAAAGACTTTTTTATATTACATAAATATTTATTAAACGGAATATTGTCCACTTAATTCGACATCTTTTGCCATTTTTCTGGCAGAGGCATTACCCCATCGCTATAATTTTTTTGGGGTTTCTGAGCGAAAAACTGATTTAAATGGTTTATACGGGCTTATCTTGAATGTAATTTTACTCTATTTGGAGAATTTTGTAAAGTGCGGAATAAATGATAATCCGAAGGTACTATGTCTGGACTGTATGGATGATGCATTAAAACTTCCCCGCCAAAGTCCATCAATATTTGTTTAGTCATAACTACACCTTCTCTAAATAAAAGTTATGGAGTTGAGGTGACTGCTACTACTATTACTAGAAATACTGCTACTAGAAATATTAATTCCGAGCGTTTTCCTTCAAGTGCTTGTTTCAATTCTACTAATAGCTGGCAGTAGACATCAGAATTAACCGTTTGGCCATGGGGCAAAAGCTCGTAATACGCACACAATCCTTTCCAATCCCACCATACACATAACATGACTTTATTCGATGTGAAGCCTGGCTTTAGGATTATTTGTGATGGCTCACCTCGCTTAGACAACAATCGTTTTCGAACATTGCTATCGTAGGTGATCCACTTCTTATCACCTGATACTAATCTCTTTAAAATGGATCGATCGATGAACAGTTTGGCTTTAGAGCCAATCACTCTTGTGTCCAACAGGTGCACCGAATAACGATGCAAATTCCTCACAAGTCTCAACCAAAATAGAACCTTCAAAACACTAGCTGTCTTTTTCGAC
The DNA here is from genome assembly GCA_914767545.1 of Sesia apiformis. Classification (NCBI taxonomy): domain Eukaryota; kingdom Metazoa; phylum Arthropoda; class Insecta; order Lepidoptera; family Sesiidae; genus Sesia; species Sesia apiformis. The sequence continues at coordinate 6,915,310 of OU611963.1, forward strand.
GTAGCGAAGGCCTTCGATAAGGTCTGGAACAACGGTTTAATCTATATACTGTACCAACTCGAGGTGCCCGAAAGTCTCATTCTCATCATTCGAGACTACCTTACCAATCGCACCTTTCGCTGCAGAGTTGAAGGTACTTTGTCTAGTTCTCGCCCAATCAGAGCTGGAGTCCCTCAGGGCTCCGTTCTAAGCTTTATTCTCTCTACACCAATGACATCCCCCACTCCGCTGGAATAGAGCTTGCCCTCTTTGCGGATGACACCACCCTCTACGCCTCAGATAGGAAAGGCGAGTGGTTTGTGAGGTGAGGAATTGAGGTCAACCCCGAGAAAAGTGCTTCCCTGTTCTCGGTACAACCATGTGCTTCCCTTTTCCCAAGATCGGCACTCTTACCCTCGTCTTTCCCCACTCCCGATACTCCCTTTCGGCGAAACTATCTCTTGGGCTACTAAGACCAAATAAATATCTTGGAGTTATCCTAGACCATCGGCTGACCTTCCGAGAACACATATAAACTGTTCGAAACCGAGACGCCTCTGTACTCGGTCGTCTCAACGCTCTCAAAGGCGGGAGAAGTCAAATGTTGCACACATAGCCCCCTCCAACATTAAAATACTCCAAACCCTCCAAAATAGATTGGTGCGTAAGGCCCCTTAGTAGTTGAGAGCCTAACCTATGTCCCCGATAGGAACCACCCTCTCCATTATCGACGTCGTCGTCGTCCTCGGCACGTCTTAGACGACCCCGACAATCCAATTACTTCACTTCACTTCACTCACAGACTTCAGATATACACCGTCCACGCCGGCGGAGACGAGGACGTCACCCTCACTACACCGTGAATACACACCGGCCTTCAGCCAACACTTTTACGAGGTATCGGCACGTGCCTGGGCGCTTTTCACCGACTCGCGATCCCGCGATATTCTCCCAAAGCAACGCCCTAAGCCGAGGTCCGTTCCTTCCGCCGGTCTACCGGCGTAGGAGCCCTTAGGCTCGTTGCTGCACACATTCTTTGCTCCTGGCTGAGTGCCTTCTGCGCTCGCCCTAAACCATACATGTCCGGTGGCTCTTGAAAGGTCATAAGGGCCACAAAAATTTAGCCATTCCGATAAAAAAATGGATCGGTTATATTTCGTTTTAGCAACATCTCGTATATAGAAATTTTATTCACCAAGTTTCTGTCATTTAAACCATGCGGCAACCAAACATCTAGCGTTTTACAAAATTCAGTTTATGCAGGCGATCCAAAACTGTTGAGTACTAAATGCTAAGCTCTTCCGCAATTTAATGACTACTTATGTGTCGATCTACTTAATTTTTTTCAATGATAACATCTACATTTACCTTAATAGGACGATCAAAGCGAGGACCATCACATTACCAGACCTGAATCGACTGAACCATTTTTTTGCAGTAGTTTTAGATAAACCATCTTCTCCGTAAACACCACAAATATCGTTTTGAGTACAAGAAGCTTTCATACCTTTGTCGAAAAAATCTTTAAATATATCTAATTTACTCCTTATTAACTTCCATTTTAAAATTGTTAAAAAATATGAAAAGATGAAACTTTTAATTTGTAATTTCAATGTTCCCGCAAGTGATCAGTGTTGCCAGAAATATAGCACGTTAAAGTCATACGTTCAAAAGGGCCGTGAACTTTTCCGACTACCTATTATTTTTTATTGCTTTATCTTAAAAATCAGACGTTAGAGTACGCTTCTACTTAAACAGAATCTTGAAACAACGAAATTTTAAGTTAAAATATCTTTATCAAAGTTTATACCGACAAAAGGGTCACTTTCCTGATATAATGCCACATATGAAAACAGAAATTCTTGTAACATCAAACAGTTTGCATTGAATTCTCGTAATATACCTAATGTACGTAATTGTGGTACAAAATCGGACAGAGCCAACTGCTTACACTGTCACCAACACACACGCGCTTTTTTGTTTAGTTTTTCACTCATAGACCTTTGTACCTTTCTTCATTCTCTCCATTTCACACAGACGCACACTGCAACACTGAGTCTTGCGTCAGAGCTCGCGTTCACCTTCCCCAAATTTTAAAATTAATATGTGTAATAAGTTATTACATAATAACTGCATAGTAGAATCTGTTATTGTCAATAAGTTTGGTATATCTATTTCAGTTACGTGATGTAGATACATACAATATAAATAAATAGGTAAATTTACATAGTATGAAAACCTCCTCGTGTTTGCAAGAAAGAGGTTTGTCTGTGCTTTGCAGTCGGAATTTACGAATATAGTTAAGCTATCGTATGTTACCGTAACTAGCCCTATTATCGTCTACAGCTGGACAAGGCGCATGAGGGACGTATAACTTTAAAACGGCATGGCGGCCAAGTGGGTTGGCGAGTCCATTCTTTTAGAGGTGGTGTACTTCCTCTGGGCTTGTGGTAGCCGGCTTTGTTACACCTTAATCGCCTTTTACGTCACTCATAGGCAGAGATAGAGTGATGCTAGTCTAAAGTCGGCCGACACCACCTGGGACAATGTGTGGTGTAAATCTGTAATGTACCAAGATACATTTTTGAATTGTGGTCGGTGCTCTTGGGCGAATAGACTTGAAATCATCAATTTCGCCCATCGTTCGACTACGATCGTTGGTTGCGTAAAATACAAGCGATTGCGGAATCTGGTTTGCCTTGACAGTTTGTTATAATTTGGTTCTCGGTTAGTGTTTCGTAATTATTCACGCCAGTGTGTTTATTAAACTCATAAGGCTACATAAATAAACAAAAAGAAAATAACAATATATTGTACTAGCTAAAAATGTAACAACCAAATGCAATGGGTAGTGGGCACACCTGGCTAGAAGAACTGACTTGAGGAAAGCCGGTGGCAGTGTTTGGATGAGAAGAACGAATGATGTTGTGTTGTGGCAAGCCATAAGAAATGTCTCCAGCAACCGTGAGACAGGCTACTGGTATAGTATAATAGCAGCTTTTAAATCACCTGCTTTTAAATCAAATATCTATACAAACCACGATGTAAAAGAAAATTTTCAACTTTAGTATTATATGAGCGATTTGCTTATTTATCTACGTTTAACATACAAAACCCCAGTATAGACCTTACCTACTTGAAAAGACAGTGGCAAAGCTTAACAACGTCCCTATAACAGAAAAGTATCTACTTGTACTTTTGTCTATTTATAATATTAGGTACTTAGAAAGAGTCACGAAAGAGTAATTGCAATTATTAAAAAATAAATTTCAGTCAGTGCCTAATGTTTTTGTGAGAACACCGTCTTTGAATAGTAGGTCAATGTGAGCGAGTCCGAGATTTTGCTAAATCCAAAACGGTTATCTGATTACTGTCACGACACGGACTGTTTGCACGAATGTCTTTTTGAAATTCTCTTTTAGAATTCTTTAAAATAAAAATTCTGTGAGGTATAACGGGATTTTACCGGTACCGCATTCTTAATCTTAACACTTGTAAGAAAATGAAAAGAGATACGTATAGATGAATATCTTCTAGTACGTTCCACACACTGTCCTGGTCCTAGTATGTTAGCACTGGATACAAGGACAATCTAGCAATTTTACTAAATATGAACGAATTCACATACAATAAGTGAGAAAACGTCAGTACTTACGACATACGTAGTATGTTAAACTATTTTGACGATATACAGAAGATATATACTTAAGTAGTCAATTTTTTCCGTACATTTATTACATAAACCTTGAACAATGGGAAGTCACCTGTCGTTTGAAACAATACATATTTCACCTACCGCGTTCATTGTTCAATTTTAATGTCATTGTCAAGATTAAACACTTAGGTATGTACAATATTCCACTTTTGACCTTTAACCTGTTAACATAAGACAAATATATATTTTTTTACTTAAATACGCGTTTCCTTGAAAACATACTCGTACATAATGAATTAAAGGTTAATAATTATATTTCCGTTGATGCAGCGCATCCCATGCACGATTAAGATAGAACACAGGCATTAAAATTAAATTTAAATGTTCTATTATTCAACAAATGTATTTCTTGAGTCTCTTAAATGTATGTATCACCTACTTCATTGTTCGTCGGTGACCGTCTTTCTATAAAAACAAAAACACTTTTTGTTATGGAAATAAAAATAATTCATAATTACTAATATCGACCTGTAAATTATTTGGACCTGTAATTATTGTAATAAAGGTACTCAACTTGGTAGATACTTAAAAATGTACTTAATACTTTGAAGGATATGCACCAATTTAAAATATCCATTGTACCAGTAGAATGATGTCATTATACTGAAGAACAAAAGCTAAGAAAGAACATTTGATGGCAAGTGCGTGCATTGTGCAATCCTATTCGAAAGCTGCAAACAATAATCTTGTCTTTTGTGATTGAAATACGTACAAGAATGTCTGTGAAACATGTGTATAAACGTACTTGACGTATTATATTATAACTTAATTGGACTAAAAATAAAACTGGCAGTACTTTTCCGAGAGGCCCTTGGGACCAAAATAGATTATCCACGGCGCGTAATTTTTCAACCTTAAATTGGGCTTAAAAGGTGTGAAATGTTATTGTAAAAACTCTTATAAAAGAGGCCATAACTGTTGACTCGAATATATTATAATAATTAATTACTTGAAAAAATAATACTTAATCATTATTAATTCAAGTAAACACGATTAGGTACGAATTAATTTTAGTTGCGACAGTGACAGTTTAGCTCCTTGTCAAAAAAATAACTAAATAATAATGGTTGTTGTGATCGTTAGATACTTCATTATAAACGGGTTTAAGTCAAAGAGATTTTTTTAGTGTTTATCGCAGACCGAAACTGAGATTGTCAAATATTAAGTGACTACGTATATAAAAATATTAATGACTATATTTAGTAAATACATATTAATATATTAATGGCTATACCAGTAGATATTCAATATTAATGAATTACGATGATTCCTACCGAATCATCGACCTTAATAATAAATAGTGTAGTTTCTACAATTTGATTATTTCACTATGGAATGTCCCATATACATTCATGATTTACTATTTCACAAATTACTCATTCTAATCAAAGGTTAATCGAAATGAAGAGAGAATACGCATTTAGAAACAATGGTAGGATAATGATGGAAAGTTGTAGGTAGGTTTTCAAAAGAAACATTCAAATATTGACCTTAGTTGGTGCGGTCTAGGTTCTGATTAGATGTGTTTAAATGTGTTGTGCCATATTGCGTGACATTATTACATGGCCCTAAGATGTCCGTGAAGATCTCTAAAATAAAAGACTCTGTACTCACGACATGATCCGTGTTCCGTACGGCGTGTCTGTGTGAAAGTCGGTACCGTGGTATTAGGTATTTGTTTCTCTATTATAAATAAGTACTTAATGATTGTCCCACAGTTTTTTTTAGATATAATTAAATGAGCAGTAGAAATACTGAAAGTGGCAGCAAATCGATGGCAGCAAAATTTAAAGGTTAGCTTTAGGTTCTCTGGTGACAATAAAGAAATAGAGTCGCGCCTGTCGAGATTACGTTGACATTCTTGTATCAGCCTATAACGTCCCACTCTGCGGGGCACAGGCCTCCCCTAGTAAATCACTGGGGACTTTCGTACCGTAATCAACCACGCGAGCCGAGACGATTGGTGGATCACATGCTCCAATTTTTTATTTCTTTTATTTCTGTGTTTCCTCACGATGTTTCCCTCATCGCCGTGGTAGTGACAATTTTCAATATTTTTAGTTGACATTCTTAGTTAGATATTCAGTTATTAAAAAAAACAGTTTTGCTGATCATGATTTCCTGCCCGTTTAGTATTGTTTGCTCGTTTAAATATAAATCATTTTTTTTCTTCATAAAAAGAAGGTAGCAAACGAGCATACATCCGCCTCGTGCTGGTGACTATTATGGCCTATGGACATGCGCGATACGTGCCTACATCAGTCAAGTGTGACGCCCCTTGGCACATCCCTGGATGTGTGGCTTATCATACATCTAAGACATCGAAAGTGACTATAATGTAAATTTAGCCTTATGTGTATTTCTATGTTTTATGAAACATTATAATTATGTATAAGCTGATTGGACAAAGAAGAAACCATACTAGTAAAACTGCGTAAGGAATATATTTATTGCATGTGCGTACATCGGATTGCGAAGTAGAAATATTAGGTAATTTAATGTGCAAAGTGGAGTTGCAAATTTGTCTCAAAACATCATACATATATAAGCCAATCATATTTCTGGATAATTAATAATGTGGAGCAATTACTTTTATGAATTAATGTACTTACCTATTTACTATTACTTAGATAATTAAATCCTATATATATTAAGATTTTGAAAATGTTATCACAATCTAAGTACGAATAATAAAACAGTGTTTGTGCTGAGTGTTAATTTAATATATATACATTTTCTTTTATCGAGTTGAGTTGTTATTTGTTATATCGTTTGTATTCCTTGGTTCTTTTAACATTTCAAGTAAATTTAATCAAACATTTTTAAAGAGGGTTGGCCTTCGTTTCAAGCATTTAATAGAATGAAACAGACAGGCGACATTGGAGGCATTTATCATAATTGATTTTTACGTTGCTTGTTTCTATTAAGTATTATTTATTTTTCGCAATATCATAATGACCTCGAATACATAAAAGTTGTTAGCATTCTAATGAAACTGGAATTAAAATTCAAGTAAATAATTTTTGCTTAGGTACAATGCATACATTCTACATTTTACCGATGTCTGAATATGCCTGCTCCAGCCGCGCCAATTAAGATGCCGGTAGTTTCACTCCGGTACAAGAGAAGAGTCGTCGAAATCGGAAAAAGCACGGTACCGTTCCTGCAGCATCAAAACTCCTCAAGGTTGCAGTACCGGCTATAGTGATCTATCTACCTATTTTGCCTGTATGAGGAGATAACGCCAGAAGACATCAAGCGGCACAATCAGAAGAGACTCTAGGGTCGAACCAGGGACGCACCGCTGAAGGTGGAGCTGCGGTAGCTGAAGTTCAACTATAGATCTAACAATTTTAAGGTCAACATATATGCTCCGGGTTGCTGCAGTGCATCAGAAACTGTTCCTGAGTCCAGACTTTTGGATAGAATGTTCTAGCTAGCTAAAATTTAACAATAAATAGCTAAGCGTTCTAGCTAAAGTTTAACAATAAAATCCCTAATAGTAAGTGAGTGATAAATTGATAACAGTAAAAAGTTTTCACATGTTATGTGTTTTTTTTTTTTGGTTAAGGTATATATTGTATATTACGCCTTAGTTACTTGATATAAATAATAAAATAACAGACACTATACTTTCTTGAATTGGAACATTTATTCATAAAAGAAAGGAATATTGTTATCTATTTTAACAATAATACTAATGTATTGTTATCAATGTTAACTTAGTTAATAACGATTATATAGTTTGTACAATTATGCATTATATCTACGTCAAGCCAGTCTTTTGATATTTGCAAATTACAAGGGGCGGGTTCTTTTACATAAAACATATTAGGAAATAATAGTTCTGTGAATTATGGGAGATGATTTTATAATATGGAAAGTGATCGTATTTAGCTGTTAAAAGAAATTAAGTGACTGAAATAGGACGCGTCATGTAGTTCCGCAACTGTCAACCGGCTTAAACTGAGACAATTCGTCTTTTATTCTAACTAGAGTCACTTGTGTCATCTGTTACTACACTTGCTCTGGTTTTACGTAATTAGCAGTTTCAATGGGTAATTAACAGTTCAATAGTTGAAAAATCTTTTTCTATTGTAAAATAATTTATAGCTTTTTCATTTAAATATTGTTTAATTTTATCGTTTCTAAATTATATTTATTAGTTTAACTTAAATTTATGAAGTAATAAACACAAATAGTTGAACTGCAAAAATGTTCATCACAGAAAACTACAGTAACATGTGCCGCATTTTGCTACTTTATCCTATTCCTGTTTCGGTAGCTCATTCCAATTCTTCCAATTCTCACTCATCTTATTCCTCCCCATTTTCCCAATCCTTTCTCAAAATCCATACCTAAATCTCCAAAGGTGGCATACGGGGGCGTGATAACGTTTGTCATTCTGGACTGGTGTTGACAGGTACCGAGGATGTCCATGGACAACAGTATCCACTTACATCCGTCTGCCTATACGTGCCTTCTTACTGGTTTATGAAATTCACGTGAAATCGAAAAGGGTAGGATCATTCGCAAGTTTCATGTATTGTAAAATTTCATCACACATAGCGACTGCAATAAAATTGTACTTCACAAAATTTATAGTCTTTTGAACTGCCTCCAACTTCTAAACATTGTATTTTACTAGTGTCGTTAGTCATCCATATGTACAGATCTGTCTACTATTACGGAATACAAAAATATTTCTCCTATTTCAAGGAAAAGTTTTAAATAGTTAGTCGTTAAATCTTAATGATGATTTAAAACAACGTTCAACTTTCCATTTATTATCGTTTGGTTTACAAACTGGCAATAAAATGAGCCAATATCTTTTAAAGTTCAACGATTTGATGTTTTGTAGAAAGTAATCTTTATAACATTATCTACTTGATTCTTAAATGTGTTATATAATACAAATTATTTCTTTTTACAAAATAAAACTATATGAAATAAAAACATAACTCGCCTGCCTAGATGTACAGTGATTCAACTTTGATATTGTTGTACCATCTTCATAAAAACATCAAGCGGTCTGTAATAACATTACAAGAACTCTATGAGCCTCAAAGTGCTATTGATTTCACTTTTGCTCCTTAATAACACTCAAGAAAATGTGAATGAGTGAAACCACAGATGCAACTTTGTCTTGCTATTGTTTATCATACTTTATATAAACAACTGGAGGTGGAGAAATAACAATTGTTGACACGACAAGGTTATTTATATCTTACGAAATCACTGGCCAATGAAAGAAGGAAGGCGCCCAGTGGCCGTGAACATTTTCTACCAAAGAAAGCGAAATGGCAACAACAACTTGCTCTTTATAATATTTTTTAATTCGAGGACAATGACCTAAGGACAACGCAATATGGAAAATGCGTTCACTTCCTTAACAAAATATTTATCGGCGGTTGCCTTTCTATACGGAAGGCTTTTTAACCTTGCATATGTGTTTTAAAGTGAAGAGTAAATAGCTGTAATTAAAGATTTGGTCACACATATACATAAATGATAATCGCAAACCAAACAGGGAAAATTAAATTAATGGGCATAGTATTTAGTGAACGATTGGCTTAAGCAGAAATAAATTTAAAGAAGATTAGCAAACAAGAAAGAGATATACTCGGTTTCTTTACTTGATAAAATTCGAAAACCAACCAGTCATCGCATCTGAAAGAACTGTGTGAGACGCCCTCGGCCTGGTTGCTCGGTCTTATACGGTGTTTGAAAACTTTGCTGGTAGTGGAGAGACCCGCATCCGACACTCGAGAGTTATAGAGACATGAACAACGAGAGCAAATTTACCGTTTAACAAAAAAACGTTTCCGGTAAATTGTTACGAATATATGTATATTGCAAGTAATATTAATATAATATTGCACTGTATTATTGCAAGTAAGCGAGTATATATAATAGATAAGAGGACTTATCCGTTTAAGGGAGTTTAATTACGGATTTGTTTAAAAAAATCCTTAGTTACAAGACTGTTACTTATCGTGTTACCGCATACCCCCTGGTGTTGCAGGTGTCCATGGGCGGCGGTAACACTTACCATCACGTGAGACCGCTTGCTCGTCCGCCCTCTTCTCTATAAAAAAAATATATATATTAAATATATATAAATAATAATATAATAATAAATAAATAAAAAAAACAGTTGTGATACAGTGTACGTACTGTCCTTACCTAACACTAGTAATATTAATCAAGTATACTAATATTGTATAGTTTGTGAGTCCGTAACCTAATATACAGGAAAAGTCTTGACAAATGACAAGGTATTTCATATTTACAGAGAAATCGCTTCGTTGGCTCTGAGGGAAATATAACGAAGATTGACAGTTAAAACGGGCTTGTCTTGTCTTTGTTTATGAAAGGATCTCCGCATTCTGATACCTTTCAAAGAATTATTTGTATTGAGAATGTACTAGAAAATGAAACGTTTATTTTAATTTTCAGTACATTCTTAATACTGATTTGTGTTAATAAAACTTTGTTTTTCACACATATTCATATACAAATAGTACAAGTATACATAAAAACGTTAAAAAAACCCATTTGAACAAGGTATAAAATAAAAATGATAATAGGTACATATTATAGTCTTTCCGTTTTTTTTATTTGCTTGATGAAAGTTGCTATAGAACGTTGCTATGTTTTTTCTGTTAATTTTGTCGAAAAAAATATTCATAACCGTTAAATAGAAAATTGTATAAAATATATAATTTTATTCAGTCACCACATTTCTTACTTGCGAAATACAATTCACGAAAAATATTATAATATTATGCGAGAAATAGCGCAATCTTACTATTTTTTACCAGCTTTTATTCAACTTCACATGTTTGTTAGTTTGTTTAGGTTAAATTGGGCTCGTTTCAATGACAATGCTCGACCGCATACATCTTTGATGACTAAACAAAAATTGATGGACCTTCGGAATAGAAAGTTTTAATGCATCCTCCATACAGTTCAGAAAATTCTCTAAATACAAAATTCAAATAAAATCTACAAAATCCTCGAAATGGAGTAAAATTACCTTCAAGAGAAGCCCTGTATAAACCATTAAAATTAGTTTTTCGCTCAGAAATCTCAATTTTTTTATAGCGATGGGATAATGGCTCTGCCAGAAAATGGTGAAAGATAGTCGAATTAAATGGACAATATTCCGTTCAATAAATATTTACGTACCTAATATAAAAAAGTCTGTATTATTTTCACTATAAAAAGGCCGCGAACTTATCCGATTAACTAATAGACCACACATATGAATAATATAATATAAATATATAATACTTATAATAATACATACATATAATATAAATATAGAGAAAAAAGGAGAAACATACCATTAGCTGTGGAGATTTCGGAGGTAGTATTCCCTTTAGGAGCCTCCCTCGTGACAGTGGGGAGCGAGTTCCACAATGTTGTTGGCTGACATATCATCAAATCTCATTATGGCCGTGAGACATTCGTTACGAAAGTTGCATTATTACGTTTATTTTATTACGTGCATTTATTACGTTTCGAGCAAAGTTAACAAGAAATGGCAGATATGAATGTGCAAAACATATATGTTACTCATAGCCTCGATTCTGTAGGCAGTAATACCTACAGCTACAGCTTTAAGCAGTCCACTGTCATTACATTATCATGTGCCTTAATTAATAAATGAAAAAAAAAAAGGTAAAAAATAATCCCTTAATATCCTTGTAGTGTCTCAGTTTTATTTATGAAATGCTTATAGTTGACTTAGTGATTATTATCAGTTGTCAAACTACAGACAATTCTTTTCGTCAATAGAACTTTCAAACCATGTAAATAATATGACACATTGCAATTACAATACTCAAATGGAAATAATAAACAGAGACATATCTAACTTTTTAAACTTTCGCATTTTATGCACATTTTATATTGTAAATCGGGTCTGAACTCGTGACTCATGACTACGACTGATGTAAGCCGGTGCCGGCGCCGAAACGTCGAGTAGGAATAAAAGGTAAACAAGTACCTTCATTGCAATTAAACAACTTTGAACAGTTTAAATCGCGTATATTTAACATTATTTATATCCCGACGTTTCGAACACTTTGCAGTGGACGTGGTCACGGGGTGACTAATTGATTTTATTTGTCACTTGAATTATTAAGAAATTATTTGAACTACCGTCTGAAATTTTTTAATCATAACATTCCCTATGCACGCAGTATTCGCTCACGGTGTCCAGAGGTCTTGCAGTATTGCGGATTAGAATATAAAATGGAGACATATCTGTTGAGTACTTGTTAGAAAAAATAAAATGAAACTAATTCATTCTAGAATTGATTTATTTTGAAATTGCAATTGGTGTATCACTATTATAATAATGGATTTTTGAATACTTTATTTCGTATAGTCAGTCTCAATGCAGGTTTATAGTGGACATAAAAGTGTATAAAAATCCTTCAATGGATCTTTGCAATGGATTTTAGTGGACACAGGACAATTTTTAATGAAATAAGATTTTAAATTTAATATTTTACTCAATATAGTTAAAGACACCGTAAAAGTGAATACTATATAAACTAAATGTGATATGTTGGTATTTATATATAGTGGTCGGATGATTAAATACACGAATTTGTAGCACTTTAGTTTTTTATTTATAATTTTAGTTCTAAAAGGATCCGCCATGCCACACGCTTCACCAACTAAATAGATCATACTTAAAACTATAAAGATGTCCATAGACTATAAACTTATTAAGACAATCCCTGACACTAACCATGTTCGATTGCCAACTGTGATAGTTTATGGAGTTTTTAGTGTTGCAGGTGTCCATGGGCGGCGGTGACCACTTACCATCATGTGGCCCGCCCGCACGTCTGCTATCCATTCTATAAAAAAAATATTGACTTGTGTTTGTTTACATTGTATGACAGTTCTATTGACGAGAATTATACATATAAAGACCACCGACTAAAATAGAAGTAAATATCTTCTTTCACAATTAATAATATCACGAATAATTTCATAAAATAATATTAATCCGTTCGTCGTTTCATCATCAACATCAGTCTGATGTACTGCACTAGATACAGCTTCTTTCAATTCTGCTTGCTGGATTTGTCTCGTTTTTTGGTCTTTTCTTAATAAATATTCTTTATCTTCTACTATCTGTTGAATATGATTCGAGATTAGCTAACCAGAATGAAGAACGCTTAATGGACCCGTCGTCGATGTGTCAACATTTGTCATGGAAATATTGCTTTAGCAAATATTATCTAAAACAGCAACGGTTGCAAATCTTCATTATGTGATGATCTCAATAGTGAAGAAACCGATTGATCAATTAGTATTTATCTATAAACTAAGTACCTACAGCTTAATTAAGTCTAGACAGCATCTAGAATAATTCAGACCACAACAAAGTCGTTATCCTTGTCCTAAAACACGATGAATAACCCTAGCCTTTGGCTTATGACTTCAATTTTAATCGGGTCGGACTGCATTCCATTTACTATTCGCCTCTTCCAATAATCGCAACAAAAATAGACCATTATTTATGCATTTTTATTATGTTTCATCATCACTCAGTTTCGAGTTTTGTTGCTTTAGCATTCCAAAATTTAGGACCTATTTTTATTAGCCTGAGCTAAAGCGACTAATTTTCAATGTCGTGTAGCATATGTTGTTGGTTTTACCGATGCAATAACATAGTTGACGCTCTGTAATATAAAATAAAACAGCGAATGTTGACCAATGCTCTTACTGATCTCGTAAACCACTAACAATATTTTTATAAAAAAATAATTATGGGACGATATGTAAGTTAAACTTTTCGGGTATCTTTGTTTCATGAGTATTGGACAAGTAAGGATAACTAAGTTAGTTAGTAAACTATGAATTATGATTTTAAAAAAATTGTATTATATAGTTTGTTTTTGTTACTATGTTCTAGTTTACTATCTTTATTTTTCCATTGAAAACTATACTATTGGTTTAGTTTGGTCGGTTGATATGGTTTGTTTTTTTTTTTATTGACGAAGGCGGCAGACGAGCATACAGTGTACCTGATGGTAAGTGGACTGGTAGTTTGGTTTGGTTTACCAATAGTAATAATAATATTAATATAATAATTTTATTTATTTAAGACATGTACATATTTTCTATACGGTAATTGTCACTTATAATGTAGTTTACAAAAACATTAAATTTACAAATAGCTATTCATAAGGACAATGTGTGCTGACATCTGTACTGGAATAATCTGTTTGACAGCTGTCAGCGCCTTCCCTTAGATCTATTCTTAGTACTATAGGTTATTTTATATTATAAGTTACAGTTATTTAAGAAAAATATAGTATTGGTAATCTGTGGTATTGGTTTAAAATTAGGCATGTTGGGTTATTGGGCTACTGTGAAAGTACTGTCACTGGCAGTAAAGTAACCAATAAGATTATAGATATATGACATGATTAGGTGACATTATCTGAGGAAAATGGGGATTGTCGACTATAGAGTCCCGGATATTGAAACTTTAGTGAAATGTTAGAAAATAACATCGGTACTGCTTTTTCTTAAAAATCAGATGCTAGATCATATTTCCATATAAACAGTATCTTGAAACAACGAAATTTTATGTTAAAAAATCGTAACCAAAATTAAGAAATCCATATCAACAATAAGGTTACATTGCTCGGAGAGGTCACATGTATTTTATACCGCGAACTCGTAGGCTGTGGAACGAACTGCCTCAAGTGGTCTTTCCATTATGCTACGATATGGGGTTCTTCAAGAGAGCTGTGAATGGGATTCTGCAAGGTCGGCGGCGCGCCCGCATACCCCCTGGTGTTGCAGGTGTCCATGGGCGGCGGTAACACTTACCATCACGTGGGACCGCTTACTCGTCCGCCCACTAGTCTATAAAAAAAAAATGTCTATAAAGAAGGTAGTCTATACAAAGACATTTAATACAGTTGATTTAAGAAAATCAAAGAAGCTTTCTAATAACAGTTTTTTTTTGCTGTCATCTTAGAATAGAGAGAATTATTTAAACCAACGTAAAAAACATTCGTGTTCTGTTCCTCTTAAGAGTCTCATCGATTCAAGTAGGTGTCAAGTGATCAAGTAAGGTCTATTTGTTCTCCACATACTTTTGGAAATCTATGTTCTAGTTTTAAGTTGTTTGTTCTACAATTAGTTCAGTAGGTTCCGCTTATGAACAAACAAGTAAAACGATATCTGTATAATTGTTTAATAGTATAGTTATACTAACCTCAATTCAAAGATTAAAGATTAATTAAGTGTAATTAAGTATTTGTTTTAAACAACTACAGATAAGTGTCTCGATAAATTAATTGCATTCGAATGACTCTAGTCATTACAGAATCATGACTGTATGATGATTTATGATTATAGTATTACAATTATTACAAATTAATACCTAAGGATATTAGGTTATCGTATTTTATCAAATGCGGTATTTTTTTAATAATAAATCATTTTAATTATAATTGATTGAGGAGCATATAATAAGAAATAGTATACCCTCGGAAATTATTCCAATAGGTGTAAAACACATAGGTACATTGACTTTCTAGATAGGTATTTAAGGTGTTGGATCATCGTTGAGTAGCAGCAATATTGAAGTTTCTCCATATCCAGCTTATGAAGCCTATCCAGCATAACACAAACACTTTATGAAAATCAACAAAAATAAAGAATAATAACAAGAATATTAACTAGAGGGAATAATAACAAGAATAATAACTAGAGTGAATAATAACAAGAATATTAACTAGAGGGAATAATAACAAGAATATTAACTAGAGGGAATAATAACAAGAATATTAACTAGAGTGAATAATAACAAGAATATTAAATAGAGGGAATAATAACAATAGATAATCGCAAAAGAAATTATAAAAATATATGACATAGTATTATTATTCCAGCAGCCAGAAATTTTCTTATAATATGAACTACTTTATTATAATTAATTATTTTTGTAAAATTTTGTATAAAAGGTAGATTTCAAACGTTATGTAAATTGTTATATCTACAATCTACACGTGTATTTAATAACCTAATAGATATTAATTAATTTATAAATGATAAAGTAGGTGTCGCGTGTTAGATTGTATATACCTACTTATATATTTAAACATCTATTAGTCATTGATTGCGTTGACAAAAAATCGATATTAACGTATAACATCACAATACCACAGACCTCCTTTTATAATAATCTTCCATGTGGTCCACAATCTGCTAAGCGGGCTCAATACGGATTAGTGGATGTATATATAGGTATATTTTCTCTTTATATATAGGTACAGGCGTTTTCTTTAAGAATAATGTTTTTGGTACAGACTGGGGTTCGAACTAACAACACCTGCGAGTCAAGATTATATCGGTTCACTATCGCTACACGTTTTGGCATACAAAAATCTTTGCTAATAATGTAATTTGTTTTGCTTTGTTGTCGCGATGTTGAGAAGAGAGAAACATCTTGTGTGATGGCGGGCCTTGGGATATCCAGCACTGGAGAGATACAACCTGACAGTATAGTCTAGTAATCGCATAAAAGATTGTGGATACTTTATAGGAAAAATAATACAAACACATAACAATGAAGGCGACGAAGATTGCAGAGGTCAATAAAAACAACAACAAATATCGCATCGGCGTTGTTGCCGCTCCAATTAACAGTGCATTTAAACGTAAACTTCGTGCGTTATAATCAGTAGTTACTGACATTGTTACAGATAACAGACTTATAAATAGGCACGTGTTTCTGTCCAGTAAAATAAAAATTATTACAAACTGTCTCATAAAACAACCGGTTTACGACCCGGTTCAACCGACCTGATTTTAACTTTATTTTTCCTTTTTTGTATGTACATAATTATGTGTGAAACAACGAATATTTGTATGTCCTGTGCCCGCGGTCACAAAATTATATAAAACCGCGGCAATGCTAGTCAGCTTATAAATATTAAAGTAAATCTAAATTTATCTAATTTTTGGTTCATGTAATATCATCTAATCGCAACAGGCCTAATGGGTCCCTCCGGATCCAATATAATAAAGCGCTCCGGGTGCTGATGGGGTTACCCGGTTTCTGTAGCGCATCAGGCATGTTTGCAAAAGTGCAAATCGATTGTTTCTACACCACCATGCGCACGAGATGTGCATCCGAGGTGCGCAGTGACACACAGGTTGGACAGGTTGGACTGTCCTTTTATGCTTCACTGCTGTAGACTACACCGCCAAGTAATAAATTTAAAATTATAATTATATAAACTGACACTTAGAATAAGTCTTTACTTCAATAATATGAATAAATGTAATTTAAAATAAATATAAATAAAATTAGGTGCGGTCATATTGCTCTTTACTTTAAAGCGGTCAACACTTCATTCAAACGATCAGCTTTTGCAAGAGAGATGGCCTCAGATACAGTGGTATGGCAAACATTAGGGCAGGTTTCGACAACTCTCTAGTCTAACAAATATTTGATTAACATGCGTCCAACCATCAAGCGTGGCCGTGGCACATGACCGCAGCGACATTGTACCATGAGTTTTCGCAACTCCAAAATCGAGACAAACCAGTTTCAAACAATGTTTATTTAAAACGTCCACTGACTCGATGCATGCATCGCAGCGTTTTATAATTGCTGTAAAACGCAATGCGCTAACATCGAGTTTTTGATCAATTAACGCATTCGCACATTGATCACATTCGCTTACAATTAAAAGGAACAGCTATATGTATACCCCTATAAATAAAAATTAACTTCAAAATTTATAGCGGATCACTGAAATAAACAATATTTATTTGTTTGATAATGCTCCACACAAATTCACAGTCGCTCTCTAAAGTATAAAGGATGCTACATTTAGCATAATTATCGGATCTATCCTGTTACCTATGTAGCATTAGATAATGGCCGTAAACCGACGATTGCGCAACGGATGAACCGATAATTCGAAGTGCAGTTGCACTTGCGGCACTTTGTACACAGTGCATCTAGAATGTACGGTGATATTCATATTGGAATAAACAGTCTTCAGCAATATTTATATACAGATATATTATATGCAGATATACAACCATGAACAGTTTTAGAAGATGCTTTATTAGATACAAGATATTAAAGATGAAAATTTAATAAAAGTATAATAGACTGACAAGAAGCCAAAGAAAAAAAGGTGTAAGTATACGTTGCAATCAAACCCCCTCTCTCACAGAAGACTGCCGTGAAATAAAACTACCGTACTACATTTCCCATTTTATCCTATTCCTCCAATATACGAACCTGTTTCCGTATTGAGTGAGATATAGAGGCCATTCCCGTCCCACCTTATTATATCCCTCCACATTTTCCCAATTATTTCTCCAAATCCATTCTTAAATCTCCAAAGGTACCTACTGTTAGTATGCGTCGCGGATGTCCATGGGCGACAGTATCCATTTACTTCCAGATGGACGGTCTGCTTGCCTGCCACATTCTTTTTATACAATATAAAAAAAATAATGTGTATTTTTATAAAAATATACCTATAGACACGATTAGACACGATCAGAAATTATTATCAGCTATTATCAATTATTATTACTTGTTTTAATGAGGTGCATAATAAACGACTTTTTAAACTTTCGCGTTTTGTACACATTTTTATATTCTAAATCGGGTCTGAACCCGTATAATGAAGGTATTTGTGTGCCCTTTATTCTTACTCGACGTTTCGGCACCGGCTTACACCAGCCGTCGCCATCAGTTGACTGAAGAGGACTGCTATTTCGACGCAGAGGGTTCTATTTCGACGAGAGGAGTCCAGGACGGGAGTTGCGAGCAATGTTATCAACTACCCACATTCACATTCGGAAAGGCTGCGACACTACACTAACAGTGACCGCGCACGTATTCGACGGTAAATCGTAAGGTTTAAATTTGTTAATCACTGGATTCCACGTCGACGACAGTTTATGTCCGTCTTCCCGATTGATTATTGCACAATTATTGTAGTATGATTGCATTGTCGCAATACTAAAATGAAATGCCTATACGTAGTTAAGATGGTGTAGCGAGAAACACTCGAGTTGAGAAACTAATATGTGTTCATAGCTTGCTTCACGTGTTAGGAAAACGATAACTTAGCGTGGATTACAACGGATACCCAGCAACGCATAAAGAAAAGTGCATTATTTACAAGAATGATCTCATTAACTACATCTGCAATGTTACGCAAGCAATGCAAGTAAGCCGAATAATTGCTGATTATAATCACGGTACGAGCTGGAAAAAATAACAATACTACGTTTACCCGGACTTCGCCCTTGAAATCGTTAAAGTTCGTTTTGTCAAAATCTCTGATATTGTCGAGATCTGTGATATCTGCGTGTAGTGTATTATCTTTATTTTGAATGAAAATAATAGACTAAAACAGTCCGGAATAAACATGAACAGAAAGAAGTACCTAAATACCGCAACGTATTGGCTTTAGTTCTATGAATAAGAAATACGACTTTATCAGAGATAAGGTCTCTTTTAGATTTCAGTGAAGTGTTAAAAATATTTTTTATTGTTTTATCTTAAATAATTAAACGAAATTTTAAGTTAGAAAATATTAATCAAAGTCAATACCAACAATAAGGCGTCATTGCTCAAATAACATCACAAATAACATTTAGTAGATTAGATAACGTGATAAATAATATTTCGCCGCTGACCTTGCTTGTTGATATCCCACAATACGACTTTGCAACCGAGCCTCGCGAGCCGCAACGCGATTAGGCTGCCGAGGCCTCCGCCGCCGCCCGTCACCACTGCAATACCGCCCTTTATGTCCTTCTTTGGTTGTCCTACTATGGACCTGTAGATACCTTGTATAATGTATCCAATAAACACTATAATGAATACTATAATATCCACAGTGGCCCGCACGACTGTGTGTTTGTCCCTCATGCACTCCGGGATCTCTCTCGTTAATGGCCCTGGCCTCATGCCATTCAGATACTCCTGTGTTTCCACGGACATGTTGCAGGTGGTATCTTTGGTGCTATAATAATTGTTCTATTTCGACGTGCATCACTTATATGCTGGACTCGGCGGGTCGCACATACATCTGTAAAGAAAGTAGATCGCAATTAGAATTTTGTAGGATGATAAAACCTTTGTTTGTGATCTGATCAGGTTTAGTTAGTATCGGTGCGTATTGTTATGGTCATTTGAGAATGAAATGTAAAATTGACGTATCGTACTATAACCAATCATTTTGTCGTTCACTACTGGCCATGCACATTGTCTTGTGCATGCCCTCATGCACAAGACAATTTGCAAGGTAGCTAGGCTGGTAGATACTCTCTTTTAGAGGTGGTGTAGTTCCTTAGGGTTTGTAGTAGCGGCTTTGTTATCTTTTAGCGCCACAACACCACACCCACACACCGCACGGCCAATATTGAGTAATATAAAATAAAATATTTGAAAAATTTAACGCGATCGAGGACTTCCTTTACCTTATTGTGGCATAGCATATGTAACAATAAATAAAAGGCAAAAACAGTACGTTATAGAGTTTTACGAGCGCTATCCAATATATAGATTAATATATGTATATATATTAATATTGGATAATATTATCAATATATATGTATATTGGAGTTCACATCTTTTTTGATAACTTTTGAAAAGTTCACACCATTGTAATGTTGTAACGCTGTATCGAATTGAACTGATTTGGCCACATCAACGAACTTAACCGAGATTTAAATCTAAACCGGATCGGTTTAGATTCGGTTTTGTGCCGAATATAATTTCAATTGGTTAACAAATTCGGGCTAGAGTTTACACATCGTGGCTCGGCCTAGGTTACATTTCAGCCTACAGTTTACACTACAAAAGAAAATTTCCCCAAAAGAAATTACACTAACTAGTATTACGATATTTCTAAATAGCAAACCAATAAATTTATTTTTAAACAAAATCCATAGTATGTGGCTATGTATTATTAAAACTATTATTAAAAATTAACTCATATGTTACACACATGTCGATAAGTAGTTTGAACATAATATTTATTTTCCGTCTTATTAATTGCGGAAACCATTAACTAAACGGCCATATTTGCTGCGCTGCTGATAGCGCCTAGAATGTTTACTTTACGTGAATATGATATGTAGAAGTATATTTATTGTCAAACTATCAAACTAGCCAACAGACGTTGTCCTGTCCAAATTTCAATAATCAATAATAATACAATAATAATAATTGAATAATTTCAATAAGTTCATACAAAAATCCCATAGAAAAAATAGCATATATCCCATAGCACTTTCAGTTCTTCCCGAATTTTCCAATTTTCCGGGCAACTTATCCAATTTTTCTTTCCCTGAGAACCTTATTCGGACTATTACGAAAATTTTTAAATAAAAAATAGCCTAATCGGTTCAGCCGTTCTCAAGAGATGCGCTTACCAGCGAACAGCATTTAATTTTTATTTATATAGATAATGACGGTTATTTTGTTACATAGCTACGAATAAGTAAGCAAGTAGTTTTATCGTAAGTCATAATTAATGTTTTAATTACAATATAATATAAGATAATATGCTAAGGAGTATGAAACATATAACAATAAATCGTTATGCAATTTAGATCAATTAGATGAATAAAATTAGATCCCAAGACTGATTTTTTCGTTCATCGAATTCTTTGGACTCGCACGTATACATATACACAAATACATAGTTATACGCACAAACACACATCCAGTTTTTCATTCCAATCACTATTATATACCTACTCATTCTCATTGCATAGTTAAGGAAATCTTTTCATGACCCTATTTTTGTTATCCTCACTCTGTCTTTAATTATTATTATTGTTGAGGCTGTTATTTTCTAAGTAAAATAAATAAATACATGAATTTCATGGTTTTTTTTATCTACTTAACTTACGTGGCAATAAATTCGTTAAGTATCTACTTAACGAATTTATTGCCACGACAATGCCATGTGCCATAAGAAAAACAAAATTATGTTACGAGGGCACTTAACCATGATGTTAATGATCACTTGCCCTTGCCCTTCTTATTATCACAAACAGATCTAGTGGAATACACTTAATTGTGATCCTTGAATACTTCAATATAATATTATTCTTATGGCATTTTAACGAATAATTCGGCACTCGAGTTCTGTTACCTAGCAACCGTTTATTTCGAAAGACTTATTATCAATTCCAATCAATGACGCCTATGGAACCGCGATGGCTCCAAAACTTGTATTCACGGATCTCTGAACAGGTTATGGACGATCACACAGGTAACGGCGATAGAGACATTTGAAATAGTTACGATATTGGAGGTAGCAGCAGCTTACCACCAATAGAGAAATTAGATGGTTCGAGCAACTACAGCAAATGGAAATTCCATATGGAACTATATTATCTAATAACATACACGACAGTAACACCTGCTGAGAGTGATATTTTTGGGTGCAGACGAGACCAAAAAGCCAAATCAAAGATATGCCTGATGTTAAAACCGCATTGTCTTGTGCACATTCGCCAAAAGAAGACAGCGAGAGAAGCCTGGATAGCATTGAGAGATGCTTTTGAAGATACAGGCGTAAATAATAATCGATGCAGATTGTTGAGCAAACTTATCAGTTTAAAATTAGAACAGTTTATATCTGTCGAAGCATATGTAAACAGTCGGAGACCCTCGCGCAACAGTTAAGAGATATTGGCAAAGAAGTTGACGACGAGATGTTAGCAACATTAATGTTGCAACGGCTAACAGAATGTTTTGAATGTTTTGATGTCATGTTTTGAACACGCGTAGACTAACTACATTTTACTATTTATTACTAACCTTTACTAACATATATTCATTAAGTAAACATAAGTATTTTGGACGAGAAGACGCTGCGTAGCTTCCCGAACGCTGCCCAGCCGAGTTGGATTCGTCGATTGACCTCTTTCTCGAAGTTGGACCTACCTAGTTGGACCGTTTGGCCTAGGTAGACGTACTCGTCAACAACTTCGAGTATCGAGCTCCCAACTGAAACTGGGGTGGGCACGACATGGACATTCGACATGATTTTCGTCTTGTCCATGTTCATTTTAAGGCAGGTGGGCCTTAAAATGAACATGGGTTGGGAAACTCGATTGAGGTCTCCGAGCATTGTGCTAAGATCCTCCAGCGATTCTGCCACGACCACGATATCGTCGGCAAATCGAAGGTGAGTGATGAATTCGCCATCAACGTTGATGCCGAGTCCTTTCCATTCCAGGAGCTTGAAAGCGTCTTCCATCGCACTGGTGAAGAGCTTCGGAGAGATGACATCTCCTTGTCTCACACCCCTCTGCAATGGAATCGGCTCCGTGCTCCCTTCCTGTACTCGGACTGACATGGTGGCGTTGTTATACAAACACTTCAACACTTCGATATACCGATAGTCAATATGGCACCGCTGGAGGGACAGTAGCACTGCCCAAGTCTCGATCGAATCAAAGGCTTTCTCATAGTCCACAAACGCTAAGCATAATGGCAAGTTATACTCCTCGGTCTTCTGTATAACTTGCCGCAGCGTATGGATGTGGTCTATGGTACTGTAGCCTTTTCGGAAACCGGCTTGTTCGGGAGGCTGGAAGTCATCAAACCTGCGCTCGAGACGATTCGTGGTAACCCTCGAAAACAGCTTATAAACATGGCTCAGAAGCGAGATGGGCCTATAGTTCTTCAACAAGGTCTTGTCGCCTTTCTTGAAGAAGAGCACCACCACGCTTCTGTTCCATGCCTCCGGCGTAATACCTTCGAGCAAGACGGAATTAAAGAGCTTCTGAAGGACTTTCAGTACCGGTGTTCCACCCGCTTTCAGAAGCTCTGAAGTGATTCCGTCCTCACCCGGCGCCTTGTTGTTTCTAAGCTGTTTGAGGGCCATCCTAATCTCGTACAGGCTGATGTCCGGGATGTCTTCGGTATAGTGTCGAGTCAACTTGGCTCTTGGGTCTTTGGCCAAGTTGCCAACAGGTTTAGCGACCGAGGTATACAACTGTCCATAGAACTTCTCGATCTCCCTCAGTACCTCTTGTTTGTCGGAAGTGACACTGCCGTCCTCCCTCTTCAGCTTCGTCAACTGGCTCTGCCCAATAGATAAGTCTCTTGCGAACACTTTGGAGCCTTTATTCCGCTCTATCGTCTCCTTAATACGATTAGTATTAAAGAGACGGATGTCGTGTCGCAAGGACTGGTGAATCCGTCTATTGAGCTGCCGATATGTTTCCGCGTTATCAGGAGTCTGCAGTGTCATCGAACGTCGTTCCGCCAAGATGTCGAGGGTGTGGTCGGTGAGCTTTTGGGGTCCATCTCTTCGACGATGTCTGAAGAATTTAGACTCCACCGTATGGACAGTTTCTACCAACCTGTTGTTGATATCGTCCACTGCAACGCAATCCTCTAGGCAATCGAAGCGATTTGACAATTCAAGCTGAAAGCTTTCGGGATTTTGTATGTGGGCAGCAGTAGGTCGGAGCGTAGACTTCATCATTCTCGTCCAAAATACCTCAGTGCTTGAAGACGAAGGTCTTCGACCAGTGTGTGTTGCCAGTGATGACCTACGGCACCGAGACGTGGTCTCTGACTATGGGCCTCATAAATAAGCTCACTGTCGCACAGCGAGCTATGGAGAGGGCTATGCTCGGGGTTTCCCTACGTGATCGAATCAGGAATGAGGAGATCCGTAGACGAACTAAAGTCACCGACATAGCCTCTCGGGTTAGCAAGCTGAAGTGGCAGTGGGCAGGGCACATAGCTCGAAGAACCGATGACCGATGGGGAGGAGGGGTTCTCGAATGGAGACCACGTACCGGCGGACGAAGCCGAGGACGTCCATCTGCTAGATGGACGGACGACCTCATAAAGGTTGCGGGTACCCGCTGGATGCAGGTCGCTGCCGATAGGTCTAAATGGCGGACAATGGGGGAGGCCTATGTCCAGCAGTGGACGTCCAAGGGCTGAGAAACAAGAAGAAAGAAGAAACATAAGTACACAAGTGTTCAACTACCTTGCAATTCTAACTACCTATTTCACAATTAAAAAATGAACCAAAAATTTTTTGATAATTTCTAACTAATGGTAAATTAAAATCTGTAGGTAAAATAATTCTAAATAATAAAATTGAAGCCAATCCAATCTCTTAGGAAATCGTTTACTACATACATAAACTGTATAAATAAACAAATCTTTTCAACATACTTACATAAATTCAGAATCATGAACTGAATCTATGTTTTCCAGCTTCAGGAAAGGTCCAGACACAGTAAATAAATATGTACCTAGAAATCGCAGAGACGCAATACAAGTTGATGTATCCAAGGACAGGGGCAGGCGGAGTCGCCAGACATAGCTAGTGTCTGATAGTATCGGAATGTTCGAGTAGACGTAGTATGGGAGTGGATGCAGTTTGCTCCTTCATGTCGGTGTTGCAACTAGAGCCGGTGAATGCAAGCCAATTGCACAAATACCGCGTCGTCGGAGACAGAACATGGAGCAAAGAGTAGCGGAACTCTGCTCTTAAAAATACTTTTACTAAAGTACAGTGGAGTGGAAATTCAATTGTCCAAACCTCTGTTATACGTATTCGCGATTATCAGAACTGCCAACCGCGCCCTGTTAATCGATAAGCAAGAATCAATGTCAGATATGAAGAAGAACACCGAATATATTCAAGCCTTTCAAGACTTATATTTAAACAAGTAACAAAAAATACTAAATGAGTAACAAATCATGGTCAACAAAATAACCTATTTTATGAATAACAGAATTAAATAATTTACTAAGAATAAAAATATAGAATGTCATCGCCAGAACGACGGAGATGCTTCGCGAGGCTGGCTCCTCTTTCTTTATATTCTTTGTAGCTCTTGCCCGCAACTTCGTCCGCGTGGACTTTAGTTTATAAACACCGTTTTTAAATTGATACAACTTTTTTATTAATGAACTGATTGAAATAAAACAAACACTAAATTTTAAGTGAAGACACTAGTGAAAACCGCACCCAAATCGGTTAAGCCGTTTCTAAGATTAGCGTGCACAAACGCACAGACAAACAGATAAACAGACAAAAATTCTAACAATCATTGTTTTGGGTTCTATAGCGTTGATAAAGGCCCCCAATAATAGTTTTTCTCATATATCTTCCATGTACAGACAGCGACCAGTTACATTTTTATTATATGTATAGATTTTTTTAAATATTTTACCCATTTTTCTGCCCATTCAGTATTTTCTGTTGCGCATTTAAATATTTCTTTATTTATTTAAATATATATGTATTTCAAATTTGTTTATTTAAAGAAGATGAATATTGCTTTCGTTCTTTTGAAATAAATACTCATAACGTAAAATTATTTACCTATTTAAAAGTTTCTTAAACTTTTTTTGTACAAATTCAATTATGTCAATTTTCGATTATCCGAATGACCTGCAACAGCAATTAGTCCGGTTAATCGAGTCTCTACTGTAGTTGGCAACCGATAAGAAAGTTATCATCTGTCATTTATAACATTTGAGATTTTCGCGTTTTTCACACATTTAGGACCCGTTTAAATAGATAATTATGTCATTCCTTTGTAAGGTAGACATGACAATAGATAACCTGAAACCTCTCACTGCGATATGAGATCCAAAATCAAACCCCTGATACTCTTCGAAACATTGACAACTAGCGAGAGCAGCACGATCATCAATCCAAAACGCAATGATAAAATGGCAAATACCTGAGGTTATAATATTATTATATCACATTTATTTACATATTATATACCGGATCAACTATCTAGTTACTAGATATTTTAAAGAGCTGTTGCTGCACGCAGGTAGAGCTTATTGCGCTCATTTTGCTACTGTCTAAGAGACTTGCACTTCTCTGAATCGATTCTGTATGCGCTGGTTTGTGTCCATTTTGACATTTGACATATTCCATCATCTTTGAATCGTTTGTATGAAGATAGGCTACTGTTTACTCCATATATTGCGCGGTGCTACAACCTGTGACCGTCGGAGGCCGTCTCATCGATATTGTGTTACGGACGTGATTAATCTTTACTATGTATGTTTATTATTCTTAGCGAATGTTTCCAAACCCTTTTATTATTATTTAATTTATTGTTTTATCTTTTTTATCCAAAGGTTGTTTTGCAGAAATAGCTCATATCTTATCATATCGGTAATTTGATTTCGTTAGTTTGGCGGAATTGGTACCTGTCCTATAAAATACATTTGATAATTTTGAACACATTTAATATAACTATCTATAATACTAAGAAAATTTTGTTATAAAATATATTTTAATTATGTCATAAAAATTGTGTACTTACCTATAAAAACGTCCATAGCGTATCGCACATATTAAATAAATGTTATAGGTACATATAATCTGTGGCAATGATAATAATTGTGTCAATATTTTACAGATAGGTAAATTGTTTTTTGCTCAATTAATTTTATTTGCAGTATTTTATTTGCATTATTGTTGACTTTGAGGGGGAGAGTGCACGCTAAAATCCAACAGCCGCTGGGCGCGCTCGATTGGTCTATGAAAATATTGCTACGTAATATTAATGTTACTGTTGTGGTGTAGTGTGTTGTAGCAATGAATAAGGTTTCATTCATTCATTCGTTAACAACCATTTTGATGTTACACCTAAAACTGTCTTACCGTTTTTCCGTGACTTTTTATTAATATGTGACTTGTTGATTGTTGACACTGTTAGATTTCGAAATGACCTTGAAAGGTTGCGTTCAACGCGGTTGCTTGCCTGCAGTTACCGTATTATTTGTTTTTATAGACATCTAACGGTTACCAACTTGTCCCACTTCTTCTTATGAAACTTTATTGGAAGAAGCGGTATATTTAACTGAAATGTAACAGTGTCAACGAGCAACAAATCGTTTATTAGTAAAAAGACACGGAAAAGGGGTAAAGAACTTTTAGGTTTCATACTACTCACTATCTAGGCATTATTATTCCCTACTACGGAGGTGAAATAGCCACACGCTGATTGAACGTTTGCAATTCAATTAATTGTGATATATGACGAAAGAGCAATATAGAAAAATCTACATAAACACCCAAATGCGCACACACGTAATTATTATTTTAGAATTAGTTAATAAAGATTAATGATGGCCAAGCGTGTATCATGAATCTTTATTAACTGTGTACACGGCCGTGTAGTGTCAGCAATTAGGATAGGATTTAGAAAAGCACCACCGTGTCACTTCCTTTGGGTGTCGTAAAAGGCCACTGAGATATAACAATGCAGGTACCATAAACCCTGAGGAACTATAATACCTCTAAAAGAGTGGACTTACCAACTCGCTTGGCCAGCGTGCCATTTTAAATTCCTCATCCAAAAGATCCAATTCCAAAGGTTCAGAAGGTCAATGTGCGAAGGCCCATGTCCAGGATTGAACGATAAAAGTGCTGGTTACGGTTAAGGTTCTTAGCACGGCCTAAGAGCTTAATGATAGGTAAATAATATACTGCATTTACTTCAGACTATGCAGATCCGAATGAGAACACCATAATATAGGATTATTCCTAATATGGGTACCAAATGGACTCCAATACGTCGTCCTAGTTGTGTATTTATACTAGTATGTATATGATAAATACTACATACTCAGAAAATTGTAAAAGAAAATAGAAAGAAATTATTTATTTTATTTGTATGACATAGAATCACGTATGGTTTTTAACACATTGCTCCGTTTTCTGAACTCCTTTTGAAAGATGTTATCATATGACTTTGGGAAGCAATTTATTGATTTAAATTTAAAAGCATTTGTCACATATTTTAATGGGCGTTGACCTCAAATATTTGACGCCATGAAATGGTAGATCATAGAGTTTAACTGTTTTTTTTTCTTTGTTCTTTAAGATCTGTAGTAATGTACCTAGGATCAGCAAATTAATTTAAGTTCAAGAAGATAACTTAACATGACGTATACAAAGTGTTTAATACAGATTGTAAATTAAAAAACAAATAGCATTATGCAAATAAACATGCTTTTATTGCATTATACGTTACACGGAATTTATTATCCGTAGGTAAGTTTTAAATTAATAGTCATGTTGGTAAACGTTATTGCCCATTGTCCATATAGAGTAATAATTTTTAAGCCACCTCATCAGTCAGTATCACAGAACAATTTATTAACTTTGATGAAAGGACATAATAACCTTTGGTGGAAGAGTGCTGATAAGCTGGGGGATGTAATCTCGACTCACATTTGTGAGCTAGTAAGATCGAACCCCGGTTCGTACCACTGAGTTAATTAGTTACGAATACTACTTACACTTGGCCCTGTGGTGTGGGACGGCTTGAGAACAGCACCACCTCATCTTTTCTCGAGGTGAACTCGCCAATCCGCTTGGACATCGTAGCGTTTTAAGGCTATACATTCCTCATGCATATGACAATGTGCATGAAGAGGCCAATGTCCAGCAGTGGATAATGAAAGGGCTGGTGACGGTATTATACCAAGGGTTTCCTGAATGCAGGGAATATTTATTGTTCAAGGCAATCCCTGCTAATCGCTAATATTTAAAAAGCAATGACATTATAGTGACTCACGTGTTGGCATGGTGTATTCGTGACAAGAATTCGATGTTTGTATACATCGGTGTATTCTGATATAATTGTGGATAAGTTCATCTACATCGATTGTTCCATTGAACGCACAAGGACGCGCCTTGTATGGAAAACCGCACTAACCGTCTGAACAAGGTGTGCTTATTAAGTTAGCTAACTTTGAGTTAATTTTCTAACACTGATTCGGTTTTATATGTATAATAATGAAATAAAGAACATTTTTGGGCAAGTTTACTATTTAGTTGTGATTTAGTTATAATGTTACGTTTTTAGAATCTTCCTGCGACTGAACCGGTGCGAATAAACCGGTCTCACTACATTTCGTCAGGTAGGTAATGAATACGCTACCGAATTTTATCGGCCGTTCAACATTTTGAGGTTAAGTAAAATGTACCGCTGTTCATAGGTACTAAACTTACTGACTCATACTAATCTTGCTTTTTAAACAATATAAATTTTTGACAAAGTCATAGGTCATATTATAAGTAGTTATGGTGACTAAGAGAAATTATGAATATAATATATTATAGTTTTCTTAGACAGCTGAAAGCAAGCCATTACCAACTCGCAAATTCCGTTTTGTAGTTTGAATACAAATTATCACGGCTTGGGTACATGTAAGCAATATTATTGGTGAAGGCTCCTGAAAATGCTATCTACTTATCAAACAAGCTTCAGGAAAGGTTTTTTAATCAGTGTCTTGACTTACAGAAATGTGAAATTAATTATGAATTAATAATAAAATTATTTAAGCTCGAGAAAAATTAAAAATTAATAAACTAGAATATTATGTAGACTCTTATTTAAAAAAAATCCTCAAACGTCCTCATCGGTAAATTTAATAGGAGTGAATGATTTGATATTTGATTGATTTGATGGAATGATTAAAAGACATATTGGATGATAAGTTACTTGGTTATTTGATATGGGGTGTGCCAGTCGCCCAATGAAACGCTCTGCTAGGCCCAAAACAAGAAGCATTGTTTCAACAATAGCAATTTAAACTGTCGTCAACGTTGTTAGATGATGGTAGTAAATTATAAATCAGTTTAAGTGGGACTATGCTGCCGTGCAAACGTTAAACTGCCGTAATGGCACTTATGACATTTTTGAGTTGTTTATTGAACCACGTTTAGTGTTCAGCGCGATTTAAAATACAAGCATAGGAGTTATTGTTTATTCTTATGCTTTTTTATCGAATAAGTGTAAGTGAATAGTTATTCGATTTTCTCTGCGATGTCTAGAAGTAGCCTAAACTAAATATCGTAATTGCAGTAAAAGCTCACTCTAAGACTTTTATTCTGAGGAATACCAATTAAAATTCGGTAAAAGCAATTAATGTAAAAAATAAACTCCTTAAGACTGCAATTTCTCTATGAATTCTACCTTGAGATAAAGAACTAAAATGCAGTAACCTCTTACATCCTCACTGAATAATTTCATAGTTTTTGTTAGATTAAGAATATTTGTACAGAGGGTGGCCAAATTATTAAAGCCACTTTGAAAAAATACATAATTTTAGTATATGGGTAAGAAAAAGTAATATACATGTTACCAATTATTATAAATTATGTTTTTTTTAAACAGTATTGAATAAACAGTTAAAATGTGCTTAATGTAGTTTAATAACGTTCAAAATAATAAAAAAAAAAGCTTATTATTTAGTGACGCCGCCTTTTCCTGCAATCCCAGCTCGTACTCTTCTCGGCATACTTTCAATACATTTCATTTCAATACATTAGAATTGCATCGCTTCTATGCCACACTGCATCAAGGGCTTCTATCAACTCTATCTTATTCGTGATATGTTCCCTGTAAATTTCCCGTTTCATTAATTCCCATAGGTTTTCAATTGGATTAAGATCCGGGGAATTCCCAGGCCAGTCAAGAACTTGTACCTGGTTTTCCTGTAAAAATATTGTTACTTTTTTGGCCTTATGGCATGGAGCAGAGTCGTGCATAAATATGGAATCGCCATCTGGAAACCATTCGTGAACTTGAGGCAGCATTCTGGTTTCCAAGACCTTTATGTATTGGTCCTGCCTCATTGTCCCTTCGACAATATACAGGCGTCCTATGCCTTTGCTGCTAATCATCGACCAGACCATTATGCTAGGGGGATGCTTGACCCTTTTTACGATGCAGTCCTCTTTAAATTTTTCATTAGGTCTTCGCCTCACAAACTCCGATTTGTCAGTCAGTATATGCACCGATGATTCGTCAGAGAAGGAAACCTAAAACATATTGTTGCCTTTGAATTTCGCAAAACTGAGATTATATGAAAACTAAATATCTGACTTTTATATTAAAAACTAGTCTAGTTTACCTTGTTCCAATCATCAACAGTCCAATTCAAATGCTCTTTGCACCATTTTAGCCGCTTTTTCATCATTGCAGGTGTGAGAAGTGTTTGTTTCGCTGGACGTCGACATGAAAAATCTAATTCTTATATGCGGCTTGGAGCTGTCCTTAGTGATATTGTGATGCCGGCTTCCTGGATCTGTTTGGTTATTGCCACTAATGGAGCCTTTCTGTTTTGGACACAAATGTCCCTTATTTTTCTCTCATCTCTAGATGTGGTTAAGCTTTTACGACCACATTTTGCCATCCTATTTGGAGTTAATTGTAATTTTGCAACAATTTTTTATTTTATTCTATCCACACTTGCCCGCGAAACGTTTGCTATCGATGCAATATGTCTATTGAAGTTATCAGTATTGGTTATTAAAGTTTTTATCTCAGAAATTTTTCGTGGAGTGAGATCTTTATTCTTCCCCATAACAAAAACCTATAAAATAAATGAAAATGACATAATTGTGTCAAACTTAAGCCATTTCAATGAAATAACTAAATAATAAAGATGTACTTACCAAGTAACAGCGTTAAAATCACAAAACTTAATGAAAAGTAACTTAAATATCCTCAAATTTCAATGTAACACGTGTACGTCCAAACAACTACTGTAAGACAAAATGGCAGTGCCCAATATAAATGGCGTTCAAAAATGCAGTGTTGCCAGTACATTTGTAAAAAGTATAACAAAATGTAATAGAAATACATATCTTTTAAAAATAATAATAATGGCAACTAGTAACATTTATTAAATGTCAAAAAAATGTCATGTTCTTAGAATTTGATAAAATATGCGTACGGCTCTAATAATTTGGCCACCCACGGTAATTACTTGCAAGATAACGTTTCCATAGTGCTCGTAGAAACGCGCTAGAAAACAAATTTAAATGCAGAAATATAGAGCACATACTGCGTTTTAATCTGTAAAATCAAATGATATATTGTGCATTCGATTGCAGTAATGTGTTTAGGTGCTGCATTTTAATTTGTTTACACCAAAAATAAATGTTGCATTAAAAGGTCAAATAAATTATTTTCGCCATAATTATTTGGATAAAGACTTTGTACGTTATTCTCTTTTTTCTAGAAAGCGCGATTTTACTATTACCTATACGGCACTTTAACATTTGTACGGCATTATGTCAACGGACTTTTTGGCGGGAACTCGAGTTATTTGTTTTATTATTATAAAAATGTGCTTTTCGTGTACTTCCAAGGAGTCCAACTCTTATGTCTTCAGTAAACCTACTATCACTTTACTGAGTAAATCCTAACTTCTTCGACGTGACTGGACATTGACGAGATATGTTTTAAATTTGTTAATTAAGAAGAAAATTTGACACTGACACATGTGCTAATTCCGCTTTTGCCATATAAGAAAAGAAAACTTGACTATGTCAATCTATTACGGCAACTCATGGAACGTGACAAAAGAATGTGATTAAATGTTGCAGCTTGAAACGAAAATTGCACGAATTGATGTATTTAGTTGCTAAACTGTTTAGAGCGTACGATGTTGCGCTACTACAGCGTCACCCTATATGGTAATTAGATATGAACGAAAGAACAATAATAATCTTGATGTAATCCAAAACAGGAAGTTAGAAAACAAATACCAAAATCATTCTCAAAATATTAATTATAATGGAAAAACAATCTTCATTTTTGTCTAGTTTGCTAATTATATCCAAGAAGGTCACCACTATCAAAATAAAGGTATAGACCTACAATATATATTAATAGTTAATACTCCAGTGCTATCTGAGATCTGTAAACATAGGATAAAGCAAAACGTTCACAATAAAAATATTCTAATTCGTCTTGTCCTCGTATTTTTTTAACATACAGACGGGAGATAATCTTAACAACGAATTGAAATTTGTAATTGTTAAGCGATTTCATTGTTACAAATATTGTCTTGAGGCAGCTACAATTGTTTTCGGGTTATTAGGTAGTTTTATACGTTAATCACTAAATTTTTTAACATATTTTCGCTGTTGTCTTTATGCAACTTAATGTCTGGATCAACATTTTATGCGATTGTATCATTTCAGAGCATCGACGTCAGCAAAAAAAAGAATACATTGGATGCAACTGAAACGGCAGCGAATGACCGGCTGAAAAAAAATTTCGGTGTTTCTATTCTTTTATCCGTGGAAAAAATTAGAAGCAAGTAGATTATTTGATGACAGTAATTGGTATATGGAAAATATTATATTATTCCGAATGATCGCATGGCGATGTACCTCCGTATATTTTCAGATGTGAAGAAACGATCAGACACATAGCTAAGTGTGAATACATGCACATTCAATAGGATTTGGACAAGGCAAACATTTAGAAGGTCGCCGGCTAAATCAATTGACAAACATATCGACATCATTACATTGTTGCTGGCATTTGTATTTGCACGATGGAGACCAAATAAAAATAGCACTTAATTTGAAAATTAAATAATCGTGTCTACTACCTGTCATAGCTTAGTAGGGTGTATCGATAATGAATAGAAAGTTATATCTCAAAACAAGCGTGTTTTCGCCAAAACTTACTGGCACTGAGCGCAAGGGTAAGAATTGAGTGAATAGCTGTAAACCAAACACATCTAATTTATTTTTACGGCATCGGCATGACCTTTAATATAAAGTTAACACACAGTATATTCTTAGTACATTATTTTAAGAATTAAAAAAAATCTGTAAGTGTACCTACATTGTATAATACCTACTCTATTGTTTCCTTCAGTCTGGTCGTTTGCAAACGTCAAGACGGCAGAATAGGCAAAGCGACTCAGAAGTTTCTTTGATATAACTTTCCGGTTAAAAAACTTACGTTCGTTTTAATTCCAGATTTATAAGTTTAGATTCATGAAATAGTTATGAATTTCTTGTATATCTATGACAGACCATCTCAAACTGTTATTAACAAATTTATTCTACTTACAAAATGTCTAGATTTACATAATTATTCGCAGTCATATGAGAAATGTTAAGAAGTCGTGCATTATTTCTGATTTATAATTATATTATAAAACTAGTCTGATCTTGTTAAACTAGTCTAGCAGACTAGATACTTGAGATATCAAAATAACGATATAAAATGATGTTGTAGGTTTCGTCGCATAAGAGACCAGATTTTTTTCTCGTTTCGCCAAAATATAGCGTTGTCCGGCATTCTTATTCCACTGTCCTTTTAGCACATCGACTTTCTCTCCTGCTTTCTCCGTAATGACCGACGGTTTTTGGGTGGTGCAACGTAATAATGCAAATTGATTACATACATTTGATTGCAAAGCTTTACACAATTTTATCAGTAACAAATACGCAAGGTTAAAGATTTTTATGAAATAGGTAACAGGCAATCACTTTAAAGCAAAGTGGATAGATAGATTTTTAACAAGTCATAAGTGCAGGCACATTCACTTTGGTATTGGAGTGTTTATGGGTCATTGTAAAGCCTGCCACAATATCGTGGTGGACTGTGATTATTGCCTGTATCAAGGAAGGGGGGGGGGGGGGTCGCCAAAGTAAAGCTTCAAACAACATAAAAGAATCAAAAGTGAAATAGATAATTAATTTTCATAAATGTTACCTAATTTAATACTTTATTGTGCTCTGTCTAAATGTACCTAATAAATGCGTCTCTTCGAAATATGCGGCTATCGCAGAATACTTAGAATTTAATCGGTACGGTGAATGAGCATAGAAATCTTAAAAACGTCTAAGACAGAGAAAAAAGATTATTTTGGCGATATAATGTGAAACAATAAATATACCTATGCTCTTCTGAGTCTCTCAACTAGTTACGCAAGGCAATATCTAAGGCAGGAAAAAGCCCGAAAGGTGAAAGATATCCTGACCTAAGCAATTACACGAGTATGAAGGTATGAAAACAGCACCAGGTACAAGATGACACTGCAAAAAATAATGTCGAAAATAATGTATGAGGTAGGTAATATTCTTTTCATGTACTGTACATGAAAAAGTGGTGCTAGTGGTGCAACTTGGCACCTCTAGGGGTGAGAATGAGACGCAGTTTCTATAAGGTACTTCAAACCTTTCGAGTAAGTTTGGAGAACTTCATCGAAAGATAGATATGGGAAGATTTCTGGAGAGAAATTCCAATTTTGTATTTTACTGTTTGGACTCTAGTTTCATTAGCATTCCAACAGAATAGTAAGAGGAACAATAACGGAATGAAACTTTTAAAAATCGTTGGTTTGGTTTCTTTACCTTCTTACTGAAACGGAAAGACATTATTTAATTATAAATAATAATGTAGGTAACTAAATACAATTATAAATCTTATAAATTTGTCTTATAATTTCTCTTATCACAACGAGAGACATCTAACCACTGTGTACACTTTTTATTTCGCAACGGAAACTGTCTTTACGATATTTAACCCATTAGTAGGTAAAATTTCACATTGCGATTGTTTTTTGCTATTTTATTAAGCAGACAGAGAGTGCCTACTATAATAAACTTTATGCAGAGTCGCGTAGAGAGATTACGATACTTTCATAATGTTCAGGACTTACCCGATAAACTCTAAACTTATTTTATAGATTTTGTTACTTGACCGACCGATTGGCGCAGTTGATGCTTGCTGTGCAAAAAGTCCCGAGTTCGATCCCCGGTCGGACATACATTTGTTTAATAAAAAAAAAAGACAAATGTATGTTCGAGTCTGGGTGTGTGTTCGTTTTTGTGTGTGTTTCTGGTCCTTGAATTGGGAAATACATTGACTGTAGGTTATTTAATGTTTATTTCAATTTTTGTAAGTTCATACTTCAATTCTTCTTTGTCTAATATATGGAAAATTAATTCATAATATTTTCTCGTGACATCGTGCCGTCCGGATGATTGCTGCGAAAATTCATTGTTCATTTGTTTCGAACCAAAAGTCAAAATCGAACATGCACTACACTCGGACCGGTTTGTTCCCTACAGTGGTTGCGTGTTCAAATCACGTCGGAGTCACCACTGGTGATGATGCCTGGTCACCATCTTCAACAGTGGACACCAACTTCTACACAGGAGCATTTAATTAATTGACTTATTTATTGAAACCACTACACGCTATCTATATATCTTACTTATCTATATATCTTACTTATCTATATATCTTACTTAATATTGAGCAAAGTTGACTTTACACTTTTAACCTTTGATATGTTTTCGTGAACTCATATCAGGATGTAAACAAGTGTTACAAAATATTTTGCTAAATGAAACAACAATATTTTAAAACAAATGAATTTTGGTTAGTCGTAAAAAGTAATGGTTTTATAATATGTAGGTACATAATGAAATAATACTCTAATGCCAAATCTCGTAAGAATGAAAATGTGGTTGAACATAGTTAAAATAAGAAAGAAAACCAATGTGGTGAGAAGCGACTTATCTTTAGAGTTAGATTATATTGAGAGATGTGATAAATTGTGTCTAGCTAAAAAGATTCATTCACATCACAATTCGTTATCATTGCGATATCGGCAATGTTGATAAAGTAGTGGTCAATTTCACAATCGTAAGGTTGTAGGTTAAAGCCAGTCCAAATCACCAAGTTTTTTGAACAATTCTTCAGGCTTGGTTCAATTACTCGTTGTTGAGGGATAAAAACCTATAATGAAAGATCCATAGTTCGCTTCGTGATTTTTAACTTCTGGATTGCTTGACCTGCCGATGCCGTCACAGTTCACGGTGCGGTACCTACCGTACGTCATAAATAATTGAACCCATTGATTGAATTTTAGTGGCCTATAGCCATAGGTATCAGAATACAAGCCTTATGACAAGTAATATTTATAAAAATAGGATTGAATAATAAGGTCATTTTATAATATAATAGACCTGCAAAACTTGTTTTACTTTGAAACACGCATAATGGAACAGGTTAATTAATATACCGACTTGTATATAAAAAAACTTATTAAATTTCTTGGGAATAAACCGAATTATTAAAATAAGAATCTTACTTATATTTCTTTTGATAGTATTCTATATTCTTTATATCTTCACATTTATACATGTAATATTTATTTTAAACGTTGCTAATATGTGCTCTACAAACGGTGCAGAGCTATTTTTGAATTTAACCTGTCTGTTTGTCCGAACACGCATCACCCTAAACCACTGAACAAAATTTAATGAAACTTGGCATAATTATAGCTTATGGTATAGATTAACATCTAAGGTACATTTTATCCCGATCCATTATAAAGTTTCTGAGGGAATTATCATTAAGTATGCAAGTACTTTACATA
The DNA here is from genome assembly GCA_914767545.1 of Sesia apiformis. Lineage (NCBI taxonomy): Eukaryota > Metazoa > Arthropoda > Insecta > Lepidoptera > Sesiidae > Sesia > Sesia apiformis. The sequence continues at coordinate 6,953,274 of OU611963.1, forward strand.
ATCAGCCTTTACATAAAAAAAAACAAAAAATGGATTTTATTGAAATTAACTACAGTGATAGTTTATGTCATGGTTTATCTCATAGGATACTTTTTATCCCGATCTATTATAAGTTCTCTTGGGGATCATTGTCGTGATGCGTGCCTGATAAATGTAATAGCAATCTAATCTAATCTGTTGATACAAGGAGAAATCATAAACATAACGGGCGTCGTTGAGGTTTTATTTTTGGATCATTAGAATTAAAATACAGTGGCGAGAGGGCCCCGGTGAATTAAGTAACTGGATAGCAACGACTCTAAACAGCAGAATATAAAACTAAAATATAAAAAAAAATAAGATAAAAAATACAAAGGTAGTATACCTTTGTATTTTTTATACAAAGTAAAATACAAAGTACCTTTCTCCAAATAACATTTCAACCCTATCAATATTACTACTTTGCTGTACGTGTGTGTCATCGCTGTCACTGTCCAGTCAGTCTGGCATAAATCTTATTTGAATTACATACTGAACTTGGCTGCAGGTTGTGTTTTAAGAAATTGTCATATTATCTGTGATTGCTTAAGAATCCAAGGCAGTCCTTGGATTCTTATTATTGGACATCCGTCTATCAGATGTGAGTTCCTACCATAAGCCGATTGTCTCTCCTATTCATTACTATTCATTATCTGACTAGCTTACACAGGTTTATTGATCTAATAATATTAAACTAATTAACTAATCAATCACAAATTAAATTCAAAAAGTCCACGCGAACGAATTCGAAGACTCAGTATTCAAAGAACAAAAAATATATAGTGCGTCCGTGGCTAAAGTTTTGGGAGGCAATATGTGACAATAGTAGTGGCATGAAGTGATCGATTTGAATTCGCAGTGAGACCATCAAACTAGCTGAACCGCGCGACACCGGACGGCCTTCTTAGACGCATTTCCCAACCGCGCGCGCCACTAGCGTGATCGCCTCGGAAGGACGCAATGCGCACATTATACCCGCTTGCCTACTTTATCCGATGTGGTAAAGTTCTATTTGTGTTAAGTTTTTGACAAGATCATCAGTTCTTTATCTATTATCGAATGGTTGCAAAATATTAATGTAGGTAGGGTATGTGATAAGTAGGTAAGTATAAAACGTACTGAATTATACATTTTCACAAATCAACATATTCCAAGTCTTAGATGTATACCAGTACAATTAGAGTTTGCTCGCTGTTTGCTCTATCTACAAGTTATTAGAAATAAAGCCCGGCGCGTATGAAAGCTTTCATATTATGCCGTACTTCGCCACCGGAAACGCAACACCGACTGACTACTCAGCAACCGGAACGTGTGAAAAGGCACTTACTTGAACATTGAACAATAAACTATTTCAAAATTACAGTAATTGCAATTGGAACCACCGCCTATCACCAAAACTCTAGCCTTAGAAAATGTCACATTTTCATTAATTTGGATAACTTTCTACTAGAAATAATTCATAAGATATTAGAAAATCTTATCTAGGATACCCCCATTCCGAAGAGATCACTATTTATAAATTAATTTCCTATAATATGGCAATTATTGATTAATAAAATATTTCCTTTCATAGTTATTTTTTAAATAGGAAATGACTATTCCATACATCAATCCTTCGATTATTCTAAATATATTTAAGTAGACAGAAAACAAGGATAACTTGGTAATTCCTCAGACGCTGAAGGAGATTTTTTTTATAGAACGATGGCGGCAGGGGAGCACAGTCCACTGGTAGTAAGTGGATGCTGTCACCCATTGAACTTACCTTATACCAAACGCCTTTAATTAAGTTTGTCTATTGGAGTCTGGAATACACCTGTCACACCCAATTTATGCACGTATTTATGTACATCCAATTTATTATGGACATCCGCGATATCTGCCAATGCCGGACCAGGGTGACAAACGGCACGCCCCGGACGACCTACCTTTGGAGATTTAGGAATGGATTTGGAGAAAGGTTTTAGATTTTGGAGAAACCTCCGAAATCACGAATCAAATATGTATACCTAAGTATGTTAATTAATAGTGTTCAATTTACAGTAAAATAAATCCCACTAAATCGGAGTCCATACTGATGGTCAGCTATTATAATGTTGTACCTAATTTTTATTTCATAGTGAGATCATGAAACTAATTAAAGTACGTACGCTCATCATCACCGGCCAAGCGGCCTTCTGTACTCGTTTTCCAATCAACCTCGGAAGCAACTGCATTATGAGTATATATACATACTTGTGCTTCCTTACTTTAATCTAAGTTCTATTTTTTGCCACTAAGGTGATTTGTGTACGAAATTCTTTTTTTCACCAAGCAATTATTATCACAAACTTCAAAATATTAAACACTATAATTGTTTACTATCCACATAACAACAATCATCAAGATAACAGATAACAATGTTAGTAGTCATTTTTAATCATTGCACGATGCACCGCCCTTCATATTTCTGTTTAGACAAAGGTTGACTGGCAGAGAATGCCATTAGGCATTAAGTCGGCCTTTTGTACAATGTTTCTTTGTGCACTAAAGTTTAAATAAATAAAAATAAAATGACAATGATCCGGGCAACACTCAAATAGCTGATTGCTTCAAAGTCGAACAAATTTTCAACAGTTCTCAACATTGGACCATAGTCGCCACATATCTAATGTCTCAAAACTGTGGCTTATTATTTGCAATGAAGTATTCTTACTTTTTAGATATTTTCTCCACAAACTATATAGTTAATTAACTAGACAAATAAACTGAGAAAATAACTTCGTTTAATACAGTTCTAATATTGTGTCAGAATCTGCTTGTGACATTGTGTATTTCAACATAATTTTGTTAATTAAACATGTCTAATTTTGATATTCATTACATGAACCAACGACTCTATAGTTTGACAATTTAATGTCAATACCATACCATCAACCTTTCTCTTCCTGTTAGCCATCACACAAGATCTTCCGTTCTTCTTATCCAGCCACATGTCAACATTAGATACTACATGTTACGGTATTTTGAACGAAAAGATCCCACCTTATACTAAAACAATTTTATAAATGTAAAATTTTACTTAAATATTGTTTTTCTGTATTAACAAAAAGTTGTTTATTTTGAATTTAACTTTAATGATTTAAAAACTAATGAAAATGTGTTCCTTGATGATGAATGGTTTTACATTTTATATTAATTATTACTTATATAAGAAGTCGTTATTTAACTTAGTACTTGTAGGTTATTTATGTGTGCAATAACAAAATTGTTTCAGGAAAAATGGTAGGATCATTAATTTACAGATATTTATGATATTATACAGATTACAATAACCTTTACAATAATACCTCGATCTGCAGTGTTATTGTGAATATATTGTATTTTGATTCACAATGGATAGACATTTTATATTTAAATAGGAAAATGATGTTTGTTTAAAAAAAAATAGATTTTCTGACTCAAATTTTAGGAGGTAAAAAGTCCACGAAATGACCGGGATGTCTAGAAAGATTTTTAAATTAACAACTGACAAACTGGTGACGAACGAATAATCCTCTCTTACTCCTGATTTTAAAGTCTAGGTGATAAACAAAAATAAATATGATAAACAAAAAGAGATTAAAATAGTGCATAAAATTGTAATTCTTGCAGACAGTTTGTCATCGACATACTCGTGTACCAGTCGTACCTACCTACATTCCTAGATAGCAAATAAAAATTTACTTTATGTTTTTTAATTTAAATATTTCGACCCTTTAAGTCTAAAAGACAAAAAATCTATATTTATACCATCAAAAAATTATAGTTTAGCATTATTTTAAAGTTTTACCATATAATATAAAAATATATTTTTAAATATAGGTATTATAACGAAAATCTAAGTAATAAAATCAACGTATGAACCGCTGTTAACCACGATCGCCTTGAAATACTTTCAAACCCCTCGTGAACTATGCGAAAACGTTTGCTTATGCACTTACTGACATGTAATTAACTCCACCTACCCAATATTAAACAAATCAACTCACCTAACGCAGTTTCTATTGTTGATGCATTTAAATTCTGAAGCCGGGAATCAGCTGATCGCACTCACTAACACTTACTCGACTCGTTTTCTTCTTGAAACGTGTATTCAAGGCAAACGATCTCGGAAGTTTGGTGTACGTTTGATGAAATTTTCAATTAATTAATTTGAGCACTTGTTGGCGGGCGCGCGCCGCGAATGGCGAAATACCGAGACGTCAAGTACGAGCAATAGCGGCGCGCGCGAACATCGACTGAGCCGTCGAGACGACAGGCTGCGCGCGCCGGCTCCACGACCCTCAATATCAGGCTCGGAGACGACGACCTTCACGATACTCGGGGGTGGGGAACCGCCTCACGATCTTTACTAGGGGCGACTATCTACACTAAGCAAACAAACAAAACAAACAACAAGGTTTCAACCTTGATATGCCGTGAAAAACGCACCAAGCCTAACGATCCTTTGGTGTGGCGAAATTGTAATGTATGCAATGAACTGATATAATAAAAAAATATCGTACACATGAACATAAAATCGATGATCAGAGACCTTTACAAAATGCGGCGGCGGCGATGAAATTGCAACACAATATATATTGAATTGAATTGGACAAAACAAAACATTATCTACTGCTAATACTACTTGCACGACGAACTCAGGAAATCCACCAAACAACAACATGTGCACCAAGCTAACAACATTGTTTTCGAAGTGAAACTTAACAATGCTGATGCCTTATACCTATCTAAATGAGATTGCAGGCAATACAGACCGGAAGCATCCCATTCAATTGAGCACATAAATAGACCATTCAATAGAACCTGCTCTAAAACAGATTTCATAGATATTTCTAATATTATTCCGAATATTGTCGAAGTGATTATTGTTTACATTTGTAAGATATGTAGATTATATTTACTTTGGTCAGACAGTAATGTGGCGTCTGTGAGGTATGGACTCCCTCAAGGCAGTAGTATACTGGGTCCCTCACTCTTTCTAATATTAAATGGCGGCACTGTTACCTTCGCCGATGACACGGCTATTGTATTTCACGGAGAGACGTGGAAGCATACATACAAATATGCTGAGAAGGGACTCCATACTGTAATGTTTATTACATTTATTAATTGGTTACGTAGTAATCTACTAACAGTTAACGTGACAAAGATCAAATTTATGACCTTCTCCTTGCGTAAAACTACAGAACCTCCACTACAACTCGTTCTAAAAGCCCATAACTGTGTCATAGATACCTTCTTGATGATAAATTGCACATGCCCTAACCTAGAATCTGTTCCTACCATTCGATACTTAGGTATTCTCCTTGACGACCAATTAAAACCGCACATCGATTTTCTAACATCTCGAATTAGAAAATTGACATGGGTAATCGTATTTCAGAAGCTCCGTAATGTCGTTAATCCTAAACTTCTACAAACAATTCATATCGTTCTCTGTCAGTCATATAATAAGTTACTGCATGGGGAGAAGCTGCAAAAACTCACCTCATACATTTAGAAAGGGCTCAAAGGTCCATTTTAAAGGTGATGACCTTCAGAAAATTTAGATTTCCAACTAGGACACTATATTCGGAATGCAAATTACTTACTGTACGTCAACTATACATATTGAATTCTCTTCTTCATCTCCACGGTACTCTTTTTTTCGATCCTAAAATGCAGTGTAACAAACGCAGAATCAATATTGTGTGCAACACAAAGACATATAAATCCTCTTTTATCCAGCGACAGCGATGTTTCCTCGTACCCTTCATATACAATAAAATTAATGGACAGTTGCGGATTCACAGTGGCGTATTTTAAGATTTGGCACCCTGGGCCTATAAGGTTTGCCGCCCCATAAATTAATGAAAAAAAAAGCAAAAATCTTTTAATAATGAAACAGGCCACACAAAAGAATAAACACCATTTATTAAATATTTACCCTTTTTTGCGATGCACAAATTGGTTTGACAAATTCGTCAATGACACTGTCATAATTAACGGATATTGTTAAGTCAGCTTCTATATTAAGGATGGCTAAACTGTTCAAACGTTCTTCGATTATATGGGAATTAAGTAGACTTTTTAAATTTCTTCAGGCGAGTCAAGTCAAAGAGCAATAAAATAAAAGATAAGTAACGATTATGAAAGGCGGCCAAAGCTGACCTGCCGCCCCGGGCCATGGCCCCCATGGTCCTAGGGTAACTACGCCACTGCGGATTCATCACCTGACTAGATATCAAACTAAAAACAAAATCAAGAACTGGCTGTTAAACCATGATTATAATGACACCGAATCCTTACTTATACCAATGCTCTAAATTGTTCTTGACAGACTGTACTTTACATTTTGGCATGTGTAACTCTTATTCGCTCACACACCCATACATCAACTCACATTAAATTACTTACATTATTGAACTCTATGCTGGGTTTTTTTAAAATTGGATATCTAAGGTCACATACAGACATACTTACATAAAACATAGACGACGTACATACACAATAATTACCACCGGAATTGAATGATTTTCTTAAATAAATGGAACCTAGTACTAAGAATAGATTTAAGGGAAGACGCTGATAGCTGTAATACATATTATTCTAGTACAGATGTCAGCACACGTTGTCCTTATGTATACATACCTACTTGTAACTACATTATGATGTTCTTTTTAAATTACATTATAAGTGACAATTACCGTATTAAATTCGACCTCATAAAGGGTGCCCCCGCTGGATGCAGGTCGCTGCCGATAGGTCTAAATGGCGGACAATGGGGGAGGCCTATGTCCAGCAGTGGACGTCCAAGGGCTGAAAAGAAGAAGAAGAAGACAATTACCGTATAGAAAATATGTAAATGTCTTAAATAAATAGACTTTATTATTATAAAAAAGTAAAACAAAGATTGAACTTGTATTAAAATAGTGTATTTTGGGAAGGTACTGGCTCCCAAGATACAGATTTTTTCTAGTTTGGAGCTCATTACAAATTGTTTCGTGTATGTTTAATACAAATAATTCATTTGAATAGGCTAAAGTAATTTAATAGGTTCATAGATTTAAAAAAATTAAAAGATTAAAATGATGTGTCTTAATTTAACAAGGTGAACCACAAATAGCGATAATATTACTTAATTGTTGCACCTACTAAATATAAGTACTCGTAACTAAATGGCTATTAATTGGTGTGAACAGATTGTTTTCATCCCTAATAAATTGTTATAATTCGTGTTAATAAATTAACCGTAGATTCGTAGGCTCTTTATTTTTAGGAAGTACACTAAAAATCGTAAAATTCAAGCACAGAAAACCTGTAAGTTCATTCATACATTATTTATACAATAAATTAGATATTAAAAAACACCATACAGATTTTCAAAGAATCTCTGTAACGATAATTTTATACATTTTTAAAAACAAATCAGTGTCACATATTCAATGTTAACCGGTTCATACTTCATTATTTGTTTATTTCAAACCAGTGAAATCACTCCAGTGTCTGACTTCCCTTGATTGAAAACGAAAACACTTAGGCCTTTGTTAGCGCGGAAACTTCCTTCCCAAAAACTATTAAAACCGGTTTACCCAACCCAGTAATTTACTTTACTTACTCAAGTTAATAAATTTGTACTGTACTCGTTATTAAATATTTAATATAATAAATTAGATATCGTTTTATTCACTTATTATTAATGGTTTAAAAAGATAAAAAAGGATATGGAAACTAGCATTATCTAAATTTGCACTAGCAAAAATTGAACCAAAAAAATACAATGTATTATTTTATTTTTGACATATATGAAATAAAAATGCAAATTCAAAATCAGTACAGAAATTAAAATCACTTTATTATTACTAAATATACAAATGAAGTGATAAAATAATCATATTAGCATATAAAATTCGCAGACAGAATTACAAAAACGATAGTCAAGATTACAAAAACGAAATTAGAATTATAAAAATAAGAATACCAAATAAATCAGCTTGGAAAAATGAATTTAATGAGATGGATGGAACTGGTGAACTGCCAACTATGTCTATTCTTAATTTATGTATGTTCGGTTTTAAATTAATGAAGTGATAGGTACGTATCGCGAATGGCTATGGACGACAGTATCCATTTACCATCAGGTGGACTGTATGCTCGTCAACCGCTTTTTTTTATATAAAAAAATTACATTGATTTCTATTCTGAAGTAAATTTAAAACTACACTGAAGTGTCTTTCTACCAGGTACAAAGATGGAAATGCCTGCAAATACTTTTGTACAAAACAGTCCAAAGTACCCGGCTACAGAAGTGGAATATTTTTTGCAGGCAAAAATTTTGATAGCCCTGTTTGAATTGTACCTTGAGCTCCTGATTCATGCTGATTATTTTTTTTTTGATGAAAAAAATTTTTTTTTTAATTATTTGGTATTCATTAATTAAAAAAAAATTTCGTTCTGCACTAGTAGTGTACGGGTTTATTATCCAGTCCGGTATTTCTAATGATAGAATATCTTCGAACCCATTTTTGATATTTTAGTGAAGAGCCTCAAGTGCTTGACGTACAGTAAGATGTTTTATTCTTGGATTGTGCCTATCTTAAATAAGTTGGGGAACTAGGAAAGCTCAAATCTTGCGATATTTTGTTTAAAAAACATTAATCAGGCAACCAGAGCCGATATAATCGATTTTTCTTTGATGAGATTCAAATTTTTTCAAATTAAAATTGCTAAATATGTCTATTAAATTATAAGCAATAGTATATTAATAAGAATCGCTTTCTCTCTAAAAAATAGTTTCATTATCTACTTAAAAAATCGATTCGCTCATGGTGTCAATTTCTAAAGCTCAAGACTCAAAAGCAACTCTTGATACATGGTATGTCCTCTGATTTTCGTTTTCGTAGTTGTCAGTTCGTACAAATAAGTACATATATTACATCAAATGCACCAATTTATAGTGTTTTATGAAAGTATGCCCGTACCGAGCATGGCGGTATGAAAGCATGAAAGCATACCGATAGCTTGATAGATTGAGGCTTTAAAGATGATACTCGTACCGTAATAGTCTTTTGACTTTTGTATGAATTTTGAATCAAAAAAAGAATAAAAATAAAGATCATCACTAATATGAGAGAAAAAACAACGAGATTCGCACACTATAAACCTATAGAGCTTACCTACATACGGTAAAAAATTTGCACCTTCATACATTATAGCGTACTTTATTGTTATCATTTTATAAACGAGTAAACATAATTATATACAAACAATTTGTCATCATAATTATATGACCATTATACGACTTAAATATTTTATGCAAAAAATACCTAGTCGCTCACAGACTTTTTTTCTAATTAAATACACATTAGAGTATTAAAAATATATTTTACGGATATTTAGAGATTTTTTAGAGCAAAAAATCTGTCTTCAGTTCATCTGTCTGTATAAACTTCAGGAATATGCACATGCCCTGGGGATTTTCATTCTAAAGTACGCGTAAATAATAAGAACAACGAAAATAATATTCGCTACGATAATATTAGCTGAACCCTTTTTCAGTCATTTCTACGGGTCTACGAGCACAGCTACGAATGTTCCTGTGTCGTAGCCCGTAGGTAGAAGAATTGCTACGCGCGTGCGCCCGAGTCATTCTCGTACGTAGGTAGCAAACCTACTAGAATTATAGCTTTGACTGACACATTTTGTGATACGCATTCTTGAATAAAGGCAATACCGAAAATATTGGGTTTTCATGTCATACTCATATTTATGATATTATAATACTACCTAATACGAGTACATCATGTTGTATTGATTAAGGAAAACATTGTAAAAATTGAAAATTAAAAAAAATAAGTTTTTTTAATGTCCATTGGACCTGCAATGAGATGTCACAGTTGTGGCGTCGAGAGCCGACCTCTTTGGTCGAGCTCCTAATTTGATTTATTTAATTCTTTTTAAATGTGTTCTTTTTATAAGTTTTGCTTTTGTTATTTTTGATATGTATTGTCAACAATTTTCTTTACATACTCATGTCACCAGACTAGAAGGAAGTTCTTACCATATTAATTTACACTGTTTTAATTCTAATGTATGTTGTTTTATCAAGCTTATTCCCAACGCTACAAACGTTGTACTGTACGTTGGTTCAATAAATATTCTTATTCCGAAGATCCTGGTTTCTTCTCAAGATAGCTCCAGTAATATTCACGCACAAATAATTGGAGAGCATTCCTCCAAACAGTCAAAAATATTGACTCGTATCCTGTAGATAGTTATAGAAGGCATACGAATCATATCTATCTATGCACCGTAATCGTAACATGAGCAAAAGTAAAACCGAAATATACCAAAGTACCGCCATCTATTGGTTGTATTGTTAACTAGCAAATAATTTACCACGGTTACAAGTTAAGCAATATGATAAGGTTACTAGAAGCGTACTTTGAATGATTCAAATTGTGGACTTCAGAGAGCGCTTTATAGTGTTTTAATGCTATTTAGGGGTGAAGAGGTATATTTTACACATAGAGGTATATTATAATTACGAAGGTGAATAATGGAAATTGAATTCCTTGAAATTTGAAGGTACGTAGGCGGGATATTTAAAATAAATATCTCATTTTACAAAAGAGATTTCTAGCTATCCATATTCTAAATTTGAAATCGATGGCTCCAATACTTTTTAATAATCTGACATTTTAGAAAATCTTGTGTTGAATTTTTCACAAAATGGATAAAATTGAACAAAGAGCAGTAATAAAGTTTCTTCATATGAAGGGTGGTTTAAAGGGATCAACAATTTTTGACGAGTTAAAAAATGTTTTAGGTGAAAGTGCTCTTTCATATGCCACAGTCAAGAACTGGGTTGCCGAATTTAAGCGCGGCCGTACAAGCGTCCAAGATGAATCCCGATCCGAACGTCCAAAAAGCGTTACCACCCCAGAAATGATCTCCAAAGTCCACGAGATGGTCTTGGACGATCGAAGATTGAAATTATCCGAAATAGCTGACAGTGTAAGCATCTCGAAAGAACGGGTACATCACATCCTGAGTGAAGAATTGCATAGGAAAAAGCTATCCGCCCGTTGGGTGCCGCGCTTGCTTAATCTCGATCAAAAACGAATTCGTATGCAAGACTCCCAACACTGTTTGAATCGTTTTAAGAGTAATAAAGTGGATTTTTTGCGAAGATTTGTAACAACAGATGAAACGTGGGTCCACCACTACACACCTGAATCCAAAATTCAATCAAAGCAGTGGACAGTAGCTGGGTGTTCGGCTCCAAAGAAAGCCAAAGCTGCGAAATCGGCAGGGAAAGTGATGGCATGTGTATTTTGGGATTTTGGGTCAAACTATTAACGGCGACTACTACGCTGATCTGTTACACAAGTTACAGGAATGTATTCAGCAAAAAAGACCAGGTTTGACTCGAAAAAAAATAATCTTTCACCAAGATAACGCAAGGGTTCACACATGCGTTAAGGCAATGGCAAAAATCAACGAATTACACTACAAATTGTTGCCCTATCCACCTTATTCGCGTGACTTAGCACCGTCGGACTTCCACCTGTTCGCTAAGCTCAAAACTTTTTTAGGCGGACAGGAATTTGAGACGAATGATGCCGTTATAACTGCTGTAGAGGAGTATTTTGCCGGCCTTTAAGAAACGCATTTTATCGAGGGCATAACTGCTTTGGAGTGAAGATGGACTAAGTGCGTAGAGCTTAAAGGAGACTATGTCGAAAAATAAAAACCACTTCGTTACGTTAAACTGAGTATTTATTTCCTAGGCCAGGTACTTATCATCCCGCGCTCGTAGTTATCATGTTTAAACTTATTTTTAGCACTGCTGGTTCAATATTAGTTTCTCTGGTTTATTTATTTCTGACCTAGTTTATTATTTTGGAAATCCTATCACTGATACCAATACACTGATGGACGATCGTTGAAGCATTAAAAAATGGACTCAGGTGTGGGTTATCAAGTTGAGCCCGTCCAAGTGTACTGTTCTCCACATTGGCCGAAATAATCCACACATAAAGTACACAATTGTATGCGTTGCAACCACATCTGTACATTCACAGAAATATCTAGGAGTTATAATAACATCCAAACTACCTTGGAACTCAAAGCAAATTCAAATTACATAATTTTAATTTATAGCTATGACATTCTTTTTCAAAATCAGTTATTAATTTGTCTTTCTGTCAAATGACTTTTTGTTTAGATATCGTTCTGTTTGCGACTATACAAAAGTTAATAATTCGCGTTATTTATAAATATGAATTCCGTCGTGGAGGCTACGCAGCACAGATGGTACGCAATATCAACGATGTGTACGTACCAAACGCCCGCTGCAAACACGCGCCGAAGTTTGCCTTACTTTTCTAAACCGGCACAAAAATGAAGGGATTCTGAATCATATTGTCCCTTGTGATAAGAAGTGGATCTTGTATGATAATTGTAAACGTTCACCACAATGGTTGAACCCAGGAGACACAGCCAAACAATGTCCCAAACGTAAACTGAGTCAAAAGAAGCTCATGGTGACTGGATAGTGGGTCCTGTGCCTATATTAACCATAGCTGTGCCCAGCAGGCGTTGCATGCCCGGCAATTTTTTTGGACGTAATATATAGCCTATGTCCATCTGGAATAATGTACCTTTCAAATGTTGAAAGATTTTTTCTAAATAGGTGCAGTGGTTCCGGAAATTACCCTCCACATACACACAAACCCACAAAATTCGCACTCTCTCTTTATTATATTATATAATATAGATAGTATAAACTACAGCTTTTTGAGATCTGGCACAACAATTAATGCAGATGTTTACTCTGAAGAATTGCAAACGACGATGGACAAACTCGCTATCAAACAACCGAGTCTGGTTAATCGCTATAGTCCACTGCTTCTCCATACTAACGCTCGCCCACACACTACACGACAGACAATCTCAAAGTTACAGAAGCTTCGACTGGAAACTCTCCTACTGCTTCGATTTTTTTCAGAATTTGGTTAACTTTCCACGAGGGAACGAACGCATTCAGAAAATTCATCGATTCCCGTCTCCAGGAGTTCAACAGCAGAGGCATCAATCAACTTGCATTAAAATGGCAGAAATGCATTGATAATAATTATTTTATTAATTAATAAAATAATTAAACTTTTATTAATTAAATATATAATTTTCATACAAAAAAATATTTGATGTTTTCCATATAAAGCGCCAATTTCATAAGTAAGGACCTAATTATATATCACACATAATATGGCACTAGGCCCATCATCGTCGCTCATGAACATCAATGTCTGCATTTATATACCTTAAGTTTCCAGTGTAAGTCACTGGAGTTGGTAGAATCTATCAAATATGTACCTACTACAATGGTAGTAGATAAAATACTACAATGGTTTGTTTAAATATTGCAAACTTGTTAGTTAATATTTTTTAATAAGACAAAATTATCGGTCCTCATTGAGGAACAGTGAAATAGACATTAATTGACTAAAATTGTAAGGCCCAGTTATTTACGCCAGAAAAGGACAAATGTCAATTATTAACTACCCAAAGTTAATAATGTATATGGCAATAGAATATGGCAATACATGTTACCTGATTTGGTCAATGAACTGTCTATCGAGCCGCAGGAAAAATATATGAATGACGACAAAATAAAACTTTTATTAAAAAAAAATCATGTAGAATATTAATCAAGTAGAATTAATTGTTTAATAAATGTATTTTATTAAACACGTAGAATCAATAGTAAAATGGGTTAATTCATTTCTACCTAATACGCATTAAGAACTTCCTTTCAATATCTATCACCGAAAATGTTGGTTTGAATCCTCAAAACATACTCGTATGTACGTCCATTACTAGAATATCTAGAAACTATAATCTTACTAGAAACTAGTTACAATAATCCCAGTCTATTTCACCTCATTTTATCCAATCTCATCCCATTCCATATTGCTTTTTAAAATATTTGTATTATTTGCAAGAAAAGATTTGTAAAATTTTCGTGATAATTTTACAAATCTCAGAATCATGCATGAAATCCATGGCTTCGGCTTCGAGGAAGGTTTGGTTACATCCTGTATAATAATGTGCCCTTCGAAGCCTACTTTTATATTTTTTATAGTTGTATTCTTTAGTTCGGTTGAGGAACTGAGGGCCATAATTATCACTCGATTCTATCGAGTGGTTGTCAAAGATTTCTCTTCATAAGCAAGCCTCTACCTTTAATATTAAGGCAGCATGCAATGACTAATTACCAACCAAAGTCAAACCGTCGAATACACAATTTAAATAGAAACCTTGAAAACTGCACTAATCCGCTTTCCAAATTGCATGCAATTTGCAACATCCAGCGAATTATCGCTCACCGTTGTGTTGGGCTAATGTACCATAAATAAGTGTGTGAATAACGATTAAACATAATTATTAGTTCCGAGAAATAATTCTCTCAATTTATAATCAAATGACATAAAACACGTCATACGTAGTTACGTCATACGTCATACGGTACTGTATTATTATGGAATAACTGTTACTCTCAACTTTGTACGCGTGGAATTAGTATTGTTAATCCATCCCATGAACCTACAGTTATGCCAAATTTCGAAAGCAATTCGTAAATTTCTTACAGAGTTATTAGGTAACAAACAAGCTAACTTTGGCACTTATAATGTTTTAAAAGGATAAGACACATATAGTACGGTTTTTGTCAAGGACAGCGTGACCTTAATATACGGACTGGAATATGGCTATGGGAATATACGGCAGTGAGAAGGGGAGATTTCGTTATTTTCCGTACGTTTTAGAGAAAAAAAATGTTTAGACAGAGTTTGTAGAGCTTTACAAGCTTCAGAACCTTGTCCAACAACATTTCATCTAAACTTTTGGCGGGAACTCGAGAAGTGAAGTTGTGTTTCTGTTTGATTAATTGTAAAAATTGTGTATTATACGTTTTGTGATTTTATAGTGATAGCTTATTAACCTTCCAAGTGTTTTTTTGTGCGTAATGCTTGTGATAAACAAATAAAACCTTAGGACTGCGTTTCTCGTCTGCTTCCAATGAGTCCTCTTCCTCTTCTGTCCACAGTAAACCTACTATTTACTGAGCGACTCCTGACTTACTTCGACGGGACTCGACATTGACAGGATACGTTTTAGACTTTGAAATTGTTAATTACGAAGAAAACTTGACACTGGCAGAATGTGCTAATTGTACCAGTTCCATATATAAAAAGAAAAAAAAAACATTTTTTAATTTATTTGAAACATTTATACCGTCATAATTCAGTGCTAAGTATAGACCCAAAATATTTTTGTATCAAATATCATTTCAATCGATTAAGAAATATGTAGTACCCTTAAATATTATTACTAGTATTAGTGTAGGTATTTAGTACCCTTAAATACCCTGCAGTTTTTACAAAAAAATCATTATACTCGTATATATGGATATACGAGTATATATAAATATGGATAAATAAACTGAAACTGCCGGTAGTTTTGGAGTCTGCTGGCCACACATAGTCGAAATATTTTTCGGAAATTAAAAATCGCGATCTCTGCATTAAATTGGCAGAGGTTGCTAACAAATGTAGTCGTGTAATTAAAATCGTCCTATGATGTTAAAGGTTCAACGCCACTGTTTCAAAATGCTACGCTAATATTTTTACCATACTATCATGACATAACTCTAACACCATTTCATAAACTCAATGAATATTTAAATAATAAGTTAAAAAGCAAGGTCAATATGATAAATCGCTTTGAACTATATATTAACTTCAATGTATGAAGAAACACCTAACTTTAGTGTTTACAATTTAAAAATTAAGTGTTAATAATTAGGTATAAATAATTACCTGCATAGGTACGTAATTTAAGCATTTATTTTTAATTTTAAACATTATTTTTAGAGGCTACTGACATAGTGAATTATGTTAAAAGTGCACCTTTAATCCATTGCACTAGTTTTTGAATAAGTAACGTTAACAGAAAACGGTTTTACATAAATATTGCAAAGACAAATAAAAAGCTAGTCTTTTTAGTCAAAAACTCGTTTGAAAACAAAAGTTCTTGAAATAAATAAATTATATAAAAACAAATCATGTATGTCGAAATACTTATATTGCATAAGGCAAACATTTTGTGTCAATCATAACAACAGGAGTTCAAGTATACAAAATGCATAATATGAATATCGTGACCCCGTTAGAAACGTTTTCAATTTCGACCAAGCACCTTTGAAATGGTTTTAAACGCGATTCGTGAAAACCGTTGAAAATTTTATGAATTGAGAAAAACTAGTTTCTAAATATTCTGTATATTACATTAAAATATACATTAAATAGGGACCGACATAAATATACATTAAATATCTAATATCTATACTATATATATATAAAAAGAGATTTCGTGACTGACTGACTGACTGATTAACTGACTGATTGACTGACTGACTGATTGATTGACTGACTGATTCATTATCGCCGAGCCGAAACCGCTGAAGCTAGAAAAGAACCTAGAATAAAATAGCTAGAAATATAATACGAGTAAGTATAATAGTTAAATAGTTTTAATAATTGAATAATAGTTACTTCTACAAACGCCTACGCTGAAAAAAAAAGTAGCCATCCAGTCGGGTTCCGAATTTTCTACATTCTTTACAAAACTTTTTGAATAGCTGTTGTTTCTCTAGGCAGTTAGTTCAGTAATAATAAAACCAAATCTTATCGATTTCATTTCAATACTGTCAGGGTATCTCTCTGGCATTACTATCTGGCATGCTAGATATTTTAAAGCATAAAAGGAAAGTCAGCGCTATGGAGATTTTATTGACTACTTAGAGACAAACCTGTGGCACTTATTTACTTTCAGCAGTGAAAATAGATATGTATCTACAGAGACTATAGGAGGCGGTAAGGTAACCAACCACGAAGAAATATTTAAATAATCTAATTTATTAGTTCAAACCTTAGCCAAGAATTCTATTGTGCATGCACACCAGGCCCCAACGAAAAGCTTGCAAACGCCTCTCCCGTTCATTCGATAGCACATAACCAGCGCGTGCGTCCTCGCGTAATGAGAATTTTACGGGAACTGCATACAAATTGATTCGCTAGACTCGTATCTATTGTGCACATATTATATAGTGTAGTAATTCCTACAATAGCTATTTGTTATAAAGGGCTACGGCGTATGTCAGAGAAGGAGCGAAGAAGATAAATGTGTAAATAGGGAATTAACATTCATTCATTGTCGTATGAATAGTCAATAAATATTCCTTACGATATAACAGTCGGAAGTACGTAAACGGATTTCAAATGTAGGTACATATTACCTACTTGTGTTTCTCATGTGTTCAGTCATGAACCACATGTACGAGTAGGTCCTGTGCTTATTAATATTGTACATCGGGAACCCGGAAAATAGTATTTTTTCCTATTTTCGTTGATCAATATCCATAGTATGTGCACTGGCGTGCTAACAATAGGAAATTTTTGTAACTTTGGTTTTTCTTTTTCTCTGTACCCAATGGTGTTAAAGTGTGGTTTACGCAACATTATTATGTTAACTGTAGTGTAGTAATAATAGGTACTGGTAGTGGCATAGAGGTATAATAGTGGTAATAATAATAGTGGTTAGTGGTAATAATGGCGGCAGAATTACCTATGTAGTGATAAAGAAGGTTCAGAAATATATCTATTGTACGAGTAATATCATAGGTAAAAATCATTCGGTTCTGGTCCTGGATCGATTTGATGAAGTAGAATGACCATAACTGCAATTAGTGATTTATGACTACGTAGATTGGATGTGTACCTTTAGATCTCTAAGTACAAGAAACATTAACCTAACAAAAATTAAGGTTTAATTACAACTCATACAGTGATTAGTATTAGTGATCAGTCATGGACTCAAGCATCCCTCCCCATACGTTATGCGGGTCTAGGGATCGCAAAATTAGTAGTGTTTCTATACCGGATTTTCTATCCTCTATCCATGCTACATCCAGCCGCATAGAAAGAATACTGAGCCGCACTCTTTCAAACTATGAGGTTGCGTACTTGGAGAAGGCTATAAATGCCTGGTAAATGGTTGTCCCGAGTCAAAATCTACCGAAAGACCTTATGAAACAAAGTAGCTGGACGACATAAAATGCGCTGTCATATTCGACAATCTTTTGCAGAATCGTTCGGGAGCTGAACGCGCTAGACTGAGGGCTGTTGCAAAAAATGAGTCTGGACACTGGCTCCAAGCGCTACCATCTCCGAGCATGTTTTTAGACTCCAACTCCGACGTGTGTCCCACACAGGTGCTCTAGTGGCAAAGATGTCGACTGTCTGGATCACCACGGCCTCTTATGCCTTTCCAGTGTGGGCCGCTTCTCATGTCACTCCAGCTTAAATGACATCCTACGTTGGTCTCTTACTTCTGTTAACGTAGCGACTATTCTAGAGCAGAACGGTATCATGTGTGACAATGATAAGAGACCGAATGGGATCTCCCTGGTTCCGTGGAGTATGGGGCGACCGCTAGTGTGGGACGCAGCTTGTGTAGACACGCTGGCACCTTACCATCTTAAGGTAACTATGTAAAAAGCTGGTGCTGCCTTAGAAGTGGCTGAAAAACGCAAAATCCATAATTTTTTTTTTTTTTATAAAAAGAGGGCGGACGAGCAAGCGGTCTCACGTGATGGTAAGTGTTACCGCCGCCCATGGACGCCTGCAACACCAGGGGGTATGCGGGCGCGCCGCCGACCTTGCAAAATCCTATTCACAGACAAAATACGGGGACATCGGCGCCAACTGCATTTTTATTACCTTTGGTGTCGAAACCTTAAGCCCGTGGAGCCCCAGTGGACGTAATCTTTAAGATATAGCGAAGCGCCTGATCAACACCACCGGTGACCCCATGGCCGGCAATTAGCCCCCTCAAACAAGAAATAGAATGCGTACACTAGTTTTAAATAATCGTAAACTTGAGTCTATAAAATGTTTTCTCCCAGTCAACCTTGGGGCTATTTAGTATAAGTGAAATAGTATTGGAGAAAACGAGAATTGGTGTGAATAAAATATACTTTCAGTGAAGAAAATTTTAATGAGTTTGTAGTTATTCAGTACCAAACTATAACGTCCCACTGCAAAACACAGACCTCCCTTTATAATTAAGAAAACAGAGATAGGGGGCGTAATATGCATATTTGATTCATCACTCGAAACCAAATGTTGATTGGTACGAGTAGATGTAGGTATTCGTGGCCAGAATGGTTTTTAATCTCGAGCACGCGTTTCCTCAAGATTTTTTCCTTCATTAATGAAACGAGTTGATGATAATATAATAAATACGTTAACCGAGCAAAGATTCAATATTCGTTGATATTAACTAAATATTTCGTTGTTTCAAGATTATGTTTCCATAAAAAAATATTCTGTTTACATAAGAGCTCACAACACAACCTCGTGAGGTTGTAAGGAGATAGGATATTCTGTATTCACAGTGGTGACTGTAAGTAGAGAATAGGTACTTACCTCTAGGCGGAACCATTATTAGTGTATTAGTCCTCCAATTTTTTTAATTCTTTACATGCATGTGTACTTCACCACCGGGCTAATGATATTTTTTTTAAAAATCCGTCCTTAATTTGATCGGGCAGGAATGGGGAAATGGCGGTCCGCGGGCCAAATCCGGCCCGCGACATGATTTGATCCGGCCCGCGATCGGTAACAGTCATCTATATAAACGTCACTCTCACACGTCATTCTCATCATTTCTCACACGGACCCAGTACGTCCAAACAATAAATTAAAAAATAAATCTATGTGGCCCGTCTAAATATTTTATATGGCCCTTCTCTAAATCTATTTCCCCATCCCGGCCCAGGGGTATCTATTCTCGACTCTCATTCGTGAGGTCGTGTGCTTAATTCCTCAGCTCATACCACTAAGTTTAGTTTTAGTATTTATTTCTATAATTATTCTTTAATTGAATCTATAGACTTCAAAACCGTGTTCACGAGTAGGTACTATTTGAACAATCCGATCAACCAGATAACCGCTACATCTAATATGAAAATTATTATTCCTGTCTTTGCAATTACTACTACAAAGTTGACCTCAAAATGTTAACTAGATTACGGGGGCATGCATGCCAACATTTGTCATTTTGGACTAATGTTGGCATGTATCGCGGATGTCTATAGGCGACAGTATCCACTTACCATTAGGTGGACTCGTCTGCCGCCTTCGTCCACAAAAAAAAACTAGATATTCTTCGTTGGAAAAATGGACACTCTTCAGTGTCTTTTAAAATGGGGCACGGGTAATCTACAATTAATTTACAAATAATAACACTGCAGTTACTTGAGATTGCACTTGTCACAGTTGCATTAACCTTGAAAAAGAAACAGTGGTGCATCTCCGAAGGAATCCACCTGTGAAAACGGTAGATGTACCGTTATTAGAGAAAGCTGTGGAGACTAGAGCAGTGGCCAGTCGCGACTCGCACGCAGTACGACCGGCGCGCGCGCATAGCTCTCGTGCGAACACGAGGTTTGTGATACTACAGAGCCTGTTGTTTATAAAAAATATTCATATAATTTGATAAAAATAAAGGTAAGTTATTAAATAATTACGTTATTAAGGCATGTCCCTGTTTATTGAATAAAATTAATTTAATTGTTTATTCAAGTCTATTTTTATTTTTTAAATGCAAATTATATAAAATACAATCAAGCAATGTTTTATTTAAACACAGTTAAACTTATCAGGAAATAATGTGTCTGAAAATAAACAAAAGATTAAATTTACAAAAATAACTGAAGACTTGAAAGTTGTAATGTTTAATTATATATATTTTTTTTAATTTATTTATTTAAACTTCATTGCACAAGTATTTGAAATGTACAGAGGGTGGACTTAGATAATGCCTAACGGCATTCTCTACCAGCCAGCCACCAGATCAAACAGAATAATTTGTAATTTAATTCGAATTTAAACAAATAACGAGCTTGATTTGTTGACTTTAAAAATTATGACTAATTTTCGTCAACCGGTCGTCGTTTGCAAAAACAACTTTCTTTTATTCTACTTTCTACGAATCACATAAATTACCACCTGATGACCTGTAGTGTTGATTCAATGGTAGACTCAATAGTTCTAACACGAAGTCAAAACTTAAATACACTACATGGGGATATATCTATAGTATGGCATAATAATATCGTGAATTCAAATTAGCATCCCATCAAATAGCATTAAACATTACAAATTGTAAATTATTACTTATAATTAACTTGGAGACATCATGCAAAATTGATGTACGAAAATGTTTCTTTTGTTTCTTTTTCGGAATAGCTAAATTCTTGTGGCTCTAATGGCCTTTGAAGAGTCACCGGACATGTATGGTTTAGGGCGAGCCCAGAAGGCGTTCAGCCAGGAGCATAGAATGTGTGCAGTAACGAGCGTAAGGGCTCCCACGCCGGTAACCGACGGAAGGAACGAACCTCGGCTTAGGGCGTTGCTTTGGGAGGGTACCGCGGAATCGCTGGTCGGTGAGAGAAAGTGTGTATACCTACTTATAGGATAGACAAGATCTAATGTTTGATTGTGATACGATCTCATTTACAACAAGCCATATATATTGCCGTGTACTGTATTGTACAATACAGTACATATATACAGTACAGTATACTTGTCCTGTATATTTAAAAGAATAAGGTAAAAGAGTTCGAGTAGGTTGTACTTTACATTAATATGTTTTAAAGTTAGTTTAAAATTAAAGAAGAATATTAGAATTTCTGTCACTCACGCATGAACGTAATAACACTACTGTGTTAGTGACGTCTTAATCACAATAGCATGGTCCTTTTCCAACTTGTGATTTCTAAGCAATTTTAAAACATATTTAAAGATATTTTGAATTTGATTTTAACGATTAATGTTTAATATTTAAAATAAATTAATAATAAAATAATCTAAATATTGTAAACATAGGAATAGCGATGGGTATTTATTATCTAATTATGTACATAGTTGCAGGCACGTAACTAAAAACATAATTATTTTACATAGCTGATTAATTATCTATAATTTAAAAACTAACATATATGAAAATTACCTCTACCGCTATCGCTAGAGGGAACACCATCGCTCTATCGTGAGAGGCTCTAATGGAGTAAAATCACCCCCCGTGTTTAAAACATTTTCGTTTTTCTGAATCTCCAATAGCAAATTTTCATCAAATTCAGTGGGTACTGTGGTTGCTGTTTTAGACATACTTACAGTTGATTTTTTAGTGAAAACTGCATACGATCACTTACAGTGCACAAAATGCTATTTTTAATCGATATTTGTAGTCTTTATATTATTAGCGTATTAAGATGTACTTATAATTTGACGACTTATTTCTACCTGTATTTCTACCTTATTTCTATTTCATAGATACTAAATTATGCCCAAATAAACAATTCTCGGTATTTGATTAGTTCGATGAATAACGACGATTCGTATTTTATTCATTCTGCATTAAGGCTATTTTCCAATCTTGAAGTTTAAGCCAAGAACCGTCTAAGAAACGTCTATTTATCCCGCAAATAACAAATACTATACATGAATATTGAACGAATTCTTGATTTCTTGCACGAAAATACATGTACATTTTTATGCCTTAAATGTACCAGGTATAATTTTAAACATACCACTTGCTCGGCGCTGAAGGAAAATATCATCAGGAAGATAAAAAAAATATTAGAGCATGTTTCTACTCGTTTTTAAACAACGAAATTTTTAATTAGAAAACTTAATCAAAGTAAGTACATGACAATAAGGGCCCTTTATTCAGATAACATCACAAATATTTATAGTTCCAATTCAATGTCAGAGTTCCGTTTGTCAGGGGGAGAGTGCACGTTGCCATTAAACAGCCGCTGGGCCTCGCTCCACTGGTCACGTTACCCCTCTCTCACAGAAGACTACTTTGAAATGTACTGCATTTGCGACTTTATCTTATTTCCCTAATGTACGTACGTGTTTCGGTAGTGAGTGAGATGTGCCAGAGCCCATTCCCATTCTATCCCTCCCCATTTTCCCAATCCTTTTTCCAAATCCATTCCTATATCTCCAAAGGTTGGCAGCGCATCCGGGGACGTCAAACGTTTGTCATTTTGAACTAATGTTGGCATGAATCGCGGATGCCTATGGGCGATAGTATCCACTCACCATCGGGGGGGGGGGGGGGGGGGGTTATTGTATGCTCGACTGCAAGGGGTACATAAAAAAAATGTCGAATGGAAACCAAATCAATGAAATAAACATCCAGGACAAAATTGCAGTCTTATTGATGGATATAAACCTCACTGTAAAGCAGTTACCGCCATTTGAACAAATTTGATTATAATGGAATATACCTAGATATATAATGGATAGGTACTACATTACATATAATTCCAATGTCTCAGTGAGAGACCAAGAAACAGTCACTTATGAAGTTATGACTTATGATTGCGGCTGTTGCAATGTACTCGTAGGTAATGTAATATATATTTTGCAATTGACAACATTGTTACTTACGCCTTTACCTATTTCAAAATGTTTATGTACACTAAAATATGTACATACTATGTTACACCATACTATACACAATATTATGTTTATGCCCTATTAGCTGTCGTAAACTGTATGTTTTATTATAAAACAATCTAAAATTTGGCGGTGGTTTAGGGTTACTTTTACGTACTACTTAATTTAGATTCACATTCGTGAGCTTGCGAGTTCTAACCCCGTCTTGTACCACTGAATTTATACTTAAGTATGGATTTTGTACTAAGTATATTTGTCAATAACTCGACGTTCAAAGAAAACATCGTGAGGAAACAGGAGTACCTGAAAATTAAAAAAATACTGGAGCACGTTTAATACTCGTATCTTCCAATCCATTGTGGATTCGCGTGGTGAATTACGCGTATGTCCCAAAGCCTTGTGGTCGCAAGGAGAGCCATCTGTGCCCTACCTGGAGCGTGTGTTGCTGGACCCACGATACAGGAAATCCTAGCGTGGACCATTATTTGTGTGTGATATTAATTATGTATTATTATTTACGTATATGCTGGTCCGTTACAAAGTTCCTGCGGGAATTATCATCGAAACCGAATGTACAACATCAGTCGTTATATAAAAATTACGGGATAGATTATGAAACAGTAAAAAAAATATGCCTTGGATCTACTTATAGGACAGTTTTTATCCCGAACCATTACAAGTTTCCGCGGGAAACATAAAATTTACTGGGGCGTTTTCAGGGAATATGAAATTAGGTGTTACTTTCACCTCATGATACGCTCTATTCGACTAGATTGAGTATGATTGGATTATACGATAAGGTGGGATGGCGTGGAACAGGATACAGTAGAAGTACAATGAACTAAGCACACATATAGGTACCCTAAAGTCTACGCGAAGTCACAGGCACCAGCTAATTAGTTAGTTATTTTAGTAGAGAGTTTAACCAAAAGTTACTACGTTCATGTTATTAATTAATATAACAGGTATTAACTTTATTTTCATTGGTTTGAAAAAAAAACGATAACAATGTAATACTTAGATAATTTTTCATGAATGCACATATTCCTAGTGCCTCACCGAAGGTTCGGTTTCGGCCAGATTCGGCCAAAAATCGGAGTTTCAGTTTCAGCCAAAAACCGTCCGTGTCTTCAACCCGACCGAAACTGTGGTCCTATATAACTTCTCGGCTTGTTTCGGCAACGCTCGGAAATACTCGAAATGGCTCCGAGCGCCGATGATTTTGGTAAAATTTAAACAAATGCCTCAACTAAATTCCATTCGTTATTATTAGTCGATAGATTTAGTTGGTCGATTTAGGTGGAATAAAAGATCGTTTTGTGGTTTAGAGATTACATTTTTGTAGCAGAGGTAAAAATAAATATCATGCAATCATAGTTAAATATTTACCCTAAACAATAAATTAATGAGTAAAAAAAATTTTTACATCAAAGATCTTTCAAAATAGCCTATTTTAGGTTTACGGTGAGCAAATACAAGAAAAGTTTCGGTTTCGGCCGAAGCTGCAAAATCAGTTTCTGTCAGACACTACATATTTCGCTCTTAAATATGGCTTAACGTAAGTTTTTGAAATTGGTATTAAAATTAAGTAGGTGCCTTCTCAGCTATTATATACAGATTATTACAAAATTTGTGTCCTCATTATCTAAAATAATTTAATGGTTTTTATTGCAATAGTGTACTGCAATCTTTCGACCACTTACTTCAAGTTTCTTGAGCCTAATTGTGTTGAAAGCTATTATTTTTAGTTGCCTCAAGTATCTATGTTAAGTTGTTTTAGCATTTAAACACTTGATTAATGTGCCTGTACATTTTATTTCTTTGTAAAAGTCGTCAGTGAATATTGCGAGTGATCCAGAGCCTAATAGGTACGTCAATTTTTGAAATTTTTGTTTGTCTATTTGTCATTTAATAGGTCATTTAATAGTGATAGGTAGGCACCTATCACGCAAAAAAAAATTAAACGGACTTTAATGAAACCTGGCATAGTTATAACTTATATGCTGCATTAACGTTAACATAGTACAGAAAATATAAAAATGATAATCCAATTCAGAACAAAATAATTAAGCTCTTGATGTGATGTATCGAAAATATGAGTTCTTGCCCGCGACTTCGTTCGCGTGTTCGACATGAACCTATGTATAGAGGTATGTAGCCTATGTATAAATCCGGATTACAATCTACCTATTCGCCAAGTTTCACAGAAATCGGTTCACTCGTTTCAACGTGATTGAGTACCGTACATCCAAACTTTTGCATGAATTATATTTTTTTTATTATACGAGTAGAAAAAGGCGGCAGACGAGCATATAGTCACCTGGTGGTAAGTGGATACTGTCGTCCATAGACATCCGCGATGCATGCCAAAATCAGTCTAGATTGACAAACGTTGGCACGTCCCCAGATGCGTGCCTACCTTTGCAGATTAAGGAATGGATTAGGAGAAAGGTTTGGGAAAATAGGAAGGGATAGGATAGGATGTGATGGCATAGGAATGGGCTCTGGCATATCTCACTCACTACCGAAACACATACGTACATTGGGGAAATACGATAAAGTAGGAAATGCAGTACATTTAAAGGTAGACTTCTGTGAGAGAGGGGTAACGTGGCCAGTCGAGTGCGCCCAGTGGCTGAGGGAATGCAGCATGCACTTTCCAGCTACCGATATTAGTGGACTTCCGGTAACTGTGATGTAGGTCCAACTGTGTAGAATATAGAAAATCGGCCATTACTGTTTCTAAGAACTTCTATTGTAATCTGCAATAGTAACTACAGCCAAAGCAAATAAGTTTTCGATAGATAACTCAAATTAGAAAGTGTTGTCGTAACACGTGTGTATTTGTTCTAGGAAGCAACCATGTTGGAAGCCACCAAGATTAACACGCCGAACCACATGTCCAAAGTGTTTGACATTGCCAAAGACACTGTTCTTTTTCTCTTACTGTCCTGCTACTACATATTGGAGTCACTGTTTTGGACCTTAGTGCCTAACGCAATAAGGCCCATAAAGAGTTTGAAGGGGGATGTGATAGTGGTGACTGGTGGAGGGGGCGGAGTGGGACGGCAGTTGGCCATTAAGCTGGCCAGGTTAGGTGCCAAGGTTGTCATATGGGATGTTAGTACGGAAGGTAAGCCTCAACCTGTTTGGGGTCGCATTACCCTTTAGCAGTTTTAATAGAAGTTAGATTTTTAATGTTCAAAGCTTAATAAATGTGACATTATCCGAGGAATTTACTGTCGACATTAGTTTCAGATTTAGTGAAATAATTTCACTTTAGTACCTAACATCTTAAAAATTACAATATTTTTTATTGCTTTCTCTTAATAATCAGATGTTAGAGCAAGTTACTGTTCAAACAGAGTATTGAAACAACGAAATTTAAATTAGAAAATCTTAATTGAAGTCGATAATACCATGCCGACAATAGGGTCTTTTTGCTGAGATAACGTCACGAATTGTTAGATGACAATATTATATTATTTATAAAATTTATGATTCTATACAGTGTGTCAGAACTTTTTCCGAATCCTGTAGGTACCTAATGCTCATGATTCTGGCTTCTTTCGCATATAATGGTGCAGTTTTGTTTCTAAAAATAACTAGTTTTATGGGCTTTATTTATATTTGGCAAATTTGCGATGTATATGAAGATTTTGAAAAAATAAAACAGTAAAATGTTTCTGCAAAAATATATTTGTAAAATTTTCAACTCAATGAATTCAGAATTATGAATGAATCTATCGTTTCAGGCGTCGGGAATAGTATTACAGCATAGGTTTCGGGAATAAGACACACCTGTAGGTATACATAATTAGCGTTTCGGCAGGTTTACAGAAAACATGCGCAGCTGTAGAAGAGGAAGGTTACGAGGTAGCAAGGTACCTTGTTGACCTGGGAGATCGCACCGCGGTCTACGCAGCAGCTGAATTGGTTAAAAAAGAAGTAGGTACACAATCCTGTTTATTGTAAAATATAAAAAAAAAATCTCCTAAGTGACAAACAAAAATTTGTCCAAATCAACCTGTAGATAC
The DNA here is from genome assembly GCA_914767545.1 of Sesia apiformis. NCBI lineage: Eukaryota > Metazoa > Arthropoda > Insecta > Lepidoptera > Sesiidae > Sesia > Sesia apiformis. The sequence goes on from OU611963.1 coordinate 6,980,932, forward strand.
TCAGGCTAAGTAATAGGTAAATTACTTAGCTTAAGTCTAACTTAGCCTAGGTCATAAGGTCATACAAAAATACTACTCGTATGCTACTTACCTGTCATTCGGTATCACTCAAAAACTGTACTTACTTATCTACTGCTAATTTCATCAGTTGTAGGAAATATAATTTAAGAAGAAAGTTCATAAACGCCAGTTTCTTGAACTAGATGCTAATAAGTAGGTATGTACGTACCTACATAGACAACAAATTATCACTTAAAGTGTATATTTGTAGCGGAGAGTTGGATAGTTGCGGGTGGATTATAATACCGTGGTGCCCACTCATTCAAACTAATAGTTGTTTTGTTCAAGTGTACCAACGCGAGCGGTGATAGCCTAGAGGTGATACTCGGCTCACATTCGCGTGATCGTGAGTTCAAATCCTCGGCCCGTACCGCAGAGATTTTACAAAAATATTTAAATTAAAATTTTTAACTAGCTCGCGAATGAAGGAAAACATCATCAAGAAACTCGTATACTCCAGAAATAAGAAAAAATCGGAGTATGTGATCCACTAATCCGCACTGGGCCCGCGTTGTGATTTACTAGGGGAGGCCTGCAGATGCAGTGGGACGTTATAAGCTGATATAATAGGTACTCATATCCAAAAACCCAATAGCATTACAGGACATCTGAGTGCGTAATAAATTAATAATAGACAAGAAACTTATTGCGCCGGCGACGATCCGTACGTTGCGAACAACCACATGAGGTAGATGTAAGTCAAAATGTCGCGCTTTCGTTATAATTTTTGAAAAATTGTTTAATACAGGTTTGAGATAAAAAAAACGTATTGTTAAAAAGAGAATTTATATAAAAAGAGAGCAACAAGTTAAATGATTAAATTGTCAAAATGTTATTTAGGTTGGTAGTATGTACTTTCAAATAAAGTCTCTTTTGAACAGTACTGATTTTGTTTTTTTTTTATATCATACCTGTATTAAATAATTTCTTTACCGACTCGTCAATATCCAACTCTCCCCTAATTCTAATAAATTTTCCGACAATTTTTACTGCTCATAACTTGGCCTGAATTTTATGAGTCAGAGAACATTTTTTCGGTCCGTCTACTTAACTTCCCACGTAGATACCAATTTTTATTTCTAGCCACTATCGTATATTTTTCCAGGTTGGTAAAGTGGACGTCCTAATCAACAACGCCGGTACAGTATTTGGCGAAACGTTACTGGAGCTCAGCGACTACGCCATCGAGACCACCTACAAAGTGAACATACTCTCTCACTATTGGGTAAGCCACCGACCATACTCGTTAAGAAGTCGTTAAGACCATAAGACTGATTCGTTAACACTTATAATTTGCATAACAGTTGATGTTGGGTAATTTGTTAGTCAAATTGTCGATCTAGTGAGTGTTATTTCAGTGTCTATTTTTACAGCTTTATCTCACAACACAGTGCAAGTTCGACTGTAAGAATAGATCTCACACATATAAGTAGCTAGTCTGCAATCTATACTATCCACGCATGTTAGTGTAATGTCAGTAAAATGTAAATGTCCGTAGTAAAATGTCATTTTTCCGTATCATTTTAGCTGCCATAGTTGAAGTACTGTTTATATTGGTCCTTACCTATGAAATTGCCGTTTTATATGGAAAAAATCATTTTTTTTTTGTATAAAAATGATATATTTAATCAATCGAAGTATAGTCCATTATTATCAATGCACTTTTGCCGATTTAATTGAAGTTGATTGATGCCTCTGCTATAGAACTCTTGGGGACGGGAATCTATGAATTATCTGAAGGCGTTTTTCACTGTCTCATTGGAGTTGAATTTTTTTCTGTAAAAAGATATCCAAATTCTGAAAAAAATTGAAATCAGTCCCTACTGATGCCCCTGCAAGGTCTCGCGAGTAGGTACGGTGGGTGATGGAGAGTTTCCAGTCGAAGCTCCTGTAACTCTGAGTCTGTCTGTCGTGCAGTGTGTGGGCGAGCATTATCATGGGGAAGCAGTCGACTAGAGCTATTGACCAGACTAGGTTGTTTGGTAGCGAGCTTGTCCATCATCGTTTGCAATTCTTCACAGTACACATCTGCATTGCCTAATTGTTGTGCCAGATCTTAAGAGCCGTAACGGATAATACCCGGCACAGGACCATCATACAGTCACCATGAGCTTCTTTTGAATCAGTTTACGTTTGGGACATTGTTAAGATATCTCCTGGACTCAACCACTGTGACGAATGTTCACGAGTATCATACAGGATCCACTTCTCAACACAAGTGACAATATGATTCAGAACCCGTTCATTTTTGTGCTCGTTCAGCAAAGTAAGGCAAGCTTCGACGCATGTTTTCAGCTGACCTTCATTAAGCTCATTCCCTCATTCCACTTTCCCCACTTTCCGAGCCCTTTCACTTTCCCGATTTGACGCAAATGAATCAATATCGTTTTTTCACTTAGGGGAGAGTGGGGTAATTGCGAATACTTAAGGGAGAACAGAAATAAAACAAAACCAAATTAAGTTACAAAAGCTATTTATTGCTTAATATTTACTTAAACTAATCAATCTTATGTTCTCATAGTCAACATAGATAAATTATCAAAATAAAATCAAATTCTAATAAAAAAACAAAAACGTTGGTGTCCGGGATTACCCCACAACTTGTGGGGTAATTACGGATGATGCAGGGGGTAATCACGGACATAGTCTAATTGACACAGAAGTCGCAGATAAATCCCCTTGATGTGCTTTCACCATTCGTGCATTTTTCGTGGGCCCATAATTCACATTTGTAGCATATTATCCAATCTTCAGTGATTGGATCTACATACTTTTCATTACAAATCAGACAATAATATTCCTCATCATCCTTCTTAGCACCTTTATCGACTTTGTTTTTCTTGTGTGGTATGTGCCTGTCTTCCTTCACATCATCTGCAAATGCTTTAAGATTCTTCACACCTTTCTTTCTTTTAGTGGTACTTACAGTCTTCTAATACATCTTTCATATGGCTACTGGTTATTATAACTGAATGTTTCTTTCTGGAACTTTGCTTGTTCTTGGGTTGTGGCACTTGGGGAACACTAACAACATCTTGAAGTGGAATTGATTTGTCAAACACAGGTACAGGGGTTACTGATCTCTGGTGCACTTTTGATGTTGATGCTATCTGAGCATCAGGTGTAGTTGCTCTTTGCACATTTGATGTCGACGGTAACAGCACATCAGGTGTCGCTGATCTTTGTACATTTGACGCCAATACTATCTGTGTATTAGGCGATGCCGCATCTAAGAACTGTTCGTCAAATTTAGTTGTATCTAATGGCCAAATACCAGCTGCCCGGAAGCCATTTGCTGCTTTCTCTATATTACTGATACGATTGAAAGCTTTAGTAAAAAGTTCGACAACTTCATACTGGGTAATTCTTCGGCCTACATTTGAAGCCATGTATAATTCGCATTCTCTGTTATATGCGGTCCAAAATAAGTTAAGTCCAGTGGTTACATACGATGTGAGGTATGCGGTGGAAGGGATAACAGTATTATTCCATTCTGGCGACAAAGCAGATAGCAAGCAAGGCTAACATGACTTTCATGATTGTCTAAAATAAGTAGAATAGGTTCTTCAACAGTTGATTTAGCATAGGAGATAAAATAATGTAACCAATCTACGAATAGGTTCTCGTTTATCCAACCCGAATCACTAACTGCTGCTATCATATCAGGGTTGCCTCCACGCAATAGATGAGCGTTCATTCGCTTCCTCTTGAAAATAAAAAAGGGAGGAATATACTTTCCGGAAGCACTGAATGCGCAAACAACTGTTGTTGTAGTGCCCCTTTCACCACTTGTTGCCACGTCGACTTGTTTCTGGCCTTTTGGAGCTAGAATCCTAGAATTTCTCTGGACATTAGAAATGCCGGTCTCGTCAATATTGTAAATGCGATTAGCATCAAACTGTTTTTTTTTTTTGTAAGGCTTCCAAGTTTTTGAAGAACATTTTCACTTCCATTTCATTAAAAGCTGTAATTCTATTAACAGAAGTGGACTCAGGTTTACGTAACGAAATGTTAGGATGCCTTTTTTTAAATCCGTAGAACCAGCCTTTTCCCGCCATTTGGGATATTTTATCAAAATTGTTCTTTAATTTATTTACTTCAGCAAATTTGAAAGCTATTTTACGTACCATCTCTATAGTTAAACTATAAAATAGTTTACTACATATTAAAATGTGTGATTCTAATTCTTTTTCTTGTTCTTCAGAAAATATAGGCTTTCTCCCAGTTTTTGGGGACTTTATAATTTCTTTCTTGAGATGGTCGTGTATAGTGCTTTTTGGGACAGAATAAGTAATAGCTGCTTTTCCTATTGAAAGTATTTTGTTCTTGACATCCTGAACGGCTCTTTCTAAGTCTTCTAATTTGTATTTGGTCTCCGTCTTTCTTTGGTAATTTCGCGGCATCTGAAATATATTGTAGAATAGCATGTTTTATTTATAAATTAGTAAGGATGGCCATCGCAGCCGACTGCTGACCATAAATTATAAAAAAGATAATAATTCCATTGTTTAGGGGTAATTACAGACGTTCGGGATTACCCTACTTAAATCGTTTGCCCTTACCCGACACACACAAAAAAGCAAAACTATATTTTTATTTAAGGTTAGAATCGCGTCATGCACGTGACGAACACTTGAAAACATTGTTTAATTAGACGTTACTTCACAAAAAAAATACCGGACTTTTATGGTTTTGTCGTAAATATTGTACGCTTAATCTATTTAACTCAAGAATAAGATGAAATTGTTGTAATACAATTAAGTTAACTTACCTTGTACAGCGTGCGCGGCCTCACTTTACCACTCACTGTTCGGCACTACATTCAGGCTCGACTTGCGATTGCGTCATTCAAAATATCCACCATCCTTTTCTAACATAGCTAAATTGACGTGTCCGCCATTACCCGCCGTCCGTGATTCCCCCACCCTCCCCTACGCCGAAGGCTGCTGCTTACTCAGATGCGGTTTGAGATCAATCCGCTTCCACTATTGCTTTTAATTCGTCATTATGGACTTTAGTCTCCGGTCGTGCACGGGGCTTGTTTTTGAGGTGGAAATTTCCAGAATGGAAACGATTAAACCAATAACGCACCGTGCGTTCGTTTGCGGACTGCGGTGTTTGTTCCGTATACATCGTTGATATGCTGTCTGTGCTGCGTTGCTGCCACATTCGATTCATCTTCGAAAATAACTCGATTTTTTAACTTTTCCATGGTCGCAAACACAACGACATTTAAGCATAAAGTCGTTTGAAGAAACAAATGAACAGTTGGTTTTGAAAAAGAATGTCATAGCTTTAAATTGAAAGAAATTTGAATTTGGAATTCAAAGCAAGATAACTAACAAGTTCAAAGTGGCCACTATGAACAAACAGCAATTTCATAGGTAGGTAAGGCCCTAAAACCAACCTACTCAGAAAGTTTTGCGACAAAGAATGTTTATCTATGGAATACAGGCTGATTTTGATGTCAATTAAAACTACGACTATCTATAACACAAAAACAAAACATTCCAAATACAAACTTCCGTCGATTTTTTTTCGAGCTGAACCAAAATATCGTCTCTTTAAAAAATGGAATTCGACCGGAACATTTCCGCGTTATGATTTTGTATGATTTTAAATGTTCTTTAAAAACTGAAGATTCTTTTAATAGACTTCAAATGACGTTTGGAAACAAATGCCCTTCTAAGTTACAATGAATTTCAGCGTGATCACAGGCAAATTACATATGAGCAGATTCAGAAGATATTTCCAATTGGATCGGGGATTGTGTATGAAATATTACGTGGGCATCTACGAGTCAGGAGGATAGTATCGCGCTGGGTGCCGCACAACCTCACCGAGGCTCAAAAACAAGTTCGTGTTGAATGGTGCCGTGATGTGATAACAAAATTTGAAGCATGGTTGTTTCGGCGCAGTTACGACATTATTACAGGTGACGAATCTCGGATCTAGCAGGATAATCCAGAAACTAAGCGTTAATCTACTGTTAGGCTGTTTCAAAGGGAACCAACGCCTATCAAAGTGAAAAGAGTAAGAAGCGCTAAACAAATTATAATCGCAAGTTTTTTCACTTTAACTGGCTACCCAATATCTGTACCTTTACGAAATAAAAGCAACATTAACGCAGAATGGCACGTAGCCACGTGCTTGCCAAACGTTTTTACTGCAGTGAGTAACAACCGTCTCTGAGGACTGCTGCTGCGCCACGACAAGGTACTTTTTGGACAGTACCCCAGTTAAAGTTTTAGTCCATACTCCTTACAACACCGACTTGCACCGACGTTTTTTATTTCCCAAAATTAAATCGCAATTAAAAGGGAAGCAGTTTTCGTGGCCCGAAGACGCCCTGGCTACGTTCGAAGAGGCTGTGAAAGAGGTAGGTACGAGTACCTACCTGAGGAAAACTGGCAAAAATGTTTTCAAAATTCTTGCAGACACATAAAACCTTGTACGAGTATACTCGTATATGCAAGTGGGGAGTACTTTTATAAAATTTAATAAAAAAAATTGAAACCTGTAGAACATTTTTTTCTTTCTTGCAAAACTTTCTGAGTTCTTCACGCATCTACTATAAATTTCAAAAAGATCTTACGGGCTTGTCTCACATTTGAAATTAATCTATTTTCTTTTTAGAATACGTATACCATTTTTGCAGTTGAATCAACCACAAAATGTTTTCCGTGGTCCTTATCCGTAAGAATCACAACATTGTTTACATAAATAGATTATTTACGTGGCCATCATAATTCTTGATCTATTTGCTGTATTCGGGCGTACAGTAGCTACTTACCTGTAACGCAAAAGTTTTGCAATCTAATTGTAATGTATGCCGTTTGGAATCGCGCACGGAATCGCGGATGTACATATAAGTCCATTTAGTGCCATTACTTATTCAACAAACATAAATAACGTGGGGAAATCGGAGACTAAAAAAGCAGACACTGTCTTGAGCTGGTCTAGACTAAAAAATATGGTTTACCGCATTAGGGAGTACCGTCAGTACCTATCGGTTTTATGCTGAGAGCCTTTTAGTCGAATCGATTAACATTTTGTTTAAGTTTTATTAAGTGTTTCTGTACTACATAGTTATTAGTTTAACAAAAATATAATACATATGTGACTTAGAAATATAATTGAAGCAATGCGAATTAATCTGTACGACGACGTATAACTACTAATAGTTTCTCAATATTAATACCTAATATTAACGTTTCTACTAATAGCCTTAAAGTACTTTGGACGTATCTGGAGTACAGGGATATGTTTCTTTGGTGTATTATAACTTGACATACGACATACATACGCTTGACATACGAGTAGGTACATAGGTTTATAAAAGCCTTTCTAACAAGATTTTTGGTGCCCAAAGTTTGCGCATTTTTTAAACATCACATAAGCCAACAAAAAAGTCTTGGGTGATAAATGTCTAGTCTACTTAAGTATCTACTTGTTTTTTTTTTCAGACTGTAAAGGCATTTTTACCAGACATGATCGAGTCGGGTAAAGGACACATAGTGACCGTGGGCTCCGTGGCTGGACTTCTTGGAACTTACCGCTGCACCGACTATAGTGCCACAAAGTTTGCCACGGTGGGCTTCCACGAGAGCCTCTTTACTGAACTTAGGGTTTGTACTTACATGCTTACTTAGATATATCGGGACCCGGGGCGAAAATATTCTCCGAAGCGAAATAATTTCACATAACCTGAACAATTCAATATGTTTGTAGCACTTACTTCACTGGCTGTACCTCATTACTTGGATACATAATTCTTAGATAATTCGTGTTATTATTTAAGATTATTAACTATGCAACTTGTGTCAGATGTATTTCCAAAAACTGGAATCATAAATTCTGTTCAAGGTTCTGAGTTAGGAATTGACATGGAAATTTTACATAGGTACCTATATTTCTGGCAAAATCTTTTTTCATTGCTAATTATTTACTTTGCAAAAGTGACATAGATATTTGATAAATACAAAGCACAAATAAATATTTTTGTACAAAATATATGTAACATTTCATGTTGATCAACTCAAAATCACGAGCAGAAACCACGTGTTCAAGCGTTCTGGAAAGATTCGGTTACACTCTTTACATATATGAGTAGTAGAAGTAGCTACTACATACATGCAGACTGTTTAGTAGATACTAATTTTGTACACCTGTATCGATCAGATGCTATTGAAAATCCATGATAATTTATGAGATATTAATCATACCAATTACTTAGATAAATCTGGAACGCAGTCAAGGTAGTACAATTCGTTCCAGTCCCTGATTAAACAAACAAGTGATTGCAAGGACATTCTCAGGTTGCAATAGGCAGCTCGCTTTCCCAATTAGATTCAACAATAGATCTAGAACACGATAAATAATATTTCCATTACGATATTATATAAAAATTCATATACGAGCCGACTTGCAAGGAAGCATAGGTACCTACCTAATAAATACACTTGTTATATATATTTTTTGAAAATTCTTGTTTGTTCGCTTGTGCAAGATTTATGCAAAGGGTAATGAAATTTTACACAAAGATGTATGAATCCGAATCCGATCTATGAAACCAATAAAGAGTAATAAATAATCTTACACCGTAACTCTATAAAATAAAAAGAAGCCTCAGATTGATATTACGTTCATGGGTGAAGTTACGAACAAAACCCAGTTATCACTATAATCTATATTGAAATAGGCATTCACTATTGTAGAAGCTGGTACCAGTGTCACCCACTTTCCGTGTATCGAATATCTACGTATAAGCAGCGGCTAAGGTGACAAAAATTCACTGTTGACTGTTCAATATATCGTGCGAAATAGGTGTAGCCAAGGTCAGTTTTGGGAAGGATATGTGGGTACCTTTTTGTGAATAAATGAATTATGCTTCACATAGTAAATGAATTATGTGTTGCACGTCTTCGACTATGAGTGTGGACTGAGGAAGTAATAACGCAGTGATTCTCTATGCTACATACCTATTGTAGCAATCAAAACAAAAATTAGTATCTTTTCAAGGGCCTCCTTCTGATTATAGAATATATGTAACATTCCCCTGAAGGAAATGTTCCCAGGGGTTTTAAACTGTATTGCACCATGATGCCGTATTCGCCCAACATGCTGGGCCAGTACCTACGGTTATTTTCGTCAGATGGTAACAGGTGACCTGTAAGAACATTACTCTTTGGGCAAATTCGGAACATGTAGCCGTTTATTCTGAGGTTTAAATCTCTGCTCGCCATAAATAACTGGATAACTAAAGTATTTTTAAGATTATATTTTAGAAATAAGAAGTTCTAACACGTTGTATCACTTCGAATTTACAATAAAAAATCTTTCAGTACTTGATAGTTTCAGAGAAATTGATTTCAGCATTAAATGATATCTCAATATTCAAAGCAAAAACACAAACATTAAACTTTTAAACTGTGCCCTTGAGAAACAGTTGATTTTGACTTAATCTTGCCATGCAAGAAAATAGTAGGTACCTACTAAATAAAATCAATCCTTTTAAGCATCATCTATTGTTATGCAGGCTCACGGCCACAACACAATACATGCCACCCTGGTCTGCCCGTACTACATCAACACGGGAATGTTTGACGGCGTCACACCGCGCTTAATGCCGATGTTGGAACCAGAGTACGTGGCCGAGACCATGATCGACTCCATACGGAAGAATGAGGTCAACTGTGTGATGCCGGGCTCCGTTAGATACCTCCTGCCTCTTAAGTGGTAAGTGTCTCCTGCGTCGGCTCTGAGTGTCTCCCTGTTTGGTTGTATTAAGCTGTTGCTTAGATAAATATAAATACATCTGACAAGGAATTGAAGCGAAAAATGTGATGAGAAATTTAGATAAAATACGTCTAAGTAACTACCGAAGTGTTAAATAACGGTAATAAAAATGTCTAAGTACCCGTTCAAGCTTGACGGCGACTCTACATTCACGGCGTGAAGGCTCGCGAACAGCCGCGAATGCGAGTGTGTCTTGATTTCGCGGATTTTGTGTAGAGGCGTTCTCATGGCGCGCAGTTCACAGCATGTACCTATTCTCGCCACGACTTCACGGCGTAAGTCGTCCACTCAAGTATAACTTACGCCACTCAGCTCGAGTAGAACTTCTAACCAGATGTAAAAATAAACATTGTTTTACCCCTGCATAAGACTATAAGCTAGAGTCTAGTCAGCAAACTTTTGTAGCTTTCAGAAAAGCTCTGGATCAGGGATAATAGAAAAGAACTGTAGACATAGGGAATGAATGACCTATCCTCCTTGTCAAATTTGTTTAACATATGTTAAGGTCGGTTTGTTAAATATATGTTACATATGTTTGTTAACATATGTTAAGGTCGGTTGTTAAGGTTTGTTTAAGGTCGAGGAAAAAGTTTCTTCGTATTTTACATACAAATTCAAGACAATTTTTTTAAAAGTTTAATTATATTTAATTATAATATATATGTGCCGTTTTGTTCTATAACTTGTTGCCATGTTGTAGGTAGTGACATGATCCCGTTGCTGTAGAAATGAGGAGATTTTGGGATTTTTGGTCAAAAAATTGCAACAAATAGTTTTGACAGTGCTCTCTTGATGTTAACCTTACACTACCTAAAGAATTCTGAAGAGACCGAAATAAGTGGAAATCTGAGGGCGCAAGGTCAGGGCTATATGGTGGGTGCATCAACACTTCCCAACCAAGCTCTCTCAATTTTTGCTGAGTGGCCAAAGATGTGTGTGGTCCGGCGTTATCATGATGAAAGACTACACCCTTTCTTTTGATCAATTCCGGGCGTTTTTTCTCAATTTCTTGCTTTAGTCTCATCAGCTATTGGGAGTAGAGATCCGAATCGATGGTTTTGCCCGGCGATAAAAGCTCATAATGAACGATACTCTTCCAATCCCACCATACACACAATATCACCTTATTGCGCGTTAATCGGGGTTTCGCCACAGTCTGTGGAGCTTGGCCGCACTTAGACTATGATCTTTTCCGTACGTTCTTGTCGTAAGTGATCCACTTCTCATCACCAGTGATCCATCTTTTCAAAAATGATTCGGTTTCATTGCGTTTTAATAGAGAATCGCAAACGAGTATACGGTTCATTAGATTTCTTTCAGTGAGCTCGTGTGGTACCCAAATATCGAGCTTTTTTGTGAATTCAGACTTTTTTAAATGAGTCAAAACTGTTTTATGGTCAATGCCCAGTTCATCAGCAATGTCGTAACTACTTATATGCCGATCTTCCTGCACTTTTTCACAAATGACATCAAGTTTATCGGTAACAGGGCGAACTGCATATTTAACATTAAGATTTCCTGCCTGAAACCGCTTAAACTAACTTTGTGCTACTCTTACTGACACTGCATTAGGTCCATAAACGGCACAAAATTTTTTCGCGGCTTGTGTCGCATTTTTCCCTTTTTTTGTAATAAAACTTGAAAATGTATCGAATTTCTTCGTTAGATTCACTCATTTTCTTGGACAGAAAAACAACTGGAAAATGGCGGGAAACGGTTTTTTATTTTTTTACTTCTTTTTCTTAAATGTTACCTTTTTAATGGTATCATATACCAGCCAGGTACAAACAGTTCGATCAAAGATATTGGATCACAACTTCATACATACAAACTACGAAAATACTTTCTCCCGACCTTATTATAACATTCGTTTGAATAAAAACTATATTAATTTAATTACATCTATACTTTTGAACTAAATTAGCAAATTGGGTCAATCAAGGTAACGAGAAAGGGGAGAAAGAAGGCTGAGGAACTTAAGAACTTAAGAAGGGTACTTAAGAATTTGTTTTATGTTAAAATATACGATCTGATAAAAACATGTTCCCAATTACGGCTACGGTTACAGTGGATGCGAGTTCTGACGAAATTTTGTTCTGACAAGTACGTCCTAAATCCTCGTCAGAACAAGGTGGGTGTGCGTGTTTTCTGATAGTCAGTACGTTTCTGCCTCCCAGCAAAATGGACGAACTTGACGAGTTTTATTTTCTTGAAAGTCCGTTGATTAAGTTATTGTTGATACGTAGTGGGAAAACAGAGCATGTTAACCACTTATTTTCCACAAGAGATGACAAAGGAGAGTTCCAAATGTTATATCAAGGTTTGTGGGACAACCCGCAAAAGTTTTTCGAGTATTTCAGAATTAGACCAACAACATTTGAATACTATTCAATTTATCAATATCCATGGTGAAAAAACCAAAACACTCGAAATTCAACGTCAGAACGCACGAAAAAATCAAACTCGTTTAACGCTCGAATGGTTCTGCTGACATCGTGCGTGTTCTTCTGACATACCCTTCGCTGCCAAAGTAAACACTCTCATTGGAAAACAGGCATTTGTTTGTTCGGACGAACTCGTCAGAACAAGATTTCGCCAGAATTCGCATCCACAGTAACCGTACCCTAAGTAGGTAGGTCCCTCTTTTCCAAATGCCTTCTAATTCCAATTTCCAAATCGATTCTAAAACTTGAGCTTCTTAAAGGGGTTTCTGCAATCTAACTGGTGATCAATAATATCGTACTTATCAGTTTACTTATAGGTTTCCTAATCTACTCGTATCATTTATCTATTAATATCTCTATTTCAGCCTACTCCCAGCAAAGATGTGTTGGGATCTAATGCATCGAGTGATGAAGGGACCACAGTCCATGATGGAATTCAAGGGAAAGCCAAAAGTTGCTGGACATTAAATGCTTGGCGATTTTTCGAAGCAAACTAATCGAAAAATTTAATATAACTACAATATTGTAACTTGACTTGAGAATCATGAGGTCTAAAATTCAAGTACTTAGCAAATAATAATTCTGTAGGATCCAGAACAATAAACAAAAGATGATCTCATGTTGACATCTAAAATTAAGTCTCATGTCGAGGTTAATCGACACATCGATAAGGTTCATAGCTAAAATTAGTAATATCTACAAAATGTAAAAACTGACTTAATCATTATAGAAAATCGATGAAGCGCGATGAAAAATGCTTCCAATGAACAACAATCATATCACAAAACGATATCATTTATGATTTGAGTGTGAATCTCACTTGGAATTACATATACAACGATAAGAACACCTTTATAAAAAATAGGAAAGTATGACAAAATGTGTTGTTTGCTAGAACTTACGATTAAAACAAATTTATAGACATAGATCATTAATTTAGATTAGGTGTAAAGTTTAGAAGACTGATGAATGATTATACTGTAGATAATATTTGTAAAAAATAATTCATATTTATAAATAAACACAAAACGTAAGCATGCATTCCTGTGTATTATTCATTAGCGACACTAGTCGTGACTATCGTAAAAGGCGATTAAGGAATAACAAAGCCACAACACCAAACGCCCTGAGGAACTACGCCACCTCTATAAGAGTGGACTCGCCCACCCGTTTGGTCAGTGTGCCGTTTTAAGGCCATACATCCTTCATGCACGAGACAATGTACATGAGGAAGCCCGTGTCCACAAGTGGACGATATCCCTTATTTAGTTACGGTTTATCGCTAGTAACCGTAAATTGTATTAATCTTGTACAGTTTATTAACAAATGCATATCGATGGTATTTTCAATTGACGTAAGGGACAAGATTCAATTATTTTGAACTAAAGCTCTAAAGATTAAAGCAATAGATCTAACACCGATAAAGGACTTTCTATAAAAAAAAATTCGCTTGTCTTAAAAAGTTTGTACTATTGATATGTTGTTGTATAAAAAAACTTTAATACTTATATGATTGTCACATTCATTTAGATTTTTGTCAACTATAAATTACTAAAAATCTCTTGGGATTTTTGCCATAATTAATATTTTTTTGGTATAATTAGACTGAATTAAAAACATGCGAAAATAGCACTTTGATATACCAAATCTTGTCGAGTGTCTTTTCGCACACAGAAATAGCACAGAAATGCGATGCATCTATTCGGTAACAAAAAGGATGCACCATAATATGTATATTGTCAAAACAATGGTTAATGCACGTTTGGGAACACACTGTCAATTAAGTATGCGTATGTCAAGAAATTCGTTTTGACTCGCACATTATACGTTTAGTTACCAACAGCACAGATTAACCAACAGTTATAAATAATTATAAACATTCGAAATTAGACATTTTATTTAACTTAATAATAATATCACAAGCAATTACAATAGATCGTAGAAATAGTCTAGGCCTTGACCAAGCTCCCATATAGCTACCCCCGTCCCATACTGCCGTGCGAGCTCCAACCGTTTTTGTATGGAATAGAGGGTCGGGTAGAATATTTTCTTTGTACCTTGCGTGGTCCTGAAAACAAATCAAAAGTACCGATGTTCAAGTCTACACCAATGCGGTGTCGTAGGATATCGTAGGATGTAGGAAGTATGTAGGATATCGGAAAGTCTTTTCGTTTTTCTTAGTATTAAAATAAAAACAATTTAATAAGTTTTGTGTTTTGTAAAAGTAAGATAAGATGTAGATCAGATCAGAAAACACTGAATAAGCAGAGTGAGAAGTGGGGGCTTAGCGCTAACCTCGGGCACGCAGCGGAGGATAGTTTGCGTTATCTATCCCCTCTATATCTCCTCTTTCATTGACACATGAAAAGGTAATAAAACTACAGGAACTTGAAACATTAAAAGGTAATAAACTACAGGAACTTGAAACACATGAAATACATGAAAAGGCAATAAACTACAGGAATTTGAAACACCATTGATACATGAAAAGGCAATAAACTACAGGAACTTGAAACACTATTGATACATGAAAAGGCAATAAACTACAGAAACTTGAAACACCATTGACACATGAAAAGGCAATAAACTACAGGAATTTGAAACACCATTGATACATGAAAAGGCAATAAACTACAGGAATTTAAAAAGACCATTGATACATGAAAAGGCAATAAACTACAGGAACTTGAAACACTATTGATACATGAAAAGGCAATAAACTACAGAAACTTGAAACACCATTGACACATGAAAAGGCAATAAACTACAGGAATTTGAAACACATGAAATACATGAAAAGGCAATAAACTACAGGAACTTGAAAGAGCATTGATACATGAAATGGCAATAAACTACAGGAACTTGACACACCATTGTTACATGAAAAGGCAATAAACTACAGGAACTTGAAAGAGCATTGATACATGAAATGGCAATAAACTACAGGAACTTGACACACCATTGTTACATGAAAAGGCAATAAACTACAGAAACTTGAAAGACATGAAATACATGCAAAAGGCAATAAACTACAGGAACTTGAAACAGCATTGATACATGAAATGGCAATAAACTACAGGAACTTGACACACCATTTTTACATGAAAAGGCAATAAACTACAGGAACTTGAAAGACATGAAATACATGAAAAGGCAATAAACTACAGGAACTTGAAACATCATTGACACATGAAATGGCAATAAACTACAGGAACTTGAAACACCATTGATACATGAAAAGGTAATAAACTATAGGAACTTGAAACTTTATTGAAATATAAAAACATACTACAACTTATAATAAGTCTTACCGAATTTCCACATAATTTTCGCCAGTATTATTATTATACGACAAAAATTGATTGCTTTTGGCGTTCTTCAATAATTCAATGTACTCATTCCCTACTATGGGACCTCCTCCATTAGCCGTATAAGAGTTCCCATAAAAATTTAACCCAAGCAAGATCTTGGACCGTTTTGAGTCATTTTCATCACTGTCTAATAGTTTTTCTACACACAGCTTCATCCAGTATAATGGTGCGTTTGGGCCTGAAAATGTTTTCAAAGCGGTAAAATACAATATTATGGAGAATAAGAGTACTTGCTATACATACATATATCAAACAACGCTCACAATGTGATTTATCCGGATAATAAATACAATGCATATAAATGCATTGCATATTGGACAAAATATAAATATTGTTTATATAAAAGTATAGGATTTGTTAAATGGGTTCCCAAAGACTAAAACCAGATTCAGTTCAGAATTCTGAATTAACTGACATGAAAATGTTAGGCATTTTTATTTAATTATTGTAAATTGAATTTAAATATTTTTGAATATTTGCTCATTTTTTCATACATATTTACTAAACACAAAGCCCAAAATATTTATAGTATTACGAAAGAAAAATAAAAATAAAATAAAATGTGTGAATAAAACTTTTCATTGTATTGAACCATTGTATAATTATATATTGTATTTACAATTATTGAAATAATTATATTTTCGATAGAATAGTTTTACATGGTTT
The DNA here is from genome assembly GCA_914767545.1 of Sesia apiformis. Lineage (NCBI taxonomy): Eukaryota > Metazoa > Arthropoda > Insecta > Lepidoptera > Sesiidae > Sesia > Sesia apiformis. Next base: position 6,997,271 of record OU611963.1, read on the forward strand.
TAAATTGATTGAAGTGTTTCAGGTTTTGCATTATTTCGGCGACATGTTGTATAATAGTTCTTGCTGTAAATCTTCTTAATAGAAAATAAATAAACATTTTAAGTATGTTACCTGGTTTTTGTGGACTAGAAAAGTCATAGGTCATGACTGAAACTGCTTCCACATAAGGATAAATGTCATTAAATGCTTCAATAAAGAACTCATCTGTAGGATAACCACGGAATGGTGGATACACTAGAATCACACTTAAATTATCTTCACTCATTTTCAAACCTGTAAAAAATTATACATTATATGAGATTAATGGTGTTTTGTTTTATTATTAACTTTTTTTATTATTACTTTATTTTATTATTATTAACCTTATTTTATTTGTTTTTTTTTGTTATTTTAAAATCATTAACACAACATAACTGAATATTATCTATACTTTGTACATTGGCAATTTCCAGTACATTTGAAAGTAATGAATGTTTTCAGTATCAAGAACAGTATTTCAGTATAGAACAATAGTTCTATAGATGTATATTCACAAATATTACTCCCGTTATCTGACAATAGAGATTGTCTGATGAGACTAGTGAAATCTTAAAAAAACAAACAATTTCTATTGTTGGTATATCTTAAACATCAGATGTTAAGGACATTTCTCCAATTAGACAGCATTTTGAAACAATGAAATTTTATAACAAAATATTAACCAAAATTAGTAAGTCCATACTAAAAAATAAGGTCCTGTTGCTCAGAAATGTCACAAATGTGTGTTTAAAATGTGATAATTATTTTTAAACATTATTTTAAATAAAAGGTATCAAGAATTGCAATATCTAACTAAAGCAATAGGTACAAAAATAACTTTACATACCAAAATGCTGTATAAACTTGACAGATCTATCAGCATATTTCCCAATTTGTGAGAGCATCTCGAGGATTATGCCATCAAACTTCCACTGCCTGCAGGATTTCTTCACTTCCTCTATGAAGGCCTTTTGCTCCATGTGAGCTGTAGGCTCCATGAAAAAGGCTTTGAGGTCTGATAACTGCCAGTTGTCAAATAAGACTCTTGGTAAAACTACAACAAGGTAATAATTAGGTTTGCAATGGATGCCTCAGAATCGAATACCAAAAAATTAAGGTCATATTTGGCCAAATATTATACATATTTTTTTTTGAAAAACTATAACTTTCTGGTACTTCTTATTTAAATAAATGAAACAAATGTGATGCATTTAAAAGGATTTTTACAAGAGAAAATGTTTAACTACAATATATACTGGAACAAACAGTTCATCTGTTCCCCAGCACTTCACTAAAAAAATAAGGAAAAACTTATATATAAGTTTTAGAAGTATATTTTATTTCATCATCATGGAATCCAGTAAATAATAAATTAATGCAGTATTAAAAAATCTTTAAGTCTGTGTATAAAAATATATGGAATTAGTTCACTAGGATCCATAATCAGGCTCCCCAGGTGGATCCATGTATAAATTTTCTGTCTCTTCGATCTACACGTGTGTGGATGTGGATCCATGGATAATTAATTAAAACTCAACTGTTAAATCCACTGTTCTATAATATCCTATGTGGAATAAAGAAAATTGCAAATAAAGGGAAAAGACAAACCATAATAACTGGAGAAAGAAGAAATAACCATTGGGCATTTCTTAAAACAAGTTAAGTAGATATTTTTTTTCTTCTTAAACACTGGAGTGTATTTTTTGTTTTTTTATTTTTTCTGAATTATGTATTAAGTGATTGTGGTAATTCATAAGGATTGTTTGATTACATTTGTTGTTTAAATAAAATGTGTAGTTATTATATTTTATCAGTCCACTATCAGTTTATAGTGTACTTTTTTATCAGTTATTATTGCTGGACGTAAGGCGCTTCCAAAAGAGGATTTAACATATTCACCACGCTTGGCAGGCAAATTAGTGATCGTTAAGGTGTTTAAAATTAATTTTGCCACCTTGACAAATGTGTGGACTGAAGTGGCATAGAAAAATATTATTATTTATGAATCCATACATTAGTTGATCGAAGAGGTGGAAAATTTATCCATGGATCCACCTGTTGAGCCTGATTGTGGATCCTAGTGAAAGAAGTTGTAAATATGGAAATATATCCGAAATAAAAAGTTTTATTATTATTATAAAAACATACTCACTTTTTAAGTTACTGGAAGATCCCTTCTGCTTAACAATCTTCATCCAAGCATGGTCTACATCATGCAACCCAGTTATTATGTAAATATTTGGACTCTGCCGCTTTATTTGCAGCCATACAGGAGAAATGTAATTGAACTTAGGAGCCCATGTCTTTGCCACATCATACCCTTTGTTATTCCACTGAAGATATACATAAATAATAGATAAATAAGCTTCCATTTCACTGATTTCAGTTAGTGTTACAGTTATATTTATTTGATATTCACAATCATCAGGCTATCAGAAGATCCAGATCCCTCCACCTTGGGCACATGCTAGGTGTATTCACAGGAAGGTCATCTTCCCATTTCTTTAACTGTCTACCCAATTTTGTTCGCTCGGACACCATTCCACAACTTGCTTTGTCCATTTGTCTCTCAACCCTCAACACGTTTTATCCAATGCTATTTTAGTATAATTAATAGTAATAGTATAATCATAAATAGTATATAGTAATTATAGTAATAAAGTAACATTAAAGCAATTTGACATTTAAATCTTAAAGGTTTCTGTGATTCCTATATATGTATAAATAACCTGTACCTATATAATAATGTAATAGTCAATAAATAAAAAAGTGTAGTCTTATTTTTGTTATATTGGTGATTTTAGCTTTGTTTTACAAAAAAATAAAGCAAAACAAAAATTCCACTGAGATAAATAATTATCAAGAGAACTACTGAGGAGATAAATATCAAGGTTTCAGCAGTACTTGTACTTATATCAGCCTATTAAATGTCCCACAGTAAAAAAAAATATTGTTGAAAACCATTCAAATAATACCTAAATTTTATTGTAAAAACCTACAGAAGGAACAGTAAAATGATTCTTATCAGTACAAAATAAAGTAACAGTTTTTACTGTTAAACTGGCACATTATAACTATCTTTATTGCTATTGCTATTTAGCTATTTATATTTATACCACCCATTTTTTTGCTAAGATGTAAAAAATTATCTTGGTATATAATTATATGTATATTCCATCGGAAAATATCTTAAAACACGTACTTACAGGTGTCACATATCCTAAAACTTTATTTTGAAAATTGCGTGTGGATACTTCTTGGTGGTATGTGGCGTGGTACTTCAGGATGTCTTTGACGAAAGGCGTTTCAGTCACCAATTTTCGGTCCAACACATTGTTTTTCCTTGGCCCTTCTTGCGGTTTTACTCCTTTCTGACCTTTTCTATCGTCGTCGGTAGGCGGTGATAAAGTTGCCAAGCAAACGTTCAGCAGAAAAATTATTTGTAAAACTGAACAAACACATTTCATCTTTAAGTTTATTTTTTTGTAATAAGTCTAAATAATGATAATATGTAAAACATTAGTATTTAAACAGGAGTATTTTTTTACCCGGCGAGAAACGTCAGTGAGACGGGGTAACTTCAACCAATCGCATCGATCGGTTGTCAACTGCGATTGTGATTTTATTTTAATATATAATTTATTTGGACTCTGGCATAGTCATTGGTCCACAGACAGGAAATAGAGTTAGATTCCTTGGAAGTAGGGGAACCCGGGGTGGAACGGGGTAGCTAAGCTTTGGTTACAATTTGTGGAAGTTTGAATGAAACAACACCATTATTTGGCAATTTGTAGGTTTATTTACTTCTGTCTCTACAAAGAAATTAAAGCTAAACTTATCTAAATTAATAATCACTTTGAAAAAATATTGTTTGAAAAATAAAGGGAAATTTCCCATTCTGCCCCACCCCCCGGGGTACAATGGGAAATGAACCCGGGGCACGATGGGGTACTAATTATTGGCATAGTTCACAGATGAGAACACTGTCATCGTCGTCACTATCTAGACCAGCACACGCCAAATTTGCCCATTTTTTACAAATGCTACAAGAACACCAGCCTTCATTGGACTTGGAGTATAAATCATGGCCATACAAACAGATCGCGTCTTCATTTTCCGAGCTTTCTTCAGATTCAGTTCCGTTTCTTTTTTGTTTCTTTGTTCTTGTTTCTTCTTTGTTTTTGTTTAAAATTTTCTACGTCTTCTGAGTGTTCTTCAGGTTTAGTTTTGATTCTTTTTTGTTTCTTTGGATTAGTTTTCATTCCTTCAGGTATGTTTTCTTTACCTTTTAACGTCAGTCTTTGTTTATTTTTTTCTACTTTCGCTTTCTTGATATTTTGTGTCTCTTTAATAGATTCTTCTAATTCAGTCTTGTAAGGTGAGGTGGTAAGGATTGCCGTTTTTTCACGCTTTCTTGTAACTCTTTTCATTCCAGCTTTCACTTTTGGCAACGGGATTAGATCTTTTGGGGAAGTGATCGAAAAATTTGTGTCAGCAATGGTACGGGCAGGAGAATCGGGCATCCAGGAACATCCGGGTTTAGGATTGAGATAAATGCCCACTGGTGGTGCAAGATTCTCGTCCTCCGTAGGCACGGAAGGATTACCCTGGACAGTAAAATTATCAGAAACAGGTATCGGGTGAACTTCAGGTGTATTGTTCTGTGTTGTTCTCTCAGTAGGGTTCCCCAAGGGAATATCTGTTGTTGCTGCAGGTAGAAAATCATCATCCGTAAATATATTAAAGTTAGGTGGCCAGATACCAGATTTTTCAAAGCCTTTAATAGCTGTTCTCATATTTGCTGCATTTAAGAAAGCTTGGCCAAAAAGTGCGGATACGTCGAAAAGCTGGACCACTTTTCCTGGATGCGACCTGAGCCACTTCCTTATTTCATCCTCATAGTACAAGCTTAAAGGTTTCATGAAAGCAACGTCTAATGGTTGGAGTCTGTGTGAGCAGTGGGGAGGGAAGCACAATATTATCACACCATTGTCATGAGCTAGATCTATTGCGGCCAAGTTCTTTGTGTGTGACGCATGCCCGTCAAGAAGTAAAAGAATTGGAAGTTCCTTCGTCGCTTTGGAAAACAGAATGAACTATTGAAACCATTTTAAGAAAATTTCCGCGGTCATCCAACCAGAATCGCTAACTTCAGCCCAACCCCCTGGCGGGAGACCAATTTCAAATTCACGTTGTTTCTTCTTTCGCGGAAATACCAGCATTGGGGGCATATAAGATCCGGCAGCTGAGCAACATATCTCGACTGTAACAGTGGTGCCTCTTTCAGCAGAAGTTAAGACACCTACTTGACGTTGCCCTTTATTAGCAATTATTTTTGAAAACTGCTTCGGAACCACGCTAATGCCCATTTCATCACAATTGTAAATTCTATTGGCATCTATTTTGTGTTTGTCCAGAATTTCATTAAGCAGAGTAAAAAAATTCGATACTGCTACTTTATTGAAGCCCATAGCCCGTGCTCCAGATGTTGCTTCTGGTTTTCTTAGGCTCAAATCACGGTGACGCTTCAGAAAGCCTTTAAGCCAGTCTTCTCCCGCCATTCCTGAAGTTTTGTTAAAATTATGGCCGCAATTATTCTTTTCTGCTAGTTGATATGTCAGTCGACGAAATTCTTTCGTAGTCATTCCGAAGAGTTGTTTTTGCATATCTTTGAGGTAGCTTACAAGTTCCATCTCTTGCTCAGCTGTGAAAACGGTGTGGTACTTGCCTGACGTTTTATCAACAACAGCTTCTGGATTTTTTCGTCTTTTCTGAACATACCTCTCCAGTGTTGATGATGGTACTTCAAACCGATTAGATGCCGCCATGTATCCCATTTCTCCACTGACAACCACATCAACAGCTTGGTTCATAGCATCTGTAGACCAGGACTGCCGGCTGGTTTTTCTTATATATGAACGCACCATCTGCAGATGAAATAAAAATGTGTATTTATATGAGAAGTACAAATATTTAAGGGGCGGAACGGGGTATACCCCATTGTGCCCCACCCATTGTGCCCCGACGCACCGTTCACGTAAACACGAGTGTTATGGCCGGTTATATTTGTTGGACTTGAGTTATCACTAGACGTTTAGTTAGTCAAAAGTATGTTTAAACAAACATGTAATGTTAATATCCGAACAAAGAATAGTGTATAGTGTAATTACCTTGGTGTTGCATAGCAAAATTAAAATTTGCAAGCTGTTTCTTCGAATTCGATAAAATCCAAACCAAGCGCACTCTCACACTGACAGCGGCCACTCCGTATAGCGCAGCACAGCGAACTGAACGTTGTGCGTGATATTCACACGTCTCTGTCGCCTGTAGCGAGCACCCTGCCTCTTTACCGTTCCGCCCCGGCACCCCGTTCTACCCCGGGTTCCCCTACCTACACGAAAAATGGAGTCTCATGTTTTTATTAAATTATTACAAAATTATACACTAACACTAAGAAATTATTATTATTTAAGGTTAATTTCAAAGTGCCTTGAAATTAACCTTCAATAATAATAATTTCTTAATTATTTAACTATCACTATTAAACCGCAAATACCACAATACATAATTTTTACAATAATGAAACAAAAACCTAACATTACTTCTCGGGTATATGTTATATATATATATATATATATATATATATATATATATATATATATATATATATAAAGTTTATTTGGACACTCACATAGTCACTGGTACATACATATAGCAAATAATAAAACATAATTGTTTTTATCACGTCATTGTCCAGTCCCGTCGAAATAAGAGTCGCTCAGTAAAGTAATAGTAGGTTTACTGAGGACAGAGTTGGACTTCTTGGAAGAACATGAAAAATGCAGTTTCACGCTTTTATTTAATTATCACAAATCCCACGATACATAATTTTTACAATAATCATACAATCAAAACTCAACTCTACTTCTCACGTTCCCGCCAAAAAGTTCTGCGATCAAGGCTGCGTTTCAGAACGTGCGACTATTGCTCTTTTACAATTTTAACATCTAAATAATATTCCGATAGTGTAACTACCGTAAGACAATGAGATGAGACTGGAAAAACCGGCAAATTAAAAAATTATTTTCACACATGAATTTAATCCTAAGCTAATTGATTTTTTTTAAAGGCACGGTCACCGGGTGGTTACAAACAGGCACTTCGCTAAATCTTCAAAGAAATTTTGACCCCAGGGGCTTTAGATACCAAAGGTAATGAAAGTGTAATTAATGCCGATGTTCCTGTACTTATGGATTTAATATATTTCAGGCACTTCTGATGCATCATCTTTTTCCACAATAGCGTTATACACAAGTTGCATCCGATACTAGGTTACGAACCAGAGACATCCCCTTAGTCTTAAAATCAGTTATAGTCCAGTTATGAGACCATATGTGGTTTGCATACAAGTTAGTTTTAAAGTACTCACTCTACAATAATTCTAGACATGACCTCTCAAAGAAACGTTTATTTATTTCAGCATTTGACATTTATGGATTCAATTAAAAAAAAATGTTCGATATTTTATGGATTGAAAGAAATGTCCATCTAGGTACTACGAAGCACAGAGATGCTTTTATATTTCTGTGACTACGAAGTTATTACGTATTCACGTGATATAGGTAGGTACGGTCCCTTGATATAGGTATCTAATACCTCCACAATCAGTCTTTCCACAATAAGAATCATTTAGTTTAAACTGAGTAGTTCCATCATGATTAATAGGAAGAAAAAATTAGACTATGTAAATGTAATATAATAGTTGAATATCGGTTCAGTTTTTCGTATTTTTTACTATCTATATGCAGCTTGCATAGAAATTAGTTCGGTCTAACTCTACAAATAAATTATTATTCTTATTTCATCATAAAATAGAATAGAATATAGTTTATTTCGTTTCTAAAACATAATAGATACTATGCATTTAGTGCAGGTCACTGGAGGCCAGTAACTTCAACGTAATTAACGTAACATATCTTCCAGTGCAAGTCCTAAAATGCTAGGGGAAATACGTACAAAATGACATATGGTTTTATTTTTGGGACATAACTCTTAATTGGTAATATACAGTACAGTCATATTCTACACCAATCATCTTTGGTTCTTTATTTATTGAAATTAACAAACATTTATAGGATAAAAATAACAGAAAAATATATATTCTTAGTTTAACTGAGATCAGCTAAAATCCATTTTGTCCATATGCTATGGACAAAATGACATACAAGTAAACACTATACAATTATTGACAAAGTTCACAAATGAAACGCTTGGTTCTTCTAGGAATGTCAGCGCAAGAAGCGTGAGCCCAATGCGAACAATTTAAGCATCGCAAACAGTCTTCCCCGGACTTAGATCGTGAAAAAAGATCATTGCACTATATGCATGGACAGTCCTCTTCATCATCTTGAGGATTATTAGGAAAATTTTCTTCTTCACCGTCGTCTTTAAATAATTTTTTAGTGATGTTTCGTCTCCTCTTTGCTGGGGGGAGCTTTGGGCTCATTTTTCGATTTAATTTCCCTCATATTAGGAGTAGAGGTTAAAACTACAGAGGTCTGCCGAGTCTTTGGTTTACGTTTCCCTTTTCCACTAATAAAATGTCCTTTTGGGGCTGGAGAAATCTCCTCAATGGGGACAGCAAGAATAGAGCACGATGTATTGTCTTCTTGCTGTGTAGATGGTCCAGCAATAGAAATATGACCAGGAGTCGTTTGCTGGTGAGGTCACTCATTGGAGGTGTCTTCCAGCGGTATGTTTGTAATCTCCGTAGGCTCGTACATATAATCGGGAAATATTTCTGGATTTAGAAGCCAAATACCAGAGCTTTTAAATCCGTGGCAACCATTTTGCACTGTAGCTGCCTTGCCGTGTGCTTCGTTGAACAGGCCGGCAATCAGGAATTGTGTAACAACACGCCCAGGATGTGCTTTCAGCCACTTGGATATTTCTTGGTTAAAGTAAGTTTTCAAGGGCGCGAAAAAAGCAACATCAAGAGGCTTCATGCGATGAGTGCAGTGTGGAGGCAGACAAATATCATTTTTCATATTTTTCCTCGGAAATATCATCATCGGCGGGACAAACGTACCAACGGCATTAACATAACAAACAACAATGGTGTTTGTTCCACGCTCTGCACTGGTTATAACGCCAACTTGCTTCCTTCCAGCAGTAGCCAAAATCTTTAGAGGTTTTTGTACAGTAGATACGCGTGATTCATCAGCATTATAAATTCGATGTGGCCTAAAGTCTACATACTCCAGCAGCTTTCCATACAGCTAAAAAAACTTTTGGACTTGAGGGCGATTAAAAGCCTGAGCACGGGCTGCTGAAGTAGCTTTGAGTTTGCGCAGAGAGATATCTTTATTTCGTCTCAGAAATCCTTCCATCCATTCTTGTACAGCTTTTTATTTTTGTCTGTTAAATCTATGAGCGAAATCGTTTTTTTCAGCCAACTGAAAAACTAGTTCTTGCACCGATGCTCGCGTTAATCCAAACAAACGAGATTCAAGGAATTTCAAATGCTGAATTAATTGCCTTTCCACATCAGATGGAAAGGTAGATTTCCAATATCCAAGACCTTTCGAATTGGACTCCAAAGTTTTGTTACTACTCAAAGCATGCCTTCGGAGCGTTGCTTGAGGGATACCAAATGTTTTTGATGCCAATAATCAGCCCATTTCATTATTTCGAACTGCCTCCATAGCTTTCTGCATTGAGTCTGCACTCCAGGATTGGCGATCAGTTGTGCGCTTATAATCACGTGGCATTTTGGCATATCTATATAGAAATTAACAGCTAAATTAAGTTGAACTACTTGACTAAACTCTAATGGACAAAATGACATACCTATGTCATTTTGTCCGTTGTCTATGTATGTCATTTTGTCCATACAACATTTTGAGAAAACAAAATTCAAAAATAAATACAAAGGTGAATTTTTTTTAGAAGAAGTTATTTGAGGGCAACAACAAATCCTTGAGGTATAAAAGGAATGCTACAAAAATAGGCACAATAGCGAAATACTTACCATTTATACAAAAAAACTTGTCGTAAAGAAAAAACTCGTAACGTACAAATACCTGTCGACGCGAGCGACGGCCAGGACACCGGGACGAATGAGAGGGGCGCGTTCACGTTTTGATAGATTAGTAAAAGCCATTCGGGTCACATGGTGCCATTGTTAGTTGCGCGCTAGAATCCGCCAAATTCGAATTATGCCACTTGTCATTTTGTACGTATTTCCCCTACTGCTTTGGTTACCCAAGTCAGGTTTGCTCTAGGTTAACTACCTATTAACAATCTCTGGCTTGATGATGGTTGTTAAACCGAAGCGAATCGTTTGGACACAACACATTATTTCTTACTGAGAAATAGAGTCGTTTACATTCTAATCTGCAAATAATATTTAGATAAATTTCACTGTTTCATAAAAAGCTTCAAGAAGCAGTGTGTCTCCGAGTCTGCTGCAGCCTGGCCTATCCTGGCTGGTGTAGTAATTTACATCGAAACACAGCAAGTTCATTGTTTTTCAGTCAAGTCAATCAGCTGATTGACCGATGCTTGATACCTAATTCCTGACGCTTTCCGGGCGTAACGACTCAGCCTACAAAGAATTATAATTATAAGTAATATGTCGTACACCTCATCTTTTCCCGTGTGTCTTTCGACAAGACTTAAGGAAAGGACACTTAGGTATAACAAAGCCGTTGCCACAAGTACTAAGGAACTACCTCTAAGAGAGTGGACTGGTCAACCCGCTTGCTCAGCCATACATCCCTGCACAGGACAATGTGCGTGAGGCCCATGTAGATGATAAAAGGGTTGGTGATGATGAATAGGTATTACTTACTTATTTGATAAAAACTACCTCGTTAATTAATTTAAAATATTCGGAATAGGCACCGTATTGGGATCGATTGAGTGTAGGGTACAGGTCTCCTTACAGGGTACTATTTTGGGTAACATTAGACTATGAGGACACAGTGCAGATTGGTGCTGGGTAATAAGCATAATAAAGCCTCAGTTCTTTTTCTTATTAATTTGGTAATAAGTAGTGGTTTGCTCAGGATGTTTTTCTTCACTAAAAAAGCTTCATATTAAAAATACTGAAAAATCCGTAGAAACTCAGTAGTACAGTTGGGGTTTCAAACTCATGATCACGCGGTGATAGTCTAGAGATATCTACTCACCACTATCGACTATATACCTACTATTGAAAACCGCTACAAAATAACGCAAAACAGACGCAAAAAAACGTATCTTACAAAAGTATAATCTGAATCTGCTTGCACACCTCACCGTAGTCAGTTGTACAGTTTATGATACCCATTTTTGTTTAGGTAGTCGTATGTTCAATTTCTTATAGATACCAATATAGATCAAGTTACATACATTACGGTCATTGCGTATAAAGTTTAAATAATTACCATAATATGTGGTTAAGTACGGAAATCGAAATTATTACTTCCTCTCCGCATCTCGCATAACTAACCTCAGTGAAAGAAAGTTAGTTATAGGAGCGATGAGTAGCCGCTTGAGAACTCAGTTTACTCGGTGCTTTTGCAGTAGCCGGGCTCGTAACATGGCTCCATATAATAAACGATCCATTGTTGTGATCGTTATTTCTTTTCTATTAGGTAAAATTTAAAAAACATGTAACATATTTTATAAATCTGTTAGGAGCAGAATATACTGTAACTTTAAACTTGACTAATTTAACGCGGTATTTATGTCACATTTCATGTGTTTGTTGTTATTAAAGTTGAGTTGACAGTGCGCAATTTTATGGCAGTCAAATTATAAGAAAGTAAAACTTGTTTATTACAGGTGTTAGTGGAAAACATGTAAACAAAAGGAGTTTTGCAGATGTAAAATGTTACGAGAATGGAAGATTTTACAGGTTAGCAAAGCTTGAGCTTATGAACACATTAATTCTAATCTAATTATTATAAATGCGAAAGTTGGTTCGATTCTTAAGAACTAAAATTGCTGTGACATTTGGCACACGTTTAGTTTGTAGGACGAATTAACGCTTAGGATGTTTTTAATCCAGGGTGAAGCCGCAGGCAACAACTAGTTATATCATTAATCACAAATAAGCAATACGAGTACCCACCCACTGGTACTTATACCTTCTTAAAGGTTGCAAACGGCAGGTGCGGTTAAACTGTAAATAAAGTTCAACCGAATCACGAACTAAACATGACCGATGCAGATGGTTATCTGTATTTGTTCAATGGTTCGTTTACTAGAATCTTTCGAATCGCATCTACCTAATATTATTTTCACAAATTTAACCGTAAAATAAATGTAGAATAAGGACGTAGGTACAAAAAGCGGTAAGCAATTCAATTATTATAAGCAAATTATATAATATTATAAGAAAAATTGTTACATATCGTAGAGTGAAATCTAAATCAATGATTAATTACGAAGGAAAAGCTGGCTGTGCTATCTAGCGAAACTAACACCAAGGTAGGTACTACGCTTAATGCGTAACTTATATGACAATTATCTAACAATTACGAGCCAGACCTCAACATAAATACTAATAAGACTTTTATATACCCGAGTAACCACAAAAGATGTGCTAAATAAATGCGCTTACCCACTTTGATAATAATATCCCGCATGAAGGATCAACACGATTGAAGACCTAACGTGAAAGAAATTAAAAACTTTGAAAAATGTAGGTATCTTAGTGTTTGCATTGTGAACTACAAAATCGAAATTAAAAGATTTAAAAGATTACGAAAAATTAATGAAATTGTAAATCTTTTCAATAACTTTTAATTAAATAAAATATTTTAATAAGATTTGACAGTAAGACAGTAACCAACTAACAGCAAAACTGAGGCATTTGATATAATAAAAATCCTCTCATGAGGTTATTATAATATAACAGACAATTTTAAATAATCATAATTATTGTAGTTACCAAAATATTCATTAATTAATCACACGTGAATGTTTAGTTTCACTGTGGAGGCATATGGTCTTAAATAAATTATTGTGTAGGTCGATAAATATCGACCTACCCAATAATTTATTATAGTCTCTTAATTAACACTATATTAGTACTTCCGTACATCCGTAATGCAGCATACTCGTAAACTCGCAGTGCATTATACATTTCCCGCCATTGCGGACATTGACCCCGCACTTTCGCCGCAACCTTGACTGAGGTGCTACCGTCCGCGCTTCTATTTCGCATGATTACCATTTCCTGCTTGTCTTGAGAAATCCACTTTCGCTATCTGTATTGTCTTTACAATATCAAAGAAACATTATTGAATTTTCTAAGCCCCTCTTTAAGACTTTTCTAAGTCTGTTCTCGATTTACGTGTGCAAAATTATCCGGCTCCACTCAAAGGACCTCTATATAGGGATCATGCCGACTCTGAAATCGAAATTTCTGGTAAATGTTAGTTTACTTTTTAGTACTATTATGCCCTGTATGTACCTAGATAAAAAACTTAATACAGTCAAAATAAAGAGTACTCGTAATCCTAACATTGTTTTAAATGATGTTGACACTGAAGTTAGGTCAATAGAGTTCATCGATATGTACTTATCGTTCACTCATTATTTATTTTATTAATCCTTAGAAATCCTGATCGGCTAGAAGAAACCATGTGGACCAGCGACATATGTGGCAAATACTACCTATGCTTGGAAGGCGACGTTTTCGAGTTTCGTTGTTCCAAGGATTTGTTCTTCGACGTCAACAGGCAATTATGTGACATGCAACAGAATGTGCACAATTGCGACCTCACTACAGGTAGTTTTTTTTTAAAGAAACGGCTACCTAACTATAGCAATTAAACACCTTTGAACGGTTTAAATCGCGTATATTTAACATTATTTATATCCCGACGTTTCGAACACTTTGCAGTGGACGTGGTCACGGGGTGACTAATTGATTTTATTTGTCACTTGAGTTATTAAGAAATTATTTGAACTACCGTCTGAAATTTTTTAATCATAACATTCCCTATGCACGCAGTATTCGCTCACGGTGTCCAGAGGTCTTGCAGTATTGCGTTGGCCTTGGGATTTAATTAATTTAATGACTGGATCCCAAGCCGGTGGTAGGTACTTGCCAACCATCTTCTCTATAGAAATTTGGATGTTTCTTGATTTCAATAGCCTCGCGTAACATTCTTGGCATGAACCGGGTCTCTCTAGCGAGGATTTGTGGATTATCAAATCGAATGTAATGGTTGGGTTTGTCCAGAACATGTTCACAAACTGCAGACTTGGTTGAGCGTCTGTTCTTCATGTCAGCTATGTGTTCTTTTATCCGGATACCGATGCTCCTCTTTGTTTGCCCAATGTATGATAACCCGCATTCACAATCAAGCTTGTAAACACCTGTGTCTTGTAGGGGGATATTGCTCTTGACAGGTCTTAAAAAAAAGGTAGTTCAAAAAAAATTTCAGACGGTAGTTCAAATAATTTCTTAATAACTCAAGTGACAAATAAAATCAATTAGTCACCCCGTGACCACGTCCACTGCAAAGTGTTCGAAACGTCGGGATATAAATAATGTTAAATATACGAGATTTAAACCGTTCGAAGTTGTTTAATTGCTATGTATAGTAATCGCGAAAACCTAAGAAAATATTAGGCTACCTAATTCAATTTATTTTTAACCTTTTTAACAATTCGTGTTAAATTTATTAGACTGATTTATTTTACAAAACTTTCTGCGCAAAGCAGGTTGAGCATCCCACCGACTTAAATTTGCAGCAGATGAGAGCTTTGCAGCTGCTCATGGCAAAGATACAGCGTTACGAGGCCTACCAATATTCGATTTCCTCGGCATCCAGAACACACTATGAAAATACATATTACGTCTAAGAAAGGTTATGCTAGTAGATACTGGTAGCAATTCAATCGGATCAGGTCTCTTACCTTCTCACTGATTTTGATTTATTGTGTAGTCTTATATTAAATGCTGGTTTCTTTGATTACCTATGACCTACTTTCATAAATTTTCAGAAACGTTAATTCCAAAGCCGCAATTAGATAAAGCAATATGCGCCAACGAAACTCATCTTGGTTGCGCTGACGGTAACTGTCTACCAGCTGAATACTTCTGTGACGGATCGAACGATTGCGCGGATTCTTCTGATGAAGTAAGTGCAATTCTTAAGACGGAAGTTTCATTAATTTATGCGCAATTGTAATTCTTTGCTGTGCGAACTTTACACGAGCAGCGCTAATCAATCGCGACATAGACGATTCAGCAACGTGACTAAATCGCGCTTACATGGATGCTTTAGAAACCAGCGATTTCAGTTCAAGATATGAACATTCGTATAAAACCGGTATTAACCAATTTTGCCCGAGAATTGTTCTCAAATGCTTAACCTCAAATGCTTGGTTCTGGTTTACAATTCAATGGAAACCACAATACCATATTTTGATGTGCCGTCTTGCGGAACAATGCAACGCCAATACCGCGTACATTGGAAGCCAATGATATATCTGTTCATTGAGATTTAGTAAATGTTCGCAAATATATTCCAACATGCCCGATAAATACCGAGCATGTGTGGTTCTAGGGTAACTAATATTCTCTACTACTTACCCTGTCCTTAGATCCATCTTCTTGTTCTCAAGGAGCGAAATATACTGGCGCTGCTGAATTACAGCTCTGCTGCTAAATGACACGATTAAATCAGTTTGATTAGTCGCCAATTTATAATCACAATTACTTTCAAAACGATTTTTTTTATAAATCATAATAGGCGCGGCTGAATTGCAGTTCAGCTTGTAAATGATTGACTCTTGCTGATAAGTTGTTAAATTTTAAGTGGACTTACAAAACGAATTCTCCTTATATAACTCACATAAGATCTTATTGAGAATTCATGTCTTATCCGTAACAGATGTACATTTTCGCGGCTACGTGTTACTTTTTCTAAATAATTGATAAATTAACTTTCACTTTCGTTCAGACATTAATTTTTAACGTCTATAAAGAACATTAATTTACGATAATGATGGCAATTACAACTTCCAAAGTTAAATCAATTGGAGACATATTTTCGAAAATAATATGAAATTTGTCTCACAGAACACTACCGTAAAATGAGGTAAAATGGAATAGCCATGCCATGCCCATCCCATTATATCCTATCGCTCCTTATTTTCCCAACCCTTTTTTCAAATACATTCACAAAACTACAAAGGTAGGCAGCGCTTCCAGGGGCATGCTAATAATTATTGTCATTCTGGATTGATGTTGGCATGTATCGCGAATGTCGCAAGGCGAGTGTGTCCATTTACCAGGTGGATTGTCTGCTCGTCTGTCACCTTTCTATAAAAAAATGTCTCATGGTTCCCCAGGGTTGGTGTGACGTGAATTACGATCCAAATGCAGCAGCACCATGTGATCAGACTCTTTGTCAACTACCCGACTGTTTTTGTACTAAAACTGGAAGTCAAATACCCGGAAACCTCGTTCCGAATCTGGTAAAATTGTTTACTTACGATTACATAATATTAACTTTAAATAAAAGTTATACTCTATGCATAACAATCTAACTAAATATTGCTTTTTATGAAAAATGCAAATATTTCGAAACGCAAACAGGGATGTAGTCACGGCAAACATTGCGAGACTATTGGGAGTTCATTATTTTCAAATTTTTATTCACCACAAAGACCGTGCTTACAATAGTATTTTACATAATAATATGAAATAATTATAAAAATTAATGCTATTCCTTTCCTAGACTCCTCAAATGATAACCCTTACGTTCGACGGAGCTATAAACCACGAAAATTGGGATATATACAGTAAGCACTTATTTACTCCCGAGAGGAAAAATCCCAACGGCTGTCCCATCAAGTCTACTTTCTTTGTGACGCATCAATACACGAATTATAGACACGTGCAGAAACTGTGGAACGATGGCCATGAGATAGCTATTAATTCTATAACGTAAGTCGTTTCAGTAAATTGTGAGAACATTCATTATAGATTAAATAATGTACAATGTACAAATTGAGTAGACGATCTTCGTAAATGAACATATGTTTTCTAATTACTCTTTAAAATTGATAAATAAATAAATATTTATTATTTATGTAGAAAAGCGGGGAAAAGTCGGTTATTTGGTAATGACGCTCGAGAATAACTTATAAAATTTTGTTAATAATCACTAGTTGTTATCGATTCTCGCTTACTTGTTGAAACTTAATTAATAAGTATATTGTTGTATGAAGTACGAGTATGTTTAACTTTAACTATACATTGTAATGTTTATTGTAATAAGTATTTTATATTATTATTAGGCATCGTGGTCCCGAAGAATGGTGGTCAAAGAACGCAACAGTAGAGGAATGGTTTGATGAGATGGTCGGACAAGCCAATATCATAAATCGATTTGGTCGAGTACGCATGGAGGATTTCAGGTACCACATATTTTTTATTTGATAGGTTGTAGTGAAACGACTTGAAGGATTAAGTATCTTACCGCTGCAATTAAATCTACCCTACACTTTATGGAATAGGTGACAAAGAAAACTGCCAATAATGTCAAAAAATTTACATTCCTCAATGCTATATATACATAACCTTCTGAGGGTTGTGGATGTTGGAATGTGGTTGACCTTTGAATTACAAAGACCTTTGAACACAATCGGAGAACTAGGTACCTAATGAGTCCAAACAGGATTCTAGGATTATTAGACAATTAATCGCATCACATTTTACAGGGGCATGCGGGTACCATATCTTTCAGTCGGATGGAACAGGCAGTTCCTCATGATGCAGGAGTTCGGATTCGTTTACGATTCGACCATAGTGGCGCCACTTTCTGACCCACCGTACTGGCCTTATACGCTGGATTACAAAATGCCGCATAAGTGCACTGGTAAGAAAAATATCTAGGTGGAAACTAAAAGCCGGATAAATACATGATTTTCTCTCTGAAATTTAATTAGTCGTTCTTCAGGATTGTAATCTACCTCTACTCTACGTAGAAGTTGCTAATCGCTGCATCTAAATATAAGCAATGGTACGACTAAGGGAAGTTTATGTCGCCCTAAGACTCTCGTCACAGGAAGCTACACGACAGAGACAATGATCTATTAACGGGGTGAGACATTTAGCAGAACTCAGCCGCTAAACTGCAAACGCGTAACAATTGCAAGTACTAAACAAAACAACTCATTGGTATTGATAGAAGCATAAAAGCGCCCTTTTAATCTAATCTGAAGTAGTTCTGTGATTTTGTGGCGGAAATGTGCTACAGGATTAACTGTCTAAACAGCTTAGCTTGGTTAAAACATATAGGTCATATAACTATTTTCGTGTTCCCCGCCAATAGAACGTGTTGTATATAATCTTATGACTTGTTTTCTTTTAGCCTTTTTTTGCTTCTTTCATATATATAGCCAAAAGTTAATTAATAATTAACTAATAATTAATAGTTAATTAATTAAAATTAATACATTCAGTATCGCTCTATGTGTAACATAATAACGTATTTTGCACGTTTTTTACACGCACGACAGCGGTATAGAGATTGCATCCCTGTCGCATCTACACCCCATTGTTTCGTGGGAAGAAACTACAAATATGGGAGAGTAATTTATTTTATTATCACATCGTTTAAGCTGTAATCTTCGGTGTTCATGATACTTTTATCTTACAAAAATAAGTGGAGCGTGCGAAGATGGTTATGCGAGATGTTATGAGCTACGATTGTTGACTGTAAGCTGAAGAAAATTACACTTTAAAATACGCTATTGTTGTGTACAGTAACAATATATCTACCTTCCCAAAACCATTGCATTCTAGTCCTTGTTAATAGATAATTAGGGTGCTCATAAATGTACATTAACTTATTATCAACGATATTTTGTCGAGGAATAAATATGTACATATACGCGACGCAGCAATATTCGCAATTTCCGTTTAGAGTAGTGTCTACCATATATTTATTCACATTAAGAAGAAAGTGACGTCATCCGTCCGATGAAGCATAACATGAGCATAAGTGTTTACTGGTCAATTAAGGAACGTTACCTCTCATAATTGGTAGGTGAAATCATGTGATTGATAGTGACGAAATTACTTTTTTCGTAACTTGGACAGTGTGTAATCTACAAGACCCACTGTAGCAGGCAAACCATTGCACACTTCCATGTTATTTTATTACCAGTGATAATCCATGATTTCGTCCATATGGAATGAAATTCTAACAAAATATCTTATCAGAAATCCATTAGAGTCGGCTCTAAATATGGAACAACATCGAATAAAAAACCACTTAATATTACATAGTATGGATAATGATATATACATAGATGTCGTTGACAGATAACGCGAATATTTCATTATCTATCGACAAAAGATTGATCTCAAAATTCGTAGATTAAATTGATCGATATTATCCCATAACGTTCTACTGCGGGTCACAGACGCGTCCCCTTGCAATCAGAAAGAGCTTTTGAACCATAATCCATCACGCCTGCCCAATGGGAATTGGGGACAGGATCCAGACTTTTTTTAATTCTCACATTGGGACTTTCTATGATATTTTCCATCATCAATTGAAGTATCAACATTACTGTAAGCTATCCCAGTCACTGATTTATTTATTGTAAGAAAGTGACTTGCGATCAGTGGCGCAACTATACCGCTGAGGCCCGTGGCAAATTCATAGGATGGGGCTCTGGCTCAACGTAAAGAAGCTCATCCAAAGTTGTAATTTATTTTCAATAAATCACTACGTAAAGTATGTCAAAACGCTGTTATTGAGCATTTTTCGATGATTTTCTAATAACTCCTAATTTAAAGGGCGTAGGTATTGAATTGAAATAACAAATTTATTTTTACTCAAAATTATATGTACATGTGTATGTACTTTAGTAGGTAACTTAAATTAATTGAAAACAACACTATTTTATATTAAATTTTATAAAAATAATGTTAGGATCCTCCCGTGCTCGGTCGGGGGCCCCCTCTGGCCGTGGGCCCGTGGCATTTTGCCCGCTATTGTTACGCCACTGCTTGCGATAGTATCCAACTATCGTCCATGGCCCGCTATACATGCCAACATCAGTCCAGACTGACAAACTTTTACACATTCCTGGATGCATTGCTTACGCATCCAATACTGTTTACGCCTATGTGTTGGAGATTTAGGAATGGATTTGGAGAAAATGAACAAGGATAAGACAGTATAGGATGGGATAAGGTAGGTGAATATAGAAAGTTAAACATTTACAATATTTCCTCAGGTAATAACCAATACTGCCCAACGCGAAGCTACGCAGGTTTCTGGGAAATGGTCATCAACCCACTATCCAATGGTGAACATACTTGTGCCACTTTGGAGTACTGTCCGTCCACTCTCAGTGGTGACGATATTTACAACATGCTTATAGAAAACTTCAAGAGGCATTATTTGAAGAACAGAGCTCCTTTCGGTATACATTTGAGCACTACATGGCTGAAGAATTACGATTATTTGGCGGCTTTCAAGGTAAATTATATTGTTCAAGGTAATCTATTTTCAAGGTACACTTTCAAGGTAATCTATTTATATTGTACATGTTGTTTTAGTACTTTATTTTTACCTGTCTTTGTTTTTCCCTAGACAACATACCATAATACTTCATAAAAGTAGTATTCATTTGTTGATTAAATATTCAAAATAAGTAATGTATACTTTAATAACAGCCCCAATTATACTTTTAAAACTTTCAAATTGAAAAAGACCTGTATTCTTAATTGCAATATGTTTTTTTCCAGAAATTTCTATCTGAGCTTATGAGATTACCAGATGTGTACTTTGTAACATACAAAGAAGTGATTGATTGGATAAAGAGACCAACTCCCGTTCTACAATTGAAGAAGTTCCAGCCTTGGCAATGTAAGAACAGGGGTTTTGAAGAGTCTGAAATTGTTTGCATGCAACCCAACACATGTAAACTATCGTCAAAAGTTTTTGAACATGATAAATACATGATAACATGTACAACTTGTCCAAAAAGTTATCCATGGATAAGAAATGAATTTGGCTTTGATTAGTACAGAATGAAATAGAAAAAAAAGAATGTTTTAAAGTTACCAGCCTGATAGTGACCTGAAAAATAGCTATGAATTTTTATATATTTAATTAAGATTTTTTAGTATTATAGCAGGTTGTACATTACGTATTCTTAATTTATTTTTGTGAATGGAAAATGATTGTAATATCTTTTAAGTTGTAATTTGTGCAATAATTTACCTTCTAGAAAAATAAAGTTTTTAGTAAATTACTACCATTGTTTTAATTTTGCAAACATATCTTGTGTAATGTTTATGAATAATTTATCTATTAAACGCATTAAACAGTTGGTCTTAACGTGAATTTTTACCTTTTTGTATTTAACTTGATAATCGGTAAGATTGAGGCCATAGTTAACCATAGTGTAACCCAGTCAAAATGTTAAGTAAAATAAAAAGGTAAACATGCATTGAGATTTGTGTAATAAATTTAATAAACATTAAAAGATATATTTACAGTTAGTATAATACATTCATGTCTAAATTTCATGTGAATAAATTTAATTACTAATTGTGACATTATCTAAAGGACCATTACCACTTCAGCTCACTAATCTGTAAGCTATGTTGATGACTTTCAGTCTTTGGTGAATGTCTTCCTTTAGAAGAAATTAAAATCAATCTATTTAAAATCAATAAACCTAAATTTAAAATCAATAAACCTAAATTTAAAATAAAAATCAATTGAAATTAAATTTAGAAATAAAAACATTTAGAAGAAATTAAAACAATCTATTTAAAACTAGCTGTGCCTGGCCACGCGTTGCTGTGGCTGCCCAACAGATGGCACTTACCCAGTTTGTTTGTATTTATTTCAATATATTTGTAGATTAATTTTCAGATTTTTCTGTGAATTTTTCAGATATTTTAATAGTTATTCTGCTATTCGGGGCATAGACGAATCCAACAAATCAGAGATGATTAAAATCGGTCCAGCATTCTTGAGTTATAAATGGTGTAACTAACTCAACTTTGTTTTATATATACAATAATATATATATATATATATATATATATATATATAGATAAATAAACTTATTTAAAAACAATTAATTTAAATTTAGAAATGAAAACATGTTATTATTTTATCTTATAGTTTACTTAACTTAGTTTCTTAATTTACAAGAATGTTATATCGAAATAATCACCTTAGCAACTTATACCTACTAATCTGCATTTGAGGTATTGAGGTTATCCTTCTTGAGTGATGAAAGGGTTTGGTATAGCCTCCATACCATCCATGGGACAGATAAGTACTACTGATGTGCCCCGACATACAACAAGACCAAGGGCTCTGGTGTCATCTAACAACTTATATGGGTCATCGGGATCTAAAATTGTAAGAGCAATATTATAGATTGAATGCTTAAACATTTCATATAAAGGACAATAGCTTTCAATGTAGGTACTAAGAAGTTATAAGAATAATGGATAATACATATTACTGCACTGTTCTGAAATATTCTATTCTATATAAGTATGTATTTCTTTTTTTTTATAGTCAAAGAAAATTAAATAATACTTATATCATGAAGCGGTATTATTACAACTACGGTAACAAATTATAAACTAAATATAATACAAACCTCTTAGGAACTCCGTTGTGTTGTCTAACACAAGATTTAACAACGGATCGTAGCCTTTCAGAATTCCCGCCGCTTCCCGGCCACCGGCGAATTTTACACGAATACTCTTTTCTAAATATTTACTCAAATCGAGAATTGATTCCTTTCGCCGTTTTTCTTTGCCATCTCCCGCGCCTTGCGCACCCTGTAATCAAAACAACCGGTGTAAATATTAGATACATAGTTTCTAGATAACCCTTGTTATAATGCGCCTTCTTGATAAGAGATTTTACCTTTGTCTTATCACCTCCTTCCTTTGTTGCCATTGATGGAGATGGAAGTTTAGAATGTTGTAAAAGCGATTAAAAACTTTATGTAAATCGGTCGACTTTTCGTTTAATAATTTCTAGGTTAGAATTAGTTAGATTTGACTTCTCAAAGTTGTCAGTTGTCAAGACTTTTTAGCGGTTGACAACCTGATAAGTAAAGTAGAGTTATGTGCGCTACACACGTAAAGTTATATCGTAGCGATTTATCGGGATGCAAACCGATCTGCGCAGATTTATCGATCGTGTGTATGACAAATCGTTGCAGATTATCTCGTTTGCACAATCGATCAGCGGCAGCTGCATTTTCTATTCGATAAATCGTTATTGCGTTTGCGCAGTTTTATCGTAGCGTGTGGATGGCGGCGTCTGGCGATCGCTCAGTTCTGGCGAGCGCATGTCTTACAGTGTTCTTTTTCTTTATTAGCGGAGTGACTAAAGCCAGGAGGCTTAAGTAGGTACGTCTCCTCGTCCATCCTTAAATAGTTATGCCAATCTTTTGGTGCGAATGTTAACTCATTTAATAAATTTATATAAGAATATGATTTGCTTTTTAGAAGCCAGTCTTTACATCACACACTACTTGACTTCCTTTTCTTTAAACACATAATCAACGCCAAAAATGCAAGTGCGTCATCGTCGTCAGACATGTTTCTGATGCGGACGTTAGCAGAAAAATGAAAATCTACGCAGATATCGGTTGCGTGTGGAGAGTACTGAAGAATACAAGGCCCCCCGATTTAACTGTGCAGTTTGAAATTGCTACGTTACGTGTGTAGCGCGCTTTATTGTTGGATTACTGTAAAAAAATGTTTGTATATTGTATTATGGGATTTGTGGTTTAATAGTGATAATTTATTAATCTTCAGTGTCTAGTGTTAGTAAAATTAAATTAAAGCGTGAGACTGCATTTTTCTTGTTTTTCCAAGGAGTCCGACTCTATATGTCAGTAAACCTACTTATCGCATAACTATGCCAGTGTCCAAATAAATAATATACACGTAGAAGTAAGTACTGACTTACCAGTATTGACTGCCTCCTGGGTTCTAAGATTGTCTATAGTGATTTACAGTCAAGTATTTGTTGACGTTTTTATATCCTTTTGTAAAAAAAATTAAAACGCCCTAAACTACAAAGTCTGAAAGCGTTTCGCTATAATAACTAACATTCTGCACGATTTCTTTTCAACATACCAAGATTTTCTTTTTGAATGGAGCTCGCGTCAGTTGTACCTAATTCTCATCTCAAAGTACGAGCCTATTCATCGTCGTAATTTAATCAAATGAAATATCAATGCGCTCGTCGGTGAGCTACATCCTATCTCACGCACCCGGAGAGTCTGTGATGTCGCACCCGGACTACTCGCAGAAGGCGGAGCACCACGCGTGCCTGCTGGTGCTCGTCAAAGGCATTGGGGGGATGCTGAAGAACTTCAACAAACTCTGGGAACGAATTCAGAGAGTCAACAACATTAAAGTTACTGGTAAGTTCATAGTCGTACCAATTTTATGTATTTTTTTTTATGGAAAACGGATAATTAAGCATTAATAAAATAATATCTAAACAGAGTTGAGAAGCATTGGCATTTGGCAACTAAAAGCTAATAAGTTTCACATACGGTTATCTACAAGACAAGAGTAAGGAAAACATAGCAGTATATATATATATATATACACATACATACATAATCCCCCCTATAACACGGTACTCTTATAACGCATTTTCATATTACGCGATTTCAATCCCCCCCCCCCGTATAACACGGGCATTCCCCCATATAACGCGGGGATTTCCCACATTATATTTCTGTATGTACTGTGAAATTTATAATGATTTATTTGAAATCAACTGTTTTTTTAGTTCATATGCATAAGTTTTTTATTTAAAATGTTCTTAGTTTAGTTTGATTTTAATAAAACGTACATATTTCGTTCATAATATAGTTTTTTCTTAATATTCGATTTAAACCCCCTTTAGTGAGAAAAGTTAAATGTGTATAATTTATACGTAACGCATTATACGGGAATACTCCTACAACCCGTTTTTCTATAATGCGGAACCAATCTACCGTGTTATAGGGGGATTAGTATATATGATTATTGAAAGAATAGTATGCTAACGAAGTGAAAAACTGAGTTGAATGTAAATAGCACAACCATTTATTAAAAAATACAAATGTAGTCATATAAACTTTATTTTCATTCTTATGTTAATTGTGATTTTCTTATTAGATTCCACTGGACAAGTAAGAAATATATGGGTGCGATATGTGCGTGATTATCCAGTAGAAAATAATGATTGGGGTGATTTTCAAACTCACAGGTTTGTGTGTCATATTAGTATGTCTTTTACATTTTCTATAATGGCAGGAAGATAATCATAGCAAGTTTTTCTTCAGTAATTCATTCAATTGTTATCCCACGCATAGGGCTGTTTGTCCCAATTCTCAAATTCACCTGTACAGGTGAGATCCTCTAAATTACTGTCATTAATTATTGTGTAATTGACCTAATGATAATGTGTGCCACTATTATAAGAAACAAACAAATTATCATAGTATGTACTCTCTACAGGAGACTTCTGGGACTACTAACCCTAAGCAAATTCACAAACCAAGTGGAATTGAATGAGGTGTGCAGAGTTCATGAGTCCCTCAAAGTGAAGTACTCAAACACATTATATGATTCAAGAGCCTTTATGTTTGGTCCAGTGAGCAATATGAAGAAACCTGAACAGGAACCAGAGACCTACAGTGTGTTTGATGATGACAAAGTTCCTAAGGAGGGTAGTATGAGTGATAGGTAAGATTTTGTTTATTTGTAATTAAACTGGTTTATTAGCTGTATTTCATTAAACAAAACAGTAAATTAAATATATTAATTGCAAATATGAAATATTTGCATTTTAAAATAAAAACTTCATATATTAAATACTATAACACTATAAATAGTTTTGTATTGTCCACTACTTTTGCATAATAGGTTTTGCCCACACAAAACATGTTGTTTGCCCCCACATGACAGTCGGCTGCGTAGTGAGAGCGAGCACACCCCACCTCACGTCACTCAACATTTATTATACGCTACAAGAACATCTGAGATCTACATACACATCTTCTATTTTTTTTCTATTAACTATTAATAATTTGTATTTGGATGAATATATTACAGGACTATCTAACATATGTTGGTTTGCCTGCAATGTACAGTACAGTGTTACAGATACAATGTACAATGTACATTAATGTAGTTACAGAGATTTCCTTCTATTTTTAGTGCAATGCAATGCAATCAGCCCTTTCAGTATCCACTGCTGGACATGGCCTTCTCATGCACATTATCTCATCCATGAGGGATGTATGGCCTTAAAACACCACTCTGGCCAAAACGGGTTGGTGACTGCACTCTTAGAGGTGGTGTAGATCCTCAGTGCTTGTGGTAGCCACTTTGTCATCCCTTAATTGCCTTTTACAACATCTGTGGGAAGAGATGGGGGCCTTTTATGACACCTGTGGGACTATTTTGAGTATCTTTCATAAACTTATAAGGTATCATTATTGAGGATCCACTTCATTACATCATTTATTTTAAACTAGCTGTGCTCGGCATGCGTTGCATGCCCGTCAATTTTTTTTGCACATATTATATAGCCTATGTCCATCTGGAATAATGTACCTTTCAAATGGTGAAAGAATTTTTGAAATCAGATTAGTAGTTTCGGAGATTACCTCCTACATCCAAATTTACAAACTTTACCTCTTTATAATATTAGTGTAGATATGGGATAACAACACAACATATATCCAGGTTATAAATCTACTTATTAGTGCCAAGAATCTGAATAAATTAAATTTCATACAGCCAACAATGCATGATAGTTACACACTGCTATCAAGTATGTAGGTTATGATAGCATATTCCATTAAGTAGACTACCTGCTAGCTGCCATTTAGGTAGACCTAATATTGCATATTATTTTTTTGTAGAAGTTCCATGCCAAGTGAACCAGGAGACAGTCTATCCTCAGCTGAAAGCTTCCCACAATCCACCTCTTCCAGTGCTTCAATACCTATTCCTGAAGAGAACTTTACAACACCATCTAATTTTAAAACTCATGCTATGTTCTATGGCGAAAATGACCCAGTGATAGACTTGGAACAAAATGTGGCAGATTTGATAAATTCATTGTTTTGGGTGGTGGAGTCTAAAAGATTGGAAAGATCAAGAGAAAAACTGGAAAAGGTTTCATTGCTTTTGGCTCCATTTGAAAAGAAAGATTTTGTAGGTGAGTTTTTCTTTCATTGCAAATAATTTTGTAAATCAGTGAAACTAGTGCTACAGAAATGTTATTTCTTTCCCTTTTAATTATAAGTTTTAATTTTTTAAGTGATGATAAAATGTGTTCTCTTAAAATTGGGTGTGGAATAGAGAGGTGCACTTTTCATGACATTAAATGTACATTTACACTATTTACCATGGATATTTACCTATAAAATAAAAGAACCCGTTGCATGTTTAGGTCTGAAAACAAAGAAAGATGTTGCCAACATAACACCTAATATACATATTTTATTGTAAACGGGATGTATGTATATCAATGGTAACTGTATGTATTAATTCTGAGACATGCTAATGAAGTTAAGTTTAAGACTAATTTTATAGGACCCAAAGATAGATCGCTTTTTTGGATTGCAATTTCAATCCGTCGATAGCTTATTGGCACACTTTAAACAACAAATGGATTGAATTTCCTATCTTGGATAGGAAAAAATGGATCGAGATCGAATATTGGGATCCGCCGTTAGTGTATATAAGAACTTAATGTATCTAGAGACCTTTAAAAATCTTCATCTTAAAAAAATTCAGGCCTTGACATGGAGTCACGCAACAATAAAAAGCGGTGCATGGGCCGCGTTACAAAGAACCTGGCAGACCTGAGCCTGCAAGCTGGTTTAGTGGCTGAGAGCTTGAGTCTATATCAATCAGCTGCTGAAACACTCAAGTCTGTCAATGATTGGCTGTGGCTGGCTGCTGCTAAAGAAGGTATAGTACGTATGTCTTGAAATATCAAATTCTAGGACATCATGATTATTTATACATTCCAACTGTTCTTAAACTTGTACCAACACCATTATTGCATTGTATTTATATATAGTTTTCATATTTTTTTCAGGTCTTTGTGCTGCATCTGCGATTCTTCTATACCCAAACCTACGCAATCCGACTCCACTGCAAAGAAACGCTAGTCTCCAAGAAAGCTCACCCAATAAAACTAAAGCTTTATCATTATTCCAATCAAACACAGACCCTTTGAAAAAATTCAAAATCATTTCATCCCCACTTCGGTCTTCAAAGACTTCTAGTCCTGTGAACCCACCTAGTGAACTAACTCCTTCGTCATCAGAAAGTATTGAAACTTCTTCAAGACAATCTGAAACAGATAACGCTGATACTGAATCTTTGGCTTCTTCAAGCGATATTGAGTACCAAAGCCAGAAGTCTTTTCTAGGCCCTGACTTACCTTCAATACCTAGACAACCTCCTTCCCAAATTAATAATCAATTTCTTTTGAATGAAGATGAAATAGCGGAGAAGTATCGTAAAGCTATAATACACTATAGTAAATATCAAAATGCCGGTATAATAGAAACAGAGGCATGTTTTAAAGCAGCAAGAATAGCGGTTGAACAGAACAATAGTTTGCACACGTCAAGTTTCTTACAGAATGTCATGTTCATTAATCTGACATTGAGTGAACAAGAGAAGATTCAGAGATTTGATACATTAGCGGAGCTTTATAAAGAAATTGGTATGTATTAGTTTATATGTATTTCATATTATTTTAATATTATGTTCTTCTTATTTTATATCGTCTCTCGCGCTTTGGTCCGTTCTTTGTACCTAGTAACTCACATGGCCTCTACTCTATATCTGTAGTGATGAGCGATACTTATCGAGAAGTTCAAACAATTTAATAAATTATTTCGAAATTGAATTTGAACAAACTTACATTATTTTTAGATTTTCTTACCTAACTAGGTGACTACCCAAACCATAAAAACAATCAAAAAAGTAACAATCCGTAATGTGATCTGTAGGCTCTTTTAAAATCATAGGATGTGCAAACTGCATTAATTGATGCTTGTCATTCAACCAGTTTTGAAGATTTGAAAATTAGTTATATCATGTCGCACGTCGCAAATTAAATGTTTACGCGACATTAATTGATGCTGTAACTTCTGAACAGGAGCTAATAACCAATTTTTAAAGCCATATTCGTTATTCGCCCTTAAGTACTAAATTATAATTTTTAGCTAATTTGATCCAGGACGCATTTTCACTGTTGACCAGTGTTATTTAGCTTAATATAATAATAATTTGATATCTTAATAAAAATCTAACAATGATCAAAATATGCAATAAATCAATTAAATTGAATGTGTACACCTTTTCTGTGTATGCGTGCATGGGTGTGTGTTATGGTGTAATATTCGAAATAATTGATAAGGTTGTCACACAATCGGCTATCACTAACCTATATTGCAGGTTTTCTCCGCAAAGCAGCATTTTGCCAACGTTTGGCAGCCACCCGACAAGTGAGTGCACACAATCCCAATCCTGACTGGCAGCGTTGCTACTACCTCATGTTGGACAGCTTCCCAGGACATAAGCTGAGTCTGGACCCCAACTACGTTATACAACATCAAGTTGGTGAGTTCAAACATATTTTCCGAATTGTAGTAACAAATGTGTGTTAAAGTGTTTTACTTATCATTAAATATGGTCTTGTTATAAATGTCCAGTATTCGTTACGTCATACTATTAGTACCTAGTTGCACAGACTGTTATGAAAACTTTTAGTAATGTTCCATTTTAAAAATATTCACTTAAATTTTTTAAAATTAATTTTGAAACGATGTAAGTTGATTGTTTCAACTTTTTTAACGTCGCCGTTTCTTAACTAGTGTCTACTTTGCTTGAGTGGAGATTGATTCATTAATTAACAAGCAATCTGGATAGACTTATGAATTTGTTCTATAGTTCTTAATACTTCGCAGGTTGGCCTGCTCTTCAAATCCAGTTACTGCAAGAGTTAGTGGTAGCTGCAAGGAGAATGGGTCACCCAGCGCTCGCTACTCGCCACATGACCTTCCTGCTCCAGACCATGTGGCCGCACCTCTCACGGCAGGAGCAAAGGGATCTTGCTATACAATTGCAGGTAAAATATTGATATCAATTACTGGTTGCAGATTTATAAATACATTTTGTCTCAACTGAAGATTTGAGACAAAATGAGATTGTATTTCACTGTGTCTTGTTCATTTTTCTAACGAGCCATTTTAAGACCATACATCCCTCATATACAAGATGATGTGCTTGAGGAGGCCCATGTCCAGCAGTGGACGATAAAAGAATTGGTGAAATTTATGGAAGATCTGAGTCAAAATAAGATAGTATCTGGCATCTTGCAATGCGCAAACTCAAATATCACTGACTCAAATATCACTTGTTTAATAGACTTAATGAGAACGTGGCCTACAAATATTGGTATCAATCAAAGTGGCTTATTATTATATTGCAAATCATGACTTTCTTTTGCGTCCTAGATGCGTCTACGTAAACATAGTTGATGTACTACAGAAGGGAGGGAAGCCGCAGCAATATCCTGAAATCGTTATTATATTGAATGCGCAGGGCATTATAGCCCCGTTGAGTATTTATTTATTTATAACCTGAGTAGGCTTTACAGCGCACCTTCAATTCGCCTACAGTTTTGACAAGTTACAACAGGAAAAGCAACCGAAAAAACAAAACTTAAGTCAGTAATGCCTACTTGCATCTGAGAAAGTTCGGAGAGACAGGATAGTAATCTGTACCACTCGCTGATAATTGCCCTTACAAAAGCGGCCAAGCCCGCAGATTACCAGTCTTTATTGAGTTTGCTCAGCAGCGACATTGCACTTGCAATGCCGGCATTGCATTGACATTCTCTATTTCCTCTGGATAATAATATAACGCCGGAAGACGTCAAGCGGCACATTCGGGAGCGACTCGAGGGTCGGACCAAGGACGCGCGGCTGAAGGTGGAGCTGCGGCAGCTAGCGTCCAATTATATTGTAGATCTAGCAATTTTAAGACCTATAAGCTCCAGGTTGCTGCAGTTCATCAGTAGCTGTTCCTCAGTCGTAACCTTTTAAGGGGTCTAGAAATGGTAGTGTTTCGACTTTAGGGAAGCGAGATCGAGCAAGAATAATTCCTATTAGTAGTTAAGTTTATTATATGTATTCTAGGTTAAGGTATACATTGTAAGGGCCTTAGTTGGCTGAAATAAATAAAATAAAATGAAATTGCCCGTACAATGCTGATTGCACCCCAAGCGGACTTTGTCTAAAACACATACAAGACTAAAAAATTAAATGTGCGGTCAGGGGACCCCTGTCAGGAACGAAGATCCTCACGCATTATTTTTAAACTCCGAATGTAATTCGAAATGAAATCTGTATAGTTCATGTATTTTTTTTTTATTTTGTATCATATTTTCAATGCAAATAATTTAAAATAAGGAATCAAATCAAAAATTTAGGTTATACAACCGGCCACGCACTAGTCTGCACTTCTGTTATTCTGCTTGAGTCTCGCTCTCGATACTCGCACGCACACACACAGAGAGAAAGAGAAAGGCGTATGGAGGGGGTAAAAATTTTACGTGACACCTACCGCAAGCCGCGTAAAGGAACTTCGTTCCAATAATTAAGCAATAGCTGCCGCCTCTTAACACTGATTTGTTTCGTAAAAACTAACAAAACTCACTTGCACCGCGTACTTACACTTACACCGGTTGTACATGTAGGTATATAATAGTAGTAGCGGTTCGATTAGAAGCTGTCTATGAATGTTTTGTGCGGCGTTGTCGTTCGTAGTAATGTACTGTAACAAAGTCAGATTGTACTTCGTTTGAAACATTTTTTTTATCAAGTTCAGAAAAATCTCAGAACAAAAGTTGTTAGTTTTAATGATAGAAATTCAGTGTTATGAGGGTTCAGGTGTTTTTATTTATATAACTTGACGTAATACTTAAAATCGCGATTATATAACTGTGATAGCCTAGGGGGTCTAGGGTATAATTATACAGTCTTATTTTGAGACTAGCCAGTATCGAAAAATTTGAAACTATTAGAAATAGAGAAATGTGTTCTAAGTAACATTATTAGAATTATTAAATAAATACATTATTAGAAATGCATTATTTATAATTCTAGACACTAGCAAGATTTATTCCTATCAATTAACGCAATAAAATAGCTTACTACTTTTTCAAGGAAAATGAACTGGTTCGATTCCGGATTATGTTATTCGAAAACCTTTGAGTGAAATTTTTCATAATCTAAAATCGACGGCATGGTTCTTTAGCACATATTTCTATATTTCTAATAGTTTCAGACTTTTACATACTGACCTGTCTCAAAAAAAGATCCTGTATACTCGACTCGCATTCGTGTCATTGTAAATTCACATCCCCGGCCAGTATCACTGAGTTTCTACTTAAGTATGTTTTTTTTTAAAAAACAGGTGTCACTAGCTCACCGGAAACATCGTACAGAAATCCTCGTGCATGAAAAATTAAAAAAAATCTGGAGTATGTGTATCCACCAATACGTACTGGGCCCGCGGAGTGAAGCCTGTGCTCTGCAGTGGGACATTATAGGCTGATACAAGAACAAAAAATCGACAAAAATGGTGTTTAAATCAAATAATATTTTAACCATCTGATATTAATTTCATCAACTAAGCACTGCACCATTAGGCATTATCAGCGCAATGCGAAGGTGGCCCAGTGCCTCTAGTGCTGGAGTCGGGCGCGGTGATCCCCCCCGCGAATCTCCTGCACGCGCCGCGCTGCCTGTCCCTCGCGCCCCGGGCGCCCCCCGCACCCCGCGCGCCCGCCCCGCGTGCCACCCGCAACCCGCATGGACCCTTCATATTCACACCCATACACTTCGGCAGCTTGGAAAGGAAGGCGAAACAGGATGAGGGAAAAATGGGTGAGTTTTATTTGTTCCAATTAGTCTTCAATTTACTTTTAGTTCCGGCCGTATCATTCGACCTTAGAATAACACCACCATATCTCTTCTACTGTGTGCCATCTTCACGCCTATACACTTCGGTAGCTTAGAAAGGAAGGCGAAGCAGGATGAGGGGAAGATGAGAGTGTTATTACAATTATTTTCTTCACATATACGTAGTTTTAGTTTCGTTAGGGTGAGTCAGCTGGCTTTAGAATGTCACCACCCCATCTCTTCTTGTGGGTGTCGTCTTCACGCCGATACACTTGGGCAGTTTGGAGAGGGAGGGAAGCAGATGATGACGGGAAGATGGGTGAATTTTATTCTTTACAATTAATCTCGTTGAGACTCATTTGTCTAATATTTGAGTTTAAAATCAAGCGAAACGTGAACGAGTACTTCTTGGCATGGATCCTTGACTACACAGATAAAGGCGGCGCAACGATCCGTAACAAAACAAATCAAAGGTTTTAAGCTACCATATTATTACTCACCAGACTACGGTAGTGTCGTGAGATTGTGATTTTATTTTATTAATAAATGTTATCAATACTTCTATTAATAAAATATCAATACAATATCAAATGACGATGCATTTGTTTTATTGTTTGTTTATATGTAAGAGGTGAAATCAATAACTACCAAACCGATTTTAAATATTATTTCACTTTTAAGAAGCTAAACTAAAGCAGATGAACATAAGCTGTTTGAATTCTTTAAGTTATACCAACTGAGCGAAGTGAGGTCGAGTCGTTAGTAACCTAATACAGTTATATTATCTTTCTTCAACTTACAGAAACTTGAAACTCTTAAGTACATGTCCCTGTTAGGGCATTACAATCCTGTAAATTCAAAATTATAAAATTCATATCATTATTAACAAAATATTTTAGAAGTAACACTAAGAAGTAAATATTTTAGAATTTATCGCTTGTTATGTCACGTTTCGTTGCACGCATTTTAAAATATAACACTCTTTTTTGTTCACAGATTACTTGTGGGTAGAAGATGACATTTGCGAAGTGCAAATGAAACTAACGAATCCACTGCCCTTTGAGTTAAAAGTATCAAACATGCGCCTCTTAACTTCGGGCGTAGTGTTTGAATCTATACCGGAGACCATAATCTTACCCCCAGATTCCCCCACCACTGTCATTTTACACGGCACGCCTAAAGAAGTAGGCGATTTGCAGATATTAGGCTATTCTACCCACACATTGGGCGTGAAATCCAACTGTAGACTTAAAAACATGCCATTGCCGAATAAATTCCCGTCTTCGTACACAATTGAAGTGATTCCAAGCTTACCTACAATAACTATAGAGACAACAGTGGCGCCCTCTGGCAATCTCAGTTTGCCGAGTATGGAATATGTGGGTAGTACGACAAATATCTCGCTCTATAACGGAGAAAGTACTGAATGTACTATGAAGATAACTAATACGAGCCAAGTGCTTATTGAGTATCTTGAATTGTCTATTCAGGTAAGAGTCTTTGTAGTTTTATTTTTTTTTATAATATAATGTATACATCTCTGAAATTTCCTTTAAAAATAAAATTTTCACTAGAATGGACTTTTACTTGTATCCGATATTAGTTCATCACTGTAATCGTCATCAGTCAGTGCGTATCTCAGTGCATAAAATAATGAACCAAAAACATTTAATTGTGGTATTTCATCATAGAAAATTTATACTTATGTATTATTCTTAACTTTCATACATACCTTAACAAAACAGAATTTCAAATACATGTAGATGATTTGTTGAAAAACTAATAATGTGACAAATAACGGATATACTTTATACTTTCTTCTCCAATTCGCTTAATGACCGTTGTTTTTGAAACCAAAACGTGGAGTAAAATAAAGTAGGTAAATATACATAAAAATAAATGTACTATGAATTTCCGATATAATTTAAAAAACCTCATTTTTTGCAGTCAAACATGGACAGTCAACTCCAATCAAAAGTGTTTCAATGGTCCAACGAAGACATACAATCTCAACTCCCCATACCACCAAACGAAATGGTCACTATTATCATCAAACTGTATGCAGAAGCAGATTTCTTGGACCTTGGTGGTGTGGGAGGTGATAATCTGTTTCCAAATAGTTTAACTTCTAATTACCCTTCAAGAGTGAGTTCGCCCGTACCGAACGCGCAAACGTCGTTGCCGACGCAAAGTTCCAACGCACAGACGTCTTTGAGTAGCGGATTGGTGCCTAATAGGAATCTATCTGGGAGTTTCAGGTAATTCATATTATGGATAAATATACCAATCAAGCACCTGACCTCGATTGTTTATTGTTTTTGCTCGTCTGCAGGCGTCCCGAATTGTATTATACTCGTATATATGCTCGGTAAAAGCAAAATTATCAAATCAAGCCACTTTGGATAACTGCTGCCTCGTGTTTTGGATGGATAACTACTACTGGACGTAAAAGCATATGTTAAAAAATGATGGTGTTTAAATCAAGTAATTGTGTAATTATAAATATGGATACACCCCAGTCATATGTCAATGTGAATACAATTGAATTCCTTGTAAACTTTGTTACTTCAGGTCGACAACATCTCACACTACGAGTTGGTCGGCTCCTATATCTGTTATGCCACCGTCAAGAGGTCGCCAAATTGAAACTCAGGTATAAACTCATATGTTGAAAACAGTATAAAATCACATATTGAATCTCAGAATTCTTTTGAAATTAATGTAAATCCACATCTCGAAACTTATATTATGTTGAAACTTACATATAAACCCATTTCTCGAAACTCAGGTAACCTCACATATTTCTAAATGTGTTTCAGTTGCAAAGATCAATTTTGTCATCAAACTATTTTAATTTTTTTTTTCTCATGTAACTAGTTTAACTTTCTACTAGGGACTTTCTCACCACTTCCTGATACTTTATCAGAAAGTCAGTATCAGTTAGATTTAATTGGCAGATAATATATCTATCAGATTGTTAACAGTTAACTTTAACTTTATCATTGTTAACTTTATCAGGTGGTGAATAACACCTTGAGGGCTTCTGATAACGTATCAGGAGGTAGTGAGAAAGGCCCTTAATGTAATAAAAGTAATCAAAAAAGTAGTCAAATTTACAGGAAAATATTTTCTGACATAGTGTAAAAAATTCTTCTTGAGTAACAATGAAATATTTTCACATTATGACAGGTAATAATAAGATATTCAGGCGGTCTGGGCAAAGACACGCACTGTCGGCAGTCGACGTTGCAAATTAACTTAGAGCTTCTGCCGAGCATGTCCGTCACGCACTGGGACGTGTTGCCGGCAGAGATGTGAGTTATAGTACAGTCGGCCAATGATAATGTTGAGCACTTCAAAGTTTACTTTCGGTTTGACATTACTAAAACATAAGGGCGATTTTCGCTTGCAAATCTAACTTGTCTAATTTTCCAATTTATTTCTTGGTTTATTGGTATTATTTATATATTTACATATATTACATATTTACATATATAGTATTTATTTATTTATTTACATTTTATTGTTTAAACATAAAGCGGACTTAATGCTATAAAGCATTTTCTGCCAGCCAACCTTGGGGCTATAAAGTGATGGTATGGCTATGTGTAAGTGAATAAGTGAAACAACCTTATATAAAATCAAATTTGGGATAAATAAAATATACAAATATAATAAATAGTTATAAATGTTTATATACATACATATACATACACACATTGCCTTTATTGCACATTACCTATGATATTGCCGTTTTATATGAAAAAAAAACCAATTATGTTTTTGTATGAAAATTATATATTTAATTAAGTATTGTCCATTATTATCAATGCACTGAGGACGGGAGTCGATGAATTCTCTGAAGGCGTTTTTTACTGCCTCATCGGAGTTTTTCCGTGTAAAGTCATACAAATTCCAAAAAAAAAAAAATAGAAATCAGTAGGAGCAAGGTCTGGCGAGTACGGTCGATGATGGAGAGTTTCCAGACGAAGCTCTTGTAACTTTGAGACTGTCTGTCGTGCAGTGTGTGGGCGAGCGTTATCATGGAGAAGCAGTGGACTAGAGCGATCGCATACTTTCCGAGCTTCATTACTTTCCTGATTTGACGCAACTCCGGTCGTCCACGGGTTGAGGTGGAAATTTTCAGAATGGAAACGATCAAACCAAAAACGCACCGTGCGTTCGTTTGCGGACTGCGGTGTTTGGTCCATACACATCGTTGATATTGCGTGCCGTCTGGGCTGCGTTGCTGCCACGACGGAAATCATTTTCTAAAATAACGCGAATTTTTAACTTTTCCATTCTCGCATACAACGATATTTAAGCAAGATAACTAAATTCAAAATGGCCACTATGAACAAACAGCAATTTTATAGGTAACGACCTAATAAAATAAATAAATAAACAAATACATATCAAATAAAATTAAGTATGGTACATACATATATTTATTACATATTTGTTTCCAGTACTTATAATAATATGTTTTTTTTTATATAAAGTAGGGTGGCATACGAGCATACAGTCCACCTGGTGGTAAGTGGATATTGTCGCCTATGTACTTGGGCGATATGTGTCAAACGATGACACGCTCACGATATGCGCCTTCTCTTACCTATGGAGATTTCTGACTGAGAACAGGATTGAGAAGATTGAGAAAGAATTAGTATAACAGAATGAGTGTTCCCCATCTCATTACACCTTGGATGATGGGATTCCCTTGTATTTCCCTGGAATGATGGGAAGTAAAGAGTATAATGGAATAAGAAGTATTGTATATTTCATTATATTCCCTATGGGGTTGGGTGATAGATCTCTCCCATCCCTAATCACTGTCCTATGGATTGGTTAAAAAGGGGCTCTAGCATATTGTACTCACTTCCGAAATACGTAAATGGTATTTTACGGCAGTCCTGCGATATCTTAAAACATTTTATGTTAAAATTTGTAAAGTCGTTTCATTACCAATATTGTTGTTCGACTCGAGACAATGGAAAGCGATAAATACAGGGTTAAATAAAAATACCTACACCCCCTTAACGCTGTACTTCTATCACTAAACTTTTTATCGAAACTATATTTTCCCCAAAAATGGTTAATATTTTTTCGTCCCACTTCTTTTGTATTCTTTGTCTTTGACTAATACACCGCACGATGCTGGTTTCTGTTTCTCAAAAGTTTGACAACGTTGCATATGTTTTCACTTCACAGAATATTGATTGCATTTGTAAGTAACAAATGTTTTTATTTTCGTGTAAAGAAGGGGTTATATTTTAAAAAGTAAAACAAAAGTTTTTAGTTTTTACGAAGGAAGAGGGTGCGATTTTTTTTCTCTATTTAACTATGTATAATGACTGGTATGTTTTCGTCAATAATATGAAATTAATGAGTTAAAATATATTATTTATTTAATAATAACGATTATTAACATATCAGGCTATACAGTACATAATTATTTACCCTATCAGGCTATACAAAAGAGAATTCACCTTCAATTCTCTTTTGTATTAGTGGTCCTGTTAAGCCAAGTCCCGCTTGACTGGTCAAATAATACTTGTTCCCCCTTTCTCCAGCCCCAGTCAACTGTACCTAGTGTTAGATGTAACAAATCTAACGTCAGAAGAGATGGACTTCCACTACGCTCCCAGCAAACACATCCTTATAGAGAGCAAGGAGTCCTGCAGGGTGCCTGTTCCCTTAGACAGATGCCCATTTAACGTCACCACGAATAAAGCCTCCAATGAAGGTAGGTGGAAATATATTTTTTCCGTTGAAGTTAAAGTCTAGTGCTGCCAGGTATATAATGTAAAGAAAACCGAAATAGGCATCTAAAACGTTGTTTTAAAAATCGGCCTATAAAGAGGGATCCGATTTAAGTTTATGCAAAATTAAATTTTAATTAAATAAACCTTTGGTATTAAACAAAATAATAGTTTCAACACATAAGTTAGAAATTAGTGTCCTGTAGTTAGTTTAGTCTTATTCCGCATAGTTGTTACTAATTAAAAAACAGCCACATAGTATTAATGGATATAATGGAATTATTGAAGAATGAAGAAACAAGTGCATACTTTCTTCCTTAGCTTGTATGCATTTGCTGTTCAATTTTCGATTTTTATTATGCTACAGCATACATAGATCACAGGTATAAGTTCAAAGCTGAAGAAATAGATGATTCTCTATAGTCCAAGATTCGATTAACGTGTAATTGTTGATCTAAGTATCTGAGTGATTTTAAACACAGCTCGTATCATCTGTTTAGAGGTTAGTTTTCAAACACTGATTAAGTGTAAGCAAATAGATGTCAAATTATTGGCTCCAAATTTAATAGTTCCCAATTACTTTTTATCTACCACCTATGTGATTAAAATATTTATTTCCTCTACCCAAAGGTTGTTTGGCAGAAATCGCTATTAGCGATATTGTGTTAAAATGTCTTTTACTATCTTGTTTTCTTTCAGTGTGCAATAAAAAGTTTCATCTATCTACCTATTTTTATTTATTAATTGTTCACAGAAACCATAGAGTCAAAGTCCACAAGCACCAGCACATCGACAAACAGCCTCGAGCTGATGTGTTCGGAGCACATAACGAACAACATCAACCTGCGCTGGCATCTCCTACAGTCGGACATTAGTGGCAAAGCTTCTGTTAAGGGAATAACTCTCTCACAGGCCATGATGGATATTGTTAGGATGTCGCCACTCAATTGGGGTAAGTTTTCTTCTTCTTTATATATGGCTATGGTGCAACTGGCACATTCTGTTAATGTCAAGTTATCATTGTCATAAACAATTTCAAAGTCTGAAACTTATCCCATCCAATGTCCAGTCCCGCCGAACAAAATCACGAGCCGCTTAGTAAAACGATATTAGGTTTACTGAGGATAGAAGAGGACTCCTTGGAAGCAAACCTTAACCAGCCAGCTCGTTTATTGTCCACTGCTGGACACGGCCCTACTTATGCACATCGTCTCGTGTATGAATGACTAGCTTATAAGGTGGTGTAATTAGGGACATTTAATTGTTAGTATTCTAATTTCATAATTTTACAAGTAAACCATTTCTTCTTACATTAACTCATTAAAGAGCCATTCTTGAAAAATACATTGTTATTGTTCACATTCTCATTCGATTTTTTAAATAAAGATCAGTAAAAATAAGAGCTGTGATGCGACAATGCGAAAAGTAATAATTATTTTTTATCGACGTGGATGGCCGTACCGTAAAATAGCAGATCATCTAAATTGTTCCAAAATATGGTTTACAATGCGGTGCAATATTTCAAAACGCGTAATACAACAGAAAGAAAAGGCCAAGAAAAACAACCCCGCAAGAAGATCGAAGAATGGTCATAATTGCCCAGAAAGAGACCACTTTAAACGTTCCGTATTGATCAAGGGGGGGGAAGTATATGGAGCAGAACCAAATGCAGGCGTGTCAGCAGGAACCGTTCGACGACGACCAGTAGAGGCAAAGCTGTTAGGCAGATATTAATTGAATCTTCCGGGCTACTTGGCCGAGGTCTTCTGGAATCTCTTCTCTTTCTTCCAAACGTTTCGTCAACAACTGCGGTTGACATCTTCCGTGGCGACTGCGTTCACTTTTGGAGAGATGTTATCTCTTCGGCTTCTCGAGCGCAACTGAAACGTTTGGAAGAAAGAGAAGAGATTCCAGAAGACCTCGGCCAAGTAGCCCGGATAATTCAATTAATATGGACACCGGCCGAGAAAGCCTACACTCCACTGTTAGGCAGAGTTGCTCGAAAAGTCTTATTAAAACTCTTGTTAAAAATCTTTTAATTTGTACACAAAGCATGACTTTATCGTCAATAGGCTGAGTAAATTCATGATGCTACTGGTATATACACAAGGATTTTTAAAACTTTGGAGAAAAAAATTTACTTACGTGAATCAATACTTTTTAAAAGCTAAATAGCTAAGGTGGGACGGGACGTAAACGCCAAAAAATAACATTTTTGGGGCGTAAACCATCATTTTTTTATAATACTACACACAATGGAATTTGGTATTCTGATTGTTAAAATTCACAGAAGACAAGCATTATCTACACAATTTTAATAGCTACAAGAACAAAAAAGTTATATTAAAAATAGTTCTTTATTTTTTCATTTTCTGCTTCTCCTGAAAAGAAAAGGTACGACATTCAAGAAAGCTGTGAATAGGATTCTGCAAAGCCAGCAGCGCACCCGCATACCCCCTGATGTTGCAGGTGTCCATGGGCGGCGGTAGCCACTTACCATCATGTGGGCTGCTTGCCCGTCTGCCTCCATTAATATAAAAAAAGTAGTCTTTTACGCCAATTAAATCACAAGATGTATATATATATATATATCGGATTTGGCGTACAAAGGGGTAGAAATGATTCTTATTTTTGACTGATATTAGTGAGTTTCTTCAATATTAATTCTGCATATACATACAGTTAATTTCATAATAATTTTGAAACGGGGCCTTTCGGTCCCATTTGATGACCTCCTTATCTCACCTTATAGTCCACCAATCCTCACCTTCACAAGACCAATAGGTTAACTAAACTATCAACGAGAATACCAGTATTAACTGAGTCATTTCGTAAAGGTCACTAAATTCTAAATTCGGAAGATAATAGTTCAGAATCATAAAAGCGATCATTGACCTTCGTGATGTTATAACCTATTAATGTTAACATTACTGTCAATACACATAAACGGTGACTACTCATTGGATCTTAAATCGATGGTAGTTTGTTACTCAAGAATGCGTCTGCTTACTACCCGGCCTTTTATAATGAACTTACCCACAGCACAGCTCTTAACGAGTGTGAACAAGGTGGGATTGACAGGAGATTCTAACACCCCAGTACCACCTCTCTTCCTTTCGACGCAAGCGCCCTCTACGACGCCGGTTTACTAATTTCAACTTTAATTATAATCGTTAAAAATAAACCAAATTACTGACCTTTCAACTAGGGTTTTACAAGAAAGTAAAATAATTTCTCTTCAGTTTCCCTCCGACATATATATCAATAAAAGCATTCCCATATGTTTGTTGTAACTCCAGAGGTGAGCGTAAACAGCGAGTGCATAAAACCTCAAGAGGAGTACAGCTGTATGGCGGGCGAGTGTCTCTCACTGGGCGTGGCGGTGTGCAATCACCTGCGGCGGCCGCTGCACAAGCTGTGCCTCTCCGTTCAGTTCTACCAGGACTACAACAACGGCGTGCTCAGCTACAAGCTGGACAACAGGCTCGCCACCGCCGGCAACAACAAGTAAGATTGTCTTTTTATTTTTGTCAGCTTGTTTTGATTCACTGCACGTATATCTCTCCACGTTTTTTCTGCTTGGGTCGATCTATGTCCTTTCTTCTACGAGGACTACGACAATGGCGGGCTCAGCTACAAGTTGAACAACAGGCTCGCCACCGCTGGGAATAATAAGTAAGTCTGCCGTTTGTTTTTGTAACTAGGCATTGCAATCCCGCAGTAAATTTCCGGGATTGGAGAGATTGGGTTGGAATAAAATTCGACAAGTGTCTGTTATACTTTACGACGGTGTGGACGACAGATGTCAAACGTCTATTTTTTTTTATGGACGTTCGCGGCAGACGAGCATACAATCCACCTGATGGTAAGTGGATACTGTCGCCCATAAACATCCGCGACACATGCCAACATTAGGCCAAAATGACGAAACGTTGGCACGCTCCCTGATGCCCTGCCTACCTTTTGAGATATAGGAATGGATTTGGAGAAAGGGTTGGGAAAATGGGGAGGGATAGGATGGGAATGGGCTCTGGCATATCTCACTCACTACCGAAACACGTACATACATTAGGGAAATAAGATCACAACTTATTTAATTTCGATTTATGTTATCATTTCAAGTTTTAATCGATTATTTTCTTTTTGTATGCAATCTTACAGGTAACATAAAATAACAATTAATTTTGATATTTGTTTAATAATTGCGTTAATAAAGGCAACATTATATTATTTTATTGTGCAGTGTCCTTTTATAACGTTTAGTGGTATTTATTTATTTTTATATGCTAGGCGTTAATCAGAATTCATCTTTATTTCTTACGTAAAATTTACAACAATGATACAAGTTACCTTCTACAAATATGTCAACCATCAATACAATGGTGAATACAGTCAAAATAACATTAATTAGAATCAAATGTTAAGACTCTCTTAACTAATACGAGTAAATCAACATCTCTTATACATTAAAATAACTTTGTGTAAATGAACTTGTAAAAGTCAATTATTTAATTCTGTATAGTTATTATTTCACCTCATGAAGGCGGGTTAGGCCTTGTTTGTAATGGTGCATAAATACACGTGCACTTGGGTGCGTGGAGCGCCGACTCCCGCTAGTTTCGAACCGGTAAGTAAGATGTAAACATAAAAACTACTAAAATAGATTGATTTTGAAAATTCGTAGACCGGTTGGATCAGAAGAGCCGAAGACCGTCTGTTGTGGCGAGTTTTTGGAGAGACAACGGTGAACATATATCCAACGGTGGAAAGACATAGGCTGATGGTGGAAAGATACCAAATTCTTAAATAACCATTCCTAAATTAAGAAGCTAAACTAATGCATATGGTCATAGCTACATTTGTTTTTAAAGGTAACCCAAACGTATTGGTGTTCCCTAGAAAATCAGTAAATTTGGAAATCAGTAATCATTATTATTTCAAAAAGAAGGCTCTGACCCGAATTTACTATACCAGGAACAGGCGAATCCAACTTGACCGCAGCCAGTGCGAGTCGCCATTACTAACTAAAGAAGACATTATTTAGTCATTGAATAAGCTAAACAAGCATTATCAATAAACATGAATATGTTTCAATATAAAGAACAGTTAAATATACATCCTATAATCAATTTATTTTCAGGGTGGTACTGGCAACTCTACCTGAATCAGCAAAAGCATACCATGAATGCACTGTAGTATTTCTAACACCTGGTGAATACAAAGTAGACATACAGTGTTCCACAACGGAACCTGTGCTGGATGACAATACTACTGGCAGGGAATCCGACCACCAGTCACTCATCCAACCATGTGCTGAAGTCAGCCACGTGTGGAGGTTTATACCACCTGTAGCGATAAGTGTTACTGATTAGACTCTGCCAGATGAAATGGGGCAATGATATATTCTGAAATCTTTATATGCCAACATTTTTTAATAGTAATTTCAATTTCTAGTGTACCATAACAATCTTTATAATTTTACCATAACACCATAGCTTGGGGCAAGCGGCCCAACCTGCCCCACCGTGACTACCCATGGTGCCACGTTTCATTTGCCAGATTAATAAATATTTTGTTTAAGGCATATTTATTTTTGTTTTAGTAGTGAATTTAAGACCAGTTTGTATTTTTAATTGGTTATCTTTGGCTTGTATTTCAACGAGTAGTAAAAATACTAAATAGGCAACAAAACAAATTATTTTTGTTTTTCAACAAATTTCTGCAGATCAATTAACTATTTCCCGTTATCTTTGACTCTACAGTAAAGGAGCACATTACGACAAAAAAAAATTAAACACATAATTTATTTATCTTTAGTTAGACAGTGAAGGAAAACGGTGATTAAAACACAACTTTAAAAATCCTACAAAATTAAGGAATAAAGACTAGGGTATATGTTACATTCACTAATCCATATTAGGATCACGTGTTAGATTATGGTCCAAAATGATTTCATCGATATGGGTGTTGATTAATTGTGTTGATAATTGAGACTGATTGTTGATTAATAGACATTTCTACTCGACCCCCATTAATCAAAATCCCT
Organism: Sesia apiformis; assembly: GCA_914767545.1. NCBI lineage: Eukaryota > Metazoa > Arthropoda > Insecta > Lepidoptera > Sesiidae > Sesia > Sesia apiformis. Next base: position 7,042,121 of record OU611963.1, read on the forward strand.
TAATAGTACACCCGAATTGCAATATAAAATTTGTACATGCTAAAGTGATCTACAGATACATCACACATGATACATGTGTGCTAAAGTAATAAATTATTAATTTCGTTAATAATAATGTAAATATGAAATGTATAAAATTAGTATTTACCTGCGGATTTGCCCGTTTGGGACTGAACTTCCAAATCGGATTATTAATGTGCTTAGATATGATTTATTATATATCTATAGGCGAAAAGCAAAGAATAAAAAGCACCAAAAATGAAATAAAGAACGCTGTACACGCTGTAAAAAGAAGTCACCGGAAAGCAATTTTGCCCTTAAAATGTATTCTCTTTTCAATTGCATATTCATCAGTGATGTATTTAAAAGAACTGCTTATAGAATTTATTTCTTTTTACCATATCAGTAGTCCCTTGGAGACTTATTCATAACAGCTTATAATCTAAATTTAAGAAAAATCTTATTATTCTTTCCCTTTCGGCTACATTTATATTCTATGCTAACAAACTACAACATCGATATACGTCATCATGATGGTCCTTTGTTTTCATTTTTTAAACTACTGGACCGATTTTGATAAAAACATCCTGTAACTTTCTAGGATACATACACTATACAGTAGTGAAAATCGCAACAAAATCAGCCCATGAATTCTAGAAATTAACGCAAACAAACAGGCATACCATATATAATTATATAGGTACTCGAATATTGTTCTTATGTTATGTTATCAAAATTGTTGACTTACTACTAATATTGTATTATAAATATATACAGAGAGCCATATCGTTATTTCACTTGGTGGTATTACGTTATTATAAAATTATGCTAGTTACAATAACTTCACATGAAAATAAATTATATATTATCTATGTAAATAGTTGTTTTCTTTCTATAATACGTGGGTGACACTAAAAGTTTTTAGAAACTCAAAAATGTAGCCAGTCATAAAGATGTTTTATTAGTTTTCGAAATATTCTCCGCGACAATCGATACACTTTTTCATGCGATGAAACCATTGTGTGAAGCATTCAGCCCACACTTTAGGCACTTACTCAACAGCCGCCCGTTTGGAAGGCTGTACTACTAAGTAAGTTGGTTACTGCCTGTCCTGTATTCATAAAACGTATTCCTCTGAGTTTAACCTTAATTTTAAATTATTTTTCTCCTACTTGCTCGGAAATGGCTTCATTATTTTAAAAAAGGTTTACGTCAATCGGCTCTTTTCTGTACCCTCGCCAGCAATTTCCAACACGACAATAATAGAGATTGCTGGACAGTAGCGAGGTTATTTTTAGTGCACACTAACATAAATTAGGTTTTTTTAGGTACCTACACGATATTTATTATTATAAAGGCTGAATGTGAATTTCTGTTCAAAAGTTTAAAAAAAGAACAAAGACCGCGCGCAGTCGAATTGGCGGGAATGAAAATCAGATAGATACCTACTCTGTATTGTGGATGTTATGTTCTCATAAGTTTGTCACAATTTTAAGTTGTCTAATAAACAATGAGTACTAGTTCGTTGGAAGGTGAATTAGATTTAACGCCACCAGACATAGCTGAAGAAGCAAAGATTCTTTCTGGAAACCTGTTGCTACCGAAATCGAGAGAAAAATATGAAAAGGCATATGAAGATTTCATCAAGTGGAAAACTGAAAAAAAGCGAATTCTTTCTCGGAAAACTTCTGTTTCTTGAATTAATTTGTTTATTGTTTCCTCGCAAATGAGAGAAAAATACTATACAAGTCTCGGTCGAAATAGCAATTAACGGCCTCATTTATTTAAAAAGGACTCTGCTTCGCCTCGTCCTTCCAATATCACTCGGCCGTCAATTGCTTTATTTCGGGCCTGGACAGTAATGTACTATTTTCTGTAGACTTAATTATCAAATTGACGCCAGAAATAAAAAACAAATGACAGATTTGAAAATTTAAAGGCATTTGACAAGCAGTTTCATTTTCAAACTTATAATTTGTTTTTTGCTATTGTATTGTACTGTAGTCAGTTCTAACAACTTTTAGTTTGATTTATCGTATAGTAGTACCTATATTTCCTGCAAGTCACTATAGTGTGCGTAAACCCCGCTTATGAAAAACGTTATACGCTTTGTGACCGTATACGTGGAAAGTGACTTTCCCTTCAAGGATATATGGTCTCTTTACACGTATGCACAGTCAACACTACGAACGAGGCAAACTCGCCCTCAGTTGTAGAAGAACAATATTCCTTTATTCTGCCCCCATTAGGAAAGAGCACAACTAGTAGAAAACACATTTTCGAGATAAACACCTTTAAAGATTATTTAACATATAAAAAAAAATCAATATGAAAGTATTTTTTTGTTGTTTAATGAAGTGGGATACTTAAATGTGTAAATGACATACAACAGTGTGCACCGCTTTATTATTTTGCCCACGTTTTTGACGCGGCTTTTTACCCCATGACAGATGACAACGGACAGACTTCACCGTTACGAAAACATTGGCCATCGGCTAATCCGGAAACACCTGAACGCGTCCCCTGGTGTTGCAAGTGTCCATGGGCGGCGGTAACACTTACCATCACGTGGGACCGCTTGCTCGTCCGCCCACAAGTCTAAAAAAATATAGATTACCGTACTTCTAATTGCATATTTTATTACTTTATTGCATAAACGTGGATGACTCGTTCGGGTGTTTCCGGATTAACCGATGGCCAATGTTTCGTAATGTGTCTATACTCGAATTATTTAAGAAATAAAAATATATGTATAATCCCTATTCCAAACATTCAACTTAGCAAAAAGCAAATGTGGCTTTTCATTTTAAAATATTTGAATCTGTGTTATTTATGCCTTTTTTGCTTGATGTGTCTTTTTAAATTACACAAGTAAAAATATAGACATTAATCTTATTTTCCTAATATGTGTTTAACTCGATTTTGATAAAAAATCACTTGTGCCCTTTTTCCCTTATGATGGCAGTATTATGTTATGAACTAGCTCATTGCTTCGCTCGCGTGGTACCGTAAAGTGGGGTGAATAGGCAATAATCGGTGTTCCGATTTTAAGTCAAATTTAATAAATGCTCACTACGTAAGCAAAAAATAATTATGTTGAGAAATAGTAGAAACTTAGTTCTAAGTGTGATAACTGTGATAACACTGGATAGACTTGAAGCTTATAAGTAGGTCTAAAATTATGTTTATTTTTAACAATAGGGATATGGTCTTTATTAAATCGTCAAGTACAAAGTTAAGTCAAGTTAATCGGCAGGTACAAGGGCCTAACAGAAAGTAAAAAACATGGAGAGCACTCTAGGCAGATGTGCCCCAGTATACTTCAGGTGCTCAACACTCAGGCCATCATGACCCGGTGAATTACCTCGTGGCATATTCTTAATAACCATAGCAATCTCTTTAGCAATAAATTTAACATTTGTGTCACCGGTAAAGTTCTCGGTGGTGGGCAGCTGTTGGGCGGGAACCTGATGGGACTCGATTTGAAAGTGCCCCCTAAATGGGTTCGCTATTTGCTCACGGTCACTCATACTCTCAATGCTAGCAGTTAGGCTCTGCCCGGAATTCAAACGATTGGTCTCCTTCCAAAACTTGACAAAGTAACGTATGTGACGCTATTTTTTTTACAGAACAGATGGCAGACCAGCGGGCAGGCCACATGATGGTAAGTGGTCACCGCCGCCCATGGACACCTGCAATACCAGGGGGCTTGCCAACCTTGCAGAATCCTGTTCACAGCTCTCTTGAAGATCCCCATATCGTAGCCTAACGGAAATATCTCAGCTGGCAGTTCTTATAAATTAATTTTAATCTGCGTTTGATTGTCTTGACTCCATTATAATTTATTTTTAAATACTCTTCTGGTTTCACACATATTCTCCTAAACTTGACCTTTACGTGTTTTTTTGCATAGTACCCAAATCTGGAGGTATACTCATTTTACAACGCCGAAAGTTCGAGCCCAAACGAAGGAACTGTTATTATAACCCTACTCTGACTGCTTCGGTGGGAGCTCTATGCATACATCGGGCTCGATCTCCAATTCCGAGATCGAGCCCAATGTATAGAGCATATAGAGATGTATAGTATGTTGATGTATAAAATGTTGACCAAGAATATGGTATATTCTTGACGACTTCAAAAGTAGATATCGATACATCACCGTTTTTTCGTGGTTCCATGATTTTGTCCCATTAATGGAACCATGATGAAAGAGACCTATTTCTCGAAATCCCATTGTTGTTTATCTACTTCATGTATATATTAGTTAGGGGTGTGATAAGAGTATACAATCAACACAGAGTAAAATAATAGCTTGATAAACTTGGTTAAAAACGGTCTAAAATTCGATTTGGTCCCAATGTACCTCATTATACGCAACACTTGCTGGATTAGCAATTCGAAGTCTTCAAAAATATTCTTCTTGGTCAATTTTATAAAAACATCAAAATAATTACGAAACTTTATAACAGATTAGTCACTCGGCTTATTTGTAAATATTTACTTACCATCACGTGGGATTGCTTGCTCGTCCGCTCATTTCTCTGTAAAAAGGGAGCGATTTTCACATGTTTCAGAACGCACCCTAAATGACATGATATGACACTCATGACAGTTACTCGCTTGATATTCAGTGTACAATTTATTAATGCTGTTGTTTTATAATAAGAAAACCTTCATTTTCTTTATCATTTTATAACTTTCTACTCCTGCCAACATGTCTACACATTGTATTATACAAGGCTGTAAAACTACAGTTTTTAACAAAACACCGGGTATAACTCTTCATTCGTAAGTACAATTTTACTGTTTGAAAAGTGAAAACAAAATTATTTTTTTGTCTATAATGGTCATTACACTCATTACGAATACATCACATCATAAATTATTTATTTACACACAAATACATGATATTATTTCTAATCGTTGTCATCATAACCTGCAACATTGCACAGAAATGCAATAAGTATATTTCATTTCTGTGCAAAGGTTGACTGGTAGAAGATACCACTAGGTATTAAGTATCTTTCTGTACAACTTTAGTACAGTTAAGCTTAAATTAATAAAATAAATATTTTGAACATAGGTACTCTTGTTATAACGTATTTTTACTAAAATTGCAGATGTCCAACAAAGGCTGAAATGCGAACTAAATGGTTACACGTTTTAAAAAATAAATGTACTTTCTTAGACTGGAGCAGAAGTAAAGTTTGCTCGAAACATTTTGAACAGAGGTGGTTTGATTCTCACAGAAGACTCAGAGATAATGCTGTACCTACTTTGTTTAACATTACCCTTATTCAGAAATCCAAAGTAAGTAGGTCTCAAAAGTAACAGTTAAAACTAAGAAATAATAATTAGGAATATTTTTCAAATGGTAAAAGTATTTTCAAATGAGAAATAATTAAATGAGCAATAGCTAATACTGAATGAGCAGTAAATTTAAAAGTGGTTTTTATTTGGGGGCTTTGATGACAATAAAGTAATAGGGAGTTCCACATTGACTTGGTGAAGCCATTCTTAGTCATTTATAACTATTTACTTCAAATATTAAAAAATAGGCTGTCTTGTTGATCATGGTTTGCTGATCGTTTTCAAACTATATTCTGCAAATTCAGTCAAAATCTCTTGCAAGATTTAAATAGGAACATACAGAAAATGTATTTTAAGTTCTTGTATTTTAAGTTTTTTATAATATTCTTTTTACAGACTGATTCACCTACAAGAAATAAAGTAGATGGGCCCATCAGAGCTAAAGTGGATAGATGGCTTAACAAGTTGACCCAAACTGAACTAATCTCTGACATTAAGATTAACATGACTAAACTCACAGAGCCTTATAACTTAGCCGACTTCATCACTGACGATCTCAAACTCAGACCTGATGCACCAACAGATGCCAAACTTTGGCTTATGATAAAGAAACAAGAACACTTAAACAACAGGCTTACTGAACTTCTACTAAAAAATAAAAACCATGTTGAAGTATTACAGAAGACGTTGGAGGAAGTTAAATCATCTAAAAAGGAAATAGAGAAAAACATTGAAACTTACAAATACATAGTTAAATGTCTTCAAGAAAAACATGCGACTTTGGAGGAGCAAATTGAAATATTGTCTGCAGTAGAATCTAGATGATAATTCTTGCGTTCTTTCAATGTAATATTTAAACGAACTGTTAATGAAAGTAAATAAAAAGCGATTTAAGGTTTATAATTTATTATTATTTAAATAATGTTTTATTGCTATTAGATCTACATCTAATAGCTAAGGGAGTTCTAATATCTAATACCTACGTATATTTATTACATTATCCTAAATACAAACTAACATATTAGGGGGCTTAACTTACAAAATTGCTGTTAGTTCATAGTCACTTTGAACTTGGTTATCTTGCATTTGGCTTGGAATTCCAAATTCATATTAATTTCAATTTAAAGCTATGACATTCTTTTATAAAATCAGATATTCATTTGTTTTTCCGTCAAACAACTTTTTGCTTAGATATCTTGTTTGTGACCATGGAAAAGTTATAAATTCGCGATATTTTCGAATATTTCGCCTTACCTATGAAATTGCTGTTTGTTCATAGTGATCACTTTGCACTTAGTTATCTTGCGTTTGGCTTGGAATTCCAAATTCAAATTAATTTCAATTGAATGCTATTAAACATTCTTTTTCAAAATCAGTTAGACTTTTTGCTTACATATCGTTGTGTTTGCGACCATGGAATGTTAAAAATTCGCATTATTTTGAATATGAATTCCGTCGTGGCAGCAACGCAGCACAGACGGCACGCAATATCAACGATATGTACGGACCAAAAACGATGGCACGGTGCGCGTTTTTGGTTTGATCGTTTCTGTTCTGAAAATTTTGACCTCGAAAACAACCAGACTAAAGTCGATAATGACAAATTGAAAGCAGTAGTAGAAGTGGATTGATCTCAAATCATGTCTGAGTTAGCAACAGCCTTCAGCTTAAGTGACAAAATAATATTGATTCATTTGCGTCAAATTGGGAAGTGAAGCTCTGAAAGTGTACCATATGAGCTTAATGAAAATTACCTGCAAACACGCGTCGAAGCTTGCCTTACTTTGCTGAACTGGCACAAAAATGAAGGGATTATGAATGGTATTGTAACTTGTGATGAGATGTGAATCCTATATGATAATCGTGAACATTCATCACAATGGTAGAACTCAGGAAACATAACCAATGTCCCAAACGTAAATTAAATCAAAAGAAGCTCATGGTGACTGTATGGTGGTCCTGTGCGGGTATTATCCGAGATCTGGCACAACTAATGCAAATGTGTACTGTGAAGAAGTCTGGTCAATTGCACTAGTCCACTCCATGTTTAACACTCGCCTGCACCCTGCACGACGGACACTCTCAATGATACAGGAACTTCGACTGGAAACTCCGTACACCTACCATATTTTTTACGGAATTTGGATAACTTTTTACAGGGGAAAAATTCAACTCGATGAGGTAGTGAAAACCGCCTTCAGAGAATTAATCAATTCCCGTCCTCGGGCATCTTTAGTTCTATAGCTGAGGCATCTTTCAACTTTTATTAAAATAGCTAAAGTGCATTGATAAAATACAAATAAAAACGAAACAATATAATTAACTAAATGTATAATTTTCATACAAAAAAAATATTTGAATTTTTCCATATAAAATGGCAATTTCATAGGTAAGGACCCAATAAAACATGTTTGTTCATGCTGATAACAAGATTTAAGAGTCCGATTTTGATTATGTATAAAATGGTCCGGAGTAGTTTTGAAAATAATGGGCAACATATGTATTCCAATGATGGTTATATAATGAATTGTCTAAATATACATACATCTATATTATAAGATATACCAGTGTAATATATTTATCTATTTAATCGGGTCTTAAGGCGAATGTTCACCTTATTTAGTTTACTCGACGTTTCGGTTGGGTTGCGCCTACTATGCTCACGAGATTAAAACGCGAAAATCTTAAATGTTATATCAGTGTAATAATACGAGGGGTTCAAAATATGCCAAGTTACTTCGAGAAAAGGGTAGGGCAGTGAGTCTCAGCTCTATATATATTATATTATAAAAGATATATGTGTCTATACACCGTCACTATTTTGGAAATTGCATTCAAACTGGGTGAGCTACATATTAATGCTAATAAATAACAAACACGTGAGAAAACATGATTAAGTATAGGTACTAGGATTATTCAGTCTTACTCTAATAAATTAAATATTGTCTACAAATTTCTTATCTACAAAGTATTTGTCATTTTTTACGTAACTGTTTCTCAAGTATTTCTCGAAGTTTCAATTTTTTATTTGTTTTATTAGACAGTGGTCTACCAAGTGGTATAATTTCCATTTGTTGCAAGCGCCTCCGAAATCTTTGATAAAATTCCAGAACATCAGGATTAGCCCAAACATGGCGAGAATCGAAGTCCAACACCCGCAATGTGTCCAAGCTCTGTGCTCTACTTAAAGCCACATAGGCTTGCCCTGCCTCAAATATTTTACACAGAGACATTTCGACACAGTCTAAGGTCAGCCCTTGAGATTTGTGAATTGAGAATGCCCACGCTAAGTTCAGTGGTATCTGTCTGCGACAAAGCAATGCGCCATTTGCGCTCTTTACATACCAGCGCTCAGTTCTTGCTGTATATTCTTTTTTATTCTTGAATCTTACAACAGGAAGGCCTTCCTCAAATCTTGCAACTACTCCTCTAGCACCATTCACTAGACCAGCATTAACATTGATATTTTTGATTAACATGACTTGAGCACCCACTTTCAGTACCAGCTTTGATGGAGCAACTGTTTGCATATCTAGTATTTTAGTAGTACTGCTAGCATTATCACTATCTTGTGATGAAAATAGTTTCTCATCGCCTTCTAAATCTTGCAACTTTGAGTTGTTTATCATCTTAGAATCATTGGTATGAGAACACAGTCTTGTTGCCAAAATTCCATCACTTTCAATCTTTTGTTTACCTGTCTCCAGTAGACGTTCAGTTATTTCTTTTGTCACTCGTCCAATCCTAATACTATTAAGCATAGAAATAAATTCCTTGTCTTTCTGTCTATGTACTTCTTTCAATTCAAAACATAATTCAATACATTTGTCCCAGCATGCAGATTGAAAACAATATCGTTTTCCTGTCTTACCCTTTTCTATTACTGGTGGTAATTGTAAGAAGTCACCACACAGTATGAGTTGAATTCCTCCAAATGGCTTATCATTCTTTCTAACATATCTTGCCACTGCTTCCAATTTCTGAAAACAGGAACATTTAAAATATCAATAGGTAATAAATGTAGTAATATATTTGTTGACTTGGCTACTAGACTGTAAAAAAATCTTGTCTGCAGTTCAGACCTCAAATGGTAATGAACATTTTTTTTACAATGAAAAAGTCTAGTTAAACACATTTATTTTACAATGAGTCAACTCGACCATGAGGGGCTTCCTCTTAGATCAACCTAAACCACTAACAGCTTTGAAAAGCAGTTTACAGACATAATTTTTTTCAGGACAGTTGCCTCCTAAGTATGTTTGTTTAGTTAGTCAATATTTTATAGACTATGTTGTCAAAACCATACCTCAAAGAATGCACAGTCAACCATAGATATCTCATCAATAATGAGATGTTTACATTTTCTCCATTTCTGTGCCACCAATGTAATTTTCATTGCTCTCTCACACAAGTTCTCAATTGATCCACTTCCATCACCTATACCAGCAAATGCATGCAGTGTGGTTCCACCTGTAATTTCATAACAATATTATTGATTATAATTTAGAAAACAAAATATTATTAGGCAAGGCATGTGATATTTTCTTTATATGACCTAAAATCCAATATAGTAATTTATATAATTGTTTTTTACACACCAACATGACATGCAGCAACTCCAGTAGATGCAGTAGCCACTGTTACATCGGGTGGTAATGCAGCCACAATCCTCTTCAATAAGAAACTCTTACCAGTTCCAGCCGAACCCGTAAAGAATATATTTTTCCCACTAATACAAGCATCCAGTACTCTTTGTTGTTCTGCATTAAGAGTATTTGTTGCAGTTATTGGAGATGGGGAATATAATTTCTTTGGGGTTGGACCTCTACGAACATCTTCAGCTTTACGTTTCTTAGATAGTGGTGATGGAGTTGTCATGGTAGATTTAGGGATTTTACTCTTTGCATTGTGTATATCGGCGACGGTCACAGGACTAATTTCTTCAAATGCTTGAGTTTTGCCACTCAGTAACTTAGCTCTCATAGTCTGTTTAGATGGAGTAGCATTAGCATTTTGATCCTTGTCCCCAGTCATTTTAACAAAAATAGTCCGTAGAAATGACACGAGGTTGAACGGTGGCGCGTTAGAAATGAACAGTGTACAACCTGCTTCTTGGAATTTAACACTAGCTTTCCCTTCGGCCATGAACTTTTTAAACACATTTATACCTTTCAGTGCTAACCTAATAGGAGCGTTTTTATCATTTGTTACTTCAATAAACATTTCCCTGAATTCGTTTCGTATTAATCGTAACGAACCCATTTTATAGTTAACCTTCCTTAGGATAGATCCTTGAGGACTCATCCATTCTAGAGTCACCGTACAAGATAGAAATGATTCACCACTTTCCATCGTTTTATACTTAAATTTTAATTCAATATTTTGGAAATTAATGTTAAAGGTGCAGCGGTTTCTCTACAAAAAAATCAAGTGTGTTGTGTCATATTGTCATTGTCACCACACATTGTCCCCGCTGTCAGATCAGATATCTATGTTTTTTTCTTTTCATATATGGCAATGGTGCAATTAGCACATTCTGCTAATGTCAAGTTTTCTTCGTAATAAACAATTTCAAAGTAAAACGTATCCTGTTAATAATGTCCAGTCACGTCGAAGTAAGTCAGGAAGTTGCTCAATAGGTTTATTGAGGACAGAAAAAGACTCCTTCCAGCACGAAAAACTATCATAGAATTGTAACCTTTCCGCTATACTTTTGGAGGCGTGGGAGTCATGGGACTGTCAATTAGAGGTCGCAACTAGAGGTATTTTCGAGATTCGGGAATCCCGATACCGGGCCAAAAATAACCTCATAAAACACCGGGATTGAACTTTTTGAAACCGGTATTTTTGATACTTTCGGTATTTACCTCATCTCATAACGTACTGTTGAGTTTTAAAATCAATAAAGTGCTGTTTACGTTACTAAGTTACTTTTGTGAGAATCCTAATTGAGCGATAAAACATTAGATGCATTGCCATTTTAAAGATCTCATTATTTAAACTTGTTTGAATTTAAAGAAAAATTAAACCAATTATTTAGGTCTTCTTGTAACTAATATATATATATATAGAGAGAGAGTATAAACCCATAGGCGGCCACATATCCCATACCTATCTTTGTTTCCAATTTTCTATGCAGAAAAAAAATCCAATTCCCTTTCCCGTTTATTTATTTTTATAGACGCATTTTACTAGAGAATGTACAGATTAAAACTCTTTTTTTTCACTGTTTGACGGGAATTCGAGTAGTGAAGTTGAGTATTTGTATGATTTATTAAAAAAATTGTGTATTTTGCGGTTTAACAGTGATAGTTTATTAAACTGCAAAGTCTTTTTTGTGCGTAATGTTTGTGATAATCAAATAAAAACATAGGACTGCGTTTTTCATCTGCATCCAAGGTGTGGAAAGAGAAACCTATAGACATGGTGATATTTGCCCTTACTGTCTAACAGAAAAGAGAAGCGCCTATGTTTCAATGACGTAATAAAAAGAGACACTATTACGATCGTGCATCCCACTCTGCGTGTCGGTTTTTTCAAGGCTTGCACATAATTGTGCCGTGATTGTGCTCAAATTTTAAAGACACTATGTAAAATTCTAAAGCTTATTTCCTATCGCATGTGGCCACGCGGTGACTGGATCTATAGTATTATTCGTCTGTGTTCCAAGGAGTCCTCTTCTGTTCTCAGTAAACATACTATCGCTTTACTAAGCAATTCCTGACTTACTTCTACGGGACGGCACATTGACAGGATAGGTACATTTTCGACTTTGAAATTATTTATTACGACTAAATCCCGATTTGACTACAGTTCGATTTGCCTGGATCTCGATTTGACTAGGTCTCAAATGGTCTATTATTTTATCTGTTCCAAAGCATTTTCATTTGACATGATACCAACCCAACTCTACCTACTTTCAAAAACAATGTAATCCAGTCATTTTGTGACCTAGTCCTATTGAGATCTAGTCAAATCACGATGTAGTCATTTTGATACCCAGTCTCTCTGCTACCTAGACATTCAGAGATGTAGGTGGACTTTTGAAAATTTGGTCATATTACGACTTAGACGATATTATACCGACCAGCTAGGCTAATTTTATAATTGAAGTCAAGTATCGAAATTAATTTTCTAACTATGTAGGTATGTATTTCTAAAGGCAATCTATTATTGTTTTATGAATTTCCCGCGCTTTTCCAGTTTCAACTTAAATTTGCCAGACTAGCTGTGGTAGATATCAATGACTAGCTGTGGTAGATACCAACTACACTCGCGAGCAATAAACTGGAATCACTTCATCGCGCGTTGCACAAAACAATTTTTTACAATTTCTATGCAATGAACTATGGATTGTGGTATATCATTTAAAAGATAATTTTGTTAGCTTTCAAATGATATCAAAAAGATTTAAAATTAATTTAATTTTTTACCTAAATTTAGGGAATTATTGCAATAGGTCGAAGTTGTGGACGTGTAAATGAATAGGAAGTAATATGAAAAGATAAAATTTTTATTTAGAATATGTTATTTACCTCTCAATATTTTGTGTTACCCTCCCTGGCTCTAATGACTGCCTGTAAACGGTTTTTCATTGACCGAATGAGTTTCCTGGTGGAATCCTGTGGGATTTCCTACCACTCTTCGACTAAAGCAGTTTTCAGGTCTTCTATCGACGCCGGAGCTGGACATCTTCCTCGTACCCGCCTTTTCAGCTCGTCCCACATATGTTCAATCGGATTCAAGTCAGGACTGAGGGCTGGCCAGTCTAGTGTGGGAATCCCGACTTCTTCCGGGTACTGTCTAGTCACTGCAGCGGTGTGGCAGCGGGCATTATCGTGCATTAGCAGGAAATCTTCGCCAATAAACCCGGCGGAGGTGAGCACATGGCCTAGCAGAATGTCGTTGATGTATCTTTCTGCGGTTAGCCCCCCTCCCCGACCTCCACCAGGTACGAATATCAGCTCCGTTTTTGCTTCAATAGAAATCCCCGCCCACATCATACAGGACCCACCCCCGTATGCCACTGTTTCCGCAAAACAGCATTGTGCGAATCGCTCCCCTGGTCTCCCATAGACTCTCCGTCGACGGTCGCTACCATGCAGGCACATCCTGGTTTCGTCCGAGAACAGAACTCGGCTCCATTGCTCCATATCCCAATCTAAGTGATCGCAAGCAAACTGAAGCCGGGCTTGTCGGTGGGCTGGAGACAATTTGGGTCCCGTGGCTGGCCTTTTTGGGGTCAAGTTCGCTTCTTTGAGTCTTCGCCTCACTGTCCACTGGCTGACAGCCCTCCCTCGAACTTCTCTGAGCTGCTGCTGGACGTCCACGCTGGTCAGGTGTCGATTTCGGAGGGAAGAGGTGACAATAAATCGGTCATCTCTCACCGAAGTGCATCGCTGTCGGCCAGATCCTGATCTCCGGACTAAGTTTCCAGTCTCCCTGAACCTCTTGTATACCTTCGTGACACAAGACTGGCTCAGATGAAGCTGTCGAGCGATAGTACGCTGAGACAACCCTTGCTGGATTGGGATGACGACTTGAGCGGCTTCTATAGGTGTGGTTTCCATTTTCTTTTAGCTTCAGTGTTCCCAGTGACGTGAAACATTGGACTGATGACCAATTTTCATAAACGCCCACTTTTTATAGGGTTTCAGGACTACCAAACTATATGGTGTTTTGTTTTAATAATTGATGTCTTTTGTTTTTACTTTCCATGACATAAGGTGAATAATCTTTGGTTATGATATTGAAAGAGGTTGAGAGCTAACAAAATTACCTTTCAAATGATATACCAGAATCCATAGTTCATTGCATAAAAATTGTAAAAATTTGTTTTGAGCAACGCGCGATGAAGTGATTCCAGTTTATTACTCGCGAGTGTAGTTGAACTGTAGATTAGTAGATATACAATTTGCATTATGTAGGTACTCATCAACGCGTAGATTAGAACAAAACTAATATTAGGTAATTTATACAGGCATATATAAATGGTTATGGTTATATATAATGGCATGGTTGTAGTATAATGTGCACAAATTAGGTAGCTAGGTAGGTATTGAATCAGTAGCAGGTAGTAAGCGTGATGTTGAACGTAACATTCTTCAGTCCAACTGGGGTTCAAAAAATTAATTTCGACTATTTATCGCAATACAATGCTGTTTTGTGTAAACTCTACATTCTCATTTAAAACAAATTTCGTACATAATACAGCGCTGTTTAACAAATTCCCGGAGACAGCCTGTCACTTACTGGACGGCTAATAATTCATCTGCGACCGTAAACGTAGCTAAAGATAAACAATCTGTTAGAACAGAACTAAACAGAAATAGACTATTACGTGTTTCAAAACATTCTATACCACAATAAATTCAATATCTATTAGTTCATGGTTTCTGTTAATTTAAAAAAAGGATTTCTCGACTTTTTGCGATTTATAATACGAGCTTTTATAATAGATAGGTCAAACTAAAAGTTCTTAGAACTGAAAATACTATAGAAAAAAAACGAATTCGAATTTTTAAAATGGAACTCTGCTTGTCAAACGCCATTAAATTTTCAAAGCTGTCATTTGTCTTTTATTTCTGGTGACAATTTTTAAAATTAAATGTTTTCGGAAAAAATAATTTAACAAGAGAACATTTTCGTTTAATGTATTTTTATGACTTTCGTTGGGGTCTCAACCAAAAACAAAGTTATGAAAGACTTAAGTTGACATTTAGAGTTGAAGCCAGTGCCACTGTTTATAACTAGTTCAATGAATTTAAACGTGGTCATACCCACATTAGTGAAGATGTTAGAGAAGTGAAGTGAAGGTTGTACAGGTTGTTAATGGGTGGTCATCTGCCATATAGTCCCATATAGCACCCTGTGATCAGTGGCGTAACTATAGGCAGGGCTGGCAAAATGCCACGGGCCCCCGACCCGACGGGGGCCCCCGGTCCGAGAGGCCGCGAGCTCAGAAGTAACCTAACATTTTTAACAAAATTTAGTAAAAATTAAAAATAAAATTTCAGTGTTTTGCAACCTGCCACTTTGCAAAATTTAAATGATACTGAACTATTAAAAAAAACTCTAGAATTTGTTGATCTTATATATAAAAGACATATCTGAATCATTTGCCAGGGAAATTCTCAGTTTTCGGTCCACCTTCAGAGACGAAATAGAAAAGTCTTCGTGTATTAGAGAATTTGCTGATTTATTAATATTGAAGAATCATTTTATGTCGTGCAGTTTTCCTGGAGTATGTACTGCATTAATGTTGTTTGTTACAATTCCTGTGACTACAGCTAGTGCTGAAAGATCATTTTTGAAACTAAAATTAATAAAAACCTATTTAAGAAACTCTATGGGACAAGACAAGCTACGTAACTTGGCTATTCTGTCTATTGAAAATTCTATGGCCCGATCTTTAAACTTTGATAATGTTATTGATACTTTTGCGGAACAGAAAGCTCGGAGAAAAGAATTTTATTAATAAATATCTTGTTAATATTAAATTGTTATTTCATTAAAATTATGTAATACCTATGCTTTTGAAAATAAAATTTATTAGATATTTAACTAAAATGCACACAATATTAGTAATACTGTTGGGTAACTACTTAAAAGATTTATTAAAATTAAATTACAACGTGACGATTTTTACTGGGAGGGCCCCATCCAATAAATTTGCCACGGGCCTCAGATGGTATAGTTACGCCACTGCCTGTGATTTTTATTTATTCCCTAAAATTAAGTATAAACTCGGAGGAATACGTTTTATAAACGCAGAAGAGACAGTAACTCTCCGCCCGACGCTACTACGACAGAGTCCCTCAACATCCCAACCCCCTAGTAGTTGACAGTCTAACCCGTCCCCGATAGGAATGACCCTCCCCGATGCCATCGTCGTCATCGTTCTCGGCACGTCTTAGACGACCCCGACGACTCACTTACTACTTACTACACTTACAGACTACACATATACACCGATCCCGCCGGCGAAGACGAGGACGTCACCCTCTACACCGTGAACACACACCGGCCTTCAGCCAACACTTACCAGGTATCGGCACGTGCCTGGGTGCTTTTCACCGACTCGCAATCCTGTGGTACCCTCCCGAAGCAACGCCCTAAGTCGTGGTCCGTTCCTTCCGCCAAATTACTACGTTAGCCCTTAGGGTCGTTGCTGCACACACTCTTTGCTTCTGGCTGAGCGCCTTAAACTATACATGTCCGGTGACTCTTGAAAGGCCATTAGGGCCACAAGAAAATAGCCATTCCGAAAAAAAAAGCAGTAACGGCCATCCAAACGGCTGTTGGAGAGGTGCCTAAAGAAGGGTGGGCTGAATGCTTCACATAATGGCTACAACGCATGAAAAAGTGTATCGATTGTCGCGGAAAATACTACGAAAAGCTATAAAATAACTTCCATCTTTATATTATTTAGAAAAACTGTAGTTTATCTAGGGGCCATCCATAAATTACGTCACACGAATTTCATGATTTTTGGAGTCCCCCTCCCCGTCCTTGTTGTGTTGTGTTGTGTGAGCCCATGTTGTGACGTCACATATTTTGCAATTTTAAATTTAGAAATTATTAAATTAAAACAACCTTATAATAATATTGATAGTGATGGTAATATTTTAAAGTTTTTTGTTAGAGTTGAAGTTTAGTTTTAATAGTTTAGATTTATACATGTGACGTCACAAAGCTTATTACTCGTCCCCTCCCCTTGTCACACTTTGTTGACCCCCTCCCTTCCCCTTAACGTGTGACGTAATTTATGGATGACCCCCTACGTATAACAGAGGAAATGTTAGAGCAATTTAATTTTGCGGTTGGCCATATTTGTGTTTCATCATTATTTGAACATGATTGAGTAAAAAATTAAAATTAAGAATTTTGAAAAACACCCGTGACGGTTATTACTCTAATCGCACTAATATAATAAATATGAAAGTTCGGGTGTTTAGACGGTGGATGTCCAGTCTTGTATAGACAATCTTCAATAAATAATCGAATGCAATCTGGCCTGTCACCATTTCGTGCATAGGTAGGTAATGATTAATGATTTAATGAATGACTGAGTGTAAAAAATGATCATTCGTGATCACTAAAAAATGATAACAGATTGACCCTAGTGCTTTCTAAGATGCTATAGAACTTTATAAATATACTGACCACTGAGTTTTTACTTAAGTATTGATTTTTCATTTATTGACTAGCTCGGGGGTGAAGGAAAACATTGCATCGGTAGGAAACCAGCGTGCCTGAGAAATGGAAAACACACCTAAGGGATGTGAAATATCCGTCAATCCTCACTGGGCCCGTATAGTGTAATAGAGCCCGAAACCCCTTATGATTGCAAGGGAGGATTTAGATATTTTACGCTTGCATCGAAACTAAGTCATTTGATTAACTGCGATTAAGTCACTTAACTATACTTACTAGGTACCTGTGTACTTCCTCTCTACTCCAACGGTTGTTTGGCAAAGATCGGTTTTTCGTGTTAAGACATCTTGGACAGTGCGTGTAAACTATTGGCCAAGCGAGCATTCGCATAAATACAAACTCCTTTTATCTCATTATCAATTTATTCAATAAGTGGTTAGGTAGTAGAGTAGGCCAACCGCAAATATAACACTGTAGAACAAACCTATTTATTCAGTTGGAACGGCGGAAATGAACCTTAAAATCACAGTAGGTTATTAGCATAACTGGTTTACGAACGCAAAAAGTTTGTAATCATGTGAATATGTCTATTGTTTTATTTTATTTTGGTGTGTGTGTAATAAAGAGTTTTATCTATCTATCTATACCTACCCTGTACCAACACATTGCAATTCAAGAGCAGGGATTTACTTCATACATATCTACTCTAAATAAGTAGGGAATGTGATACTTGGAATAAAACAAGACGGTGTTACTAACGAGTGTGAGCTTCACTGTGCACATCGGCAGTTTATAAGGACATGACGTAACTGCACGCAGACTTACAGACGAGGATTTTGTTAAGGCGTTGTTAGACGTAATGTTCAAAGGAGAATGCAATGATATATATAATATATGTATATATATATATGGGAACTGGTCCCACCCATCAATAGTAATAATTTATATACCAATAAGATAAGATTTTATTGAAATTTAGAATTTAGTTAATTTCTTTATTTTTTTTTCTTTATTTAACCAATGAAAAGGTATCTTTAAATACAACACTTATTAGTAGTAGGTAGGTATTGCAACTTGTCTCGATTATCTGTTCGTTCGGAGTTATACTCTCCTAAATGTGGGCATTTACATTTCACTCCAATGTTCATATTTTGTTAATTATAACATTTGTAGCATATTAATAACTTATGTGAGACTAAAAATATAATATATAATGCGAAACACAGTTTAACATATCAGTTACCTACATGACAATTATAAACATATAGATACGCCACAATTACTTATATAATAGCGCTATACCTTTTCTTCTAATCTAAGGCGGTGTAGAATTCGAACTAAAAACAAGATCAATTATTATTATTGATATCTATTGTGGCTCTTATACAAACTATCGACTTACATATTAATCATAGTACAAGTATCGATGTCAGCTCATAATATCCCTCTGCACCGCACAGGTCACGCAATAAGTAGGTACGAGAGAGATTTGGGGGCTTGATGAGATTTAGTGAACACCACATGTGCCCCAGATATTTTTTAATTATTTTCGAGCACACGATATTCCTCATGATGTTTTCCTTCACCGCCGAGCTGGTAATAATTAAAAAATCCACACTTAAATAGAAATCAATTTAAGATATATAGTAAGATATTCAAGATAATATAGGTAATTAATTAAATCTAACAGAGAGGTTTATCTGTAAAGGGCTTTATGTGCACAATATTTTAAAAGTCAGTGTGTGACAGTAAGAATTCCTCCGATTTGACGCGAAATGAGGTCATCACTTCTCTCTTTAGTGTTGGTAAAAATTTATCAGTGAAAGTATCCGAAAGTATTAATCGTCTAATTCATCAATATATTGGCTTGAAAGAGCGATAGCAGTAGCTAGATATATACATCTAGAACATGGCTATAGCAATCTGAGGTCTTATTTAATGAAATGGTTCAGTGCCGCCAATTGGGAATCATTCTATTCTACCATTTCAATTATTTTGTCGCGTCTAACATGATTAAAATTAGTCTGTATTGAACTAACATTTAAATTAAAAATGTACACGACGACGTGACACAATTATTGGAATGTTAAAATGGTTCAGAATTGAGCCTTCATGGTTCCAAAAACTTACGAGTTTTAGAATTTTGCACACGGAAAAAATCTCAATGCTTCTGGAAAACTTACAAACATCACTTTACTATTCTCGACTACGCAGCACTTTTCGTTCTGGAAGAAAAAATAATTTAAAAGGTAGGTACCATAGATATAGTATTCCGATAGGTGAAAAAATCAACGTTTAGTACATTAAATAATCCATTTTCGAAATCCAATATATTTTCGTAACTAAACCGGTTTACTTCTTTATAATTTTGGAAAGTAGTTTACAATAATTCTTAGTAGGTACTTCCCGATACTTATGTACGAGGGGAGGTCTAAAAGTTTCCGGCCTGACAAAGAAAAAGGGACACTCAAGTTCATGAAACTATTTTTATTTTTCAATATACTCTCCGTCTAATTTGAACACACTTTTCGGATCGTTTAATTAGCATTTCTATCCCAGTATAAAATAGTCAGAAGTTTTGTCTTCAAAATGGGCGAAAACCGCAGCGGTCACTTCATCAACAGTGGAAAATCTTCTACCTCTTAAGTCCCCCTTGAGTTTTAAGAACAAAAGGATGAAGGCGCACTTTGAAACAGCAGCTTTCGCAACTGCGGCGGCGTGGACGTGTGCATCGTCATGGAGAAGCCGCACACCTTTGCTTAGTTTTCCACGACGTTTCTGCTCGATTTCTTCTCGTAATTGCTATATAAGCTTAACATAATAGTTTCTAGCCATAGTGGTATTGCGGTCTTTTATGTCTATAAGCAATATTCCTGGACAATCCCAGAATATCGAACTCATAATCTTTTTGGTGGACTGAGTAACTTTTGCCTTTCTAGGCGGTGCTTCACCAGACCGACGCGACTCCATCGACTTCCTTTTGAAAATGGGATTATAGTAAAGAACTATAGCTTCATCTCTAGTAACAATTGACTCCAAAAAATCGTTCCCGTTTCTCTGAAAGGCTTCTAAAATTTCCTTAGAACACGCTACTCTTTCAATTCGCTGCACACTGGAAAGAAGTTTTGGCACCCACCTCGCACTAATTTTATTCATATGAAGATGTTCACGAAGAATCCCAATGAGTGTAGTTTTTGAAAGCCTAATCCTTATTGATATTTCTTTCGTATTTAGCCATCGGTCGCTCAGAACTTCTCAATCCACTAATTTGATGTTGTTTGGAGTGAGTGTCTCAACGGGTCGACCGGAGCGAGGTTCATTTTCGATGGACTCTCGTCCTAAACGAAATTACATCAGTCTTTGATGGTGGAAGATGATGAAGAAGAATCCCCGTATACATTATCCAACCTTTGTTTGATATCGGTCGGGTTAACACCTTCCTTTGTAAGGAACTTAATCACGGAACGATATTCCAGTTTAAACATTTTAAATTATTTTTATAATTATTTTCTGTTGTTCTAAGAGTCGAGGAATCAAAACTAAAGAGGGTTGAACTCTAAAAATTATACACGAATTAGCAGGATAAATAACAATTACAATGACGTATAATTTGTTTTTTTAAACATCTAGAAATATGTCTGGCCAGAAACCTTTGGACTTCACTGGTATACCTAGAACTTAATTTTTTACACTCTCTTTTCTTTCTTCAGGTAAGCTTCTACCGCTTCAAACCTTTCATTCATCGTCTCCCTTAGGCCTTTCTAGCGCGTTTTGAACACAGTGTCATCCCTTTAAGAAACGCTGCAATTATTATCAATCTACACCTACTACAATCTACACCAATCTACATGATTGATTCTAACAATAGATATTAATGCAACAATATTTAAAAAATAATTATTAAATATTAATACACGTGCCTGGGCGCTTTTCACCTACTCGCGATCCCATGGTACCTTCCCAAAGCAACGCCCTAAGCCGGAGATCCGTTCTTTCCGCCGGTTTACCGGCGTGGAAGCTCATAGGCTCGTTGCTACGCATTGCTACACACACCGATAATTAATATTTGATAACAATTTCAAAAATATTCAGAACCATTTCTGTTACTATTAGTCACTTTCTGGGTAAGAGATATCGTTAGCCAATATTGAGTTTGCGTACCCTCTGTGATGTTTATTATTATTTCCTGGCAAAGCAAATTCCCGCGTAAACAATGAACATTAAAATGAAATAATGCGTTATAGATATTTCGTTGAGAAAATAACGTTTTATTCGTACCACGGAGATCTTTAATGCGAACGGAAGCAGCCTCTAAAAGTATCAACACTCGTTTGATTTCAAAGTAAATACAATTTTCGTATCCACACCACAGAGTAGGCAATAATGACTAAGTACACTGTACATATCCATAATATTATATCCACATACTCTTCTTATTGAAATCTATGTAAAATAATAATATGTACAAGTGAATACTGTAAAATATTTACCTAAGAATGCAGAAAAATATTACAGGGTGTGTACTATTCATGAAGGTTTCGACCTTTCTTCGTGAAGGGAAGTCTGAAACTATGGATGATGCTCATGATTCCGAGTTAATTGACATATTTCACATGTGTAGGTATATATTTTTTGGAGAAATATCAATTCTTTGAGCTTTGTATTTAACAAATTTGTATGACAAATTGGGCAAGAACTGAAAAAATGTTTTTTTACAAAAAAAGTCTTGTTAAGTTTTCTCGTCAATTAACTCAGAATTATGAGCAGAATCCATGACTTCGGGGAAAGTTCGGTCGGACACACCTTGTAGGTATAGGTATTTAGTATACGAATACAAAGGCTATTATTTTACAAAAAAATCAGAATCTGTATGTTTGTCTACTCTTCGAGAAAATCATGATGCTCGTACAAATCGGACGGAAAATTCTAATTTTGTGAAAGTATATAGATTATAAATTTAATGAGAAAATAATATTTGGTTAATTAAATCGCATCTTTCTTTGCAAACAAGCTTATTTGTAAGAAGGTTAATTTCACAAAAGATTGAGATTATCATTGTGATTGTGATTCATATGAATTACTTAACACTAAAATTAAATTCTCTCCAAGTTAACCGAGTAACAAATATATTTTTTTTGCAACATGCGGACAATAAGCATTTGCTTTTTGCAACAATAAATAAGATGGTGTGGAACATTTGAACATCATTCCAGTTTGGCTGCAACCATGGTAACCATTAGTGGGATGACATGCACAAGGAATCGATACAGGAAACGGGCGTACGCGCACAAACCAAAATTAGCAAACTGTCGCTGCATCTGCCGGCGAATAACGAGGCTAAAGCGAAAATTGGTTTTACTAACAACTTGAAGTTATATTTGAATGAAAGTTCTAACATCTTAAGAAACTTTCTACCCTATAGGTAGATACGAGTTGTTAAAATCAGACAAAAATATTATGTAGGTAAATAGTACCTAAACACCGTTTATAAAACAATCAATAAAGTTGGTATTTTACCAATATAACTGTCACTTTCTCATTGAAACGGACATTACATCTACAACTACAAGGAATTGATGAAATTTCGTCGCTATAAGTGCAGTGTTGGAGATAAGTATGCATATTGAATGTATTTCATACCAATTTCAAACATACTTATATACATACAAACAAACACATGAAAAATTGGAAATGCGAGAAAATGTAAAGGAATTTATTTCAGAAATATTTACATTACCTACATTTTATTAATGTCTCTCTTTAGATCCATACATTGAAAATATTCGTTATTCGTTTTGTTTATTATGTAAGTAATTAATCAGTTGGCAATATTCCGAGTAGGTAAGAATGTCCCGGGTAACGTTACCGGACGGACATTTGCTGAAACAAAACGATTCATGTGAACCCACCGCCGGACAATAGTCTGTTAGAGTCACCATGATTTTAGATTACTTAAGGATCATGAAATCCATTAAACAGCATATATCTTTTGAATATACACTCCCGGACACCTGAATCGAACCATCCTGCATTTTCAGTTTTGATGACTTGAAGCTTAAAAAAATCTTTGATCCATCTTTGATCGACCAAAAAATTTTTATGCAGTTTGACCTAACATTATTTTTATATTTCAGGCCTTTATACATATGGTAAAATGCCTTAAATTGTGTACATATTATTATAAGAATGTAATATTTTATTTTATTATTTTGTGTCCATGTACCTTAAACCACACATATTTGGTACTTTGTTAATTGAAACATTGACATTCTTAAAAATGCCGTCTTACTGCTTGGAATAACGTTTATTAATAATGAAAACCCATTACAAAAACGGAGAATATTTTACAGTATCAATTCGCAAGTTACGTGATCAATACTGACAAATCGTAAGACCGTCGCGGCCCGCTATTGAAAATTTAGACTGGAAATTTCTGTGGACGTTTTCATTGAAAAATGAGAGAAACCTTACCCGTCATCACCCTAAAAGAACGCCTGAACACATCGCGGCTGTGAGTGTCCCAGGAATTAGATCTCTATCGCAACACTGCGAATTTTAACTAAATATTTGCACCTTTGTGCTTACAAGATCCAGCTTACTCAAAAACTAAAGCCTACACACCATAGACAGCGTAGGAACTTCCACCAAGAGGACTTTGGATCAAGTGCAAGTTGACGATGCGTTTCAGAACAAAATCATCTTTAGTGACGAGGCTCACTTGTACCTTCGTACCTGTACCTTTCGGCTTCGTTAACAAGCAGAATATCCGGATCTGGAGATCAGAAAATCCTCATGCTTTATATGAGCTTCCGATGCATCCCCAAAAAGTGACAGTTGGTGTGCCATGTGGGCAGGAGGTATCATCGGACCATACTTTTTGAAAATGAGGAAGGTGCCTCGGTTACTGTTAATGGCGATCGCTATCGCGGCATGTTGACAAACTTTTTTTGGCAAAAAATGGATGATATGGACGTAACTGACATGTGGTTTCAGCAGGATAGTTCCACTTGTCACACTGCGCGCGAAACAATGACGTTGCAAACCAAGTTTCCAGGTCGTGTCGTCTCTCATTTTGGAGACTAAAACTAAACTAAAAGGCCGCCGAGATTTTTTGAAAAGCAAGCTCTCTACAAACCACCCTAAGACGCACCAGTGGAGCCTGATTATGGATCCATGTGAACGGAAGGGATTGAAGAACTAAAAGACGAATTTGAACGCCAAATTAACGAAATTCGGCTGTCCTTACTGGAAAAAGTATTCCAAAATTTCGTCCACAGAGTCCATGCCTGCCAACGAAGTCGCGATGGTCATTTCACCGACATTTTATTTCACTTGTAATGTCAATAATTGATCTGTTTATGTAAATAA
This sequence comes from Sesia apiformis, assembly GCA_914767545.1. NCBI lineage: Eukaryota > Metazoa > Arthropoda > Insecta > Lepidoptera > Sesiidae > Sesia > Sesia apiformis. The sequence continues at coordinate 7,066,958 of OU611963.1, forward strand.
GCATTTCTACGAATTCAAATATGGTGTTTTTTCAGTTATTAAAAATTCAAGATCTTGTTGTGAGACACTCTTTATAAGTAAGTATAGTAAAACTGGGAAATAGCTGTGTAAAAATATTTATTTTACGGAAATTTGAAACATTTGCGTACTATTTGATCGTTGGACAACTAATAACAACACGAACACACGAAAACACACAAAATAACATAAACAGAAAGGGCTTACAGGCACAAACTTGCGTTTATAGCTAATTTAAAAAAACCTATTTAAATATAATTATAATATAATATCAGCGTAATATAGGTAGTTATTACGCCTAGTGGTACGGTCGGTACCTATTTCTTATACTTTAAGAACGGCTTAGGTCATTCTCTTACTCAGGTGGACTGTCTGCTCGTCTGTCATCTTCTTACCATAAAATAAACTTTCTTTAGATAAACTGAAAGACGTCGACATACTGATATTACGTATATTTATGTGCTTATTCGCTGTTTGTTAATTGCAAGTGACGATCATCAAAGCCGATTTATATTGTTTTTCGGAAATGAATAGTTGTAACTTTATCGTGTTATACTTATAACTATTATGCAATAATTTTTCATGGTAAAGTGATGATCAGGCCGGTCTCTGCATAATTTGCAATCAATCAATTCTTATTCGATAAAGCAAAATAATATATCTTTAATTAGGTATCGTATTGTTTTGAATTACTTTGTAATTTTCGCAAAGTAACGCCCGATTCCATAAATCTTAATATATAAAAAATGATGTTTGTTTGTTTGTTCGTCTTCTATGCGCTTCTAAACCATTCGTCTGATTTCAATGAAACTTTGGTGAGTTGTTGCGCCCGAGAAGGTTTCTGACAAAAAAGAAATCTAACGCATTGCAACGCATGCCGGGCACAGTTAGTTATATACATAAATAACTACTAATCATTCTTGTCATCTGCTTAAAGACTTAAAGACAATAACGATGTCTTTAAGGACGTCGTATCCTAATGCACAAATAACTTAGTAAGGAGCGATCCCTTCTAGAAAATTTATACGATTTTCTGTTAACATAATGTCCACCTAGTGTGTTAAATGATGGTTTACGGAGCAGACGCGTCGGGCGTCGTCGGCGGCGCGGAGAGAGCTCGACACATGGGACGCATCTGTGCGAGCTCGCTGGAGGTGTACCCTGTAGTCGAAGCTATAGTACGGTCTTTATTACACTTCACAAATATATGAATTATATTATATTGTGTATTAGGTACTAGTATTCGCCAAGAGTTAAAACCCGGTCTCACTTTGGAAATCGTAACTTTTAACCTCTTACAAAAACCGCTGTAAGTACCTATTTTCGAAAAATACAACATATTCAACAATTAATTCTTCATGTAGAGAAATAATTCTTTATACCCATATACCTGGGTAACACTAAAAGTTTTTAGAATCTTAAAAATGATGTCAGATATGAAGATGGAAGTTGTTTTATTGCTTTTCGAAGTATTCTCCGCGACAATCGATACACTTTTTCATGCGATGAAACCATTGTGTAAAGCATTCAGTCCACCCTTCTTTAGGCACCTCTTCAACAGCCGTTTGGAAGGCTTGGTTGCCGTTTGGTTGCTTCTTGTGCATTCATAGACAGTGGCCTAATTCGGGGGTGGCAAGGGGTGGTAGTTGCCACCCCAGAATTGTCCAGGAATACGATCGCCCAAGAGAGGTTGTCCTCGTTAGCTTTTTTGCTATCGAAAGGAGTGTTGATATAGACATTTCCAAAGTAATTGACGACTTTAATTCAACCCAAAGAAAAGATTTCATTTTGTATAAAAATAACTTGTGATTATAACATTGAGTAAAAGTTGAATAATGCTTTGTTTTTTATACTATGTTTGCTTGAATTAAAAATAGGCCTACTCTTGAGTTGTGTGTAAATGATGTCTACTTTAAAAATGGTTTGGCTATTAATTAAAGTAATTAACAATGAAACTTTTAGGGTAAATAGAAAATGTTAGCAATTATTTTGTGGATAAAATAGTCTGAAAAAGCTTAAAAAACTAACAATTGAATGCTAGTTTAAAAAAAAAATTAATAAACTAAATTTAAAATTAAGATATGTCGTTCGTTTCTCTGCTTCAATCATGAGCCGCACAGTTTTGATGTTTTCCTCCGTCACCGGCGTCCCAAGACGCCCTTTTCTAACATCATCACGGAGGTGGATATGACCACGTTTAAATTCACTGAACCAGTCATAAATAGTGGCACTGGATAGGGCTTCATCACTAAATGCTAACTTAAGTCTGTCATAACTTTGTTTCTGGTTTAGACCGCAACGAAAGTCATAAAAAATCATTAAACGACAATGTTCTCTTGTTAAATTATTTTTTCTGCAAACACTTAATTTTGAATTTGCTGCCAGAAATAAAAAAAAAACAAATGTCAGTTTTGAAAATTTAATGGCATAAAAAAATCAGAATTTGTTTTTTTACATTGACCTATCGTATGAGTAATAATTACTCATGTACCAAATAATTGCTCATGTACAATAGATATGCCGATGGGACTTCTTTATATAGTTGTAGTATACCAATGAATAAAGAAAGAAAGACATTAATTAAGTGGCCCTTACAATGCTAACATATTCAATAATATTTGTATGCCTAGAGGATTTTTTCCAAACTGTTCGTATCAACGTAACTACCTACCTACCTATATTCTACAAATAAATTTAAATTATAGTAATTAAATATTGATTCCAAAAATCAATCCTCTTTAACGATATAAAAAGGCATTAAACCTTCCGGATTAAATACGGTACCCCACGAAAAAGAGTAAATAAGTCCTAGTTCTTAAGGTCAGTCCGAACAAAGTGACACAATGAACCACAGAAATTTAATACAAAATTAATTCAACACGTAATTAATTAATAAACATGTATTTTACCAATTTTCAAAATATGTATATCAATATGAAAATTTTGTAATAACTAAAGGCTCTTTCAATAAGTGTGCTCTAGTTTTAAATATAAACAAAACAATTTGTATACTCGATACCACTGTATTTTTTTTTATTTGGAAGGTCAATCGAGAGCATTAATTATGAAATATGATATCAACCAAATGGCTACGTTGAGTGTCGCGCATTCTGGAGGTCCAATTTTCGATGACTCTATAGTATAAATCGGCCTCGATTTCATTAATGACGCTTGTAATGTTGGTCTTTAAGGCATCAATTGTTTGCGGCTGATTTGCATACAACTGGGATTTAAGGTAAACCCCCATAAGAAGAAGTCTAAGGGCGTTAGATCACACGATCTTGGTGGCCAGTTTATGTCGCCGCCCCGCGAGATAATGGAGCCTGCGAACTTCTCCTGCAGAATGTCCATTGTTGCATGCGCCGTGTGGTACGTGGCGCCGTCTTGTTGAAACCACATATGGCTAATGTCCACATCATGTAACCGGAGCTACAAATAGTCGGTTATTATCACCCGATATCCGTCGCCGTTGACAGTGAGTGCAGCCTCCTTGCTCCTTTTGGTAGAAGTAAGGGCCGATGATGCCTCCGGACCAAAATCCACACCAAACGGTGACTTTTTCGAGATGCATTTGGCCCTTTTGAATTCCCCGTTGATTCTCATCGCTCCAGATGCGACAATTTTGCTTGTTAACGAAGCCATTCATCGAGCGAAGTCATGAGCAGACAGCTATAGCTTATAGCCCTGTATACGAGCAGTATCTACGTTTTAAATGTGATAGAAATAATTATACCCTAGATAAGTTAATACCTTAGGTGAATACTAGTGTTGCCAGGTCCGTTTTTCCAAATATCGTGACTTAAATGGAAAAAGGCGGGACTGGGACGAAAAAATCGGGATGTAGAAAAAATGCAAAACAATGGTTAACAATCCTTTAATTCAAAATCACAGACTTTAATGAGATCAATCAAACCTTAAGATTTACTACTATTACTTACTACTCATACTATCAAGATAAACGATTACTAAATTTATCTTATTATATTCAACCTAAATAATAGGGGTTAAAGTATGAAATTGCCGTTTTATAGTAATAGATACTTTGAATTGACATAAAACCTTCATGGTGTGAGATTTTCGAGTGAAACTTTTTTCACATGATACCTATGAGGTTCTTGTTTTAAAAAATGTGCAACATTCGATTTTCGACTTTCAATTGTTTTTTTTATTCAGCTTAGACGGGAAAGATGGGTACTTCGAAAATTCGAGTAATCTTTGAATACGAGTTCCGACGCGGAACTAACGCGGCAGAAACGGCTCGCAATATCAATGATGCGTTTGGAGAGGAGACTGCTAATGAACGAACTGTGCGTTTTTGGTTTAAACGCTTTCGTAATGGAAACTTCGACTTGAAGAACGAACCACGTGGAAGACCGGGCGGTCACACAGGTGAATAACGCTGAATTGAAGGAGATGGTGGAAGCCGATCCGAGTCAAACTACCCAGGAATTAGCGGCATGGTTTAACGTTACCTTACCTACAATACTGACTCATTTGCATCAAATCAATAAGATAAAAAAATATGAAAAATGGGTGCCTCATGATTTGACTGATCTGCAGAAAGAAACGCGTGTTGAAACTTGCGTTGCCTTGTTGAATCGGTACAGAAATGAAGGAATATTGGATCGAATTGTGCCGAAACATGTGACGAAAAGTGGATTCTTTACGATAACCGAAAGCGAAAAATGCAATGGCTGACCCCAGGTCAAACGCCGCAACAGTGCCCTAAGGCAAAGCTTACCAATAAAAAGGCAATGGTAACTGTTTGGTGGTCTATTCATGGTGTTATTCACTATAGCTTTCTCAGGTCTGGTCAAGCAATAACAGCAGATGTTTACTGTGCCGAACTTCGAACAATGGTGGCGAAACTAGCAGTGAAACAGCCCCGATTCGTGAATCGATCTTCACCATTATTGCTCCATGATAACGCAAGACCTCACACTGCACGAGAAACCGTTGTAACTCTACAGGAGCTACAGTTAGAAACCATACGTCATCCTCCGCACTCGCCAGACCTTGCTCCAACGGACTACCATTTTTTTTTCGTGATTTGGACAATTTTCTACGTGGTAAAATATTTTCTTCCCAAGAGGCAGTACAAAATGCTTTCACACAGTTTATCGAATCTACATCCCCAGAGGCATAAATGAACTTCTGATTAGATGGCAACAATGTATAGATAATGAGGGTAAATATTTTGATTAAATAAATATGTTACATTTTAGAAAAAAACGAGTTTTAATTTTTCAGTACAAATCGGCAATTTCATACTTTAACCCCTAATATATTATTATTTGCTAAAGGAAGTTGCAATGTAAGGAATCAACGATATTAAATTATTTAACGTTACATAAATATATTTCTTTTTTATAGAACACACATTTTGAGCTTGATTTTGCCGCTAGTAACTTCCCCGCTGTAGTTTCCCGGTTGAAACCCCAATTGTCTCACAGTCGCCCAATTCGCACATCATCCGCCGCCCGCTCGCCTCATGCGCTTCTTCCTTCGCTAGCCGATTCTTTTATTTTTTTATAGTACCTATTGCGCTAAATTTGTTACTTAGATGAAAAAGCGGGATTTTGGGCGTCCCGCTCGGCGTGCTGGCGTGACGCGTCCTGAGAGGACTGAAAAACGGGACGTCCCGCCAAAAGCGGGACACCTGGCAACACTAGTGAATACTTAACCTTATTAATTATACCTTAGGTGACAATCTGATAATTCACGTTAGACAGGAATATTTACTTAAGAACGACAAACTAGTGAAATTCAGTTAGATAAATATAGTGCAAAATAAATGTAAACTAAAATCAGCCTTAATTGAACTCCTAGTTGGTGCACTTGTTTATGAATGCACATGGGATATTAAAACAGTATCAGTTTGTGTATCCATTCTTTAAGAAATTGTTAATGGAAATCAATCCACAAAATCTGACTATTCCACGTAAATTCAATTGTTCTTTGTATTTTCCACACAGATGTACTCAACTTTTAAACATTGACAGCAGATTTAACACTGAAAACAATAGCACCGTTATCAGTAAAGCAGGTAGTGGCTGGCCCGGACTATAGATACGGTGCACGTGTGACGTATTTTCTTGTAAAACGCAGCTGTGGAGGCCTTCGCAGATGTTTTATGGCACTGAACATTTCCAAGACGCTTTATTATTTATTACGATATTGCCGTTTAGAACCTAATCTTCTCTTTTATTATTGGGAAACAATGGTCAGCGCCGGGCATTTTTGGCATACGGTGCACAGATGTGCAGCTCAGTTTGCGTGGGAAAGCATTTCGGTTTGTTTTATTGCTAGACCCTGTCCCTCAGCCTAACTTTATCCCAAAACAATGGCGCTCAGTTTATGGTTAAATATAATATTACTTTTAACTATTAAACCCATCACAGACGCAACTGCATATAATATCTATATACTAATATAAAGTATAGGACGGCATATATATTAATATTATAGGTATATACAATATGTATATGTATTTTCATATGATGACCCTTTATATGTATGAGTAAGAAACACGTGAATCTGATAAGACACAACAAGGAATTCAAATGCGGCTTTGCTAGCGAGAAAAATTTAGTAGGCAGGCAAAAATATAACAAATATATAGCAAAAAATCGACACTTGAATTTTCAATACTATTACAGAAATAGTTCCTGTTATTTCGCCAATCTTGAAAATTCAATAAATTCCCGATTATTAGATCAAAGCTATCAAAGATACGTACTTAGATCAAAGCAAAAATCCTTTTGATTTGATTTGGTAAGTTTATTTAGCTAGATCATTATGTCACGATTTTCATTCAAGTTCAGACTGTCATGGCGTTACCTGACCAAAGGGACCTAATTGTCTGTGTATTTAGATTTATTTATAACTACAATAATGATAACTAAATATGAAATAAAATAACTTAAAAAATATTTTCGTTGTTTAAAGATTGTTTTAAAAAATCATGCTAAGAAAAGGTATTACCTAAGTACCTACGAGTAGGTAGGTACTAACAGATTTTAAGAAAAAATAAGGCTTTAATTATTTAGAAAATGAACAATAGTTATTCTTTCTGTTTTATCCAAAACTCTTAGATTTTAGCTTGATTTTAAATTTATGAAAATATCACCATGTTTTTGCAATTTTCTAGGATGTCATCAAAATGCAGTCGTGCCTTTTTTCTAAGGAGGGGTAAATAAAAAAAGTTTCTTTTTTTATTCAGACAGGTCTGAATAAAATCTGAATAAATATCTGGGAAACTTCTGGTATCGGGTATTTTTTCTCAGATAATTTCACATATTGTTTCATTATAATCGTAACACAGTGCAACCTTTTTGCAATCCGGGCCTAAGTAGTAAACACAAAAAGGATTTTTGCAAAAAAAAAATCAGCCAGCATCTACAAATCCTGGTAGGTACCTCCTACTTTTCCAGAATTTTCACATGTAAATAATATTTTGCAAAATATTGGACAATACAGAAAGAACCTTGGCAAATGATTCATATGGAATAAAGAATTGCCTATTATTAATAATATTGTTGTCTGTTAATATGTTTTATTAATATTTTTTAAATTATTAATATTGTTTAAATGTTACTGTTCAATAAAATTCGTGGGTTTATATACACTTTCGCACTATTTAGGTAGGTGGTAATTAGTATCGTAGGGTAATTAATAATTAGCGTGGAGGGTAATTAATATCGATTTGCATTCATGGCTCACGAGTTCCAATTCCGGTCCATACATAGATACCACTGTATTATCTACTCACGGATTCTTCAATTACCACTAGCTTATGAAGAAGGAGAACATCATGAGGAAATTCGTGTACCCCAGAGACTGAGACACGTATAGCCATCAATCCGTAATGTGCCCACGTCATGATTAAGTCTCGAAACGCCCTTGTAAAGCTTAAGAAAGCTTTTACCATGAGTGGGACGTTATAGGTTCATATCGATTAGTTAGAGTATACACATCTAAATTAAATTTAAAAAAATCCTGTTAATTAATCTCGACCCGCGTAAATTTGCGGGTAGACAATGCTTTGAGTCATTACGCACTGTCGACTAGTCGCCGGCGACATAGTCTCTCGGCGACAAAAACATAGGCAACTAGGCTGGGAGATCAAGTCAAGCAACTTGAATTCAGCTGTCTTGTACATTCGTGCAGAATGGACGTCGAAGAAATTGCAATACTACCTACTAATCGAACTAAAAAAAATATTTAGATAACTTTAATTATTAGCTAACTAATATAAGTTAACTTTAAATTGAATTAAAAATTACTTATTAATTTTACAAGTGCTTTCGTAGTAGATTACATAGATACTAGTAGAATTCGTATATTTGTGAATAGTGTTTTTTACTATTCGAGACATGCCTAGTACATATTATATTATAACTTGTAAGAGCCTATGTAAAAACGTCTTTATCTAAATCAGGTGTCACTTACAACCACAAACGCTTAGAAAACAAACGGTGCCGTAAAACTGTTAACAAAATAAACTTGGCATGGCGTTAATCTCGGTGTAAAACATCTGTAGAGCGCTTTAACTAAAATAGGGGATGACGCGTTCGATCATTATCTATTGGAAGTACTCTTAGCGACACGTTATAAGGTGTCTGAAATAATTGTTTAAACAGGGAGATTTTCACGTTACCGTAACCGAAGTCAGGCCTTTATGAGCCCCCTCATGTACACACATTGTCCTGTACATGAGTGATGTATGGCCACAAAACGCCAAGCTGGCCATGCGGGTTAGAGAGTTCAATCTTGTAGAGGTAGCGGTTTTGTTATCCCTTAGTCGTCTTTTACGATACTCATAGAAAGATATGAGGTAGTTTCACGTTACAACAACCAAAGAATAGTCACATTGGTTATGAGTTGTATTTTTTTTAAACGTGAAAAAAATATACTCGTACTAATACCTAATACGGTAAGCGCGCATTAACCGAACGCCTTGGTGCATTATGTATATTATAGTGACTGCGGGTTAAATAATAGTATGTAGGTAAGTAGGATTTATTAATTCATATTTTTAATTCGTTTAAATTTAGCCAAAGCCAACTTGTTCATTCATGTTTTCTGCACTTTACAATCACTAAGGGATCACCGTGAGATCTTTAAAAAAAATGTAAAGATAAGCGAAAGTATTTTGGGTCGGTTTATTGAATGAAGCAAAAAGGAATATTTTGTAGGGAACCATTAAGTAGGGACGTACTTACTTAAGAACTAAATATGATTCACTGTTCAACTTCTAATGTAAAATCATCCGAAAATCTGGATTAAAAAATTATCTATTTTAATTACTAAGACCTCTAATCTATAGTCAACACAGCGTGTGTTTAGATTTCTAATATGCGGTTATAAGTATTTACTTATATATAAGTAATTACTTTATTTGCTTAATTAAGCCTTTGTTTGCTTGATGCGTTCGGACCATGACACATTGATGGGTCGGTCCTACGTTCCTACCTACCTACAGTCAAAATACCTGAGAATCAAACAAGATCGTAAGTGGGTGGAGTCTGCGGTTATAATTTGGTTTATTGTAATATGTCTGTCTGGTACCTACATCTTCATTGTAGATGTATATATACGGCCTTATATCTTATCTATATCTTAGTCTAGTTATCTTAGTTATCTAGTCTATTTTAGTCGTATATCTTAGTAGATGTACTAGATAGATACTAGTTAGATGATTGAAAGATGTGAAATGTTTTGCTTGGAGAATGCGTACCTACATCGATTTACTTTACTTTATATGAATGCATATTTTGGGTTCATTGCGTATTGATCTAATCTATTCATCTAAATTATTGAGTATTTGTTGCTCTTTATTGTAGGTACTTATAATGAATTATTACAATAATTACAAAATTACCGTAAGTGAAAAGGCGGACTAATTCCTATACGGAATCTCTTCCAGTCAACGATAGAATAACCGAGAGGAGTTATGCCTAGTGTTGCCAGATCCGTTTTTCCAAATATCGTGAGTTAAATGGAAAAAAAGCGGGACAGGGACGAAAAATCGGGATGTAGAAAAAATAATATTTTCTTAGGTTTTCGCGATTACTATACATAGCAATTAAACAACTTTGAACGGTTTAAATCGCGTATATTTGACATTATTTTTATCCCGACGTTTCAAATAAGTCTGAGGTCAATAAATCCTTAGCTTTCCTTGACATTTTAGTCATCAGAAATCCTGACAACTCTCTTGGTCATACTGTGTATAGGAAACCCACCCATACAGATAAATATGTCAATGGTAACTCCCATCACCATCCATGTCAGTTGGCTACCGTAGGCAAATCTTTGTTACAGAGAGCACACGGCATCTGTGACACTGACCACCTCGAGGAAGAGCTTCTGCATGTGAAACAAGTACTGCGAAGCAACAATCACAAACTCCCACGAATGCGTCACAGAAGCCGCCCCAAGCCTCCTACAGTTGAGCGACAACCTGCCATCTTACCATACATCAAGGGCATCACTGACAAAATTGGCAATATCTTAAGACGAGCTTCAATTAAAACTTACTTTAAGCCGCACAAGAAGATTAGCCAATTTTTAAGAACGGTCAAGAGCAATATCCCCCTACAAGATGCAGGTGTTTACAAGCTTGATTGTGAATGCGGGTTATCATACATTGGGCAAACAAAGAGGAGCATCGGTATCCGGATAAAAGAACACATAGCTGACATGAAGAACAAACGCTCGACCAAGTCTGCAGTTTGTGAACATGCTCTGGACAAACCCAACCATTACATTCGATTTGATAATCCACAAATCCTCGCTAGAGAGACCCGATTCATGCCAAGAATGTTACGCGAGGCTATTGAAATCAAGAAACACCCAAATTTCAATAGAGAAGATGGTTGGCAAGTACCACCGGCTTGGGATCCAGTCATTAAATTAATTAAATCCCAAGGCCAACGCAATACTGCAAGACCTCTGGACACCGTGAGTGAATACTGCGTGCATAGGGAATGTTATGATTAAAAAATCCAGACGGTAGTTCTAAAAATTTCAGACGGTAGTCCAAATAATTTCTTAATAACTCAAGTGACAAATAAAATCAATTAGTCACCCCGTGACCACGTCCACTGCAAAGTGTTCGAAACGTCGGAATAAAAATAATGTCAAATATACGCGATTTAAACCGTTCAAAGTTGTTTAATTGCTATGTAGAAAAAATGCAAGAATCCTGTTACAATGGTTACAATCCTTTAATTCAAAATCACAAACTTTAATGAGATCAATCAAACCTTAAGATTTACTACTATTACTTATTCATACTATCAAGATAAACAATTATTAAATTCAACATAAATATATTAATTATTTGCAAAATGAAATTGCAATGTAAGGAATCAACGATATTAAATTAATTATTTAACTTTACATAAATATAAATTATTTTTTATAGAACACGCATTTTGAGCTTGATTTTGCCGCTTGTAACTCCCCCGCCTCAACCCCCGCGCGTCGCACAGTCGCCCAATTCGCACATCATCCGCCACCCGCTCGCCTCGTGCGCTTCTTCCTTCGCTAGCCGATTCTTTAATTTTTTTTTAAAGTACCTATCGCACCAAATTGGCTACTTATATGAAAAAGCGGGATTTTGGGCGTCCCGCTCAGGGTGCTGGCGGGACGCGTCCTGAAAAACGGGACGTCCCGCCAAAAGCGGGACACTTGGCAACACTAGTTATGCCCTTAGAAAGCAAGCTACAATATATAAAAAACAGGAGATAGGTATCAGGAGATATAACTCAGTAGTTTCATTCAATTTAAAGATCAAACATGGCCTAATATTTAAACCTTTTGTATACTTAACAGGTTTTATCAATTCTTTGTAGCTTAACGGTACATTGAAGCGTGTTAATTTTGTTGACATTATATCTAATAGAACCTAATATGTACCTAAGAAAAAAAAATATTGAGACTAAAATTTATTTGAATCTATCTGGCCCTAAATTAGTAGGTAGAGAGCTGTTATTATAGTATCCGGTAGGTATAGGTACTTATGGAATTAACAAGTTCTAATATTTATGAAGTAGGTATGGAACTAACAAGTTGTAATATTTATGAAAACAAATCCTATTAATAGGTACTTATAGGTCCGTCACTGCTGTGGTAACAAATCTTGAAATAGACAACTAAACTTTGTGGAGAAAAGTGACATATCAAATTAACAGTTCTGTACCTACGTTATGATGAAGCTAGATTTTGATTAATTACAATCGTGTTGTAATTGGAACTTACTGATTTTAATTTAGGTACAAGAACATGACGGAGATTTACGATGAAGGATCTACTGTATCCCACAGTCGCTGGGTACATTCATTCAATTTAAACTTTAATTTAATTTAGATGTTGGTCAATTTTATATTAATTATAAAAAGCGTTTAACGTTTTTCATAATTACCTAAATGCTAGTATTAGCAAACATTTGTATACCGTGTGTATAGGTAGCATCGAGCGCCAGAAGTATAATAAAGTGTAATTAATTGGGTATACATGAATTATCAATAGTAGCAGTAGCGGCCTTAAGAGGTGGCGAGCCGGGCAATCGCCCGGAGCCTCGCTCTTGCAGGGGCCTCGCGCAACAACCCGAGTAGAAATAAGTTGATATTTATGTTTGTTAACTTTTATAAATCTACTAATATAATATTTTAAAACTTTAAATTTATTTATTTATAACTTTTGCATTTCTCGTCAATCATCAGAAATACCTACCGTCAAATCAAATACTTTGCACAAAAGATAGGGGCCTCGCAAAGATCTGCCGCCCGGAGCCACGCAATGGTTAAGACCGCCGCTGAATAGTAGACAGTAATTTATGATAATAAATAAAACTGTTACTCTATTAATTGATACCAGGACGAATCATAAAATAAATTTATTCACCACACCTGGTGCAATGGAAATAAAAGTAGGTATTCCAAACAGGAATAACTAACACCTAGGTATTTCTGTGAGTCGCACGCCAAAGCATATGAATATGTAGGTATTAAGTGTCGTGTGATCGAAACGTTTTGTGTAGTACAATATGCTGTCAATCGCAATAATAATTAAAAATAAACAACTGATCATTAGTGTATTATACATTAGACATTTATAATGTGCAAGAGTCGGCGCGGGCGCAATGATTACTCGCTATAGGTACAAATTTACATCGTACGCGTGTCTTAAACGTTATCCAAATCACATCTCTTATTCTTATTCACTTATAGTTAGGTTCGCCTATATAAATTAATAAAAAATAGAAGTTCCTTGAACTCAAGGAACTCTTAACCAATAACACAAAAAAAGTGTGTATATGGTTTGTTCTTGACAAAGTGCAGGCACCTCATACCTACGCTCGGTGTTAAAGAGCGTGAGATAAATATATTAAAATATTTATATTATAACGACGGTATCGCAACCCGTGGGATCGGGACTCCTTGGTCGCATTGCGTCAGAGATATTTATAGTAAGAAACAGGACGACGCCACAACACAAAAAACTTACAAGCAAGGGTGGCGCCGATCATTAAGTTATAGCTAGAATTTTATACGGTTTTTAAAACTTCGCTGAAGTATTTTCGGTATATCTAAAGCCAATTCAAAGAACGTGTGAGCTGATATATGTTGACATTAATGAAGGTCATTAAGTATAACACCTCTCACAGACTATCTTGAAATATAGGTATGTAGTTCATTTCCCACTTTATCATATTCCCCAATGTCGGTACACACGTATTTCGGTAGTGAGTGAGATATGTCGGAGCCCATTCCCATCCCAACCTATCCCTTCCCATTTCCCTAGCCCTTTCTCCAAATCAATTCCAACAAAGTTAGGTAGCGCAGTTTGTCGTTTTGGACTAATGTTGGTACCACATGTATCCAAGGGCGCCAGTATACACTTACCAGGTGGATTGTATACTTGTTTGCTACCTTCTTTTTACAAAAAAAAAAACAATATAAATCATACGTTTTTCGGTGGACAGTCCCCGTGATATAGCTATTCTATAAAGCAACCTTAATTGCTATATATAAGTTAATTTGCTAATTATTATTTTTAGTCATTCAAAATTAATATTAATTTGTGATCACCAAATATGTAGTTAATATTCCGTACCTAATATGGGAGTGTAAACAGTCAAACACAGTCTCACAGGACGCGAGTTCACCGATGCGATCGGTTATGGCGACCGACACCCATATCCACCTACCTATGTATAGGTATATTAGCAGTAAATACGTTTCAGAGATGATGGACAAGATAAACAGAAAACGATCAACACGGTTAAAATATCTCCGTCCTTGTCTGGCGCACGCAACCTCGTAGATGTCGGCCGGAGGCGGCGCGAGGCGCGGGCGCAACGATGCCGCCCCGCAGTGGAGATGGTTATTTTTTGTACGTTGTCAATGAAGGGACGGGTAGGGGCGGGCCGTTCAGGATTCAGTCAGTCCGCAGCTGCAGCCCGACTGCGCTCTCACGCGCCCATGTTGCATAACGACGCGACCAATTTCCCGCAATTCTTGCCCCGAACTATGGATTATGAGAATTGTGAAAATACAGTGGTCATTAAAACTGAAAAAGACTTCGAGTACGCAGAGGATGAGGAACATTACTACGGATATACGCCGTTAGAAGTGAAGCGACACGCCGGAGAGACACATGGTTTTGCACCTTCCTCGCCTTCTCACTTAATGGACTTAAGCAACGGCTCCGAGCGACCGACGCAGCAGCATTCCTGGTCCAACAACGTTTTATTCGACGGTGACGAGCGAGAATACCAAACGGTGCAATACCCACCTCACGAACAGCAGTACGTCAACGACCAGCGGCAAAGACAGTTTAATAGAAACTTTTACTTCGAGGACTCAAATTCCCAGGACAGAGTTAGAGGTTACTGCGGAATAAGTGAAACTTCAAAATCGAACGAGGATTCGTACCGGGCGTCGACGGAGGAGCGAAGTGACGAAAACGAGGAACAGAGGAGAGCGAGAAAACGTTCGTCAAGGTCGGGCCGGAAGAAAGCGCAGTCGTTCGAGGAAATGCAGATACAAAGGGTGATGGCCAACGTGAGGGAACGACAGCGGACGCAGAGTTTGAACGAGGCGTTTGCCAGTTTACGAGAGATCATTCCGACGCTACCTAGCGACAAACTTTCCAAGATACAAACCTTGCAGTTGGCAACTCAATACATAGAGTTTTTGTATCACATATTGAATAGTGACACGAGTAGTGACGTCAGCAGCGACGCGGGCAGCGAACACAGTAGATATAACGCCAGTGTGCCAACGAGAGATGCTCAGGATAAGCTGAGTAGGGCTTTCTCCGTGTGGAGAATGGAAGGAGAATGGACAAATGGACAGACGTGATACAGTGTGAGACGTGAGTAGTTTTAATTTAATTGAAAAGACGTTTATCATATTCCACGTTATAAGTATGATTGTTGATTATTTTGTAATGATTGTATTGTAATGATTGTATGATTGAAATTTAGATTAAAAATATGTGATAGTTGATTAAGTTAAAAAGTAACATATGTTAAGTTTAAAAGTAAAATGTAATTCCAAAGATTTTAGATGTAATAAGTTGAAAATGTATTAGTAGACCAAATACTTAAATAGCTATAATCTGACATAGTTTGAGCTATTATCTGATGAACGTTTGAATAGAATATATTTTATACATCACTTCTTTAGTTGTTTGTTTAAAGAAAACATTTACCTACTTGTACCTACAATAGATAACCAACCACGTACAATTTCCCTCCAACAAAGCACAATCATCAAATACGTATTGATGATTTCTAAAAGATTTGTAATAAATAAGAAGCCATCATTTTTTAACTCAATTTATTGATTACTTTCACGAACTTTGATAAATGTGAATACCAAAACAATTAGGTAATAATGAATTTAACATAAATTTATTGTCACTCTCTTTATTACTTACATTTGTGTCACATTTTTCTATAAATTAGGACTAATTCATTTTTATATCATTTTATATACTTAATCATACTGAAACAAATTAATAACAGTACATAATAAAGTCCATTGGTTCTAATAATGTTTATTATGTTCATTTTGACAAAAAATATCATAATAACGCATATTTACATAAAAATATTCAACAAAATAATCCAACGTACAAAGGTGTACATTACGATGTAAGTAAATATTGAAGTCGATACATAAGTTACGCTTAAAATAACATTATTAACTATGAATTAGGGAACTATCATCACAGGCTCTGGTTCGTTAGAATTCATTCCCAAGTCATTCATCTGAAAAAGAAAATAAATGATAAACACATTAGACACAATTTAATATTTAGTTAATTACATATAATACGAAATCTCTATATATGGTATAAAAATGAATGTTTCTTTGCTTGTCTTTGTAAAAATGAAACTTTGGTGAGTTGTTGTGCGTCCGCCCAGGGAGCTTTCTGAATTAGTACTTGAAGACCACGCGAACGATGTCGCGGGCAACAGCTAGTATTCAATAAAAGTCACGTAATTTTAAGATTAATAGCTATTTAGCATGTACTTTAGGGCGCGCCCTTAAGCGATAAATGCGACATTATGTTAGAAAAGAGATTAGTGCCATTTAAAAAAAATAACACCTTAAAAATGTTAGAGGATGTTAATATCTAAATTGAATCTTCAAACAATGAAATTTTTATTTAGTAAATCTTAACCATTCGATACGTCCATACCGACAATAAAGGAATAAGGCCTCTTTGCTCAGACAATGTCACATAGCTATAATAACCTTTCACTTCTAACCCTTTTAGTAAAATAATGGGTTGATTTTGACATTCAAAAGAAAGTTCAGAAAATGAAACAAAGTTTCTACAACGAAACAAGTTTGAAGTGAAACTTGAAGACCTTAATATTCGTGCCGATGAAATCGGCAAATAATACATCTGTCTATACAGAGAGAAATGTCTTGACTGACTGACTGATTCATCAACGCTGAGCCGAAATTGTTGAAGCTAGAAACTTGAAATTCAACGGTAGCTTCATTTTGTGACGTAAAACTTATCAAGAAGGGATTTCCGGAAAGTCCATTTTATAAGGGGGTAAAACGGGGTATCAAGGTTTGTATGGGAGAATATTATTCGATGGTCGTATTAACTTTAAAAGCGGTATAAATATTCTACAATACAAATACAAACTTATCAAGAAGGGATTTCTGGAAAATCCATTTTATAAGGGGGTAAAACGGGGTATCAAGGTTTGTATGGGAGAATATTATTCGATGGTCGTATTAACTTTAAAAGCGGTATAAATATTCTACAATACAAATAATGTTTAACAGATTATCGAAATTGTATCAGGGGGCTAATACACAGGATGTCTAATTTTATATGGAACGCAATTAATTACATCCACGCAAACGAAGGCACGGACAACAACTAGTATGATATATAATTCTTTATTATAATTCGTCTACAGTTAGTTTTTGTTAGGTGAAAATGTATGTTAGTTCTTCGCATCAATAACAAAGAATGAATGAAGTAAATATACTGCGGTTCCAGAAATATAAAGTATTGTAAATAGGCCAGTCAGACAGACGATTACAAATCTGTTTGCAGCTTCACTTTATAAACATATTGAATAGACGGCTACATGACACCAACCGCAAAAACAAAGTTGCCACACAATCTAATGTTTTCACTTTAGAACGCTGAATATAAACCTTAGTTACTCTAAATAAGTTGTTACGCACCGCAAAAAGTTTGAATTACATATTTTAAATCCTATTTTGCATAATGTTTCGTTTTTAAGTAATCAACTAATATTTTAGTCAATGTTTTCAAGTAATTTAATCCTCAAAGTTTACTAACCTCATCATTGGGCAAGTCTTTGAGAGACTGCATTCCTTCGTCGGTTTCATTGTGCTCTTCAATCATCCACCCCGAGTCTTTAAGGCTAGCTGTCGACTGAAACAAAATGCAATATGCTAAATGAATGGTCCCGAATAGTCATCGATATTCACTGTGTATGCAAAATTGATAAGAATATGTCTCTGGGCTATTTCATCTAAAGTGCGCGCCACGAGCAGGAAAAATTTCGGTCATTGACATGAGATCAGCTAAGACTGGACGAAAAAGAGATTTGTACGGATCTGGATGGAAAACTTGACCCCTCATATTAACATTCGACAATATGAGGGGTCTATTTAAAGTGGTAAGTGATCGACGATTTTATATAAATCTCACCGTCGCGTCGTCCTGGCTGACCTTATATCAATGACCGAACTTCTTCCTCCATTTATCCCTACTATCTTGCTAATAGTAGAAATATGACCTTTAAGCCAGGTATAACTCAATATTAAGATATTTTGTACTTTATTTCACAGACAGATCTCTAATACGAGGGTTGATCAAGTTTTCAGAATCAGTATGAAATAAACGAGAATAAATAAAAAATATTATTTATTTTTCGATGTAATCTCCTCCTAAATCGATATACTTAGAGCAATATCTTTCAAGACCCCTTATTCCGTTTGAAAAAAAATCATGATCACGAGTCTCAAAATAGCGTCTACCACAGACAACCTCCTCATTGTTGCCGAATTTAATGCCAAAGACTAGTTCTTTTAAAACGAGAAAAAGATAGAAATCATTGGAGGTAAGTAAGTACCGATGAATATAGAGGATCTTCCATCAGTTCAAACACTGCCTGCTTGATGGCGGGGAGCGCAACTTCAAACTTGTGCGCGGGGGCGTTCTCTTATGAACGTCTGATGAAAAGTCACACGCGCTCTTAATTTTTCCCGTAAATTTATTTTAATTTCGCCGCATATGAACCGGTAATTGTCTGCCCTTTGTTTAAATAATGAAAATGATTCCATCAACATTCCAGGAGACAGACAGTAGCTATAACTTTGCCAGTCGACACAAAAACAGAAAATTTTTTCACTGTTGGTGGTGAAGGCTTTTTCCACCTCATGCATTGTTTTTTTTTTCTGAGTCAAGATGGTAGTACACCTACGTTTCGTCCATAATTACAAATCGTCATAAAAATAAATTCCTATCAGTTTACAATAAGGCCAGATTTTTCATTGAAATTTTGACAAGCATTTCTTTCACTTTGTCCGTTAACATTCTGGGGAGCCAACGTATGGAAACCTTTTTGAAATGTAATTTGTCCGATAAAATTTATTAAAAACTACAAAACGAAATCTTTACACTCAGCTATAAAACGAATGGTCACACGTCTATCATTAACAATTTCTTCAACTTTTTGACGTTTTCATCAGCAGTAGACAAGGAGAGCCTCTCTGAGCGGTCTTCATTATTGCGGGTAATTCTTCCACGTTTAAATTCCGAACACCAAAATGCAACTGTGAAATAAGATGATGCTCCATACCTCTAAAGTAGCCAGTATAAAAATGTAGCTCTTGACACATTTATTTAGTATATATTTTTTTCACAACGAAATAATATTTAATCACGGCGCGAATATCAGTTTTTAACACAAACATGAAAAAAAATATTACAATTTGTAAGTAAAAGGTACAATGCAGCTATTCACGTCGATATATACAAATGAGTTGACGTTAAAATAAAAATAAAACTAACCATATATCACAACTAGAAATATTCGATTCTGGAAACTTTTTATTAACCCTCGTATATCTTCAAAATCATCAAGTATATTCTTCAAACGCATCTTTCTCGCTCGTCCCCAGCCGTCCCGCGCGAACCGATGAGTACCGATAACGAAGTTGACGGACTATATTGCCCCTCCTTAAAAAAGTTATGAATTTTATGACATTCGAGAAAAACGCAAAAAAAAATTGGTAATATTTTCATTCATTCAAAAACAAACTAGGAACTTGGAGTTTTAAAAGAAAAACTATTGCTTACTCTACTAGAGCCTTACCTATAAAATTGCCGTTTTATATGGAAAAGAACAATTATTTTTTTTGTATGAAAATTATAAATGAATTAATCCAAGTATTGTCCATTATTATCAATGCACTCTTGCCATTTTAATGGAAGTTGATTGATGTCTCTGCTATAGGGGACTCCTGGGGACGGGAATCGATGAATTCTCTGAAGGCGTATTTCACTGCCTCATCGGAGTTGAATTTTTTCAAAAATTATCCAAATTCCGAAAAAAAATGGTAATAAGTGGGGGCACGGTCTGGCGAACACAGTGGATGACGGAGAGTTTCCAGTCGAAACTTTGAGACTGTCTGTCGTGCAGTGTGTGAGCGGGCGTTATCATGGAGAAGCAGTGGACTAGAGCGATTGACCATGCACGGTTGTTTGATAGCGAGCTTACCCATCATTGTTTGCAGTTCTTCACAGTACACATCTGCATTAATCATTGTGCCAGATCTCAAGTTGTAGTGGATAATACCGGCACGGGACCACCATACAGTCACCATGAACTTCATTTGACTTTCCGAGTATCTTCACTTCCCGATTTGACGCAAATTAATCAATATCCTTTTTTTCACTTACGCCGAAGGCAACTGCTAACTCGGACGTGGTTTGAAGTGCTTCCACTTTCACTATTGCTTTCAATTTGTCATTATCGACTTTAGTCTCCGGTCGTCCACGGGGCTTGTTCTTGAGGTCGAAATTTCCAGAAAGGAAACCATCAAACCAAAAACGCACCGTGCGTTCGTTTGCGGTGTTTGGTTCGTACCGTACACATCGTTGATACTACGTGCCGTCTGTGCTGCGTTGCTGTCACGACGGAATTCATATTCGGAAATAATGCGAATTTTTAACATTGTCTCATGGTAGCAAACACAACGATATGTAAGCAAAAAGTCTAACTGATTTTGAAAAAGAATGTTTAATAGAATTCAATTGAAATTAATTTGAATTTAGAATTCCTAGCCAAACGCAAGATAACCAAGTGCAAAGTGGTCACTATGAACAAACAGCAATTTCATAGGTAAGGCCCTAATATTTGTATATTTTTAATTTCTGAATATAATTTTATTTATGCTTTTCCATAAAAATTTTCCATAGCACACTAAAGTCTTATTTATTCAAGGAAAGTTTTTCGAATGCGCGCAGGAGAGGAAATCACGCATGCTTCCCTAGTATAAGCAACTATTATTATCATGTGATTACTGTTGTTATCAAGTTTTTATTATCATGTGAACAGTTTCAAGCACGAATCGTACGAGTTTGGTTGTATACGAGAATCGTATATAATATTCCCGCCCGAACTGTTCGAGAAACGCTCCTTGTGTAAATGCGCCTTAAGTGTGATGGTTTCTGAACGAAGAAAACGTCATTACTTTCCCTTTTCGAGCCTGGCCTTCTTCCTTCGTCTGAGTTACGAGTCTTTTGTGTTCGTATTATTAAATAATTAAATAATATATATATAAAGAGTAGTTTTAATGTTTATATGAAATCATTGAACCCACCATTACAAATCATCTTGGTTAGCTCAGTTCATTAACATGAAGTTTTTGAAGCAAAGCTAGTAAGACCTGGAAAGATATGTATGTACTCACCAAATTGGATGAATGACTAGTTTCAGACGTTTCTAGTTCTTTGTTGTGGACTTGCTTGATGTGGTCCTTTAAGGCAAAAGTGCGTGCGTAGCTCGCGCCGCAAAGCGAACACGAGAACTTGAGGTTGTTCTGTCGAAGGTGAGTTTCTGTGTGAACCCGAACCGCGTACAGGGAAGCGAATGGTCTGAGATTAAAAACAATAAATATAAAGTCAATCAATGTAATTGGGGACATGGGTAATTGAGGACATGTTTTTTTTTTATTGAAGGATGGTGCAGATGTACAATCCACCCAAACTACTGGTGTATACCGATAATAATACATGCTGATGAATATTATCGGTATATGTCAAAAATATACAGATTTTTTGTACATATGTAGGAACAAATCTTGTTAATAATAGTGACATGCATCTACTCGTAAGGCAGGAGACGAGCAGAGTTTACAATTTAACTATTTCTTATGTACGCTACTTGTATAGTAATCGTTACTATCCGTGGCAGTGAAATAGAAGAGCGGTTAATGACCGCCACACACTATCAGTTAAATCTGACAGCTTTGACTCAACAGTTTAAACTGACATTCCTAGTATGAGAAACAGACGGTTTTCATACTAAACGCAGTCAGTTTTAACTGTCAGTTTCATGTGTTTAGTGAAAACTGACAGTTCAAGCGAATCGTGTGTGGCGGCCGTAAGGACGAATCAGAGTAGAAGCGCGACGGAAATAGCCTATGCAGTACGCGGTGTATGCGTACCTCTAGCGATTCGGCCCGTATAGAGTATAGCCGTAGGGGTGGTAGGTCCATGGGAAGAGGAGGGGGTCGAGTCGCCGACAGTTTCCAAGTCGATTAAAACGCTCTATTGTGATAGGTTACCTGGATTTTCAATTATATTTACATAGTTTCAAAAACCAATGCACGCAACAACAAGGAGCAGATTTTAATGTGTCTGCTATTAACTTATTAAATAATCATAATTCTTTGATTCATTTAATTTGATGTACCCAGGACTAAAACAATCAAATATTCTACCATATTATTTAGTTTTGCGAAAATAAACACTATTTATATATTAGGTACTGTAAGAATTAGGTCATGGTTTTGAATTAGATAGCAATCCAATAGTCTGATTGGATTTATAACATGACACATGGCCTGCTGTCTGCTGACAAGGCCAAACGGCATTCAAAGGATTAACTATTAGCGTCCTATTTGTATTTAAGTATGTATAATATATTGATATTGATTGGTTTCTTAGTCGTTTTGATGTTACAGATTGTGTAGTAGGATATCCAAAAGTTACGATAAATTAGTTCTTTCCTACAAATTATTTACTTTCTACAAACTTTTTATTATGTTATTGATAATAATTGAAAGATGCTTACCATTAAAGAGTATAAAAATATAGATTTTTTTAGATATTTTAGATTATAATCAGGCCTAATACATTAATAAAATAATATTCCTAGATACATAATTAACATTTTTTTTTCAATAAATAGCAATATCGCAAGAATAATAGATTGAATAAAATATTATTCCACTTTTAACATTAAGATAATTAATAGATTCAATAAAAGAAATACATAATTTATATTTTTTCAATAAAAATGTTGAAAACATGCAGCCGTTTCGTACTTACCTGTTACAATGCTGGCAGGAGAACGGCTTGGTGTGCGAGTTCTTATGACCGGCGAGTTGTACTGACGTTTTAAACGCCTTCGGACAGAATGGACATTTGTAAGCGCGCACATCCGAATGGGTCAACAGGTGGTGATTGTACACGCTGTGTGCTTTGAACCTAAGCGAATAAATGTTGGTGTTAACAAGACTTGTGAACATCAACAAGCTTCATTAATATTAACAAGGTTTCGTGTGAAAGTTCTTTTAACACAGGCGAAGTTTTTATGATGTCTATCTATATCGCTTTCACAGAGACAAGACACTTCCTGGTGAATTAGCAGATACCGGTTGTAATATATACAGGTTTGAAATCCAAATCCTAGCTTGTAAATCCACCAAAGGTAGGCAGAGCATCTGCGGACGTATACACGATTGTTATTGTAGTATTGCCATTTTCGCGAAACCATCTGCACCTAAACTATAACCTATCACCTAACCTGTAAACGGTTCACCGTGATGTTAAGAACAATGTCTTACCATCGGGTTGAAGTGTTTACTCGTGTCACTCTTTTTCTATAAATAAATGAAGATAAAGGTAAGAATAACTAACTGTAAGTTATACGGTGTAGAATATGGTATTATAAGTTACTTGTTCGTGGATAAACTTCATGTTTGAAATATCGATTGTCAATTTTTTTAAGTTGTGAGCTTTCTAGGTAATTAGTTAAGAGAAACGAAGACTTTTTGCACAACGGGCAGAGGCACTGTCTACTGACTCAACTCCCGTGTTTCCTTATTAAATCAACGTTTATTTCTGATTTGTATAATTTTCTCCAGTCCATCTCGAATTATGTTTACGTATAAAATTTAATTGAGAAATAAAATGTGTAATAATAACAGTTTTGACCATTAAGACAAAAACAGACGCCATAAATTCCTTTTGTCTATGAGATCATCACTGAGAGTATTCGGCTATAATTTTAGACAACACTAACGGCAACCGATGACAATCATATAGTACCTACCCTTTTGGTTTCAGGATAAATTATTTAGTTATTCGTGTGCATCTATTAAATGTTGAAATTTTGAATTAAACTCGAGTGTTAATCGCTAGACCGTGGTTTAGGGTGAATTTGTCATTAACACAACGATGTGGGTTATCAATTTAACCATATGAGCATAATATATTTTTTTGCTTAAGATCGTGTATGGTGTATGATCCATAAGTTTCCGCCCTAACAAAGAAAAAGGAAACACAGTTCATGAAACTATTTTTATTTTTCAATTTATATATATATTTTTTATAGTCTGTCTATTTGAACACACTTTTCGGATCGTTTCTATCTCAGTATAAAAATAGTCAGAAGTTTTGTCTTCAAAATGGTCACTTCATCATCAGTGGAAAATCTTATATCTCTTAAGTCCGCCTTGAGTTTTAGGAACAAATAGTGTACACTGGGAGCCAAGTCGGGACTATAGAGTGGGTGGCGAATTTCCATAAAGCCAAACTTTGCAGCTTTCGCAAATGAGGCGGTTTTGACGAGTGCATTGTCATGGAGAAGCCGCACACTTCTGCTTAGTTTTCCACGACGTTTCTGCTCGATTGCTTCTCGTAATTGCTCTATAAGGTTAGCATAATAGCTTCCAGCCACCGTAGTATTGCTGTCTTTTATGTCTATAAGCAATATTGCTTGAATTGTCAAGGATTGTCCAGAATATCGAAGCCATAATCTTTTTGGTGGACTGAGTCATATTTGATTTTCTAGGCGGTGCTTCACCAGAATAGACTCCTCTTCATCGACTCCCTTTTGAAGAGGGGATTATAGTAAAGAACCATAGTTTCAACCTCAGTTACAATTGACTCCAAAAATAGTTTTCGTTTCTGTGAAAGTTCCATATAACATGTTACTTGTTCACTTCGCTGCATACTTGAAAGAAGTTTTGGCACCCACCTAGCACTAACTTTATTCATATGAAGATGTTCATGAAGAATCCTAAGGAGTGTAGTTTTTGAAAGCTCTGTCCTTGCTGCTATTTTTTTCGTCTTTAGCCGTCGGTCACTCAGAATTTCTTCCACAAATTTGATGTTGTTTGGAGTGAGTGCCTTAACGGGTCGACCGAAGCGAGGTTAGTCGTCGATGGACTCTCACGAAATTGCTTACACCAATCTTTGACGGGGGAAATGACGGAGAAGAATCCTCGTACACATTATCAAACTTTTGTTTGATATCGGTCGGGCGAACACCCTCCTTAGGTGTTAATCACGGAAAAATTTTAAACTGGAACATTGTTATATTCGAGTTTCAAATTTTAAAGATTTTGCGACTTCCTGTTGTTCTAAGAGTCGAGGTATCAAAACTAACGAGGGTTGAACTCTAAAAAGCATCCTGCTCTAGAATTAGCAGGATAATAATTGACAATTACAATGGCGTATAATTTGTTTTTTTAGACATCTATAAATATGTCTGGCCAGAAAGTTTTGGACCTCACTGGTATATACAGCAGTAGAAAGACAGGTTCATTTTATGGTATCATATTTTGGTTGGTTATATTAATATAGTATAAAAAACCATACGCAAACGTACATAAGCGTGTGCGGGATAACCCTATAACTTATTTGTTTTGGGGGTTTCTTTGTCCGTTTGTTTTTATGTAAACAAAAATATGACGTATTTAATTTTTAGGTTTTTTCCCATGTCATTTGGTCTCTTTTTACCAAAATTTGGGTGTGACTTCGCCAGCTTGGAAACCAATTTCTAATTCACGTTATCCAAATTGATATACAATATATACACATTCATTAGCTTCATTACACATTCCTACAGATTGATATCATCATCTAGTTAGATAAATAACCGCGATGACTCTAGCCCATACTAACTCTTAGACTGGATTTTGATAAAAAGTATCGTGGAAAATTATAGAACTTTCCAGGGCTAGACCAATACATACTATTTGGAGCCTACACAAAGTGAAAACCTTAACAAAATCGGCCCAGTAGTTATTAGTGCGAATAAAAGACAGAGTCCTTTCAATATATGTATTGATACATACTCATATAACAATAATGTAATACGAGTATTCCCAATGTTAACTGAAATACGATTTTTTTTATAGAATAGATGGGAGACGAGCGGGCAGGCCACATTATGGTAAGTGGTCACCGCCGCCCATGGACACCTGCAGCACCATTTATTTCAAAATAAATTCATAATAAGAAAGTTCTTTCATAATAAATATTTCAGCTGAAATATTCGATTGTGTAGGACATAAACGAGGTGTTATAAACGGCAGTCAAAGAGGCTAAAGTAAGACTCATTATAAGGAAAGGAAGTATACAAGGAACATCCGAGAATTCAGTCCTTAGTCATAATTCGTAGTATTGGTGGTCGATTCCATCTGCTTACACTATGTTCATGTTGATAATTATGAAGATCAAGAAAAATAATAAGTAAATGCATTTTTTATTACCACAATGTATAAAGTTCGAAATTAAAATTAGTACGCAGTGGGAAGTTATAGATTGATATAAATCAGTAATGTAAACAATTGTCTTGAAATAAAAATTACTTAACTTCCTGAAACTGAACTTTCTAGGAAAATTCCTACTGATAATAGTAAAAAATAAAACGTGAGTAACAACGTGGGTACGGAACTCCCATGAATTACATATACCTAGCTAAGGAAGAACTCTTATGTTGCACTTTCTGGTAGGGGGAGAGTGTATGCATCATTCCCACAGCCGCTGGGCGCACTCGACTGGCCACGTTACCCGTCTCTCACTGAAGACTACTCTGAAATGCCCTGCATTTCCCACTTCATCGTATTTCCTCAATGTACGTACGTACGTATTTCGGTAGTGAGTAAGATATGCCAGAGCCTATTCCCATCCCATCCTCTCCCTCCCCATTTTCCCAATCCATTCCTTAATCTGCAAAGGTAGGCAGCGCATCCGGGGGCGTGCCAATGTTTGTCATTCTGGACTGATGTTTAATTGCGCGAAACGCATCGCGAATGTCTATGGACGACAGTATCCAGTTACCATTAGGTGGACTGTATGCTCATCTGCCGCCTTTTTACTATAAAAAAAAAAAATTATCATAATAAATATACGGAGGCTACATGTGCGCCGACAATGTCAATCGTGAAATTTGTTTTTGATTAATAATCATTCCATATTTTAACATCGAATACGACACTGTGTTCATTATATTTAAGTATAATTTTGTATTCCACTTTCTATTAAATTTTTATAAGTACATATTTTTGGTTTCTTTTTCGAACCTCCGTCTGCAGTCTACGCAATTCACGCGAATAGCTATTGTAGTATTAAATCAGATCAAATTCATTTAATTGTGAAGCAAGTTCTGCTGTGAGGCGTACAAATTGACACATGATAAATACAGTGTTATAAATACGAGTATATGTAATATGATTACTTATAATAAAATAGCCCCGTCCACTATGTTATTTTCTCGACGACAGATCGGTTTAGTGGTGTCCGAATTGCTTCATACTGATTACCGATTCGATTATTGATGCAATTTGCATTCGCTTTTAGATTCGATTTATTAAAAATATTTGTCCTAAGTAATTGATTGATCTTAAAAATGCATTTAAAGTGAAATCAATTTAATAAATCGATTGTATTATACGTAAACAATAAAATCATAAGTAATAAAATACATTTTTTTTATTCTAGCAACACTGGCTATGGCGAAGTGGCGTCGCCACCGTGTTGTTAACGAAATGGCAGCACAACATGGCCACACTGTCCTCAGGATTCCCCCATACCACTGCCAATATAACGCAGTAGAGCTGATATGGGCACAAATTAAAGGGTACGCCGCCAGAAATAACATGACTCCTCCATTTATGGCAAAAAGCATGTTAGAATTATTAAAGGACTCGTGTGCACACGTGACTACTGGAACCTGGTCAAATGTGGTGGAGAGGACAAAAACATTAATAATGTCTGATTGGGACCGTGACATCCACTTTGATAACCTGCGTGAACAAGAATTTATAATAAACGTAAATGAGGACACGACAACAGACGAGTCAAGTTAGTCCGATGAAAATGACGTACTTTAGTTGTTTTATTTGCAAATAAGTACCTACCTGTCGGGACTCTAATAATTTTTCATGTAAATATACTTTTATTCAAAACTATTGTGATAGTGATAGCTTATAATCTGTGCTACTATTCTTTCACTATTTCTTTAACGTGACTTTAACGTCACTATTTCTTCGCCCTCAACAATAAAGTATGATATTGTTTCCAGTACACTTGACTGTCATAAAATATGGAACTTGATAGGCATGCAAACGTGAAATAGTGACTAGTTAGTGTAGTCATTAGTGACTAGTGTAGTGTCAATGAGCTAGTATAGAGATAATGAGCTAATGTACTTAACTCTACATTACTCACAACTTTACACTATCTTAATCGGTTTACCCAATTTGCCGTAGTGAGTCAGTAGAGTAGAGTTAGCGAGCTAGTGTATAGTTACTGAGTAGTGTAGAGTTAATGACTAATGTGTAGTTAGTAACTAGTGAAAAATTAGTGAGTATTATAGAGTTAGAGAGTAATGTAAAGTCACTGAGTAGTGTAGTTAGTGAACACTTACCGTTTGCAACAGTGCGGGCACTCGTAAGGGCGCGCGCCGGTATGCGTCCGCATGTGCAGAGTGAGGCAGTATGCCACTCGGAACGACTTGCCGCAGATTTCGCATGAGTGCGGCTTCTCTCCTACAACGAATAATGCGTTTTATCTAACCTCTCAATACGGGCAAAAATAGACAGTATGTCACGGGATCGACTAACAATATTTTAAGGGAGTGTAAACACACTCAGACGAATAACTAAAGCGTAGAAGGAACCTTAAAATGGGCATAACAAACGTTCGTATATCTCCATAAAGTTAAATACGGGTGATCAGCGTGATAACTCCGAAATTGTGTCGAATAGAACAAGCGCGTAATGCATTTTTGAAGATGTCTTGGCTTTTTAGAAACCGTTCTCTCAGTTTCGATACTAGGGTTGGCCTAGTGCGGTGTTACCGTGTTCTCCATCCTTCTGTACGGTGTAGAATCCTGGACCCTCACCCAAAGTAATTGTAAAAGGATAAAGGCATTCGAAATGTGGGTGTACAGAAGGAATTTTCGACAGTAGAAAATTTTCAAATAGAGACTAAATAATTGGATGTTCTGACACCCAATTATTTAGTCTCTATTTGAAAAGAGCAGGACGCACAGCTGTATGGAAGTACTTTGTCGTCCCTGTTCATTCTAGACTGAGAAAAATATCCTAACATATACTGAAATCGTAATAAAGTCGTGTACGTACATTTGAAAAAAGTCGTTGCAGTTTAAAAAAATATCCATTATCCTATACATAGGTATAATGAAATTATAATAAAGCCCTGTCGGTGCAATTAATGTTTTTTTAAAAAAGTAGTTGCAGTGTAAAATTCGAATGAGTACAGAGTTCAAAACAACGATTTATAGAATTTTTGTCTGTCTGCCTGAACGGGCATCATGCAAAAACCACTAGACGTATGTTAATAAAACTTGTCATAGGTATACCTCATGTTCGGGGTTAATATTTAGGATACCCTTTATAATTATTATTAATTATAAAATTCCTACGAGAATCGAGTTAATCACACATTGCGTACAGTCTGTGTTGCGTAGCTGCCACGATGGAACTCATATTCGAAAATAATGCAAATTTTTAACTTTGCCGTGGTCGCAAACAACGATATCTAAACAAAAAGTTGTTCGACGGAAACACAAAGGAATAACTGATTACGAAAAGAGTGTCATAGTTTTAAATTGAAATTAATTTGAATTTGGAATTCCAAGCCAAACGGCAGATAACTAAGTTCAAAGTGGCCACTATGAACAAACGGAAATTTCATAGGTAAGGACCTAATGGATACGAGTATCGAACAATCTACATTGGGCCTGCATTATGAATTATGGGCCGAAACTCTTCGCAGCTACTAAGTGAGGCCCTAGCATGTAAATAAAAATAAACATGTAATGTAAATGTATGTTTGATGATAAAATATGTAATATATACAAACCTGTATGTATTCTTTCATGTTTGACCTTTTCATGAGGTCTAGAAAATTTTCGAGGGCAGAACGCACAGCTGTATGGAAGTACTTTGTCGTCCCTGTTCACTCTAGACTGAAAAAAATATCCATAATCTATACATAGGTATATTGAAATTGTAATAAAGCCCTGTCGATGCAATGAATGTTTTTTTGAAAAAGTAGTTGCAGTGTAAAATGAGTACAGAGTTCATAACAACGATTTATAGAATTTTTGTCTGTCTGTCTGAACGTTATCATGCAAAAACCACTAGACGTATGTTAATAAAACTTGTCATAGGTATACCTCATGTTCGGGGTTAATATTTAGGATACCCTTTATAATTATTATTAATTATAAAATTCCTACGAGAATCGAGTTAATCACACATAATATTCTCGTAAAACAAAAGTTGTTTGTCTTAATGATAGAACTTCGGTGTTATGTCAGTGTTAGTAACTAATGTCGCTATTTTTTATTTAAACCTGTATATAAGGTCCTACAAAAATAATGTGAAATATTTTAATATGTCAATCAGTACACTACAACAATTATATTTTCATTTCTCATACTCTGAAAGTAGACCATAGATTATTTAAGAAGCGGGCTGAAAGTGATACGTTTAAGCTATAGTTTAAAAATAGTTTAAAAAAAATTTAGTCTATAAATCGCAGTTACACTGAGCAACGGCAAAAACCTATACAGCCACACTTCGATCAATACTATATTAATTCTTAACTTTGTAGAATTTTTGTTTGTGATGTATGTGTAAAATTATTTAGATTAATTTAGATAGATCATTGACATAAATTAGAAATAATCTAATTGCAGTCAGAGACAATCAAGCAGCGTTTTCTTCTACCACCGAGAGAATGCCTTCTCCGACATTTACTGATATACCTCTACATGATACTCAAATTTTACAAACGGTATCTAATATTAATATTCCAGGAAAAAACCTTTCTCTTGCATTCACAAATTGCTCGAATTTCACTGTTAATTTTAAGTAACAAATGTATTTGTATACCGACACATTTTTTAATAAATATTTTTTGCATATACCGGCTTGTGTTTACTTTCCTCATATTCGAAACGAAAAGTAGACTGTTTAATTCGGGTTAAAGACACCCATTTCAGACTGGAACTATTGGCGCTCGAACGAAGTCAGAAATGGGTGCCTTTCATCCTTCATATCGTTCTCAGCTTATATGGTTGCCCATCCGACAAGGCAGATATGTAAGAATGCTTTGCACACTTTTTTCTATCTTATACGATCTACGTTCCCCTGAATACCTGAAATGTAGGTTTCAGTTTCAGAGGGACTCTCATGACAGTTTTCTTCGTTCTGCTGAAAACTCTTCACTCTATGTCTCTTCTCATCGCACTGATTTCATGACTAATTCTTTCGCTGCTCAGGCAGTAAGACTCAGGAACTCGCTCCCCACTGACATAAGGAAGGCTACTTATAAAAACAGCCTCAAGAGGAAGCTTTGGAAACACTACCCCGCAATTCACAGAGATAATGGTATTTTTCTCCTTTTTTCTCTATATTTATATAATATTATTTGTATTATAATTATTATATTTACTTACTCATAGGTATGGGCTATACATTTAATATCAATTTTTAGTACGTATATTTTGGGTATATTTATCGTATATTATTATTATATTACTATTGTTATTTATAGAGATGAATTAAGCTTTTATTATTTGAGTTCTTCTGCACCCGCTTAAATTTTTCACATTTAACCAACGGTCGACTGATAGAGATTGCCTTAAGGCATTAAGTCCGCCTCTGTACAATATAGTGCATAAAGAGTAAATAAAATTATATCGATCTAAAAATTAACATGTATTTCATGATTTTTTTTATTAAATTAAAAACAAATTATTGGGAGATTAATTTACTTGTATATGAACTATGATCAGTGATCGGTATGGGTGCAGCGATTTTTAGTACATGCGTTTTATAGAAAACATAATTAAAAAAAATCTGAGGTTCCCGTGATAGGAAAATATATGATTTAGGTAGTGATTGTATACTTGATTCTGATTGTTACATATCATACGGTATTATTATTATTGGGTATTACATATTATATGATCCGTATTAGTGCAAAATTTTGAAATATAAATAAAATGCAATAGTTAAATTATATTTTATATTTTTCAACAACAACAACATTGTGAACAAGTACATTATAATCTTTATGTCTAAAAGCTTTTAACATTTTTAACCAAGTGTAAAAAATATAATAAGAAACTACCTAAGAAGACTTGCCTGTTATTAATGCCATATATGAAAAAAAAAAACAATTGAGAACACATAGACAAAGAAAAATAGAAGTTTGGAACCGTTACCGTTTATGAATTTACTAGCTTTTGCCATCGACTCCGTACGCGTGAACTTTACCTTAAAAAGTTAATTATTCCAGGGCATAATCTATTTCTATGCGAAATTTTATCCAAACAAGCAAACAAAACAACTTCCGCATTATAATTTTATTAATATTAGGATTCTATATGTCATCGGTCATGGTTTAAGAAATTGAAATAAATGACCATAAGATTGTCTATATTTCCTAGTTTTAACCTATTTCTTTTTACGTCTAAAATTCATTTATACGAGAAATGAGTCATACTAGATACTCGGCTCTGATTGGGCGTCAGCTGCACGCGTTGCTCGCGAGCAGACTAACTGATATAGGGTATGAATATAGCGCGAATGAGAAATGTGATTTTAATATTAAATATAGAATAAGTATACAGTTTTTTAATTAGCGTCTTGTCAGTGGTCATGCATAAACGAAAGTGCAAGTTTTAGAGTAGGTAGATGATCGCGAAGTCAAAATTTGCTATCAAATCTCTCAAAAGAATAAAAACAATGCAAAATTGTTTTACTAGTTATTTCCAATGTCACTTAGGCAGGTGAAAGTAGGTAAATAAGCCAATGAATGAATAAATAAGAAAATGGCGTCCACGCAATATCTCGTTCACACTATATCTCCGTCTATAGTCACACACCACGCGACCGCATGCAAAAAAAAATCAGTCTGGATTAATTGCCCACGCTTACTTGACGCGCCCTAAATTTTTAAATACATTTTCTTCTTTAGCTGTTGTTGTTATTACGAGTATTTTGTTAGGTACTCTTAAGTTTTGGAACGAAATTCCTTTACGCGGCTTGCGGTAGGTGTGATTCGATAGAAAATGTAATCTCACGTAAGATTTTTACTCCCTCCATACGCCTTTCTCTTTCTCTCTGTGTGTATGCGTGCGAGTATAGAGAGCGAGACTGAAGCAGAATAACAGACGTGCAGACTAGTGCGTGGCCGGTTGTAAATTTTTGACATTTGCCAACCTAACTAACCTAAATTTTTGATTTGATTCCTTATTTTAAATTATTTGCATTGAAAATACGATACAAAATAAAAAAAATACATAAACTATACAGATTTTATTTCGAATTACATTCAGAGTTAAAAAAAAATGCATGAGGATCTTCGTTCCTGACGGGGGTCGCCTGACCGCACATTTTTTTTGTTTTTATTGTATTGTAATTATTGTTCTTTTGTTGAACTATGAATAAACGCAGGAAGATTCTTCGTAGTGACACTCGTAAAATTGTATGTAATGTTATAAAATACTTCGAAGAAAAGAATTTGGACGTTATCATCCACTTCAACATAGCAACACGCGCGCAGCTATAGCAACCGGTTTATCATACAGCACAATATCGAATATAAATAAGAAGGTAAGTACGTTTGCTTTGACATGCTTATAAAAATATGATGCAAGTACATATATGTACTTGCATCATATTTTTTTTTTTTATAGACTAGTGGGGGGACGAGCAAGCGGTCTCACGTGATGGTAAGTGTTACCGCCGCCCATGGACACCTACTCACATATATGTACTTGCAAAATATTTTGTGCAGTGCAGTTTGTATCAAACACGTGTGCAGTCCCGAGCTAGTAGCAAGTCACTACTCGTAAATTTCTTAAACAAATTAACAAATGGGAGACCGGCGACGGGAGCGCTCGCCACCTCAGAGCCTTTTGTCTCCATACACTCCATAACAACAGTCCAGAGTCATAGTCAATTTCTAAGAAATCACGCTCACTTCAAATATTCATCCAAAAAGTAATCATGTTTGTTTCTTTTAGACTACAGTATTAGAATCGGCATGAATTGTAGAAGTTTTTAAAATAATGGGCAATACATGTGCTTCAGTCAACCGCTACACTGAAATTGTTCGAAGTTAAGATGTTTTATCTTTAAATCTTGAAAATTTACTTACTTTATTCGATATTTTCATATTTAGTCTTCTCATTGGAGAATTTTTTAGAAAAATGAAAAACGCCCATAACTTTTTAACTGCCAGTTTGATTTAAATTTAGTTTGTATTGTCTGATAGGTCGTGACCGTCCCTGTTTCCAGAATCCGTTTGATCCACTACTTACGCGACATCCTGTAGATAAAGGTACTACTGCAACCCGTAAAGGAAACACAACAGTGGATGGAAGAGCATAACATCCCATATGAAGTGTCGTGTAGAAAATCAGAACTGCTTATTCTGCACCATCTGCCTCGTCATTATACAAGAACTTTCCTCTACCTTAAGGTTCTCTGGAAGAGATTGTTTTTAGCGATAAGATCATTTATTGTACTTTGTTACTGTCAGTATTTCCAAAAAAATACAATATAAAAATAAAGATAGAATAGTAGTTGTTTACTGTTTTCTTTGCCCTGTCTTGCCTATAAATTTGTTTAGTATAAACTTTTAGTATAAACAAGTATATGATTAAATTTTTAGTATGATTCAAAACTTATTTTATTGTATTAAACAAAATTTAAATTATTTCTTACATAAAATTATAGAAAATGTATAGAGGTAACTTTTTTTGCCGGCTGTACGTACCATTACTACTCTTCGCCATGTATCAGCCATTTTTATATCGTTTCTTTATTGGCGCAAGTTATACTCTTCTCTTTTTAGTTTTCGCAAGTTCTCCTGAATTCGCGGAACTCATGGGGCATGTCCATATGTTTGATAATGCCCTGTAAGTATCAAACATAGCTCTACCAACTCCGATGACTGGAATAGTGCATATTTTTTTCATAGGCTAAAGTAAATTTCTCGATAAATTTAAAATCCCGGGAACCCGGAGGCTTGTTCATAATATTCACATATACGTTTGAGATCATTGACCCCAAATCGGTCTACCTACTCCGATCACTGATTATAATGCATAGCACGTTACGTAGTTCATAACCACTTACGCGCACTCACTAACAGAAGCGGACGCGTTCAAAGGTCAAAGACCTAAGCGAGCGAGTGTGGTTAGCGTTATACACATACCAGTAACTTGATCACTACTTATTAATTTTAAAGTAATAAAAAATTAAATACATGTTTATTTTTAGTTAGATATAATAGTTTTATTGTAGTGATTGACATATTAAAATATTTCACACTATTTTTGT
This sequence comes from Sesia apiformis, assembly GCA_914767545.1. NCBI lineage: Eukaryota > Metazoa > Arthropoda > Insecta > Lepidoptera > Sesiidae > Sesia > Sesia apiformis. Next base: position 7,102,690 of record OU611963.1, read on the forward strand.
AGGACCTTATGTATTTGTAGACACTTACTTACCTTTTCAAAATTATGTACATTCATGTGCATCTCCAAATATTCCATGGAATTGAATTTCTTATTGCACACATCGCAGTGGTACTTGCTACTGGTCTTGTGTGAGTTCTGATGAACTGTTCTATAGTCTATGGGTATTAGTTTGTCACACACAGAACATAGGAACTTGTCGTTGCTCACTTCTGTGCCTTCTGTGGGCTCTACTGGAGGCTCTATGGGGCGGACTCTAAAATTATACGGATAAAATGAGACATTACATATTTTTTATTGCTTTATCTTAAAATTTCTGTTTTATGGAATCTTGAAACAACAAAATTATAGGTATAAGATAAAAAATTAAATAAGTTTAATTTATAAATAAAATAGTAGTTAAAGTTTTAATAGGCGGATGCATCGCTTTTTGATGACGAGATGTGTGATGGTAAAAGCAAGCTGTAGGAGATGCATTACATGTCGAATATTACACTATAGTCTATTCACATTAAAAAAAGTGACGTCATCCGTCCAATGTAGCATAACACGTTAACTCGTCAATCGAGGAACATTCCCTTTTGTAATTGGTCAATAGGTGAAATCACGTGACTGATAGTGATGACATCACTTTCTTCTTAATTTGAAAGAAAAATAATTTTGGATAACTATTTATTTATTTACTCTTTATGCGCTCTATTGTACAAAGACAGACTTAATGTCTTACTTAAGGCATTCTCTACCAGTCGACCGTTGGTTAGATGTGAAAAAATTAAGCGGATGCAGAAGAATTCAAATAGTAAAGCTTAGTTCATCTCTATAAATAACAATAGTAATATAATAAATAATACATTGATAATATGCTTATAAAATATATAAATATGCGCAATATTATGACTATGACCACGATATTAGGATTGATTCCATAATTGACAATGAAATAATTATTCAAGTAACTGATAGCGACGACGACAGCAGTAGTTCACGTGATTCTGATTCAGAATATTGTAAAGTACTCAATAAAACATATTTTAACCACAATGACATTTTTTTTATTTCCGTATTCCTTATTCTATCACATCAACGAAAGTATTATCATTATCTGTTAATAAAAGTATTTAATGCTGCTGCTACGATTGTCTAGTTACATCACTAGTTACATTCATCTGACATATGTCAAATCGTTAAGCTTTCGACGGGCTAACTGCATTGCATTGCATCGCATTGCAGTACGACTATGGTTACCATTCATAACATGACATGTCTTTAAATCAATGATGGTTATAACAATTGGACAGTTCTTGGAAAAACATTAAGTGACATGTCACAGTCGATGAAAAAATGTGAGGGGTAAATTGTGTACGTGTTAATATTATACGTTATTCTTAATTAAAATGTTGATTTTATCATAGTACTTCTTTTATTTTACAAATAAATCATTAATTACAGTCACTCACAAGTCACAGGTATTACTGATCTAATTAAATTGAATGTTACAGTGCCATATAAATTACCACTGTCCTTAATATACCAGATACTTTAATAATATAATTGGATAAGTGGAAAAAAAAAAAGTATAATCCCCTCTTTATACTTACTTCACTGGATCATGCATCCGCTTATGGAGTTTCAAAGATTTGTTTGTTTGGAAGACTGTTGAACATATTTCACATTTGACAGGACCCGGCGCGTCTGGTTCCACTGAAAAATGAAAATTCATGAAACAACAATAATTAATTGTCACATAATATTATTGAGAGGATTACAATACTTACATTTAAGAGAGATACCTGTATTGTTATCTTTATGCACTTTCATGTGGGCGCTTAATGACTTTGTGTTGTCATATGCTACAGAACAATGTGGACAGTGATACTTTACTGAAACAAGAAATAAATAACAATCAAAAGTCATGTTAATATTAAGAATTAATTAAGAATTAAGAATGAGATTATTATGAAAACTAAGGCCACTTACAAGTTTTAATAATGAGATTATTGCTGGAAGGTAAGGCCACTTAAAAGATTTAATAATGAGATTATTACTGGAAGCTGTGATAAAGACCACTTACAAATTTTAAGAATGTGATTATTGCTGGAAGCTAAGACCAGTTACAAGTTTTAAGAATTAGATTATTAATGGAAGCTCACAAATTTTACATGGGTGTAAAAATCTCATTTACTATCCACGAGAAGGATGGAACAGTAGAGGGAGAAAAAACATAAGACGAGAGGATGCCTAGACGCGCAAAACTGAGAAAAGATGGTTGGGGTAGGAAAAAGTTTTTGCCGGAACACAGAGGGACTCTGATATTGTCGCAAATTCGGCAAATAAGTAATCAATAATAGATAATAAATACAAACGAATACAGATGTAAAATATTAAGAAATGAGAATGATAATTTTCAATAATGATAATGTACGCTAAGAATGGCTACAATAATAAAGGATCACTTACAAGTTTTACATGGATGTAATTGAAACTCGTCCAATGAAGTAACATAGATGTTGCAGGACATACAATTATATATTTTTACTTTTGCACCATCTTCTAATGCCTGCATTTCCTTTAAAATCACTTTGTGGAATGGTCCGTTCTTATCTGTCGATAAAATTAATTACGATATTAAAACGCCACATTCAATGTCCCACACTTAGAAGTCCCTGTGTTGTGAATCCAAATAACTATTTGTCTTTAAACGAATTAGTGTGCAACAGGGAATCGAACCTGGGGCCTTTTGCACAGCAGGTAGGGGCATTATCAAATAGGCTAATGAATCATCAATTAAATTATTTAACATTACCTACTTTTATCGTCAATGAAGTATATAATGTTATACATTTTTGCATTACTGATATACCGGTGATTCCATTCTCTGGTAAAAAAAAAATTGCCAGTGCCTCCATTGAAAAACCGATCCTTAAGGTGTCTCGGGAAAAAAACAACTTCAACTGCAACCAACCTTTTCAGTATCCATTGGTGGACATGGGTCTCCTCATGTACATTGTCAATAGGCACAATGGCCAAGCGGGTTGGCGAGTCCACTCTTTCAGAGGTGGGGTAGTTCCTCAATGGTTGTGGTAGCAGCTTTGTTATCCCTTAGTCGCCTTTTACGACATCCACGGAGAGAGAGATAGGGTGGTATTATTCTATAGCCAGCCGACACCACACGGCACTCTGGATATAACCAGATTTTGGAGGGGGAGGGTGCACGCTGCAATCCAACCGGCGCTGGGCGCACTCGACTGGCCTCGTTACCCCTCTCTCACAGAAGACTACCTTGAAATGTACTGCATTACTCATTGTACGTAGGTACGTATTTCAGTAGTGAGTGAGAAATGCCAGAGTCTATTCTCATCCTATCCCATTTTCCCAACCCTTTCTCCAAATCCATTCCTACATCACGAAAGGTAGGCAGTGCATTCGAATGCGTACCAACGTTTGTTATTCTAGACTGATGTTGGCATGCATCACGGATGTCTATGAGCGACAATATCCAATTACCACCAGATGGACCGGTCTTTTGCTCTCCTCATCTAGCACCTAACTTTTAAATAAACATTTAGAAAAGTCTAAATACAATTAATAAAACTTTTATCTACACTAATATTATAAAGAGGTAAAGTTTGTAAGTTTGGATGTAGGAGGTAATCTCCGAAACTTCTAATCCGATTTCAAAAATTTTTTCACTATTTGAAAGGTACATTATTCCAGACATTCTTTCTGATTATAGAAAATGGACATGGGCTATATATTATGTACAAAAAAATTGACGAGCATGCAACGCATGCCCGGCACTGCTAGTTTAATATAAAAATATACACACCTTCCATTTTCTTTATATCCTTTACAACACTATCACAGAATTTGTCAATTTGCGCGTATTTCTTTGTATTTATACGCTTTCCCTTTGTAACTGGTTCTTTTTGTACTTGTAACAAAACTCCATTATTTACATTAATAGTTTGATTAGGCACTGTAACGAAATAATTGAATACAAATAAAATTGGCACTTATATGAATTAAAGTATATGATTAAATTTTGTACAAGTCTGAATGGGCATGATGACTGATTTTGAAATCCGCTTCTATAATGTAGATTCACGTCTACTGTTTCCGAAAATAACATTATTTCAGCAATAAAATAAGTTTTAACGCAAATTATGCATTTTTTTTCTATCTACTTTGAATTATGCGCGAAAACACTCGCAGGTGTCATGGCGTCGCTTGTGACGTTACACCTAGGTAAACGTAGGTAGGTAAATCAATCGAAGTTCAAGCGACACGGTGATGTTTCATGAGGCGTGACGTCATTCGCTCTGATTGGCGTTTTAGTTAACATGGCCGAATGCAGTATTTTATACTTTTATTTTATTGAAAATATTATTAATCTCAATGTTTACATTAAAACTGGTTAATTTATTAGAATTCTTTAACATATTTTTTTCTCTAAAATCATTTATTCTTTAATTCTTTAATACTGTCATCATGCCTATTGAAGTTCTGAAAGTCACAAGTTCTGAAAGCTATTTGTTCGTCTGTATGTTCTCTCTGTAACACTCTAATTTTCAAGATGCAAAGGACTATGGAAAAAATGTATGGATGTCACACCAAGCCACTAACAAACATAAAATTAGTGATAATGTATTTATGATCTACCATAATCGTTATAAGCCATTGTAACTGCTAAAGGTACTAAAAATGTTTTTTTTTAACAAATAAAGCTTTAGATTATTTTATTTCTTAATATTGTAATTTAATTCTTAATTTTGGCATATGAGTGTTAGTTACTTGAAATAAAGATTATATTGAGATGTTCATAAGTTTTAATTTATAGTGAATGACTTATTATAGATATAATAAAATATAAATACCTATTGTTTGAGTTTGTTGAGTTATATTTACAAAGAAGGGCGCTTCAACAATGTTTCCAGTCTCAGTGATGACTCTCCTGGCAGGTTTCTTATCTTCTGTATCTTTTTCTCTCTTCACGCAGTCAGCCTCTTGTATAGTTTCATTTTCATTTCCCTCTTCAAGTTGTTCCTGCTGTATTGGAAAAAGATTATGATTTTTTTTTTGTTACGAACAAGCTAGTTGAGCGGATAATTAGTCAATAATAGTAAACAAAGAATAACACAGAATAAAACAAGGCTTTAGAATAGAAAAGGGATCGGGCCTCTAAAACACTTAAAATTACAGCGTGTAGGTATTATAAAACATAATAATTAAAAAATACGTGGGATCAGGAAGTGTCGACCAATACGGTCTTTCATTGACTATTCTTAGAGCTTCCTGTTTCCTTGAGTCATTTTCGTCGTTAAGTAATTTAAAATTGGCCGTGTGGGGTCGGCCGACTTCAGAATAGCACCACTCCACTCTAACCATGGATGTCGTAAAAGGCGACTATGGGATGAAAAAAGCCGCTACCACAAGCGCTGAGGAACTACACCACCTATAAGAGAGTGGACTCGCTACGTACGTGAGGAAACCCGTTTGCAGCAGTGGATGATAAAAGAGCTGGTGACGGTGATGGGTATAATAAACAAAATATTGTTTTTAAGAACATGGCAGACGTTCAGACAATCCACCTAATGGTAAGTGGATACCTAGTATTGCTCTGGGACATCCACAATACATCCACAATATCAGTCCAGAATGACAAACATATATGATAGGTCAAACTGAAAGTTCTTAGAACTGGCTACTGTACAATACGATAAAAAACAAATTCGAATTTTGAAAATAGAACTCTGCTTGTCAAATTTTCAATGTTGTCATTTGTTTTTTATTTCTGGAGGCAATATGAATATTGTTTGCAGAAAAAATAATTTAACAAATGAATAATTCCGTACAATGACTTTTTATGACTTTCATTGCGGTCTAAACCAGAAACAAAGTTATGAAAGACTTAAGTTAGCATTTAGTGATGAAGCGCCATCCAGTGGTACTGTTTATAACTGTTTCAGTGAATTTAAACGTGGTCGTACCCACCACAGTGACCATGTTAAAGAAGAGCGTTCAGGGACGGTGGTGACGGAAGAAAACATCAGAACTGTGCGGCTCATGATTGAAGCAGACAAACGAACGACATATCAGGAGTCAAGTTCAAACTATTTTGCACGGTCACCTACGGGTAAGGAAGCTTTGTGCTGAAGGTTGAAGCTGGATCTACTGCTATGAGCCTGAAACTAAGAGGCAATCTGCGCAGTGGGTCTTTCCTTTCGAAGAGTTGCCGAGGAAAGTGAAGAATGGGCAGAGTGCTGAAAAGAAGATAATTGCCTCCTTCTTTGGCAAATCGGGCCACTTTGCTACTATAACTTTAGAAAATAAAAGAACAGTAACTATGGACTGGTATGAGAACAGCTGCTTGCCTTCTGTTTTGAAAAAAATCAAAGAACGACGCCCAAGAAGCAGAATGAAACTCCATCACGACAATGCCCCAGCTCCCTCCGCTAGACAAACGAAGCAATTTTTGAGTACTGTAAATGTAGAGTTAATGGGTCATCCGCCAAACAGTCGCGACCATGCGTGGTTTTTATTTACTTCCTAAAATTAAGGATAAACTCAGAGGAAAGCATTTTATTAATGCAGAAGAGGCAGTAACGGCCTTCCAAACGGCTGTTGAAGAGGTGCCTAAAGAAGGGTGAACTGAATGCTTTACACAATGCTTCCATCACATGAAAAAGTGTATCGATTGTCGAAAAGCAAAAAACTTCCATCTTACTGATTTCATTTTTGAGATTCTAAAAACTTTCAGTGTCACCCACGTACACGTGCTACCTACTTTTGGACATTTACATACATTACAGACATTGGACATACATGGAAAAAGGGTTGGGGGTAATTGGGGAATAATAATTTAAACGAGATGAATAATTAATATTTTCTTAGGTTTTCGCGATTACTATACATAGCAATTAAACAACTTTTAAATATTTTAACAACGGTTTAAATCCAGGAGATGAATAGTTTTTATCATTCTATTACACCTCTCAATTCTCTTTGTATTATGGCTGTAATAGCCTAAGCAGCGTACGCTGATGCGTCCAGTCTGGTTTTTGTCTCTTTTGGGTCTGTTTAGCATAGTATCTGTCTAATCAGTTCATCAACTGAATCACCCAATCTACGTCTATAACTTTCCTGGTAACTGGATAACTGGATACAAAGAACTTGGTGTCGTCAGAAAACAATATACATTACACAATATAAAACAGACAAATCGACATTCAGTTTCCTGATGTGTTTATCAAAATAAGAAATGTCAAATATTAATACTAGAAATAAAATAAAACATCTGTTCATCTAATCATATTTCCACAAAAAAATCTGGGGAACTATAAAACCATAACTAAGGTCCCTTTTCCCATATAAAGTCAGAAAGGAGTGTCAGACCTCAACAACCACTGTGTCATGATCATTGTGATAGTTTTGTATGTGTTCAATGACCGATGTGAATGAAACACCACAGTTGTTGCAGCTGTATGTCTCCTCTTGGTTCTCTGCCTCTTTCTCTGACTGAGTTATTACAGTTTCCGGGTCTGAAAAATACATTGTGATTATTATTATATTGTCTGTCACTTACAAATAGTGTTTTTAAAATTCAAAAAGTCTGTGAAGGTCTGTGTCTGTGACAAATGATACATGTATTGTTGTATAACATTGTTCTAATTCAGGCCTTTTTTTAATTTAATTTAATTCATTATAAAGTTGTAAAAATGTGTAATCAGCATATCTGAGAATTGCTGTGAAGTTGTTTCTAATCTGTATTTATTATTATTTGCTTGAATCTTAGTGCTAGTGTAGAGCGCTCCTGTTATAAAATATAGAAATAATATTTGAGTATAGTTGTCATTACATATCTCTCCGCTGAGTAAGCTAAATTTTCATGTATCAAAATATTTTATAAAATAGGTAAAATGTAGTTCATGTTGTGTCGGTTTTGGGCGGGTGGTGTCCGCCTGCTCTAGAATAGTACCATCCCATGTCCTCCTGTGGCCATCGTAATAGGCCACTAAGGGATAACAAAGCCACTTCCACAAGCCCTGAGGTGCTACAGCACCTCTGAAAGAGTGGACTTGCCAGTGTCAGTGTCATAAGGGTCCCATAACAAACTGTACCATAACACAACAGATAACTCACTGCAAATTCACAACACATGGGAAAATTATAAGGGTGAGTTGCCATGTACCTTCATCAAATAAAAAAAAACTGAATCAGATATATTTAAGATTATGTTCGGTATTTTTCGAGAGTTAAGTGGAGTTCACGTGCTGCATGGATGCGGATCGCCTATCAGAGTCGGCTATCGATCCTTGCAGTGTACGAAAAACCTTGCAAAGGAGTCATTAAGCGCCTCCCTGTTCAGCAGTTCCGGGGGCCCCCAGGAAGATCGAGAGTGGGTCGGAACTTAGGTTATATTTTTAATTTTGACTCCGCGTATGGCGTATAAAACAGATTTATTATCAAAGAAACAATTTTAATACTTACAATATTAATTTAATTTTATACATATAAGTAGGGGTACGTCAGGGGGTGAGGTACAAAGCCGAAAGGAGTATTCAGTATCCATAACTGAACAACTTTTACTACGGAGTTTGTGATTAATAAGTAATTAAACATATATTTTATGACTCACCATACAAAATGATCAGCTGACTGGTACGAATTGATTATTTAGAATTGACCATGGTTCCCACAGCGCAAAAGTTGTTCAGCTAACAATACTGACCCTCTTTCCGACCAACCTTGGTACTTCAAAAAAAATCTTTTAAAAATGGTAAACTAAAAGGAGAATACCTAAAAGTCACAGTAAGTTTGCCTAGATTCCCGAAGATGATCAGTCAGTGCTTATTTGATTTTTTTTTTATAAACAGTTTGTGGTTACGTTGGTGTTAAAATACCCGCATTTTGTGATTTTTTACTTATATAAAGAGAGTGAACTTTTTAGGATTTAAAAAATATAGAATAATTTATTGAATTAATGATACTGAATATATTAATAACTTATTATAATTAAAAAATATTTTCAAAATTGTTAACAATTAGGCCGTTTTTGGGCATTCTCCTTTAATTTTCCTTATTGAGGTGTGTAGGTGTGAAGTTTGCGCTTAGGTACTTTTTTGTTTAAAGATTGACAATTTGGCAAATCTACAAAAGCTTGATTTTCTAAGGTATTTCTGATGTCGAATAAAATTATTACTTTATTTCTTGTTCGTTTTTCACCAGAGTTAGGTACTTATTTAGTGTTTAAGCAATCACAGAATTCTCTTCCCAGATTATTTTCACAAAAGCAACTCATGGCGCATGCTTTAGTAGTCATTCAAGAGAATGAAACAAGTGAATGAGCTCATATAATAGGAAGGTTTCTTCAGAAGAGATGAAAGGTGTAAAAGGGATGTGGAAAACAAAGTAAACACAGGGAATAGAATGAATGTCGCTTTGTATGTGTAGGAGATGTGAGTAGCCAATCAGTCTCAAAATATATCCCAGTTGTCTATCCACAATAGTGTCTTATTGCCCATAATTACGTATGGAAATGAATATTGGATATGACTGAAGAAGCATGAAAGTAGAACTAATGTTGTAAAGTGTAGTACGGCTGGTGTAACTGTGATGAATGAAGTGAGGAATAGTGTGATAATGGAGCAGTTGTCTGATTTTGTGAAGAAAAAAGTATGATGCAGTGGTTTGGTCACATAGTATGAGGGTTACCAAAGGGATTTATGAGGCTAATGTAGACTAATTATCTATCCTAAGGTTGCCTGGAAGAGATCGTCTTAGCGATAAGGTTGTCTATTGTATTCTCTCATTTATTATTTGTGTACATGTAAATAACTATTTGTATGCAATAAAGAGTATTTATTATTATTAAACATAATCACCAGCATAGGGCGCCTAACGGCTTTCACCGATCAGGTGAGCGACGTCCTTCGTGAAGAACAATTACCGAATACTTGAAACTAGCGTGTATGTATGACTTGTACAGAAGTCGAAGTAGCCATAACAGCAAGGAAGAATATAAGATCACAGCAATTGGGATATGTGGATATGACATGTGAGTGAGATATGCCAGAGCCCATTCCCATCTCATCCTATCCCTCCCCATTTTCCCAACCCTTTCTCCAATTCAATTCCTACATCTCAAAAGGGAGGCAGTGCATCTGGGGGAGTGCCAGCGTTTGACATTGAAGGACTGATGTTGCCATAGGTGGACTGTATGCTTGTCTACCACCTTCTGACTATAAACTAATAAAAAAAAGTGGTGGTCTCTACCTACCCCTCTAGGAAAAATACGTATTTGTATGTATGTAGACATTTCAGTAACTAAAATATTAAAAATGCACATAACTTCTATTTCTCAAAATCAGGGATAATAGTTATTTTGTTATTACAAAAACAATAATATTTTATTGTCCTTAGAAGTTTTACAGCAAAATAAATTCAATATATAAACATATAAATAAATGAATCTAAACAAGAAAGTTGGAGACTTTGTTATTTCATAACATTTATTTATATGTTTCATTGAGTTTTTGACTGTATATATGTTTTAGGGTAATGAAATATTCACTATAGAAATTGCCACTGATCAATACGCAATTGCATATTTAAGTGATGAATTAAAAAATAAAATGGTTGGTAAAAAGGTTCACCTCTGTCAGTTGTTGGTGTCTCATCACTGTTTTGTTCAGTGAGCACCTCGTTGTTTGTCTTTGTTATCAAATCATGACTTGTCAAAACCATATACCGGTTCTCCCCAAGATCATGCACAAACTTCAGTTCCTGTGTTTCAAGTTGAATTTCAGGGCATGGCTCAACAGCCACAAACATTTCACTGACTTTACAACCATCTGTATCATTTGCCTTTTCACTTTGTGTTTGAAATTGATTTTCTGGGACATCCTGCTCAAAGTTTGCTACAGAGAAGAAGATCAATTAAATAATGAACTAATTTATTATAAACAAAATAATTTTATTGGTAAATGATGACTTGCCGACGAACGATTCTTTTTCAACTGTTCTCTCAAGTTCGTTATTATCATGTAGTGCATGTACGAAGGTGTAACTATGCTCTATTGTTGACTGTTGGCAGTTCCCAAGATTTAAGTGATCAATTAGAAGCTCTAATGAGCTAAATGTTTTTGAGCAAAATGAGCAATTTAAGTTTGAAACTACATTTAGTAAATGTTCGACAAGCAACTGCTTAGAACCAAATATTTTATCACAACAAAGAGGACAATGTATTATTACGTCGCCCATTTTGTTGGAAATGCATTCATTTATGCCATACAAAAATTCATATTCAGCAAGAAATGGGTAAAGTTGATTTTGTAAACGTCTAATTTTCGTTCCACCTGTACTTGTGCTACATTCAGTTTGTATCTAAATTCTCAACACAAAACCACTTTAATCAGAAGAACTTCACACTAATATACGTGATCGATACAATTATTTTCCGAATGCCATACGACTACGAGAGAAAATCCTTCAAACCAACCAATGAAGCAACCGTGGCAAGTTGCCAACCACACAAATTCCATAGATGACAGAAGTTGACAATTGACATTGACATCTTAGGTTGCATTCCAAAACATGATAATTTAATTTGATAGTAAATATCGTGATTCACCAGACAAAGAAAATAAAAAACCTCGCCATGATGCGTAAAACTATTTTTTTTAACTTCGTAAAACAAAATCTTTTAATTTATATGGTGTTTATTATTAGATAATGTCTACGCTTGGAGACACTGCGAGTTTTACTCCTTTGGCGAAATAAAACGTTTTTAATTAATACTAGATATAATGTTAATGCGTCTCGGCTCAAGATTTTGATTGATTGAATTTTATACGTAAAACAAGTAGGTAAGCACCAAAAACGGCAGGTTACCCATATTTTGTGACGGTAGTTAAATAATAAAATAAAAAATGTTGAAGAGGCGATATGGAGCTGTGACAAATAATATTGCGAATTGTCGTTATTTTACAAAACGATCACATTAGCATTTATTTTCCTATGAAAATAAAGTGCCAATGCGATCGTTAATATAATAATAATAAGTAATATAATAATAATAAGACAGACTACAAGAACACGCCTTGTTTAGACAAAGCCTTGTATACAAGGCGTGTTCTTGTAGTCTGTCATAATATTATTATATTTTTAAAGATCTAATACTACAGTAACGACAATATTTATCTTAATTATTTCTATATATCTGTGGGTGCAACTCAAAAGTTTCGAATCATAATAATATGTATATATTATTATTTATACGGGGAAAAGCTATATCTGGAGCTTCTAATATTAACAGGACTATAATAAAATCAACGTGAATCGAATCATTCGTTCAATTTTATTGTGTATAACTATAAAAAAATATGTATATAATAAAAGCATGAGGTGTAATCAATAAATGATTAACTATAGATATTGTTAGAGAATTAAAATTAAAAATCATAATATTAGGACATAGGTATCACATTTCCAGCAACATCATTCATAGCCATAAATATTTTGTGATGTTGGTAACCCTGCTACATTCTTGAGAAAGATCTGTCGTTCAGAAAAATAGAAACCACCATTTTGTTTTAGCATTTAATTTTGTTGTTTTAGAAATAATACTACTGTTAAATAAGTGTAAAGTGCATTATATTAGCAGAATTAATTAGCATCGAACCCATATTTAGTATATTTCAGGATATTTGTGATCGTTTCTAGTTATAAATAAAAGTGAGGCGTGTTGATGCTCGATACCTACTTATGTTTGTGTACATTATAATTTCCCGGGTAAATTTGACTGAAATAAGATGTTGGGCAAAAGAATGCACCACAATAACAAAGGTAGGTTAGCCAGCAAGGGTCACGATAACGGCAAGCCATCAAGCCCTGGCGTTTCGCCCTATAGTAAGCCTGCTAAAATACCAGGTGCAGTATCTGTTGGCAAAACCAAAGTAGATAATATGTGTCCCATCCCATATATTAAGATTCAAGAAAATGCTGTGGTTTTACCGCGTTATACAGCTATTGCGGCAAGATCTGCTGATGAACCTATCGCTATGGATGAACTGGATTCACTGCAGTTGGAATTGGAATCACTACTATGCAATACTGCCCTACGCATACGGTATTTTCAGTCAGAAATAGAGAGCATTGATACAAATGAATCAAAAAGGGAGAAGAAAGGCAAAGCTGCTGGAAAACAGTTGCAATATTCTGTTAAAAGAAAATTTCAAGAAGATAAATTAGCTAAAACCAAGGATTATACTAAACTGTCTAATCAGCTAAAAGTACCCAAATTCAAAAACTTCTCTAATCCTTCTAGCGCTTCACATAATAATTATACAAGCGACAATGCTATGAATTCAGATAATCCTCTAAAATTGGAAATGTCTCAGTTTGCTTTACCAAAGAATAATATCCCTTACAAATTTTGGAACTCGGTGGATCCTTACTGTGCTCCTGTGACTCTAGATGACATAAAATTCCTGGAATCATTATTGGCACAAAGTAGTAGCACTACGTTACCTCCAATACCTCCTCTTGGCAGACATTATTCTGAGGTATGGGCTGATGAGCATCTTGCTGAAGATCAAAATGCCTCAAATCCTAATAAACAGAAGTCTTCTGGTTCACCTGAGGCTTCTCTAATGCGCAAAAAATCTGAGAAGTCTGAAAATATGATAACTGGCCCACTGACCCAAAGGCTGGTATCAGGCCTAATGGAGGAAAATGTTTTACCTTATGAAGTGCCTGACATAAAAGTAAAATCATCTTTAAACCGAAGTAGCTACAAAAACTCTCTAACTTTAGAAAAGTGTCTCAGAAAGGAACTGGTCGAGCAAGGTATACTGGACCCTGAGGATTTTCCACCATTGACAAACCCAGCTGATGATGAAATATTAGCTGAAATTAAAAAATGTCAGACTGAATTGATTGCTGTGAGAAAGGACAACTGTCGTAATCTCAAGAATCTCATAGGACTTTGTAAACAAGAGATGACCAGACTGAATTTAAAGAAACAACTGGACCAGGTAGATATGGAGTGTATTGATATTTACAAGAAGATGGTGGCAGCAAAACAAAAGAAACGGCCATTGACTAAGAAGGAAAAGGAAGATGCTTGGCGAGCTATTAATGAACAGATTAGGCTGAATAAGGAAATTAACAGCTTACCATTGACAGGGCCAAATACGAGTTAAGGAAACATTGTAACATACAACAAAAATTATGTGGTTATGTACTTATATCAATAAAAAATGTTTATTATGGTCAAATGTTTCATTTATAAATTTATTGTTCTACTATAAATAAACTAAATTTCACAATATAACACGTTTTATAACAAATTTAATTAATAATATTTATCTCTTTTGAAAAGTTAGGTATCATATGATATATTATTAACTTAATTAGATAATATATTATTAATTAGATAAATATTATTAACTAAATTTATATGATACCTAACTTTGCAAAGGAGATAAATATTATTAACTAAATTTATTATAAAATGGCACGTATTTTTGTACTTCGATCATAATCATTCATTTATTTAACACCCATAGCTTCATATTACAATTTAATACAATTAAAACACAAACCTATGGTCGTGTTCCAAAACAGCAACTATTCGCTCTTTTCTATCTTCATAAATTTATTTATTCTTACCCCGGTCCCAAATATGTTTACAGGTAATTATTTACAAATTACTTTAAATACTTTTACAAACATTTCGTCTTATTTGCTTTTTTTTGGCTTACATCAACATGTGTCTCTTGTTAAAGAGTTTACAAAGACTTCCCAAAAAATATTTGTATATACTGGAAATATGTTTGGGATCGGCGTTATGTTCATGGTGTGTCCCTTTTTATATTAATTAGAAAAGCATGCACCCTTTTCTATCTTTTTAGTACAAAAAAAGAAACCGCATGGTACATTAAATTTACATAGTAAGTCAATGGCAGGTTTTAGAACGCAGCTTAAAAGTAATAGTTCCAAAACATGCGATTATCGCTATTTGACAGTTTAAATTATGCTGCGTATCTAAATTAAAATAAAAAAGAGATATACCAAATTTTTAACTCGTACATATAGAATTAGGTATGTCTATTGTTTAGTTTATCAAAGAGGATTGTCATATGTTTTAAACCTAGACTGAAATGGAACTAACAAATTTCACATGTTTTGGAACACAAACCTGGTAATCCCAATTTAGACAGTAGCTTGATTCAACTTTATTAATCGTTATTTCTTAGAGTTATACATAAATCTATTTTACAATTAGGTGCTATAATTATTTTGTTGTGTTTGAGTTATTTTTAAATTAAAATAATTCCAAACATGCGTTCTTTGATACGACGTCAGTCATCCGCTCATTGCCAGAAACTAAACGTTCGTTCGTTCGGCCGACCACTTGAATCGGTCCGTCATGGAAACATTTATCGCGACATAATTCAATCAGTCAGTCAGTTGGATGGATTGAATCAGTACCAATTGACACATCTCTAATTCAAAAATCAAATTCATAACAGACAGAACTGAGATCATGACAAAGTTATGAAGAACCAGAATTATTTACCTTAGAAAATAACTAGAATACAAATTGATAAATGATGAATAATCCATTGACTCCTAAAAAAATTCAGAGACTTATTCATTTGGCAGAAGATAAATCATTTGATGAACTCAGGCGCTTAATTCTGGACAAAGATATGAACAGGTAAAAATTTTGTTTGTCAAAAGTGGAGCCGTTAAAGTAGTTTAAATGGGATATTTTTATGTGCATCTGTTTTTTAACAAACAACTATCAATTAATACACCAATTAATACACCAATTAATACACCTTCATTAATACACCAATAAATGTGTAAAATACATTTGTTAGTGCATTCATTGAGATATAACTTTAACTCGTGTACATTACCAGTATATATAGTATTAGACTAAGTAAGACTACTTTTAGTCCACTTTTAAACGATTCTAATAGAAATGTTGTTATATTATGTTTATGCAAGTATTTCTGAGAAACTACTGTATTATTATTAAGTTATTTAATTAATTGGGTACTTATCTGAGGGTAGATATAGCAGATTTATTTATTTATTTAAACTTCATTGCACAAGTATTTGACATGTAAAAGGGCAGACTTAATACCTAACGGGATTCTCTACCAGTCAAGCACCAGATCAAACAGAAAACCAAATGTGGATGCAGTTTTAGTTTAAATACATAAATATACATAGGTACATGATAAACTTACATAAATAACATAAACTAGTAAGCACTTCCAGATATTCATAAGAATATATATATACACTATTATAATAAATAATATGAAACTGAACAGAAATATTTAATCAAAAAGGCAGCAGAAACCAAACAGAGTATTATAGATCAAGAACTCTTGATTCTTTAAATAGTGATCCTGAGCCCTCTTTTAAAGGTGTTTTTGTTTGGGGCTTTTCTGATGTTAGTGGGAAATACATACCAGAGATTTACTGCTTGAACAGTGAAGGTGTTGCGGACAGCCAACATTAACATGACATGAGTGATGTGCAGTGATTGCGTAGTTGTGTATATAATGTAAAATTGTGTAGCGATAAGTATGTGCTGTGTCTAGAATAAGAATATAATGTGTAATTGTTTAGAATAAGTGTATTATGTACTATGTCTAGAATAAGAATATCATGTAACATGTATAGGATAAGACGTAGTAACATAAGTTGTAATAAATAAAGAGAATTTGGTACAAGTTGCTCAATAAAGAGAGATGCGAGGGAGGTGTTATAACTGAGGGCCTAGGTACATGAGAGATTAGAGATAGCACGCTACACTAACATGAGAGGCCTACACGACCTAAAACCCCATACAAATAGTTACTGAGTAAATAAATGCAGAAAGTTAAATATTGATAGAAAACAAATCCCATGCGGGCGCTTCTCACGCGGGAGGAGCGACGCCGAGTACAACATCTGTCGCATGGCGTTTTCTCGGAATTAGGTCGTGTAGAAACCAACGCGCTAGAGCGAGAGGTACGCATGGGCGCTTCCCACGTGGGGGAGCAAGACAAGACGAGAGTACCGTTACGGCGATTCCGGGAACGGCTCGCCGTAACAATGGGGACTGCGCGAGGTAGCGTGCTATTGGACAAAAGGGCGGAAACCCTCGGTTGCAAACATCCCTTGTTGAGCAGCTTGTATTGAGAATATAAATGGGGCCAATCTGGCCAAAATACACAGTCGTCAAGCAGCAGCCCTACGAGTTTCACTTCGACCACCCGGCCCCTCAAGAAAACCCTCCGACTAGCCGGCCTCAAGAGAACCCTGCATACATGAAGAGCGAGCGGCATACAATCATTCAAGTTAGGCACTCAGTTGCCCCGTCTGTCGTCACCCGCCGCCGCGAGCACTAGCGCGTCTTTCGCTCGTATACGACCGGTCGGCCCGCCGAACCATTATTAGTGCGCCGGTCGTCAACAGAAGGAATTGGACATAGGTTGATATGTTGAGAAGGGACATAGACAGAGGCTTTGTCGGCAGAACGAAGGTGAAAATTATTAACATCACCCTGAAATTTACATTTCAAATATTCAGGAATCAGGATCATATTATAAAACAGAAAAATGTTTGCTTAATATTTTTATGCTTAAGTTGTCTGATAGGCAGCCATTTAAGCTGTGAACAAGCAGATCTATTATTTCATTTTCATATAATAAATTTCTAAAATTACTGGAAACCCCATAGAGGTATATGACCTCTGGGCTTTTTTGTATTGGTCCTATAGGGCAAACAGTCCTTTAAAAATACTTGGTATTTAATAATTAAATAATAAAAATAAATCTCAATATATAAATTATTATTTGTTATTTAAATTGTTTTTACCTTTTAGTGCTCAAGCCAGTAAGCTTCCACAAACCAACTGTGAGTCTTCATCTGGAATTCTGGACCTGGACCAGTTAGATGGTATGTATTATTAAAATATTTGTCTGTGCTCGGAGACACTGCCAGTCCTATTTCTTAAGTGAAATAAAACCTGAAAGGTTGCTTGTTGTCACTGATTTAATTACTTGATTTATTAATACAAATTATGATGGGTCTTGTTGAAAGAATTTTGATTGACTATTTTATTGGATAGATTGTTAGTGCATCCCGGCTCACTTCTTTGATTGACTGAATTTAGTGCTTGATTGATTTTACTTGACTGATTTTGCTTGATTGATTTTAGTGCGTCCTGGGTCACATCCTTTATAGACTGACTGTTGACAATTTTGTGTGTTAAACATGTAGGTAATTACCAAAGACTACCCATGCCTTGGCGGTAGTCAGATAAAAATATAAAATAAAATGAAATGTTGAAGCGGCGATGTGGAGCCGTGACAATATTATTTAGAAACATTGTGGTTTTTAACAAGAACAAGGTTAACTACATGAATAAAGCTTGTTATTATGATTACACTTTTGTCACTTATAATAGAGTTTACAAAACAACATAATCTTAACATAATCCCTCTCTCCATGGACCTCCTTAGAGTGTGAACATGTATTCTGTTGCTCTCCTACCTGATTTATTTTTAAATAATAAATTGAATAAGTGTTACTGAATCACCAGGAGCCCATAAGATAGAAGAGGACAAAATCAGTAGGTGAACGTTGTTAGCCACGTTCTTACGCCCTGACTGGTAAGTCAATCGTAGATACACCTTTGTACCGCCCTCACTCGCTTAGTTACACTGTCATAGGTGTGTGTTTGGGGCTATACCTCCCCTCGATTGCTTTACACGCGCGACGGCCGCCGAAGCGCAAACATAATCATTTAGGCTACATTAGACCCGCTTATTTGTCACTTACATGTCACTTCTTCGCTCACCCAATAAATATGGATCGGATAATGAACTTGCAATTTTTAATTGTATGTAGTATCTCACAAATCACATCTTGCATCTTCCTAAAACACTTTAAATAAGTATGCAACCTTCGGACGTGCGCAATGTTTATCATTTAGCGAAACCTAAAAGAGGGGACATCACCAGCAGATGACCAATTATAGGCGAGTTCACAAATCCACATATGAGAACGAGTTTGCTGCAGGCTGTAAAGACTTAACCTGGCCAATAAGCACAATTCTACGCAAAGGGGTGTCATAATGAACTATTGCCCTATTTGTATTTCCAATATCTGACAACCAAAGCTAAAAGATTGTACTATCTTGTGAGAGAGCTTGTAAGGGGTCATCCATAACTTACGTCACACGTTAAAGGGGAGGGAGGGGGTCAACAAAGTGTGACAAGAGGGGGGACGAGTCATAAGCTTCGTGACGTCACACGTATAAATCTAAAGTATTAAAACTCTAAACTTCAACTCTAACGAAAAACGTTAAAATAATAGGGGTTAAAGTATGAAATTGCCGTTTTATAGTAATAGATACTTTGAATTGACATAAAACATGGTGTGAGATTTTCGAGTGAAACTTTTTTCACATGATACCTATGAGGTTCTTGTTATAAAAAATGTGCAACATTCGATTTTCGACTTTCAATTGTTCTTTTATTCAGCTTAGACGGGAAAGATGGATACTTCGAAAATCCGAGTAATCTTTGAATACGAGTTCCGACGCGGAACTAACGCGGCAGAAACGGCTCGCAATATCAATGCTGCGTTTGGAGAGGAGACTGCTAATGAACGAACCGTGCGTTTTTGGTTTAAACGCTTTCGTAATGGAAACTTCGACTTGAAGAACGAACCACGTGGAAGACCGCCCACACAGGTGAATAACGCTGAATTGAAGGAGATGGTGGAAGCCGATCCGAGTCAAACTACCCAGGAATTAGCGGCATGGTTTAACGTTACCTTACCTACAATATTGACTCATTTGCATCAAATCAATAAGATAAAAAAATATGAAAAATGGGTGCCTCATGATTTGACTAATCTGCAGAAAGAAACGCGTGTTGAAACTTGCGTTTTCTTGTTAAATCGGTACAGAAATGAAGGAATATTGGATCGAATTGTGACATGTGACGAAAAGTGGATTCTTTACGATAACCGAAAGCGAAAAATGCAATGGCTGACCCCAGGTCAAACGCCGCAACAGTGCCCTAAGGCAAAGCTTACCAATAAAAAGGTAATGGTTACTGTTTGGTGGTCTATTCATGGTGTTATTCACTATAGCTTTCTCAGGTCTGGTCAAGCAATAACAGCAGATGTTTACTGTGCCGAACTTCGAACAATGATGGCGAAACTAGCAGTGAAACAGCCCCGACTCGTGAATCGATCTTCACCATTATTGCTCCATGATAACGCAAGACCGTTGTAACTCTACAGGAGCTGCAGTTAGAAACCATACGTCATCCTCCGTACTCGCCAGACCTTGCTCCAACGGACTACCATTTTTTTCGTGATTTGGACAATTTTCTACGTGGTAAAAAATTTTCTTCCCAAGAGGCAGTACAAAATGCTTTCACACAGTTTGTCGAATCTACATCCCCAGAGTTCTATCGCAAAGGCATAAATGAACTTCCGATTAGATGGCAATAATGTATAGATAATGAGGGTAAATATTTTGATTATGTTACATTTTAGAAAAAAACAAGTTTTAATTTTTCAGTACAAATCGGCAATTTCATACTTTAACCCCTAATATTACCAAATCTATCAATATTAATATAATGAAAGTGTTGAGGACACTTTTGTCGACTGCGATCTCTTCAACAGATCTAGTACAGTATTGTCACCTTCAACCTTATAGATCGCCGGGTTTTGTGGACTGTAACTTGTCTACATGTGTACCCCTCCCGCTACCCGCGGGGGATCATTTATTCATATTATACACATTTTACATACATTTATACATTTACAATATTCTTACAAGATACTTATTAGATAAAACTTAACCTAAGATGGATCTAATAAGATCATCATTTTTTTTTTTTTTGTTAGGAGAGACAATCAGGAAAAATCCTGCATGGGACACCTGGTACCATCTAGTCTGGCTGGGCCAGCCTAGGTGGTACCAGGTAGTGTCGGACTCCTACCGACTAAAAAACCTGATTGCCTCAATATCGTGTATGTATAGTTCTTGTGGCCCTAGTGGCCTTTCAAGAGTCACCGGTCGCGTTGATGTAAGGCGAGCGCAGAAGGCGCTCAGCCAGGAGAAAAATGTGCGTTGCAACAGCCTAAGGGCTCCCCCGCCGGTAAACCGGCGGAAGGAACGGACCTCGGCTTAGGGCGTTGCATTGGGGGGATACCGCGGGATCGCGTGTCGGCGAGAAGCGCCCAGGCATGTGTCGATGCCTAGTGAAAGTGTTGGCTGAGGGCCGGTGTGTGTTAACGGTGTAACGAGGGGGACGTCCACGTCTCGGCCGGCGGGGACGGTGTCTGTGTACTGTGTTTGGGTGCAGAGTGAGAACCGCATTGGCAGCGGTGATCGGGTCGTCGGGATCGTCCAGGATGTGCCGCGGGCGACGATAGCGCGGAGGGGCACTCCTGTCCGGTATGTAGGTGAGGGAAGAGACAATCAGGGGGTTGGGATGGTTTGGGATAGCGTCATAGTAGCGTCGGGCGGTGTCTGTTATGTATTTGACGATGGAGGGAAGCTCCAAGTCCTTGTGGAGGTCAACGTTGCGCATGTACCATGGTGCAGCCACGGCCTTGCGCATGAATCTATTTTGCAATTTTTGGAGTATTGCAATGATGGAGGGAGCTGCGTGTGCGAACACAACGCTAGCATATGTCATAATGGGACGGACGAGAGTTTTGTACAATGTCAACTTATTTCTAAGCGACATTTTACTTCTCCCGCCTACGAGGGGGTTGAGGCGACCGAGCACAAAGGCGGCTCGGTTGCGGACGGTTTTGACGTGTTCTCGGAAGGTCAGTCTATGGTCTAGAGCAGTGGTTCTCAAACTTTTTAAATGACGGAACCCTTTTGGGAAGCAAAATACTTGATGGAACCCTACAATAAAACAATTATTTTTATAAGTGTATTCTATATTAATCAGCATAATAAAAGTACAATGTATCAGTTACTAATTATTATTTACTTCACCACTTGGTAAGGACAATAATAGAAAACATTAAAAAAGAAAAAATCTAACTAGTGGGAGGTATGAAACTGTTTTTTATTTTTCATCAATTGCTTGATATCAGGTTTGATGGAAGAAAGTTGGAGTCTCATATCAGCTTCGGCGTCCAGTCTATTGCGATATTTTGTTTTCGTGGCTGCGTAGGTAGAGAATCCTGTTTCGCACAAATATGTAGTTGGGAACGGGAGAAGAATATCCAGAGCCATTTGGCCAAGCATTGCATATTCATCTTGGATTCTGCACCAAAAATCATTAAGAGGCGTCGTTTTGAACAATGACTCCATACTTGTGTCTGATGACATTTCTAAAAGAGATTCATATATCTCATTTGACATGTTTTCAGGCTTTTCCAAGTTGGGTAAAAAAGGATTATGAATCCAGGAGTTCACTTTAATTTTTGTATTGTGTTCTTCGGGAAAATACTTTTCAAAAGATGCGCGCATCGAACTGAGATATTGGACCAATTCTTCAAACACATTATCTTCAAACATTTCTGAGTCGTTTTCGCTAACAAACTCACTGAGTAACGTAAAAC
The DNA here is from genome assembly GCA_914767545.1 of Sesia apiformis. Taxonomy (NCBI): domain Eukaryota; kingdom Metazoa; phylum Arthropoda; class Insecta; order Lepidoptera; family Sesiidae; genus Sesia; species Sesia apiformis. The sequence goes on from OU611963.1 coordinate 7,125,306, forward strand.
TTTCTATTTCTTTCTTACCAATGCAAATGATCCAAAAATCTAATTTTCTTTTAAAAGCAGTTATTTTATTATAGGCCTGAAACACTGTTGTCTGTTTACCTTGCAACGATAAATTTAATTCGTTAAGTTTTTGAAAGATATCCGCCATAAAAGACAATCGGAACAACCAAGTTTTATCATACAAACGGTCCTTCAAATTAAAAGAAGTATCTGCTGAAAGAAACATTTGTAACTCGGCTCTAAGTTCAAATAGCCTTGTTAAAGTTTTTCCCCGAGACAGCCATCGCACTTCTGTATGGAGCAGCAGTGTTTTATGTTTGCTGCCATAATCTTCACACAATAATGAGAACAATCGGGATTGTAGTGGTCGTGATTTGATAAAATTAATTATTTTTACCGCTTCATCCATAACTAATTTTAGATTAGACGGCATTTGCTTCATCGCAAGTGCTTGTCTATGCAGAATACAATGACTGGAACTACAATTAGGCGCTTTATTTTTCATTCGTGACACTGCTCCTGCTGTTTTACCTGTCATCGCCTTGGCCCCATCTGTACAAATGTCAATGCAATTGTTCCAACTGAGATTATGTTCTTCAAAAAATATATTTATTTTATTAAAAATTTCTTCCCCGGTAGTGTTTGTAAGCAGCGATGAACACATAAGCATGTCTTCTTCAAAAGAACTTTTATATGGATATCTCACAATAACCAGCAGGATAGCCAAACCAGCGACATCAGTCGACTCGTCCATTTGCAAAGCGAATCGTGTATTTTGTAGACGTGTAACTAGTTCTTGTTTGACGTAGCTTGCCAGATCATGGATTCGTCGTGAAACAGTATCGTTTGATAGCGGAACAGTAGAAAGATGCTTTGCAGATTTTTCATCAAGCATACATTTTGTTATGTCTAATACACATGGTTTTATTAATTTCTCAGCGATAGTGTGCGCTTCACCTGCTTGTGCAATGCGATAGCTAACTAAGTATGATGCCTCCGTGGCCTTTTCGTTGGTAGTTTGTGTTACATGCATCATATTTTTTTGACTTTCTAATAACTGATCTTTTTTGCGAACAAAAAATTCTTTATTCTTGTCTTTAGTCTCGGGGTGTACGGTTTCTAAATGTCGACGCAATTTGGCAGGTGCCATGGAACTATTAGGAAGCAGTTTACTACAGAGCATGCAGAGAGGTGAGCCGTTGGAATCAACAAATCCGAAACTGATATAAGATTCATCATACTTCCTTTTTTTCGTCTTTGAAACCGTCGAGCTTGACGTCGTGGCACTCGTGGCATCATCTTCTGGATCGGTGATTGCTAAATTCTCCGCGCGCATTGCTTTTGAACATTCAGCGTCATTAGAAGATGTTGTTGGAACACGTTTAACACCTTTAAGCCAACGTTCCATTCTTCTTTATTTATAATGTTACAAGTCAGGATAGTGGGGTTTAAATAATGCACAATCGTTACTGCGTATAAGAGACTAAATTTAGAACCTACAGGGAAGAAATGTATAAAACTGAGACAACAGAATACAGCAGGCAGTAAAACAATGAACACTAGTTTCTCGCTAGCGAGCTTGTAAGTAGGTAGTAACTTATCGCTCCGAACGCTAATCATCAACTGACGACGCCAACGCGCGATCGCCGCTTTTATACTTAGTCCTAGACTCGATCTCAAATATTCTCGAAAATACTCGAGTCGGCACCTTTGATAAACAAAAAGCAAAAATAAAAACAGAAATTTAAAAATAGCGTTGTAAACAATATCGACTTTATCCTTTGAAGTTAGAGACGAAAGTCGCTAGTTGACAACTATAGCGTCTAATTCAGAGGCGGCTTTTATCAAAGAGACTGAGCGCTTACAAGTATACTACCCGCTCGTTTTAAGTTTGCCGCTGGCGATAGGTATGAGTGTATGACGTTCGAAATTTTTTATTTAATTGTAACAATAAAAATTGTGTACGTTAGATATTTGGGTAAAACTATGACACATTATAAGTTTTGTTGTCACGTGGGGGAGGGTACGCGCATTCCACAGACCGGCAAACTTAGAGCGAACGCGTTGTACAAGTATAAAATTGTTGAGACCAAACTTATGAGATATTGTACCAGCTAATGTAACACAAGCTTATACAAATACAAATAAATAAATAAATAACATTCATAGCGTTTTGTCTCCGCGCGGCCGCGGAGTCCGCACAGCCGCGGAGCGACCAGAGAGAGGTGTTTTGATTTTTTTATTTCTAAATTCTTGCGGAACCCCGACAGAGGTATCACGGAACCCTAGGGTTCCGCGGAACACACTTAGAGTATAGCTGGTCTAGAGTGACTCCGAGATACTTGGTCTTCCTGACGAGAGGAATTGTTTGACCGAAAAGGGTTATCGGGAGAGGGGACAGCTTAGGCCTACGAGCGTTAGCCGTGGGAAAAGGGAAGCACATGGCTGCACTTTTCGTCGGGTTTATCTCTATCCTCCACCTCGCAAACCACTCACCTAGGGCGGTGACTGCGCGCTGGAGGCGTAGAGATACCATGCGTAGGTTCCTATCTGAGGCGTAGAGGGCGGTGTCATCCGCGAAAAGGGCGAGCTCTATTCCTGGGGTGTGGGGGATGTCGTTAGTGTAGAGGGAATAGAGCGTGGGTGCTAGAACGGAGCCTTGTGGGACTCCAGCTCTGATTGGGCGGGGGCTAGACAGAGTGCCTTCGACTCTGTAGCGAAAAGTGCGATCGGTAAGGAAGTCTCTGATGATGAGAATGAGACTTTCTGGCACCTCCAGTTGGTACAGTTTATAAATTAAACCGTTGTGCCAGACCTTGTCGAAGGCCTTCGCTACGTCGAAGAAGACAGCTAGGGTTCGGAAGGGCCTCTTTTGATTGAGACGCGGGAGTATGTGCTCCGTTATTCGGTGCACCTGTTGGACACACGAGTGCTTGGCTCTAAAGCCGAACTGCTCGTCAATGAGAAGCCTTTTTGAGTTAATGTAACTCAGCAGGCGAGAATGGAGGACTTTTTCGTAGATTTTAGCCATTGTATTCAATAGGCTAATGGGTCTGTAACTAGAGGGATCCGAGCGATGTTTGCGCGGTTTGGGGATGCCGATGACGACGGCTTCTTTCCAGGCGACTGGAAAGAGATGATTTCTCATGGCTGCATTGAGGATGGCCACGAGGAGAGCGATCAGATGGATCGGGAGGCTTTTGAACACCTTGTTGGGTATTCCGTCGATTCCAGGAGATTTTTTGATTTTGAGATTTTGGATAATCTCCTGGATTTCTGTTACCGTAACCGGTAGAAGGGAGTCAGAGGGGGGGATGGAGGCTCGACGCCCCACCTCTCCGTCAACCGTGTCGACGTGGGATTCGTCCACCGGCTGACGGCTAAGGGAGCACTGGGCCTCCAAACTGTCGGCTAGGCATTCGGCCTTCTCTGCATCGTCAAATGCGGGAGGTCCGTTTGGTCTTGTCAGTGGGGGAAACGAGGCTGTATTGTCTGTTTTCATAGACTTCGCCATCCGCCAGTAGGCAGTGTGTGATGGCGAAATCTCTGACAACAGGGATTCCCAACTGTGATTTTTGAATTCAGCGATGCGATGCTTTACTTCCCTTTGTAAGGCTCGCATTCTACGCCTATTCTCGTCACAGGGGAAAGAGTCATAAGCACGGATGGCTGCGTTCTTGTCTCTTAACAGCTCCCTTATGTCCTCAGGCAACTCCCAGCGGCGATCGTTCGCCGCTGGGACTCGCCTGGAGGAGCTTTGGATTAAATCCTTAAGGTGGCTGCCGAGGCCAGAGACCGCCGTGTTTGTGTCATCCGCACTGGTCAGGTAGTCGGGGATAGAGTCGAGGTGGGGAGAGCTGGAAGCCTTAAGGGCTTCTTTCAGCTTGGTCCAGTTAATAATCGTCTTGTCTTGGAGAGGTGGATCGGTCTGTCGTCCTAGTTTCATGACTACGGGGCGATGATCGGAGTCTAACTCGGAGAGGGGTTCTATCGAGTTTAGACGTAGGGTAACGTTTTTGAAAAGGGCAATGTCAAGGACGTCGGGTCTGTGGGTAACAGTACCAGGGTAATGAGTTGGCGTCATTGGAGCTATCACGTCAAAGTCTAGTAGGTCAATGAGTCTGTAAAGGCGATTACCGTTAGTGGTGGAGGTATGACTATTGAAGCTGGGGTGCTTACAATTGAGATCTGGACGGGGTGCGCGGTTTGCGCGACATATTTACGTAACCCCGTCCCCCGCTTCAGGACTATAAATATTATATTCGCCCGCCAGGTGGCGGAGCGCTTAGTTGTTCCCCGAACGCCATAGCGCCCACAACTTATCCCTAGCATGCCCTACTTACCCTATTCACCAACAATTATCCTAATAGGGCAATAAAAGACACACTAGGGATCATTTTAATATCAATTACACAACAAATAGGCATAAAACGGACATATAGGTCATTAAACAGACATTGTGTAAACATAACGATATTAAGAGACATTATTCATAAGACATTAAAGAGAAAACAACTATATAAGCGAAACTATTATCTATACATATACAAGTACCCTAGCTTTTTACATTGTCATTTATTCCGTCGTTAACAGAAAGTGTTGGAACAGGGTTCTTGATCACTTATGTTTCTTTAATAGTGACAGTCCACACCATACCATACTTTATTTACCATACTTTATTTATGTAGGTATGCCAAGATTTACAATACCGATTCGGATTTTACAAGAAAAAGCATGAATTTTGAACATAGGATATTACTGATAGGAAAACGAAGTATTAGAAATTAACGTCTAGAAGAAACTTTACGGAGAGGCATATAAATTTATAAACAACAGAAGTTAAAAATGCGCATGCATTCGCCGTCGGATATGGGGAGCGACTGCGCGGCGCAAGCGCCTTCTACAAGCGGCCGCGCGTACATTCCCTGAGCAAATTTAGCATCGGCCGGCGGGTTTGCTTGCCTAATTAAATTAATTACAGTGTAGGCAAGGTTCCTACATAAGGTTTAAATTTGTTTGTATCACTTTTTGTACATGGCGGTCGCGTGACATTGTTGAGATTACATTCATAAACATAAAAAAGGAAACCATTAATATAGCGCCATCTAAGCTATGTACTTAATTGTATTTACAGTTGGCAGTAGTGTCAATGTCAAATGTCAAATAGCCGTCCTCTTTCCAGTTACACTCGAGGATTAAAGAACGCCGAAAGGCCAATACCGCGTTTGAGGCTTTGATAAAAGCCGCCGCTGCCGTGATTTCGTCTATGTTTAATTGTTTATATCATTTATTCGACACTTGACTTTTGCTGAGTGATGACGTGTTTTTCTTAGTTCTACTATTTTGTGATTTTCAATTTATCTAACAAATTTAAAATGAGTAAAAAAATTTATTTAGGTATTCTTTACCGCAAAACTATATGAACTAGATACAGTGCAGCTTATGCTGATAAAAATAAACAAAATATACAAGACGAAGTTAACACTTAATGGCGAAGTTTGAAAAGTAGTGACAATGTTGAAGGTGAAGTGAATTCGAAAATAAAAGAATTGCAAATAAAATTGACGAAATAGAAAGCGATTTTTTTATAACTTATAAAATGGTTGATTTATTGTTGATTTTATGAAAAAAGATTATGGATGGTCCCTAAGAACGCAAAGTACTGCTGGACAACTAACAGTAACGTCTTTGTCTGGAAGACCGAGGCTTCACTGCCTTTCATATTAATAGTGAGTAGCAACTAGCCACCCACCATCAGCAGTGAGGAACAGCTGGCCATCACCACCAGTAATGCAGAGGTCTAATAAGTTATTATCTAAGTAACTGCATTTATTTCAATATACTTGTATTAATTATGCTTTCTTGCTATTCCTATTGTTTCCCTAACGTCTCTAATGTATGAGTAAAAATGAGTAACAGCCAATGAAACAGAATAATTGTGACATACCCCTTCAACACAGTTTTTTGACACACACAAGTTTTTTTCCCCTGCGAACATTGGTTAGTGGATACATGTGTTAGTGGGATAGTGTCGAATTTTAGAGTTTTCTTTAAATTTTTGATCTAAAATAAGCATATTATATAGTTTGCTAGTTATATCTAGTGGTGGTGGGTATTAAATTTGTGTAATATTTATTCAATAGTAAGTTTTTACTTTATTAAATATGCCTTCGGATTCGAAGCCTCCCGATCCTATCGATCCCGCCAATCAAAAAGTGGGGAACCCACCTGTTATAAAAAACTATTCCACATACTTTACAAAAAATATTAATAACCAAAATGATGTTGTCGTTTTATATGTAAAGAGCTCCCCGAGTCATTCTGTCAAAGAACCTCCGTTAATTGGTGCACGTGGGTTAGTAGTTTAACTAGGTGAAGACATGGTGGTTGTAGGTCTATTTCGACCGCCGTCATTTCACGATATACTCGTAAATTGTTTTATCAATTCTCTCGAGAACCTTATTAACTCCTCCAATAAAATAAAACACCTTGCTATTTTAGGCGACATTAACATAGATATCAAGAGTAACTCCACTGACCGCCATAAAGATATTTACCTAAATTTAATGTCAGAACTTGTTCTTCTCCCGGCACACACTGACAACTAGAGACAGCGTCGGACTGGCCATATAGTCGAGGTGGCGTTTGCCAGCCGGGCCCCAGCCTGCGCGGGGCCCCCCACGGGCCTGGCTTGCGGGGCTTGCCGCAAGCCAGGCGGTAGGTAGGATAGGAGGCTCGCGCAGGCTAGGTCCCACCTCTTGCAACCTAAATGTAAACTAGATCAGATAGTTCGTTCATACAATTAGAGAGAAATGAAATAGATATTTTCCGATAGTATCCCGTCTACCGTTATCCAGTCTCGGGCCCCGGGCGGAGCCACACGGGCCCTTCCGGCCCAGTCCGACCCTGACTAAAGATATGAATTGCTTAGATCATGTGTTTCTAAAAAGTGCTACCGAATCATTTGTATTTGTTCTGGACACTCATATTACGGATTACTGATATTACATATTAGCTTTGTTCGCGGTAAGGATTCAGAACTAATTCGGAACTAGTACTGAACTAATTTGGAATCGTAGTAGAGCGCATGCTCGGTTATAGACCGATTCGTGATTTTTATTTCCGCGAACGATTTCGGAACCAAACTGCGTACGATCTACTGTCATCGGCAGTGTTACCAACTCTCAAAAATATTTATCCCTAAAGCTTAAGTCAAGAACCCCCAAAATCGCCCCAATTACTTAGAAATCCCTCTAAAAAAATATATAATAAAAGAAAAAATATAAATTACAAAAATGCAATGAAATTTCTTTACCTTTTAAATCTGGATCTGTTTCCCAAATCTACGTGTACTTCTGACTGTACATTTTTTTTTTTTAGTTTCTTTAGGCATCATTAACAAATTGCTTGTCGGCACAGCAGTACAACAACAAAATCGAATTAAACAAGTAAACAATAATCAACGTACATATGTATTTCCAGTAAGCATAGGCACAATAACCACCAGTCACCACAGAGTAGTTGTAATATATTTGTACTAGATGTCGTTAAATCGCTAGGTCAACAAATAAATATGATTAGCTATTATAGTTTGGATTGTCCCAGGGCCTATACTTTCACATAATATATGAAAAATATATATTCAAAAAAATATATGAAGAGTCAAAAAATCCCTAAAAATATAAAACCCCTAAAAAAACCCATCCCACTTATTTACCCCCTAAATTTGGGGGGGAAAACCCCTAAGTTGGCAAGTATTTAAGTGGACCCACCAAAACACATTACTCTTATTAGAGTATTATATAAACTTATTTATATAAACAACAAACAAAACTAACCATATTTTATTTAACCCTTAATAAATTAATAAAATTTATATTTTATTTAACTATTTAACCAGTTTATTAGTTTCTAACCAACTGAATATAGCCGCAGCATGCATGTCAAATGTCGTTAGGTAAAAACTGCGCATGTCTGGAACTACGGATTCTTGCCAAAGTTATAGAACTGATAGAACTGATTCTGAACCGATCCTGAATCGAGTTCGACGGTTCCGCGAACACAGAACTGTAACTAGAAATTCTGAATTGTGTGTTCCGCGAACGGCATTATTTGAACTGCGCATGCGTATAGTTCCGAATCAGTTCTGAATCCTTACCGCGAACGAAACTATTAAATCAGGACCTCAATTTATTAACTCCCAAAAAGTTGTCAAAAAATGATTGGCACCGTGTTGTCACTTATTAACAAAAGTCTGAATTAATGCCTGTTATTACAAATAGTGACCCTAACCACTGATGATGCACTTGTTAATTACCTAATTAATTTCTTTGACTTAATTAATTTTACTTTATTTTTTAAGCTTTTGGAGAGTCTTGCCTTGGGAACTTATCACTGAGTAAATCTGTAAGTATAATATAAAAATGTTCCACTTCATTTTATTATAACTAATAATTATCATTTTATTATTCTTTCTTATTAACTATTCTTTGTAATTTTTATTGTTTGTTTGATTGTGTCAAGCATGATTTAATTTAGCCTATGTCCATAAATTATCTAATTGCGAAACAACCCTATGAGTGATTATGAAGACCTATTGCAGAGACCACTTATCTAATTTCGAACTAATTTCAGTACCAGCTGTATCCAAAACCAGAATCAGCTGTCCACTGACTGGACACAAAACAACAAACAGTTTTGAAATTTAATACATATGGATTGTAACGGAATTTGTAAAGTACCAGGGCATTTTATAACTGATTGAAATGAAATTTAGCACAAAAGACCTCCCACACCGCTGATGCTGCTGCCCGTCACTGGTCATTAGTATTTGAGTTCTAGTAGATTGAATTGTTATACCGCCATTGACCGACCGTAGCGTGGTACCTCCTGCGGCCAGATGTACTGAACGACTTGAATGTCGCCAATAGCGGCTGAATGAAAAGAGCGGAAGTCCCTCTGTAGTGGCGACCTTTTATAAGACGCCTATATCCACCAGTAGAGAGACACCGTTTGATGGTATGGTATCTATATCTAGTAAGGTCATAGATTTAGTAGTTCTAAAATTATGAGAGTGCAAAGTTTTAAAAAATCCCAGTAGATTTTAACATCGAAGGATTTCGCCTTTCAGTTACCAAAATATTCACTTTTTTCTGAAGTTTGGTGAAAGTTAAATGTGACTCGTCACATTATTTAACTTTCACTAATGACTTGATGATGCATAAGCCCAATACCGCCATGTGAACCTTTTTTGTTGTTGGATAGTGATTGTTTCTACAACAATTGTTTTAATATGTTATTCTAAAACAAAAAAAAACTTCTTTCTGAGAGAGATCTGCTTTCCGGCTTGCAACATCGATTAACTGCCGAATGGTAAAGCTTGGCAAATGGTGTGTTGTTATTGAGACTGTAGACACCCAAGTTATATCTCCTTAACTGCACTAATAATTTTATAAATTTCAGACAGCCTTCAATCCAGGTGAAATGACTGGGAGGTCCACTGATAATATAGAGTCCCCAACTGAAATCCCACCTAAGTTTGAACCTGCTTCTGTGATTCTGGACAGCATCACCAGTCAAGCAGACAAACAAACATCAGAAATCAACAACATTATGAGGCAATCTATTGCTACTAATTACTCCTTTAATTCTCAGGTCAGTAGACATTGGTAGTTTCATTCTGAGCGAACTAAATTAATTTCTTTTGCAAACTATCTAATGGCATCTTTTATTCATTTAAAATGAAGTCTGTGAACTAATGATAATTCATTGAACTGAAAACTAAGATTTGAAGGAATATTTGATAACTACTGACTGTATCGACAGAAATAAAGTAATGAATGAATATGGTGAATTCCTTCACTTAATTGGCTCTGAACTAGTGGATTGAATCACATAAATGGACTATGATTACAGATGTCTAAAAGTCAGAATGCCCTTTTACAGTAACATATCCTCACTAGATCCACTTGGTGTAAGTTACAGCGTGAAACTCCCTAGTATTTATAAGAGGAAGTGTCTGTGCTCTGCAGTGCCATATTGTAGATTGACATTGAGATGTATAGTTTCAGGGAGACTTAACATCTGATGAAGCGTCGCTCATAATCAGAGAAGCTCCCATACCAGTACCTCCACACCAGTTAACACACACGCGTTTCACAGAAAGCATCATGTAAGACTTGTTTTGTTTGACTTAATTTTTCATATAAATTTCATAAATACACTTAAGCCTAAGAAACCGGTATTGAATAAAATGTTTTTTTAGTTATGAAAGAAAAATTAATTATGTAACATTGACTCAAAAATACATGTATGTAATTAATTCAAAAACATTCAGGGTGTTACTGATTGATTACATCCTGTATACTAAAGTTATTTAAAACTGCAAATATTTTATATAAGTTATGTTTTCGTTTACAGATCAACCCCTTCTGAAATGTCAGTTGGAAGTTATTTCAGGAATAGGTGCCCGGAATTTACGATAATGCTTGGAAAAACAGAGAGTCCTGGAAAGCCCAGTATCTCTGAAGGTACGAAAAATACTATATTTGCTAATATATACAACGAGTCACCGAAATAACGCAAAACGTGGAACATGGCAACCTATGTAAAAAATATAAAACCGTTCTAACGAAAAATTCAATTATTTTAAGGTATAAATTAAAAGTTACAAATATGTAAGATTTTGTTGTCTTGTCTAAAACGTTAATAGTACTCATTATTCAGGCCGGGCGTAGCTGCGGCGCGCGCGACGCGGCTCGATCGACGCTCGTAGCGTAAAAGTTATACTATAATAATAATTGTATTATTGTAAGTTATGAAAAAAAAAACATTTTAAAAACTGGTAGAAGCGATTCTACCTCTCGATACTGGACAACCTGGCGTTATTTCAGTGACATGTATAATATCTTGAATGAAGATAAGGTTGAAATTAAAAACAGCAACATAATCTTCTAGTATAAAAGTGCTAAAAAGACTTCTCGCCATAAACTTGGATAAAAAGACTGCAGCATTCAAAATTCTTGTTCCAAAATGTGGCTTGTTTCAAAACCCAAAATGCGCTGCAATCCCACAGCCGCTGGGTTCACTGACCAAGTTATTCCAGAAGACTGTAAAATGTACTGCATTTCCTATTTTATCCTATGTACGTACCTACGTGTTTCGGTAGTGAGTGAGATATGCTAGAGCCCATTCCCACACTAACCTTCCCTCCTCATTTTCTCAAGCTTTTCTCTATATCTTCAACTCAGGATATTTGTCATTCTGGACTGATGTTGTGGCATGTATCGCGGATGTCTGTGGCCAACAGTATCCACTTGCCACCAGGTGGACTTGTATGCTTATCAGCCATCTTCTTGCTTAAAAAATAAAATAAATGGACCTTAAAATATTTACTGCCGCTTTCTTTGTATAAAAAACACAAATCTTAGTGTTTTCTTGATTTGTCATAACGTGCGTGATAGTATACAGGATATTGGAATAAAGAGTTTCTATTATTCCATTAAACTCTCTACTCCACGGGACAGGATGCTATATGGGCTCTGGCATATGTCATTCACCCCTGACACATATGACATACAACGTGTCACTGAAATAATGCAAAGACTGAAAATAGATAGAAACTGCTAAAGGTTTATAAGCACGCATTTTGTATGTATTTTTAGTTTTGTAACTATATAACTATAATTTGTTATTGAGTATTGAGGGTAGAATCGATTTTACCAGTTTTTACAATAGTTTTTTATTCATAACTTATTAACTTATTTCTAATACATCTTTCATTCTACGCGTAGTTACGCAAAATATATACATTCATTGCAACCTGCACCGGGGGCAGCACTGCGCGGCTCGCCGTCTCATTATTGGAAAAACGCATATGTTTCGTCTCAAAATTATCTACGTCTGGAGTTTCTTATAAAAATGATTTGCTCACATTGAAATTTTGCATACAGACTAAAATATACAGGCTATCAGATAAATAAATAAAATTATTTTGTTTATTGTATACAAAAAATGCAATTTAAAAAAAGGTAAATATTACAATTTAAAATAAAAAAAAAATAAAAAAAAATATGCTTTCGAAAATATACGGTATATATGTATCTAAAAAGAAAAAAAAATATAATTATTAACCAATAGAAATATAATATTGACCGAAAATACAGCAAACTTTTAGTAATTTTCATTAATATCAAGAAATTGTTTAGCTTCACTAAATAATTCTTTTGAAATGCTTTCAGTAGAGTGTCTTAAACTTGATACATATGGGTCAGAAGTATATAATAAAGTATTTAACATGTCTTTATTAGTAGAAGCTCTTGAACATTTCCCAGCGTGGTGTAGCTAATTTTTATATTCTTTATTCCTAGCTTCCTGTACATCTTCTGAGAGTTGTTCTGTTGGCAAAATGGCATAGTACTCGATGATTAGTTCCCCATGAATCAGTGTTTTATGAACAGAAGAGATGGCTAGACAACCATGCTCGTATTTAGTACATATAACTAATCGGTTTGATAAGAAAAATCTCCAATTTTTTTAGAATAAATAGGCAATTATGACGACATTGTTACATACGAGTATCATACTTCGATATGATAGGGGGGGGCAACTAACTTCCGTTTTATGTTACTTGTTGTTGTTTGTTGTTGTCACTTAAAGCATGCGGAACTGTTGATACTTATCAATATTACGTACTGCTGGCGCCTTCTATCTATGGTTAGGGTAGGGTAAGATTTAAGAAAATAAAGTTAGTCAGTGGTAACAACTCAAACGATATTTTATTAGGAACCCATGCTCCACACCTCTGAACCTTTCCCATTGACTGAAGATGCTTCTTTATAGCAGTGTGGGAGCATTCCATTTTGTCTGCCAGTTCCCTTGTCGTTTGACGCGAATTTTTGTGCAAAAGTTGGTTTAATCGCTACTCAACTGGACGGCCAGAACGAGGTGCGTCTTTGAGGTCAAAATTTCCATTTTTGAACTTGGCATACCAATCACGAGCGGTTCTTTCAGCTATGGCACCCTTTCCATACACAGCACAAATACCGCGAACAGCTTTTGCGCCCTTAGCACCTTGATTAAAAGCAAAAAGAAGGTGTCGAAAATGCTCATTTTTCTCAACTTGACATTCCATTTTAATGATCTGAAAATTAACATAAATTAATTCGAAAAAAATATATAACATAGATTCCGGTAGTGTCCTACCGGAAACTGTTTGTTTTTTTGTTCGTCCTCTTTCGAATGCTTTAAAATGTTATGCCAAAAACATTTAATGACATGCGAAATATTAAAATTTAAAAAAACGGCGGGAACATAGTTGCAAACCTTATTTCGTCAAATATTTCGGGATTTTTTTAATAAAACAAAAAATATTGCTTCAATCGTCTAAATTTACTTTGTCGCTCTCAAAATAGGTTCCATTTGACGCTATACACTTTTGTCAGGGAATAATCCATTCGTGGAAAGACTTCTTATGGGCACTTTCCGGTATGGCCTTTAGCTCTTTTAGCGAATTTTGTTTTATTACGTCAACGGGCTCAAAACGTCTGCCTAGAAGTGGTAATTTGAGTCTGGGGAATAAGAAAAAGTTACACGGGGCTATATTTGCGAATATGGTGCTTGGTCGATGATATTCGTTGATGATTGAGGTGTGAGACGGCGCATTGTTGTGGAGCAGTATCCAAGAATTGTTCCACAAATCTGGTCTATTCCGACGAATATTCTCTCGTAATAATGTTTATTGACTGTTTGACCCTCCGGAAGGAATTCTGAGTTGACAACACCATGATAATCAAAACAGTCAAAATGACTTTGATTTTTGAGTGGCTTTGACGTAGTTTTTTCAGTTTCGGTTCGCTATCGAAGCGCCATTCCGAAGCTTGTTACCTGGTTTGCATGTCAAACTCATAAACCCACGTTTCATCACCCGTTATGATGTGTTCCATGAATGGGGGATTGGCTCGTTCAATCATGTCTGCAGAAACCTGTTCGCGGGTATCTTTTTGAAGAAAATTCAGAAGTCTGTGAGTGTAGTGTAAAAACCGCATTGGCAGCAGAACGGCGAAATGATATGAACGGATTTGGGACACATGTCAACTTCCTGAGCTATTTCTCTTAAGCTAGCGCGACGATTTACCATCACCATATCCTTCACCTTGTTGATATTTTTTTCAGTTGAAGACATTGAAGGTCGACCAGAACGAGGCAAGTCTTCAACCACTTCTCGGCCTTCTTTGAATGCTTTGTACCACTCATATGCTCTTGTTTTTGATAAAGTCGAGTCACCATTTTTCTACTTCTCTAACATTTTTCAATGATGGCCTTTTCAATGATTCCGCACAAGAAATATTGTTGGTAACATAAAATTTGAGACAAATTCTTTGTTCGATATTTTTATCCATTGTAAAATTCGCAAAGTACACTCGAGGTCGTCTAGCAAATATGAAAATTTTCAAACAACTATTTGACAGATCGCATTAAAACTACGTGAAAATTAGCTACAATAGTGCCAACCTAACAGCAATATATTTTTACGCAGGCATGTTACGCGGGCATTCTTTTTCAAAATTCCCGATACTTATTTGACAGTATGTATATTCGTTTTATTAGTTCTTCGTCTACATCTGTAATGTTTGCGGAGCAAGGTAATTCTGAAGAAATGTTCGTGCTGTATTCTCGTCACTGGTATATTATTATTTTATTTTTAAAAGAGGTTACATGTGTAAAATTATCCCCACACCTCTTATCCACGCATGTACAATAAACAGCCCATATTGGAATGCTATTTTTCATATTTCTCTAAATTATTCATTTGCCTAGGAGTAGTTCCACAAACTGTGCAGGAAGCGCTTAAAGATGTTTCAGTCAAAATTTATGAAACTGTGCCATCAATCATTGTTAAAAATCATAGACTTACTAGACGTACAATGTCAACTGTCTCAGCGATACCAAAAATCTCATATTCTAGTATGTGTGAGATTTGTGATAATGTTTCTTTAGGGATGGGGTATGAAATATCCGATAAGCTTCGATATCGATAAATGCAATTACTGTTGGGTAAAAAATAAAACAAATTATTTATTTATTCATTAATCGTTATATATTTAAATTGAATTACTGAATGTACCTTTATGTGAAAATTAAAAATAAAATAGCCTAGCGTTATTATAATATTGTTTATTAATATTATAAAATAGTTATAACAGGGTTGGCCAACAAGTCGATCGCCAAAGACGATTGGTCGATCACGAGGAGAAATTAAAAATTTTGACCCGTATCAAAATTATTGGTAAAGTTGACATTATCAAATTATATTCCTGAGTCCTGATTTTGTTACTTTGACAGAAAAATGACAGCACAAATTTCTTATTATTTTTTGTTACGTATTGATTGTTTGAAATTGGCGCGAGCGTCTTTGCATACCCGCATACATTGAATATTTTGAAGCAACATTTTTTTGTCCCCGCCATATTGCAGGCGGTTTGATATTTTTGAGTAGTAACACGCGCTCGGCGGCGAGCAGAGTTAAATTGAGATAAATTCACACCGCGGTCTCGGACAGTCGATTTTTGTTATTCGCGCCTAGTAATAGGTCTTGTTCGCTGATATCCTGTGCCACGCGAGTGTTTTGGTTGGATTTGCTGTGATTGTGCTTGTATTGGAAGTGATATCTCGAGGTGATTTTGCTGCCGTGTGTGAGTTGCCGAACTGTAGCGGCCACCGGCTCACCACGGAACGAGACTTGGATTACTACACAAGTATCTATTGGGAATGTATGTATTTATTCAATCACACTAAGATAGGTCACGTCTAGTAGGGACTAGCGTAGGTACACTCTCCAGATTTGTGCGTGGGCAAAACCACCTGGGGTAAGTGAGGCCTGTATATCTTTATTGTGCTTACCCACCTCTGGTGGATATATTGAGTAAGTTTACATTTGGGCCCGAGTTCCTCGGGCTGCTTTCGCGTAACGCGAGGCAGGTGCGCCTAGTGTGCGCATCGTAAACATCTGGTAGCAGAGCGTGGTTGTTACCGTTATCAACCATTCTTTTTTTTGTTTTTTTTTTGTTTTGTCATTATTCATCAACTTGATAATTGTAACTTCCCGTGTTAAGGGCCTTGAATATATTGGGTCCACGCTCCTGCTACATCGTAAACATCTGGTAGCAGAGCGTGGCTTGATACCGTTACGTGATATTGATGACTGATAATACCGTTAGGTAGGTAGTTAATATTGATGACCTTTTTAGTCTTGTTTATATTGGTAATTTGGCTTAAATAGTTGGTTTTGATTTTTATTTTACGTTCACGGTTTGAAGGCTAGGCCCTACGTATATTTTGTATTCTGAAGATATTTTGAATCTACGCGTGCGACGTTTAGTAGCTAGCTAGTTACCCACACGCGTTAATAATTTTTTGGATATAACGCTTCACGTTTGTTTTTGATAGCTGGACATTGTGGTTTTATTGAGTCCACGCTCGTGTACATTTTTGGTTGCGTTTATTTTAATTTGATAATTTAATTTGTTTTTTTTGTTGTTGTTTTGTCAGGTAGTCTTAATTAATATTTTGGACGGTTATACCTTCTTGAAGACACATACGCACCCCTTTTGTTTTTTATTGCTCCTCCACTGCATTTTTTGTTTTTTTTATTTTGTTATTTTTTTTTGTTATTGTTGTTTTTTTTTACTTTTATTTTTTTTATTTTTGGTTTTTGTTTTGTATTGTGTGCGTCCTGAGGTGTAGACATGTCTGTCAAGGTGACCTTTTCCACACATCAGTCCGCAATGACTGCGCAGCTGAGATGGTTTTCTTCTGCGGTTGCAATGGTCAACCGCCCGGACCGGAAGCAAGCCTTACTCGCCCGGGCGAGTGAAATGCCGGCCCGTTTGGTGGCGTTAGATAGGAGTTTTGCTGAGGGCTTGACATTTATGGCGAATTTGGAAACGCCTGTACCGGACGAGCAGAAGCAGCGATATGAAGCGGACTTTGGCCAAATATACGAGTTTGTGGACACCATTAACGAGGCGGTCTCCCACATCTCAGCTCCCTCTGGTGGGGATTCACTTGTTGCACCCCACGCCTTGTTGGGTCGTCTCCCCACGCTCAACCTTCCCACCTTTGACGGTGATTTGGACCAGTGGTTGAGCTACTATGGGATGTTCAACAGTTTGGTGGACTCCCATTCCGACCTGTCAGCTGCTCAAAAAATGGCGTACCTGTTGGCCTCCTTACAGGGAGAGGCTCTAGGCCTGGTACAGCACCTGAAGGTCGATGACAGCACCTACTCGACAGCCATGGACTTGTTGAAGCGCCGTTACCACAACGTGCGCCTTTTGGCTGACACCCATGTGGGGCAAATATTGAATCTGCCTAAGGTTGCTTGTGCGTCAGCCTTACGGACAGACATTGTAAACCCTGTTTTGGTGGCGGTTAACGCCTTAAGGCGATTGGACTTACCTGTGGACCAGTGGTCCTTTTTGCTGCTCCATATTGTGTTGGCGAAACTGCCTTTGGACATGCGGCTGCGTATTGAGCGACAGTATGGTGGGGACAGCTCCACTTACCTGCCTTCCTATGAGGACCTGGAAAGGTTCTTGGATGACGAGTGTCGCAGGGTGGATACCGTGGAGGGTTCCACTCTCTTGATGCCGCAGACTAGTGTTCGCCGAGAGCGACCACTGGCCCGACCGCAGGGTCCGCCGGTGTATAAGCAGTCACGGCCGCAATATGGGGTCTCCCAAGAGGAGTCCGTGGCTTGCAGATACTGCAAGCGCTCCGGCCACCGGATGACTGCTTGCCACAAATTTGTGGCCTTGCGCGTAGCAGCGCGTCGACACATCGCCAAGGAGAGGCGATTGTGTTATCATTGCCTGGAGGGTCACTTCCAGCGAGAGTGTCCTCAGCCTCGTCCATGTGGACAATGTGGTGGTGCTCACCACGTCATTTTGTGTGCGAACCGCAACCAGGAGGGTGCTGGTGTTCGCGATGCTGAGCGACATTCGGGTGCTCGCGCTGGTGGTGACAGTCCTGCCAGGTCCAGCGCCCAGGATCGAGCCCTTACGGGCGGGGGTAGGCGTTCGCCACCCCCTAGAGGCGCTGTTGGGTTTGCGGAGTACTCACCAGTCTACCGCAACCGGAGATTCTCCCCCCCGCTGTTGGAGCGACCGAGGTTGGAACGGCGTCCACCCCGCCTAGGAAGGCAGGCTGCAGCCCCCCTCTCATCCGCACATGTTGTGCAGGGTCGTCGCGGTGAGGGCAGGGTAGACAGTTATCGTCCCCTGCCGCACTCGGGGAGGGAGCCCTCACTCCGTAACTTCTCCCGCTAGGGACTCGCAGCTCACCCCGCTGAGAACCCAGAGACCATCCTTTTGCCTACGGTCTCTGTGCGGGTATGGGACCCGAAGGGCAACTCGATTGTTGTTCGTGCCCTTTTGGACTCGGGTGCCCAGGGTTGTATAGTCTCAGCTTGGTTGGTGAGTCGATTGGATCAGTCCAGTCATTTTTTGGGCGAAATGTTTCTTGCAGAAATTATGGGCTGCTGAATTGTCGTGGGATGAGCCTCTTCATGGAGAGTTATTGTTGGAATGGCTAGAGTTTGTATCATCCCTCCCAGCTCTTAATCGGGTTTCCTTGCCCAGACGTTTCCTTCCGTCTGGAAAATATAGAGCTAGCCTTCATGGCTTTTGTGATGCTTCCGAGCGAGGGTATGCAGCGGTTGTTTATCTACGCACAGTGGATGCTGCTGGACATGTTTTGGTCTCGCCGGTTCTAGCAAAGAGCAAGGTTGCGCCTATTCGCTCGCGTATGACAATACCGAAGCTAGAATTGTCAGGCGCCACTCTCTTGACTCGTCTCTTGAATCATGTCGTCGCTACTCTAGGGCGTTCCGTAGAGTTAGTAGACGTCTTTGCATGGACAGACAGTCAAATTGTGCTTTGTTGGTTGCGAGCTTCTGTTCACACATTGGAGGTGTTTGTGGCGAACCGTGTTTCCCAGATCCAGGCGTCGCAAGCTCGATTGATTTGGCGACATGTCCCTGGCGATATAAACCCAGCTGACTGTGCATCACGTGGATGCTCAGCCCTAGAGATTATTGGACATCCGTTGTGGTGGGGTCCGGACTGGCTGAAGGGACCAGTGTCAATTTGGCCGGCCTCACGGATCACTCTAGTTCAGCCTGCGATAGGCTTTGTAAGTTTACCAGTGGCCGATGGTGCCGGGAGCGGCCAAGCAGCGGAATCATCATGTAATCCCGATGTTTTGCTGGCCAGGTACAGCTCACTGGATAAACTTTTGAATGTGACATCTTGGGTTAGACGTTGGCGTCACAATGTTAAAAACCCACAGAATAAATTGTTGTCAGCCTTCATCTCGTCTGAGGAACGACATGAAGCGCTATTGAGTTGGATTCGCGTAGTACAGTCTGTTAGCTTCGCTTCAGAGTTAAAATCTATGAAGGAAGGTCCCACTAAATTGAAAGGCGCTATTGTGCGATTGAATCCCTTTGTGGATCCTTCGGGTCTACTGCGCGTGGGAGGTCGACTTAGACATGCCAATTTGCCTCATGGTGTCCGCCATCCTCTTCTCTTGCCGAAAGATGGACATTTGATGCGGTTGCTGGCGATGGATCGACACCTCAAGAACTCCCATGCAGGCTGTAACGCACTGTTGGCGATTTTGCAACGCGAATTTTGGATTTTATCGGCTAGACGACTCGTCCGGGGAGTCATTTTTCGTTGCATGTCTTGTTACAGAACTAAAGCTTCTACCATGCAACCCCAGATGGGCGATTTGCCCGCGGACCGAGTCTCTGAGTCTAGACCTTTTGCCACAGTTGGTACGGATTTTGCTAGTCCTTTTTTGGTGAAGTCATCTCAGCTTCGTAATGCCAAATCCGTAAAGGCATATTTGTGAGTTTTTGTGTGCCTGTCTACTAAGGCCACACACTTGGAAGTTGTGTCTGCTCTCTCCACAGAAGCCTTCGTAGCGGCCCTCAGCCGATTTGTATTTCGTAGGGGACTTCCTACCTTGATTAGGTCCGACAACGGAACTAATTTTCATGGGGCCAATAACTACTTAAGGGATGTGTATGAGTTTCTTGAAGAACAGAAATTGAAGCGGGCCGTCGCGACATTATCCCGCCTACCCATTGATTAGCGACCCGAATACTTCGGCTCGGGACGGGGGATTGTTTGAAATTGGCGCGAGCGTCTTTGCATACCCGCATACATTGAATATTTTGAAGCAACATTTTTTTGTCCCCGCCATATTGCAGGCGGTTTGATATTTTTGAGTAGTAACACGCGCTCGGCGGCGAGCAGAGTTAAATTGAGATAAATTCACACCGCGGTCTCGGACAGTCGATTTTTGTTATTCGCGCCTAGTAATAGGTCTTGTTCGCTGATATCCTGTGCCACGCGAGTGTTTTGGTTGGATTTGCTGTGATTGTGCTTGTATTGGAAGTGATATCTCGAGGTGATTTTGCTGCCGTGTGTGAGTTGCCGAACTGTAGCGGCCACCGGCTCACCACGGAACGAGACTTGGATTACTACACAAGTATCTATTGGGAATGTATGTATTTATTCAATCACACTAAGATAGGTCACGTCTAGTAGGGACTAGCGTAGGTACACTCTCCAGATTTGTGCGTGGGCAAAACCACCTGGGGTAAGTGAGGCCTGTATATCTTTATTGTGCTTACCCACCTCTGGTGGATATATTGAGTAAGTTTACATTTGGGCCCGAGTTCCTCGGGCTGCTTTCGCGTAACGCGAGGCAGGTGTGCCTAGTGTGCGCATCGTAAACATTGATAATAATTTTACTATTAATAAATAATATTATGAGCTATTTAATTATTGTTATATTCATCCTATGTACTAAAGCACAATTAAGTCCATCCCAAGATGTCAGAAGTTTTTAAGTAGAACACTGTTCTAAACAAGTTGGCCACCCCTGGTTTATAATATTAACAAACAATAATAATTTGCGTGTACCTATGTTCACTCCGGGAATAAAATGAGATGATGAAACATTTATTCCCTAAAACAATTTTATTTTTCGCTAGAATAGTTTTATATATTTTAAATTAGTTGACATGTTTCGGTTTTTGCGTTATTGCGGTCACATGTTTTATAGTATATTTTACAGCAGTCTTCTGTGGCATTGATTTTTAATTAATTTATTTTCAGTTACGCCAAGTTATATAGAAAATGCACTAACAAACTATGATGTGTATAAGCTAGATCCACATGCAGATAGTGTACCTGTAAAACAGTCGTGTAATCCTGCCGGCAGTACTGACAAAGACAAAACAAACTTGGCACAAACACAAAACGATGCTTCTGTCATAATAATACCAGAACAAGATATCCCTACTACTAGCAACGTGGTTCAGTCTGATCAAAAGAATACATCACATGCTGCGAATAAAATGGGCGTGTTGAAACCGACCGAAATACTGATAAAACATCTGCAATCTGCTTTAAGACCAATGAATGAAGATACTACAGAAGGTTCAGTGGATATTTCTATAAGCATTTCTAAAATTGCTGATTATCTAGGTAAGAGTTGTTATATTATTAATATACACATATATTTATTATTTTGGTTAATGTGAGTAATGTCACTATTGACATTACAGATATACGGTATTCGATATACGGTATGGCTGACACATCCATACAAGGTAACTTGTATTGTTGTCGTAAATTTTACGTAAGAAATAAAGATGAATTCTGATTAACAGCTATGATATAAAAATAAATGAATACTACTAAACGTTATAAAATCACATTGCACAATAAAATAATAAAGGCATAGGGAATTGACGACCTCATCGCCCGTGAAGTGACAACCAATGTGACATTACTGTCTCATCACGCAATCAGTCCCCCATCTCTTCCCATGGGGTCAGGCAGTATTCACGCTGCAGCGGTTGGGTGTCGTGCCTGCAGGCGACCACCCGACTGGGATGCGAAGCACATTTAATTATGCGAAGCCGTCCGTGCGCGCCTCCACGAACATTGCAGAAGCACTGTAATACCGTGGCAGTCCCATCAGCATCCTGAAAACATTATTGTATTGTACACGCAAGACATTGACAGCCCTAAGCGTATGCCTTATCCGCAGGCCGCTTATGTAAAGGGATTGGCAATATGCCTTGAAAAGTGTAATTTTTATATCTGTTGAACATCAAGCAAACCTGCAGATCAGCATGTTGCCTCTGACCGCCAATGCCCTGCGCCCCGTCTCTATAATGTTTCCTTTATTTACGTAATTATTATAAACAATTATCAAAATAAATTATTATTTTACGGTACCTGCACGATTACATATTAGGGTCGTGCAAACTAGAGAAATGACCGTGTAAAAAGAAAATAATCGATTAAAACTCGAAGTGATAACCTAAACAGTTCTAAAAGAATTGGTCTTATTCATTTACTAATACACATTTTGACTTTATTTGTAGCAGTAACACTGATGATAGCTTGTTTATGTGTATTCATAGTCATAAGCACGCTAGCTGAGAAGATAGAGTCTCATGATAATGCACTGGGTGGATGAATGTACACTTGAATAAAAAAATACCTTTGAACTACTAATACTACTAATAAAGATTTATTTATTTATAAATAAACTGTATTGTTTTGTTATATTTTTTTTTATTTATAAATATTAACATATATGTATAAGTATATATAAGATTATATAATAATTATTATATATTTTAAATTAATTCTGAACATTATAAAATCGATTATATTTAATTCTAAAAAAATAATCGATAGTCGAATAACGAACTTTCGATTAATACACAGGCATAATGATATACAAGCACTCTAGGGCAGGCACATTAGTCTAATAGTGTTCTATGTTCAGCAGCTCTCAAATTCTTTATTTCATGTGTTTTTAAAATGAAACTTTTTTATTACGTAGTACTTGGTTTCAAATTGCCTTTTAATGAACCCCTCCTCATCTGCTTCACCTCAGAAGAAGTTGCCAACGTTCTTTGATAACAACATATGATATGTCATCTAATCTATTCCTATATCGATGGTTGTGTTACATCTCTAAATTAGACATTTGACATCTATCGTGCATACCGTTGTAAAGTGAATACAGTATACTCGCGTTATTACCTCAGTCAAAACGTCCCATCTCCATGCTGTCTGCAGTAAATTGTTATTATAATAATAAAGCAACAACAACGCCTGGTTGTACTTTCCTTAACCTGTCAAGCAATGACCTTTGACCTTTCTATTGTTTACTGGAATGTATACATCTCTAAGAGTGTGGAAAGGTTAAAACAGTTTTAATTGTCATAATGTAATATCCAGCAAAGAGTTTTATCTATTTTGTGTCCCCTTTAGCTAAACTTTATTAAATAGCTAAATATAGCTAAACCAAAAAAATTTGTTTGAACTGTGTTTTTTATAATGTGCAAGACAACGCCTACTAAAGAGGTTGTAAACGAGCATAATTTTTTGGCAATATTACCGGAATCTATTACTCAGCAATTGTCTAGCAATATGTCTGGCAACTATTGCTCAATATCTCCGACAATGTATGGATTAACTTTTGCCGACTATTTGAAGCAGTTTATTTTCACACATTGTGTTGCTCGGTTATCGGCATCATGGAAGACGACCGACGGAGTTGCCTATGTCATCTATACTATCTATTTAGCGATTTGTTTGTTCACATAAAAATAACAGCTCTTTTTGAAATAATTTACCATCCTGAAGTTAGCAGAATAATTTAACTGTGCAACTGAATATTAATATAATGTTTTATTCGCCGAATGACATAGAATAAAATATCCATTTTTTAACAGGTAAAGAATCCAACTTAAGTGTCACCGACATGATAAAGTACAATAAAAAGAAATCTCCAAAAAAACCGCTCACTGAGCGGCAAATGAATGTACAAGACAAAGATATACAAGTGACATATCTAAAAGACACAAAGAAAACGGAATCTGCAAGTTCTACTAGCACACTTAATACCGTGATATCTGTGGAAAAATTTAAAATTAATGAGGTTCCCAATATTTCCAAAGTTCCAAACGTTGTTATTACACCAGCGTCGGGAGACAGAGGGAGTACAGAAATTCAGTGTATTAGAACAGAGTCTAAGAAGTCGAAGTCGCCTTCGAGCAAAAGTAATCCCACATTGAATACTGTGTGGGAGAACAGTTTGAGTATCAAATCGAATGACAGCCCACTGCAAAGCAGCAAAGGTGAGTTTCAATATACATGTTTATTTATCTATATATCACTAGCTTATCTCACTATCGCACAGGAACCTTATGTTTGTTGTCTATTCATTATTTTCGTGGTCCCCAAGAAAGTCTATTCGAATTTCAGCTCGATTCGTCCATGTGTATAATCAAATCACATATAACCGGGACAAAAAAACTTGTTATTTTATACATAATTTCTAAAATTACTTCTGTAATTAAATTTCTGTGATATGAATCCGTAGTTTTATATCTAATTAGTTATAAATTTTAACAATTAGTATATGAATTTATTAAAAGATTCGTGTATTTCCAAACCTACACTATAGATGTAAAAGAAACGACAAGAAAAGCGAAAAAGCGAAAGCGAAAATACAAGATGTTTTATGTTAGGTACACTATAAATTCGATTGTCCATATTAAAGAATAATACTTGTGACTAGGGATTGTAATCCCACAAAGTGGGATCCCGCATCATTTGAAAGTCTGCGGGATCCCGCAACAACTGCGGTTTCGCGCGGATCCCTCATACTCGTACAAAATAGCGCGAGTGTGTGTGCGCAAATGACAGTTATTATAGATGTCAACAAAAATGTTGAAACTGCACTGGAGCTATTAAAACTGAAGCTAATAAATGCATCCAGTATAGAAGATAACCACGATTTATTAAAATCATTTTCTATCGCGTTATATTACAATTAAATGTGATCTACAATTATTATATGAAAATTAATGAGACTGCTAAGATATGTTACGTACAAACGTATATTACATGCATAAAATTACATACATACATAAATTTCTTTAAACCAGCAAAAATTTGGTTGATCGATGTAAATTATTTGTGATTTATTATTGTATCAAAATTAATAACACTGGTTAGATATCACATAAAAACTGATGAAAATTACACTATGAAAACCAGTAGGTACCTATGACTGATTGGGCTTATCATTACTTGATTAGGCTTAATTTGCATTTAGGTACAGAACTAAATAATTGATATTTAAAAGTTCATTTGCACAAAGTTATTTTAATATATAAGAGAAGTTGATTTACTCGTATTAGTTAAGAGAGTCTTAACATTTGATTAAGGTTAATGTTATTTTGTTAAGAGAAATAATGTTGTCGATTTTTATTCAAAACAGTTGAAGTTGATATAATCAATTGACTAAATGAAGGTATTTTTTTATTACAACTCATAAAATTTTAAAAATCTATGCAGAGTGCCCGCGCGTTTCTGCGGGATTGACTACATTCCTGCAAATTAATTGCGGGATTGAAAACATTGCGAGATTGCAATTCTACTTGTGACATTTCAATGGCATATAAAAATCTTTTTTCTGTCAACTGGTCGTAGAAGTACATTATGTATATTCATATTGTTTACATATAAATATTGTATATACAGTTGTTCTAGTAACAAGTAGTTGGTATTTTCAGGCGAGCTTAAAACATCACATAATTGCTCCCCAATATTGTACAAAGAGTTAGATAGTTCGGTAGATTGGCGTGAGGTATTGCAATACAAACACATGCAACAGGAGGGCTTGGTTAAAGGTTTGTGGGCACCGCTTCACACTTGACTCGAGCACGTATACTGTCTGTAAAAAGATTGTTCCCGGAAACGTAAAAGGATCTATGTAATGACACTGAAAAATAATTATGACATTATGTAAATATAGTTTTTATATTTAAAAAATACAGTCAATTAAAATTGTCACTAGCTCGGCGCTGAGAGAAAACATCGTGAGGAAATACGCATGCTCCAGAAATAAAATAAAAAATCTGGATTATGTGATGCACCAATCCGCACTGGGCCCGCGTGGTGGATTACCTGACACCCCCCAGTGATTTACTAGGGGAGGCCTGTGCCCTGCAGTGGGACGTTATAGGCTAATACAAGTATAAATACAAACTTATAATTCATTAGGTTTTAGGTGATTCTTTATAATTGACATCAATTAGCAGTGAGTTTTACTACCGTACCATATACCATCAGCCTCTCTTCACTGCTGGATATAACCTACTCCCAAGGCTTGGTACCACACACGATCCTCTACTCTTCTCAACCAACCACCACTGGCGAATTTTACTATGATATGAATAATTTAAAATAGTTTTACACTATGCTAATAAAATATTAGAAAAAAATGTTTTTAATTTTGTATGGACGATGCGCTTGCGATTACGCTCGTTGCCATAGAAAATTTTAAAAGGTGTTTCATATTAAAACAGATTTTTACGGCATATAACTTGTTTACCTACTCAACACCATTTAATTTAAACAATTATTACTAACATTACTATCGAATTACGGTGCCAATGTAGGTTGATCTGTTGATAATCTCTTGTCGATGTTGGAAACAGTCTTTTTACAAGTTTTATAACATACATTTCATCTGCCTGTTCACTTACTAACTTCTTCATTAAGCTCTTTCGCCTTATCCAGAGTCGCAAAAATACGACTTGGAACTGTTTGTTACAAGCATGAGGTCCTTAAATTCTAATGAGCATTTATGAGATGTAAGAACAGTATTAATTTATCAACTCAATCATAAAATACTAAAATATTTATATATTTATATGTATATTAGACCCATGTTGATGAAAATTAATTTTATTCAATGTTTACTTGATTGTTGATTTCAGAACCATGGGCACAAACTGAAATATTGCCTGCTCATGGGTTTGTAGGTAAGTTTTTGTAGTACCAGATAGGAGTATTTATTATAATTATTTTCTTAACAAAATATTAGGTAGTCGAATAAGTTGGCCGCGCGTTGGGTTCCTAGAATGTTAACAGACGCACAAAAGAAAGCAAGAGTAGACATTTCAAAGCAAAATTTGGCAATTATTGACCGAGACCCAGAATCTTTTCGACTACGTTTCGTGACCGTTGATGAAACGTGAGTTCACCATTTTGACCTGGAGACGAAGAATCAAAGTAAAGTGTGGAAAAGATCGTCCTCCCCGCCACCCAAGAGATTCAAAGTCTTTGCGTCCGCTGGCAAGATAATGGCCTCGGTCTTCTGGGATACAGAAGGTGTTATGATCGATTATTTAACTAAAGGACAGACAATAACTGGAGAGTATTACGCAACATTGATCAAAAAACTACGCGAGGAAATAAAAAATAAACAACGTGGAAAATTGCGTGCCGTAGCGCTTTTACATCATGAGAATGCACCTGCGCATCGGTCTGATGTTGCAGGTGCTGCCATCCGAACGGCTGGGTTTCAGTTGATGCAGCATCCGCCATATTCTCCGGACTTAGCTCCTAGTGATTTTCACCTTTTCACCAATTTGAAAAAAACAATTGCGTGGTATAAAATTTCACGGAGATAATGAGGTCGTGTGCGCTGTAAAGTCTTTTTTGATACCCAGGATCAAGCCTTTTTTTCCAAGGGTATTGAGCAACTTTCAAAACGTTATTCAAGGTGTATAGAAGGTGATTACGTTGAAAAATAAATACATTTAGATATACGTTTCTTAAAGTTTCAATACTTTTCCAAAAATATATTGATCGACCTAGTACATATCAAATTTTCTCCTTATTAACTTACATTTTAAAATTCTTAGAAAATATACAACTTTTAACTTTAATTTAAATTTCCCGCCATTACAAAAAAGTCAGCTGTCAAACGGTAGGTATATCACGTTCCTGCCAGTGATCAGTGTTGCCAGAAATATAGCACGCTAAAGTCGTAAGTTCAGAAAGGCCGCGAACTTTTCCGACTACCTAGTATGTACCTTGGGGACTATTCGTGGCGGGCGCAAGGAATGCACCTAGTGAGGCACGCGCGTCCAGGTTATTATATCGATAAATAATCGATAGTCAAACAAAACAAAAAAATATTTTTGTTTATTATTATTTTGATATCTAAAGTTACATAGTAATTAATATAATGTTATTAATTGGAGTCTGAATCAGAACTGGAGCTATCAGAATTTTCACTGCCTTCGTCCTCGCTATCACTAGGCAGCGATTGGGAGGCCCCAATTGTATGTTAAATTCGTCCATTGTGTTTTCCATTAACCCGTCATTCTTCCAATATTGCTCTTCAGCAGATATAACATGTCTGAAATAACGTACCCAGTCATTTGTAAATTGCATTTAAAGTGAAATCTAGTAAATTTTTGAACGATATATCTACATGTACGTTATGTTCTCAGACAATCCTCCTGATTTTACTCCTTGCTAGTTCAATGCATCGACATGAAAACAAGTATCGACATGAACGATAGTGGGAGAACTGTGTGGCCGCCTCTAGCGCGCGGCCACCACAAGTGAAGCGCGGGAGTGCGCGGATACCCGCCTCGTGCGTACCTCATTCCCCGACCGTCACGAACGTAGTCCCCATCTGTACATTAAAATATGATAAACTTTAAATGACACTTTAATTTTTTTAAATACCTATAGTTTCACAAGAATTTTATTTAACATCTAAATGAGATAAATGTGTTTTATTGTGAGAAACAAAAGCAATATAAGAAAGTATCTAATTACAGGAGTAAACTGCGCGATAGACTTCAAAATAACAGTACTTACAGACGTTTGGTTAACTGCCAGAATTCAGTTTAACAATTTACCCACTCAAACAAAAGATTTGACTATTGAGTTGCCTCGTCTGCCTATGTTACTGTCGCCAAGAAAAACAGAGACATTTACTCTTTACCTCACTTCATATACAGAACTGAATACTGCACTGCAGTACACATTGTACTTAAAAGATTCCTCAATCGATAAAGAACTTGAACAGAATGGTGAATTGATGGTTGATATCAAAATGCCCACAGTGCAAGCGCTATCAAGTGATGGTTTGAACAAAATATCCTTCCCTCCGATACAAGAGAAAACATCGCTTACAAAGTGTTTTGTACTAATCAGCGATTGTCCCTATGACTTGCAATTAGATTTGACTGTGGTCGAAGGCGAGAGTATGTTCACTATGAGGAATGTTCAAGAAATAAAGAAGAGTGATGTTAACAGGATCCTAACGGATGGTCAAATTGTGACTGAGGATGTTCATTATAAGAGCAAATTGAAGAAACAGTTGTGTAGGCTGAGTAGTGGCAAGGCGATTAAAGTGGCGATTGTGTTCAAAGCGCCCAAGTTATCAGACTTGCAGATGGGTGAGTAATTTCTAACATCGATATAAGCCTATAATGTTCCTGCAATCAATAGTTTCCACTTACAATCAAATACAGTTTTGGGTCATAATCTACTCACGCGGGATCAATTCGTCACGTGCCTGACGAACGCGGGTTTAAAGACGATGATTTCCTTTTCCTTCAAGTAAGAGATAATTGAAAAATATGTAGGAACGTAAGTATCTAGTGACAAGACAGGATAATTAATAGCATAGTCATTTTATAACATTGTATTATCAATATTATCATACACTTATTTTAAGTGGTATAATCCTGTCAGTTTCTTAGGTTGTGGTCAGAGTTGCAGTCATACCGACAACACTTCAGCCGATATATTGTGTCTGAAAAATACGCAGTGGATTGCACTGTCCGCCCACGCCCACTCCAGCCACAGCCTTAGATATCCAGCAGTGACGAGACACGGGTCATTCGGTGACGGTGTATTATAAGTGGTATAATCTTGTCAATTTCTTAACACTGCAACTTTTGTCAAGTGAATTTTTACAACACCAGTACCTTCATCATAAAACTGTGCATTTCAGATGAATCAATAGTAACGTTCCATGGTGCTCTGAACGTGAATTTAATTGGTGTAAACCGCATATTAAATAAAATGGACCTTATTGGTGTAGTGGGGACGGTGAAACTTGATATAAACATACCTGATAATAAACTGCTGCTTTCTAAGGGTAAGTGAGACTATTTGTAAGTTGATAAGATTCTGGTACAAATTGACGAAAAAATATGGTAAGAGTCAACTCAAATATTAAAGTAATATCGCACACAGTAAACGAGCGCTCACGCGTAAAGTTAAATGAATTTACCATAACATTGTTTAAACACTTATGGTAAATTCATTTAACTTTACTTTTAAAATTTGAAATAGCTTACAAAAGCTATTTCAAATTTTATCGATAAAAAAACAACTGTGTATTTATAAAACATAATGATCAAAAAATTCGTCGGTGCAGGAAGTGTCGAGCGATACGGTCTTTCATTGACTATTTCTTTGTTTCTTTGAGTCATTTTCGTTGTATAAGTAATTTAAAATTGGCCGTATGGTGTTGGCCGACTTGAGAATAGCACCACTCCACTCTTCCCGTGGATGTCGTAAAAGGCGACTAAGGGACTACTACAACAACCCCAAACCCAAGGAATTACACCTCTAAAAGAGTGGACTCGCCAACCCACTTGGCCAACATAACGTTTTAAGACCATACTTTACTCGTGCACAAGACAATGTGCATTAGGAGACCTGTATCTAACAGTGGATGTTAAACGGGCTGCTGGCTACGATAATCAGAATTTAAATATTTATTTATTTCAGAAGCAACTATTGTAATAGGAGACCTGTATCTAACAGTGGATGTTAAACGGGCTGCTGGCTACGATAATCAGAATTTAAATATTTATTTATTTCAGAAGCAACTATTGTAATAGGAGACCTGTATCTAACAGTGGATGTTAAACGGGCTGCTGGCTACGATAATCAGAATTTAAATATTTATTTATTTCAGAAGCAACTATTGTAAATGTGAGTAACACAGGGTCCATACAGGGAGCGTGGACATTGAAAATTATTCCCAAATCTTCCAGTGAACTTGATGTTCCATTCAAAGTAACGCCTAACCATTTGGAAATGTGTGCAGGAGAATCTAACCAAATAAACTTGGTGTATACAGGACCCGAGGACGTTACACATGAAGGGTATGTTAAGAATCTTTTATCGAATAGATATCCAGTGGAAAAAAAGTGAATTAGGGGATATTTAAGTAAATGAAGGGAAAGGAGTCTATCGTCCTCTCGGATAATTTGTACGCCCTCGTTGGCAATTCTTTTTTTTTATTGTTTGGGGGAATTCGGTCCCAAGACATGCACAAGACAATGAGCATGGGGAGGCCTGTGTCCAGCAGTGAATGTTAAAAAGGCTGTTGCAATGCTGTGTAAATAGTCATCAATCATCATATTCCTCATAATAAATTTACAAATCACTAAAACTGAAAACATATATATTTCTTTTGACGAATCGAGCGAAATGTAAGAGCAAAAGACAGAACGTGTATGCAAAATGTGTTACTAAGTAACCGTCATGACTTCGTTCAGGTTGCATAAGCTTGGATTATTATTTTTGAAAAAATCCTAAATTTAAGGCTTAAACCCAAAACTACTCTACAAATTTCTAAAGTTCTATAATTTTTAGGAAACTAAACAAATATTCGTATAGGATGATGGCGCGGGCGGTCAATGACATCCAAAGGATGTCACAATTAGTGGACTGTATTTTATAGGATATAAGTTATAAGGATATAAGTTTTATAGGAAATATAAAGTGTGCACCATACCTAACAAAAATAGGTGAAATGCTATCTGTCCACCTCCGGCGTTCTCCAGCAGGAGGCGCTTTCCATAGTCGTTGTGGGGCCTGGTACTTCTTCCTCTTCGCACGGGACTCGCTGTGCAGGCCCGCGCTTTAAGATAGGCATGTGTCGTTCGCAAATGATCGAATCTAAAGACCCGGGTCTCCGATTACTTGATAATGATTCCGTCACTGTCACAGAAATGATTCAGTCATGTTTTAGAACGATACATTTGACAAATTGAAAAACAATATTATACTAATAATAACATAATAACGCATTTTTGTGGCACATACTAAGATGATACAGATAGTTTAGGTCGGTACAGATACAACATTCTTAACTTGTAGGTATTTTCGTTTAATATGTAAAAAAAACTGTAAAGGAATTTGTGTTTTTATTTATCATTTGACTTTTTTGTTCAAAATTTTACTAAAATTACAAAATATAGTACAACTGTGAACAGTGGAGTGTACGTATTTGATTGATTGAATTAGCAAACTGTAGTGTGTTTATACAAAGACCTGGTGAACTGCGTGGGTGGGTGGAATGATTGTGCGAAGGTGCACCGAAATCAGTTGGGACTGATCCAATCGATCTATCGAACGGGTCGAAAGACCCGGTTCGTTTCATTAACAGATCAATATTGAACCGACTCTCTTATATTGAACGAATGACACATACCTACTTCAGAATCATTATTTCACTAGAGGTACTACACCACGCGCTCCCTCTCGAACCAGTACACGACCAGCAGATATGAGGTTTTTGTCATAGACTCGCGGAGTTACAACCGTGAACAGGGCCCACGACCTCGCGACTTCCATGCGAACTGATTCACGACTGGCGGCGACAAGGGCTTTTTACAGACTTGTTGAGTTACAGTCGTGGACAGGGCATACGACCCCGCGGCTTCCTCGCAACCAGTACACGACCGGCGGCGGCTAGGCCGAATCCTAGACTTCGTAAGGATGTACAGCCGTGGACAGAGCCCACGACTACGCGGTTTTCTCGCTAACCGATACACGACGGGCGGTGGCGAGGGCGATTTCATTTACTAGCTGTCACACACTTTAACTTGTGCGGGCAGGATTAATAAAAAGTGATATGCATAATGAGCGGTAGAAAAATAAAAACTGACAATGCGCGACTTGGCGCAAACATAGGCCATGTTTAGATTTCCTACAAAATTGATTTACCACCTAAATGAACCAAGGATGGGTCGCTAGTTCTGCCCCCCTTAGAAAAACGACACAAGTACATTTTGGTGACATTCCAGAAAAAAACAATTTTTATTTGTAAAATTTAATATCTAACTAAAATCTTGGAGTTTTCCTGATACAAGATAACATTTTAAATGATTTCATCGTTACATTTACAGAACTCTGATATTCGAAAATATCTGTAGCAACAAAAAAACAACAATCGACATTACCGGTGGCACCGATAAGGCAAAAACATTCCCAATTAAAACTAACTACAACAACATATCGTGGGTCCGGTCAGAAAGGAAAGAGCTGAGCTTAAAGAATTCCACAGATAAGAAAATAAGAATTAGATGCAGGATTAAAGGGGAAGGGTTTATTGTGGACTTGCCCGGGATGGACTCAAAGATGTGGCTGGTGTTGCCCTTTGAGGCGTATGAACGTAGGGCTTTACCGATATTGTTCGCGCCGACGAATATTGCGCCGTACGTAGCCTCATTAAATTTGGTCTTTGACAACGAGTATTCGAGAAAGGTAAGCTTTTTTATTTTGCTACGTATTTATTTTGTACCTATTTCATCTTTCTCTTTTTGTCACATGTCTAGGAAACACATTTGGCAATTAGGTAACACATTAGATAGCCTGAAATCCGGAGACGGACATTGGATCCGAATGATTTATGTTTTTTCCAGGGGTAGGCAATTACTTTTAAAACAAATCCCATGCGGACGAAGCTGCGGGAAAGAGCTAGTTTGATGTAATAATATTAATAACTGTTGAGGTTTGAAATTTTATAACGCTAGATGGCACCACTTGTCCCCTTCTGTTTTACTGTGTTCTATCTCTGTGTGTAACTGCAAGACGTTTAGACCTTACGAATAAATAAGAACATCTCACTGTTGAACTTTTATTTATATAGAAGCTATAATCTCAATAATAACCGTATACCATACCATCAGCCTATGTCTCCACTGCCCGATATAAGTCTCCCGCAGCTCGCCACCACACACGATTTTCGACTCTTCTCATCCACCACAAGGGGAGAACTTCAAGTCGTCGGTCCACCTAATCGAAAATAAGACAAAAATGATCACTGAACATGTCCATCCGGAACCGGTCAATGTCGAAGTAAGGACACTTGATGTTGTTGACCTATCTATCCTGGGCAAACCCATCCAACTAGGCCGATTTTAGCAAGCATCCAACTTCAGCAAGGAGGCCGATAGGCGCCATTCACCTCAGTTAGACACCATTTGGAAAAATGCAGACTCTTCTCGTCGCCTATACCACAATGCTTGAAGACGAAAGTCTTCAATCAATGCGTTCTGCCAGTTATGACGTCCGGTGCTGAAACCTGCCCTCTGACGATAGGCCTAATCCATAAGTTTGAAGTTGCTAAACTAGTTGGACAGAGATACGCTCGGAATTTCTTTGCGAGATAAAATATGAAATGAAGAGATTCGCCAAAAAGTTAAACCAACTGATATAGCTCGTAGATTCGGAAATGTAAATACATGTCGGAGACGGTCTTCCAACGTGACTTGTGGGTGCATGCTTCGACGGAGTCTCGGGGAATATGCCTCGGAACTGTCCCCGTGCTGCATGTTAAAATAACCTTTTAGTTAGTTTCAGTGCATAAACAGCGCTACTTTCGTAATATTGTTTATTGGAATAACTCACGTTGTAAATACCAGATCATGGAGATGATACCACCGGCACTACCCTTCGGCCTCCTGATACGACATATATTATTCTGAAGCCGTATATTATTTCTAAAGATCTTTACGCAAAATGTAGTATTCGCAAAATCTATTTAAAGTACCAGAATTTAAATTTGGGTATATCACATTAGGTTTAAATCATTTTCGCGTTTTTCACACATATCTATTCAAATGGGTCTTACCGCGAATGTTTACCTTACTTATTTTACTCGACGTTTCGCTTGGGTTGTGCACCAACCATGGTCACGAGTTGACTGAAGAAGAAACTAACTGGCTGATGAAATTGCTTGCAACTCTCGACGTGGACTACCCGCCTCTTGCCCTGTTGTATAGCTAGTGCAGAATTGAACAATGGAATAACAAAAACATAATTAAAAATATTGTATTTTATATTCTTTAAACATCTTCGTCGATTATAATGACATCCAAAAAATCTGCTGGACCAGCAATAGGTGTATCCTAGATACCAGGCAATGCTGACAATATGAGCACAAGCCCCAACAGTCCTCTTGCCCATCAAGCAACTATAGTAATATTCACAAATAGCCTGCCTGTTCATTATCACGTAAGAGTAGTAAGTGCGCCGCCTGATATGCCGTGATTGGATTCTGGCTCTTAAAATGTAGCTGTTTAAATAATATTGAATCGAACCAATGCATTAGGGCAGCGCTGTTGATATATTTCAATGGTGTACAACTCATCTTCACTTATATGCTCTTTGCAGTATGACCTGGGGCCTTACCACAAGTCCTTATAGCAGTATTATTTTAACATTATTTCTCAATTTCGTACCACAGCGTCCTTAATGTAAGCTTATATTAGTAATGTTTTACTAAGAAGTTTTGGTGACGTCAACTGTCAACTGTAGTGCAAATTGGAACGTTGTATGAAAGAAATGGCGTTATACAGTTCATATAGCGTTATCTCGTTTTGTTTTTTAGCAGGGAATAGACAAATAATTAAAATCATTCGTTCTTTCGCA
Organism: Sesia apiformis; assembly: GCA_914767545.1. NCBI lineage: Eukaryota > Metazoa > Arthropoda > Insecta > Lepidoptera > Sesiidae > Sesia > Sesia apiformis. The sequence goes on from OU611963.1 coordinate 7,160,963, forward strand.
GCACTAAGCATTAATATTTTGGTGGAGGTCATGGTACGAATATGAGTAATATTGTTTTAGGCCTGAAATAAAATGTTCCTGCAACAATATTGTTTTGTAAAAGTTTATGGTAGGGCCCCTGTCCAGTTTGATCTGATAACTGCCAAGCAATAGTAAGTATAGATCATCGATAGTCATACGAGGAAAGTGGTTTAATATGTGGGCAGTCATTCGAGCAAACAGTGCCCTTTGCCTATTCAGGTTCGCTTGTTCTACATATTCTGCTAACTTGTTTGCCATGTTAAATCTTTGCCGAATAATATTCAAAATATCTTCACTCCGAGGATTATCCTGTACACGTCCCCCGAATGTGTTTATTAATGCACCGGCTGGTCTTCTTGTCGTAATATTGATGTCCCTCTTAAATTCTTAAATTTATGACTTCTACAATTCATCAGACAATAGTGACAAGCTGCGACTGATTTGCTTGTTGGGTCGTGAGTTGTGATTCTCCTTGTGCCTTTGTCGCGGGTTGATAAACTTTATAATCTTTTTCTTGCTGATCGGGAATGACGTTTTCAAAACCTCTCTCCAATATTATTACGTGATTTTGTTGCAATAACCAGTGTAATGGGCATTCTTTGTCATGGCATCCGAAGTACTAGCTACGTGATGGCCTGACACGTCTATTATGTAACCGTCGTAGCAGGCAATTAAAAATGGTTTCAGTAGGTTTCTGAACTTGTGCAGGCTATAGGAATGTCTTTGGAACAAGAAGTTTTTTTGGATATAGACTTACGTCCCATCCATTATTACAATGGCTTTATCTGGGTTATCAGTAGAGCCACACCACACTAGCGGTTAACCGTCAGCGGCTGGCCGTTGCGGCAGGCCGCAAATCTATTTTTATATGAAATCGGAAGATTCATAAGCTCTTTGCGACGGTTAGCCGTCAACCGCTCCGGTTGGACAGAGGACGCGGCTGACCGTCCGGTTGCCTCCACCGCATGCCTCTACCCACTGTTGCGGCCAGCCGTCCGCCAGTCGATGGCTAGCGGTGCCTGTTTGCACACGTATTCTCTACGTACACAAAGTTGTTATCACAATGGATTTAGATTTCGATACGTAAAAAAATATTTTAGAAATCAGAGAACGTCTGGCCATTTGGAATAGCAAATCAACAGATTATGCCGATAGACAGAATCGATTAGATGCAAGATATGATATGATAAGGGTTATTCGAAATGTTCAACAGAGTTCATATTACAATAACCATCAATATCATTATCCAAATGCTCATTGGGAGCGCAGGCAATCACCATATAATGAATATACTGAATATATAAAGTAAATAATATACTGAGGTGCGGTGTGCCGCAATAGCAAAAATAGCAGCGGCGTGCCGCAACGGCCAGCCGTCTAGCGGTTAGCCGGAAGTACTGCGGCCTGCCGCAACGGCCAGCCGCTGACGGTTAACAGGTAGTGCGGTGTGGCCCGTGTAAATACCGTGTGGTATGTACAAGGTACATGTTTCTTTGAATTATTTCCTCCCGAGTTATGTGATTGTAACCCATATGTTGTGGAACAAAATCGTTTGTCAAACATCTTCTAGCGATTTAAAATTTTCGCTCTAACGTACGACAATCCATTTTAAAAAAAAACTTGCAATCGTTGGTTAAAGGTTCACCTTTAACCTTAAATATTTCTTATTTTGCTTAAGTAAACACCTATCGCATGTTTTGGGCGACGAGGCTCATTTACAAGCGACGGCGTTTCTTGTAAAAGTCTCTTGAACTGTTTGTGGTTCATACCCGTCCAAAAATATAGCACTTCGATGGCCATGTTTCTACATTATCGAAATCTACTTGTGGAGAGCAGCAGCATCTTTCATTATGTTTAACATATCAGTTATGTATATCACAGTGAAATGATGTTCTTCAGGCTGTATTTCCAGCAACTCAAGCCACTCGTGTCCTTCTAAATGATACTCCCAGATTCTTGCGTTAGGTGGGATGTAATAATTATGATGAGCAACTTTAAATGTTTCATGGTATCCGGGATTCGTCTCAAAATCCTTTGACAAAAAGGAAAAATAAAGCGTCTCGCTGTATTTGCACCTCTGCCATATCGTGGAATAAGCATTTTCTCAGCCACGCCACCTGGATTATCACCATCTTCTTCTTCAAAGACAACTGGCGGGTAATTATCATCGTTAGCTTGCAGTCGTCCTGCACTTTCTGCTGCCACCCAACAGCGATGGCACATGGCTTGCTGGTTATTGTCAGCAATCTGAAATAGGTAGGAATAATATTGTTTTACTGATATGTATTTGTAAAGCCAATGTACAAGTTAGTGCTGCGGTGGCAGACTATTGTGCAGCCTGTTCCATTTACGGGGGATATATAGCCGAGCATAAATAACACAGCATAACGCTAACTTTTTTAGTTATAAAAAGAATCTAGTTATTTTACAGGAAATGAGTTTACCACTATAATATATTAATTTATTCTTAACTATGTATTATTTACTCCCATCTCGCTCGCTCGCGATACGAAATGGCATGGCAGGGCAAAACGAACGACGCCAGTCGCCGCCCGCGTCTCGTCGACGCGTAGTCTAATGTCGATATTAGAAAAGAGTCGTGAATCTTTTGGATTGCTATTTCACTTCAGACCTGGTAGCCTACTATTTTATTTTCGAAGAACATGACACGATAAACATTGCTTGTATTATATTACCTATACTTGTTATGATTATATTAGTCACACCTTTAGTTCGAAATCACCACTTTAATCATGTTTAATCACTTTAATCACAATTTATTTAATGCTATTTATGCTAAGTATGCTATCAAGCTACGTTAAGTATGCATGTTAAGCTTAAGTGCCATTAGCATGCTAAGTATAAATCCGATAATTATGCTAACTTGGGCGCGAAGACGACCGAAGGGAGCAGGGGTATACGGTGCCGTTTGGCTTCTGTTGCTAAGTTATTGAAAAGTTGTCTGACATTCGATACCGTGTTGACACTGGCCTCTGGCCCGACAATCAACGACGTGACGTAAAAGTTCAGTTCGTGGAATGTACCATTTCCAGAAAGTGCCATTCGCATAATGTGCAGTTCGCAAAATGTTCAACATCTATAATGAACTTAAAGACATTCTGAAATCTAAAATCGACGATGTTCGTATAAGAACATGCAATAAATAAATATATGTTTTTTAATATAATAAATAAATAAAGGCACTTTTTGCGCCTAGTCCTTTCTATGTATGTTTTGTATATTGTTTTATCAGATAAAGCTACACGGTTGCGCGAGCGGCGAGTGCGTGCGGTGGTCGGGACTGATGACGTATGGAGACACAGCGCTTTTACGCGCCGTCAGCCGCGCGCCCGTACAGTTGCAGCTGTGCAATAAGGCCAACACGCTCGCATTCGTATGCGCACAACTGCACTTCAATGGTAAGTATAACATAATGATTTATTCATTTATTATTTTTAGGGGAGCTTATAGCTAAAAACTTAACAAATATTGATTTTTTTAAAGCTAAATGGTAGTTCCCTACATATATGTAATGTACTGCATTTCCCACTTTATTTCCCCAATGTACTTACGTGTTTCGGTAGTAAGTGAGATATGCCAGAGCCCATTCCCATTCTATCTCCATTTTCTCAACCCTTTCATCAAATCCATTCCTATATCTCCAAAAGTAGGCAGCGCCGTTTGCAGACCAATTCCTCTGTTAAGCTCTTTTTCAGAAATTCGAGAAAAACTAATAAATAAGCAGCGCCGTTCGGCGTTGTACCAACGTTTTTGTCATTCTGGACTGATCTTTGCATGTATTGCGGATGTCTATGAACGACAGTATCCACTTACCAGCAGGTGGACTGTATGCTCATCTGCCGCCTTTGTTCCATAAAAAAATTAGCTAGGTATTAAACACTTGAGACGCAACTTGGATATTCATGCTAAGATATAGTAATGTATTTGTATTCTTAAGGTGTGGTGTTATATAGTATAAACAGTAATACAATGTAATGTGTACAAATGTAGTGAGAAAATCTTACCTATCTGAAATATTCATGACCACGATAATTACCGAACACGTCATTGTATTAATGACTGGTGTTAAATATTATTAACGGTTGTACTAACTTATTTTACGTGCATAAGGCTGGCCCGACCCATCAACTAGAGCTATTAGACGTTCCTTAATCGAATGTACTTCTCTTGAGTAGCATATGTACCGCTTTCATTTTCAATGTACCTCTTTGGTACATTGAAATACTTTGGGGCGAACGGCGCGTACCTCCCGACGATTTGGTCCGTATAACCAAAAGGTTGGTAGAACCATGGGTGGAGGTGGGTAATACCTCTTTGGTATAGAAATTGAAGGCATCTAAAGGTGGTCGGGCTAGCCTAACGTTTTCAGCCCGGACCCTATTCTAACTCGATAACTACATTATGTACCGACGCCATGCTAATACAGAACGAATGTACTCCATAAATACGACATATGTACCGCTTTTTTAAATGCTGAAACATAATATCTTGTGAGATATTGATATGGATAGGGGACCGGGCTGAAAAAACATACATGCCTTAGGCCGGTCCTGTCCTTCGGCTAGAGTTATTGAGATGTGCCTTAATCAAATGTACTCCTCTTGACAAGTATACTTACCGCTTTCATTTTCAATGTATATCAATGTTTTTGCCGCTTTTAGTAGCTTATATTTTTTATATTAATACATTATTTTCTACAAGAAGGTAATTAATATACCTTTTTTACAGAAGGACACTGATAAAGGCAGAGTTCCTTGTCTATTAGCCTTTTATTTAACAAAATAATTCGAATTTAAAAATAGTACTGCTCTGGTGACATGTACTGACATGAATTAAGACTTACAAATGTTATAACTCTGCGATTATCACCTTTCTAACGCTGCCACTTTGTGGTCTACTCTATATAAAAATATACAAAAATCAGGGTGTTGGAAAATTTGGCTCATGTCCATTGATTTGTGAGTATTGTATTAATATGTTTTCAATGAAATGGTTAGTGATATCAATGTAGTCACGAGCATTCGCGCGATTAAAGTTTAATTGTACTATACCAGAAAACAATAAATTTTGGATAACACAAAAGTGATACAGACTCGACAAAATATATTACATTATGGTTAAGAAACTATTTTGTTCACATTTTCATACAGAAACAAGACAAAATAACAGTTTTATACTAAATGTTGATATGTATTTCTATGCAGTATGTGGAATACATTATATGTGTTACTTTGTAGAATACTCTTGACTTGTCGCCTCCTCTTCCTCACCACTGCCAGTATAACGGGATGTTTCCTCTACAGATGAGCCAATAATTCTATCCAAGTTCGTCATAGGATCGAATGAGTATTGCGCCACTTCTCTCTCTTCTTCGCAATACTTAAATCCTGCCTGCTTTGCTCGAAATTTAGCATCGCGAAACAACATCCGATTGTCTCGTGTGAATCTTTCACTAATGTGTTCACTAAATCACAGGAATATTTCTGATGGGTAAGGTTTTCTCACTAGATATGTATAACGTGTTGATTTTTTTTTTCATATATGGCCATGGTGCAATTAGCACATTCTACCAGTGTCAAATTTTCTTAGTAAGAAACAATTTCAAAATCTAAACGTATCCTGTCAGATAGGTATTTAGGTTTTATAGTTTGTCTTTTGATAGATTTAATAGGTTTAAATTAGATAGCTGGACATTGACAAATGTCCAGTCCCGTCGAAGTAGAAGTCAGGAGTCGCTCAGTAAAGTGATAGTAGGTTTACTGAGGACACGAACTCATTATCACGCTTTTATTTCATTATCATAAATATTACGCACAAATAGCACTGAGACTTTACGAATTAGTAAACCACAAAACCCACAATACCTACACATTTTTTATAATAATGAAACAAAATACTCAAATCCAATTTTCGAGTTTCCACGGGTAAGACCTTTTATTCTGTTTCTTTTAGTACAATACATGTTTCTATCCTCTGAGACGTCGTTATCGGGCTCTCGGCGCATCATGCGCGGCCGCTCGTTGCACTCTGTCACCGTGACCCCCCCCTGGGCCAAGTTGGAGAAGCAACCCCCCACTTCAGCCACCGTGTTCGCAACCCTCTCTGTACTCACCGGCAGCGAGTTTACGCGACGCAGGATACTCAAGTGAGTACTACCACTCCACTATGTCTGGTGAGTCTATGGAAATGTTGAGTAATTTCAGTGCATCGACGCACTATGGAAAATTTCGGTCTGTTTCGGATCAAAAATCAATAACTTTTTTGTTTCTAAAGATAAACTCTTGAAATTTTGCACAAGTATTTATGAATATATTATGCTTTAAATACATATATTTTAATTTAATTATGTTACTTAAGTAACATTATAAAAATTCAAATACGTAAAAAATATGAGTTTAATATGTTTATTGTTTTATTTAATTTCAAAATACAATCTATAATTTGATTCTTAACTAAATATTAGACTAAACATGTTATAAAAAAATATTAAAATAGAAGAATAAACCCAAAAAATTAACTATAGATTTCGATGACATGTATTTTGTCAATTTTTTATGACTATTTCAGTGGTTTTAATATTTATCGTGTGAAAATAAGCATCTAGAACAATAATTCACTCGACATATATATATTATTTTGAAATTGTGCGAGATGCTTATATATATATTTAAGTATAAAAATAATGGTAATTATATCTAATAAGTGGTAATAAATTTATTCTAAAAAAAACAAATATTAGCGGTAATTGGACAAAAATTGTTTTAATTATATAATTCTTCTATAGGGAAAAAATTAAATAGGTGAGTTAGTTAGTCTTAGTTAGTACACAGAGGCAAATGCATGTTAATCACAAGTGAGTATACCTACTATATTTCTATGACCTCAGGATCTGAAATAAGTTCGTTTACTTTCAACAAGTGTAGGGTGTCTTCGGAAGGATTCGGAAGAGTCTATGCGCTACACATGGTCTTCCTCATTTCCCAGTAGAAGTTGAAGGTGAAGAGTTGGTTATTTCGTTCTCCGGGGTCGGTATGGTTACGGAATATTCAGAATCCAGCCAACTACTATTCTTACTTAAAAATACATCTTTTGTCGTCTCGTTTCTTTCCAACGTCTATTAAACGAAGGAATATGCCTTTGGATATCGCTTAATACGAAACATAAATTGTCTTCAGATACTTGATTTTGTTTTAAAAATATTGATAATGCTTACACAGTTTTCCCCCCGTCAATATAAGAAGTTATTAATTCACGCTTATTGCAATTGAAAGTCGACATTTTTAAATTATTTGAAATTATAAAATTGTCGTAACAATTACACGTTTGTCCAATTACCGCTGACAAATTGTATTATGAAAATAAATTTATTTCGTCTCTTTATATAGGTATATTTGGGTCATGTGAATTATTTTAAATTATTATTTTCACACGCAAAAAAGTGATAAGGCAACTAAATTTTAATCAATAATTGATAAACAATCCGCAAAATGTTGATAGAAAACGACAAATGTTGAAACCGCAACAGATAATGGTTTTCCGAGTCCAGACTCCCATCATATTCATACGAATAATTTCCGAATAGGCACCTTTTGGCAACTAATTTTTTTTAATGTTTCTAATGAACATCTAAGCTACATTTACACACAAAAATTAAAGCGTGGGGAAGCGTGGGTAACTGTCAAAAGTCTCGATAAAGTTGAAGACTGAATTTTTCTTCATTTTGTTGTTTTAATTTCTATATATTATACTAAATAATGACATTAAAAATTTATGGTTGTAATAAAATCTCCATAAAATGAGCTTTCTATAAATATATAATCATAGACTACTATCTATGATGCTTTACGAGAAAAATACTTTGAAATCTTATAATAAACGGGCGCAATTTGTCTGCCTGTAGAATACAATACCAAACTATTAGCGTAGAAAAAAAAGTTTTTGATAAATATAGTTTAAAATACCCATACTATATAAAATATTGACTCTTAAACTCTTAAATAAAATTAAGAAAGTGTGTTAATTCCGAATTTGCTAAAAATCATTTTTGATCTACCTTTGTTCTACCATTTTCCATAGTGCGACGATGTAAATCTTAATTGGCGTAAGGTACAAAGCAGGAATTTCAATACTAAAACAATTTCTACGCACTTAAACAACAATTACGCAATTTCTTATAATTTATTGTATAAACCGCTCTCCGTACTCACCGGTCACGCAATCAATCCCGCATTTGAAATATTGATTCCTGGGTAACTAATTTGCTACCACATAGGAACATTTAGTGATTTCCATCCTGCATTCAACAATAACTCCTAAAATAAATAATTTTGTGTTATTTTTTAGAATATCTTAAAATCTGTCAATATAATACAAAAAAATACTGTTTTTCAGTTTTATTTAAATATTTTTGTTAAACCATTGACGAAGGTTTTTGAGCCAAGATGTTCACCTGCTCCCTGGTTTTTTTTTTCTCTGAATCTTCCCTTGGATGATTATCTCTATTCTCTTCCCTTGGTTGATCGACATTCGTAGCGCTCTCCAAGGCGCTATGAAAGCGTTACTACTCGCTATTAAACATTATATGGCAGAATGCTTCGATTCTAACCATATGGAACCCTTAATCCACACCCGAGTTAGTAAAGTGTCTGACTCGCACTAAATAATTTTCATAATTATTATCGTTTGTTTTTACAGAATAATAAGAGATGAAAACAACGGAGTGCTGGACACTTCCCTCCTGCCGGATCATTTGAAGGTGCTGGCGGAAGATTTTGAAAACGAAGACCCTTCACTGGACACTTTGTTAGCGGATTTCCAGGAAGCTAAGGTAATCTTATTTTATGACAGGTGTTAATGTGAACTTTAAATGACAAATACTGTTATAGACAAATTCAGCACAGTACAATTTATGTGCGTAATATTTTCTATTTACTTTTTATACCACTGTATCCCCTGTCAGCCAGAGTACAGATACATTACGAAAACATTAGTCATCGGCTAATCTGAAAACAACCGAATGCGTCATCTACGTATATGAATTACCGTACCTCTAATTGCAACATTGCTTGCTTAATCGTCTAAAAAATATTTTGGAATAAATAAACTTTTTCTCTAGGCCATTGCTGCATTAAATTTTCCAAATTTTGATTGTAGGCTCAGCTAAACGAGTTGATAATTGGCATACGAGAACTGACAGCACAGATCCACCTGCCACAGGACTTCAACGAGGAAACCACTATCATTATAACCGATGACACAGTTCTAGAACACCACACGCTTCATGACTAAGCTTTATACGACATTTTGTCTTCAAATGTACTTATTTAATTAAATAATATAGTTAACTATAATTAATAATATTATATTAAATAATTAAAATACTATTATTTAAGAATATGTATATTTAAAACTTAACCAGTCACGAATGTCTGATTTTTAATTTTAAAATAAAATATACGTTTAATACAATATAAATTTTGTGTTTTTTATTCCACATTATAATATCCGATAATTTTTACTCCGATAGGACCCCTAAGGATTTTGTAATCAGGTATTCCCCATTAGGGGTTCGTCAAGGGGTCTAGTCTCCATATTAAAGGCTAGACTTGCTAGCCTACAAGCTTCTGGTCTGCGGAGTGACATATCTGGATGAAGTTTACGAAAAGCTTAAGTCGGTCAATGCCTGCGTCGGTTAATGGAGACCATTTCATATGCCATTTTCGAAAAACAAGAGCACAATAACGGTAACACCCCTTTAAAGACTCTTCTTGTTCATTTGAAAAAACTTTATGAACGTCATAATGGGGCACAAGTCTAATATTCTCCAAATTCTTTTCTAATATTTGGGCCCGACGCCGAAGAGTAAAAAAATGCAATTTTTCTACCCACGCTATCTTTCCTCCATTACTGACTCTTCTTAAGGACTCTTTCATATCTTTTTTTGTATGATTACATATTTTCCTGTTCGACTTTTGCTTTCTCGGCATCTCATAAACATTAAATAATTAATCGTGTTTGTGTTTTAATTCATAGTATGAATTCATGAAAAATAAAACGTATGAAAAGCAATTGGGTAGTTGGTGGTCGCGTGGTTCATACAGTCAAGATCTTCACGTCAGAATGACTGGTCACTCTGCAATACAATTCGTAATATGTGTAGGTAGCAGTTATTTGATAGTAATTTGTAGGTACCATTGCAATAGTGAATTAGACAACCAGCCATCACGACGCAGAAACTCATAATTTCAAACATTTAGCAAAGGTTCATCACCGTGGTAGAGCCCACTATACTCCCGGATAATTCCCCATTTTTTTGGATACTGACGTGGATACAAGATTCCTAACTATGTAATTAGATTCAGACTTGAAGGGAGAATCCTATTAAGTTAATGTTTATCAATATCCCGGATTTGCAATACACTTTACAAATCTTATAAAGGGAATTTTATATTAAATAAAGAAATAAAAATCAATTGTTATTTCATATCATTTATTTTCTTAACCAGTTATATTTTATTTATCAATCCATCGCATTCCCTATTTTTTTTAATCATTGTATCTAAGAGATTCACCTGTCTGTCGATTGCAGTTATCCGTTAAAAATGACATTATACAAATATTGCCTACAACTTAGAAAACTAAAATGCATTTCTTTCCTTATAATAATGAAGTCAACACCACAAAAATGATAATCTTTATATTATATACACGACTAAATTTGACGGTTCATAGAATGCAAACGCTTATATTTTTCTCTATTAAAATTACTCTAATCCATTACAGTAAACCCCTTACTTAGGATACAGTTAAGAGTTGTGGGAGACAGAAGACAAAAATACTAGCAATTAAAGCGTCAAATAAACTCGGGTGTTCAACGTGAGAAGTGTTTGGTCCTTGTTCGAGGGGTTTATCGCAAGGGACCGCGTCAACAGAACATCGAGCTTGGTGTAGTTTATTATGGTTATATCTTTACACCTAAATATCTCTACCGGCGCCTCATCATACGTCACACATACACTCTTGCTGACACACATCCACACATTCATTACAAACACTCGCACGCATTCGCTGATCCCCGTTCATACAATCATTCCATTTGGCAGTTTGTCGACGTCATTCTCGCCACTAGGCATAGGTTACACTATCAATGAATAATAACAATATCAATGAATAACGTAATATATAAGGTATAAAAAGATCACTCCCAAACTACGAAGGGAGTGCACGATTTTATCTATTATGCTAATAAAATGTAACAATTGTTTTTCGACTTTGGAATTCGCCACATATTTTGAGCGTATTATCAGCATAAAGTCAGAAAAAAACAAATTTACCGATGGTATTTGATCACCTACTTCAGGTGTGATGGTATTGTCATTATTCCTTGATGGTCTAACTAGCGTCCCAAAACACGCACATGTCAATATTCACATCAGACTCCTCACAGCAAATGTCACACAAAATAGTCGAATTTTAAAAAAAAATGCTCGCGTTTACAAACTACAACATTCATGATTAAATATACAATATTTATACATGAATGAGATAAAATGTGAATATCAACATTGTATAAGTGTTCCACGTGTCTACATGGCGTAAAAACTACATATGAAAAAACCTTATTAAAATGGAAGTACTTACACATCTTTACGTTACGATACAAACTAATTTGGGTCAAAAATGGCTGACGAGTCGTTTTTAGTAGTGCTTTGACAATACTATTTTTTTTCATTAATTTATTGCATTATACCTATTATTCTAGAATTCGCAAAAGAAGACTTAACGAGGAATATTAATTCGCAATATATCAAATCTAAATATACTAGGAATTGTCTTAAAGCAAAACAGTTCAGAATGTACACCTAAATAATATAATTAATGGGTGACACGTCTCGTGCGGACTTGGAGAGCCCGAGATATATACACACACACGCACTCTTTACAGTAGGAATTAAAAACGCTAAACTAGAAAATTAAACCAGTCGCTTAGTAACCTATGAAATAATTATGTAAAGGGCCCTCTAAACGTTCAAATAGTTTGACAAACAAACTTCGTATTTGCAGATGAGAGAAATTTTGATTGCACGTTTACCATGTTTGGAGGTTTACGCGTGTTTGTCAAATAAGTCCGTGCTCCACAATGAATATCGTGTCCTTGACAATCTAATTACGGAGCATATTTTCTGTCTTCATAATACAGAAAGAGACTAAATTAGATTATCAAGAGAATTTGGCACTACGTGATCGACACTGCCCGCGGTATACCAGTACTACCACGAGTAAGGCGGGAAGAATTGTTTAAATACTGATGCAGAGTTTGTAAAATTTGTTTGTACGATTGCGCTCTTGTATGTCAAACACGTACTTTGAATCAAGTAAAATTTGACAATTTATTTGAACATTTACAAGGCGCTTAAGATTGCCAACTGTACACTGGCCTAGTAGATGGGCCGCCGCCCGCCCTATGTTATTGTTGTAACAACGACATCTACGAGTAGTAGTCATATGTAACAATATTTAAGGAAAGGGACCTTATTGTCAGACAAGTTTTCCAGATATTGAGCCTATAAGGAAACCTAAAAAAAATTCATTGCTTTACTAGCGTTTGTGGTTTCTCGCGTGGATTTGTTTTAAGTAATCCTCAATAACTTCTCAACTGTCCGGGATAAAAAGTATCCTATGCGCTTCTCCGGATTTTAAGCTACCTTTCTGCTGAATTTCATTGAAATAGGCTTAGTTTGGTCGGAAGACATAACAAACAAACTGACTATTGAATTTATAAATATTAGTGCGCATCTTAAAAATCGAGAGTATGTTTCTATTTAAACAGAATCTTGAAACAATGAAAATGTTAGCCTAAGTCAAAAGTCTCCGATAATAAGGTCCTTTTGCTCATATAACGTTACCTATTAGTAACTGCCGAGACTCTCGCGTTCGCTTCTTGTTCACACTAAATATTAGCAAGTAAATATGCTTCTCTGCTACAACAACTAGGCAGAACAGAGATCATATTTTCAATAGAGATCATCGATTATTACATGCGGCTTGATATTTATTACAATAATTCGGCAATACTTTACTGCCACGTCTAACTTAAAAATTAAAAAAAGTAAATTGATTGTCCCATAAGTCGATTTTTTATAGTAGTCGCCCATTTGAAAATTTTATTAGATATACACGTTCTCAACAATTGATCGGCAAACAACTCGGCTGATTTAGATTTATTACAATATAATTATCACAGATAACATTAAAATAAAAGGACATGTCGGAATTGTTGCAGCGTGCGTCAGTTACAAAATTAAAAAAAATCTACATAGAGCGCTTATAAAATGGATCTAGCAACTATACTACGCACTTTATTATTACAGGGGACACCTCGAGTGGATACATTGTTTTCTTTGGATAGGTTAATGTTACAAGTCGCAGCAAGGTGACGTAATCCGCGTTTATATTACTATTTTTTGGAAAATATCGAACCGCGTAACTATTGTCTTAAGTCAGACGAAACAGTACTGGACCAAACGCAACGTCACGTCTGTAGGAACCCATATGCCAATCGGTGCCACCACGAGGATGCCAATGTCACGATGAGCTCATATGCTATGATGACTTCATATGCCATGATGATCTCACATACTATGAGGATCCTATATGTCATATATATGTAGGATGTCTCCGTATGTCATGATGATTTCATGTCATGAGGATTCCATGTCATGATAATCCCATATGACATGAGGATTCCATGTGTTATGCACCACATGATTTAATAACTCCATATGCCATGAGGAACCTTATATCGCGCCTTATATCACCTTATTGTCGCCTTATATCAATAAGGCGACAATTGCTAGTCATTTCATATAACGCACCTTAGATGAATCGTGATTACGCTAGCTAAAAATGTTATTTCAGATAAATATACGATGCAATTAATACTGGCCTTTGGAATTAACTTTCGAGTGTCCACCGTGGATCCTTTCTAGAGAAATCAGATTTGTGTAATACTAATAAATTATATAGTAGGTACTACTAATTAATGCCGGTCGTATTCCTTCATCATTTCAGAATGAGTAAAAAAGAAACAAACATTCAAACACCTTCATAGTGACATTACGTTATGTTGTAACTACTCTATGTTATATACATCAACATTCGTCAAAAGTCCGAAATATGAAGGTGGCCGACCAACAATTCTCAATTAATAGTGTTAAGTTCTATGATACTTCATTATGAATATTTATGGGTTCAGAAATGGTATCCAATACACATTGTTACCATAGCACAATATTTAAACTTTGCACAAAATAATCTAGCACATCGCTTCAAACGATAAATAAAACACCTCGTCATTTTGCAGATATAGAAATTAGTCATTTTTCAGATATAGAAATTAGAATGAGAAATATAGAATTAGACCGAGTAAGATTTCCATCTAGAGAAGACGATTTGAGTTCATTTGAAAGTAGATAACATAAGGAGTTACTAAGTCAAAAATTTCTTATCTCTAGTCAAGCTACAAAAACCGTCTTTATTTTTTGCACTTCACTATGAATCTATGGTAGACACTCCAGTGTAAGGTTTATAAATGTCTATAGCTCATCAGCTAGTTTCACTTCTCCCTGATATTTGTTTGTAGATTTTGTAGGCTTGCTCCGTATAATGTTTATATCTGACTTATCTCTTTTGTCAGATTCAATTTTACTTGTAGATTGTTTTGCCTCAAGATTTATTGTGCGAGATGCACTTGGTTTGGGATTTCTCCGTGGAGGCTCTGGTGGTATTTTGCTCCTGATTTCTTTTTGGAATTTGCTTGCGTTTTCAGAATGAGACACACTCGTTGCTAGCTGGGATTCTTTTCTCACTTTTATGGAATTGCTTGCATTCGATTTGCTCATGGCTTCTGTTTCAAAACTTCCTGTAGCCTTGTCCGCAATTTCATTATGGTTCTGCGATTCCATTGCGCTTGTAGTTGGTTTGATTTCGTTTTGTGCATGACTGGTGATTGTGTTGCTTGCAGTAGAGTGGCTGGTATGAAGGCTTGCAGTAGCCCTGTCTGTAATGTTGTTATGGTTGTGCGATTCCGTCGCGCTCGTAGCCGCCTGGGGTTCAACTTCGTTTTGCACATGAGTGTTGTTTGTAGTAGAATTGCTGGCGTGGTGGCTTCCTGTAGCCTTATCTGTGAAGGTGTTACAGTTGTGCGATTCCATTGCGCTTGCAGTTAGCTGGGGTTTCACTTCATTTTGCACATGACTGGTGATTTGTGGAGTTTTGGTTGCATTCTCGGTGGAGTTTCTGGCGTGGAGGCTTCCTGTAGCCTTTTTGGTAATATCATTATGGTTTTGCGATTCCATTGTGCTTGTAGTTGACTGGGGTTCGAGTTTGTTTTGCATATGAGTGTTGTTTGCAGAGTTGCTGGTGTGAAGGCTTTCTGTAGCCTTATTCGTGATGCTGTTGTGGTTTTGCGATTCTGCTGCGCTTGTAGTTGGTTTGCTAGTGGATTTAACACTTGTAGTTGGTTGGGGTTCGACATGAGTGTTGCTTGTGGTAGAGTTGTTGGTGTGGAGGCTTCCTGTAGCCTTATCCTTGATGTTATGGTTGTGCGGCTCGGTCCGTGTTTGCACCGTGTCCGGGTGTAGTCCCGCTCCGTCTCCGCGGGCCGGTCGGCGCTAGGGCGCGCGGTACAGCAGGTAGGCGGTGAGCGCGGGCGGTAGCGCGAGGCGAGACGCGGCGGCGCGGAGTCGCGGTCGACCGACGCGTTGTCGTATTACGCGTCTACATAATTCCATTAGGGGAAGAGGCTCCGCTGTAACAACAGAAACGAGCTGTCAGTTTGTTGTCATCAAAATGGGTCAGCAAAGTGGCATGGAGCTACGAGCAGTGTTATAAATTAGACCACATAACGCAAATAAAAGTACAGGTTAGATAAAATTATTCTGAGAAAAAATTCCAAAATTTCAAAGTAAAAAAAATATGATTCGAGAAAATCAAACATTGATCTTTGACTTTAAAAAAATATTTCTACAGTTACATCATAGGGGATGATTTATAGGGAAAATGTAACATATTTCTCACAAATTTATGATGACACTGATTCCATAATGTTAAGCATGAATCAAACAATTTTGTCAATAATAAATTAGGTATACCAATCACTGGTACATTTCACTAAAATTTCTGTATAATAAATTATTTTTTATTTATTTCTTTAAACTTTAGCGCACAAAGAAACATTGTACAAACGGCGCACTTAATGCCTTATTATGTTAATGCACATATGCCTTAGTTAGAAACATCATACAAAGATGTTTGTGACAAGAACTCTATTTTTTTCACCTAACTTTTGTAAGAGAAAAAAATGCTGTGGATAGTGCTATGCCATCAGCTTACAGCCTCTGCTGTTGGATTTAGGTCTCTCTCAAGGCTCACCTATTACCGTCGAACTTCTTCAAATGGGTCATTCATGGCCTGAGGTCCTGCGACTTTCCTAATGCTGAACACGCCCATTTCAAAATACTGATTAAATGAGCCATGTTGACAACTTCCGTTGTTTGCCGAATCTCTTGCTTTCGGATTCTATTCCGCAAAGAAGCCTTGGGCATAGCTTTCTACACAAGTTTTTTTTCCACCAAAATACAGCTATGTGGTAATTAATGCTACCATCAATTTGTTAGCATCTGAACTCTTTACAGGATAAATTAAATTGTTTTTACACGACACAACCTTTTCAATGGAAGTCATTTACAGACAGTATGCGACATCGCGGGAGTGCGTTCTAGGAATATAAAAAATACTTTACGTTGATAGGTACTTATCGATAATTTAAATTTATGTTGATTACTATAGATTGATATACTTGTATATAATATAATAATTTAATTTAAAAAATCGAACAATGAAATTAAACCGTATTCCCCGACCTGTCGCGTGCTATACCTAAACAATTATTGGACAATACTCACGATCTAGTCCGCCGATATACTTCATCGTGATCTCCGCATGGCCCCATACTGCGGAGACGATCGGGTATAACGTCTTTCCTCGCAACCCTCTCGCTGCTACCCCTAGGTATCTGCCGTCGGCGCAGAAGGCGAGGGTTCCTTCGTCCATATCAAGTACAACTAGTACTCGGTCTGGTACGAGGAACTGCTCGTCGGGTCGTAATAACGCGGGGTACGTCGTGCCGCTACCACCCGTGCCTTTTGCATTGTGGTATACCTGTGAATAAAGTAAGAGTCGCTATAGATTGGAGGTTGCTAATAGGGGCTGTACAACCCTTGAGGGCGCTGAAATGATCCAAGGTGATGGAAATTATTATTTCTATTATAAAATATTTATACCAAGATTCAGGTTAATTAGGATCATTGATATTTCTTTTTCCATACAAATTTGACACTCCGTTTCACCCCTGAATTTCTAAAAAACCCTTCGTAGTAAGCATAAAAGGAAGTTAAAGTGGTTTCGGCTCAGGGTTGATGAGTCAGTCAATCAATAAGTCACATTTCTCTTTACATGTACATGATAGATAAGGTCTTGCCCTAGCCAGAAAATAGCGCAAGGATTATTTGGTCTTCGAATAACTGTATGTACCTAATACACTGTGGGAGGGTTCAATTTGTACGGTCTATTTATACTTACATTATTTCAGTCCGGGTCTAAAACTTTAGTTGTGTCTAAACTTTAACTACTGAATATATAGATCATTGGACTCAAAAGTCAACTTCAATTTCACAACATTGTAGAGAGAGAAAATGACCACCACAAATGAAATAACCGGCTTCACAAGTCTCAGAGAACAGAACATCTCTCACACAATGTACTGCATTTGCTACTTTATCCTATTTCCTAGTGTATGTATGTGTGTACGGTAGTGAGTGAGATATACCAGAGGCCATTCGCATCTCATCTAATTTTCCATTTTCCCAATCCTCTTTCCAAATCTATTCCTAAATCTCCAGAGGTAGGCAGCGCACCGGGGGCGTGCCAACGTTTGTCATTCTGAAATGATGTTGGCATGTATTGTGGATGTCGCAGGGCGACAGTATGTATTTACCACCAGGTGAACTCTACTCCTCTGCTCCTTCTTTTTATAAAAAAAGTACTCACTTTATTTCTGCCGAGGTCCCAGCCCCAGCTCTGATCCGTAGCTCCAACGAGGCTCTGGTATCCTACTGAATGTAGTGGCGCGTGGGCCGTCGCGACCCCGACCACTGCATGTGTCCCGCGTTGTCTCGCCGGCCAAACCACTTCCCAACAGTGTAGACCGCGCGAGTAGCCCACGCGCCCACGGATACAATCCGTGCTTTGTGCCACGGGGTGCCGGTGGAACGTTAACGCGTCTTCTTCTTTTACAAATATATTTAATGATCTGAAATGGGAGAATCGTCAGTTAGTAATTTTATGTATGTAATTTTGGAATGTGGAATAATTGATGATTAATATTGGGAGAGCGGTGACACTCTAAGGGAGTATCAACTCTCGACTGTAGTGCCAACTAAACGAACGAGTCTTTCGCGGCGATATTCGCGCCCGTGCTAGTAATTTCAATATTATTAAAATTAGTGGCAAGTATAGTCGAGTTAATTTCATGTTTGGCGCCGGAGCTTTTGTCATTGTGCCGTCAAGTTCCAGACAAGGAAGAGTCGATATATAAAGACACAGCAACAGAACTTGTAGGGAGTCAGGAAAGACCACGAGAAGGTGGAGTGATCTGTTTCTTATTTTCTTTATTCATTGTTTGAACTGGAAGAGATACTGAGCGATTTCTTGTGGGGGCATAGACAGCGGAACGCTTACGTATAAAACCTATGCTAACTATCGTCACAAAGAAACATACTGTCACGGATCATCCATGTAATTAAAAGTGCAGTTCAGCAAACCATTTAATGCGGGTATTAAGTGTGATCCCAGTGTTGCTTGGCTCAGCAACATAATTAGACCAACGCCTGGGCGATGGGGTGACGCATAAGATTCCGGATCAGCACAGTATTAGTATTCAGTATTCAAAAGCTCCCAGCAGCTGGAGTGTTAACGTTTGGATACTGTGGAATCAGGCTGTACGGCACGCTTTTAATGGTATCCACGGTGACTTCGGCATTGACGACGTGTGTGACGTTATTTACGCTTTGTCAAGTGATTCTATTAGCTAAAGTATGCTAGTGTTATCGGGTTCTTGGTCCGTACATGAGCTACTGTTTAACCCTTAACATTATACACTACTACTTGCCATGTGGTGTGGGTCGGCTTTAGAATAACTCACCCCATCTCTTTCTGTGGGTATCGCAAAAGGCGATTAAGCGGTTACCACAAGCCCTGAGGAACTACACCGTCTCTGAAAGCGTGGACTCGCCAACCAGCTTGGGCAGCGTGACGATTTAAGGCCTTACATCCCTTATGCAAAAGATAATGTGCATGAGGAAGGCCATGTGCAGCAGTGAACACTGAAAGGGCTGGTTACGGTTTACTTTGGTTACACACTACAGTGATAAAGTTTACACACCTGTCATCTGGATTCCACGCATGCTTGAGTTGCAGCTCTGGATGCGCGGGTGGTGCGTCTAAAAGCGCGTCGAGACGCGCCGGCCGCGGCGGTTCTGGCGCCAGCTCGCGCGCGACCACCGCCTTGAACGGCGCCGTGCAATCGCGCGACACCGACTTGACTCCGCCGGAGAGCTTTTGCCCCATGTTCATGCCCCTGCAGCGAGTGCGGGCGCGCTTCGGCAGCGCCTTGAGGCCGCCGCGCCGCGCCTCCTCTGCGCCGCCGCCGCCCCCGCCCCTCACTGAGCGCACCCCGCTCTTGTACCTGGCAACAATAATTACGTCATAACAACATCTGTGGCAATTGGTACGGACACCTAAATCGTCGATTTTCATATTCATATCCAGTTTCATAGTTTGTTTTTGTTCTATTTCTATTTGGTCTAAATAAAATAAGTTCACTAAAAAGGTGTAAAAAGGATGATAATGTGTGATGTGTAAAAAGGGGTGTAAAAGGGGGAAGGTTTCAAAGATAAAATAACTTATCATGGGATAAACTGGTGGTTGGCTCGTAGAGAATCCCTTATAGTATAAGTCCCCCCTTTTGTACATATCATTGTGCAATGAAGTTTAAATAAATAAATATTTTATTTTTAAATCTCTGTCGGATCATATGAATGTCCTCATTGAAATCGCGCAATACGCTTGCATGTGAGAAGTGGTGAGCTGTGAAGAGTTTGCGTTGTGACCGAAGGTTACAAGTAAATTAAGGAACAAGTAGTAATTTATTTTTTAGCGAACCAATATCTTTACAGAAAAGTCAGACTGAATTCATTCCTTTATGATTTTTTTTATAGAAAAAAGGCGGCATACGAGCATACAGTCCACCTGATGGTAAGTGGATACTGTCGTCCATAGACATCCGCGATACCATGCCAACATCAGTCCAGAATGACAAACGTTGGCACGCCCCTGAATGCGCTGCCCACCTTTGTAGATTGAGGAATAGATTGGGAGAAAGATTTGGGAAAATGGGGAAGGATAGGATGGGATGGGATTGGGCTCTGGCATATCTCACTCACTACTGAAACACGTTATGACACGATGAATGTTTATGATATTAGCCAAGTTATTGCACTTTTGGAACATTAATCACTTGTTTACTGTTCACAGTTACTGCTGTAAACATATCATATCGCTTAAAGTTATATCATACTTTGAAAGCTCATTTGGAATGGTGCTCAGCGAATATATAGTGCAGGGGTAACGCGGATATTTATTGATGTTATCTCTAAATACAAGTATATTAGCGCAACCACAATTGATAATGCATGTTAACTGAGGCCTTCGTAACCAAAACGAATAATAAATGGTGTCCATTTAACTATTCGGTATACTGAATGCATCTTATCAATCGCAGTTTTATTGACAACTAAACTGATTGTGGATTTAATCATAATATTAAGTACATAAAATATCTGTGTTATCGAAATAATATCAAAGTTTAAATTCCCAGTAGGTACATACCGTACACGTAACGCGTTCGGGTTACTGTAACTGGCATGATAATACACCGATATTAATAAACGATAATATCGCCATAACTCGCTGCTATAGTATTTATCGCTCAAGAAATAAGCCTTTAAATATGTAATTAAATCTGTTTTATACTTAGGTTAACGACACAGCTATTGATAAATGTAGAGTGCTTATTAAACGCTTATCATCAACACACTATAAAGTTCATAACAGTTTTAAAAGCTTGATTCAGATAGTATAGATAAAGCTATTTAATTTGACGTTTATTGACACTTTTGGTCATAAAAATGGAATTGTATGTACACGTCAACTGTTCAAATAATGCTCAATAAACCTTCTAATATCAGAACAGAGGCTTGATGTTGACAATTACAATATGTTTGTAGAGGTTGCCATCTTATTATAGTTTCTTAATTCCATTGTTATGGAAACTGGTTTGTGTATTGGCGGTGAGCGGCAGAGCGGTCGGTGTCGTCACAGCAGAAGTCGGCTTGCCGGCAGCGGAATCGCCCGCACATCTTATGTAACACCTCGACCGTCTAACCGTGAAAGTCGCCGCTCAAAAGCCAAGGTCAACGCGGCCCTCGAGGCTCGTTCCAATAACACATGCGAACGGTCTATGCTTCTTACGTATTTGATTTAGTGGTCGGTTTTCCTCGTCCATGATGTCATGTAGTTGCATGGTAAGCGTTTAGTTAAACTCCGACAACACGTACTACCAAATAATGCGAACGCATGAGAGCATGCGTAATGAATTCTTGGAGACGATGTGTGGATGATGTCATCGATGGAGTCTTATGTGGTGTATTATATACAGCTTTATGTAGGATGGGAAGGGATAGCTAGAAGGCGCGCGCAAGCTGCAAGGCCGTCTGCCTTTCCGTTGGCTAGAGCGGCCGCACGACAAAAGCGGGAAGTGAAAGGCAGTGAATGCGTCCCGTCCCGTCGCCTCAGTGTTCAAAGTAAACAACGCCAGTACGACTGTCTCGTTGACAAACGGCTGAATCGTTCCTAGAATGATACTTGACGTCGGTGACAGTTTAACTGTAAACGGTGACTGTAGTCATCTGAACAAGTTATGTACACTAAGAGTAGCAAAGCAACTGCGCCTGTACGATAAATATTTGTCAATATAGCTCGTATAGAAAAACGATATTTTCCACAATGTTCCGTGAGCTTGTAATCGATTGAGAGGTTATAATGTTCAATATTCGTCCGATATTGGAGTATTATCAGGAGCTTCACATGGCGGATCGTAAACAAACTGACACGTGATTGCTGTCGCCGCTGTGACGTCGTAAATTACCGATCTCATTGTCATTTGTCTTTGCCTCTTAGACGATTTGTAAAAAATAAGGTGAACGTACTTTCTGCTTCTTAGATAAATTCAGCTTTAAATGAAGCAAACTTTGTATCAAATCTAGAGACTTGGAAGGGGAACACTTGGCCAAGTTACCTCTATCTCACAGACTACGCAAAATGCATTTCCCACTTAATTCTATTCCCTCAATATAGGTGTTTTGGTAGTAAATGAAATATGCCACAGTCCATTCCCATGTTATCCTATCTCTCCCCATTTTCCAAATACATTCCTAAATTTCAAAGGTAGATAGTGCAGTGCACCCGGGGGCGCGCTAACGTTTGTCAGAACTGAAATTGGCATGTACCGTGGATGTCCATGGGCGCAATATCCACTTACCATCAGGTGGACTGTCCGCTTGTCTGTCAACACCTATAAAAAATGGATATATGATAGCGAAATAATATTGCAGATAAATACTGAGGTACCGTGGGAAACTGAGCAAGCAATCTGCTAGTTGCGTGGGGCGTTCTATCCGCAAAGTTAGAGCGTTCGAATGTAGAAATAGACTTTTAAAATGAATGGGTAAATGTCGGGTGCGATTGTATGCAACGTGACCGTTCATGCTCGGTGAGAGGTGAATGGAACCGGCGAGCGTTGCTACGGCGAGTAGGTACATGAGTGTGTGCCAACACGCCGGAACAATGAACTAGTCAAATGACGTACGCGCGATACACGTCACTGGTCTATGTGGACTGTTTGCATGTATGTGTCCTCGTGTACTCATCCCGACGCTGAAACTGTACGGGTTGCGGTGAAACCCCTCTCTAAATGTCACAATACCGCAGCTTATTTACAGTTAGCTTTGGACTTTCAAATATACGATGAGTAATACTGGTATACCTATGCGCTTGCAAAGTTCCATTCGAAGGCTAATACTGTTTTGTTATTAATGTCAATTTGTTTTTGTCACATTGACTAATAGACCTCAAATCACGTCATTCGCGGCTTGAAATGGCACAAGCATTATGATAACCTACTTGCCGCCTTCACTTCAATGCAAAATTTATTACTGCAATTTGTTACCAACTTTTGAGAAATAAATGCTTTTAGCCCTATATATTTGTGGTATGAAATGTGGTGGTAGAAGCATATTTTCATGTAACGTTCAAGTGATCTATTTTGGGTTTACAAAGTTAACAATGTTGATGTGGGAGGCGAGGTTTGAGTGCATGAGTTGCACGGTGCATTTAACGTTTCTCAGGTCGGACAAAGTGAGGGTTCGAGCAGAGGGTCGTCTTGCGAAAGAAATGCCTTTGAGGACATCTCGCAACCGAAACATCTCAGATTTGTATATTTTTGTATTGTAACGTACTCTGTATGTTTAGAAAGATTTTATAGGAGAAAGAAAGGCTGCTGAATATGATACAAAATTCAATACTCTATTACGTATACTATGGGGAGCGATAAAATGAAATATCGAGTATCAATATAAGCTAACATCTATAGCATAGGTATACAAGTATATTGATACGAAAGGTACTTTTAGAACAGGGTATCGGCACTGGTAGGAGGTTCCTCTACTAGAGACCTTCGTCTCTAGTAGAGGTAGGTACATCATATCAGTCTTGTTCAACTACAAATACAAATTACAATATTGTGGTTTTCTTGATATAGCGAGACATATGCAAGACCTTGATACAAGTACTTTTCTTTACTTTTAATACAAGTCATATAAATCGTCTTCGCCTTACCGTCATCGCAAAAGAAATAAAAAATTGCATCCTGTACTGTAACTTTGATAGAAGTTAATATTTGAAATAATCAAGAAATACTTATGTACATATATAATAAAAATAGATTTTATTTTTTAAGTCCCCAGTCTTCTTCGGAGCAATCAGACATATGAGAACAATTTGTCTACCCGCGAACCAGTGACACGATTACGGTCCTCCGTCACTGTCGCTCCAGTTTTCGATAATTATTAACGATATTAAAAAAAGTTTTTAAGATCCTGACCGTAGGAAATACTTCTTGTGAAGATATTTAAATGCAATCTGATACGCATCGAGTAATTTACAAAGTATCGATACCTAGTAAATAATTGAATACTAAAATACGCGGTATCGAAACGAAGGTATCGATACTTTTTGCGAATCCCTATGTATAAATACTGAATCCTGTCACTGAGAGGTTCTTGCACAGTGATGCTTGACCATTAAATCAATATGTTACATCACTACATCCTAGGAAACGGTAGTTAAGTAATGTAATACATATACACGTATAAATATTAATAGTATAAAATCAGTCTGATGTAGGTATATACAATAGGTGTATGTCTCTTATCATCGCACAAGGCTGTATTACACGTGTTAACATATTATGTTACAAAAGCTACCTTGTAAGCATTAATCAATCACGAGGGTCGACATTCTGAGAATATTTCATTCATGGGATCATACTCGTACCAGTGGGTACAACAAATTTTAATGTTATTTTATCAGTTTGCAACGATTTAAAGTTATCGGTGTGAACCCAATACGCGTTGTAACAGTTCTAATGCGTCCGGATCGTCGCAAACTTGTTAAATCCTTTATCACGCTTCAAATACAAACTCACAAAGTTTGTCAAAATCGATAGTTAAACTTTGTAATCTCTTTAGCGAAAGATAAGCTTTGTGGGTGAGGCTCGCTTATCGTGTCTCAAACATTTATTAATATTTTACAGTCCGCGGGGTTCCTAGTTTGATTTGATTAGATTTCAATTAGTTACACGAAAAATACAGATATTTTTACAGAATTCAGTACCTAACCTGAATGCAGTGATGGAAAATAAGAACGAGGCGAGTCAAGTTAAGATCTTTAAGGCATTAGTAAACATTACGTTTCTGTTACAACTTTGTAGAACAAATTGAGTTTATTTAGAAGAATCTCTTGTAATTATCCAACCATTAGAAAGTTGTGCAATTAGACTAGAGCAATGTTATACATTCTAAAACCTCTGTGAATTAATTTTATTAAAAAACCTGTTATGGAATAAGCTTCCCTCTCTCTGCTCATAGTTTCCACTGTCAGCATCTACAATGACAATTGTTTAATTTCTCACTGCATTAGTTTTTCATGTGACGGGCCTCGACATTACGGCGATGCACTATCACTGGTTTAAATAACAATTAATAAATAATCGCTAGGGCGTGTCGTTGCAACCTTGTGTCGCTTGCCGCGTTGCAACAGGGCCTCGTGTCAAGGAAAAACCCACTTAGCAGTTTCCCTGGCCCCGAACACTCGCCAACTTGGGTTTCGCATTTATCAAACTGTTTTTCTGTAAAGTTGGCATGCATATAGGCATTTTATAACATGACAGTTATAGAACCTTTATGTTTTTTTTGTGAACTTTACACTCTTTAGAAGAATATAAGCTGGGAGGAATGGGTGCATAGCGTTGGCACATATTTAATTTGAGGCGGCCGTAGGCTCTGATACTTTTTCTACTGAAGACTCGGGTGTATTTAATTAGTTGTAGTATAAAACTATTCATCTAAAAAGATTCAAGGAAAATAGGATTATTAACGAAGTACTCTATTTATAAGTTTTGAGAACAGCAGAGCTGGTCAGAGCTAGTATATCTAACGTCTTTTATCGCGACAGTCTCACGCGGAGTATTTGCATCGATAAGGATTCCTATAGAGTCACATTGATGTTTGCTTTCAATCGATGTATCAGTGGACGAGTGGTGTTTAGATGTACGATAAAAGTGGTTGTATAATGATACCGTGATTACATAACAGCCGCGTTGACGCTAGCATGTGGCCCTGTCAAGGATGCACCACTGCTTGTTTAAATGAAACAAGCTATTGTGCCACGGCCGTAATGCTCCTATTTGCCTATTTATTTCATTATTTATTACCAATAATATGGGAACAATAGCTGAGTTATGGCTGTAATGTAAGTATTTATGCTTTAGCTGTGTTCTAAATATAAAGAATCATTTTCATCCCAAGTCGGGTATTTTTGAGTAGAAGAAATAGTAAGGGAAAACAAATGGGTCCTTTATCTCCAAGTGATAGAGAATTGAGAATAATGACCACCCTTATAAAATAAATTCTGTAGGTCTGTCAAGTGTTGTCATCACTTGTCACTTCGTTCATTCTTTTGTAATCCATTCTATTTTGAGATTGTATACTGCCGGCTCACCCGACCCGTATCTATTTTTCGGTATTTGGTCTTTAAGTCACGACGGCGTGAAACCTAGTCTACATCGATTAATATCAGAGTTAAGATACTTTCGGTTATTGACGTTTCCTTGAAACATTGGTAATCAAAACACTTGCTAACAAACATCCTCAAGTAGGAAATATATTAACAAACAACAATTTATTTAAAACACCTGATTTAGAGATGTAGATGTAGAGAACACGTGATGTAGAGGACAATATATAAATGTAGATCTAGCTATAATGACCAACGTATAATCGTTCGTAGAAATCGATAGTGGGAAATATTTTATATTAAAACAATTACTATGTAATAATTATTGTTTGTATGCTGATTAGGTGGTTGTAAGTTAATTGTAATAAATGTATTATAACGACGTGACAGTCGTTCGACTCATGTGTGTTAAGTTGTTAATGTTGTAACTTCCCTACCAAGAAAATCTCATGTAAAAAGTTCGGTATATGTGCACGTTTAAATTGAATAAACAGCCGTAGTAGGTTAAGATCTTAAACATCTTTGTATCTACAAGAAGATTGCGGTTGTGATTGAATATAAGGGTATATGGAACAGTTGATATTAAATATTGTTTGTTTTTGTTCTGGTGTATAGTTTAGGCAGACCGACCAGGCGCAGGCGCCGGGAGTCGAGGGCCTTGACAGCAATGCGCGCGCGCCGTGGCGTGTCAAGGGAGCTCTGCTTTCGCCGGCACGCCTGCGCTGAACCTAGGTAAGCAGGCAGTCGAGAAAACCACCTTTTTCTTTTGGTTTGAATTCAGAAAAAGAAAAAATGTTTACAAGGTTTCTAAACTAATTACAATTCAAGAACAATTTAACGTTCTACTCTCAGTTCAAATACATAAAACGTAATTTTGTCCGCCTTTTTTATACGATGTTAGGTAACAGAGATTTGAATCAGTATAATAAGAGGCCAAATCTAATCTAAAGGGTTTGCCTTAAACTACTAGGTCACTGATGTAGGCTCGGCATTGGCACACAATACCTTATAACAACAGGCTGAAGGCAAAAACAATTTAAACGCGGCCTTCGTACTAGGAGCTGTGTAGGCCTTAAACGTGTCATATGAATTACTCATTATTACAAACAGTATGTATACGTTGTGCATCGCTATTAGACTGCAATATAACGTGATTAGATGCAAAAAGATTTCACCTTGTATCATTTACTTTAAATAGACAATAAGCACTCATTCATTGTATTGTTTATTTTTCTAAATGTAAGAAAATTTCATGCAATTCGTCGGAAACCTAAACTGGTGTAAATCTAAAATCCAAATCAGAAGCGAGACCTGAGGTACAAAGAAATGAAGACAGAGCCCAGCAATCTTCTAAGTGGTTGGAGAGCGCCGGCGGGAACAAAGCTTTCACCCCTCTCCGCATACTCCCATAGATAAGCACACCCTTCGCCTCTAAATGCCTTTACCGCCACTGAACGAGCCCGCCTCCACGGAGCCGAATGGGGAACTTAGCAATATCTTCTTCGGGAAACATCTCTAATGTATATCTAATGAGAAATGAATAACTTGATTTTGAGTTGAAATTTATTCACGTTTGGAAATCAAACTGAGTAATTCCACCCAGCGAGGAGGAATAAGAGATACGCGAATAGGGACCTCGCGCGATGCTCCATCTTCCTTTACGTCAACTACAATATTATATGCTTTCCAAATGCTGAAAGCATATTTTTTCTTAAAAAAAAGGATAAATAGGCACGGTTAATGCTACTTTCAATTTCATTTTTCATTAGCATAACTAACTAGGTGCTATCGAGCAGATATAACTATAGTTATTTAGTATTCGCATGGGACTAAGCATGTAAACGATCCTATGTTCAAGTTATAATGTTTAAAAAGCCTTAAAAACGTAGTTGAAAAACTGTTTGGGGATCTAACGTCGGACGTCGAATCGAAAAGCTTTTCGAGGGGCGTGTGCAAACAGCCGCTCTTTGACGCAGACAGAGCGTAACATTACAGCCAGACATGTATAAGGTTCTTATCTCACTGGTTGAACCGCAATTTCAGTAGGGCTTTTAGCAAAAAAAATCATTAATGAACAGTCACTAAACGGATCTTTTATTTCTAATAAATAAGTAAATTCAACAAATGTCTGTATTTTCGTTAAGCATGTTAGCTTTGAAGTTAGCAGATAGGTAAGGGAGACGCAATTGCTCGGCTCATTCTGAAATTCCTCTTTCGCGAGCCAACGAAGGGTGTCGCCGATTTGAATTATTCATGCTCTCGTACCTCAGTCAGTGGTCGGCTCGTCGCAATGTTCGTAGCCTCCACCAGTGAAGCCGGCGAGTTTACGAACAAAGTATTTAAGATTCGTGTTAAGTACTTTTACCTTTAATTGTATGTATATAACTGGCATAGAGTTATGGAGAGTTACGGCCAGTAATCGGGACGCTATTTTTAAGTGACTTATGATTTTGTTCATTAACCAAGTTCCCTTTTTTCTCTATTCGGAATTCCTGTACATTTTTTTAACATATTTTTATTTCTAATCTGTTTATAGCATTTTGTGTGAAAACATATCGGTTGATGTCCGCATTTATCTACTAATTATTGGATTTCAAAAAGAATGTAGTCATCACGACGTACGAGCCTGTATGAGTTATACGACACATGGATGTACTAATGTGGTAGTCGCTCATATAGCTGCCATGTCATATAGCATGAGTGTGAAGTTTGAACTAAACCACGTTGGACTCGACAGGAAACAGTGTCATTTGCTAAGCAAATCGCGTTAGCGACGCGTGACCGACGTTGATGACGACGATTCCGACGCTTCCGTGAACGCCAATGTTATATAGGTTTTAAATAATAACACTTATTATATATTTGATGATATATAGGTACATTTGATCAATGTACCTCGATAATACATAATTTGTTCATAGAACAACTTTAATAGTTTTATGCGCATGTAAGTTTTGGAATAAACAATGATAAAATCGTTTTGATAGAAATAATTACGGTTTGCGGAAAATTCATGTGAAAAAATACGATATACCTACGTATAACAAACACAAAACTTGTCGTTTCTTAAAAATATAATCGAAAGCGTATAGAAACAAATGAAAAGGAAACACGAAACGCAAGCGCGAGCAGGCTTGACGAACAAAAAATAAAGATGCTGTTTCATTTGTTTTTGTCTGGAAGGATCAACAATGCGATGAGCCTCGCCTGGAAACCGGTACGAGACGTGGTTGCCGGATCGTGCGGGTATCGAACTATCGGCCACAATTTCAATGTCATTCATTCCCTACACAACTTCAAATTCGATTGGTTAAAATACTCAGACACAAACAACAAAACTATATCAAAGGAATTTACCGGTTATAGCGGTCTGCAGATAATTAAGTCTTTTATTCTTACGAGAGGTGTGCGAAGTGCATTCAACCCTAAGAAAATGTCTTTGCACTGAGGTAAGCCTCATAAGTAAGTGATAGTAAATAAATGTCATTCAAGCCGCTTGATATATAAAGTGATCGGTTTGCGGTTAATAGGCATAAATGTACAATCGTGATCTAAATATGATTACTAAAAGTTTTAAAATTCATTCTTTTCTGACAACGCGCGCAGTAACGTCTATAGTCTATATCATCATATCAACGTACTTATTACCTTTTAGCACGTAAAAACTGATATCGTATGAAAAAGATTACTAAGGAGTTTTTGATGTCACAAACTATTACAATAATTTAAGAATTATTTTTTCTGTATTGCTATTTTGTTTTCTGACATTTGTCAATTTACGGTATAAAATTATTTCTAAATACTGCAGCAAAGGGCACAAGTAATATGATTGCTTGAAGGAAGAGGGATTAATCACAGGAATTAAATATATCTCGGATCACTGTAAGATTATGGAACCGGCACGTGGAGACGGGAGGCAGTTAATTATCATAGACGCAATTCAACGCGATGGCAGATATTAAGCACAGCGCAATTTATTCTATGATTCGTCAATACGAGGAGAACAGCTTCACCCCTACTAGTGATTTTGCTGCTTAATAAGATGTTCAAAATTACACCTATTCACAAGGCCCGTGCTACTATGACCAGCATCGTGAGGTTTAATCAACATAAGGCTCATGCAATGGCTTATCAGGTCTGCTGACTTGAACCCAATAGAAAACCCAAGGGGGTTAATAGTTCAAGGCTGGGACTATAAAATGAAAGGAACTCTCAAGAACTTCTTGTACACTGCGTTCGCGTGTGAATCGACATCAGGGGGAATAATCTATGCGCTCGCCATGTCGCCTCTATGCCCAATAGACTACGAGCCGTCATAGCCGCTAACGGAGGATACATAAAGTTCTAAAAAAGATAAGATTGTTATTAAAAACAATTCCAATAAATTTATTTATAAAAATAATTCTATTATTTTTTTTGTCACCTACTCGTATATAATATTTTATAACAATTATAATATATAATGTAACTTTATAATAACTAAGATTTAACTACCAAATTACGATTTTATATATTTAAACGTTCTATTTTTATTCTATTGGAATTGCTTACCTTTTTTGTGGGATCTGGGATCATTTTTGTCATTTGGTAACACCAAGAACGAAATTCTATGGAATTAAACATCAGAGTTTAGTAGGAGCATGTCGTCTCTGTGAACAAGCAAATGTGTAATGTTTGACATTGCCATATGGTTTATAGGGAATAATGACTTTTAGTCACAATTTTAGACAGCGACCTTATTAAACAGACGTTATACATGCAATTAAGGTGGTAAACATTTTCAGACCGCGAAGTACTTTAATTATTTACGTTGTTAAAGCAGGATATTATTAAAATAAAATCTCAATGCAATTGCAGCCATAACGCTTCCGTTGTTTCCGTTCAATGATCATTGATCACACTCACTTGTCCGTGCAAAATGGGATAAACCGGGAGCGATATCGATTGACCGACGAAAAAGGTACAGGGATATGAATAAAACGCAACAAATAATAGAAAGTACAAAGGGCAATGGATAAATCGTGTGGCGTATGCGTTGTACATGGGGGCTGTGCGCGGGGTCAATGACACGCACCCCGCACCACTACGGGGCACAGACATAGGACGTGAGTCACTCTTGGGGTTACCAGCTGCTGTCGGCAAAAACTACCCCCGCTGGCAACCCGTGCGTGTTGTTGCATGTGCCGCTCTTTATTCTAACTCTAATTAACTATAAGCATTTTGTTAAACGCATCGACTGATAACTAGGAATAATGGTCCTTTGTTACGAACTAAGTGGCTTGTTTGAGCCGTACAGGAGGAACCGCCAATGGGCGCAGGAGTAACATTAACGTAGTTTGTTAATGAAGCACACGTGGTGCTCCACATGTTAGAGGTGTCGCGATATCGGGAACGAGGATTTATGTGTCAGTAGCATGCACGATCATAATATGCTGTTTTACATGTGTGTTTTCATTTTGTTTTTGCGTGTATTCCTGATTTTATATATTTAAAATAGGTACAATATATAGCCTGTTAGTCACAAAAGTTGTTATGTCTGTATACCTACATTGTGTACGTAACATCGATTGTGATGTAGGGAGTGAAAGCGGCAACATATGTCGGCCCCATTCGCTTTATGAAGTGTGGATCTCGACGCCATATGTTACACAGACAGCTGATTCAACTCTTGCTACAAAAGCATAATAAAAGGAAATGGCCTAATGTTTCGAAACCAGGTGACAGTTACTTCGACAACCAAACTGAAAACACACCAGATCAGTTTAGGTTATCATTGCTCATAATGAAAACGGTTCGACGAACTTTAAAATTACGACTTCTTTATCCTTGTCTTGTGAAGGAGGTTTTTGAACCTAAAATGTATTGGAACTTTAACGTAGAGAGACTGTCTACCTACAAAGGGCGAAGAACTATAGAATCGTCCTTCGCCTAGAGCTGGCTGGACGTCGTCGATTCTGCGTCTGTGCTCGCCTGACGGGTGTATTTATAGACGTTGTCCGCGACAGTGACACTCAACCCGTTCGGTCCGTGTACCACCGGGGTGGCGACTCTGACCACAAGGAACAATGCACCCACACGTTTATTTACCTACATCAACATCTTCACATTTATGAAGTTAACATAAACAATAACAAACGTGTCAGTTGCGTGACTCACATCGTTAACTATCGAACTTTGAAGGCGGAAACTAGCTTAGCCATGACGTAATAAGTATTGTAGTTATTCATTATAACAAGATCGACGTGAGAACAATCGCTTCAAGGAGAAGGCGAGCATTAGTGGAGCCGAGTTCGTTGTTAGTTAAATTCCCATAAAAAAGAGTAGTTGCTAAGTGAGGGTAAGGCAGGCGTCAATAACCTCGTCGGTACGGATCGTGGAGGTTGCAATAAATACGACATCGGCGGCGCTGGCCTGGTCAAGAGCCTTTCAAGGCCGGGAGGTGAGGCGGGGGGTGCGCCCGCGTCCCACATCTGTGCCTGGGCCGTGCCACTCATGCCCTACCGCCTTCATTCCAGCAGAAACAAGGGCGTTCTCACACAACATTGTAGCCACTATTTTTGGAAACGCTCACTTGTTTTGGTCACCGTTAATTAAAAAAATAATAATTGGATTGCGAAATAATCGACCCAGAAGTCGAATTTGTTTCGTTAAGACTTCTTACGTTTAGGTGCGTTTTGCGCTAAACAGCATCTGATAAAAAGTTGGAAATTCTTTAAATCTCGTAAATGCTTAAGGTAAAAATCGTGACCGCCAATTTCGACGAGATTACGTGTGTTTGAATCGCTGGTTTCGTAACTTAGCCTGTCAAGGTCGATACAATAATGACTTTGTACTTGAAATGTTAACTTAGAACTAATTGCAAAATTATTTGTTGCAGCAGCCCTTGCAATCGTTCGCATAATAGCACTATTATTTATTTCCCTATTTCAGCATTTTCAAGAATAATTAACACTGCAACCATAGTACAATTCTTATGAGATTGTAAAAACACCACCCAATCACAAAACACTAACACTGAGCATCTGTTTGCTCGGCAGGTAGAGCGTTGAAAAGAGACAGACGCATGTCAATCCGAGCGAGGATTCAACAAAGGATCGATGGTCGTGACAGGAAGCATGGTGCTCCGATGAACTCACCGGAGGTCGAGGAATCGGGCAGCCTTTGTTCTTCTTTCACAGGACATTTCTTCAGTTGGACAATGCACTTGGTCGACTACTTCACCAGCGAGGTGCAGGCAGCATGTTCGCAAGTCGCACGCGTGCGTCCGCGCACCACCGACACTACCTCTGGCGGCGAGAGAACGCGCGCACTGAGCCGAGCTCGGCGGTGGGCCAGCTACCTGCCGTTTCCGCGGCGCGGTGAAGCGGAGGTGCGCATCGCGGCGCACGCGCAGG
Source organism: Sesia apiformis (assembly GCA_914767545.1). Taxonomy (NCBI): domain Eukaryota; kingdom Metazoa; phylum Arthropoda; class Insecta; order Lepidoptera; family Sesiidae; genus Sesia; species Sesia apiformis. The sequence goes on from OU611963.1 coordinate 7,194,928, forward strand.
TACGCTTACCTCAAAAGCACAGGAGGGGGGAAGCGGCCACTCTCCTCACTATGGTCGTAAACCCGTCGAGCCTCTATCCCGGCAAAACAATCCCGGTGCTCCACCGCAACGTTATGTTTTACCCGGCTAAAAATAAACTTTGTTGTTCAACTTGAACAGGGTAAACAAAGTTATTAAACTTTCTTTTTGATTGATATTCGGCACGTTAATGTGGTGTTGGTTGTCTTTTACCGTGACCTTCAAAGTTGCTGCGCAGGTAGGCAGGCACCTATCAGTTGGTAATTAAGATGTTACATAAAGTAATTACAACGCTTCAACGAAACAGGGAACAGAAGTTAATTTTAATTAAACACATACCACAACTTGAACTTTATAAGAATACATCGATTACACTACACGGATATAAATACAAAATAACTTCTGTATGCAGGAGTTAATTACAACATTATTGTTTTATGTGTTATATGAATATAAAATACAGTGACTTTATAATTGAATTTTTATCGTAGCATTTACCATACTTCACTGCTGGGCAAAGGCCTCCTCCATTGGCTTCCAATTCTAAATCTTTCTGTTTGTAGGTATCATTGAAATGGGTAAGAAATATTTGTTAATTAACCCCATGACGAAGAATCAATAATTAAGTTAATGAGAAAGTAGTGGTTTGATTGAAAATCAAAGAGAAACTTGAAAAGTGCATTCGTCCTAATTTACATGTAAATATTGTTTGTTTGAACATGAGTCATTTGCTTGGCTTACTTTCACCTTGCTCGTGTCTCAACAATTAGCCTGACAAATCTGTTGGTGTACACGAATGCTTATAAAGGCTTACTCGTATATAACATAATATTCAATATTGCAGATATACAAAAATCAATGCTACAAACATGCGGCTTTGGTGATTCCTATAAGAATTCTTGATAAAAACATATAAACCTTCATTTCGTACAGGTCTGAAAAGCTGAAACAACTATGGAAAAGCGTTGAATGCTGAAGTTCTTTGGAATACCAGTGAAATAAAAAAATGAAAACAGTTGGATAAGTAAAAGAAAAATATAATGTGGTCGATACTCAAAGTCATTTGCCAATTTTCTAGTATGCCTAGAATGTTGACGACAAAAGACAAAGTTAGCAGAGCAATGCAGTTATGGGCCGACACTGGTATTACCAATTATTAACGATTACGTTGAAAAGAGTGAATTGAAGAAAGTTCGGTTTTAAGGAGAGAGGAGATAGAGTATGTACTAAAAACTTTATTTGTTTAAAGTTAAAGGACGGCTATACACAGTAAGGGGACCGTTAGTCGTGGAGGGAGTTTTAAGTATTCGAGAATATGCAAATAACTTTAATGTCAGAACTAAACAACAGTTTACAACTCGCATTAGTGCTGGAATATGAGTGCAGGGGCCGAGCGTATTTTAAAATCACGTGTCGTGTATAAAATTTTAAAAAAATCCTACATTTGTCTATTAAAAACTAAATACTTATTGTAATTGAATTACGACTCACAATTGTGAGATAAACGCTTCTGTCTATGGATCTCTAGTCTTCGTAGTCTATTTATATAGGAAGATTTCAGTGTAAGTACAGTCGGTAACGCGCTAATGTTCCCCAAAACCATTCAATTCTAATCCTCATTATTAGCCTATTATGGTACCTATGGGTATAATACGTTGACATGTTGCTGACTGTACCTAAGTACATACTTTTTGTTTATTTAAAATTCATTGTTAAAGTATTTACGAACATGTATGAAAGGCGGACTTAATGCCTAACGGCAATCTCTACCAGTCAATCACCAGATCAAACAGAACGCGGGTGCAGTTTAGTTTAAATACATAAATATAATAATATAATATACCTATAATAATTTATAATAAATATACATTAAAATATTTAAATAAAAATATAATATAAAAAAACAAAATTTCAATAAAATCCGACAAATAACTTCGTAAATACATCACATTTTGTAAGACAAGGTGATAAATAGTACCTCTTCTCCCGGGTTTAAAAACTGATAAAACTAAATTCAAACATATGGCCCGTAAAGGTTTTTTTCCAGGGGGCAGTAAGGGCGCACCTGCGATGCAGTGACGTCACACAGTTCCTTCACCTGTCTGGTAGCCGGCTATTCGTCTAACCACACGACGCCACCCTGACAGCTTTTTAAGCCCAGAAACAATGGCAACGACCGCGTGATACTGTGATTTCACGTGTGATACTGGGGTGGCAATGACCATGGGATCTTTTAAAATAGAAAGTATTTTTGTGTAACCTGCTATACGAAAACAAATCCATTGAATACTCGCTCTTTATTTTTATTTTGGGCAGCTTTCACTCCCCCGTTGTTTTTATTGATTACTGGTTTACAGTATTCTGCCGTCGTTATGGACGTAATGTAAGTAAATAAAACATATTTAAAATTATAATTGTTTCAGCATAGTCCTAAAGTGGAGTCTCAACATTAGAAATGAAAGCCGAAAATAAACCCTTTGCACAATTTATTGGCACTATTACAATTTGGTTAATTTAGGCGCGTGTTATTCGCACGGTGACAATTTTGCGCGAGTCCGCGCTTGGCTTAATCTAATAGTGATAATTTACTTTATGCATTCAATATCAAAATAGAATATGAGCAGAAATCGTTACTATTTAATTTTGGTAAACGCTATTCGTTTGCATATCCTGTTGCAGACTGTTGCAGATTTGTCTGTCAATAGCAACAACACCTTCAACCGCCTCCGCAGTCCTGGCCGCGACCACGGTTCATGTAACTGGACCGAAGTATCGGCTATAATAAATAAATCATAAATCTTAAGTAACCCGTTTACATAATTATTGAATGCATAACATTTAAACAGTATTTAAGTAATTTTAAGGTCTTACATAAAAATACTTCTTTTCCCTGTAAAATTGTTTTATTACAAACGAATATAAAAGCCGAAACAAATTAAATTCATGAAAGCGCCTTTGTATTTAGCCTTTGTAATCATAATAGGGGAACAAAAAACGGCGTAGTTCCAGTAGCCCTGCGATGTAAATAGCATATAACAGTAGTATCCTGAGCTTCCCGAAGTTGACTCGCGCCCTCTTTTCCGCGGCGGACACAAAACGGACGGGATGAGAATTCCCGCAGGATCCCGAAACGACCCTCTTGTTTTTTCCTTGGTACAGAATTACTCCGAGAATAACGGGGAGCGGAGCGCTCCGTGTTGCTCTCGGAGTAATTTAGTTTATTGTGCACAAGTCAGAAGCGGAGCGGCGAAGGCAAAGACTTCACATTTTAAATGAGAAAATTTCTCCCAAACTGTTCATTATCGAGATAAAATGTTATTGTTTTACGCTTTGTTGTCTGACGCCTAAACATTTTATCCGGTGAAATTGACAAAACATTGTCAAAAGGTCGACGGTTGAACGATGATGGTTATTTTAATCTATTCATCTAATGAAAAACATTTCACTGTTATATGCAATATGATTCTTTCTACCTATATTATCAGTGTATAACCAAGTGTACATTAATTTAGCAATGTATATTATGAAAGGTCAGGAAGAAGTGAAACAAGCACCGTTACAGTAGCGTCTATTTGGTCAGCTACTCGTTCAGCTCTCCTTTCCTTTTGGTAATTGGAATGAAATCCGAAGAAAACATAGCATGAAAATTATTCCTTGTCAGAAATTTCGATTCATGGTGGATTAATAATATCGGCAATCGCAGATGATGACTTCGCGGAAAACTGATATAATAACGAGCCAGCAGATAGGATCAGACACTGCGGAAATGCGAACCGATTCACTCAGCCGATATATCGAAGCACCAACAAACGATAATCCATTGAAAACGGATATTTATGGATATTGCAAATGCAACGCCGAATAAAGTATTTGGATGATAAATATGTAAATGTTATGTAAATAGTGAAAAAGAAATGTACTCGTGTTGTTTATTAAACAAACCAATTTACATTATGATATGGATTCGATGGAATGTCGGTAGGAATTTTATAAATTTCACCGAGAAGTTTAAATGATACCTGACCCGTAGTTATACCCGTAGTAACGTAAAATATTTAGATAGATATAAATGGCATTGTCGTCAACCCAACAATTCAAGTTAGCACGCACTGATAACAAAGGAACAATGTGTTCGATCTGTTCAACACGTCGAAGCGTGGACGATTGCTTACAAAGGACGTCGTATAGAGGGCTGCGCGAATACCTATGGAATGGATGATATTAGGTTGTCATATATTAGTAACCTAGAATTACAATATTGGGCTCAAACGACGGACAAAATATTTCAATGCGTTGTGAAAAAACTGAAATCGAAGTGTAGTTCGGGAAATACTGCTAAAATAAACAAATTTATAATTATTAAGTGACGGCAAATGGGAGGTTGAGACCAAGGAGAAAATGGAAATAAAATGATTCAAGGATTAATATGTGATTGAAAGCCTTTAAAAGGCAAGCAAAAGTTTTACAGTAATCAATATAACTAAAAATTCAATTATAGTTTTACCGTTACATGCAATAGGCGCTTGGCGTTGGACAAGAAGATGTCAAACAACGTAATTTATACCGTAAAAGTATTCGTACAGAAGATCGTAAATGGTCAGTTTTATGTATTCTGTGAAAAAAAGGTTAAAAGACGAAGGAAAATGGGCGAAAAAAATTCCAGTGGTTGAAGATGTCAAAGAACATAATTATAGCGTGACGTGAGTATTTTATACGTAAGGTTGTGTACGCCCGCAGTTAAATGCAATAGGTGCTCGGCGTTCGGCGCTAGGCTAGGTACGTAATAAAAAAGCTAAATGCACGCGAAGCCGCCATTAGGAAATGGGTGCCGCCGCAGCGTACAGACGATAACGATTTCACTAGGCGGCCATACCGAATGGAGAAAATTGCGCTTTTCACCCAAATGGAAGAAAGGCTACCGTTGCAGAAATCATAGATAAAAGGGCTATATAAATCGGCCACGTTAATGTTCGATGTTTGCGATTGGTGAGGAATATGAATTTCTAGTGCAGCATGAAACTAGGTGGCTTATAAGCTTTCTTCGTAGGTATTTGATTTTTGTGTTTAACAGTTCAATTATACTGCATAAATCGAATCGAACTGAGGCTGGTGATCTTCGAATCTTCAACATCCGAATATATTACAATAGACGATTAAATTATTTATTGATAAACATACATTTTTAATTGTTATAAAGTAAAATGTTTATGATTATACCCCTAATTGTATGTTTATAATTAGAAGTATTAGATTTAGAATTATTTGCTAACAGCAAAGATAAACAAACTGATATATAAAGCGTAGCATGTTCTTCAAAAGGAAGAAAGTCCGTGGCACAGGTTTTCTATCAGGGTGTTTTAGACAGGGGCCCATTAACGTCACGCGCATTGTGACGTAACAATAGCATTTTGATATAGCGTTTTAACACTTCCAGTCTTGATAGTTTAACTTTATAATTAATGATGAATCATGATGAAATCACAGGAGGTTTATACTTTGGTGAACATCTACACATATATTGGACGTCCTATCACTATAATAACTAAGGTTATCTGAATCTGAACACGTCTGATTGATCAGACAGCGCTACTAAACATATTATTATGAACTCGCCGTGTCACAAAAGATACAAAAATGAGACGTCACAATGATAGGTTAGTAGGGTTGGTAGCGTCATTGCAATGCAAATGGTACGGAGTTCAATTCTCCCGGCAGCTTAAACCCTTATTTAAAGACAAATGATTGTTCGAACGAAAACAATAAATTCTATAAGTTATATTTGTGTGCGTCTTCACATTCACAAGTGTGGAAGATCGAGCGTAACTTTTATTATCATACCATACATCTATCGGTGTCTCTGCACTACTAAATATTGGCTTCTACCGTAGTTCGCCACCACACACGATCATCCTCTGCTTTTCCCATCCAGCCACTACCGGCGAACTTCCCAAAGTCGTTCATCTGGCTGGAGGGTGTCCCACATTGTCGTTTCCGGTATTAATATCCATTTATTTTTAATGTACATTTTAATTAAAAAATACCAGGCTAAGAAACGAAAGATAAAATATGGAAGATGCTTTGGCTTGAACTCCCCCTGACGTGTCTGAAGAAAATAAAACGAATCAGTCACAGGATCTTTTCAACTACGAGTAATTTAGCAGCTTCGATAACACAATGTTTCTTAGATGTCACGCTCAAGTGACATACTACGTTGTTTTCACGTAATAAGCTGTATTTGTATCTACAGGCATTTAGAACTTAATCTCTTAAAATAACTATAGGTACTTATAAAGAGTTAAATTCTCCTGACGTCTTTTATAATTCTTTGGCTAGTTTCAAATGTAACACTTTATGTAAATTGTAGGTGCGTAACATATCGCCCGTGTAGTTTCACTCTTCGTTTTTGTTCAACTAAATTGTTTGATGTAATAATAATTTGTAATTTATCCTTATTTAATTGTACATATTTGTATTTCTCCTTATTATTTTATTGTACTCGTAAACAGACCTTTTGTGTAAAAGCTGTATACACCTGTTAAAGTATTGCACACTGTATGTAGAATTGTAAGCTTTTACTTATTTATATTTTTGTGATATAAATAATTGGTGTGATTGTTGGTGTTTCTTAATAAATAAAATAACTAATTTCTATCGAATCTTATAACAATAGTACACTTATGCAGATGAATAAGTTTTGTTTTAGAGTAACAAAAGAATAAGCAATGTCTTTTGTTACATGTTAGACTTTCATTAGAATACAACACCGTTCATTATCTTACAAAATATTAAACATTAGTACATCTTGCAGTACCTACACTGTGTATGCTTATTTAAAAAAAGTGTTAATTGTTTATATGTTTTCGTTTGTTTATAGAAAGATCCCATAGGCTCCTATAGCGGATATTATAGGAAAGGAACCTGCAATTAAAACTAGAATTATTGTCAATATTATTTTCATAGGTCAATAGGTGAAGGTTAGCGGCAACTCTAAAATGTTTCTGGGCCTAAATAGGCCTCTTTCTATACACTTCATTTAACTCTATTGGTCATTACATTATTTTTCTACAGGAATATAAATAAGTAAAATTTGTTTATGTTTGATGGCAAATTAGCAACATCTGATCGGCGGAAGTGGGGCACCGGCATTGCCAAATGACTAGGAAGAGGAACCGATGTGTCTTACGCAACAAAGGTCATCGAGGTGCAAAAAACATCGTTGACAAACTCCTCGCCATCGTGACCTCCACACTGCACACGGTCCTCCTAGCTTCAATTTAATGTTTATGATTCAACTAGCCGGTTGGAGCCCAGTATCTACTGAAAGTGAAGTTTAAAGTTTAGAGTTGTCACGTTAAAGTTTAGAATAAATACGTTGTTTCCTCACAAACAAAATGAGACTAACAGGTTATTCGGAACAACCAGATACAGAACATAATAGAAGACAGACATACAAAAGTTTGTAAGGATAGAGAGAATTCGCATCAGGAAATATTACATTAATAATACAAGTTTTATTACCCACTAACCACACATACGAATGACTGAAGATCCAAGATACATAAAAATTTAGATGCGTGGTTAAATTTTAAAAGTATGTATGTATGCAAAACTTCATCTATATTTGGCTAGACCTTGCCAAGAGCGGAACAAACACTGACAGAAGATAATATGATTATATGCCGACGCACGGTTAAAAGGATCTTTTTTTAAATACCTATGTACGAGTATGTGATGTCATCTACTAGAACACACTCTACTGTCATATTAAAATCATATTATTAGTATTTTTAAAATGACAATTATTATTGTAACTGACGTATAAAATTTTAAAATGTGATATATGTCGCAGGAATATAAATATTATTATTTTACATTAAAATCTTTACCTCGAGGTGATTGATTACTTATTAATGGAAAACAAAGTATATCACTTTACAATGTAATTTAATATTATCTTTAAATAAATAATAAAAATATAGTAGACGTTTATTGTACAAAATGTCATTAATATTAATTCCAACCCTTAAGTCGTATCGTAGCGCTAGGGAGGAATAGCTCGAGATATACGAATATAAACAAAAATTGTAGTAGCTACGTTGTTTCTTTGAATTTAGAATAAAATATTTAGATAATTCAGCTTTAGAGAATTTGATTTTAGCATTAAAGATACGAGATCACATTATAAGATACAAGCCAAAATCAGTTGTTATTTACAAATTAAAAAACTGATTTAATCGGACATAAAAGTCATTTTACGATTAAAGGAATTGAAGTAATGTCGAGCTGTAAAATGTTTCAATTGACTTTTCAAATGAATTTCGCAGCTGTCGAAAAAGGTTTTCCGAAAAGACGGCTCACTCATTCACTGTCTACAAAGGCGCAATGTATATTTTATCTAAAATTTTATAATTATCAAAAGTCAATTTATTATTCAAATTTACAGTGACGCGGAACAGCCGCGTAGCTAACCTTAAGATTGGCATCAACCAAGGTTAATGTGCTTTATTTACATACGACCACATTAAAATTTAGTTATAATTTTTTACGACTTTTTTAACAAAATGAAAGAAACTACTGAAAATTAATACGGAGTATGTAACCTGGTGTTACGCTGAAGACACAGTGCATAGAACATGCATAAAATATTATTTATCCGCTTTGTGTGGGTACTGTTACTTAGCAGTAAATCAACTTTTATGTATACAACCTGCCTTGCATAGGAATCACTGTAGAGCATAAAAATAATAGCAGCTTAGTAACAGTACAAGGCAAGTTTTAGAAAGTTGTTGGGCAAGACTAAGTATTGTTCTTTGTTTGGTTGTCAAAGTGGGATGGGGGAAATGGAACAGTCGAAATAAAGGTTGGTAAAATCTCTCGGTTGGCGGGAACACATCCGTGGTATTTGTTCCTTGTCAAGACACTGTACGTGCCCTCATTACTTGCTTCTTGTATGTTGCAAGCACGCTGACATGTATTTGTAAGTTTTACGATTTAGAGAAAATATATTTTCAGTAGATTTTAAGAACAAGATTTGACTGGTTTAACTCTGGGAAGTTGGAAGAAGTATATTTGTGGCGGTTATTTCCACAAATATTCCTTTTTTTAATCCAATGGAATGCGCATCATCCTGTCCGAGCTCGCATTTCAACCAATCTTTGAAGTTCAGTCAATTTCTATGAAATAATCACACATGTGTTCGGTTTCGGAGTTCCGTAGAGCTATAAAAAGCTACGGTATGCTACACAGACGGCTGTGAGCGGGATCTGCCACCGGCTCGTGTCACACATTGAACCATCTATCTAACGATGCAACGTATTGACGCCGGCATAAATATTCGCAAAATCGAATCAAGCCTTTAAATATATAACTATCTCCCCCTACTCGATAACACCAAGGCTTTCCACTTTTAGTAATTATGTTTAAGGCGCTCACTTTAATGAAACGCGAATTTAATCTGCACAATCCATCAGTTCTACTGGTAAAAGTATTTAAATGTAACAACAAAATTATCTGTTAACAGCTTCGCTGACCAATTAACCTTATCACGGCGCATAACGAATGCATTATTATAAATAAACATTGTTTATATATAATTAATTACAAGGTCTGTCAAGTGAGCGGTGGGGAAGGAATTTGCTTAAATGTCAATTCAATACCACTTCGTCGATCGCAAAGAATTATTCATTCAGAAAAGATATTCACGGCTCCACTGATTTAATAAAAAATATGGAAGTATCGTCGATGAACACAAGACTGTGGCGTCACGGGGCGACCTTAAGTAGGGTCATACATATCATAACATATTACATCCGTGATAGCAGATATATGCTCATGCGCATTGCTAGATACTATATCGCGACTGTTATTGGCGCAATTTATGGCCATAGGTCACTGATAGCGGCGAGTCAGACGATCTAGTTTGGGTGTAGGAGTTTCTATTTATTTGGATCACAACTACCACTACCGTTATACAAGTAGGTACATATTAATATTTTTACAGAGTGGGTGGCAGACGGCCCACGGGGTAGTAAGTAGTTAACTCTGGTTATTTTATTCGTATTAAGTGATTCGCAATATCTATTTACTTAATAATGTTGACGATTTAGCAGCGCGTATCAATCGTGTGATGGGTGACGTATTTCAAGGAATATGTTAAAAAAGCAAACTACGCGAAAATCGTACTACTAAATCGCGCAGCTAGTCAGCTGCGGGATGCTTGTTAACACGTGAACTAAACACTGATTTAGTTGGTAAGTGTTTAAAAAAACTCAAGTAAAAATCTATGTATAAACCGAACGATAAGTAACAATACTTATTCACTTGCTACTTAATGTTTGGTATACACATACATTTTTAACTTAAAATTTAGTTAAACACTTATCAACTTAATACGTCTAAACCGGCCTTAAGTGACTTCTGAGTAACGGTACGGCCTTTATCGTCTCGGCAAGTCTACAACATGGTGTCATTTCTAATAATGTTTCACAGTGTAACTTTTACCGATTATCATCTACTAAAGACACTTGACATCTGTTATAGATCTCATTCTATTAAATAAACTTTATAAATATCAAGCAGTGTTTTGAGAAATGACACGGTAGAGTGTCAGTATTATTTTTTACTGGTAATGCAAGATAAAATACCTACACACCGTATACAACCAACAAAAGAAAAACATTACGTCGTTGCTGAGACAATCGTCACGAAGTGGCCTTAAATAAAGGTGTCTCGATAAATGCAAATAACTACACCGTATCAATTAAATTACTCATACGCATATAAAATAGCTTCAACATTATCGAGTGTACATTTACGGATGACTTGACAGCAATAAGAACAGAGAGATAACGACGAACATACCTCAAACGCGACGAGGTAATGGCGAGCGGTGGTGGCACACTGATTCCATCATCAACTGTATATATTGATATCACAGGGAATGCAATTCACGTCATACGATAATGTGCACATAACTACGATTGCAACACGGTAAATGTTAAAGCACGTGCACGTAGCGGCGCGCCGAAACCAACTGGGAGGGACGACGATAGCGGTGCGCTGGCGCAGGCTCTCGGTCCATTTCCCCCACGCACCTCGCTCCGTTAGATTTTTGTCGTATCAATAATGTGTTTCGCATTATTTCCTTCAAACACGTTTCAAAATCGCTTTCCGTATGCCACAAAAAAATTAACAATCAATTCGTCAATAGGTGTATAAATGATTACGACATATAATGTTGTGACACTTGATCTTATTTTTAAATGATTAAGAATGTAGTTTGCTACAGTATATTTCATTAATGTTATGATTTAATTGAGCATTTGAAAGTGAAAATAATGCATTGACTTATTAAATTTCAATTTATATTGCATTTATCGGACGTTTGCTACAACTTGATATATTCGTAATTTACAGTATATCTAACCGTCGAGTAGGCACTAAGTAAATTATACAAACTACAAATATTAGATATCGCGTGGCGTCTAATTTTGAACAAATCAATTAAATTAAATTGTTTGAGTGCGCAACAAAATAGTCCTCTTTTATTTATTTACATCAGTAGCTCTTTACATCAGATTCAAAAAGCAATTATTTAGTCGACACGAACGTTTCCGACGGCTGATGAAACGTAGGTAGGTAGGTACTTTAATTATAAAATAGTGCTTCGTCCATTGAATTTAGGTTTTATTTGACCACGAGTGACAGAAGCTTGAATCAACAATTCCCTTTTTTTACGTCGGGAATTCAGGAAGTTTTGCGAAAAAGAAAAAAAAGTGTTAATATTTTTTATTAACAATTTTTCAAAGTACTCTCCACTTGCATCTAGACAATGTTTTATGAGTCTGAACCAATTTTGAAGACATTTCTTTCACTTTTCTCTAGATACCTATTACAAAGCATCTTCGAACGTAACAGGCGACGAAAACCGCTTCCCGTTTAGTTGGGATTTAATTTTGGGAAACAAAAAACGTCACAAGGTGCTAAGTTGAGACTGTAAGGAGGATGGCCTAAAACTTTAAACGGGGTAGGTACTGTCCAATAACTCCCTAGTTTTAAGCGCTGAGTGAGCGGACGTTGTCGTGGTGCAGCAGCAATCCGCCGAGACCTGTGTTTGGTGGGTTGTTACTCACTGCAGTAAAAACGTTTGGCAAGCACATGGCTACGTAGCATTCTGCGTTAAAGCTGCTTTGGTTTCGTAAAGGTATAGATATCAGGTAGGTTAAAGTGAAAAAACTTGCGATTAAAATTTCTTCACTTTGGTAAGCGTTGGTAACGCTTAGTTGCTGGATCATAGTGGTAGATCCATGATTCGTCAGCTTTGATAATGTCGCGATGTCGTAAACGCGTCGAGACGACCCTACTTCAAATTATGTTATCATTTTTTTGTTATAATTTTATTTGGGAGTATCCTCCTTACTCGTAGATGTCCATGTAATATTTTATACAGATTCACCGATCCAATCTTAATGCGCAATCTCTTCTGAATCTAGTTAATAATTAGTATTTTTTTATTTTCTATAGACTAGTGGGCGGACGAGCAAGCGGTCCCACGTGATGGTAAGTGTTACCGCCGCCCATGGATACCTGCAACACCAGGGGGTATGCGAGCGCGCCGCTGACCTTGCAAAATCCTGTTCACAGCTCTCTTGAAGAACCCCATATCGTAGCTTAATGGAAAGACCTCTTGAGGCAGTTCGTTCCACAGTCTACGTCTACGGGTTCGCGGTATAAAATAATTGTTGGACCGAACAGTGCGCGACACCTCCGTATCGAGGAAATGCGGATGGACCGCACTTCTGTGACGGGAGGTGCGGTTGTAGAAACCCGAGATGGGAATTATGTTAAACAATTCTTCAGAGCATTCCCCATTGTACAGGCGGTAGAACACACAGAGAGACGCAACGTCTCTCCGAATGCTGAGGGATTCTAAACCGCCCGTGAGAGTGGGATCGTCGACAATACGAACAGCACGTGGTTGGATGGAGTCAAATGGGTCCAATTGGTATTTCGGTGCGCCGGCCCAGAGATGTCCTCGCACGTAATTCGCCCGTTTTCACCAATTCAATTTTTCACTGCCACCACGTTTTCTACCGTAACAGCCGTTACAGGGCGACCACTTCTTACTTCGTCAGTCAAACTAGTCGACCACGTTTAGATCTATTGTACCAACGATACACACTTGCCTTAGAAAGGCACTAATTGTCTATAAACGCCATTTGAAGTAGCATATTAAAAGAATCTTCAGGTTTTAAAGAACATTTTAATATCAAATCATAGCGCGAAAATGTTTCCATCGAATATTCATTTTTAATGACACACGATATTTTGATGCAGCTCGTAAAAAATATGGAGGGAAATTTGAATTTGGAATGTTGTGTTTTTATGTTTTATTTTTCTTCGTATATACAATTGGCACATTCTTCCAGTGTCGAGTTTTCTTCGTAATAAACAATTTCAAAGTCAACAATGTATACGTCAACCGGTCAATGTCAAGTCCCGTCGGAGTAAGTCAGGAGTCGCTCAGTAATGCGACAGTAGGTTTACTGGGGACAGAAGAGGACTCCTTGGAAGCACAAGAAAAACGCAATCACAAGCTTTTATTTGATTATCACAAACACCGCGCACAAAAAACACTTTGAAATTTAATAAACTATCACTATTAAACCACAAAACGCCAACACATAATTTATACAATAATCAAACAACTTCACTTTTCGAGTTCCCGCCATAAAGTCTTGTTTTATGTTATAGATAGTCACAGTTTTAATTGACATCAAAACCAGCCAGTGTTCCATAAATAAAAACTCTTTATCGCAAGAGTCTCTGAGTAGGCTGGTATATACTGTATATATAAGTATATGTAAGTATAATGTATATACTTTCTAGATATATATAGGTATATTACCTATATATCCAAAACACACACAAAAATACACAAAAACAAAATTAAAAATTGTTTAAAACATCTTATGTAGAGCTCGGTAGCGTAACAAGGCCAATTTAAACCTTTTATAAAATTATATAATTGGCAGAATAATTATCAGAAAAATATAAAAAAGAGGGAAATCAGAATTTATTAAGTGCAAAGACGTTTAGCAATATCGTCTGCATATAATGCAACAACAACGCAGAGAACTTTACCTTTCCGAATGACGAGAGCTATGGGCGTTTTTGACTACAATAAGTGTTCACGAGAACAAAACCACGAGTACAATCTAGTTATCCTAGAAATGGCAGCTATACATACAGAACACCGACAATATGCGAACATACATATGAACCGTTACGCGCGTTCAGGTTTTCCACTGCATTCGCGATATTCTCGCAAGGCCGTTATTCACCGGTTCAGAAACAGCTGACGTTCTGACTTTCTTATTTATTAGCTGTCATATATGTATTTTTACGTTTGAATATGGAAGCTGTCTTTAACCTACACCGCGGGTGCCCATTGTGACGTTAGTAACGGTATTTCTCTAATGCCATATCTACTATAGTCTCTGTAGTCTTTCTCAGCATGCAGCGCCGTAGAGAAACTGCTTGAATGATTTAAAATATTGCATTAAACATGGTATGTCCACGTTTCGACTGCATACAGTTAACAGTCACAATTTAGGTATTATAAAGTAAAAGAAAAGAACTATTTTCATCGGTCCACGACTATTTCTATAACCAATGAAACTAGTTAAATGGCAGAAGGGTACATCTATGAAAGCATGTTTTACCCAAGTCCCGGCAATGTACTGTCAGGTTCAGCCAATCTACATGTTTCTAGTGACTAACATGACTCATAAGAATGAGTCATGCTGATTCATCCCCATAAGGATAGGGATGAATCAGCAAGATTCCAGCAAACTTATAGGGTTCATCCCTGTATATTCCTCAAGTACGCTTTAGTTTTTATTCCTTAACGAAGAAATAAACCGTTCATTCTCACTCTGGCATGACCCGTAACTCCATTTCATGTTACTTAATCCATGTATATGTCAATTGTATATCTTCTGAGTAATTTTCAGAATCCTTAAAAGTGTGTCCTCTTTAGCGGATATACCTATGAATTCTGCCCCCTGCATCCTCCTCTTTAGCGGATATACCTATGAATTCTGCCCCCTGCATCCCCCAAATTTGCATCAGAACTTAATAAACTCCCGAGTGTGGTAAATAATCTCTAACCTTATGAAACTTATGCATCACCTACAAATTTGGTGTAAAGTACGGGAGTTAATTGTTGTTCAAAAATATAACCATTGTCAATATTCCAAACAGGAACATTCTATCAATAAAAGCCAAACGAAGTGTTTCAGTTATAGACTTATCAAAAAATAATTTATGACACAAGAAATCGACATAGGCGACATAGCGACATATTGGGATTTGTAGAAGTAGAAGTTTGTACAAGTACGTGTTGGATATTATTATCGTACATGTATCTGATCGGAATTCTGTTCAAATATTAATAGTCTTTTCAAATTAACGAAGAGTGGACAAAAGTCATCGAAATGAAAAAAATATTTATATTTTCAAAAATCTGCGATGTGGACACCAGAATAAAGACAAATGACAAAATTGGCAAGGACGTGTACCATGTAGTTAGTTAGGTTAGAAAAGTGGATTCCTAGGTCTACAACTTTGGCTAACTGTAGAAAAGAACTGCAGGATAACTTACGTATATAGTGGTACTTGTTAATAGGAAAGACCTTGCGTTGAAATCGTTTCAAAAATATTTGTGGCATACCTGAAACAAATAACGAGGTTATTAAATGCATTGAAAAATCATATAATAAAATTTTTGATCAAGCAAAACTCATAAATAAATCCTCAAAGAATACTTTTATATGATATTTCAGTTGATCGAAGTAATTAGCTATCGGCTTTTTGAATTTGGTCAAAATGCCCAATGGCTACCAATGACCTAATAGCCCAATGGATATTTAGGAATTATCCAAAATCGTTACTCCATATTTGTCGTACAGATATTTATGACTACAATTTATAAGTTTTTCTTTTAACACAATTTTTTCTTTCAGAATGCAGATCAAAAGTTACAAAAGACAATTTACCATTTACCGTCATATTCGAGTCATTACAGACTTGCGATTAAAATAATGGCATGTATCTACTTAGTACGTTTTCTTCTACAAAATTAAAATCGAATAGAAATAATTATTTAAAATTAATTAATATGATATCCATTTATTCTTCTTCCCAATCGTCAATTTTCCAAATTATTCATGTTTGATTATTACAGTTTGTCTTGGGTAAATTGTTTTTACGGTAAGTGAAATATTAGAGACAAAGATGTAAAGGAAACACCCGCGTCTCACTTAGTAGGAGTTTTGTGAATTTAAAATCCGCATGTCATAGTCTGTTCTAGAACTGATGTTATAGTGTAAGTTAGTACTCATGGTCCATAAATAATTAATAAAATAAATAATAATTATTAAAGTCAGACCTATCTGTAACATTCTACTATAGTACTCTTAGTGTTAAAATTCATTTTTATTTTGCAAACACTAGCTTTTAGACAGCAATAGATGAGCTTCCAAATATAAAAATATAACACTTATTAATGATTAAATTTATTTGAAAGAAAAGACAAGGAAGGATAACGTTAGTTAAAACTGTTAACAGAATAATGAGGAATGTTGCGTACGGTTTTCCGTTGAAAAGGAAGGAATGACAGCGATTAATTTGAATCAGCTTCAAAGTCAATTTCTAAGAATTAAAAGTTTACGTCCATGTATATGGTAGACTGCAATGAAAAATGTTACGTAGTTTCTTCGGGACCGCGCGCAGAAATCTGGAAAAAGGATATCTTGCCACGAGTCCTCGCCGGGGGCTACATACATGTATTACGATGTATGCCTTTACGTGACCCAAATGGTTCCAAACTGAATATTATTTGACAGACTCGAAGGTCTCTTGGCAGGCACGTTTTATAGGGGCGACACGGGTTAGATGAATATGCTGCGAGCATTGGCATTGGCAATATCTACAAGTGTTTCTGATCTGAATATTATAATATGACTGTCATTTTTACAATTGTGTTCTTGCTTTATAATAAAATTAGAATTATAGCCACATCCCTCGGAAACATAAACTACCGATAACTGATGTAATTTATAGTAGGAAATAACATTAATTTTCCAGCAACGTGGCCAATCAAGGCCTTGAGGTCATTAAAAATCTAGTATATTACATTCACACTAGTGTTAATTACGTTTATAGTAATTGCACTATTATTGGCCTTGTGCTCACGAATAAACACTGCCGTATTTTGTTCGTCACGTAAATGTACCCGAAGTACTCATATTTGCTTAAAAAATAATCAAGCTGACAGTTTCGCAATAATAAAAATTAAACATATTCGCGTAAGGGGGTCAAGTTCTCAAGCCGTTTCAGGTTTAGCTTATAGGCTGGACCGGGGTCGAGTTGCGAAATGTCCACAAGGCGCACGGCGCGGCGCCTCGTGCATTAACAGTCGAGTGACGAACGAGTAGGTGAGGCGACGAGGACGAGGTGTGTAGTCAACGGACGAAGCAAGGTAGCAGTCAAGTGTACGATTGAGGGCCACTGAGTATTATGTATCGAATAATCGCTGATCTATGCCTGCCTGTGGATTACCACCTCCACGTAATATACGAGTTTGCGGCCACCGTGTACGTGTACCGTGTTAGATTACGCGTAGTTGCGGTCAGACTCGTCACCTCCCACGTACCGCTCTTTATTGTCAATGATGGACTCATAAGACGGTCATTGTCATAACATCAATTAACTGCGATGAATTGGCCCGTTCGCTTTCGTTGCGACATTTTCTTCTGTAAAATAGAGCGCCTCGAAATTAATGGAGATCGGTGTCCCTGCGTTATTGGGAACGCCCATAACATCGCTTTAAAACAAACATTTCACGTGCATTTTGAGTTTCAATAATATTTCATTTATGCTCCGATTTTTGTGTCTGAAATTGCTTCAACAATATTCAAATACAAAAAGTAAAAAACAAATTCTACATTTCTAAAACAAGATTAATCTTAAAAGGCATCATTTTTTGTAGCATATCTCGTTTCTTCGAAAACCCTAGTACCGCTTTATCTTAACTCTTAAGGACACCTCTGAGTCCGGCGAAACATTTTGCAATTCGATATTTCAGCCCCGGAGGGTTTTGATCTCTGTTATCTATTAAGCATAATTTAATTAAATGTCGTTCGCATTAATCATCTCTGCGAGTTTATTATAATTCATAGAAGTAATTTTAAGACGGACTCTAACTTTGAAATTAATCTTTACTTGATGAAACTCTTAATAAATTTGATACTCGTAAAATGTACACATTAGAAAGTTTTACAACAGCCGGCTGTACTACCACTTCTAAAAGATCTATCTGTCTAACTCTATGTATGTATATGTCGACACATAACACAACTCATTACCCACATAATAGACTATGTCCTACCTTCGCACATTGTTAGGAGTCCAAACGAATGGCAAGATGAATGTTGAGCCGAGACGGGGTCCATCATTCGGCGGCGAGCGGTGTTACTGTGCGGCGAGGCGGGTGTAAAGGTCTAAGATTCAGAGGGGTGATTAATCACGCGGGTGGACGTCAGATAAGCGGCGCCGGACGAGGGGAGGCGAGGGGACGAGGTCTCAGCTGATCATAAACATTCTGCGAGCTTGCAGATTCGCGGCTCTACCCGTCGTCTTAATATTCCATCATTTACAATTTATATTAAATCTTGACTCGAGTTATTTAATAGTTGATTGAATATCTTTCAAAATCTGTTTAATGAATTTATTTATACAAAAGGCTACAAAATTCTACCAGTCTTTACGATGACGTCTATTATTACCAAGATCATCTGATAATGTCACTCTCATAAGAATTGTCCCTTCAGTTTTTGTGTAACGCCGGCGAAACGCTCCGCCGACCGTCTGTGTACTATGGACCGAGCTGCGCGCGCATCTCGATCAATACCCAAGCGCAGAGTTCGCACCACGCGGTCTCCTCTAAATTCGTGTGCCTATTTTTTTGCGAAATTAAACTAAAAATTCCAGCCACCCCAAATTATTATCCACTCAGTACTTTTGCTCTAGCTATAACTTCAGAGAAATTCGCAGGTTGTCAGCAAAAGGAAAGATAGATATCGTAATCACTTCGTAAGTGTGTCACTCGTTAGCATGCCTTAATGCAGAGCATGCAAGGAGGTAAGGTAGTTCGCACTCATGGCTTTTAAGTTACGTTCGCCCCGTCTAAATCGATAGCCCTACTTAGTTCAGCGTTAGTTGAGTGCGTTCGCCATGCTACTTATAGGACATCATTTCAGTTTTAACTACTTGGCATGTTTGGATGTTTTAGTTTTATGGAAACTTTCAAGTCTACATGTTTATGTTTAGATGGTTCTCTTTTGTATAGATTTGGTTACATTTGAATTTATTTTATTTCGTACTTCAATTCGGTAGTTTTGACTTATCGGCATATATCATATGTACATAATATATCACATCATGTTATGTTTGGTATGTTTGGTACCTTGAACACTCACCAAGTCACAATTACAATATTCTTATTATATAATTACAGCAGAAAATTCAAAACATTGAAATTATTGAAGAAAAAAGAAAACTACATTTTCCTTTCAAGTTATTCAAACGCTAGGTATGAGTACCTACATCCAAGTGATTTTTATCGATCAATACTGTAAACGATTTGAGAGAAATGAGCGGCAGGTGCATTGTACAGCATTAGTTACAACAGGTGCACTTCGGACTCGTAGTTTTGATTGCCATTTTGTTGCTAATGTTCTTTCCGTTGAGGGCAAGTACTCCTCAAGGCCCGATCGACAGGCTCTCGACAGTAAAAACATATAGCAAAAACAAGGCTTACCACGTTTTTATTATCGCGTAATACTAAAAAATATATTTTAGTTACCACAACATGCTTCCTGATTTAAATATTAAACACATTTCTATGATCTGACATTTCCATCGTTCAAATGAACATTTTACGTATGTACATGTCGTAAATAAGAATGATACAGTTTAACAAATGATAAGCTTTTCATTCAATTACCAATAAAATGGACTGGTTGACTGTAATAGGTAATAAAGCGATTTGTTAGTAGGTAAATCGCTAGAAATGCGTAGCAATACAGCCTTTGTTATGATCCATTGTCGCTCTACAAAGTTTTGTTAGGTTTCAATGACAAAAACACTTATAAGGGAAATATGAAATTAAATCTAAGTACAATAACTACCTATTGTATTAAGTTTACAGATAAGTCGTGTAGTTTCGGTCAGCTTTAGAATAGCACCACCCCCCTCCCGCAGGTGTCGTAAAAAGCGACTGAGGGCAGCCGCTACCACAAGCTCTGAAGAACTACACCACCTCTAAAAAAGTGGGTTCGACAACCTGCTTGGCTAGCGTGGCCTTTAAAGTCTATACATCCCTCATGTACAAAACATGTGCATGAGGAAGCCCATGTCCAGCAGTGGTTACGGTATACAGATCAATAGTCAGTTGAATAATTAATTTCAATTACGTTACGTTATTTAACCAGACATAGCATGCGCGTAGTTACACTTCAATATGTCCTTAATTAAATTCCTTTAACGTACAGCTCGCGCAATGTTCGGACTATGCCATACTCCCACATATCCAAAGTTTGTTCCTCATTGGTATTAAAGATATGATCATGAAATTCATTTAAATGCACCTAGATAATCCTCTGCATTTGTCTTTGTACAGACTAGTACGGCGGCCGCCTCATATCAAAACACAATAAGGGACGATTGAAAAAAAAAAACGTTCGTACAAAATTTTATTTATAAAGTTGGTCTAAAAACGATGCAGACATTTCATATTTAAGAAATATGAACACTTCAAAATATAATAAGTGTTAATATAATAATGCTGCAATTCCATAGCCGCTAAATGTGACCGACTTGTCGAGTTATTTATTACTCTCTGACAGAAGATTGCCATGAAACACACTATCGTGTTTTGGGAGTTACTGACATTTGCCATAGTAAATTTTCTAATCCAACCCATCGAGAGAGGCGTATGATGGCATAAAGGGAAGCTTCTCATCCCATTTTAACCCCATCTTGGGGTTTATATCACATGTGTACTCCGTCTGCAATCATTTTTTAAGCATGAATATGTCTATCATCTATTTTATCGCGAATAAATTTACTATACTTTCTACTTTTTAAAGGCCGTTTCAAAATAATTTTGCAGTTTCTTGTAAAACTTGTTAAAAATATTTATTGAGTTTTCTTGTGTGATAGAGAACTGGACAACGAATTGTCCTAATAATCTTTGAACAACATTCGCGAAACCGAAGAGAGACTTAGGATACGACAATAGAGGAATGTTCGCTGAGCGACAACGATACAATAACAGAGTGGGTGGGCGACGTACCGGGTTCATTGAACGCTATTGTAAATCTTCAGGTACTGAGCAGAGAATGCCTTCGTCCCCTACAAGTACCTAGAACCTTCTCTCGATCGGCGGGAATTGCAAACTTTGGGGGAGAGAGGGTCGCACGACAATATACTTACGACGACTGAATGGTGTTTTAAAAATTCAAATTTGAAAAGCTTCGTTTCCTGCACGAGGCTTAAAGAGTTTTTAAAAGCTTTTAAACTTGAGCGTGATCTAGTATGAATAGTTTCTGAATTTAACTTTAGGCCAATTCGCTTGTGTGAGAGGCATGCCAGTGTGTGAGAGGAGATTTAAAACTGTCTCCACGTTGGAGAGCATAGTGTCGTGTTGTAGGCGCACACGTGTTGTCGTAGTTAAATATAACCGGCGGTTCAACGCACGAGGGGGGTGCGCCGCGTCCGGCTAACCTACAACTACTCTTCATTGTGCGCTAGGAACTATTTTTGTGTACGAGTCGCTTAAATGTGTGAACATTGACACTTTCCTTTGGTTGTAGTCTGTAGCACAATCATAGTTGTAGCGCATAGTTGTGATCAATTAAAAATATTTACTATCCAGACGACGTTAACATTTGGAATCAAATAATACGTAATGGAGCTTCAGTCGCTTCCGGTCAGATAACAAGTTGAACCATCAGTGAACATCTTGGCCTCATCACTCTTAACTGATCATACCAGCACCGTAAAAACAATTCCTACTCCACCAATATTGGCAAGATTGTTTAAACTTTTAGTGTCATGTCTAACTTGACGGTACGTTTCATCGTGTAGGCACGACGTAGAACAAAGGTCCGGTAATCTTGTTAACGCATGTCCGCGGGCAAGATAGGAAAATGATCTTATTACATAACGTCTTCGTGTTTGAACTACCTGCGTTAACTACTTGTATTGCGTTCCAACGTTCCATTGATACTTGTGCATATTTACAATGTAAAGTTCAAGAACACTTTATGATAAATACATGTAACGTAGATTGTATCGATGTAAATAATGTAGATTTCGGTGATAAAAGACTCCCAACACAATTAAGCAAGTGAGGCTAGTAACTACGTCGCCATTCTTATTGCGTAATGTTTGTTCAACGATCGACTGCTACTGTCGGAATAGAACGTTTCTTTACTTGCAGTTGGGAAAATATAGTGCAACATGATTACCTAATTTACGGAAGAGTGAATGCAACTGCTGATGAAGGAAATAATTGAAAATCGATTTAGTTTAACATTCAAATTGGTCTCACTTCGCCAAATGACATATAAAAGTTTTAACTTAAGACAATTTTGTAATCTAAAAATTAACCGATCCTTGCGTCGTGCCCGTTTCAAAATATAGCTCGTAAAATTCAATAATGGAGCTGTAAGAATATTAATGAAATTAAATAAAAAACGTTCTCATATGGTCAGTAATTAATATACCTAAACCAATTCAAAAGTAGCCCTTATTAGTAGCGCACTAAGAAACAAAGGGGTATATGTTGACCTGTTACTGACTGTACATTGGTGAGACATTAATATCTTGAATTTTAAGGTGGACGTTCTGATGATCGATTGAAATCTGACGTAATGTTATTATATTTTATATAATCGAAACACTTTTTTTTACAAATCATAACAATTTAGAAGTGATTTGCGGTTCCTTTATGCGATAATAAAAGAAATAAAAAAATAAATTATGTGGCCACAAGTAGTCACTCAGCAACAGGAGTGTGGCTACAAAGAATACGAGTATCATACGATATTTTTGAACTACGTCCATAGAGACAAAGAGGTTCGCACGGCCTTGTCGACGTGTGCCGTGCTGACAGGAGGCTGACGAACGCGGAAACGTCGCGCGAGCTGCCGCCTACGATCTTACGAATTAAGTGGCTCTACGATGCTACCTGAGTTGTGATTGTACTCCGTACAACCTCCGCTCGTCGTCCCTTGTTCCTTGATTATATCTGTTTACTGCATTCATAAATATTGTTTCGGAATTACTTACAAACCATTGTGTTTTTGTATCCAAAGTCACTTGAAATTTGTATGGATGTAAATAAAGATAAATCTATAAATATGTCATGAATTGTAAAGTGAATACAACGAGACATGAGCTATGCATGTGTGACTGAGTGCCGAATTGTCCAATCCGATTGACGCAACGAGAAATGAGTTTTGCATCTGTGTGAGTGGATGCCGAATCGTCCAATCCGATTATCGAAATGGTTCGCACTGTACACTATCGGTGTGCACTTTCATAAACGCAAAGCTCATGTCTCGTTGATTTCACTGCACCTCTATACTTAAAGAATGAAACGGTAGATAAATGTGATGAGGTAGGGAACTACATATTATCTAGAACTACTAGTCTTTGTCGCACCTCCCAATGCACCTCTCTGAACAACCCAAAGGTTGGTTGGTAGAGAATGCCTTGAGGCATTAAGCTCGCCTTTTGTACGACAATGTGCACAATTAAGTGTATAATAAATAAATAAAATAAATATGGATATCATAATCGACAAAGCGACATCCACAAAATAATAATTAGAGCTCTGAAAATTCTGGACAACGTTACAAATCAAGTGATACAAAATACAAAGAAGTAAATGACGCCCACATCCTCTCAACGTTGGCGTGTCCACGGGACTATATGGGGACAAATAATTGAATTATTAAGACGTGACGAGCCATATATGGTTTCGAGATGGCCTGGGTACTTGTTATACACTATTTATATATGCAATTATGAGATATAGAGATATGCAAAATTCATTAAAAATCATTAAATTTATGCATATCGTATAAAAATATGGGCAAAATAGCATTTAAAAGTAAAAAAAAATATATATATAAGGTGAAAACGACAAACAGAAAGACAGTAGTGTAGCACGATTTTGCAGCAATAAAATAGGATTTCAACTCGGCATATCGAAAAAAGAGCGCGACATTTAGTTTTTCTGAAATAAGACAGTTTTATATTCAACCATGCTTGTTTCACAATCAGTGGATTTTCATTATTTTAGCATTTTCATTTAACATTATTTTAGCCTCCATAATCTTCTTTAAGTAATCACGACACAAAGTTGTATTAATAATAATTAATACAACTTAAATTACTGATCTTTAAATTACAAAACTCTAGACTTCCATTTTTTAACAATTTAAATCTTTAGAATGTTTAACCAGCTTAACCCATTTTTTCAATATTCAACTTAAAACTAAAACTTGGCAGCCGCGAATTCTCATCATGGCCTCGTTCGGCAGTCAAATGTGTTTAACGAAAGTATTCAGCAACTTTTAACGAATAACATTTTAGTTTGTTAGGCCTACGTGGTCGACCCGTGTCTAAAGTAATTGTTGTCCGTTGATTGGGGTCTAAATAGTCTTGTTGATTGGTCCGACTAATGTTTTGTAATGAAGAATTCGTTGGCGGAGTCGCTGACCTGCTAGTGTCAATAACTCTGCCCATGGCCGGTGTAGAATTTTTGCGTTGTTATTTTACAGCGCTATGGGTATAGATAGAGCAATAGTGTGCATAATTATTTATGTAGTTCATTTATATAGGACTACTACAGAAATTATCAAATTTTCTTTTGAAACTTAATTCTTCAAAAGCCGATAGTCGGTATTAGAAATAACTTGAATAGTTGTAATGACCTTGATCAATTAACACGATTATATTGTTTTGATGTATGGTAAAATTGGATAATATGGCAAATAAAGTGAGATTTTCTACTAAGAGAAATAGACACTTGACTAAGGTTAAGGCAAGCTGTAGGAACCTGTCAGAATAAATTGTGGAACAAAAGTTATAAATAAATAAAATGACTGTTACGAAAAGAAAGAACCAACATGTATCTATGTATAATAAAGTTACGAATGTCTATACATAATAAAGCTCGCTGAACTGCTCAAATTAGTATAAGTTGAAATTGTTTAAACATACCTACATATTTTGCATTGTTGAAAATATGTAAGTTGAAAAAGCTTCGTCGAAGAAAATAATTTGCCAAAATCAATGGGTATCAATTGTATATTCATATCGATGATTAATAATGACATATATACCGCAATCGTCACCAGTCCTTTTATGGGCCTCCTTTATGCACATTGTCTTGTGCATGAGGGATGTATACATTTAAAACGCTATGGTGGCCAAGCGGGTTGGCAAGTCCACTTTCAGTGGTGGTGTAGTTCCTCAAGGCTCATGGTAGTCACTTTGTGGTAGCCCTTAGTCGCTTTTTACGACTACGAGAAGAGATCGGTTGGTGCTATTCTAACGGCGGCCGACAATACACGAAAATTAAAAGATCAGTTGTAACCACGCTAAATTCTCAGATAAAAAAAAAATGTTATTAAAATATATCACGAAACTTCTTAAATATGTGCACCATAGTTTAAACGCTGTAGAATGTACTGATACTTTTTCAAGATAAGTATCGTTTACTTCTAACAACAATGCATAGTTTCATGTAAAAGAATGTCTTCGCTGTTACAAACTTTTTGTCTTCAATATCTTGTTCGCCCTAACGTCAGAGTCTAATATCATTTCTCTTGATTGGTGCTCACTTGATTTGCTAAGATTGATTACCGAGGCTTGCAATTTCTTCGCTGAGTTTATCAAAGAAGAGAACGGCAAAGTGTTCGGACATGAACGTTCAAGGCGAGTGGCGTCTTGGCGCTCCGTTCAAATGTTTACACGATACGAAGTAAGTACACTGAACTCTGCCAGATAAAACGTTCGTGGAAATAGGGCAAGAGCGAACGGCGCTTACGAGATACACGGCTAATGGCCACGCTAAACCACGCATAAGCATTTTTAAACCAGTCCCCACAGTACCGTTAAAACGATACTTTAATGCTAATTAAAGTTGTGAATTAATTAGCCGCCAGCTTCGTTCGCATATACCTACACTAGATTTTATATCGCTATATGCGTCCAATGAAAGGAAACATGTGTATGTGTTTATTTTTAGCAAAAAGCGATCATTTACGTGGTTGATGGAATTAGTTACTTTAAAAGGTATTCACCAGAGGCGGAGGAAGGAGTACGTAGACATCGTATTCAAGGCAATATGTCTATATTTTAAAGTATCAATTATTTATTATGTAAAATAGAGGTATTTTACAAAGATCTTGAATGAACGGTGAATTTTGTAAAATTAATAAGTGAGGATCTACCTCGTCGAGCGCTCTCCGATTTGATAGCTCACAACAAAAGCGAAATAAAGGCACCAGAATTACGCAATATTGAATTTTCCAAGCGATTACCAGCTCAAAAAGTAGATTATTTCGCTACGGGACGGCACCGGGACCAAGAGTTCCGTTCTATCTTTTCTATTTGTGATTTACGTACTTTTCAAGGGTATTAATTATAAATAGTTTTAATTAATGAATATTATATCTAGTAAGTGACGCATAAATACATTTTCATAAATATATATATGTTTTTATGATGAAGGTGGCAGACGGACATGCGGTCCACGTGATTGCAGGTGGCTACCGCCGCCCATGGACACCTGCTACACCAGGGAGTATGCGGGTGCGCTACCAGCCTTGTAAAATCCTATTTACACGAATGGGTGGGATTATATTTACACTCGTGTAACTGATTAACATATAACAAATGTTCCAAAATACGTTGTTTCAAGACCAGAATTAAATGAATATTAAATATAATTGTCCTGGAAGTTTATTGTCCTTTTGCGAAAGTAAATTACGTATAAAAGAGCATTATTTCGCCGTAACGCCTTTGTACAATGTACAAAAAAGATAAATCAAAGCTATAACAATAATCTATTCCCGCATAAAGTGAGATGAACAGCTATAAAGTCTGTGCAGTAGCAACGTTTCAGTTGTACGTTATCTACGTGGGGTGCGCAGTGGAAATGCCATATTTCCTTTATATTGCGAGCGGGAGGTATCGTCGGAGCGCGACAACTCCTCGGGGAGCTGAGATAGATTGCCATTGTAAAACACTCCTCAGAAGAGACAAGTTAGAGCCACAACTATTTGTCTAGAAACTGTATGTGACCAGTTTTGTACCTATTTCTATTAGATTTCTTGTCGTTTCTTTAATATTTTATGAAGGAATGATCATATTAAAATGAGGGATCAACTTGTTATTTTTAAATAGCGTAAACAATGTTACAAAAAATTAAATTCTCTGACTCTAAATAAAGTACACTACAAACTCCGACTTAAGCTCATTTGTTTACATTTTAGTTGCCAATTTATTCCAGTAGGTATAAGTTTATAGCCTTCTGCCACGCGTGATTCTTTCTATCGTAATTCCCGTATGGATTACCACCAACGTGGTATCTCCGATTTCGCCGTGAGCACAGAGCGACGCGGGTGGTACGCCCCACTGAATATAAACGTCATGTAAATGTTACACCGCTCCTTGAATCAGGACTCTTGTGAGTCAGTCCGTTCGCTTTCATACCTCCAAATGTATAAATACAGCTCGGTACAGAGTTGTAACGCTATACTCATATTAGTATTCATGGTCTACCCGTATTATGGCTTTATTTATCCGAATATTTTTCTATAATAGAATGAAAACGTGAGGCGTGTGATAAGCAAAGCAATGTTTGCAAATTGTTTTTAACTAAATCGATTATTTAATGTTTATGTAATGTATTGTTCGCGCATTTAAATAATGTGTTGACAAAACAAGTTTATATTCGCATCCTCGGGTAGAAAATGACAATGTTCCATGAATTTATTATTGTTATCGTCTCCAACGTAAATGTTTGTTAATGATATTATAATGTTTGTTATAAATCAGAATAGTTGGCCCGATATGTCGTGATGTTATTTAAGAACAATATTTATCGGCATGTGCGGTGAGGTATGGACTTACGTCAAAGATATAATAAAATTGTTAACGCCAATTAACTGGCCGATAAGAAAACAACCTATATATGGTATTGTTGCTTTTAACATTTTTAGTTTTCTTATTGATATTGACGAAATCTGATAGGACTTTAACTTGTTAATAAAATGTCTCTTCAGAGTTTCGACTCCTCGGACGCAAACCAGAAAATAAACAAAACTTTGCTATCTACCAGATATATTTTATTTGTCATGTAATTAACAATTTATCTATTCTATCGGCCGACGACGGCTGTAAAGGGCACACCTACTTGATATGTAGAGCTTGATATGTCCTTAATCCTACGTTATCATATCATCAATGTTCATTCTACGACGCATTTGACTGTACATGGACGCAAAATAAACTTGTATTATACATGGAATAAGGAAAAGCAATCCACTCGATATTATGTTCTATGTGGATTTTTAATTTGACGATGAACGGAAAACAACCGCTTACAAGGATGTTTGTAATTATGAGACAATTTTATGTTAATAGTAATTCCTTTTGGTTAGTCACCACCAAACAAACGATTTACTATTGAGTTTTAAACTCCTATGACTGGCTCCAGTACGAGTATAAGCTAAATAGGAACAAGTATAAACAAAAAAAATATAATGTTCTGTTACCACATTTGCATAACTCTAGATGAAACCATTCGGTTTAACGAAGCGAAAATATTATAGCTCGAACACTTACCTAATTCAATCTGCACCTTAACGGCTGTATTCATGTCTTAGTAATGAAATGATGACACTAAATGTATAAGGTTGAAATTCTATAAAGTGTCCAGGTAAAAATTTAGACCTCTTAAAGCTAAGTACTTATAAGAATTATTAGTGTCGTTAAGTCGTTCATTTTGCTGAAGTTACCTAGCTAGGTTAAGAGCAGCTGGCATTCCTGGCACGAACCACCAGGGGGCAGCGGCGTGCACATCCGCTGCTACGGGCTCACGCATGCACCGTGCGGGCAGTCTTACTCTCCACCAGTCCAGTCAAAATACACCAGTTTCACATTCACTCACACTAGGGAAACTTCGGGCGCCAATGTCAACGTAGTGTCATGGTTCAGCGCCTCTTAATCGACCTGAATAAGATAACGGTGACGCAAAACCGTGTGGCAACTTAGTATCACGCCTGCAACAGCCTCGAAGAGCTTTCCGGTTAACGAAATCAAAGAAAAAAACTAATTGTCACTACTATAGGGCAATTAAGAGATCAGGAAATAGGTTAGAAGGAAGCGCAAAGTTGGTCATGTCAAAATATCTACAGAAATGAGGATTTTATTTGCAACGGGAAGTTGATTACGGTCGGCGTAATAAAAATATTATACCAATAAAAGAGCTGAATCGGTAGCGACAGGATTTTTCAACAAACTTTAGGGGAGTCAATAATTAGAGGGAGCGACCGCTGAGCGAAGTGAATAAGGGTTGTTATGGCAGTAGGGTCGATAAACTTATTTATAGGGCCAAAATTCAGTAGTGTTAGTCTGCCTTAACATGGCTAAGTTTTAATTGCAGAGATGTAGCTAAGTTGCCAGTTCGTGTCGGGATGTATGGGAGTTGTGAATATAGTTCGTTCGTTAGGGTTCGCGAGAGGAATGTTTGTCGCGGAGTGGCGCGAGACGGTCGAACGTTGGGTCGTTCCGTGTGGTACTGACAGACAGCAGTCGGTTCGAGCCCGCGTCGCGGCGCCGCCCCCGCGCGGCTCGGCTGCCATGTGCCGCCCTATGATAACGCGCCCGGCGATCGCGAGTATCGCGAGAAATAAGCGCACTCTCGACTAGCCCCTAACTCACAGAATTCATCACGATGTGAAAGGCTTCCTTGACAAACCCAATTGAATATTTTTTCTAGTGTAATTAATATATTTCGACAATCGCGCAAGATGTCCCGGGGTATGAGTTAGCTGTTGATGTTCTTGCATGAATACTCTTGGAGAAACTACATCAAATCAAAGTCATCTCAATCTTTAACATAAAATAAATTAGAAAGGAAACGCATTTAAAATGACGGAAACCAACATAGCTATTAATTTAAAAAAATATAGATGTTTTATCTTAATTTTGGTGTTCTAATACAAGAACGAATATACGAGTAAATACGAGATTATGAGAATGAATTCGTGTACGGTGTTTTAACTAAGCACGCAATAAGTTGGTGTTCGCTCATACAGTTATGGCTGTTTTAAGTGTGGAAACGGCAGCATAAAAGAGAAAGAACTCTTGTCATATCATTGGTGCAAGTTGACATGATCATTTGCCTTTTGCTTGATCTTTGGCAGGAGAGCTACATTAGAACCCGAAACTAGCCTTGCATAACAAGTACGAGTAGTTCAAATTTATTGTTTTGCATTATATGACTGAAGTGCCGGAGTTTTCTTATGCCTATGCTCATATTCTATAAACACTGTCCTATTTTGTAATCGATAAGTCTAGGAGGTTCTAAGCATTCTTTGGTAATAGGGGTTAAAGTATGAAATTGCCGTTTTATAATAATAGATACTTTGAATTGACATAAAACCTTCATGGTGTGAGATTTTCGAGTGAAACTTTTTTCACATGATACCTATGAGGTTCGTTTTAAAAAATGTGCAACATTCGATTTTCGACTTTCAATTGTTTTTTTTTTATTCAGCTTAGACGGGAAAGATGGATACTTCGAAAATCCGAGTAATCTTTGAATACGAGTTCCGACGCGGAACTAACGCGGCAGAAACGGCTCGCAATATCAATGCTGCGTTTGGAGAGGAGACTGCTAATGAACGAACCGTGCGTTTTTTGTTTAAACGCTTTCGTAATGGAAACTTCGACTTGAAGAACGAACCACGTGGAAGACCGCCCACACAGGTGAATAACGCTGAATTGAAGGAGATGGTGGAAGCCGATCCGAGTCAAACTACCCAGGAATTAGCGGCATGGTTTAACGTTACCTTACCTACAATATTGACTCATTTGCATCAAATCAATAAGATAAAAAAATATGAAAAATGGGTGCCTCATGATTTGACTGATCTGCAGAAAGAAACGCGTGTTGAAACTTGCGTTGCCTTGTTGAATCGGTACAGAAATGAAGGAATATTGGATCGAATTGTGACATGTGATGAAAAGTGGATTCTTTACGATAACCGAAAGCGAAAAATGCAATGGCTGACCCCAGGTCAAACGCCGCAACAGTGCCCTAAGGCAAAGCTTACCAATAAAAAGGTAATGGTAACTGTTTGGTGGTCTATTCATGGTGTTATTCACTATAGCTTTCTCAGGTCTGGTCAAGCAATAACAGCAGATGTTTACTGTGCCGCACTTCGAACAATGATGGCGAAACTAGCAGTGAAACAGCCCCGACTCGTGAATCGATCTTCACCATTATTGCTCCATGATAAAGCAAGACCTCACACTGCACGAGAAACCGTTGTAACTCTACAGGAGCTGCAGTTAGAAACCATACGTCATCCTCCGTACTCGCCAGACCTTGCTCCAACGTGGTACAACAATTTTCCAATTTTCTACATGGTAAAAAATTTTCTTCCCAAGAGGCAGTACAAAATGCTTTCACACAGTTTGTCGAATCTACATCCCCAGAGTTCTATCGCAAAGGCATAAATGAACTTCCGATTAGATGGCAACAATGTAATAGATAATGAGGGTAAATATTTTGATTAAATAAATATGTTACATTTTAGAAAAAAACGAGTTTTAATTTTTCAGTACGAATCGGCATTTTCATACTTTAACCCCTACTATATATATATACATTGTTCCTGCGGGTGTCCAGACCTCGGCTACGTAGAGATTATTGAGAAAGTAACGGCAAATATCTTAGATGTAAAATATTTATTAAATTTAATAATATTGCCAGATTCTAGTGCGTAGACTAAGGCTTAGTCTACGGTGGTAAATCATCTTTTTGAAATTTTCAGATGACTACGCGCATATTCAATTCGACATCTAACTTTCAGCTATGATCACTATGAAAATCAACCATCTTGTACAGATATTTATATCGATAGATTTTAGGTATATGATGTATTTTAAATTTGTATCACGTATATTTGATTTTTACATATCAGATTTTAGATGTATTTCACACCACAGCTGGTGACATAAAGCGGTCCTAGTTATGTGAGTTTGTGGAACTAAAATGTGGAATGGAAAATGGAAATCATTGAAAAAGCTAATGCGAATCGATTAATATTTCATGAATTGGCTACATGCATGTGATGGCTGGAAAAGAATGGAAAATCATGTTGGTAGCGGGCTTTGGTAAAGACCTAAGTCCTAAGTATATCGAGCAGTAGAAAGGGGAGGCTGGTGTATGTAGATACGGTATACATTTTTTTCTAAACTGTTAAACATACATATTCAAGCAATACTATACCATACTATACCTTCAGTCCGTGTCTCTCCACTGGTGGATATAGACATCCCCCAAGGACCGTCAAAGTAATAAAAGTTATTTTTGACATATTCGCTAAAACATCTGTATTAACCTTTAGCCTTATCCTTTTAACAAAATACAAAAATAGTATACAGAAATTTAAATATGGACGACATTATACACCCACCTACAGGTTTGGGTCAGCTGCACAGCAAGATATGTATTGTGAGCATTTATTTTTAAATATGTAGCTACGAATTATTGTATTTTTTAAATACAAAGAAGAAGACCATCTTTAACACAAACCGGTGTAATCAGCATCACGTTTAAATGACCTATATGACTTGATTTTCCTGTTGGCTCATACAACAGCACCTATTTGACGTCTGACATTATGTTTGATAGTAAACCGCAGTCGTTGAAGCATCTTTCCTATATAAATATCCAACGAATAAAAAATAATTTAATAAGTATAATATGAACTGTTTGCATGAATGATTAAGTCTCATATGATTTTATTAATATCTAGTTACATACGTGAACAGTACTAGAATACAGTAGATTGTAGATTACTGAGAGCATTACAGTATTTTGAAAACAAAGGATTTCGATTAAAACGACGATTACGACTACGATTAATTTACGACTTTAAAGTGAGTAAGCTGTCAATTTTTATATTAGGTGATAATTGAAAGGCAATTGGTGGCAAAGTAACCATCATTAGCATTGATGTATGACATTACATATTTACAATTATGTAAACTGTGACAATAACTCTATGTTTGATACAACTCTGGACTTCCATTACTGTTGGAAGACGGGGGCTCTAAAAGTCGGATCGCGGGGCTCGGCCTGCAATTCACCACCCCCGGCACGTACGCTCGACATTGCCCATAAACCATTCCGATATCAGACGTCATGCCACCGAACCATTCTTACCACAGACATAAATCAAGTCGGGAGAAGTGAAAAAGAAAAATATTTTAGTGTCAGCTAGTGTCGCTCTGAGCTGACCGGGCACTACTCACATCTAGGTTTAAATTTAAAACTAATCGATATAAAGATATATCTTTCGCAGAGGGAACAAGTAAAGCATAAAAAGTCTAGTAGTTAAGCGCGCCTATTCCAGACAAGGATTATATCAACGTTTCGACTGTTTGAGATATTTCTCGTTCGGGGGCCAAGGGACAGACAAAATTGCTCTATTTCTGTCTGATGCAGGAAGCTGACGGATATAGGAAGTCCCCTAAAAAGTTACTCGCTAGTGACTAAAAAATTGGTGGTTGAA
The DNA here is from genome assembly GCA_914767545.1 of Sesia apiformis. NCBI lineage: Eukaryota > Metazoa > Arthropoda > Insecta > Lepidoptera > Sesiidae > Sesia > Sesia apiformis. The sequence continues at coordinate 7,228,902 of OU611963.1, forward strand.
TTTTCAACAAAAAGGGTCTTTTCAAAAAGTACACAACAGCGAATTCCATGTAAATGTGTACAATTATAAGTAAAACATTAAAGTATCTATAAATGAAATACCAAAACTTTTCGCCCGACAATAAATATTTTGCACATCAAGCTATGATGAAAAAAATGCTGAAATACTGTACCTATGTAAAAATGTTACGGCGACCACTTCCAGTGAACGTTTTGTACTTTCCTACGATAAGATCTATTTAAAGGCATTGTTATGTAAATGTAGCGTTTTAATCGTCCACGGCCGCCGTAATCGAAAACCAAGTTTAATTAATTAGTTTCGCGGAGACCGCCCTCACTGAGTGAGTCAAGGATAAGATGCTAAACTGATCGTGCCACACGTTATAGAATAATATATACTTCACAGCAGAAATCAATACGGCTTATCAGTTCAATAAGCCTTAATAATTTCCCGTCACGACTTTTAAACAAAGTACGTTTTATTGAGGTTATCACTGATTTTTAATGTCGATAGTAATTGTAATTGTTCATTATTTATCGTCAATACAAACAAATTAAGGTAATTAAAGTAAGTCAACGGTCTATTGGTAGGCAAGTATTAGGTTAATGAAAGTCACAAACAAAATTATTTATTCGAAAAGAGTGCAGACAGTGACGATCAAGTGGCGTTTCAATAGTACTAAGTTATAAAGATTAATTGTTTGTACAATGACAGATACAAGGTGAAATTTGGAGAGGAAACGGTAACAATTATTAGTAAGTAAGGATGGTGGCAGAACACATGACGCGCGCAACTACCTTCTACGTCTATGTCTATTTTTGCAGCAACTAGTATTGAGGGGTCAAAGGATTAACAACTTTTCGTTTACATGTCTTACGATTTACGCAGAAGGGACAGCTTCACGGCCTCGACTGTTGTTTAGCCTTCAGGTGTATTTACGATGTAGTCGCGAGGTGGCATTACGAAAGTGGACAGTGCAGTACGTGTGTAGAATGTAAAGAATTCACAACTTCGTTTTGTTGGCGATGCCGACGTTTTGTTTTTTCAGTTTGCATTTATATTTTGAACTCTTAGTGAATGATTTTATTCATTTATCTCATTTGCTTTAGAGGTGTTTGAGTTAGTCTTGGGTATTCATATTATTTTTCTTTCAGTTTATCCTGTATATTTTGGCTAAACATTTATACACAGTTCTTAGAGTCAAGAGACCAAAAGATTTATAAATGAATTTGTTCAAATTTTTGTAGGTTTATATTGCTACGCGTGTGCATTATTATTATTTTTATTTATGTGTGCACTGCGTAAGCCTGTTCTGTTCCGACCAATTGTCTCTTTTTCACGGGTCTGCTGATCTCCAGAGGAGATAAGCTTACCTTTTGCACATCTTTTCTAATTTAATAATCATGTATAAATATATTGTTTTGTGTATAATAAAAAATATGCCCTAAAGTATGTTTTTTTTATAGAAAGAGAACGGCAGATGTGCATACAGTCTACCTGGTGGTAAGTGGATACTGTCGCAATAAGACATCCGCGATACGTGCCAATCTCAGTCCTGAATGACAAAAGTTGGTACGCCCCCGAATGCGCTGCCTACCTTTTGAGATGTAGGAATGGATTTGGAAAAAGGATTGGGAAGGATAGGGTTTAGGATAGGATGAAATGACAGTAAGCTCTGGTATATCTCACTCGCTAACGAAATACGAGGGCGGGATGATAAGTACCTGGCCTAGGAAAGAAATACTCAGTTTAATGTAACGAAGTGGTTTTTATTTTTCGACATAGTCTCCTTTAAGCTCAACGCACTTAGTCCATCTTCGCTCCAAAGCAGTTATGTCCTCCATAAAATGCGTTTCTTCAAGGCCGGCAAAATACTCCTCTACAGCAGTTATAACGGCATCATTCGTCTCAAATTTCTGGCCGCCTAAAAAGTTTTGAGCTTAGGGAACAGGTGGAAGTCCGACGGTGCTAGGTCACGCGAATAAGGTGGATGGGGCAACAATTCGTAGTGTAATTCGTTGATTTTTGGCATTGCCTTAACGCATGTGTGAACCCTTGCGTTGTCTTGGTGAAAGATTATTTTTTTCGAGTCAAACCTGGTCTTTTTTGCTGAATACATTCCTGTAACTTGTGTAACAGATCAGCGTAGTAGTCGCCGGTAATAGTTTGACCCTTCGCAAGGTAATCTGTGATCAAAATTCCCTTCGCATCCTAAAATACAGATGCCATCACTTTCCCTGCCGATTTCACAGCTTTGGCTTTGTTTGGAGCCGAACACCCAGCTTCTGTCCACTGCTTTGATTGAATTTTGGATTCAGGTGTATAGTGGTGGACCCACGTTTCATCTGTTGTTACAAATCTTTGCAAAAAATCCACTTTATTACTCTTTAATCGATTCAAACAGTGTTGGGAGTCTTGCATAAGAATTCGTTTTTGATCGAGATTAAGCAAGCGCGGCACCTAACGGGCGGACAGCTTTTTCATATGTAATTCTTCACTCAGGATGTGATGTACCCGTTCTTTCGAGATGCTTACACTGTCAGCTATTTCGGATAATTTCAATCTTCGATCATCCAAGACAATCTCATGGACTTTGGAGATAATTTCTGGGGTGGTGACGCTTTTTGGACGTCCGGATCGGGATTCATCTTGGACGCTTGTACGGCCGCGCTTAAATTCGGCAACCCAGTTCTTGACTGTGGCATATGAAAGAGCACTTTCACCTAAAATATTTTTAACTCGTCAAAAATTGTTGATCCCTTTAAACCCTTCATATGAAGAAACTTTATCACTGCTCTTTGTTCAATTTTATCCATTTTGTGAAAAATTCAACACAAGATTTTCTAAAATGTCAGATTATTAAAAAGTATTGGAGCCGTCGATTTCAAATTTAGAATATGGATAGCTAGAAATCTCTTTTGTAAAATGAGATATTTTTTTAAATATATGTTCTTTTTAAATAGTTTAGGCCACCTACCTACGTACGTACCTACATACATTGAGGAATAAGATAAAGTTAGAAATGTATTAAGGAAAATGGGAATTCATAATGAATGCGTACATTCCTCATCTTACTTAAAGAGTTGCGGTATCAGAGGCGACAAATTGATTAATGAACAATTTGAAGAGCATGTGCTTGAGACGTGTTAGGGCACCACAAAGCCTCAAGTCATTATGGACATGAGACGCAAGAATTACAAGGATCCACGCTTGGGAAATATTGTCTTTATAATACGCTGAAGAAACATTTTCTTCCTATTACTCGTAAAAATTTAAAGATGCGAGCTGAGACTTTATATGAAAATTATTGTATGATGATAAACAATCGATAATTGTAGACAATTCGTTTGTGCTTGGCGTTTGTTAATTAATTGAATAGTAACAATGCGATATTACATCCCACTCGAATGCGCAAATAGCGAATTTTATCCATATGCGCTAAACAAATGGGCGCGCGAGCCACAAGGTTGTGGTGGTGGCGTAACGTACACAATACATTAACGAAAGATAGTTAACGTCTATTGTAAATTGTACGGCAAACTGTTCGACAAAGTTTACATTTAAATAAGTAGGAGACTGAAGGTCTACGGTCATCACCCGTTTAATATAAGGACCAAATGTTACAAAACGTCTATTGGCAATTGTTATTGTTCCTGAACCACCTTAGATATTTATATTTTTATATATATTCTCCTTAGAATTTATTTATTATTTTTACTTACATTACTAATCTAATAATAATAAGTGGTAAGTGGTTGTAAACCATGTAAGGGTTTGTTTTGGCGCAGTGTATTTATAACATTCATGATTTCAAAGATACTTGAAAGTACCGGTACACTTCTGCGGTATTTCATCAAACCATTGATTTGCAATGTGGAGTAGTAACAAATGGTAACCTTTATTATACAATTAATGTGGGTAGCTGAATAGTCGATTCAACATTATCTTTGTGATCTTAATTTGACCGGCCAAGTTGTTTAGAAGTGACCAATTTCGATATTTTCGAGGGGAGGGCGCATGCTACAATCTCACAGTCGTTGGGTGTATACAACTACTAGCCGAGCTACGCCGACTTCACGCAAGACCCCGAAACGCGTAGTACATAGTATACACTATGTACTGCATGTTTCAGGAGTGAGTTAGATATGACAGAGCCCACCATTCCATCCCATCGAGTGAGAAATAGGATAACATAAAATGTCTCTCCATCCTATAAAGGAAACTCCTCGTTCCCATTATATTCTTTACTCTTCATCTTATCCGTCCAAGGAAGAATAGGAGAGTGGGATGAGGAAAACCCTTGTCGCGTTATACTTCTTATTATCCATCATTCCTAATGTGTTAGATTGTCATTTGATTGATGTTGGCATGCATCGCGAATATGTATGAGCGACAAAGTTCACGCACCAGGTAGGTAGTTGTCTAGGGACTTGTTTATCGAAAAAAAAATTATATAAAGATGTTATAAAAAGTCTCTGGCTAAGCATAAAGTTCTAATACTTTCGACTACTGTATCTAGGAAATTATTAAGGAGCTCTACGTAAGACGTCCTTAAATGCTACTCTAGTCAACGTCAAGCCGAGCCATGGCCACACACAGTAGGTACCTCAATCAATCTTCGTCAAAACGGGCCAATGCTTATAGGAATCGTGTTGCGGAATCTTATTAAATATCCACACCTCAGCAGTCTTATTGTTTACCAGTCATTGTTATAATTACTCATTTATAATCTGTCCTGTCAGAGATCAGTGTGATTAATAAACTGTCGATATTAAACAACCTTCAGGGCGAGGAAAAATGCGCGTAATTTTTCTAATTCCCTTAGTATCTGCTATTAGACCCAACGTTTTTGTTACGTCTTTTATATAATTTACTTAACGAGATTTTAAAAATTGCGTTTTAAGAAGATTCGTAAAAATGTAGTTGAAGAACCTACTGATAGTAACAATAAGGTTCGCTAATTGCTAATAAGCAATCTGTTTTTTAAAATAATTACTAAGCCCATCCAAGTTGTACTGAAATAAACGGTCAATTAGGTCATTGATACAGATTTTACCACACGGATAGGTAATAATTCTTGCTTATTTATCTATTAAACGGGTCTTAACGTGAATGTTTACCTTATTTATTGGGTTGCACCACCCATGGTCACGAAGTGACTGAATAATTAAGACCCGTTTAAATAAATAAATATGTGTGAAAAAAGCGAAAATCTCAAATGTTATATAATTCTTGCTTGTCATAGACAAGGTGTGATGTTTTCCTTAGCATAGCTGAACCCATAAATACCATAAGCGTAAAACTTTAATGAGTACCGTCTCTGCGCAGAACAATAAAGATTAATGACCGTACACTGTACGTATTACTTATCTGATAGTTCTCATACCTGTGTCAAGTGGCTTACTCATACAAAGGGGTCGTCGATTCACTCTATATTTACATTTGTTTTAGATATACTTTTCCGCTTCATGACACTATTTTCTATACCGCTACCTAATAATTTCCTTGGCAAATGTTAGCTATTATTTGTCTAAATCCAGCAATCACACTAGTTTTTAAAGTTTTTTTAACTGCGTCTTTGATGTAAGTAACTATTTTTGTTCAATAACAAGACTTCTTTACTCTATTGGATACGAATGAAAATAAACACAATGCTGACTATAAATGAGCGTGTTCGTTGTAATTAACATAATAGAAATGTTAGTTTGGTCGGTTGTAGACCAGCGGCTGAATGACTGAACTAAGCCTATGATATTGCCGAAACAGCGAATAAAGTTCTAGATTTATTGTCTAGTGTTAACAATTGATATCATTGCGTGTCCTACGAATATTTTAGTAAACTTCGATGGAGCTCAAGGCCTAGAACGAAGTAGGGACCAGCTGAGCGTTGGTGAACTGCCGAATGCGGTTCAAGGGCATCGGGTGAATGCCATACTCGTGTTTTTTACCACCATCACTCGCTTACGTGATGACTGGTCTTGTTGAAGCCGGATGAATTCGCTTCGCTAATAATAATTAATAACATAACCAATTAGAGATACGATTTAAATATTTTAAGCACGTAATGCCTTCAACTGCTATCTATTTCAGCTTCACCTACCCTACCTACTAACTAGGTAGGTACTTCCTTTTCTATTTACATTCTCAAAATAATAGCGTCTAGGTTGTCCACAGTTTTGTCTATATTCAAATATTAACATAGACAAAACTGTAGGTATGTAATTTATTGAAAAGTCTTAAGTTAAATATACTTTGAAATACTTCAAACTATGTTTCAACACTTACTTGAAACTAGGGTTGCCACCTTTTTTTGGAGGAAATATAGGATTTTTTCCATAAATTGTTAAAAAATAAATTGCTTTCAAGAAATTCGGGAAAATAAAAAGTAAGGATTTAATTTGTTTTTAATTTTTATTCTATTTTTTTTATTTATCTGTTTGTGTCATATCCAAAGAATTTGTCTCCGCTGCGTCGCTGTAATTAGTTTCTTAAATTTTTCGTGATATTCATTTAAAATAGTGATCTTATTACCTTCTAGATATTTAAATTTTGTTGAATATGACTTACAAAATGAAAACAATTTTCAATGATAATTTGACTGATTCATTTAACAAAAGAATATTTTGCAATATTGTTGGACAATGTTCCTCTAGAGTCTAGACTATCGAAATAGTTTCTTAAGGGTAACCAATCGAGCAATATACTCGTATTATCAACACAAGGTAATAAAGATAGTCACCTTGTGCCCACATCCCTTTTTAATTCGTGCCATTCCCCGTTAACACCTTCAACAAAAAAATAAACTCTTCCCGCCTCACCGCTGACAAATAGCTACAAATTTTTAAAATAATATTCTCAGCATCATGTGATAAACAATTCATATCAAATTGCACTGTGTTGTGCACAATATGTGCATGGCAACATGGCCATTGATTATACCAGGAACAACTGTTTGCATATTAGTGAACAATGAACGGTGGATTCCAAAATTCGCATTGTAATTATCAGCGCAATTATCTTGTTATTTTGTCTATAAATCTAGAATAAATCTATCTAGAAATGTTATGTTCGGTTTAGGAATTTGCAATTGCTTTAAATATTCCATCAGCTGATTCATCAGGATTCTCATATAAGTCTAGTGGCCTTATTCTGAATACCATTATCCACAGTAAAGTACTGAGTAACTAATGGAAAAAGTTTGATATTTTTTCTGTTTGAAGCATCACTTTGTATACAATAGAAAACATCTTCATCAAAACAGAAACAGAAAAAACACCAAATCATCTAAAATCACCTGCAGAGCTTGTGGTCTCAACACTTCTGTTACAAGAGCTTCCTAATGTGCAAATATACACGCACTATAAAGTGCGCCCCAAACGAATATTTGGAGCAGTTTTGGTTTGACAATAAAAATGTTCTTTTGTTACTTTCATTATTAGCATTAGCGTGACAGTTGAATTGGCGATGAAAATATAGTATTTTTCGTACTACATTTTTTCTCATACTAAAATATAGTACGATACTACAGGTGGCAACCCTATTTGAAACATATAATCAATTCATGTCTTAAAACGAACAGAAGTTTATTCCAATTTGAGATTCTAAAGATGCAGAACTACTTTTCAGAGGATTAATTTTCAAATAGTTGTATTCTAGTTTTATTATCTAATAAAATAATTAAGAAAAAAATTACTTAGAACATCACTGTCAGTCATGTCATATAAAACCGACCAACTATGCGAAGGGGCGCTCCTTGATTGAACTGTGAGTAACTTGAACAGAGTACTTATAATTATATAGTTTTTATAGTTGGCTTGTTTGTCTGACCATGATTATGATATTAAGATTTATATTCAACGCATTTAAATGTTTTTTTTTTTTCAAATAGACATTAGTAGTCACCGATTTGTCAACTCAATCTGTCATTTCTCAACTGAATAAGTGATAAAAAATGGTAAAGTCGTCATCAAAAACAAAATCGGATGCTGTACCTCAACAGACTGTGTTGGTTTATGGATCACTGGTAAATAATGTATGTACTTACATTTTTAACTTTGTTGCAGACAATATGAACACAAGGCGGACTTAATGCCATATGGAATTCTCTACCAGTCAATCTTTGCGCAATCAGGGGAGGTGCTTTATAAAGTTGGTAATATGAAAATTATAAAATATATTATATAAATGTAACACATACATATATCAACACGAATTGATACGCAAATATATACAAATAATAATATATAGGTACGTACATATACAAATATGTAAAGGGCGTTGTACGTACCTTTTGTATTGTAACTGTATTTTGCATCATCGGCAATTTTTCAAACTCGATGTCAAAGCCTTGGCTTGATTTTATTATTATTCGAGAGTTTTTTTGGATATTTGTTTAAAACTCTATCATTTAAAATAAAAAACGGAATCTATCATTGCAATAAATAATTGATAAATTGATAATAGATAATGATTAACGTGGCAATGCAGGGCACAGGCCTTGCCTAGTAAATCACAGGAGTGATAATAATGAGGAAACCGCATGTCTGAGATTCAAGCAAAAAAAATGTAATATGCATAAGACGCAGTGCGCTCGCGCGGTGGATGGCCCGAAACCCCCTCGTTATATGGTAATTGACTGTATTTGAAACTCAAATAATTTATTGGTTATTCGATACTTAGAAAAGAAAACAAAGAATTTAAATAGCAGCGTGCTCCTTCACCAAATTTTTCAATTTAATTTTTCAACATCTTTCGATTTCGCGAATGCATTTTTAGTGTCGTTAAATTATTTAATATTAGTATTATAATAAGTAGTCCCATAAGTTCGCGGCTTAAATTACACATGTTTTACAATTTCTTTTTCGACAGGAGATGACTAGGATGCTTCTAGTGCTCTAAAAGAGATTTGTGGTGTTTACGGAGAAGATGCTTTATCTAAAACTACTGCAAAAAAAAAAAATGATTCAGTCGATTCAGGTCTAGTAATTTTGATGCAAATGATGTTCCTCGCTGTGGTCATCCTAGTAAGGCAAATGTGGTTATTATCATTGAAAAAATTGAAGTAGGTCGATAAATAAGCAGTCATCAAATTGGGGAAGAGCTTAGCATTCAACACTCAAATGTGGTTCGAAACGAGCTGTTCGAAAATGATCTTGGTCTAAGCGAGGTGAGCCATCACAAATAGTCCCAAAGCCAGGCCTTCGAACAAACAAAGCCATGTTATGTGTATGGTGGGACTAGAAAGGCATTGTGTAGGTATTACGAGCTTTTGGCACATGGCCAAATGATTAATTCTAATGTCCACTGTCAGCAATTAGTAAAATTGAAACACGCGCTTGAAGAAAAACGCCCAGAATTAATGAAAAGCAGTGAGGACACCAGTCCGGAACGGAATAGAAAAGGTGCACTTTTCCATCACGACAATGCTCGACCGTATACATCTTTGATGACTAAACAAAAATTGCCATCAATTTTTGTTTAGTCATCAAAGATGTATACGGTCTTTGTTGGGACCGTATTAGTTGGGAAGTTTTAATGCATCCTCCATACAGTCCAGACATAGCACCTTGGGATTATCATTTATTCCGCTCTTTACAAAATTATCTAAATGAAGTAAAATTACATTCAAGAGAACCCTGTATAAACCATTTAAATCAGATTTTCGTTCAGAAACCCAAAAAAAATTTAAAGCGATGGGATAATGAAATGGGTGGGATAGCGATGGGCTCTGCCAGAAAAATGGCGGAAGATAGTCGAATTAAATGGACAATATTCTGTTCAATAAATATTTATGTAATACAAAAAAAAAGTTTTTATTATTTTCACTATAAAAAGGCCGTGAACTTATCTGACTAGCTGATATTTAAAATGGGTGAAATACCATATCGCAAGGGTAAGCCTGTGTCTTGCAGTCAGTAGGATATTAAAGGTTCATAACGAATAACAATAGGAAATGGTAACCGATAAATACATTAATGAACATTCCACTCATAAAATTCAATGCAGCAATGTTAATTTGTTTTACGTAGTTTCTTTAACGGCGAAGACGGTCCTTCCTCCATGGATCCGTCTTTATAAATAAAAGTATTCTCAGTAAAAGATAACAGGTTACACCTGCGGGGAGGTTGAACAACTAGCTATAACTAGGTAAGGTAAAACCTTTGTTCTTTCGCGTCTGAGGGCCGTTCGGCAAAGAATTATCTTTTTTTGCAGTCGCACCGGCGAGTTCAGGTAGGCTGACCGAATATAATAACATTTATTATGTACATAGACATCGTAGACGGTGGGGAATGCGGTGGTAAAGTTTTCAATGGGCGTGTCCATTTCCAACTAACTATGGTATGTGGATACTTATCGTTAGTAATAAAGCAAACATCGACATGTATAGAAATATTAGGTGCCTGTAGTAGGGATAATTATCATGCTTAGGGGCTGCCATGCGTTCGGATTTGGCCTACTAATTTGGTTGACGTCAAGACGGGGTCTTTCGATAGTTTTCAATATAAGAGTTGTTAAATTTTTGGACTGCTAATAAAATATTTTTTTTTAACTAAATTGTAAGAGATTAATAATTATAATTGATTATATTAGGGCCCTACCTATGATATTGCTGCTTGCTTGTCCTATGATATTGGAGCCACTTTGCACTTAGTTATCTTGCGTTTAGACAACAAACAACACTTTATTCCGGACAACACAACATACAATAATTTGTAACATCAAAAATAAAGAGAAACAAGATGGGAAATATACACAGAATAAGTGGCGCAGTACAGTAGGAAGTATTATCGTTCCGATGTATATTGTGATATAGAAATGTACTCCAACTCAGTATACACTGCAGTGACCACAGCGTTTTCAGTGGAGCCATCACATCGCCACGGACGTCGGACAGCAGTAAGGGATGACAATCAAAGAAATGGCTTGATATTCCAAATTCAAATTAATTTAATAGTATAACATTCTTTTTCAAAATCAGTTATTCATTTGTTTTTCCGTCAAACGACTTTTTCCTTAGATATTGTTGTTTGCGACCATGGAGAAGTTAAAAATTCGCGTTATTTTCGAATATGAGTTCTGTCGTGGCAGCAATGCCACATTCGAAAATAACGCAGCACAGACGACGCGCAATATCAACGATGTGTACGGGCCAAACACAGCCAACGCACGGTGTGTTTTTGGTTTGATTGTTTCCGCTCTGGAAATTTCGACCTCAAGAACAAGCTCCGGGAAGCCGAATCATCTCAAACCACGTCTGAGTTAGCAGCAGCCTTCGGCTTAAGTAACAAAACGATATGGATTCATTTCCGTCAGCGGGGGGCGTCATTTGCATGCGATGGGAATCAGGTCAATTTTCAATATAATTCCCAGCTCGGGTTTCTACAAACGCACCTCCCGTCACAGAAGTGCGGTCCATCCATCCGCATTTCTTCGATACGGAGGTGTCGCGTACTGTTCGGTCCAAAAATCATTTTATACGGCGAACTCATAGGCTGTGGAACCTCAACTACCTCAAGAGGTCTTTCCATTAAAGCTATAATGTGAGGTTCTTCAATAAAGCTGTGAATAGGATTTTGCAAGGTCGGCGGCGCACCCGCATACCTCCTGGTGTTGCAGGTGTCCGAGGGCGGCGATAACACTTACCATCACGTGGGACCGCTTACTCGTTCACCTACTTCATTAAAAAAAAATCGGGAAAGTGATGAAGTTAGGAAAGTGGGTACCGTATGAGCTTAATGAACGTCAGCTGCAAAACTTGCCTTACTTTGCTGAACCGGCACGAAAGGAAGGGATTCTGAATCGTATTGTCACTTGTGATGAGAAGTAGACCCAGGAAAACAGCCAAAAAATGTCCCAAACGTAAACTGAGTCAAAAGAAGGTCATGGTGACTACAGCTTCTTGAGATCTGGTACAACAATTAATGCAGATATGTAAACGATGATGGACAAGCTCGCTATCAAACGACTGCATCTGGTCAATCGCTTTAGTCCACTGCTTCTCCATGGTAACGCTCGCCCACACACTGCACGACAGACAATCTCAAAGTTAAAGGAGTTTCGACTGGAAACTCCGTCACCCACTATATTCGCCAAATTTTGGCCCTACTGATTTCCATTTTTTTCGTAATTTGGAATTTTTTTACAGAGGAAAAATTTTCTCTTACGGCGGTAGAACTGTGAACGCGTTCACTGGCTGAGCATGCTAGTTTTGAGTTCTAGATTTGGGGCGCGCACGGGGGTTAAAAATAGGCCGCATTTCTACAAGTGAAAGAGTGCTTGATCTAAGTGTTTTCCTTCTGCTTATCCAACTCCGTACCCAAACTGACCTTTTCTCTTCTTTTTTTCTGTAAACAAAAGCTTGACGCAATGTGTTGTGTTGTTGATTTCTTTTCTTAGGAATATTATCATATTGACACTTCTATTTTTCGAGTTCAGTGTGCATTGCATTTGTAACTGTCTTGGGTAAAATAAGCACGTGTATTCAGTACATTGCTTTTACAACAGTATGCTTAAAAATAGCATGCTAAATCAGAAGCAAATGTATTGAGTTGGAGAGCATGTTATTTTTGAGTGTGCTAAATAATAACAAAGCATGCTTGTTTACTAACATGTGTATCGGAACCATCGTGTTTACTAAAGAAGGACTATTCTGCCCTTCTAAGAGGGAAAGGCATTAGTAACATTTTAACGTAAGCATAAGTATCTCGTTAAATTTAGAAATTTAAAATAAACAAAGACAATGGTTACTTTATTTTATCCAAAAATATGGTAAATGAAAATTTTACCATATTTTTCCCGAATGTTATTAAAATGCACTTGGACCTTAAGAAGGGCAGTATTATAAATAGTTAATTGCAACACTTTTCGTCATAGAAGTTATGTGACAAATATGTTTTATGTGACAAAGGATTTACATTTCAGTTGTAGATGTTTGCAAAAATATTTGTGTTTTGAGTCGTCGGAGTTTGTTGATTTTACAAATGGCAGCCTTAATCATGCTACTAACGAAGATGAAGGTTGAGTTCCAAAATGTGCAAAATCGCCCTTTAGTTCTTCAAATCATGCTGCCTCTCTTTCTGTATTATGAAGGTAGAAAAGGATGCCCCATAATTAGATTGTCAAAGAGTGCACGGTTTGGAACTCAGTCCTGTATCCTGTCTGTTCACATCAAGAATGCAGTGACTCATCTTCCAAGACAATGGGCGTCACTTTTTTGACCAATAGAGTTTCTTTGAATTCTTAAGTCTGTTTCACAATAATGTCACTGTGAAATATACTTAAGAATTCTATCACAGTTTCACTCGATACGAGGAGAGTCAGACGTGTGCAATTTTTCATAAAATAGGTTTGCTTGATGATCCATTTATTGCTTTGTCCTATAAATTGTTAGAGCAAGTTTCTATTGAAACAGAACCTTGAACCTGAATAGAACTTAGTTTATAAATCATTTGATTGTAAGTCTAAAACCAACAACAATATTAGAAACATCAATCTATCCTGGTGTAAGTCTGTTCTTAAAACATTGGCCAACCAAGTGTTTACACAATTACAAAGGTTTTTTGAGTTTGTAAATTTGTTTTTGAGTTTGAGTTGTGTTTCGAGTTTTTGAGTTTGAGTTTGTGCTATTGTAATGATTTGATAGTTCATTGTTATTGCTCTAACCGAATGAATAGGTTTGTTCTACAATGTTATATTTATGAGTGGTGCTACCTAACTGCTTATTGAATAAGTTGATAATGAGCTGCAAAGGCCTTTGTATTTTTGTGTATGCTCAATTGGCCAATAAGTTAGACTAAGGGGTTCCTCTAATCCAGTGATTCCCAAACTTATTTCAGTCATGGACCCTACCATGACCTCCCCGTACCCTAACTATGAACCCCCAAGTGAAGCAACTTTTATGATATAATAAAACCTACTAAAAATACTTTATTCTGTCCTCTCTGATGAGACAATTGCACGTAGGTAGGGGTCCGTATGGACCACTTTGGGAATGACTACTCTAATCTAACCTCTGTACAGATTGTATGAAGCTCTATAAAACACAACCAATTCTAAGACAGAAACATTCATTTCTCTTATCATTCTCTAAGTTTTATATCTTACTTATAGTTTATTTCTTCCCATGGAAGTAAAAGGTGATTAAGGGATAACTAAGCTGCTACCACAAGCTCTGAGGAACTACATCTTCTTTAAAAGAGTGGACCCGCTAACCTGCTTGGCCAGCGTACTTGTCTCATGCACAGTGTCTTGTGTATGAGAAAGCCTGTGTCCAGCAGTGGATGATAAAAGGATTGGTTATAGTAAGAGTTTCATAATAGATAAATAAGGTTAGCACAATCCAGTCTGGTTAGAGGATGTTAATTGCTCCAAATATGTTGGGCAAGCAAGCGCACATCTGGTGCAGTCAAATTTATATACAACCTGTTCATCCACCTATTTGTACTTTTAAGTCTGTATAAATACATTTAATCAAATTGTTATAACAGTCACCTTATTATAACCTGTAACCTGGTTAATTTTTTTACTGGGCTATAAACAAGATTAATATTTCAAATATATAGTTTCTTATTTTGCAATAAATGGCTTTGCATTTTGAGTTTCTGGGTAGGCAATGCCATAAAATCCTTTATGTAGAACAATAATATAGCAATTAAATTAATAATACATTCTAATAAGTAATTGTTCTCAAATAATATTGGATGAGAAGAGCTAAAGATTGTATTGGTGGATCCTCAGAGATCTGTACCTGAAGTGGACAAACCAATGTTATGGTATGGTACTGTTAGATAAAACAAGCCCTATTTCATTTTACTGTTAAAAGGTTATCAAAAAAACAATAGACAGGAGAATGATTTAAGGCTATAGGTACTACCCCCATTAGGTAACTAATATCTTTTTGCATAAACACTTGAGAGAAATGTAAGATATCTCATTTTTAGATGTCAAGACATAGATGCTTTACATGTGAAATAGAGATTATATAGATAACGCATGTAAAAAATTATAATAGGAATGTGAACATTTTGTATTACCTAAAGTGAAGTCTTGGTACCGTTAACTTGAAGTATTCATCTTAGTTCAGAAACAATATTTAAATATGAAAAATATGCTTCAATGCTGCCTTACGAAACGTATATGAAATAAACCTTTTGGATTATCGACCCACATGTGCGTCTCTTTCGAATTCGTTTTGGGAAGTTATCCTCATGAACTTTTATCCTGGTCCAAGCTCCCGTCTGATTCGAATTTCTTGTAAGAGCTAAATATATAAAATTTTAACAGCAGATGAATATTACAAGACAGCTTATTCGAATCGATTTTTATTCCCCTCCTAACCGAAGCGTCTGCAGGAACAATGAAAACATTTTTTTACCTTCGTTTTCGTGACTCCACGGTGCCGCTTTAGTTTCCCAGCGCTGACTACAGTTATTCACAGCACTTATCATCACAATACTATATAAAGTTTATTTTCTAAGTGTACCATTAAATTAAATTAGTTTTTAAACTTTAGTTTGTAACATAAAATACACAAGCAAGCGAGGTTTCATGTATGACACAAAACAAACCAATAGAAAAAGAGAAGGAATAAGGCGTCACGCATGCGTTCAATAAACAGTGTCGGTAAAACAGTCGCAAACAATTCATTTTGATTCTCTTTGGCACTGCTATCTATCCTTTTCATATATACGCTACCTAACAGAGATAGACGAATGGGAATGAATTTGAATGTCAAACAAAACAGCGATGCATAATGTTGTGCAGATGGTAGAAATATTCGATGTGTAGTTTAAAAATTTATTTATACACATTTATTGGTAAGTTAATAATTACAAACTTAAAAATAGAATTCATAATCATTATCATAACGTTTTTATCGATTTTAATATATATTTTTATTTTATTTTATATCTTTTATTGTAAGTATTTTATAACTTGCTTTTATTTCATTATTGATTTATTCTATATGTATTGTACAGAAGCGGACTTAATGCTTTAAGGCATTCTTATGCTTGCAATGCTTAGGCATATTTATGCTATTATGTACATACTTATTTGTAAAATGTAAGGCCTTTCTCGAATATCCTTGGACCTGTTCTATGGATTTTCATTTATAATTATTTACTGATATTCTAATATTATGAACCATTAAACATTTTTTGGTTGCAATATATGACAATCTATCTATTTATTGGTTTTTGGTTAGGTAAATCTAGATCTACCAGTGACAAAAAGTAGTAGCAACATTCTTAATTTAATCAATGGAAAAACAATTGGTAAAGCGAAGGCATCTGTTTCTGATAGTACATTTTAAACTTGTTTTTAATACATTTTGTTAGAAATACTGTTAAAAACAAGTGTTTTAAAACACTTTGTTAGAATTATGCCATCCCTGTTCATATATGATGATTGTTTAATCTATTTGAGAAGTTATATTATAATTATATAAATAACAAGTTTGTTTGTATAAAGGCTACCGATATATGCAGTATATGTGTATGAAGAAGTGTCGATGTGCAGAGAACTTTTTACATTTCCATTGTAATTTACATTAAAAAACATTAGATGCAAATAAGTTAAACATCGATTTGTATGGCGTTCATTGCAAGCACTAGACGATAAAGCAGTAGACATCAAGACTCTCGCCATCTAGTACAGATGCACAAAATTTCTACCTCTAATTTCCAGAGATTACATGCCACTATAATTTAAATAACTATCGCTAGATGGCAGAATAGTCCAAATATAATTAGTACTTCATTATTGACAGTAGATGGCAATGTAACTAATTCAGTTATTTGTACTCATCATTATTGTTTTTACTAAAAGTCATTTATATTTTAGCGTATTTTGTTTTTCAGAAAATTGCATTTGTTTAGTTTAAATCATATAAATTCTAGGAGTAACAACTTTAAATAACAAAATAGCAAGATATTTAACTGTTACTAGGGAATGCAATCCCGTAAGATAATTTCAATCCCGGTATTTGTGGGATTGAACATTCTCAATCCCGCGGATCCAGGTATTTGCAGGATCTCGCAGGTGGCTGTAAGACTTCGGAAATAAATCATAAACTAGTACCACATTTGGGGGGTTTCAACTGAAATTAAAGAAATTTTAAGTAACAAATTCTTTATTAATATTTTTCAAAGAGAATTAAACATTATTATTATAAGAAATTAAACATTACAAGAGAATTAAATATTATTTTGAAAATAACTGCGCAAAAAGTTAGTGTTAATTGTTTCATCGGCTAAACGGCTCTCTGACCTTGCAGACTAGGTAGCCACCAGCAGAAAAGGGTCGTTCTGCTTCTACGCTAGTAGGAACAAACGCCATTAATGAGTTAAAGTCAAATTGGTGGTATGTACCTTTTAATCCACCCGAATCAAAATAATTCATTTCCTTCCTTATTAAAACCTCAAGATTGCTATTGCCAGATGCTATTGCATTGCTAGGTTGGGGTGTTCCAGAAGTTTTCAAATTGGTCAAGATCAGTTCGAGTTCGTCTTGAAGTGACATTGGTGCTGCTGATGCTGCTTCATTAAGTCGCGCGTGCCCGCGAGCAGAGTAACACGCATGAACTTCGTTTCTCCTCAATCCCGCAAATCCCGTCGGATCCCGCTCAATTTACGAGCGAGATTAGTCCTACATATTGCATGCGTGATCCCGGCATTTCGGGATCCCGGTATCCTGGTATTGCATTCCCTAACTGTTGCTCATCTAATTAGTCAGATATTTTCGACGTAATTCAGCGTAGCGCTTGCATATGTTAAACTCACTTAACGAGCGTCACAAACGATAAAGTTATGATTTGAGGAATTATGTCGGGGTGTGCTCAATTTCACGGTGAATTGGCGGCGGAAGACATCCGAACCGTCGCGTCGTAGTGACAAAAATAGGATAAAGTTATAGAGCTGAGACGAATGACTACGATAAATAGGTGGGTGGACCATGGAAGGCCATGCTCTTTGTAAGGCCGATTATTGAAAAGTCGTAGTTATTGCCATGCGATGACAAATTCCTTCTACTCACACTAACACCCATCGAACTCAAGAACACAGACGCGGCGGCGAGTCGCTCGCGCCGCTATTTTGTCAGTGCGGTCCCTCGCTTTGTTGACTTCCATCGTCGACGTTAAAATTATAATACGCGCTCACAACAAAACGTAAGTTTTCAAGTAAATACATTATTATTTTCTTTAAATTTTTTACGCTGAATTGATATATAAGGATTTGCTATGATACTAAAGAAAAAAAAAATTACTTTATTTCCATTTTAGTTAAAATATCGGTAGTGTTCCTAGGAAAGCCAATGGTTCCTTGTAAGGCCGATCAAAAAATTTACAGTTGGCCGTGCTAGGGCACAAGGGCCTTACTAGGAACATCTAGGAATCAAGAAAATATTAATACCTAGTTTATAGTTGTAAATACGTATGGGGAAAGGTAAAACAATGTATAAGTTCGTAATATTATTACTTATCATGCTTTAAATAATTTTATTTTAAAACTTCATGAGTACTTATACTTACTTATTAAAAATAAAATTATGACTAAGTTTTCGTTCTTTACATAAGCAAGTTAAGAACAAAATACAATTTAATATCAATATTTGTCATTGCTTTACTGCTTTAATTTAAATATAGATTTTGCTTGTAGTCACACTTCTGTATAGGGCCTGATGTAATAGCTACCACTAGTTTCACTTTTTTGGGTCTTTCTTTTGGAAATCTCGTAATTAGTATTTGTTAGTCATTGAACAGATGGTTAAATTTAAGTGTAGGTATAATTCCAGGTTTCAAGAATGCCAGGACCAAAACCTAGAAAAAGAGGAAGTACATGGGATGAAGAGAGTTTAAGGTGTGCCATGGAAGCGGTACAAACAAATCAACTTAATACGAATACTGTAGCGTTGAAATTCAATATTCCGAGACGAACCCTTAGAAACCATTTACTAACCGGTAAAACTACTAAGATTATTGGAAAGACTACTGTTCTCACAAAACAGTTAGAAGAAGACTTAGCTCAGCGAATTAAACGTTTTGCCAAACTGGGTATACCACTTACCCCAAAATTTATCCGGAAGCAAGCCTTTTTATTTTGTGAGAGGTTTAAAATCAAGCACTCGTTCAATCTGTCTACAAGAATGGCTGGACGTAAATGGCTCAAAATGTTTCTTAGTCGAATCCCATCAATTTCGAAAAGAAAACCCCTAATAATGAACCCAGCTAGAGCACAAAAAATGAATAAGCCCATCATGAAACACCATTTTGAAGAAGTAAAGAAACTCTATCAAGAGCTGGACATTATTGCACATCCAAAACGATTATATAATATGGATGAGAAGGGGTGTCGTATCACGGTCCACAAACAAAATGTAGTTTTGGCTGAGAAGGGAAACACCAGAGTTCATGTTGTTGCGCCGGAGCACGCTGAGAACGTCACCATCGCGATGTGCGTCAATGCTGTGGGTTGTGCTGTACCGCCCATGATTATTTTTAAGGGCATACGATACAGATCAGAATTAGGAGAAAACTTGCCAGCTGGAACAAAAGTACGAATGACACCCAAAGGCAGCATGACCAGTAGCTTGTTCGTAAAGTTCATTCAACATTTAGCGCAACATAAAGCACCCGGTAAGTGTCTGCTTATCTTTGACGGCGCAAAGTGTCATTTATCTTATGAGGCTCTGGAAGAAGCAGATAAAAATAATATAGTGCTATACTGCTTACCTTCAAATACCACCCACGAACTCCAACCTCTAGATAAATCTGTGAATAAGTCTTTCGAACATCATTGGAATGAAGAGATGTTGAACTACCTGTGCAATTCTCTTAAGAGAAGTTTAAACAAAGTTACATTCAACCACATTTTCTCGCGAACCTGGCCAAAGTGTATAACTCAAACAAATATAATGAACGGGTTCAGAGCTACTGGCTTATATCCTCTCGATCATGATGTGATTCCAGAAGATGCTTATGCTCCTTCAATTGTTGACCTTTGCCGGAAACATTACAAGACAAGACCACATCACAACCGCTTATATCTATTCAAGTCTCGCCTCCTGCACCTCAATTTAATGAAGTGTCAGAATTGTCGTCTCTGTCTCTGATAGATGAAAGGTCAGCTCGTGTTTCTCACTTTTCAATTTTTCCGGTAACTTCTCAAGAGAAGATCGTATCATCATCGCCTTCATCTTTTCACGACTTGACCCATGGGGGTCAATATGAAGTATCAGAATTTTCACCTGCAATAGAAAAAAGAAAACCAACTCTTATTCCTTACAGTTCTTCAACTGATGCTTCAGATATGGAAATAGACAATACGATCAATGATCAGCGTGGCAATATACTGCTAAGTTCAGTAAACCGGCTCAACGACGCAAATACAAATCATGACCCTCAACTATCTCTGTACGATAATCCTGTTCCAAGTACATCCGGACTACAAATAAATATCGTTGATTCTAGCCCTGACTCTGATCTTGATTTGAATCTCAGTGAATCATTTATCAAAAATAACTACATCAGTAAACTTCACACTTCCGATTTTTACATTTTTTCGTCAGATGATGAATATCCCGAACAGAAAGGAGAAATAACTCCAGAAAAACAATTAAGCAGACCTAAAACAAAAGCTCAACAAAAGAGTCACGAGATAAGTTCCACTAGATCTTTGAATGATGACGAACCGTTGATTAACTTAATTCAGGATAAAGAAACATCGTTTCATACCTTTTTATTGTTTCATTGTTTCATAGATAAAGTCTACACGTCCACGGCAAAAAGCTATAAATTATAAAGGACAAAGAATAGTTCAGGATTTATTTAAAACTGAAGAAAATAAGGAAGATTTGAATCAAAAAAAGAGTAAGAAAAAAGGAAAGTCCATAAGTAAGCGAGAACAAGAAAAGAAAGACATCCATAGTAAAAATGATTCTAAAATAGTACTGAAAAGAAAAGCACAACAAAAACAAAACAATAAAAACAGCAAAAGGCCGAGAAGAAAGACGAAGAAAAGTAAAGAAGGCGAAGAAAAGAAATGGTACTGTTACGCATGTTGCGAGTGTAGAATAGAAAACATGAGGAAATGTAGCGAATGTCAAAAGTGGTATCACGAGGAGTGTATGGGTCTCACTAAAAATGACCTACAATTTTTGTGTCCAGATTGTGATTAAAGTACTAAAATTATTGTCCTCCTTAGTTTATAAGTTTGTTTCATAACTGAAGTTATTATTTTGTTCTATTTTCGTTTTTTAAACCATACTTGGGAAAACTATAGGAATCGTTAGTTTTAAAGTTATAAACATTCCCGATTACAAAACTGACTAAGTGCCATTATAAAGGTTGTGATTAGAGTACGTAGTCTGTAATATCTAATTGTTTTGTTGATTAAAAACAAACTTTCCATAGATAATATTTTTTATTGTTTGGCCTTATTTGGAACATTTTGGCCTTACAAGGAATGGACCCATAAGAAGGCCATTTTGATCGGTTTTAATTTTTTTTTTATTTCATTATAAAGGTTATTGGCAACTTATTTGATATCGATATAATACTCATTAAAATTATTTTTAAAACGTTTTCACGAATACATTCTTAGTTTTACGATAGTGTTCAAGTAATGTTCGTTGAGTATTTTTTATGTGAGTTTAATATGGTAAGTATTTAATGTTTCATTTTAATGAAAGACCTTTTTATGTAGTTTAAGTATAAGCAGAAATTTTGATTGTCACAAGGTTAGTTTTAAGTTAGACGATTGATTTATTGTATCGGCCTTGTATGGAGCCTTGTTCCTTGCAAGGCCGTTTGGAAGAGTTTAATAAAACTTAAATTTAATAAATAACCATTACCTCTGCAATAAAAAAAAATGTTTTATAAGTTACATAATAAAACAATGTGTTACTTAATAATTTGTTTGTTTAATTTATCTAGTAAATAAAGGAATAATAACTGTGTAATCGTTAGAGTGGCCTTCCATGGTCCACCCACCTTATACCTACATGTAGGTACGAGAGTTGTATGATAACTACCTGGCCGTGACAAGAAAAAACATTTTTATGTGTAAAATTTGTTTTATTTTTCAACGTAGGTAACCTTTCAGTTCGGTATATTTAGTCCAACGTTTTTCTCTTTAAATAATACGATTGCTCCAACCCTTCAAAATAAGTGTTCGTTTCAGCAATGACCTCATCGTTAGAACCAAATTTTTTCCCGCCGAGCCATTTTCTTATTTTTGGAAATAGGTAATAATCGCTGGGTACTAAATCTGGCGAATATGGAAATTCATGGAATTCATGGAATTTTGCAATGGCGACGACGCAAGTGTGCACGCGTGCATTGTCTTGATGGAAGAGGATTTTTTTCTTCGCCAAATGCGGACGTTTTTCTTTTACAGCATGGTTGAAATGGTCCAATAAGTTGATATAGGTAATACTCTCCATTAATCGTTTTGCCCTTTTCAAGGTAATCGACTTGAATTATGCTGCGTACATTCCAAAACACTGTAGCCATGATTTTGTTCGCCGATAAAGTCGCCTTAGCCTTCTTTGGCGCAGATTCGCCTCGGAAAACCCACTGTTTGAACTGTTTTTTGGTCTCTGGTGCGCTGTGATGAATCCATGTTTCGTCAACAGTTATTAACCGATGCCAAAAATCATTCCGATTGCGTTTTAACATTGCCAATCATTCTTTTGAAGATGACACACGCGTGTGTTTATTGTCAATTGTGAGCAATCGCAGCACCCATCTTGCGGAAAGCTTTTCCATATCCAAATGTGTTGTTAAAATTTTCTGTACCCATTCAATTGAGATGCACACAGTCTTAGCAGTCTCACGCACTTTCACTCTCCGATCGTTTATCACGATATCGTGGATTCTTTCAATCATTGTTGAAGTGGTAACCTCATTTGGACGGCCTAGACGATCTTCATCTAAAATGCTTGTACGGCCACGTTTCAATTCAGCTGTCCAATATTTTATGGTCAATAATGAAGGCGCAGAGTCCCCATAAACTTCGCTGAGCCCCGTTTTAATCTCATTATTTGTTTTCTTTTTCAAAACATCACTGTTATCAGTTATTATTTTATCACTGCTGGATTTTTTCAATTTTTTCCATTGTTGTAAAAACACAAAAGTTGTTCTATTTAAATGGCTGGCATTCACAAACTAACCCACGCAGCGACTTGACAGTTTGATAGTATTGTTGTGAAAGGTTATATTTACGAAAAATATCACCTTTTAAATACTTGCAGCTGTAACTCTGGCCTAGGCCAAGTACTTATCATACAGCCCTCGTATAATATAATTACGTAGGTATTAAGGTGTGATTCGGAGCCACACGCAGCAGACAACAGCGGCAGACAGCGACTGCACTCGATGCAACGGCAGACGGCACTACTTTCCACTAAGTACCTATTACCTAAATTATATGAGAGTGTTTCGAATACACTACTGCAAGTACTGCGCGGTAAGTCGTATTTTGTTTTGACGCGTCGCGGCAGACGGTACAACCGCGCAAAGATAGTATTGCTGTCTGCAGTCGGACAACATTGAGGTTTCGACAGACGAGAAAGCGATAATATACTAAATTTAGTGTGTAACCGTGGTTACACATGGACTATTGGACACTAATTGATTGGTTACACACCAATTGATTGATTTATTGATTAGCCTTCTTCGGTTATGTTCATGTACCTTAGAAGTAGGTATTGGTTTTCTGCTTTTTTATATAGAAATGGGCAAATACCTGTAGAGACAAGTCATGGTCTTCTTCCTTTTCTAATTAAAACTGCTCAATAATATTCACTGTTCAGATTCGTGAGAGCAGAAAATGGAAAATACTACAACTGGTTGGGTGTGCCGCGCTGCAACTGTCGTTGGATGCAGAATCTATAACGACAGCATATGCCACCGGGCGGCGCGGCGTCACATGCCGTCGCCGCGCGTCGGCCGGTTACGCTCAGATAGGAACCTACGGTGTGTCTTCATACGCCTCCAACACGCAGTCACCGCCCTAGGCGAGTGGTTTGTGAGGTGGAGGATTGAGGTCAACCTCGAGAAAAGTGCAGCCATGTGCTTCCCTTTTTTCTAGCTCTAGGCCTCGTCTTTCCCCACTCCCGATATCTTTTTTCGGTGAAACTATCCCTTGGGCTAGGAAGACCAATATCGTGGCGTCGCCCTAGACCATCGGCTGACTTTCCGAGAACACATACAAACTGTTCGAAACCGAACCGCCTTTGTACGAGGTCGTCTCATCTCTCTTATAGGCGGGAGAAGTAAAATGTCGCTTAGAAATAAACTGACATTGTACAAAACCTGCGTACGTCCCATAATGACCTTCGCTAGCGTTGTCTTTGCACACGCAGCCCCCTCCAACATTAAAATACTCCAAACCCTCCAAAGAAGAAACGTGCGTAAGGCCGTGGTTGCCCCATGGTACTTTCGCAATGTCGACCTCCACAAGGACTTGGAACTTCCCTCCATCGTCAAATACGTGAAAGACTCGGCCCGACGCTACTGCGTCAGAGTTTCTCACCATCCCAACCCCCTAGTAGTTGAGAGCCTAACCTATGTCCTCGATAGGAATGACCCTCCCCGTTGCCGTCGTCGTCGAAGTCCTCGGCACGTCTTGGACGACCCCGACGACCCAATTACTGCTGCCAATGCGGTTCTTACACTACACTCACACACAGACTACACATATAGGTACACCGTCCCCGCCGGCGGAGACGAGGATGTTACCCTCGCTACACCGTAAAAAACCGGCCTTCAGCCAACACTTTTACCAGGTATTGGCACGTGCCTGGGCACTTCTCACCGACTCGGGATCCCGCGATGCCCTCTCAAAGCAACGCCATAAGGCGAGGTCCGTTCCTTCCGCCGGTCTACCGGCGGGGGAGCCCTTAGGTTCGTTGCTGTACACACTCTTTGCGCTCGCCCCAAACTATACATGTCCGGTGTCTCTTGAAAGGCCATTAGGGCCACAAGAATTTAGCCGTTCCGAAAAAAAAAATCACGTCGGCCGATGACGTTTGCCGCATGCCTCGGAATCCCGCCTTAAGGTACGAGTAATATCTATTATAATTACGAGTATTATAGATCTTGCAAGTCACGAGTGTGCGTCAACCATGAAGTGTCACTGCATGTCTGTCACTCAGGCGTGGGTGCATTATTTATGCATATTATTATTAATTTCATTAACACAGTAGCACGATCCTTTTCTAACACATTACTTCTAAGCCCTATAACTCAGTATTTTTTTTAACAGAAGCTTGTGCAATTCCCAAAGTATAAAACCCTGGGTCATAACTCATAATTTTATTTTACTTTAAAATACAGATTTTAATTGCAAACCTATTTAACCTATTTGCAAAAATAACAAATTATTGATATTGAAAATACATTTTATGTCAATTAATCGGTTACATTCTGTATAACATACCTACATACGAATACGAAAACGTCTGGCTTACTGTACCTTCACTACCTTTTTAAATTGCCTTCCTTTCGCCGGCAAGTCAAAGGAGCCCCGAAAGGGCGTGAGGAGTACGGCACCGTGCTTCCTGAGTACCTTTATTAGGTCCAGCCTCTTACCTTTGTGGAACCACCTCGCTCGTGGCGCGTCTTTCAGATAAAATTGGGTCGAGTTTTCTTTGGCACATCAAAGTAGTCAGGGTAATGTAGATTCGGAAATTCTGATAAATCGGCCGCTTTCAGATGTTTTTGAAGCTAAGTAATTGTGCGTGTCTACCGACTCACATTGCGACAACGTGTCACTACAATAACGCAAAGGCTGAAAAAAGGTTACAGTATCGAGAGTTGAATCATTTCTACCAGTTTTTACAATAAGTTAATTTTTTTCAATTCATATCATTTATTTGACGCGCAGTTACATCACCCATGGGCCATGGAGCATCCTATGAACACTAATGAATGTATCGTTACGGAAAGATACGCCCCTTAAACGTATCTTAAACGTAACACTAATGGGTTTAGCTGTGGAAGAATTTAATAAGATTGTCCAAAATGCTGCATGGGACTCTACACCAACTAGTCATAGTAGAGATTACAATCTGACATGTTCTTCACAATCTTTGAATAAGATAAAGAAAAAAAGATCATTCAGAAAACGCTCCGTGATTTATCAGCAATGAAATTCTTCACAACGACTTAAATATGCCTACAGTTAATGAAATCTTTCCTCAAGTCTTATAGTGAAGCCAAGCATCTCATGGCTCTAATTTATTTAAACCATAGACTAAAAAAGACTACCGTAGGACATTGTAGTGAGTCTAACCAACTAATAAAGGCCACAATCAGGAATTATCACCGGGTGGGCCTGTCCCATGTCACTTCGATCATCACAGTTGCTAAATGGTCTAATAGTTGCTAAAGTGACAGATTGCAACTTCTGAAAGGAGAGAAAAAAGTATAAGTATCTATAAAAAATGTTGCCATACATGTTATGTTAAATAATGTTTAAGCAAATATACCTATATCTAGTTATTAAGTCATTATACTACAATGTATTTAATTGTTTAAAATATAGAATTATGTAGACCGTGGAATCTGGGTGTACAAGACAGCATCCGGCTTCTTGGACCCAATTTTCCTTAAATAAAATGAGTTTTCTTTGTATGCTGTTGTTGTATAATAAAACAAATAAAAATTAGAAATTAAGTACAAAAACTAAAATCCGACTACGCAAAAGTTTCAAACAAGATTTCAGGTTCTTTAGAAGGACGCCTGTTACAGAATATTATGCCGGAGTCGCACCTTTACAAACTGAAATAGTATTTACGTATAACTGACGCCATAATCGTATGTAAAAGAACGTGAAATCTTGTTTGAAACTTTTGCGTAGTCAGGTTTTAGTTTTGAACTTAATTTTTATTTAATACTTTTTAATGCAGTTATGGTTTTCGTTTATTATCTTACCGAGGAAAGCGTTATCATTATTAATCTTTAAAGAAATAAGGTGACAGATATGCAGACAGATCGAGAATATTTGATACCTTGTGCTACACTATTTCCTTATGGGAATAGAGAAATTTACTCATTCCTGTCCCTATTCTTTCCTTCTTCTTTTTCTATCCTATTATTAGATGATCTAAATTTCTAGTATGGTATGATACTAAACTATTAGTATAAGTCTCTACGTCGTTGGATATAGGCCGCTCCGTTTCCATTCTTCTCATCCAGCCACTACCGGCAGACTTCTTCAACTCGTCGATCTATCTGGCCGGAGGACGTCCTACCCTTCCCAGTACGTGGTCTCCATTTATGGACTCGCCTATCCCATCGGTAGTCGGTCTTGCGGCAGATATGGCCCGCCTATTGCCACTTCAGATAACAAATCGATGACGTACCACACGCCATGTTTTCGAAAAGAAAAAAATGTCGACTTAGAATTTTTATAAAACATTTTTATTCATTTGTTTTGTTTAACTCCAACAATATATACATTTTTGAATTCTACTCTTCATTATCTTGAATATGAATATTTCACACGCCACGTTTCTAGAAAAAAAAAATAACCTCTTTTAATTCTTTAATTACTACCGCCATTTAAGATTTATTTCAAAAATATATACCTACCTATCCTATGACATTCACGTAATCAAGACGAATAGATTGATATCTCATTTGTTAAAATCAGCCCACTAATTGAGGAGTTATGGTGGAACATTGACATAGGTACGCTAGCAAATTCATAACCCTTCCTTTTTGGCTTCGCCGTGGTCGGGTAAAAAGGAGCGCTAAACTCTCGTCGCTTGAGCGTCCAGTGAGCGCCAATGAACCTCCAAGACTCGAACGTTAAACGCTAGTGAACGTTGTATTCCAGTTGATGATCTTAAACTTTATCTGGGTGAACATCTGGCCTACGAAGGAAACATTTTTGGTAAGAGAAAAGTATGCAGCTTAGAAAACTGTATTGACTTATAGGTAGATCGCAAGTTGTGACTCTCTTTGCAAAATAAAATTTTGCTGTATAAATTTATCATCATGCCCTTAAGGACCGCACCTATGGAGCTTTGGGGTACATCTTCCAACCTAAAAACCTGGAAATTCTTCAAAGATTCCAATCTTAATAAAAACTTTGCATCATGGTATACCTATCACTAAAGAGCTATTGTACCACGATCTTAAATTCTCTACTGTGAAGTAAGAGATTGACTGACCAGTCAAGCATTGCTTGGTCCAATAAGGCCAATAATGCAGAAAAGAACAATTGAAGGCCAAAGGTCATATAGCTTGAACGGCAGAATCGTGAAATACAAAGTGTAGACCCATTTTAAACGATCGTAACATTTAAACATTCTAAACCATGCAAACAAATTAACTTGCTAACTAACTCATGCCGCCAAGAACATTCTTTTTGGGACTGAAGAAAGTCTGCCCAAGATGTAGTCCCCAACATCCAATAACTTATTATTGACCTTATTTCATATATCCTATGTTATATATATATATATAATGTGGTTATAGATATGGCGGATATATGGATATTCGCCATGCAACGTCATTATTTTTAAGTTGCGTCACGTTGAATCCTTCGGTAACATACAAAGAAGTACAAAAACATTCTTCTTTTATCTAAAATCATATTTATTACTCAATTTTCTTTTCAGTTTCACTTCAGCATTACGTTAGGCATCCATACGTTCCGACTTAATTAAATCTCATCTCAAGCGTCGGCTTTCAGTGCCTTCGGATGACCTGAATACGGGCGGAGGCTGTAGGGGCGGGGGTGCTGCGAATCGATGCGTTGCTATGACGACCGCGACGTCTGCCGAGGAGCCTGCGCTCTACTGTCCCTTTCTGTCTCGCCTTGATATCATATCACACGTTTTACAACTCCCACATGTCTTAATCACCCTTTCTTGGCCTTTTACCAACACCTATAAGCACCTAAATTTAAAGTTCAAATTTGGTCGTCAAGCTACTTTGTGGCTGCCGTTTTTGAAGTGGCAGACGATCTCCGTGCGATATATAAAGGAAGAAACTGTTGCTCCGGTTGAAAAAGACTTGAGCACCAGCACTGATCAATTGGAATACTTTCTTCTGTGTGTGAAGTTAAGGTAGCTTATTTTATGAGAGAGTACACATCATCTCTGTATTGGTATTACCTGTGTAGGTGTATGTCGTGGTATCCGGACAACATTC
The DNA here is from genome assembly GCA_914767545.1 of Sesia apiformis. Lineage (NCBI taxonomy): Eukaryota > Metazoa > Arthropoda > Insecta > Lepidoptera > Sesiidae > Sesia > Sesia apiformis. The sequence goes on from OU611963.1 coordinate 7,258,066, forward strand.
GGTGAGTAGCTTAACAAGATATTTGGGGTTGTAAAGTTGTTAGCATCTGGCTCCGTAATTTATAGGAAGGGTGAATTCTGTATGGGAGGTGCTGTAATTAATAATTTGTTTTTGAATACTTGCGGTCTTGTAGAGGAGGGATTAATAGGAAACTGGTTGGAATTGTTATCACCCCTAAGATACTTGTTTCAGAAAGTTGTTTGAAAGTTAGATACGTAATAGGCAAGTAAGATGGTTTAATCACGGAATGCCTAAAACCATAGACTTAGATTTTTTTGTTGACAAAGCGCGCGATTAAAAATTCCAACAATAGCATGTTCACGATAAGTGTGAGAGTCGAAATCAATTGTAAAATTATTCACATTTTCAACGAAAATACATATTTTAACTTTTAGTCGGAGAGACTCTGAGTTCGATAACATGTGGCTTATGATGATATAGTAGGCATTGTCAGACCACAACCAGTCCTTTTTTCTTTCACTCCTGGATTATCTCCTTACTTCAAACAGAAGGCTGTAGACGGATCGGAGGGAGGGGGGGGGGGGTGTCGGGGGTCGGGTGCTGGGGGTGGTTGGAGCCGTAAATATGATTATCAGCGGGGGAGGCGACGGGGACTAATCATATTCTCTGCAATTTACATAAATATTAGCGTGTTCCGTGTCACACGAGAGGCCAGTCATTAAGGAGCTTCGGCTGCCTTCAGTTTTAATGGCGGCAAAGCTGATGTTAGATACGACGGTAAATGACGTGCAACAGAAGGCGCTTTGTCTTTTTTATGAGTGATTAATGTTTGTAGGACGCCCTGTTTGCGTATGCATATTCAAAAAAAATTAGGGTTGTCGATTTTTATTTTGAGTAAATACACAACAGTTTCAAGAGAATAGTTAGCACGTAACAGTAACGATGAATCGTCATTGTTGGCGAATCATGGGAGTAGCGTACATCCGGGGCAGTAGCTCGATCTCAACAGCCGTCATTGAAGGACTAATTCTGGACCTTCAAGATACCCAGTCAGCTTTCCTAGTTTCCAAAGAGACTGTAGAGACTTATTTTCTTCTTCTTCGCAAGATTTATCAAAGAAATGCGACTCACTAACTCACTAGAGTTAGATTCCCATCTGATGAACAATTTATGTCCACGACTTGTAGTAAATTATATTATATGTGTTTCAGTGCAAGGCAGTCAACCAGATTTAGGCAAATACAAGTTTTTAAAACACTTACGATCACTTTCCTGTTAAAAATACATCCCCAATTGTTTTTTTCACAAACAATATGCATACAATACATTTCTTAGTTTAGTAGTATTGTATTAGGTACAGAGAAAAAGCTTTCTCTCCCTTTCTTATGGTAGAAGGCGGCAGATGAGCATACAGTGCACCTGATGGTATGTTGATACTGTCGCCCATATAGATCCGCGATAGGTACATGCCAACATTAGTCCAAAATGACAAACGTTAGAACGCCCTAGGATGCGCTGCCTACCTTTGGAGATATAGGAATGGATTCGGAGAAAGAGTTGGGGAAATGGGGAGGGATAGGATGGGAATGGGCTTTGGCACATCTCACTCACTACCGAAACACGTACATTAGGGAAATAAGATAAAGTGGGAAATGCAATACATTTCAAGGTAGTCTTCTGTGAGAGAGGGGTAACGTGGCCAATTGAGTGCATTCAGCGGCTGTTGGATTGCAGCGTGGACTCTCCACCTCAAAAAACCCTTTTCACAACCCTACTCACTCTCCCTACTCAATTTTCACAACATCCCCATCTATTGCGATTAGTCGTCACTCACGAGCCATCTCCATTATAGGATATACCTTTTCGCCAGTATTCCTAAAACAGATAAAAAGTCTTAATATAATAACTGACGTTTTAGCAACAATGACGTGGCACCAAAAACATTGCGTGTGGAAACCTCCTAAGAACTCTTTCCCTGATAACAGGTTTTAATGTCATACAAAGATTATACATACAGGTTTATTGCTAAAGTGGAGAATGTGTGTGGGTATTGAGGTAAAATAGGTATATGAATAGTGTCGAATGTGTGTGTGGATCGGTGGTCAGTAACCCGAGTCCGGCAGCGATGGCGTATCAAACACAGTAATGGAGTGGAAGTCAGTATTGTATATTTGAAAACGTAATAAATGGAGCAGAGATAAATTTCCTTAGTTAACTAGTGATATCAGCCTATAATGTTCCACTGCGGAGCACAGGCCTACCCTAGTAAATCACTGGAGGGTTTCGGACCATAATCTACCACGCGAGCCCAATGCGGATTGGTGGATACACATACTCTAGATTTTTTTTTATTTCTCGATTATGCGCTTTCCTCACAATGTTGTAGGTACCTTACCGCCGAGCTAGTGACAATTTTTATAAAAATCTGTTCTTAAGTAGAAACACATTCGCGTGAGAAACTCACACGAATGTGAGTTGAATGTAAATACCCGTAGCCTATCACTGCTCTAATTAGTTAATTAGCGAAGTAGTTAATAACGACTGTCTTCGCGTAACCTAGACTATGTCCGAGCGTTTCTATAAAGTTTGTATACTGGGATCCATCTGTACTGTGTAGGTAGTGTGCGAAGTTCCTGTCGCATTGTTCCATCGCGTTCGATTGACGCCATCTTAACCCTTAGCACGTACACATGGATATAAAGCTGCACACATAGGTACACATGTGAAGGTAAATAATTAAATATTTGAAACTAAAGCGTCCTATTACTCGTATGTTTCTGCTAAGGCTCATGAAGGATATTGAAGAACAAAGAAAGTTGATAGTGGTGCTAAGTGAGTGCCCACATTCTTTCTGGAAGAGCTCAATCTTGTGCTAGATGTTTATTTACGAGGACCTATCTTAGTGTGTGCGTATATCGTATGAACTTATCTGAAAATCAGCGATAGATACCTTTCCAGACAGCTAAAGCGCGTTCGTATAGGCAGTCTGTTATTTAAACTGATATTTGCGAAAAATCATTGATAGTTATTGTTAGTTATAGGAATTTCTCATCTACACCCCCCCCCCCCTCGCTCACACTATCCCCTCGTGATTATGCGTTAAATTAACTGTAACATTTTTTCATCGTCTTTTTGAGAGAAAAAAACGTCGCTGATAAAGCGCCGTATAACGACGTAGGTATATACCAACGTGTACCTACCTAACAAAACTAACAATATACCGCTATCTAAAATGCTGTTTTATAATTTTTGTATAATTTGAGTTTTTATAGATTTGTATAATTTGAGGTACACCTACTTAAGTGGACAGACGAGACAACCAGAAACCCGTTTTGAGTTCCTATCTACCTGTCCGTAGAAAGACAATGAAAAGTAGAGAAGAAGTTACAATTCAGCAATAGAGGTGAATAGGACAATTTCATATAACACATAGAGCGAGTTTACAATACTATTTGGCACATTAGGTAGATAGGTACTAGATATAGACCGGTACAAGTAGGTATATTGGGCAGTGCTACCAAATTGGGATGAAAATTCAACAAGGACGGAGGAAACTAGTATAAAAATAATTCGTTATATGAATATATGGAAAGAGATGATTTCACAACTTTCTTGTACTGTTGTAGAAATGAATGGTATGCGCTCGACCGCTAAACTAGTGGGCAGGACCTTGCACAACCATGTTCATAGCTCTTTTGAAGAACCCCATATCGAAGCGTAATGGAAAAACCTCGGCTCGCAGTTCATTCCACAACTTTGCTTGAATATTTTTTTGCACAGACGAGGCGTCAAAGTCGAAAGTGTAAAAAAGTTCATAAATGAGATTGATTGAAGTCGAGACTTATCTATCGTTCGCCAGTTTGAATAAAACCACGTCTTAAGAGTTACTTTGAAAGGTAGATATTAATGGCAATGTTATCGCAAGGAGAGCCCGGTGCGCCCGCGCAGCGGCCGTTGCCCTGACCTGACTACAGATTATTCCGATTTGTTTACAATTGATTAAAGTACTAGTTCCTACTTATTTAATATGTATTGTAAGGTACCTGCCTACTAGGCAGTGCCTACCTAGTGGCTCAGTTGAGGTACTTGTCCGATCAGGTAGATAGGTACCTACAATATCTACCTAAGTACTTAGGTATGCTATTCGTAAATGTGTGAAAATTTTGATAACCTCAAATGTAAAGTTAAATTTTGTCCAAAATAAGGAACAGCTTGAATGAACAATACAAGCAGTAGATAAAGAGATCGTAACATACCATTATAGGTCTATGTCCCTCTACTTAATTTTATATTGTAGGTAAATTGGCTCTGAACGAGAATATTAAAGTTTTTGTTTTTTTGTTTTATTCCGAATGTGAACATCAAATGTGGGTAGGTACTAGTCCACACCTGACTCCCATGACGTCATAGAGAGGCAGTATGGTTAGCATAGCGAGCAATAACCAATAAATTATAATAAGTTTTTTTACTCATATTGAGTGTTTTTAAAGATATCAAACAGCGTGATGTTTATGCATATCTAAGGAGTAAGGGGGACCGCATTGCACGCGGGTGCAGTTACGTTGGTGGAGTAGTAGTTGATAAAACTGCTCGCAGGTCCCATCCTGGACTACTCGCCTCTTCAGTCAACTAGTGACCACGGCTGGTGTAACAGCCGGTGAATATGACGAAGTTTGAATGTCCGCGCTCACTTAAATTACGTATCATCAAATAACAAATATCTATGGGTAGGTACCTACTCGCGGAATATAGATGGCAGATCACGCGAATGTTTGTGGATGTCGTGTAAATTGTTTCACGGAGCAAACCCGATAAAAGTAGTGAGTTGACTGACATTCTTAAATACTTGACATTCTTCTGTAGGGGGGAGAGTGTATGCTGCATTTCCACAGCCGCTGGACGCAGTCGACTGGCCACGTTACCCATCTTTCACAGAAGACTACTTTGAAATGCACTGCATTTCCAACCTTATCGTATTTCTCCCAATGTACATACGTATTTCGGTAATGGTGAGATATGCCAGAGCTCATTTCCATCCCATCCTATCCCTCCCCATTTTCCCAATCCGTTTCTTAATCTGCAAAGGTAGGCAGCGCATCTGGGGGCATGCCAGCATTTGTCATTCTGGACTGATGTTGGCATATATTGCGGATGCCTATGGACGACAGTATCCACTTACCATCAGGTGGACTGTATGCTCGTATGCCGCCTTTTTTCTATAAAATGTAAACTATATTTGTGGTTCTGTATCGAAAGAGCTATGCTTGGAGTATCTTTACTGGAGAAAATCAAAACTAAATGGTTACATCTTTGCAGTTCAAAGCTAATTCTAAGTTCAAAGTCCAAAGACTAACCACTCACCATATGACGGGTGAAATCTGAAATAAAATTATTCCCAAACATATTTTTAATAAATAAAACATGGATGGCTCTTTCGTTTATTTAATTATTTTGTAAGTATATCGATATTTGCTTATAACGTATTATTACAGGGCACTGGCTTTCCGTAGTAAATCACTTTGGGGTTTCGGGCCATAATCCACCACGCACGCTCAGTGCTGATTAGTGCCGATACACATACACGGGCTCAAGATTTTTTTTAAATTATCGGCACGTAGGTTTCTTTGCGATGTTTTTCTTCAATTCCGAGCCAAAGACAATTTTAACCAGTACGATGGCGGTGGGATGTATGCATCCCGAAAACAATAAAAAGGTCAAAGGTCATTGCTGACTGATCAAAAATCCGTACTTGAATACTCAGTGGTAGGGGCCGAGGATTTAAACTCACGATTTCCGGAATGGGCGTCGAGAATAGATACCTCGAGCCGGGCTATCACCGCTCTGTGTGTTGCATACATTAGGTTATTATTATAAGTACCTTATTAGTTATTAGGTATGAAATTGATGTTTTATATGGAAACATTCAAATAATTTATTTGTATAAAAATATATTTAATTAATGGAAGTATTGTCCATTATTATCAATGCACTTTTGCCATTTTAATTGAAGTTCATTGATGCCTCTGCTATAGAACTCCTCGGGACGGAACTAGATGAATTAGCTGAAGGCGTTTTTCACTGCTTCAATGAAGTTGAATTTTTTCCTGTGTAAAAAGTTATCCAAATTCCGAAAAAAATGGAAATCAGTGGGGGCAAGATCTGGCGAGTGCGGTGGGAGACGGAGAGTTTCCAGTCGAAGCTGTTGTAACTTTAAGACTGTCTGTCGTGCAGTGTGTGGGCGAGCGTTATCATGGAGACGTTTGGGACATTGTTTGGCTATGTGCTACAATTACCATACGGGATCCACTTCTCACCACAAGTGATTCAGAATCCCTTAACCTTCATTTGCGGTGTTCGGTCCCTAAACATCGCTGAGATTGCGTGTCGCCTGTGCTGCGTTGCTGCCACGACGGAACTCATATTCGACAATAACGCGAATTTTTACTTTTCCATGGTCGCAAACACAACGATATTTAATCAAAAAGTCGTTTGACGGAAAACCAAATGAATTACTGATTTTGAAAAAGGATGTCATAGTTGATCATAAGTTATTTATTGAAAATAATTTTTAATTTGGAATTCCATGCTAAACGCAAGATAACTAAGTTCAAAGTTGTCAAAATGGAGAAGGTTAGGATAGAATGTGATTGGAATGGACATGCGCTATCTCATTCACTACCGAACGAAACACGTAGGAATAGGATCTATCTACCTATCTACATACATACATTGTAGGAATAGGATAAAGTGGGAATAGTTATATCTATTTTAGTGTTTATGTCATCTTTTAAGTATTTATGGCTGTACTTTGATTGTGCATTTATTATATAAATATTATTTCTTTATCTATATAAATTTATCTATTAACAGACATACCTACATGTTTTGTCAATAGACCTAAAATGTTGTAAGTACCTACCTACATTGTACCTAATTTCATTTACCTACGAGTATGTTCCATTTCTTTGTAAATGATAGTAGGTAGGTACGTCTTAGAGAAATAAAGTTTCTTAAGCCACTAAAACCTTTAAAACCACTAAATTTAAGGGTATAATAGAAAAAAAATAATGTTATAATACCTATCTACAATTACCTAGTCTAGTCTATAGTATCTAGTATCTAGTAGTATCTAGTAGTATCTAGTAGTAGTAGTATCTAGTACCTAGTCTACCTATATTACCTGCTGTGATATAGGTACCTATCTACAACGTTGATAGATATAAATGTGGACATATTATCAATGTATTTAAAATGTAGTTTACCGGTGTTTAATGTCCATAGGGTCTACTAGGAATAGCTCTTTCTCTAGTAAATACGAGGGGATTTCACACCACAATTCACCACGCGGGCCCAGTGTGGCTTAGTGTAGGTATTTAGTTAGTTCAAATAGAATTAGTTTCCGACCTAATAGATGTCTACAACTACCTATAACTTATTTTATTAAAAAGGTAAGGTAACTTACCTGCTAATTACGTAGGTATCTATTTGGTAACTAGCGCTAGTTTTCTGAAAAATGATCAGATATAGACTAAAGTTTGAATTGACTTGGATACGTCGTGTTGTGTATCTATAAAATTGTGTTGGCATAGAAGTGTTACTTACGCCTACATACCTACTTAGATGTTTATTTATTTCTCAAGTCAATTAAAACCGTATGTAAAGTTGGCCACCGCGATGGCAATAAGCGATGGGGTCGGTATGTAGGTGAAGTCGTTAAGGCGGGTGGCGTAAGGACGGCTAACTGACAGTTGTCGAGCGGCCGCGAGTCGAGACACCGCGGTGTTGCGGTCACTATCGCGTTCCCGCGTGAAAATCGTTTTCCCTGCGGTGTGGCGGAGCACGTGAAGTCGTGAACGCAGTGTCCCGCCGACCGCTCGCCTGTCACGCCGCGCCTCGCTGCCCCCACCCACCCAGGGTACAGGACGAGCGGTGTATCCCGTCGCCCGCGGCTCACTGCGCCCCCTGCTCCCTAACAAACTTTAAAACTTAATCGTGTCATCGATTCGTTAATTGAAAAGACTGTCCCAGCCAGCCGTGGAGGCGAGCGCGATGCGGTCCAAGCCTGTAGCGAGGCGGCTTCAGGCGCAAGGTGAGTTTGACATCTCATTTTTTATTTAGAAAGTTTCTGAACTACCACTTTCGACAACTTCGTGTAAGTATGCCTTATATCCAATAATAGGTAGCGGAAAATTCATTCGGTAAGTTATTGAGTGTCAATAGCAAGATAGTGTGTTAGAAAATGTTCAGTGAGGATGCGCAGTAGGCAAAAGATAAGGACAGTGGGATGCGCTGAGCGCTCGCTGTGATTGGTCGACGACGCCCCCGCCTGACAAGATAGCGCGGGACATCCTCCGCGTGCCGACAAACAATATTGTACTTTGTACTGCACTCTTACAGTTTGTTTTGCATTGTATTGAAGGTGAGAGGGATAGTCCCTCAGTTGTCAGTTGTCATTGGATGAACGCAGAAGCTTTTCATTTATTTACCTACTTCCGCCGTGTATTTGTTCTGTTTTTCCTTATTTACAGATTTATTATCGTATTCCCTTTTCATTTTGTAGGTATAATTTAATGTACATTTTCTTTTATATTCAATATGTGAAGGAAAATGCGAAGCAAGTTGAGATATTTCTCTTTATTTATTGAGCATATTAAATCTTCAAGGTTACTATTAACTATTATTATTTACTATTTCTACTACATAGGTAGCTACTATTTATTATTATATTGTACTACTAGGTAAGTTGGTACTACTAGGTGAACTAGGTACTTTACTAATTAATACTATTACTATGAACGCATATTTAAAAATGCGAATGTACGTTTGTGCGATTATATAAGCGTAGGTAGGTAGCTACCTATGTGTGTGTGTTTATAAGTATAATTTTAGGAAGAAAATAAGAATAAGTTCATGAATATATCTACTGATTTATACCTACCTGTATTTATATCTTAGGTAGGTATCTATTACTTAAAATATACAAATACCCACGTGGTAATATAAGAACCCTTTGGGTAATTAGGTAGGTATTTACCTATCTCAAACAGAAGTAGGGATTTATTTCGTATACACTATAGGTATACGAAGGCAGGTTAGATCTTCTGATATTTGGTTAGTTACCTGAGCAACTTATTCGATTTCGGACAAGTTAAACAATGACAAAGATTTGGAAAATCCTGTCAATATGACTTAATACTCTCAATTTAACTCTTAATGGAGTAGGTACCTACTGCAGTGTTTTGCCCTATTAAAATTTTAATCACTAGGTTCGGTATTTAATGATTTGCAATGGAATTTAGGTACAAGTAAATAAATAAAATATGTCTAGGTGCTAGGGAATGCAAACCGGTTGTAACCTAAATCGGAGAAGTGGTTAAAACTCGGTTTTAGGCCAGAAACGAAAATCGTGTTGTTAAGATTTTGAAATCGGTTTCGGTTTTGGCTTTTACAAAAAATATCAGTCATTATCTAAAGGTAGGTACCTACAATGGTTATTCTTTCTAAATTATATAAAAAAAATACATTACCTATAGGAATTATGTTCATGTTTAAATTAACCTAGGTACCTACATCTTGACTTAAAAAAAATAGTTAGGAGTTCGTTTAGTCAGACAGGAAGAACATGTTTGATTGCAAACGCTGTTGCAAACTACTTAACCTACTTACCTTTTACAACCTTCAAACTTCAACTAGCGTTTCGGATCACTTTTTGAAGTCAACAAAACAAGAAGCTGCCAAATATATCTAATCATTGAGGAAAAGTCCTCCTTGGAGGAACTCCAACAACCTTGACAACTTCTGCTGATGCTGAAGTTTGTCCTCCTCCAAAAAAGCGAAAGAAGTTAACAGACTTTTTTGAAAGACAAGACTCTATGTAAAATACAGTTTCAAGACTGGTCACAATAGATTTAGTGTTTGCCAATTCAGTCGACCTTATCCGATTATTCAAAAAAAGTGGTTACACTTTTCAAGCTCTGCAAACTCAATAGAAAACAGTTATGACAGAAGGTGAACAAGCCAAGGACTTATTAACAAACTTCTGCCCTTAAAGATAAAGTGTCACAAGTTTTCACTGACGCCTGACGAGTGGATCTCAACAAGAAACAGAAGATACATGAACATCATCCTACATTCACCATTTTTTGACACACTTCTTAAATGTGTCAGTTTGGGCCTCGTTCTGATAGAAGCATCAGCATCAGCAGCTAAGTGTGCTTCTTTGATTAAAGGACGTTTAAAAAGCTTTGGTATAGATTTTAAAGACATAGCAGGTCTCACCACTGATAGGGCCCGTGTTACGATTAAAATGGGTAAGGGCAACCGTGTGCCTTTCAAGAGCAAAAAGACAACCGTGTACCTACCATCAATTATGTTACACTCACGATTTGCAACTCGTCATATTAGACTTGCTTTATAAAAGTATAGGAACTGGCTGAAATTAATGAACGTATTGGTATTGAGGAACAAAATGACGAAAGCGATAGGTAGTGATAGTGAATCAAAAGAAGTGTTAGAAGTTTTACCAAGAACCAAGTTTTACCTTTTACCAAGAACCAAGTTTTACATTTTATTGTCGGAAGACACCAATTAACCCTTTAAATTTTCAATTAATAACGTCTGTTAGGAAACTATACCTAGATTAAAAAAAGCGGTTTCAAAATCAGTTAACCGGTTTATATTTCAAAACCGGAAAAGTTATTTTTCATTTGGACCCGTTTTTGCATTCTCTACTAGGTGCTGAATATTCATTGCCTATCACAAGAGCACTTAGCTGGTTTTAAAAATAATTTCAACCATAAGTAGAATAGGCTTCAGGCATCGGTGTTTAAATAAAATAAGTAGGTAACTTAAATTCTGATAAAATTTACCAGATACCTACCTCCTTATCCACTGATGAAGAAGTAAACAGCGATAGTAATTAGATATCCGTCCGGGTGTGTTTGAGTTATAGGCAAACAAATAGACAGAAACATCTAGTAAATAGATAAGAACGAGTAAGTATCTACTTATTTAAGCAAATGTTGGATTTATAATGCGACTGCATAAAGATTAATTAATTCTAAGTACCTACTTAATTAATTAAGCACCTACCTGTATTCTGAACTCTTTAAAATTGAATTAAGGAAGAAACTTAATATTAGGTAGGTACTATTAATGTAATGTTTTATGTCCTGTAATTTAAGCATTAATTGTGTATGCATATATGCATGTGTTTATAGTGGTAGCTTCTGTTCGCCTTCACCGAGCTTGTACGACTATTTATATTTGATATGTTAGCTTTCTCATGTAAGAACTGACAATGTCTTCATGAGAATAAAGTTTCTTTGAATCTAACTAGTATCTTTAAAACGAGCTCAGACGGATTGAATATCGCTTTGCTATACTCTATTCACATTAAGAAAAAGTTATTTGTCCAATGTATAAAACGCGACGCTAATTGGTCAATTGAGGAACGTAGGTAGCTAATTGGTCAAGAGTAGGTGAAATCGCGTGACTGATAACATCACTTTTTTTAACTTGAACAGAGTAAGTATGGTTAAATATTTTCATATCTTTACTTACAAAGAGTAATATCGCACGGCCCATAAAGTGTGTTTATCAAAAAGTTTGCCAACCGTTATCAGTACCGAGACAGTTATTTCCAAACATCGGTTGCATTGCACAACGCCGCAGAAGCAATCATCAGTTTTTACGATGAGGTTTATAGCTAACGTGCATGCGCACATAGGCATCTAGATAGGAAAATACTGGTATGAAAATCTAACATTAGAGAAAAAGGTACATACCGAATACCGCAGTATACCCGACCAGAAGGAGCGCTTCATACAACCATGTTATGTAGGTACTTATGATTAACGGATGATAACGTAATAGTAAAATATATATAAAAACACGCTTTTTTAGCAAATTATTTTCAAACAAGATATGCATATTTCTTCTTACTACGGCATTTCTATTACATTATCTTTCTACGTGGCTTTTTATTAAACAATGTTCAAATATTCTAATTTTGTTAGAATTTATGAACATTGTATATTTATTACCCACTTTATTTCTGACATATTTTCATTTCACATAATATGACCCGTATATTCTTTAATTTTTTGATGATATATTCAATTACATACTTAGGCACTTAAGAACACTTCTATAGCGCGTTACATTTGCATTACATTTGCATGTGCAACTAGAGGACAATTCGTTTCCGGAAGAGGACACAATCTATCGCTGGCTCGAATGCCGCCCAACACGGGCGGCATTCGAGTCGAGTTGGGCGGCATTTCGAGTTGGTTTTGAACTTTTCTTGCATCTGTGTTTCTAGTTGTGTTTAGTGGTAATATTTTCCACAGATCACTTAGATGACGTCGTTTTGTCATTCTGCTAATAGCTACTCTCTACTGAGCACTGATGACGTTATCTCGTCTCTTTGTCTCTCTGTTAATAAGTAGCTACTTAGATACTTAGGTCTTTTAATTGGACGACAAACCTGATTGTAGCCGTATAAGACTGATTTTATATAATCAAATGACTTCTAAAGTTCGATCAGTAAGCAATACGAGTAGGTATATGAGTCGCTTCATTAGTAGTTATGACACCAATTGAACGACAAAGCAAAATCGCAATAAAGAATGATTTTTTTTAAAAAATACGCGAGACGTTGGCTTGTGCTCGTAGGTTAAAGGGATTACATATTTGGTAAATTATGTCATATGTGAAGAATGAACCAATGAAATATAAGACAAATGCAACATACAACCAAGCGCAGTTTAGATATCACGTCGTAGTCGCAGCGCAGTCTGAGACCGCACAAGTTTCCTTTTGGCGTGGGTCATTTCATTCTGAGCAAAGTGAATTCCTTCCGCAAACTGACCTAATAACGTTTTTGTTCACTTTAAATCTTTGACGTTCGCGAATTAATAATTCATTGAGCTCTGAAAAAGTAAATCACGATAGAGAATGACGACATGAATGAAAGGCATAAGTTAATTTTCCGTGGTTGATAACTTTAGTCTCATCTCTTTGTTTCATTTTACATCCGAATTTACCCGAAAGAAGGAAGAAACGGCAAACTTAATCAGTTTATTAAAAAAAAAACGAACAGAAAACAACCTTTCCCAATGCAAGACGGTCCATTGGAAGTAGGTATCTATTGATTCTTTTAAAAAAAAAATGAAACATTTTATCTGCTCAGATTTAATGCTATATGTACCACATTTTTAATCCAACAATTTGCATTAGGCGCAATTGGTGAGGAATTCGCTTGTGATTCCAAGGATAGTGTGTGTACCTACTTGTGATAGTGGGACTTATAGACTGATATAGAATCTAATAATTACTTATCTACACTAAAATATAATCGTAATCGTAACCAGCCTTTTTATTGTTGCTTGTCTTGTGCACAAGGGTGCACGTATGAATTTAAAATACAAACCAAGCAGGTCCGCGAGTTCCTTCTTTTAGAGGTGGTCTAGTTCCTCAGGAACCTATGGTAGCGGCTTTGTTATCTCTTTGACGCCTTTTATGAAATTCAGGGGAAGAGATTGATCCTAAAGCCGCCCGACCCAACACGACAACTACAACTATACTTAAATTATCAATTAAGTATAGTTTATCAACAAAAGATTTATGCAATTCGTGACACAAAATAGATCTCGTAGCAGTGGTAGAACGATATCATGTCGAAGCATCTTTTCCTTTGTAGAGACCAATGCAAAGTGTTTTATATTAATAATCTATAAACATCTATAAACATCTATAAAACATCTATAAAATTCAACTCATTATCCAGTGATTTTTTGTGTTAATAGAATAAATAATAGATATATGTATGAGAAAGAGATAATTAATCATAAATTTAGAATTAATTATCTCTTTCTCATACATATGGAAAAAACAAGATATATATTTATCTATTTAAACGAGTCTTAACGCGAACGTTTACCTTATTTATTTTAGTCGACGTTTCGATTGTGTTGCACCAACCATGGTCACGAGCCAACTGAAGAGGCGGGTACTCCACGTCGAGAGTTGCGAGCACTTTCATCAACTACCCGCATCTGGTCTTAAATAGATAAATATGTGTCAAAAACGCGAAAATCTCAAATGTTATAACATGATACATAGTAAATAAAGTTTCCATGCCATCTCCAGGCTATGTATGTAATAGATACATATTTAATACTCTATAATGGAATAACAATATGTGTAGGGAATAACGTACCTACTTACCTATAGCGCTATTAAACATACCTAATTTGAATTCTGTTCTTAAAAGTGCCTAACGATATATCGTCGTTACTGTATTTTGTATGTACAGTCGGCCAATGATATTTCATGTTGAGCACTGCAAAATTCAGTTTCGATTTGATATTTGTACCTAAAACATAAGGACGATTATCGACTGCAAATCTAACTTGTCAATTTATAAAGTTGTTTGTTCTTCCAAACAAATCGAACGCGAAATTGCTCAACATATTCATAGACCCACCGTATTGAAATTATGTACTTTCTTCTATTTGTGTTACATTATCTTTGAGGTAGCTATTCTCGACTTTCATTCTATTACGAATGAATAAGGTTACTTACCTAATCTACCCGTAGACTATCACCGCTCTAAAGTTTACTTTGAAAAAAGTAGAAAAAAAATTAGTTTACTATTTATACTTAATCTGGAACCAAAGGAAACAACTCTCTAAGTATAGATATATAACAATTTATATATATGTCTCTACGTAGCGAGCTTCGTTTAATATCTGGCCACGTCTTTACGACGTCATAAACCTGGCCTCCGGGCGGCGATCCTCATCCAAATGTCAAGGAAATTCGACTCCTGAACATTGCCCTTTGTGCAAATGGAACAATTGGTGACATTTCGCTTTGGATTTATAAGGATGACGTGATATTCAGTTTCATATTGCATACGAACGTCCGACATTGTGTTGTTTTGAAAAAATATAGGTATATCGATCGTAATACACCTATCTAATTTAGGTATTTATTGTATAGATTATTTACTTAAAGCCCTTGTGTAATATATACCTCATTATTCTCCTTTTATTCAACTGACAGGCGAGTAAATTGTTAAATGAAAAACTTCTTCCTTTATTTTATATGAATGAATATTTAGAAAGAGACAGAATGCATCCAGAGATTTCTCCACACCCACAGCAAAGTTTATGCTTCATCAATCGAAATACTAGTATTTTGTTTTGTAAAACTTTCAGGGCTAAAAAATCCCCGTGTTTGCCTTGTTTGCTTTCCGGACAATGGCGCTGTCTTCCAAAAATAAACCGAACATTCAATAAGCCTGCGGTTTATACCTCCAGGAATAGTCGTCGTAAACCACAAAGACATACCTATGGACGGATCCTCGAATCACAATAACGCTGGAACTCAGCGGAATCCATAATCTTATTTTTGTACTGCACCGCGAAGCGTGAATTTCGCAATTACGAGAGCGGCATTCAGCACACACCAATATCATCTCAATGCTGACAGGTGTAGAGACCACTATCGCGTGTTGTGATTTTCTCAAAATAAACACCTCTTGTCTTTACACGTGCGAATGTGGACCTTATCTCGGAGACGGAGAGTTACGTGGCCGGAGGAGCCAGATGGCGCGTGAAAGAGAACCCTTTGCGGTAGGTGGAAGGTAGGTTGTACCTCGCAGATGCTGCACGGACACATTCATTGTGTTCCCTCCTATAATTTTATCGAAGCTGATTTACGATCGATTGTTCGGCCGGTGGACAGTGGATGGAGTGGTGTGGGTGCGTGTGCGCAAGTGTGCGTGGTGCGTGCCTCCACGGCCATCGTAATTTACCTGCAGATGGCGTCGGGACATGACGAGCCACCTCCGGCCACTCGACACACAACGCCCTCGTAAATTAAGAAACGGCTTGCACCGTGTTCTTTTCAGCTTTATTTTATGACTAAAGAAATTACATTAACCGTGGTCATAACCACGGTTAAATGAATACAAATCTTTCATTATGCATTGCTGCGACAAACAGCAGATATTTATTTAAAGACCGACAGCTATAACGTCCAGATGAAATGCTCGATAAAATTAACCATTGGGTTCTTACAGGAAAATTGTTTCCGTGACAATTAAAATTGAAATTTCAATTGTCAATAATACTCGAAATCCGTGGGATTGTAAAGAAACATATATATGACGTAAAACCAACTGTTTATTACATAGAAACTGTTTATTCTTATCTTAACAGGGTTTTCAAAACTCTCCGTATTTTGTACCACTTTTCTCTATTATAGCATATTCTGTACATATGCTCAAAATATGTTACAGTATATTTCCATATACACAGAATCTTGTAAGAACGAAATGTAAAATTAGAAAATCTTAACCAAAATCAGACCCCTTTACTCGATGACCTCACATATAACCTTTATTACTTACCAAATCAAATCAATGTGGGTCGTCAATACATACTTTAAGGTAAGGAATTTTAATTGTCACTGGTTTGATGGTGAAGGAAAACATCGTAAGGAAACATCCGAGGAACTTTCTCTTTATTCAGATAATGTTACAATGACTGGAATTTTGTACCATAATGGTACGAGAATATATAATAACATATTTCTTGTATACTAGAAGTAAGCACTTAGGCACTACACTGAATTACTGAAATAATAATTTGTTACGAAATTAATTCCTTAAATTGTAGCGTCACAATTTTAATACAAATGTCATCATAACGTTAATTACAGCTAGACAACTATTAGCATAAAACTTTCTTAGAAGGAATGTGGGCGAAGCGAGCTATAATTAAACCGGGGAGTCAAGGAAATGAGGTCGGAACGGGGCTTCTACGGGGAACCTTTCAATTACTACAGTCAAAGGAAAATGTACCGCTCGCACGAGCTCAGAAATGTTTCAGCTATCTTCATACTCGTATTATGTAGTATTACTCAGCTTATTTTTAGATACCTATTTCAGTCGGTAAGTGAGTATATATTATACACGCTTATTTACCTACATTAATATCAATAAAGTTTCCACGTAGACTACTGGTTTGTACGGAGTATATTGTTGGTGCTAAATAGGTTTGGTTTTCAATTGAATTGTAACATGTTTGGTAAAAATAAAAATATCGGCCGCGTGATATCGGCGGGCTTTGGAATAACACCCCTTCATCTCTTTCCGTGGGTGTTGCAACACTCCATTTAGGGATAACAAGTCCCGAGGAACTACAACCTCTAAAAGAGTGGAATCGTCAACACGCTTGGTTAGCGTGGCGTTTTCAGGCCATACTCGTATATCCCTCATCCATGTCCAGTACATTAGGAGGCCCATGTCCCATGTTGTTTGACATTATTCTGATTCAATGCGTCATTCTGTTTCAATCTGTGTGGTAATGGAATTAGATTGGCACTCCGTATTGACATTCGGCATATCCACTGCATCGATCAACCAAAATAGGTACAGAGATGTATCAATACGGCCCTATAAATGTGACCATTTACCGACTTGTAATTCAAATTGCCATTTGGTGGTAAAAAACTACCAAGAACACATTATTGATAGTTTTCCCTTTTTACAATAACTGCAATATTTTTGACGTAAAGGTGTTTTTAATGTAAAAAATATAAAAATAATTAAAAAAGAATACTTTTTTATACATATAAACCAAAATCAACGAGGGCAATATTTTGCGTTAAATATGTTTATAAGAAGTTAATTTTAACTAAACGAAAAAAGAATAGACTCTTAAAAACGTAATTATCACAATAATTTATGCTAATAATAATATGTTATTTGTGTTACTCATATCACTCATGTAATCACTTACCCATCTCTGTATTTTGGTTCATCGATAATCTGCTGATACTAAACGGTATATACATATTTAGTTACCTTAGTATGAAAAGAAAGTATTATTTATTACCGTTATATAAACCTACTGTATCTGAAAGACAATAGAGCGAGCGGTTTGCTACGTTTCATAGCCGCACTAGCGCGGTGATCTCAGCGAGATAGCCTTATCTGTGACTCACGCGTTTCACGCTTTCAACATTGCGCGCCAATACGGAGATATCGCGTGTTTATTCAGTTTTGTAGGTATATTTGGATGCCCATCCCCATCTTAAACATTGTATAGATACTGAGGTAAATAAATAGCGCAGCTAAGATAGGAAGTCATCTTCTTATAATCGTCGTAACTGTGAAACGGGTCCTAAACGCATATGTTTAATTAATTATTTTATTTTACTGAAAAGTTACGACCAACCACGGTCTTGAGGTAATTTCGGTCATGGTTGACGTCGGTCGCGAGGTTTAATAGTTCATTTAACTCACCCGAAACTTCTAACTAGTTCTAACTCTCTGTAACTACAGATCCATAATACCGACGGGTTTTGCGATAGATATGACCTGTTTGTTTCATTGCCACTTCAACATGCTGATTCTAATCAATAATTAGAATCATCCCATAATTTAGATATCTTGGCTGAATAAGTTTTACTGTAGCGAATGCTACAACCATAGTCTACATTTTTAGTGTTGTTTTTTAAAATAGTCGATATTTGTCTAAAGTGCACGCCATGAGCGGGAAGAATTTCGGTCATTGACATGAGGTCAGCCAAGACTAAAGAGTAGTGAGATTTGTAGAGATCACAGACCATTTTACCAGACCCCTCATATTATTAAACCTTAATATAAGGGGTTTAGTAAAGTGGTCGGTGATCGACGATTTCGTACAAATCTCTTTACCGTCCACTCTTGACTGATCTCATGTCAATGACCGAAATTCTTCCTGCTCGTCGGGCGCGCCTTAGTCCTTTCTCGTTATTGTTTCAAATGGTTCAATGGAATGAGTTTTTAATTCTGTTATTAATGCGTATTATCTCTTTAGATTATAATATATTATTATCTGGCGTATCTAAATAATTAAAAATAATTATGGAAAATAAAAAAAATGATGAAATGATATTGCGATGCTTCATTTGAATAACCATAATCTTTATAAAGAGAAACTGTAGGTACGAAACCCTTAATCCCCAAAACTTATTTGCACTTACTTGGGTTTTCTTTAACTACCCACTTAAGTCTATTCAGAATACCGACTTTCTCAAAGATCCCACGAAAAGATATCAAAAGTCACCTGCAAGTCACAAGTCATAATTTTAATGGAGTTATGATTAGACACCCTTTCTGAGTGCGGTCACGTCACGTGCGATAACCAACAGGTCCTAATGTCAGACACGTTAAGGTCATAGTAACAAGGGTTACAATACAATAGTTTTTGTAGCTGGATGTGCTGTATTGTACGCTATGGTAGGGGTTGAAGATGATAGTGATCGCCATAATTAGTTATGACCGTTCGTTGTTGGAGTTGTTTCACTTCAGTCACTCGTGTCAATATCGCGTACCTACCTTTATAATAGATGAGTTGGTGCTGAAATATTTTCGCTTCTTTGAATTTATGACGAAAAACTAACTAACGTTATGCTGAAAAGACTTCTTAAACAGTCATAGCAATAGAGTCAACTATCGCTTTTCTTGAAATCTGTGCTGATATGTAATACAACGAAAAAAAATGTGAAGGAAATGGCGAGGGCAGGGAGCAAGTGACAGTGGCTATGTATGGCTACCGATAAATGCTGGGGTAGATGAAACTTTGAATGGAGACCACGTATCGGAAATCGAAGCGTGGAATTTATTCAAGGTTGAGTGAACAGAGAATGACGCCGATACACTCGATGAGAAAATACTGTGTAGTGGCAGGCCTGGCCTATAGTACTTGTAAGTGATATCAGTTATTCTGTGCTATAAGTGTCAGTGGAAACACACCGGCTGATTCGTATTATATGGTGTAGTATTGCGAGCAAAAGGTCCCATAACATTTGTTTTTGGTATAACAGTTCCTGTGAATATGTATTCTCCTGATAAAAATATATAATAAGACTCCAAGTGATATAAAATTTAAGTTAGGTATAATATTATGCTAATAAATAAACTCTCATTTTTATTTAACGTACGTAAGTATTTTCTTCAAAATAAAATCTTTGCATATTAGACCCATCGAGGTTGATGCTTGGAAGTTCAACTAATGATTGTTGATTAATGTTGATATAATTGTAACCTGTGATATTTGCATTACTATATTTATTCTTAATTAATAAACTTTCGGTTCAATTGAATAGATGTATTAAATTAAATATATAGTATTAATTAAATGTATTAAATAGATTAAATCAGTAGATGAATTAAATAGTAGAGGAGAGTAACTAAATATGGGCTACCATTTTGTTTTTGGGTGAAAAATAAAAAACTATTTAGAAATATTTATTTTTTTAATGTAATATTAATTATACATATATTACTAGAGAGCAAAGTAACAGTCTTATATTTTTAATAACAAACTACATTATCAAAATTGAGCACTAAACAAAATTGCAAAATGGATGCTAAATATGGAACAGGTACTCAAATATGGGCTATAGTCCATCTAAAGATATGAACTAAATTATTTTTCAAGAAAATAACAATAATAAATGTTTATATTATAAGAGATAAAATCACTTTGGTGAGTGTGAGAAATTACTTAAATCACTTGCAAAAATCACATATCCAAACGTCAAACTCTGGCCCAGCACAGTCATTGTTTGCCCAGAGCCCACACATCAAACATTTTATCCACAGTTCTCCTCGTGTGTCTTCGGAAAAAAGTTGCTGACAAAACATACACTCTGCATCTGCAGAATCAGGAGCTTCTCTCCCTATTATGGCATCTGGTTCACTGTCTGAATCAAAGTGGATTTCCTCTTCACCTTCACTGTCAATTAATTCATTGTCATTAGTCTTTACTTTCTTTTTTCTTTGGTTTCCTTTCTTTTCTTTGGGTTTTTTATCTTTAGTTTTATTTTCTTTTTCAATTTTCTTCTTAGTTTTTTCAATAAGGTCATTTTTATAGGGTGATGACGTTATAACAGAGGCCACAGCAGCTTTTCTACCCCTGTTAGATGTCTTTCTGATTTTTTTTGGTACAGGACTTATGTCATAAGGAGATACTAAACCTAGGTTGCTGCGATCAATTCTGGAAGAAGAAGGTTCGCCACCATGTTTATATCTAGTTCCAGAGGTAGATGATTCTGGTTGATATCATATCCAGACGCAGAGGTTGAAGGTCCAAGTGGAGGCGAATTTTCTGTTTCACATCTAGATCTTGAGACTGAAGCTTTGCTAGAAATCAAATTGTCATCATTAAGAATACTAGTCAAAGACCTAGATAAAAGTGGAGATCTGGGATTGTTATCAGATGGAATTTCATTATGGGATGATGATTTTGTTGGAGTAATATCTGTGCATCCATCTTTGACAGCATTTTGTTCGGCTGCAATAAAATCTACATCGCTAAATAGGGTTCTATTTAATGGCCAGAGTCCTGTAACATGAAACCCATTAGCTGCAATTTCACCTGTTTGAACTTTCATGTAAGCTCTTCCAATAGCTCTACAATGTCAAAAGGGCTCAGTGCTCTGTTGTTGTTTCTGATCCAGGTTCTTATTTCTTCACTATAGTAAACTTTCAATGGCCCCATAAAAGTTTTGTCTAGTGGCTGCAGCTTGTGGGTTGTGTGAGGTGGTATAGATACAATATCAACGTTATTCTCTCTAGCCAGGTCTATTACATCAATATTCCTGGTGTGGCTGAAGTGTCCATCTAATATCAGTAGAACTCTTGATTCTGGTGTTGGGTTTGTATGTTTTATAAAATGTTTGAACCAATCTGTAAATATATTCATTTGAATCCAGCCAGATGGATGTGCAACTCCTTCAGCTCCAGGAGGACAACCTCTCATCAGTTGGGAGCTCATATTTTTTCTTGGGAAAATTATGAACGGAGGAACAAAGTGGCCAGTGGCATTCATGCTCACTACAATTGTAACCAGGGAACCCCTTTCAGCCGATGTCAGTGAGGCTATTTGCCTCTTTCCTCGGTGTCCAATTACTTGTGGAATTTTACTTTGGACAACTGTCAGGCCCGTTTCATCTACGTTGTAGATACGATTTGGTGGATAGTTATTTTTCTCATACATCTCTTCCAGAAGTCGAAAAAAATTCTCGACGTTATCTTTGTTAAAGCCAAACGCTCTTGCAAATGACGTTCCTGTAGGCCTTCTAACTGACAGTTTTTCTTTGTGACGTTTCAGAAATAGCCTTAACCATGTTTTTCCTGCTATGCCAGATTCACAGAATGGATTTTGCAAGTTGTTACGTACTGCCAACATATACGCCATTCTGCGAAGATCTGGTCTTGTAAATCCATGAAATTTGCTTTCCATTGTTAAAATATATCCTACTAAAACGTTTTCCAACTGTGCACCCAACACTGTTTTTCTACCTAATGTCGTAGCAGCCGCTTCTTCAGGAGTAAGTTCAGTTTTCAGGCTAAAACGTTGTAAAGTCGTACTTGGTACGTTGAAATTTTTTGCTGCTTTTAGGGTACCCATTTTCTTCTCGCGAACCACTTTTATGGCTCCATTTGTTCTTCATCCCAAGTTTTCCTTGGTACTTTTGATCGTGTTGGCGGCATTCTGAAAAAAAATGTAAGTACGCTTTAGAAACAAATGTCCGACCACCTAAGTACTAGTACGATAGTCATAGCCCATATTCAAAATTCTTGACCGAAATAAACTTGACTTTGTATTTCACAAATCATACATCCCAGGCAATTAATCGACTAAAAACATAAGATTAAACATATATTCTACAAATTAAACACATAGTTACAGTATTCAACCCTAATTTTCATCAATAAAATAACATACTTTTACGTACCTTACAAAAATTTTTAACTGCGGCGAAAGAACACCATCCTACCTTGACCACAGCACGCGCCGGATTGACGAAATAGCGTGAATGCGAGGTTAGTATGAATGAATGCGATAGAAGATAGTCGTTTGTAGCGTCTTTCAATTGTTTGTTTTCGAGAAATGTTACTAGCCCATATTAAAGCACTAACCCATATTTACTTACTTTCCTCTACTTAAACATTTATAATAACGTTGTGCTATAGCACAACCGTACACGGTACAGTGTGCCGTACATACCTACTACATACTGTACCTAGCATGCCGTGTTCTCCTGTGTCAATTATCGGTTTCCAATTAGTACTATGTAAGCACCATTTGTGGCCTTGGCTATTGTAACATGGGTAGGTACCATGAATATTATTCAATACATGCTTTTACATACCGTAGACATAATTAAATGTCTCAGTATTAATTCACCCAATATATTTGTTTCTGTATCTACTCCCGAATGGTACAAATAAATAAAAAAAAATATAAAAAATATTGCATTGAATCGTGCCATTGATACAACACGCTGCGAGACCTTGATATGTACTTAACTAATTAGGAAATGCCAGTCACAGTTAAGTAAGGTCAAAGGAGGAATAGGAATAACGCCCGGGGCGAGATGGTCAATAGTACCACTTTACTGTGGAATGTAATGCAACCATAAAGATATTTGTAAGTATGGTAAGTGAAGGTCACAAAGGTGATAGTTATTCAAGGTCAGTGGTGTACAAGAATTCCCGTAATGAGGTCTTCGTCATATATTTATATTAGGGTAAAAGAAGTAAGGAGTGAGTTAGAATTGAAGTGAGTGATTTTCTTACTTAAATTGTGTCCCAAAATAGTTTGCTATATTTCTGTAGTTATCCGATAATTGCATATGACGTAAAGAGAATATAAGATACGATAAAAGTATATTCTATGCTCAATGAATACATGTAGGCACTAGTACCTACATATAGTACCTACCTATACAGACACAGTAGAATGTTCGTTTGTTAACAATTGTTTGTCACTTGTTTTTTGGAGGGGGAAGAGAGCACGCTAAATCTCAAATCTGCTGGACGCACTCGACTGGCCACGTTAGCTCTCTCTCACAGAAGACTACCTTGAAATGAACTACATTTCCCAGTAGTGAGTGAGATATGCCACAGCCCATTCCCATCGCATCCTATCCCACCCCATTTTCCCAACTCTTCCTCCAAATCAGTTCCTCTAAATCTCCAAACGTAGGCAGCGCATCCGGGGGCGTGCCAGCGTTTGTCACTTTGGACTGATGCCGGCATGTAACGCGGATGAAGGACGACATTATCCACTTACCATCAGATTGACTGTCAGCACTTCCGTCGCCTTCTTTCCATAAATAAAAGAAAAATAACAAGTAGTTATTTAGTTTGTATTACGATACGATATTGATCATGGTATTTCAGGTTATTTATATAATTTTAGATTGAAAATTGATAAAATTAAAATTTCCTTTCAATTTTCAATGTTTTCTTTGATCTAGCGCGTTTTTCCGAAAAACATGGCAATATAGCGTTTTTTTAACGCCAACTCAGCGCCCTTTGGTTAGAGACTGGTCATAGCTACAAATTGACGCCCTTTCGCGAAGACTCTCATTATCAAATGACTTGTCATTATGGACCATATTTCAGTAGACATAAGATTTAAATTTATCTGAAATGATAAAGTTCGGGATAGCCACCATAGTATCGTGTGGCAGTCGCAGAGTTCATACTTGGCATTTTGGCACTTCCAAATTCAAATGCAGAGTACGAATGAAAGTTCAGTGAAATAAACAACATTGAAACAAAAAAGGAATCGACTGATTACGAAAACAATCTAAGGGAATGTTTTAGTGCGTCAAGCTCTTCTACGAAGTTAGAGCAGCTGCGTCAACTTCAAACCGGATGTTCGTATGATGAAAACATTCAATAATAAAATATATAAAAATGATCCATCTTCAGCAATAATTAATTAATGATATTGAATTGAATTAGTTGAATTTTGTGTATCTACTGTATTTTTTAAATAGGTACTGTAATTCTTTACATCTGATCTGGTAAAGTGGTAAACGAGTGGGTAAAGTGTTACAGCAGTGGCTGTATACAGGAAATAAAATGTTATTCTTTCTTTCTTTCTTTTCTTTCACTGCTGAAAAGAATAAAAAAAATCCGACAGAAACATACACGTTTTGTGGAAATCCTAAAAAAATGAGTTTTCTTGTAACACTTTCCTACAAGTATAATATTTAAGAATGTCTGTCTGAATCACGCATGATGTCATGAAATTCAAAGAAAAAATTTATGGTAGTATAAATGGACGTTACTAAGGGTTATTGTCCAGTGCGCGATGCGATGCTATCTAGTTTCCGAGCGTCGCACAGTTATTATGATAATAGGTTCCAGACACGAAACAAAGTCTAAAGGGCACTTGTTTGCTATCAATCATGTTTAGGCAAGCACTTCAGTAAGTCTCTGCAACGTAAAAGAAAAATAACTTTATTGTAAATAGTTGAATATTTCTTCGGAATTAAATGCAGGTTGATGTTTCTTGTGATACACGCGATACCCCGTTATTCTGTTATTGAATACATTTAGGATTTAGAGTATACAACATATATAATAGAATATGATAGCTTATACCATATCAAACATAATCTAGGTATTTTTTTTTAGAAATGTTGTATATTGCATGTCATAGAAATGGCATGGCATGGAAGTTTTTAGACGTACCTACCTACAATTTTATTGTATTGTCATTGGTTTTATATTATACATGTGTCAAGGCAGCAGTACAGGTGGAAGTGGGTTAAAATCGACTTGCAAGATTTCACCTAAACAAACTAACAAATATATAAAGTTAATTAAATCTTATAAGTTATTTTAAACTTTGCAGCGAGCCTTTTTTTCAAAGCAGTTTAATTTAATTTTCCAAAGTTATGTTAGTTAGTTTATGTTATATTATTCCGTAGTTTCATATTATTATCCGTATTATATCTTATATCCGTTATTTTACAATATATCCGTAGGTTTTCTACAAATTCAACATATACAATGCTGTCATTAGATGCAAAAGAAAGATTAAGTATCTAATAATAATAAACAATAGGTAATCGTCTTTTCTCCCGATCAAATCAGTGAACTGATTGCCAAATCCTCTTCATCAATTCTTACTGTATTAATGGTCACGTGATAGGGTTGTCACTTGCGACATCGATCCGTCACGCGGACAATAGGAGGGGCCGGGGAATCGAACCCCCTTCATCTATCATGGGATAAGGTTATTGATAGCGCTGGCGAACGTTCGCTTTGATACCTGATGGATTTCAGATGGAAACGGTTTTCTTCAGATGAAATTGAGTCTCATTTCTTAAGAAACAAACTGTGTCGATGGTTAAAAGTTTGTTTTCGAATATTTTTAAGTTATATGATGTTTGATCTTCACTTATTCGGTTTTGTATTCGTGGTCCCATCGGCTATGCCGCAATTGCATGATCAAAATCATCGATTTTAAGAAATCCACCCAGTAAATCATTGATGGTAATCGATGTTCGTAAGGTATCTATGTCGCCTAGGGATATCTATTCTCAATTCTCAATCGTGGTGTCGTAAGTTCAAATTCTCGATTCGTACTAATGAGTTTCTATATAAACAAAATTTTCAAATTATTACTACCTCGGCAGTAAAGAAAGATATCGTGAGGAACACCACATGACTGAGATTAAAAAAAACATCCTTAACGTGAGAACATAAAAATGGAAACTTGTTAAAAAAAATAACATTTGTTCGCACTGTGCTCGTGTGGTGGATTATGACCCGAAACCACCTAGTGGCTTACTAGGGTAGGCCTGTGCCCTGCAGTTATACGCTGATAAGTGATAACGAATCGATGATTAAGCGGGTTACATAGAGGTATTGAAAAAAAGTTATTTAAATGCCTGTCATCTAGACAGGTATTTAATTTGATCGATAACAACGTCAGTCTTAATAAATCAATAAATAAGCAAGATATGAAGACAAAACAATGTTGTTTATACATGTGGCACGAACCTTCAGAGAAGGAAACCATTCAGTATTGTTTGAAATCATTCAACGAGGTACTATTACTCGGTAGTGTTTCGGTGATATTTGAGATTAACATATGATAAGGAATGGTTAGTGGTCACAATTAAGAACCAAGAAAACATTCATCACTACACTACTGAAATTAAAGTTTTAAAGTAGAGAGAGAAATAGAGAATATATTAAATAGAGAGTCGTAAAACAATTAAATAAAATAATAAATTTTAAATAGCCTTACAATATTACATATTATTTACCTTCTCTCACTGCCACCTTTTTCTAAATAAAAATGGATCTTTAACGTGTTTAATTATGTTTATTATCAAATAATATCTATACTTAGCTTAAATTACATATCTACTTTATCAACCACAGAAGACTTATTTTATTATATTTATATTATGTTTAGCTAGTTTATTTTATTTCGGTTGGCATGTAGAAACCATTGTCACAAGCTGACTGGAGTAACTATAGGTCACATCTAAATATGTGTGTGTTTAAAAATGTCAGTAACTCTATATATGTGTTAAAAGTAGTTCTATTATGGTTAGTTTTAAAGCATCAGCTTTAAAAGATAAAAATCTATTTCAGAATAGGTCTGCTTTTGTAATGTAGGTACCTATATTAGTTGACCGCCAGCCTATGTCTCTCCGTTGCTGAATCTCCGCGGCTCGCCACCACACACGATCCTCGGGTCTTCTCATGCAACCACCACCGGCGAATTTCGTTAAGTCGTCAGTCCACCTAGCCGAAGGGGGTCCCACACTGCACTGCTCGGCACGTAGCCCTCATTCGGTTTAATATTAGTTTAGCGTTCGCAGAAGAGCCGAGAATCGCCCGTGCCAGTGAATATGGCTCATGGTATGTTATGGCAGATATAGGTATACAGGGAGTTTTAGATATATTTCCGAGGAGTAGGGAATGCAATACCAGGATACCGGGATCCCGAAATGCCGGGATCACGCATGCAATATGCAGGACTAATCTCGCTCGTAAATTGAGCGGGATCCGACGGGATTTGCGGGATTGAGGAGAAACGAAGTTCATGCGTGTTACTCTGCCCGCGGGCACGCGCGACTTAATGAAGCAGCATCAGCAGCACCAATGTCACTTCAAGACGAACTCGAACTGACCTTGACCAGTTTGAAAACTTCTGGAACACCCCAACCTAGCAATGCAATAGCATCTGGCAATAGCAATCTTGAGGTTTTAATAAGGAAGGAAATGAATTATTTTGATTCGGGTGGATTAAAAGGTACATACCACCAATTTGCCTTTAACTCATTAATGGCGGTTGTTCCTACTAGCGTAGAAGCAGAACGACTCTTTTCTACTGGTGGCTACCTAGTCTGCAAGGTCGGGGAGCCGTTTAGCCGATGAAACAATTAACACTTTAACTTTTTGCGCAGTTATTTTCAAAATAATATTTCATTCTCTTGTAATGTTTAATTTCTTATAATAATAATGTTTAATTCTCTTTGAAAAATATTAATAAAGAATTTGTTACTTAAAATTTCTTTAATTTCAGTTGTAACCCCCTAAATGTGGTACTTGTTTATGATTTATTTCCGAAGTCTTACAGCCACCTGCGGAATCCCGCAAATACCTGGATCCGCGGGATTGAGAATGTTCAATCCCACAAATACCGGGATTGAAATTATCTTACGGAATTGCATTCCTTACCGAGGAGTGAAGCCATGGATTCCTTTTGTGAATTAGTAGACAAGAAAATTTCGGATTATATATTTTTTTTTATTCAAGAATTTGATTTCCAAGAAACGTAACATATCATGTCATTTAACTCATGACATGTCGTTTTGAATCATGAGTAGAATTCTTAGCAAATAATCGAGGAAGGATGATGGGAGAGATGGGATTAACAAGCTATAATAAATGGCTTGCCATCAAATATGCGATCAATGTGACCTGCCTTATGCGGCCGCGGAGATTGAACTATTTGTCTGTCCATTGCTCACCTATTGTTTGTTTTGTAAAGCAGACTTTATTTACCTCTGATTGCAGCTGCATACGGAGCATCGTAAAGAGCTAATTGGTGATAAAATCGCGTAATTGGACGCAGCTATCGGCGCACTAATGAAATGGAATTACTGTGTTGTAGCCTAACGATCTATAGACGATATCTAAATGCTATAAATCAATGAAAATTCTTCTTTGATTCCTACTTGTTTTTAGTAAAACTTGTTTGTATGATATATAGCCTACTTGAAGGTATTTTTTATGAGGTTGTGTAACTTCTGAGACAAATAATCACTAGGATTGAGAAAATTATAAAATAATCTTGACTAGACTGAAAAATAACAGTTCAAGTTTTTTCCGAAAGTCACTAATTCAATAGATCAAACAAGTTTGCAATCGGGTTTTAAAAGCGACAAAATCAAAGTAGTGAAAATAATTCGCTTCTATTAAAACACTCTTTTATTTTGCATTTGAATATCTATTACTAATATATTATACTTACCGCAACCCGCCCTCTTATCGTCCACCGCTGGACATGGGCCTCGTCATGCACATTGTATTCTGCACGATGGGCCACGCTGGCCAAGCGAGTTAGCAAGTCCACTATTTTACTAGATGGTGCAGGTAATCAGCGCTTGCGGTTCAGGCTTTTTTATCCCTTAGTCGCCTTTTATGATATCCACGGGAAAAAATGAGCTGAAGCATCACCCCATCCCTTCCTGTATTCCCACACGGCCCAAATTAATATATAATATATTATACTTACAAACATAATAATATGAATACATCATATTAAACTCGTAATCTCAATCATTAGCAACAAAAAATAAATAATCATAGCGTGACGATTCGAACTCTGTCAAGCGCGAATCGAACAATCTAACACAGAAGGAAATAATGCGGAGCAATTAAAAGATTCGTTTCGTGAGGTGCCAGGTTCGTGTCCGAGGGCAGTAAGGGGACATGTGGCCTACTTCTGACGTCATGGTCAAAGGAAATGTGTATTTGTTAGCCGATGTGACCGCTGGTAATTGCGTCTCCACGCTTGTTTGACCGACCACGGAATGGGAAGATTGGTGTTATGGTCCGCAAAAAACTATTCTGCTCTTTGATATTATTGATATATGTATATTAACACTATGTCTGTATTGTATAGCACTTGTATGACATTAGACCTTAAATT
Source organism: Sesia apiformis (assembly GCA_914767545.1). NCBI lineage: Eukaryota > Metazoa > Arthropoda > Insecta > Lepidoptera > Sesiidae > Sesia > Sesia apiformis. The sequence goes on from OU611963.1 coordinate 7,288,074, forward strand.
TATTTCAATCAATAGGACACGACGTATATTCAGTGTGTCCTCGCTAACCTTGTACAAAGGAATATGGCATATACTACATCTGATACTGATTAAAATAGGTACCAATTGACGGAAAAAGAGGTAGATTTCTTCTGTATTGAACTTGTTTTAAAGCTGAGACCCTCGTCTGCCCGTGCACCCGTTTAATTCATACAGAGAGATTAACTCTTTTATGTGGTTGCACCTGAATTAATAAAAACAAATTAATAAACACATTTAATTTAGACTTGTTTTATGGTAGACTTAGACCTAAATCTATAAATTTATTAGATAATCTCTCGGTCCTCAATCATCAAATGTGATTCGGATGTTAAATATATTGTTTTTTATTAACTCACACCGTCTGTCCATTTTTTGTTCGTTGTCTTTTGATAGTTGTTTCTTTTTCTATATGTATAAAAATGGATGTTGGTATATCTGAGATTAATAAACTTCGACACCGTTTAACGGATCACCGAGAAAGTTGGCACGTATATGTATTTTTTTTATGGAGAAGGTTTTTATTCTATCCACTTTGTTGTAACTTGCCACTAGATGGTGCTGCAGCACATAACTTCTATACCGTTCAACCGATCGCCATGAAAATTGGTATACATAGGTATTTGAATACGGAGAATATCTTCGAGCTATCGACTTTATTGTAACTCGCCACTAGATGGCGCTGCAGCACATCAACTTCCACACCGTTCAACCGATCGGAAAAAATCATATCGAAGACAAAACAGAATAATTTCTGATTTTACCTATACCCATACAGAGGTAAATAAATATACACAGGCAGGACAACGTGTGCCGGATGCAGCTAGTATATTATAATTTATTGTTAAAAACTTGTAAATGATTCATGTATTTTTATTATTAATTACAATAACCCGTACTTTCCTCCCACAAATAAATAAATTAACAATATGTGACCTCCTAATTCTGAGTATCAGAACTAAATGGTGAATGCTTTTATACTGACGCTACATTTGCTACATTATAAATAGGTTAAGTATTTTTGATAATAGCTGTATCGTTATAAATGCTTATTAAGGCTGCTTTGGGCGTATTCACGTCAATTAGCCGTGGGGTAGAGTCGTGACTTTTGACTTATGGTCGCCCGATCTCCGGATGCGAGGCTATGTATATTGTTTTATTCGCCTGTTTGTACGATACACAACTTTAAAGTTACATGTACACTCACGTGGCCCAGCTATGGTGGTAGTTAGTTAGGATTTGCCTGCTGAAAAATTGCGTAAATCTAACGGTGAATTTATTGATTGAACACGTTTGGTGATTTTGGGAAAGTGCTTATCATTTTACGAGTACATAGGTTGCATTTTATTTTAGGTTACACTCATTATAGAAGTTCTTATTGTCTATATATAGTAACTAAAGTAGCTTGAAGAGATACAGATACAGAACACAGGTCAGTATCAATTTGTTATATAGGTGTTTAAGATATTATACCATACCATTACGCTGTGTCTCTCCACTACTAGATATAGGCCTCTCCCACAGACGGTCACCACACACGGTCTTCTCCTCTTCTCGTCCATTCACTACCAGGGACTTTCTTGAAACCGTCAGTTCACTTGGCCAGAGGGCGTCTCATACTACGTTTATCGTTTATCGTAATTATATTTCTGAAAAACTGAGAAACAATTTAAATAAAATGTTACCGTTATTTACCGTTAGTGTAGTGTATCGCAGCCTTTACGAATGTGAAGATCAAATGTGGGTAGTTGATAAAACTGCTCCTATCCTCGACTACCCGCCTCTTCAGTAAATTCTTGACCACGACTGGTGTAACCCGTGACGATACGTCGAGTAGAAATAGAAGGTAAACAAAAACCTTTAATTTTACGCAATCAGACCTCATTTACAATATAAAATGTGTACAAAACGCGAAAGTGTAAAAAGTTACATTTAGGTAGTAACTTTATAGTCATACATCATAAGTCATATGTTTCAGGCGTTATCCAATATAAATAAAAATATGGCTGTCACTCAGTTACTTCGGATTTGAGTCGAATGAACTGTTTCTCAAATCCTTACCTCATTAAATATTCTTGTGTAAATGTCCAGTTCGTGTGTACGACACATTCTGTAAATTATAGACAGAATTTTATTACAATTTAAGATATTCCTGTCTTTTCAGTTCAACTGTTGATAAAATTTTGCTATAATTTATAGAAGAAAGTGGCAGATATATTAATTAAACAGGCCACCAAGAAAAAGGCAGATAATTAAACAGACCACCTGATGGCAAATTGATACTGCCAATCGACATCCGTGATACACGTTCAAGTCAGTGCAGTATGACAAACGTTGGCACTCAACCGGATACGCAGCTTACCTTACAATTTAAGACCCAAGTTAAACCAATAATAGTTGAATGGACCTAAATACTTGGATAAATTGTGGTACTGTATATGTATTTGTGAAATAAAAAAGATGGTTCTGTCCTTTCAGTTTATATAAATTATTAAAATTAGCTTTTTATGTATAATCAAGGCACCGAAAAAAGCCACAGCTGGCAGTGCGAGCTCGCGCGTATCCTATGGGCGTAGAGCAATAAATATGATTAGGGCCGGTAAATAATGGAATACGTACATTTAATTTTAATGTTCGGATACGTATCCGGTCGATAGGAGTGAATTATAATAGAATCCTTTATTTGTAGACGACACGAAATCAAAATATAAGGCATTCAACCCACTGATACGATACTACAAGGACATGATTACAGTAGAAATACACTTCTAAGTATTTCTCTGATCGCATTCTTATCACGTGGTGTAGAACTTTTGTTGCTTGTGTCCTGTGAAAAAAATGTGCGATGACGATAAAAATATTTGTACGTACATAAAAAAAACTTAAAATCGATCAAATATTTTTGAATATTGTTGACAAATATCGTGTCCAATCGTATTGAACATCATGTTTGTATGTTCGTTCTAAAAACCGTGAAAATAATTTGTTGTGAATTTCGCGTAAAAAATAATGGCTTGCACTTTTAAATAAAGAACAACCATACCGTAGGCTCTTTAAGCTTCGTAGGTCTGCTACGAGGTATTGTAGCAAGCGTAGCACTGTAGCATGATAATTTCGTAGCTTCTTTTATCTTTTTTGAACCATCGTAACTGTGAGAGTCGCAAACATTTTAAAAGGACTTTCTGGCGGGAACTTGAGATATGAAGTTAGTGTTGTTTGTTTGTTTGTTTGTTAGTTAGTTAGTGATGATTATTGTAAAAATTGTGTAAATTGTAAAATGTCTGTGATAATCAAATAAAAGCGTGAAATTGTGTTTTCGTGTGCTTCCAAGGAGTCCTCTTCTGTCCACAGAAAATCTACTATCACTATACTAAGTGACTCCTGAATTACTTCGACGGGACTGGACATTCACAGGATACGTTTTAGATTTTGAAATTGTTTATTAAGAAGAAAGCTTGACACTGGCAGAATGTGTTAATTGTACCATTGCCATATATGAAAAAAAAACTTGAATGAAAGGTAAGGAAACTTTCCTATCTTAAACTAGCTGTGACCAAACTCGTAAAACTCTTTACAAAGCTGACTCATGTAAGTTCTGTCTATCTTTCATTTCATTAACGGATCGATACAAAATATTTACGCTCAGTGGCCTGTGTCATTTTAAAGTTGTAAAGAAGAAAGTCACAATTATGTGCAAAGCGGCTTAGTAGGGCGGCAATTAAGTTTCACTTTGCACACATCAGCACGGCAAACAAAGAAAGAGTCCATCAGATACAGCCTTATTTACATGGAGGGAGGCGGTCCCTCTCGACAATTACCCTTAATTTAGATCAAAGATATCTAGTCAGTAATAGAGTACTAAAATCTAAGGAGTTGTAAATACCAATAGTATTTAGTTATAAGTATTTGAATCGCATATTTTTGTGAAGTATACTGTCCAACATAAACTTCATGACTGATATAGAGGTCAAGTCCGCCAAGCTTCAGTGGGACTGGTCCAGACGCTTTTTCCTAATAAACCAGGAAAAATGGGCAACAATTGCCAAGAGGGATCTATATATAACAGGTTAGGGAGAAAGTCTTTTCGTATTTTGTATGTATGAAGTTGTGATGCCATATCTTTGATCAAACTGTTTGTACCTGGCTGGTTATGATACCATTAAAAAGGTTACATTTAAGAAAAAAAAATAAAAAACTGTTTCCCGCCATTTTTCAATTGTTTTTCCGTCCAAGAAAATGAGTGAATCTAACGAAGAAATTCTATACATTTTAAAGTTTTATTACAAAAAAGGGAAAAATGCAACACTAATGCAGTGTCAGTAAGAGTAGCACAAAGTTGGTTTAAGCGGTTTCAGTTAGGAAATCTTAATGTTAAAGATGCAGTTCGATCCGGTCGCCCAGTTACCGATAAAGTTGATGTCATTTGTAAAAAAGAGCAGCAAGATCGGCATGTAAGTAGTTACGACATTGCTGATGAACTAGGCATTGACCACAAAACAGTTTTGACTCATTTTAAAAAGTCTGGATTCACAAAAAAAGCTCGTTATTTGCGTACCACACGAGCTCACTGAAAGAAACCTAATGAACCGTGTACTCGTTTGCGATTCTCTATTAAAACGCAATGAAACTAAACCATTTTTGAAAAGATTGATCACTGGTGATGAGAAGTGGATCACTTACGACAAGAACGTGCGGAATAGATCATAGTCTAAGTGCGGCCAAGCTCCACAGACTGTGGCGAAACCCGGATTAACACGCAATAAGATGATATTGTGTGTATGATGGGATTGGAAGAGTATCGTTCATTATGAGCTTTTACCACCGGGCAAAACCATCGATTCGGATCTCTACTGCCAACAGCTGATGAGATTAATGCAAGAAATAGAGAAAAATGCCCGGAATTGATCAACAGAAAGGGTGTAGTCTTTCATCATGATAACGCCAGACCACACACATTTTTGGCCACTCAACAAAAATTGAGAGAGCTTGGTTGGGAAGTGTTGATGCACCCACCATATAGCTCTGACCTTGCGCCCTCAGATTTCCACTTGTTTCGGTCTCTTCAGAATTCTTTAGGTAGTGTAAGGTTAACATCAAGAGAGGACTGTCAAAACTACTTGTCGCAATTTTTTGACCAAAAATCCCAAAATTTCTACAGCAACGGGATCATGTCACTACCTACAAGATGGCAACAAGTTATAGAACAAAACGGCACATATATATTATAATTAAATATAATTAATCTTTAAAAAAAAATGTCTTGAATTTGTATATAAAATACGAAGAAACTTTTTCCCCGACCTTATATAAAAGAGGACGTTGGTATATCTGATGTTAATAGACTTCGACACCATTTGACCGATCACCATGAAAGTTGGCATATATGTGTATTTTTTTCATGGAGAAGGTTTTTATGCTATCGACTTTGTTGTAACTCGCCACTAGATGGCGTTGCAGCACATCAAATTCTATACCGTTCAATCAATCGCAAAAATCATATACACAGGCAGGACAACGTCTCCCGAGTTTTGCTAGTATATTATATTATATATATATGGATATATGGATGCGTAATTATAATAATATAATCCAGGACTGCTAAACTTTGTCATTTATACAATATTTTTAAAAAATACGAGTACTTCTCCGTATATTATCTTTAAAAACTTAAAAAATCATACCTACTTAAGGCAAAGTCTGTAATAATAAACAAGAACTTCTTAATTTAATTCAGATGTCCACGAGCTGACTCTGAAGGCTAATTTAGTTTATTCCATCACTTAGGCGTTGTACTCGTATATGAACTACATTCTTATGGGACTCGTTACTTCTAAAGCCTAAGATATTTAGCTTAGGTAGCTAATTAATTTAGTTCGAATTAGTCGACCACTTAGTCGACGTCCTTCTAATAAACTCCTTGAACTATTCAAAGTCTCCATGTCTACTTGTTATTACGTCGGAGTGTATATTTGGACAACAGTACTATTAACCCCCTCTTATCTTAAGCGATTGCGGTTTTCGAGTATTTCACGTGCCTTCGTGAAGGAATTCGTCGAGATTTCGTAGTGGAGCGCCAATGATTGCCCATTTGTAAACATGTAAAATATTTTTAAAGGATTTGCTGTATGGAAATTTGTTTGGAATTTTGATGCCGGAAAGAATTTTCTTGCTTTTCTTGGAAGAACATTTGTTTATTTTCTTGTTTAAAAATATGAAACTTCAAAAGAGCTTTAGAAAACTGCATTTCGTCTTCTTATATAAGGACTTTTCTCCTCTATCATTTCATGACGTAGGTACACTTTAAACCTCATATATACAAATACAGTAACCGCAAACTCGGTATCGGGGGTTTCACTTATCCGCGGTTAAGTAAAAGCGTGCAAAACTGTTCTAGAGGTATACCTGCGAGTATTAACAATTCTATTATTATTACTAGCATAGTTTCTTGTTGTGTAGTACATAATTATTATGTAGGTTAAATTATATTTGTGTAATGGCTTAAGAATAATTGTTACGTGATAATTTTAAATTTTAATAAAGAGGCTTTTCTTTGATTTTTCCTGTTTTACGGGTATGGTTTCACTACTATCCGCGGAGGGTGGAGGAACCAAACCCTCGCGGATGCGGAGGCTCTACTGTAATAACCAGAGTTTGTTAAATACAATGTCCACAAAGAAATTCACAGTTCGCATTTCTGCTTCCATGTTGGCTCCCATTTATAGTGATAGGAATTCATTTCCAGTTCCGTTCTCCCGGCTTTCTTAGTAGGTACTTGTCCGTTAATATTATTTCGTTGAAAGGATTGTCCTTAGTTAATCTTACACTGCCTTATAGCTTCAATAACTAGATATTTTACGTTCAAAAAGGTTATAGTCCACCCATTACTCTGAAAGGTTAAGTGCCTTAAATATTTATCTGTAAATCTAAGCTAAACCAACTAAAAATGTGAAGCCATTAGCTTTGGCCGGTCACGCATGTCGCAGGCCTATCTCACCGGGCGAACACATTTTCTTCATTAACCTGTCCGCCTTCTATGTTTTTACGGTACAGTAAAAAGCTTGAGGTCTTTTCATATTAGAATATTCGCGTGTGTGCCGACGTAAATCACTGGATTGTCACTGCGGTCGACTTATAATTTTATTGTCGGAGGAGGGCGACACGACAGCGCGTCACGCGAACTGTCGCCCGAACGCCTCACACGACAACACACGGATCCCGTTTTTATTGTCCCGCTTAATTATGGAGTTATTTCAAATTAGATCTCACCTGAGATTGGCCGTCTAGACTTACCAATGGGCGTTCTCTTTCGTGCGAGATTAATTGTAATTGGGTGGTAATATAAAGTGGATGATTAATTTTTTAGATACGAGTAGCTCCGCGGTTGACCACGAAACCCGACTTAGTGGAGTAAAGCGTAAGATTTGGTAGTGTGATTTGTGTAGATTATAAATTCTGGTCATAAATGGCGAGTTCCGAGCAGCTAAGTAAGAGTTAGGACTTAATCTTGGCTCGTTAAAACCAGCTTAGGTATTTGTTATTGAGCTTAATTATATTAATAAGCGCGATAGTAAAATGTTGTACTCAATTATTTAGTAAAGATTGCTTAATTTATAGTATAATAACATGTATAATCTTGTATAGTATAATCTTGGACTGAGTAAAAAATTAGCTACAAACATTAAAAGTTGATTGATTGAAGAAAATTGAATGTTGAATCGTATCTTCTGTTGCAAATTTCGATTGGAAAATTATTTGATTACCTTAAACATGATTAGTTCTTTCACTGCTACTGTCTACTGCTGGACATTGGTCTCCTCATGCACATTGTCTTGTGTATGAGGGATGTATGGCCTTAACGCCACGTTGCTCAAGCGGGTTGGCGAGTCCACTCTTTGAGAGAAGGTGTAGTTCCTCAGGACCTGTGGAAGCTTTGTATCTTGCTTTGTTAGCCGGTTTGGAGTGGTGCTATTTTTAAGCGACATCACTTGTAATGATTTGATTGCAACGGTTTTATTCATGGACTGAAACAAACTTATACACTAACACGACAATCTGCATTATTATTCTTCATAATATTTTTTTAATACAATAATACAATAGATCTGTTTTCATACCTCTCATAAACCTTTTCGACTTCACGTTAATAAAATAAATAAAATTAGAAAAATATCGCGTCCTTTGTCATGCATGAACAATTTCTCCTGAACTATGTTGGAAGTAGGTTGTCCTCGTCCCACCACCGGGGGCTATTATGCGACAGGATGTCGGCCGGACCACCTAATAGGTGTCATTACTGTGTCGTTCAGAAATTGCCACACTATCGGACGAGTTATCACGGCCGTTTTATAGGTTCAGATTATATGGTGCCTATAGCTATGCGGCGGGTTATATTGTGGAAAAGTCTCAACCGCGGTTTTTAATATCGTTAAAGACTTCTCTATGATTTTAATGGGTTCCTTTTAGAAGTAGGGAAGGAGAAATGCGTCAGTTTTTATTTAATAGTTATTTCTTTATTTTTCTTTTAAACGTCATGATCTATTTCTCTCGATTTTTTATTATTTGGTATTTCCATTATCTGGATCTTTATCATTGAAAGGTTGAAGATTTTTTTTTTAATTTCTTTAACAACACATTAATTTAACATTTCAAGTGGTTTTTTGTTGCTACCAAATTATCTTAAGAGGCGATGTGTACTAGCAGCGTATATATTTGGGTCTTTGAAGAATCTTGAAAAAAACATAATCTGTTCTTGATGTATTTGTTTAGGTAAATTTGAATTATTATTTAGTTAAATCGAGGTATTACTTATAATTACTTCGATTTCTTGTATATTCCACCTTTAGTTGGGTGGTAGTATCTCTGTATGTACCTATGTATATATAATAGGTAATATGACGCACATATTCACACTGTCTTTACACAAATGACGGCTTTCAATGTTGCTGACATGTTTAAAAATTGACCGTTGGCGCCCTGCAAGTAGTACCTGCATTAAGACTCACGCCATGATGATAAAAACTAAACCAATTATTAAGACGTGAACCCTTTTTATTCAGTTTGCATTAACTCCAGTTACTTTGTAACGCCAAAGCGAACGCGGCATCTTGTAAAACCTGAATAATGCCTCTTTTGAAATTATTTAGAGCGGAATTCCTGGTCTTGATTCGTAGCTTCTTAACTCAACTTCTTTAGGCATTCTATGTTTGTAAATTAAGTTGCAGACAAGTAAATAAGTAGAAATTCAACTCCGAGCTGTAGTTTAGTTACAGCGTATTATGATACAGTCGAAGTTGTTATTTCTGCTTATTATATTTGGTTACATACAAAGATATGACATTGTTTATGATCTCAGGAAATAAGCAGAGTTTCGATTTAACTGCTCTTTAATATCTACGCTGGTGTGGACAAAATTGCGAACGATTGATTATTATTACTCCTGACATATTCAATTCTATTAAAAACAATCTCTATATATATAGGTACCTCATATATGTAGTAATATATCTAATTTAGTACTGTTAATTTATTGTTAATTTATAATGTAGTTAATTTATTGTTATCATAGTTTCAGAAATAATGTAAGGCCCATTGTGTGGGTAATAAAAAAACGTGTTCGGTCAGGAACAAAGATCCTCACGCATTTTTTAAACTTAAATTCGAAATATAATCTGTATAGTTCATGTATTTTTTTTATTTTGTATCATATTTTCAATGCAAATAATTTAAAATATGGAATCAAATCAAAAATTTAGGTTATACAACCGGTCACGCACTCTGCATGTCTGTTATTCTGCTTGAGTTTCGCTCTCGATACTCGCACGCACACACACACAGTAAGAGAAAGGCGTATGGAGGGGGTAAAAATCTTACGTGATGTTACACTTTCTCTCGAATCACACCTACCGCAAGCCGCGTAAAGGAACTTCGTTCCAATAACAATTACAGATGCACAATCGATTCTGATTAAAGCACAGGACTGCTTAGTTGAAGGCATGTTTGCAGCCCTCTGGGCTAGTGGGTAGCATAGTCAATAAGACACTTATTTAAAAAATGTGTGGCAGACAGACAGTCTACCAAATCTGGAGCCGTTATAGTCGCTCATTGACGTCTGTGATAACTACTCGTACATGCTAACATTAGTACAAAATGACGAAAATTGGCAGGTTCGCAAATGAGATACCTATCGTGGAGATTTGGTAATCAGGGTTTATGTGGATGGAAAATTTCATTTCTAAAGTAAAATTTAAAGGGATTTTAAAAAGAAATCCCACGATTCATTCCTTTAAGAAGCGAATAGATGCGATGACACTAACTCAGACAATGAGTTATAATACCACTCAGGATTACCTGAATATCAAATCAGTATTAACTTATCAATAATTTTTACTGTCAAAGTACGTCGATACATTTCACAGCAGTCTTTTGTGAGAGTGAAAAACGAATTGAAATAAACCTAATATGTATACTCGCACTTAAGCGAAAAATCAATCATTACTATAGACAGATACCCCATCATATATGTATGTCTTGTATACATTCTCCCATCGCTCACCGTTCCACAGACAAATGGGGCTAATAAACAATTTGAACCGCGTTAATTTATGCACCGTATGTGCCGGCTATGATAATGAGTAGGATAGATACATGTTACACGTTATACAGATATGTAATGTGAACGGAAGTTCCATAGTACAGCGCGGTATCGCAGCAGTATTTCAGACATTCCATTGCGGTGTTGGCTGAGACTTTGAATTTTGATTGTTTCGAATTTGTCATAAGAACTTTTGCAATAATAGACGTGCTTATTGTATAAAGTAAGAAATTATGTTTAAAAAGTGTTGTTTATTTGTGAACTACATCTGCTCCATAATTGAATATGGCTTGTATTTACACAGCAGGAAATAATACCAAATGAGTAGCAAAACAACCTATTTTTGAATAACCAAAGTAAATAATTTAAAATTACTAAGGGTATCACCACCAAGTCGAACAGGATGACCTATATCTTTATTGTCACTAGAGAAAATAAACCTAACCCACCTTTAAATTTACCATCTATTTGCTGTCCCTCTCCTCCAGTGTTATATCTGGCCCATTGTTCTATCTATAGGGATGCCCGTCCTGGACAATGAACGCGGAGCTTAGTAAACGTATACAAGCATTCGAAATGTGGGCGTACAAACGTATGCTGGCCATCAGTTGGACGCAGAAGGTCACCAATGAGGAAGTCCTGCGACGAGTAGATCGGAAACGCGAACTCTTGCAGACCGTCAAGTGCAGAAAATTTGCGTATCTGGGTCACGTGCTAAAGCATGAAGTATACGAACTTTTGCAACTAATTATGGTGGGCAAGATTTCCGGAAAGTGGCGTCTTGGTCGCAGGAAAAAGTCATGGCTGCGTAACATATGGGAGTGGACTGACGTCGCGAGTGTCGCCGAACTGTTTCGCCTCGCGAGAGGCACGGCAAAATATTCGAAGCTGATTGCCAACCTCCACTAGTTGTAGAGGCACCACAAGAAGAAGAAGATTTGCTGCCCGTTCAGTATTTTCTGCTACGTATTTAATTATTTCTTATTGAATATTATAAAGAAGAATAGTTAGTTTGGAAAGTAGTTAGAAAAGTAATTACAAACGTTTGGGTGCTCCCAATCCACGTTATCCTTTTCCTCTAATGTACGTACGGTGGTAAGTGACATGTGCCAGAGCCCATTTCCATAGCATCTTACGCCTCACCATTTTCCCAACTCTTTCTTTAAATCGATTCCGAAATCTCCAGAGGTAAGCAGCGCATCTAGGGATGTGCCAATATTTGTCATTCTCATACCAAAAATTCGTCTGACGCTACTTCTGATATTGTAAATGTTGTGAATCTCAACTATTCGGACGATGACGACCAAATGCGGGTAGTTGATGAAATTGCTCGCAACTCTCGATCTACACTATCCCGCTTTTTCAGTCAGCTCGTTACCATGGTTGGTGCAATCCAATGTTCATGTCAAGTAAAATAAAAGGTAAACATACGCGTTGAGAGACCGCTTTTAAATGTTAAATATGTGTGAAAAATCTCAATTGTGAAAATCTGAAATGTTATATTTGTCATTCTGGACTGATGTTGGCATCGCGGATGTCCATGGACGACAGTATCCATTTACCACCAGGTACCATTTACCACTCGTCTGCCATCTAATTTCTATAGTTATAAAAAAATTAATTCGATTTGAAAATCCGAATTTAGACCTACACGATGTTGAGGCAATCAAGGTTTTTTAGCCGGTAGGAGTCCGGCACTACCTGGTACCACCTAGACTAGCCTAGCTAGACTAGATGGTACCAGGCGACCATGCAGGGTTTTCCTTGATTGTCTTTCCTAACATAAAAAAAAAAAAAAAAGAATTGAAAATCTTCACCAATTTTGAACATTTTCCTAACACACTATATTAGTCGTCATAACCTTATGCTTATATAGCTTTTATTTGCACCTAATAGTGTATAGTCATAGGATTTATATATCTTATGGTTAATAGAGTAGTATTAAAAAATGGATTAATTGAGAAATTAATATTTTTTTTAAGATAAACTAAGGTAAGATAAGTTATAAATTAATAACCAAAAATTATATAAATAAATATATAACTACTGACTAATTTATAATATCTGTTTATAGAAGGGGTGGCAAACAAGTCGATCGCCAAAACCAGAGCGGTCGATCGCGAAAGGAAATTAATTTTTTTGACCGGTATCAAAAATTTCGTTAAGGTTGACATTATCAAATTATATTTCTTATTTTCTTAAATCGACAGAAGAAATGGAAGCACAAACTTCTCATTATTTTTTGTTACCCATTGATATGTATTTTAACCTATTAATAAATAATATAAAAGCTATCTACTCGTAATTATTGTTTTATTTATTCCACTAAAGTACAATTAAGTCGATCGCAAAAGGTCAGATTTTTTTTAAGTAGACCACTTGTAAACAAGTTGGTCACCCCTGATTTATAGCAATCGCAATACTCCATCAACATATTGTAACTCCAAAATTATAACAGTGATAGTCATTTTCGGGTTCCGTGAACTATTCTTTTATGCAAAGATATCATTAATTCCGAGGGCGGAGGCTAACCGTGACTCAGGCGTTAATGAAACTCATTTTAATATTTTCCATAACAATATCTGGGTCGACCACCTTCAAATGTCTTAGGTGTTTAATGTTGTATACATGACACATTGTATAACGAGGGTTTCCTCGGTACCAGATATATCAAAAGTTTTAGATATAAGGAATAGTTTCCTGTTACTATTTAAAAAATATCAATGGCTCATGATTTTCATTTATAGCATTTATTGTGGCGATTATAATTAATTTAGCGGTTAGTATTTTAATTTAGATAATTGTTAATTATAATTTGGTTTCTTAAATAAAAAGCTGTTTATGTTTTAAAATTATATTTTAATACGTTACCTACGTAAATATACGTATACGTTACTTTTAAATTACTGTTCTGATTTTGATAAAAACACTGATGAGAACGCCAATAATCTGGTATAATTTAATAATGCGAGATCAATAGATTTCGGTATTAGTTTAAACACAAACTTGAGCTTTATACAAAATTATTAATTAGGATCACAAATAAAATTACAAGGTATTTTTACAATCCATTTTCCATACTGGGTCGAGAGTATTATATCATTGTAGTCACGTTATTATTATACCTTTTAAAAATATTTTAAAACAGGTGACCAACTGGCTGAATGGTAAGTGGTCGCCGCCGCTCATGGACACCTGCAACATCATTGGAGAATCCTATTCACAGCTTTTTTGAAGCGCTCCATGTCGTAGCTCAATGGAAAAATCTCAAATGGCAGTGCATTCCACAACTTATAAAGTGCGGTCTAACTGTGCGTCGATGATGAGAGATACGATAATGAAAATCTGTAGCTTTCATGAATACGTTAACAAATTAGCAGCAAAAATTTTATTTTTATCCCATTGTTAGTAAAATAAAATTATCTGTTATCTAGTAGCATTTAATTCATTTTATTATTTGTATGTAGTTGAGACAACAAATAATAATTATATGGCCGCAGATATTTATCACTAATGCCAATCTATTATTTAGAATGATGTTGTAAATTACACAGTTACGGTAAAGCATTTAAAATAACGCATCAAGTGTTCATTACTACGTGTTATGGAATATAAACTTTAAGGATTTAAAGCTACTAGAAGTGAACGGAGCGTAGTTTTTTATTCTTCAAAAAATATTAAAAATTATTCTGTTTTTTATTAAAAAAAGATGGCAGACTAGCATACAGTCCACCTAGTGGTAAGTGGATACTGTCAACCATAGATATCCGCGATACATGCCAACATCAGTCAAGAATGACAAACGGATACACTGCCTACCTTTTGGAATATAGGAATTGATTTGGAGAAAGGGTTGGGATAGGAAAAGGCCATGGCATATCTCACCCCTTACCGAAAGACTCGGGAATAGGATATAGTGAGAAGTGCAATACATTTCAAGGTAGTCTTCTGTGAGAGTAAGCCTATTAAAAGTTTTTAGAAACCAATTGTGATTAGAGACCAACCAATCAGAGACTGTATTAGTGTGTCAATTTATCGGTCACAAATTAGTAATACAATATACTTTTTGTATATGTATATGAAAAATTGTATATGTATGAAAAAGGTGCATTTTAAATTATCGTCTATAAAATATTTCCTAATATTTTTATACAATTTAGAAATTGTGTGCTATTATTGGTTTATAATCTCCTCTACTGTTTGACCTTGAAATTTTGTTTAAAAATAAAGAAGAATGAAATTTTATTAGGTATCTATTAATTTTCGTCAAATTCAAATAGTAAAGAGCTTGAAATGAAGTAACAGTAGATTGTTATTAGTTATTAAATAAATATTATTTATCGCAGTTGGAATACCATGTACATATTCTGTCGATCGTACTATGCAGACATAATTTATAATACTCGTACGATAGAGCAATAATAATGGACAATACCATTGAGTGCCACTGAGAAGCAACATTTTTCAAGTTTCATTGGCTCAGCGGTGATTAAACACATGATAAGGAAAGCGTATGCAAAAGAATAAAATACTTTAAACTCTGTGTAATATCCACCAATTGTCATACACCCGCGTGGTGGATTGTGGCTAGAAACCCTCTGGTGGTTGCAAGAGGAAGCCTGATGTTGATTCATATTGATATTGAGGACGAATTTTTTTTTTAAATAGAGAGAACCTACATATTATTAATCATTCGTTTTCGTTTGGTCGAACCTGATTTCAGAATGCTTGTTTACCACTTCTAGTAATACTACATCCATAATCCATTAGTTCATTTTAGGGGTAGATGATGTGTCCAGATAGGAGGGGGTCAAGTGTCCCCCCGGGGGGCGAAATATCCATAAAAGGGGGTAATTTCTAACCGCGCAGTCAGATCAAATATGATGATAAGTCTAACGGCGGAAAACAAGACAGCAATTTTAGTTGGAACCTCGAAACTCCTTAATTGACTGGCAGATTGTATCACGCGATAGATATATACGCTTTTAAATATTTCGTTGTAGGGGTTAGTGATTGTTTGTTTGATGTTTTAACTGTTGTTCTGGCGCTGTATTAATTGTTTGTCTGTAAATTATTGTCTTTGCCATGCGGAATCAGCTGAATTTAGAATAGCACCACCTCATCTCTTCCCATGGGTGTCGTCCAAGGCGACTAGGAGATAACAAAGCCGCTACCCCAAGCCCTGAGGAACTAACTACCCCACCTCTAAAAGAGGGGACTCGCCATTCCGCTTGACAAGCAGAAGGCGATACATCCCTCATGCACAAATCAATGTGAATGAGGAGTCCAGCAGTAGATACTGAAAGAGCTGGTTACGGTACGGTAACGGTCTATAACGAAATTGTTTGTTTTTTGATTATCTCACAAAATAATCAATTTGGTTTCATTAGGGGTTCAAAACAGATTTTTAACAAGAACACTTGAATAGTATGTGTATAAGTAACGCAACTGCGATACATTACTCTGTGATCAGAATAAGTGAGATATTTAGCCGCTTAGAAGAAATAGTACCTAATTGTTCAAACATCAACAAATAAATAACTAAGTTTTCAACAAATAAATAAACAAATCCCTTTACTTTGTCATCTTACCGATTAACACCGGCTTTACAACAACACTAAATTAACATCTTAGTAGAACAATCGTATAAATAACACAGTCATATAAATATCACAGAAACTACTATCCGCAAGGGCATAACAAGGATATGAGTTTAGGAACCCCTTACAAGAACAACTATCACAACTACACGAGTATTGGTCCTGAGGGCCCACGGAGGGTTGTTTTATAACACACACCAGATGGCGCTTGTCATTTACTGCAACCAAATCTCAACCAGCGTCCTTTGACCCTTGAGTTTTTACGATTCTTTTATTTAGATATCCGTCTTAGAAATCGTGGTAGGAGGTGAGGAGGGTCATGTAAAATTGGTAGGTCTGATAGAAGGTTAGGAGTCAAACGAATCTGTTCCGCCATAACATCAATAATGGCAAATAATTGATTGCAGGATATAACAATATAATATTTCTAGTTTTTGGAAGTGATAAAGGTTTATTTATCAGCGCTAATATTATCTACGAATGCCTAAATCGTGTTGTGTGTTCATATTAGATAAGACAGTTTTTCAGATGACTAAATTAGTGATAAAATAGTAGGACGATGATTAGTATTCTTTCACAAAGCAGGACAAAAATTGAAGTAGGTATACATATTTATAGTTTGTCATTATAATTATTAAACTGTCGATAATAATAATTGAGTGACTTATTGCACTTATTGTTAAACTTATAGTTTGCTATTATAAATTATAATGATACTCTTAATAATGAATAAAATTAATGATTAAATTATTGCAAAAAGAAATTACATTTTCATTGAATAATAAAATAAATAATCTATCTAATACTATGTTTATTTGCTGTTTAGTAAGAATAAGTTTCAGTAAAATAAGCTATCTTCTGCTTGGGTACTCTCTTCGATTTAAGCGACATTCGATGTGGTTATTTATTTAATTATTTGTATTACCTATTAGTAATCTAGTTTGTTCCATAAAACAATCAACAATCAAAACACCGAAACAAAACATGGACTTAATTAAATACTATAACAAACGCTCAATTTCACGAGCTTAGATAGCGATATCACCCCAAATGAAGGTGAATTAAGAATTTATACGATGTTCGTCAAATTAGTGCCCAATAAACAATCCAATTTGGAAGTGGAGTTACGTCCGCCATTGCAGTGATCACGCTACAACAATTTCGCCTAATGACACCGCCACGGTACCGTAGCGTACGCCATCGTCCGAATTATGGTGTTCGGATACCTTGTTTGGCAAGTGGGAAATATCCTAGTTTGTATTCTTACAAGAAAAGAAGTATGAGGTGGTGAAGTCTTTATTGTAAAAATTGCATTACCTATGACATATATTTTGAATAATGTTAACAGAAGATATAACTATATAATTATAACTTTAATATTATCATAAAATCGAATCATATCATTTATTTCATTGAAAAATTGTATTACAATAGTATTATATAGTATAAACTAGGTGCGGCCGCGACTTCCTACTCGTGGAAAGCTTTGTATACAGCATCATTTCTTCCCGTCAGCCGATTTCGATGAAACAAAGCCTATTCGAAGCACAAAGCTAAGCTTAATGAACCCGTGGAAACCCCATGAAAATCCGTTCTGTAGTTTTGGAGATTAACGTGTTCCAACAGACAACCAGACAGATAAAAATTTTCAAAATCTTCTTTTTGTATTCTGATACTCTTCCTTCATCGACCCCAATCAATTTTTGGTAAATATCGTCAATATACAAACACGCTGGTTCCACAGTTTTATTATATGTATAGATAGTGTAAAACCAGGTCGAATCAGGAAGGTTGTGAATATTTCACTGCTCTTAAACTCTTACTGGCAGGCTGATGCTGTAGTTTGTTTTATTGGAAGTTTTTTAAATGAAATGTATTGTATATTTTATAAAGTTGCTTAAAATAACTGTGGAGATAACTCTCTCCTAACTCTGATATTATAATACTATTACCAATGAGATGTTTAAGTTCCGTCATATTTATAAGTCTATAAGTAATTTTTGAGGGGAAGAGTGCACGCTGCAATCCAACAGCCGTTGGGCGCGCTCGACTGGCCACGTTACCCCTCTCTCACAGAAGACTACCTTGAAATGTACTGCATTTCCGACTTTATCTTATTTCCCTAATGTACGTACGTCACTACCGAAAGTGAGAGAGATGTGCCAGAGCCCATTCCCATCCCATTCTATTCTATCCCTCCCCATTTTCCCAACCCTTTCTCCAAATCCATTCCTATATCTCCAAAGGTAGGCAGCGCATACGGAGGTATGCCAACGTTTGTCATTTTGGACTTATGTTGGCATGTATCGCGGATTCCTATGGGCGACAGTATCCATTTACCATCAGGCAGACTGTATGCTCGTCTACCACCAACATCCATAAAAAAAATAGTTCCCCAAAAATAGTGGCATATAGAAGACAAGTGACACTCGTAAGTCACAAGGCTCAATAATATAATTTCTAATACCAATGATATAATTTCTAACAAATTGAATTTATCTATACTTGCCTAAAATGTAATTAAAATCACAGATTTAATTTAGAAATAGCACTCTTACCGATTGAATTTAAAAATAACATTTAACCGAACGGTACAAACGTGAAATTTTTTCAACTCCTCCAATTTCGCCCCGTACAATAAACAAATTAGGGGTGCTTAAGACGCTAATGTCGGTCTTAAGGCTGGACTAAGGCTGGGTTAATTAAACAATAAATAGCCACCCGGCGACGTAACGATTATTATATTCAAGACCGGCAGCTTTGAATTCGCATCACTCTCCGGTAATGTGTCAACGCGGAACCGGTGCGGCTATTCTGTAACTCTAAGAAAAAATATCGAACGTACGAATTTAACAGAAATATGGTTTTCGATTATTTTTTTCACAAGATTGATATGACTTCGGAGTCGCATAGGACCACTGACATTTAGAAAAGTTATTATTCGGGTATTAATATTTTAGTTGTTATATAAATATATGTTAATTTTTAATACACTTTTATTGGTTCGTCTAATGAGAATCCACAATAGGCAGTAGGTTTTAAGTTACTTAAAGTAGGTCTTATAAATATTAAACTGTTGTGGATTTATTATTTTGTTTTTTTGTTTGTCCCGTATGAGTTCCTATAAGTACCATTCATCCGATTGCGATGAAACTTTGGTGAGTTGTTGTGCGTACGCCCGCGAAGGTTTCTATATAATCGCATTAAATTGAAGACCACACGAACGAAGTCGCGGGCAACAGCTAGTTGTAAATAAATAAATTAGTGTTTAGTAGGGAGTCGTTTTAGAGGAGGTTATTTATCTATAATAGAAAGTTAAGGGCCTTTCTCACTACTTCTTGATAAACTAACTGTTAACAATGTGATAGGTAAATTATCTGTCAATTAGATCTAGGTGATACTGACTTTCTGATACCTTTTGATAAAATATCGGGAGGTGGAGAGGAATGCCGTAAAAGTTAGAAACCAAACGATAACTAGATAATCGTGATGATTATTTGCTTATTATCTTTAGGTACATTCATATAAGTTTATTGACGTTAGTGTCATATAAACATTTTGACAGTAAACAAGTTACACTATATCATTTTGACGTCACTCTCACTGGCGTAATTCGTGTAACATAATTTAATATATAGTAATTACAACTTCTTATGATAATTACGACCAAAGTTCTTATCGTAGCTATACTATGTATTCCTGCATCAGATATGCGTTTCAGTATAATTGTTTGTTTCAGCTCGTTCGACTTTTTGAATGAAGCAAATTCGTTTGTTCTGTATTGGTAAAAATGTCTTAGAGCTTTGGTGTTGTGTATAGTTCTTACAACTCATGAGCGCGTGTCTGTCGTACTTGTGGTGGTGAGCGCCCGGACGCTTAAAAATAGATCTTATATCTTTCACCATATATCTTTAAATACATTGACGCAGTGTAGCTTCAAGAATAGCCGCCTACCAGTCATTACCGCCAGCTCGTTAACGCTCTCTAATTGCACCGGGTTAATATAGACTTTGTTAAATAAAATCTCTCATCTGCCCCCCTCGCCTCGTTGCCTCCTGCCCACTTGGGGAGTTTTTTCGTTATTTACCGCGCTGCAGATGCCCTTAATGACGCGCTCTGAAACTTACGATGACACTTGGCGTTGCGGCTCAGGCCTACCTTGGTTAATTGCTAAAGAAATTAAAGAATTTTCGTTCTTCCCGAGCAGAATGGGACAGGATAGAAAGGGATGGAGTTATGATTGCAGGATTTGTTTTCTGATTTTTTGGAGTAGGTTTCTGAACAGTTACCTACTATTTTTATGCGAGCTTAAGATTGAAAGGAATATAGGAGTTTGAAAAAACATGTATATCATTGGATTAGTATATAAGAAGAAGTTTGAAATTACCTATGGCTACTGAGAATAAGGAAAGGAAAGAACAACAATTTGAGAGAGTTCGGCATTTTATTACCTAAGTTTTTCTTACTGACAAATATCTTACCTTAGTGACTAAGTTTCCTTATATTGGTGACAATCCCTTTTCATAAATTCTTTTATGCAACGTAAAGAAAACCATTGTTAGCCTACAAGGCTGTTAATATAAAAAAAAGATAAGAAAATCAATATTTGCTTTTACATTTCACATATCCAGAATCAATTAACTACATCGGACAGTAAATTATTACAATTATATGTCAAAGTATAAATATAAAGAGTGTTCTGACTGACTCCTGAATTATCAACACCGATCCAAAACCGCTGAAGTTAGAAATATGAAATTTAGACGGTAGCTTCAATTTATAACGTAAACACTCACTAACAGGGGATTTCTCGAAGATCAAATACGGTAAATCCTTTAGGAATAGGGTAAAACGGGATGTCAAAATATTTGATAGTCCTATTAATAACGTTTTAAGGCCATATATTCCTTATTGATAAGACAATGTGCATGAGGGGGCCCATGTCCTGCACACACTGCACACTGAAAGGGCTGGCTGCATTGCTTTAACTTCAAACTTGGTATACATTTTTGAGGCGGAGAGTGCATGCTGCAATCCAACAGCCGCTGGGAGCCACGTTACCATTCTCTCACAGAAGACTGACTACCTTGAAATGTACTGCATTTCCCACTTTACCTTATTTCCCCAATGTACGTACGTGTTTCGGTAATTAGTGAGATGTGTAGAGCCCATTCCCATCCTATCCCTCCCTATTTTCTCAACCTTTTTTCCAAATCCATTCCTATATCTTCAAAGGTAGCCAGCGTATCCGGGGGCGTGCCAACGTTTGTCAATTTGGACTAATGTTGGCATGTATCACGGATGTCTATGCGCGACTGTATCCACTTACCATCAGGTGGACTGTATGCTCGTCTGCAATATATATTAATTAAATTAATATAAAATTAGTAATATATATTTTACAATTCACATGTTTATTATTTTTCAAAATTGTCTCGAGGCAATTAAATCTATGCGAGTGAAGCCACACGCAACAGCTAGTGATATCATAAATAAGGAGCATAATATCGGAATGTAATTGATGAACTTGAAGACATTCTAGTTGAAGTTAAGTACAAAGTGTAGTTGAGTCTGAGTTAGGAGCTGGAGCCACGTGGTTGGGATATTACGTTGAGCAATTCGCGCACGATTAAAATTATCCCACTCCATTATCGTTGAAGGAGCGACGATTTGTGTAGAGTTAGGTGGGTGTAGAAGGTTCTTTCATTGCTGATAAACATGATAAATATGTAGACAGTCAGTCTATATCGTTCCATTGCAAGGCACAGTTCTTCCCCTGCGAGGATTTTAGGCCATAATCCAACAGGTGTGGACCCAATGCGGATTAGTGAATAAACATTTAAGTTCGAAATGAGGTCCCTTCCATCCGCCGGTCTACGAGGTCCGTTCCTTACGGCGGTCTACAGGCGGGGGAGCCTTTAGGCTCGTTGCTGCACACACTTTTTGCACCTGGCTGAGCGCTTTCTGCTCTCGCCCTAAACCATACATGTCCGGTGACTCTTAAAAGGCCAATAGGACCACGAGAATTTAGCCATTTCAAAAAAAAAAAATTTTTGCTATTTTTAGGCCATAAAAAGCTTGTTTGAGTACACCTACCTATAAGTTTTGGTAGATTGTCGAGTGTTTAATCTAAAAGAGAGTTTCAGAATGTCAATAGCTGTTTTCAATATAGTATCTGTATTTGAAACAAAATTTTACATACATCAAGTAATCATACTAAAGTACTATCTAATAAGAATTGGAAGTATATTTATTCTAACTGGAATATTAGCTATTTCTTGTATTTACATACTTAGCTCTATGGGCGCGATGTTAACAAAGACGTTCCCTAAGACCGGCGTGAGTCGAGATGACGACGTGATTGGCGCCCTACTTAATTAATCCAGTCCCTCTCTAATTAATAATAATAACAATAATTTCAGTGCGACTTGTTGCGATCTGCCAGATGACGTCACAGTTATCCAACTCGGAACAATATTTGGTACGTACTCTACAGACGAAATTACGCTCAGCGTAGTGGCTACTGTGAAACGCTGTTTATGTAATTAATTAATTCCGGTCCTGCATTGAGTTAAATGTATAGAATAGAATAGATATCTATAGAATAAATCTATAGAATACTAGCTGTGCCCGGCATGCGTTGCAATGCGTTAGTTTTTTTTTATCAGAAACCTTCGCGAGCGCGTGCACAACAGCTCTCCAAAGTTTCATCGTAATCAGATAAATGGTTTAGGAACGCATAATAGACGAACAAACAAACAAACATTATTTTTTATATAATAGAAGATATCATATAATTATGTGTTAAACTCAGAAGCGAAACGGAGCAAAATCAAACATAATCAGTACCATCATAATAATTTAATACATAATTACCCTAAATTATCACATTAAATTATAGAAGCTACTTATTATTACATAATTACCCTAAATTATCACATTAAATTATAGAAGCTACTTACACTGGCTACTCGCTCGACGGACAATGGCCGACCACTTTCTATCTTTTATGTTTTCGTTTTCCATGTACCTGACGCTGTCAATATTCAAGTTTTACACTGACGTTGGACAAGTGTTGCTAGCGGATTTAATTAGCTTATTATTTAATGTATTGAGTGATGCGTGTTACAATCGGCCATCCTTCGCGAAACGAGTCCCTTCGTTTGACTACAATCAGATTACAATGTATACTTTAGGTAAATTATGAACATAAACACACTCCGTAGGTAAATATTATAAAAATCCTGTAATCAAGATACAGCAATTATATAGGTGGGCGGTGAGATTGCCTCCTTCACCGCCACCATATCTCGCTGCAATGTTCCGTAACAGTCCTGGGCGGCAAGTTCCTATGCCTCTCATGCCCGCTACGGAACACCTAGTCTCCATAGTGCGCTTCTCATTTGGGCGGCAATATCTACTGCCAATCCTGCCCAACGCACTATTTTGACCGTCACTAGCAATATAACTATCTCTATAGTGGTGTAGAGTAGGGCTACTTCCTTCACCGCTAATCTACAACCCACTGCAACGTTGCGTAACACTCCTGGGCGGCAAATCCTATGCCTCTCATGCCCGCTACGCAACGTCCTCGGCAAGACACACAGTTTGTACTCACTAAGTCTCTGTAGCGCTGCGTAACACTCCTGGGCGGCAAATCCTATGCCTCTCATGCCCGCTACGCAGCGTTCTCGTCAAGATACATGGTTTACGCTTACTATCTTTAATAAGTAATGACATCGTAAGTTTAAACAACGGAATTTTAATCACAAATCACATAACAGATATGGCGAATTTGAATGATTCAGTCACTAATCATTGTTACAATTAATTGAATAATTGCATGTTGCAACTCATTCGTTATTATCACTTTCGCTACTAACTTCACTAACCTCATTTGAGGAGCAAGCAGCGGCATTGAAACTTAGCCACGGAAATATTTTGTCTGCTGAAACAACGCTTTCATAACGTTGCCCTTTTCTGGTTAGGGGGGTATCTTCCACGAGGTAACGATCATTTGGTAAGACCTTCATGATCCTATAAGGCCCTTGGCATTTAGATTCTAGTTTCTTTGACTGACCTGGTCCAGTAACTATCGCTCTAGCTATACGTACTAAATCACCCTCGTTATATTTTCTACTCTCTTTTCTTTTACTATCAAACCTATTCTTATTTGCTTCTTGATTAGTCCTAATTAATCTACCTGCTTCTGACCTAATATCCTCTAGTGTTTCGTCCGTCTTTCCACTTATTTCATCAGCTAAGTCATTAAGTATACCTTGTGCAGGATTATTAACTTTCCGACCAAAGAGTAACTCAGTTGGAGTCCTTTTGGTGACTTCATGCACAGTTGTATTTATACCTAATTGTACGTCAGGCAAAGCATCGTCCCAAGTATTATTAGCCTTTCCGTGAACCATAGAGCCGAGAGCAGCCAATATTGTCCGGTTATACCGTTCGACTTGGCCATTGGCTCGGGGAGTGGCAACAGAATTAAGAATATGTTTGGCACCAATTGAGTTGACAAAGGATTTGAATTTTCTACTAGTGAAGCTAGTTCCCCTATCACTAATAATGCGGGTTGGACTCCCGAAGTAACTGAGAAGTGTTTTGAATGCTTTAATGGTCTCTTTAGTTTTAGTATTGCGCACAGGGGTTAGGCTAACATATTTGGTGAAGGCGTCAGCTATTACTAGTATATAGGCATTGCGTCGTTTGCTGCGGAGAAATGGACCGAGGTGGTCGACATGTAAAGTGTGGAAAGGGACCTCTATTTTTGGTATTGGGTGAAGGAAGCCTTCCTTCGCACCTGACGGTAGTTTGTGATGGGCACATTCGAGGCATGCGTTCACGTACTTCTTAATAAACTTTCGCATCTTTGGGAACCAGAACAGGGAACGGACCCTTTGCAAAGTCTTTACAAAACCAAAGTGACCGACGTCGTCGTGGTTGGCTTTGGGTACTTGCCAGCGAACCCCCCGAGGGACCAACCACTTCAGCGTACCGTCACCTAAAATACGAAATACCCGCCCATTCCTAACCTTGTACTCCTTGTAGATGTTCGCAATTTTTGGAGTTTCAGGGTCCTCCAATACGTCCCTGATATGTTTTACTTCGTCATCCGATGACTGTACGGTAGAGATCCAATCCTCAGAGCTCACTGACAGAATATCAAGCGTGTGTACAACATCAGAGGATGTCTCGCTTATGGGTCCCCTGCTCAAGGCATCTACATGGGACATCCTATCACCCGGGCGGTATTCGATATCACAGTCAAACTCTAAGAATTGAATCCACCACCGTGCTATACGCGGAACTAAATCTCTTTTGGTGAACGTGGAGCGTAGCGCACTACAGTCAGTAACGATAGTGAACTTAATCCCTATGAGATAGACGCGAAATTTGTGTAATGCACTGACAACTGCCAGTGTCTCCAATTCGAAGGAGTGAAACTTCGTTTCGTCGATTGTGGTCTGCCGACTGAAGTAGGCCACCGGCCGCCAGGGTTCTGTACCCGTCCTCTGCAGTAATATTCCCCCGACGCCAAGCTTACTAGCGTCCGTATGGACTTGAGTTTGAGCCCCATGATTATATAGTGCTAGAACTGGTCTACTTATCAGTTGAAGCCTAATACTTTCAAAGGCGTTATTCTCCGAATCTCTCCACTGCCAAGGTACATCCTTCTTCAAGAAGTTTGTCAAAGGCTTCGCGATCGTCGCAAATCCTCTAACAAACCTCCTGAAGAAGCCCGCAAGGCCAACGAATCTCCTAACCTCATGCTGGTTCTGAGGTACGGGAAATCTAGATACAGCTTCTACTTTTTGTGTCCCTGGTCTGATACCCTCACTGTCTATCTGGAAACCTAGGAAGTCAATTCGTTCTTGAAAGAACCTACACTTTTCAATTTTCAACGTGAGACCCGCGTCTTTTAGGAGTTCTAAGACTTCTTCTAGACGTTTTAAGCCTTGTTCAAAGGTTTTAGAGGGGATTAAGATGTCGTCCATGTATACTACTACGTACCCGACGCGAGACTCGCCTAAGACCTTATGCATGGTTCGCTGGAAAACGGCGGGGGCATTTGCCAACCCGAAAGGCATACGATTATATTCGTATTGCCCGTCGGGCGTGACAAATGCCGTCTTCTCTCGGGACTCCTCAGATATAGAGATCTGATGGTATCCAGAAGCTAAGTCCAGTGACGTGAACAGGGAGTGCCCGGATAACTGGTCTAACAGGTCCTCGATCCTAGGAAGTGGGTAGTGGTCCCGTTTTGTTCGGCTGTTAAGGGCACGGTAGTCGACGCAGAGGCGTTTTTCCCCGGACTTTTTCTGGACTAATACGATTGGACTAGCGTATGGAGAATTTGATTCGCGTATTATACCGTGGGTCATCATGTCTCCTATCATGCTCTGGACCATCTTTCGCTCGGAGTAAGGCAAACGATAGGGTCTGTATACAACGGGGGTCGTATCTTTAAGGCAAATTTCCATTTCCGTGACAGTCGTAAAGCCTAGATCATGCATACCGCTCGAAAAACATGTTTTATATTTAGCCAGCAATTGTATACAGTGCTGTTTCTGTAAATCAGTCAGTTGCTGATCGAGCTCTATTGAGGGTTTTTCCGAATATGTAAGTGGGAACACTGTATACATAGATTTACTGACTCCAAGGTAACGAGCTCGAGTGACAAGGGCATTTTGGGTAAATATTATTGGATTTGTACCTAAGTTTTGCAGTAAAAGAGAGCTAGTACCGTTCACAATTACGTATTCGCCGGGCATGAGGTAATACTCCTGACCTACAACTCCTCTGACTGAGCCGTGAACATATATATTTCCGCTCACCTGGTGTGAGGACTTCACTTGGATGCATTCCATTTTACCTACACCTATGACTGTTTCTTTTAGTGAGAGGAGAGGAAGCTTTATCTGCGTAACTTGACTAGTGCGTTCGAATTTTAGCTCAGTGGTAGTTTTAGTGATTTGTAAATTAGGGCGTTCTGTGAAGCTATGACCCAGTAGCACACTGTAATTAATTAAGGGATGATCTACAACGAACACCTCAATGTCGCTTTCAAGAATACCCTGTACTTCAATACTTACATTAGTACGCCCTAAGGGTAAGTAAGGCACGTTCCTCAACCCTCTTAAAAATGGGCCATCAACCCGTTTCCATTGAAGAATCGTTTAGCATCACTTTCACGTATAACCGTGGCTTCGCTACCTAAATCTACTAAACATGGGATGATCCTACCATTGACTTTTATAGCAATCTTGTATTTATCACTAGAATCGTCACAAAATGAAACCTTAAGGATATTCTTATCCTTTTGGGTCTGAGCAAATTCTTTTGTCCTAGGACAATCCGTGAATATATGCCCCATAAGGTTGCATTTTGTGCACTTAATGATCGGATTCGGGCACTTAAAACTGGGGTGCCCGATCTCCTGACAGTTGTAGCACTTTATTTTATTGGGCTTATTTTGGCTTTTATTCTGAAAACTGCCGGTAGAGGTATTTGTAGGTAGACGGCTATCGCGACTGTTACGTCCCTTAGAATTTAATTGTTCTCGGGGATAGACCTTAATTGATTTGAAAAATTCATGGACATCCTCAGGCTTTTCGAATTTCGCGGCTTGAGCACCTACCCTAACGCCCCTATCGTCAATCCCGTGAACTAGGCAATCTACTGCTTGCTTCCCAAAGATCTTACAACGATTCAAAAGATTAATCTTAGAAAAATAGTAAATTTCCAAAGATTCTCCGAGGCGTGCCCTTTTATTAAGCATCTCCATCAATAACTCTGCATAATTCTCCGTAGATGGAAAGGATTCTTTGAGCAAGGTCTTCCACTCAACCCATGGATGCTTAATAGAAGGGAGGCCTTGGTACCAGATTTTAGCATGACCCGTTAGCTTAGGCAGGGCATAGTGAATAATTTGTTTTTCATTCCAACCGTAAATTTCTGCACATTCGTCCACCTTATCGAGCCACGCGTTAATCGTTTGCTCTTTGGCTAATGGGTTAAACTCAGGTAAAACATTATTGAGGGTTGGCAAAAATTCACGATCCCCTGTCCTATTCTTTAGGATCTTTAGGAACTCTTCAATAAGCTGTGATTGTTCATTCGTTGATTTCTTGTCAGTACAGTCTGAATATACCGGGGGAGTTCTAGCAATGGTATTATGAGGCGTTAACATACCTCGCTTATCTGCTGAGAGGTCTTGGGCCTCGACTGCAGGCGTGCGTTTGCGGCGAACTTCCTCTTCCAGTGACCTCAGCCGTTTCCTTGTCGCCAACAACTCACGTTCGGAGTCGCGAAGTCTCCGACTTGAGCTCCGTCGATCGCGACAATGACGGTCACAAGGGGTACTACGGCTACGGCTTCTCAATACTCGACGTCGGGAGTGGCGGGAAGTGCCGCGACTACCACTGCGGCTCTGCCTGGTGCGGCTCCGAGATAGTCTCTCCTTCCGCCTACGACGATCCAGGTCACCACGCGGTGTGGTCAGCTGCCTCACATTATGCGATCTGTCTCTGTCACTCATTGTCTGAAACTCACGAGATAATAATTTGTAAATGATGTTGTTGGTATAACAAAATATTTAGAAAAAAAAGAGAGAAAGAAAGAAAAGATAATTTATTTGGCAGATAGCTGAGACAAATCCTACCCCGTGGCATATAACATTAATTTATGTAACTAAAATAATAGAATAATAAACCAAAATAATAGAATATTACTAAAATAATAGAAGTAGAACAGAAGTCACAAATAATTATTTGTATATTATAATATTAATTGTAGTAGAACTAGTTAATAACTACCATAAAATGAAAACAAATATGTGTCTCAAAGTACCTCCAAATTGGAACCTAGTTCAGCCTACGCCAAATTTGTTTCTGGCGCTGATTTTCAACTAGGCCCATCAGTCACGGATGTGAAAACTACCCTCTTATTAATACACAATACAAGAACATAATAAATATAAGAGAGAAAATATTGTAAAACAGTACACAATAATAAAGTTATGTAAGTAGTGAGTATTATATCACAATGATTTATAGTTATGACTTAATTAATAAATTAATTTACACGAGCTAACTAGCTAGTAATATATCACAATGATTTATAGTTATGACTTAATGATTTCAATTAATAAATTAATTTACCCGAGCTAACTAGCTAGTAAAAAATAATTCTAACCCAGTTCAGGCAAATTAATTGGCAGATTGCTGTGATTCAACAGGTTTAGATATTATTTTAAACTAAAGAATGCGAGACAAATTAATAAACTGAATGTACAAGTTTTATTTTCTAACAATGTCGGTAGTTGCCAGAATAGCCGGTACACAAAAATTTAATTAATGCGAATTCATCCACCAAACTACTTGTTAAAATTTACATTTACATATATCAGGAGGTTCACCATAATTATTCGAATAAGCCCTCGGAATCATTTTTGAAAAATCTATAATATTAAAATTTTCAGGATGTCCGCATGTGAGATCAAGCATTGAACATGATCCAGTTTAATAGGGTCAATCCCATTACAAAATTTTGTGATCTATGCGTCGGGACTTTACTAACAAGGCTATCAATAAATTATTTTCCAGATATTTTGGATGGACTGATTATGCAATATAACTTTACATAGGCGTGGCAATGCAAAACGAAATACATTAACTTTGCACGTATCCCACTTCTCGAGATGTTAAACTCAGAAGCGAAACGGAGCAAAATCAAACATAATCAGTACCATCATAATAATTTAATACATAATTACCCTAAATTATCACATTAAATTATAGAAGCTACTTATTATTACATAATTACCCTAAATTATCACATTAAATTATAGAAGCTACTTACACTGGCTACTCGCTCGACGGACAATGGCCGACCACTTTCTATCTTTTATGTTTTCGTTTTCCATGTACCTGACGCTGTCAATATTCAAGTTTTACACTGACGTTGGACAAGTGTTGCTAGCGGATTTAATTAGCTTATTATTTAATGTATTGAGTGATGCGTGTTACATATGTAAGTTTTTCTTAATCTTATTTGTGTTATTAAACTTCCTACACCTACAGTTTCGGTAACTGAGTAGCCGATTGTGCTGTAAAGCGCATTCGACAATTGAAAATTTCGATTATAAGAAAGATAGTAAAGAAAAAACTCATTAAAGCAGTGATCAATCAGAGCCTCGTCGCCAAGTAACTACTGTGATAGCTAACGTTAAATCATTTAAGATATTTCGTCTGTTACCACCCTAACTTGCGCCCGTCTTTACTCCTTCAAAATAAACTTCGATTGTAATCGAGAAGTCGAGAAACTGTCGTTGCGTAATCGAGTATCGGACGTCTAATAATCTCGACTACGCATTGAAGTTACATCACTTTTATCGAATTGGTGTACATTATATGGAGTTCCAGTGTAATTTTGGTTCTACAATTCCATAGATGATAAAAATACTTGATATAATTTGTGGTTTAAATATGAAAATTTACTGTTTGAACTTCAGTCTGTAATTCAGATTCTAACTAATTCTGATTGGAATAGTTTCGTATTGTATAAGAAACATAAAAATTGTGGATGAAGAAATATATCAAAATGAAAGAATTTAAAATAATTAAACGAAGATGGTACGACTTGAACGATTCTGCAGTGTGATGTTGGTCGATTTTAGAATAGCACCGCGCCATCATTTCCCGCAGGTGTCGCAAATGGCGAGTAGTGGGAGCGCCGGTGAGCGCTTTGCAATCCCTTTGGGGAACTACGTCAGCCTAAAAGATCGGAGTTTCCAACCCGCTTGATCAGCTTGGCGTTTGAATCTACGAGTATACCCTTCTTATACAAGACAATGTTAATAGGGCTGGTTTTACGGTACGACTTGAAAGGTGAAAAATTTTGAAAATCAGAATTTATTTCCACTTTATTTAACTTCATATCTAGAAATTTTATTATGTCAGTGCCAAGCATCAGATTTCTACGGCTGTGCTTCCGCAAGTGCGTGTTATTATGCCGTTTTGTGGTTGGCAATTATTTAGACAAAGCGGCAACTTGTTCTCAAGCAAATTGCTTGTTTTGCACGGAAACCTCGCAAATGTTCGGGGGTGACAGATCAAACGGTCCTTTGTTTTATCTCTCAGTGTCAAAACTCAGCAACTCAGCGGGCATTGGACGGGCTTCGCCGATCGTCTTTTGTTATGATTTTCCGCTTTGAAAGTGACTTTGTGTGCTGAAGGAAAGAAAATTTTGTTTTGTTATTGTCATTTTAGGTAACAATTCTATGTCTATTACAAGCTGTACCCGTGACTTTGCGTGGGTATGTGGTGAGTTCATAGTATCATTAATATTAATAAGATAGTCGGATCCCACTGTTATAGAAAACTTCTGTGAAACGTATGAACGTGTTTCAGAAGACAGACAGGCAAGAAATCCAAAAATTGTTTTTCTGGGCTCTGGGTTTTTTGTTCATATAATTGAACAAAATTGTTACTAAGTACAGATTTATGTTTCGATACTAATTTATTTATTTCTTATTACATAACATAGTAACATAGTAATAAATTACATAGTTAAATGTTATTTAAACACCAAAAACTTAAAGCAGAGCACTCGTCAATAGACAGTCAGTGTTTTGCGATAGCAACCCTTATACACCGCTAAATAATTAAAATAAAATAATTGGTATAACTATGTAGGTTGAGAGATAGATGAAATATCTATATATAGGCATCCATTACACAATCAATCCAGATCAGAGTGATGTGTTGAATTGATGGAATCCAACAATCTAACACATTACACGGTCGACGTGGATCACAATGAATGATCGTGATCTCGATTGATTGTGTAATGAACACTTTAGAAAATATTTTACTGAATAAATAAAATATTTAATACTTACGTTTTACATAGGTACTTATTTGTTGATGATTAATCGTCTATGTAATAATATTATGTTTTATCAATTCTACCAAAGTCAAAAGTTTGTCGTGCTTGTAGTCTAGTCCCAGTCATGGTTTATAGGATCTTAGGCAATCTACATACAGATCAATTGCGAACCATTCGATTTTACTACACAGAACGGTCTTACAATCGTATATTTATCCGGATCTATGAGTTTGTTATTACTTGGGTTGGCCTTTCAAAGAACTACAACATTATTCATTATTGTACTTCCACGAGTTACATATCTAATGCATTATCTATTTGCGAGACCTTCAGAATATTATAAAATAGATTGATTATTTAATTAATTAATTATCGGCTTCACGATCTCTTTCCATATAATTCCCTTGGCGACGAATGGCTGTGTATTTGTGCCCAGTATTAATTTAATTATTAGTGTACTAAATACAGAAGATTTAAACAAAAAAGTAGTTTGACTACAACGTAAAAAGGAACCCATTACGCGTGCAACACTATTCATCAACATTTTTTGACAGCATTACTTTTAACTTAAGTAACTTCTTATCTCTGGTGTATACAGCGCTTACTGTTGATACCTACTCGTATCATTATCACACTCACCTAATTCTTATCGTTTCCTAATTATAATGCAAACATTATAATAACAAGGGTTATCTCAAGGGTGGTCCACTTTAGTCAACCGACAGGTGATTAGATTTTTGTGGCCATAAAGAGGGAGACAGACACACGATCCGTCGTCGTTAAACGTTTTCGTCTCAGACGTCGCAGAAGATCGTAAAATTTTGAGTTTATGACGAAGCTCCGATCTTTTGAGTGTCACACATACTTGTTTAAATAGATAAATACATAATATTTAATCATAATAATTTCTTTCATTTCAGATCATAATTAAGTTAGATCCGTATAAACTGGGAGCGGTGATAGCCTAGGGGTATATAAACTCAACTCACATTCGTCTGAGCGTGAGTTCAAATCCTCGGCCCGTACCATTGAGTTTCTACTTAAGTACCTACGGATTTTTCAAACTAAACACAAGTTGGGCGGTGAGGAAAAACATGGTGAGAAAACTAGAAATAAAAACAAGTCTGGAGTATGTGATCCACCATTCCACACTGGGCCCGCGTTGTGGATTATGGCCCGAAACCCCCCTTGATTTATTAGGAGAGGCAAGGACGTAGCCAGAATTTTATCCAGAGTGGGGCAAAGCAAACCATTTTATCCAGGGTGAGGCAAAGCAAACAATTTTCTTATAATTTAAATAGAGATAGTGTAATGCAGAAAGTCTGTTACTTATTCTTCCCTATGCCAGGGGGGAACCACCCCAACCTGCCCCACTGTGGCTACGCTCATGAGGAGACGCCTATGTCCTGCTGTGGGACGTTTATAGGCTGATACATAAAAAAATGTTAGCTATAAAAAGTAATTATGAGTACCTATTAATTATTATTATTAGTGTAGACGGACAGCCACTCAATGTTAGAGCATAGGACTGTCCATCTTTCCTGAAAGCGTATTCAGTATGCCGTTGGTAGGTACTGCCGGGAAACCAACCATTTAAACATATTATTCTTAGATTAGTCCAATGACACCAAATGGAGTTTATTTTTACCTATTTTCATGTGTATAAGATTATTGAGGCCGAAAATACATTAAAAGAAATATTTACTTATGAACAGAATGTAAACAGGCTAGTAAAATATAGGATTACCGACGTTGTTGCTTTACTAGCTTAATACCTTCATGATTTCCACTCGTTTAATTCAGCGA
The DNA here is from genome assembly GCA_914767545.1 of Sesia apiformis. Lineage (NCBI taxonomy): Eukaryota > Metazoa > Arthropoda > Insecta > Lepidoptera > Sesiidae > Sesia > Sesia apiformis. Next base: position 7,321,986 of record OU611963.1, read on the forward strand.
TTAGAAAAATAATGTTCTAAACTGCAATAGCTATAATTTGTCTACAGTTAACATAGAAAAGTGATTTCATGAGTAATATTTACCAATACCTTGTATTTTGTGTATGGGTTGTATTTTACAGGACTTCTTGCTTAATCTATTAAGAATCTCTGCTGGCCGCTAATGTAACACTTCATAAAATACATGATAACATACATAGTTTTGGCAATTTAATTTTTAATGGGTAAACAAAACCTGCTATAATCTAATTAAGATTAAAATGGGTTTACTTACCTTTAAAATTAATTAATAAATGTGGATAAAATTATAGTTAACATTAATTAATTTAACTATTTTCAGTGTAATTTTACGACAGATGTGACCATTCCAATACAGCTATATAAATCTTTGGTTCAGCTTAATTAATAACTACTTTGGGCTATGTCAGTTATTTTGTTACTTATTTTGTTATAGCGGTCCGTCACCGCTTTGTTTAGGGTGTTTTGTTTGACAGCAGACGACCATACAGTCCACTTGATGGTAAGTGGATTCTGTCGTTAATGGACATCCGCGATACATGCCAACATCAGTCTAGAATGACAATGTTGACATGTCCCCGGATGCGCTGCCCACCATTGTAGATGGAATGAATTGGAAGAAACGGTTGGAGAAAGAAAATGTAGAGGGATAGGATAGGATGGCAATGGGAAATGCAGTACATTATAGGGTAGTCTTCTGTGAGAGAGTGGTGAGAGAGTGGGACTGCCGCGTGCACTCTCTCCCTACATGCACTTATCCTTGTCCGGCTATACGACTGGTAACTTGTGGACGAGTCGAACTACTATAAAAGATGGTGATGGCCAGGACGCTATAAGTTGTAGATAGAGTGAAGATCAATAACAAACCATACCTTAGTATTTTCAAAAGAACATAAAGCCACATATTATTATTGCAAAAAGCATTTAACACTAAATCGTAATGGGGTCATTTGAGATAAAAGCGAAAGGCCATTTATTTCATATCTGTATTTGCGCAGGGACATGTGTAACTCAATAATGTTGCTGAGGGATTGCGTGAAATAATATCAGTGGGTGAGATGACATATGCTGCGGAACCCCTGCGCCCTGCAGCGGCGCACACTCGACACTTAGTCACAGCGCGTTCAATACAGCGAATGTTTTGACATTGGAGAACAAATATAAGATGGAGCTTTGCGCGTTTGTATCAATATCAGTCATGTGGTGTTACTCACAGCATAGCACAAACTTTACAACTTAACTTATAGGTATCAGTATCACGAATGCTCGAAAATTAATAGAAAAAATCTGGAACATGTGTATCTACCAATCCGCACTGGGCCAGTGTCATGGATTACGGGCCGAAACCCCCTCGTGTTTACTTCGGGATGTCTATGCCCAAATGGGATAATATTGTCTGAAATCGAAAGTTATAAAATGTTGCCATTTTACAAATTTCCAAAAATACCGTTCTGCCATGTTTCATTGTCCAGATTTGTAGAACAAAAGTTAACATCGAAGTCAAGATATCTGCTTTATAGATTGGGCTTACCAGATGACAACATCTGTGGAGCCTGTAATGAAGATCTACACCGAAACACTCATGACTTATAGCTTTTACTCCTAACTAATATCCTATAGAATAAGGAAATAATCTTCAGAGGTCTTTAGAGGTGTAGGATCAAATGAACACAAAATATTCCATCACCCCCAAGCACTTTGATTATTATTATCTCAGTGATTGGGAAATTGGAAGGACGACCACCGCTGATAAGGTAACATCTTAAGACAGTAGAGAAAATCAAACAAAGAGGGCGTATGTTGAAATTATTTCAATCGATTATTATACAATGCGACTTTTTTATCAAAAGATATGTTACTTACTAAAAACTCGTTGCATCAAAATAGCCTCAAGTTAGTTGATGAAAAGTGAGAATTCGATTTGAAGTTTCTATGTATACCATATATTAAAATTAGATAGGAAATATTAAATTGGTCAATTGAAATACACATTTGTGGCTTTGAATCGCGTTGTGATATCGTTTTAAATTGGTGAATGTTCCGCTAATTTAGTGCGCGCGGCGGGGGGGCGCGCAAATCCGCGTGTCAAACGGACACACAAAAAACGTGACGACTCTATATATATTGTGGTGAATTATATTCATACTAAATGAACTTTGATGATTGTGATGATTCGTCCCTCGCATGTCCTCAATCATTTGATTTCTATCTTTTGAATGAAATGTTTACGTTATTTAATTTATTTGGGAAACAATTTATGTATTTCTTTACATATCACAATAATGTTTACAAACTAATGCTTATATAAATTGGATTACACCAATAAATTGTGTATTTACTATGTTATGTATGCCATTGTTTTTATATGTAGGTATACATACTTTACTGCACCCGCGTTTATTTTTAAATTTTCTATTTGATCTGGTGGTTGACTGGTAGAGAATGCCGTGGGGCATTAAGTCCGCCATTTATACATGTCAAATACTTGTGCAATGAAGTTTAAATAAATAAATAAACAAAGTTTCGACTAAAATAAGAAAAAATAAAAATTATAAGCACTAAACCTAATATAAAATGATAATTAAATAGGTATATATATGTTAAATATGTCTAATCCACTAAACTGTTTATTATACGATACGCATGATCTGACGATGCAAGAATTGGCAGCATATTTAGTTCGGGTTAATAACAACGTGCGTGCACGTTGGTAAGTGAAATATTTTCAAGGTAAGAAGAGGTGGCAAGTGGTCACCACCACCCATGGACATTTGGAACACCATGTGGTGACAAGAATGCGCTGCCGACCTTGCAGAATCCCATTTACAGCTCTCTTGAAGAGCCCCATGTTGTAATTAAGTGGAAAAATCTCAGCTGACAGTTCGTCTCACTACTTTCGGTTCGCGGTATTAAATGTCTTCATGACCGCACTGTATGCAATGCATTCTTTGTCAAGCAAGTGCGTATGAACCGCTTTACGGTGACAAGAGGTGTGATGATAAAAATATGAAGTTGCCATTAAATTCAACAGCTCTCCAGAACATTCAGAGCATTCATTATAAAGGCGGTAGAAAACGTAAAGAGATGCTACGTCTCTTCGGATTCGGATTTATTAATTAGTTTATTAATATTCGTAGATTTTAATATCTACTAAAATTAATAAACTAAATGGAAGTTGCTAAATCCCTTAACATTTATGTCAGCATCATTACTCCAGCATTATCTCGTGTGAGTAAATCGACAATATCTGTAGCGTCGCGTGCCGCGTAATCCGTAACCCTCCCGACCGCGCCGTCGCGTGAGAAGTGAATCAAGTCGCCGCGGGGTCCGACAGACCACTTAACAGATCGTGTCTTACGATTGATAGTGGGGGCTGTCGCTGAACGTTAATTCGTGTTTGATGTCACTGTTGACGCTTTATCACGATGTAGGAAGTGCAGTTTCCTTGGGAAGGCATTGATTGAGTTTGTAGGGAAGGGATTCTTCACTGGGGAAGTTAAGTCAAGTTGCTAGACTCGAGTCTGTTGTGCTATTAGGTCCACGGTTTATTTGTTTATTTGTCAGTTGAACAAATATTATTTTAAATACAACAATATTTATATATGTTTATTTGTCTCATACAGGTACGTATTTATCAGACAAATGAAGTATTTCTTGTCATGTGTAATAGTTTCATGATTATTCTAATATACATATATTTCAACATACATATGTATATATCTACCTTTATGGATAGTTTGACATTTCTGTGACCATTTTATATTTAACCCATACATGACGACTTAAAGGCGACATATTCAGACGACATATTACCTAGTTCAAGTTAGAAGCTTATATTTAATCATTTTGACCTTTAATGTCAGTTTATTTCAATAACAGTTGACGGTGACAACATGTAATTGCATATGTGGGTTAATGTGTTTATTCATGAGTAAGCTTACTTGTAGATATTTAAAAATAGAGAGAGGTAATTTTAAAATTACAATCTCCTAGGCGGGGAGCTTTTATAAGGTTCTGATGAAACACGGTCAGTGATGCCACTAATCGATTAAATTTTAATCGACAAAGAAACAAATAAAAGGTTAAAAAAATCTGAAGAAATAATCGTAAAACTAAATCAATAGGATTGAAAAAATAGTCAACTAATTCAACCGTACTGAAAAAGTAGTCTATAATTGAAAAGTTATCGTTAACCATAAAACATAGTCGACTAATTTCTAGCGACTATTTTTTTAAATTCACTTAACTCACCAGTTAAGCTAAGGATTAACGATTACTAAAATCTAATTGTGATTACAATATTTTCAATGCGATCGATTCGTTTGTTAATTTTCAGTTGGCTAATTTACCATATAATAAATTAATGGTTTGATATACATAATTCTGAAGTTTTAGAATTGGTTATAAAATAACAGATTGATGTCTTTGTCGTAATTTTATTAATCTTTATTAGTACACGGGCGTGAACAAAAGTGATGAATGTTCGGAAGTCATTGTTTAAATAATCCTTTCAGTTTACAGAGACGACCCTTTGTCAGGGCGCGGTGTCAACCCTTAAATGGTGTAGTGCGAGGGCCAACGCCACACGCGGACTGTCACATTCACAATATCGCGTCATAGTTTATTATAATATTTTCGTTCCATATTGCCCTCATTTCCCCTCAGTAGCTATAAACGTTTTACATTAGTCGAAATAAAATATATAACTGTAACGGCTTATTTTACTATTACCTACACTTCGGACTATTTTCAAATACGAGTACTAAAACCATTGAACAATTAATTTGATGAAATATCGTAAATTTCATTAACGAATACTTTTCATAGGAATATGTTATTTATCAATCTGTCACGACGAATACTACAGATTTTAAAAGCGAATCTGCACTTTATTAACTTTTGTTAATAAAATCGGTTGATTTATATAAAAATATTAATTGTCGAAAAAAATCAATACACAGTTTCTAAAAACCATTCCGTGTGCGACAGGGCGGGTTCTAAAATTGTCGCTTATCCGAGATGACAATAAATCATGTAATTTGGCGACGAAACGCGAATTCCGCTTCCACAGTGCTACATCGTGTATGCGTATGGGTGGATTTACACTGTGTTCAACTGACAGCCGCACACGATTATTACAAGAATTACAAGAATATGACAATTTATATTCGGAAGCATATTACATTTTGGGGTGTTCACTTATTTGATCAACTGTAAATCTCATTGGGGGAGTAAATTGTCTTGAATCCATTTTGTATAGTAAAATCCTTTTGATGTAACTAACTTTATCGTGGTGACATAGGTAGATAGGTAGCTACTTATTTATTCGATGTTAGGGATTTCCGATGCTTGCAATACAGGCCTGATTTGCAAATCAAAATATAGAGTTAACGTACACAGTTCAAAAAGGAAAACATCAAGATTATATTACAGTTAAGCGGTATGCACTCAATAGAAATTGAAGTGGTGATCGTAAAACGTTCCTTTACACTAGATTTCCTGCTGAAGTAGCTATATCAATACACGTTAGAAGTCATAACAGTCTATACGTAGGTATGTGTAAGTCGATCGATGTGGCGCGAGCTACTGTGTATACAACCCGGAACAATGGGCAAAGGCATCCACACAATGGACAATACACGTACGTCCAATGCGATAAAATTACACTCATCTACTCTTTGTCTGTGTGGGTGTATACGTGCTTTCATATTGTGTAACGCGGCACAAGTGTTATGGTAGCCACTGTAAACTACTTTACAGATGCATCGATAAATAGAGCGCGCGTCAACGCAACTCTGTTGCAGTGATTTCATTACAAGTGTATTTATTTATGGAAAATAAACAGCGCGGGACGATCAGTACCAAGACCAATGAGAAAACACAGATCAAGTTGTGATTGCCAGTGGCGTCAAACAAACTGGCAAATCGTAGGTATTACATCTTATTTGTTTCGAATTATATACAAAAGTAAAATACATTTTCAAACATTTCATGAAATTGATTAGGAATATATTTTATGAATTTATTGTCCAGTAAACGGAGGTAGTGACTATTTATCAAGTGAGTTGTGGAATTCAACAGGTTTATTTCCGTCTATGGATCCAAACGAAATAATATTAGCTCACAGATGTCATGGGGGCTAAACCCATATTATTGAAGGCGTGGTTTTGGTAGATAAGTAGATTTGCGACAGTACGGTAACGACACACATAAATTTGTATGGACAAACACCGTTACAGCGGCTTAGCTTCCAAGCAAATAAGGGCATCGGGTCTGAATGACATCCGTGCGCGTTTGAGGGTTACAACCGTTTATTAACTATGTAGAAATACGAGTATGTCACTAATATTTCGTATAAATTTTACTTGTATTTAGGAATATTATACTGCAATGTATAATTTAATCATTTATCTATAATTTGAAATTTTGGTAACTACGAATATACGTGCTTGCGACGTATAAAAAAGGTATTCCTCCGTATTTTGTCGTGCCTATCTTCTAAATCTAATCGTAACAGAAATAATCAAATTTTGTTTCTTTAAAGATTTTTTTTTCTGGAATGCAGAAAAGTCCAAATTCCATGCCGGTGTTTGCCATCTGAAGTAAGACAGCGCATGGGCTATTTTCGACTCTCAATTTTCTTTTGTTTTTATTTTCCTCAACGAACAATAAATTTAAAACATCACTTGTACGTACCTACCTGACGTTAGAAACTATGTTAAACAAATGTTATTAACTGGCCGTGGTTCTAACAAGAAAACTGAATACAATACTAGGCATCTAGGCACTATTCATTGGTCTTTACCTATGAATGTCAGGTCATCTCGCGAGACGTCTGAAAGATCACCAGCAGCCAACAGGATTGATGGTGAGTATAATACTTTCCTGTTCAGTTCTTTTTCTATCCTTTTTACATGAATTTTACTTTGTAACTATCTTCTTTGGTATACAATATGAAAATTTTAACTGAAATTCACAGATTGAATCCTGACTAGAAGATGTTCTTTAATTTCTATACTTATTAGTTTTTTTTGGGGCGAGTTTCGATAATAATATTTTTAGTCTCAAATTCTCCGCGAGTTCCATGACCTAGCAATCGGACAGGCTGAACGACTTCACAAAGACGACCCTTGCATTCCTGGCGCGTGCGCAGGGCGGGTGTATTTTCACAATGCAGCGGAAGACGCCGCCCTCGACAGATGGCGTTCCCTGCCATCCACCATCTTGAGACTGGTTTTTAATAGACGGTATTTTATTGACCTCTGTCTTTGTGGGGTTATAATTATGAATATGTATTCTAACACATTTTAACATTAAGTACCGCTTAAAGTTAAGACGCAATAAATTTAATTATTTTAAAATTATGACGTGTGATAAAATATAATTATTACGTGCGTTATCATAAATGTCACAATATCTAACAATTGATTTATATAATTATATCATATATCTACAAATAGCATCTAATTTATATCATAATATCTAACTACTTGATCTAAAGTATACTAATATTTTGAAAATTGAAATTTTGAGGTATACTATGTTTGTTTGAAATATTTTAATTAGGTACCTATAGAATATTTGCAAAATTTTGAATATTGAGAAAGTGTCACACAGTAGATAGAATAATTATACCAGTCGCTGTAGTCGCAAGTAGTGTAGCGCGTCGTTCCTAGTTACATCCAACGGAAGTTCGGAAGTAGATACTTGTAATATTGTATCTTTATACTTTTATCATGATTTACCTATTTTATTATGACATTCAGTAATACGTTAAAAATAGGTTCTTACTCATAATTCCAGGCAAAAACTTTTTACATAATTCTTTTGTCTTTCTTATTAGATTTTTATTCTATTATATGTAATTTACAGTACTGGGAAAACAAGGGTCTCACCATCTTACTCGGATCGACTACGTTATTTTAATTGTCAATCTCTAACAAGGCGATGGGACTATCTACATTTATACATCTTTTTACACAAGCTTCTACATAATTATACTAAAGCCTTGATCTTTTATCAAGTTTTCACTTAAATGTACCGTATAGGTATCCGAGAAAGCCTGTGAAATTCTTCTTACAGCCTCTGCGAAGTACTTTGTTGGCTCTAATTCTCCCGTACCGCGTCTATCGAAATTAATGAACAGCTACAACGACTCTGTAGACATTTTTGGGGACTTTTTGGCCGCATTTAAAAAAAGATAGGTACGTGTTTTGTTGTAGTGGGAACTAATTGGTTTATGCTTAAACTAATTGGGTCCTAATAGGGTCGTAACTTTAACATTGTTGTTATATTTATAGTAAATACACATTCTCCTTCAATGCATGCGGAGTCCCCTTATTATGTTGTGCATTTAGTTAAGACAGTTTTTTTATGTACTCGTGTGAATGTATTAGTGTAACAACTGCTAGTGGACCAAATAATAAAATAAATAAATTTTGAAATTGTTTTTTACATCACTATCATTTCGCTTAACAACTGCCACACGGCAGTCTCGCTCAGCTCGCGGCTTCGCTTTTAGTTTTGATAACTTGTCATAATTATAACAACTGTATAATGCTATTTAGAACACATTTCCGCTTATCATAGAAATGAGACCCTCCGGCACGCGTCACTCACACAAATGTAATATAGACAAACACAGAGACAGAACACGAGCCAAATTGAGAGCTGTAATGAATGTGCCCGAACCCATACAATGCGTACATCTTGTATTACACGGTTTTGTGTGGAAAGGAAGTAGGAAGGCAGCTGGCCTAACTTCTTTTTCTTCGTAATGATGGTTTGTAGTGCATTGAGCTTTTGTTCCGGTGTCCTGTCGCGTGCCTCAGTCTATTATTTGGAGTAAGTAGGTGGAAAGGTGTTCGTCCGTATACTGTTGCGTCTCAAGATGTTTTGGCAGACGCGAGGGTTTTTGCCACATGTCTAAGATATAGGAGTGCGCCTGTAATTACAATGTTGTGTGTTATTAGGATCTCGTACGAAAATGGAAGTACATAATATGAGTACAGTTGATTACGCGATGATGGTGAGGCGCGGTGTCTCTATGTCTAGCTGTATTCGTGGCTTTCAGAATATCCCCACTAGTACAGTGATGTGCATCTCATGTAGAGTTTACCATTTAGACTTTTTGGCGGGAACTCTAGAAGTGAAGTTGAGTTTTTGTTTGATTAATTGTAAAAATTGTGCACGATACCTTTTGTGTGTTTCTGTTCTCAGTAAACTTACTATCAATTTACTGAGCGACGCTCGATTTACTTCGATGGGACTGGTCATTGACAGGATACGTTTTAGACTTTGAAATTGTTAATTACGAAGAAAACTTGACACTGGCGGAATGTGTTAATTGTACCATTGCCATGTATAAAAAACATTTATCAACTATAAAAGTAAACCTACTTTTATTGGGGACAAACCGCTAGTGATTCCGTTTTTAAGTAGTTAGAATGATTCTGTCACTCCTAGTCTTGTTTTGTTAGTTGTAGATGGGGCGTTTCTAAAAATTGGATGTTTAGATGGTACGAGATTTGAATTTAAGGCCTGAACAGTACATGTATTTTTCTCAAATATGTAAAAAAAGAAAGTATGTAATACGTTTCTAGATATGAAATACATAAGGTTACACACATTACATGTAGATAACTGTATATGAGAATGATTTATATAGATTTATATCTATTTGTTTTCAAGGCGATTAACAAGAACAGTTGTATTGAAAGGACGTAGAAATTCGAAAGTCACGAGAGTTAAGCAACTCTCGGCTTATCTTCATTTCTTCGTCACAGAAATTAACATAGATCACTGTCTTCTGCTTATCTTGGCTTCATCACTATCATTAAGTGATCGTGTTTACAGCAATAATATTTTTAGTTATTGTACAATATGATGTGACATTACGCAACAGTCCTCGAATAACATTGCAAAGATTAGATACACAAGTAGATAAGTTATTTAATAACAATTCGTATAACTACAAAAATTCAACATTAGTATGTTGTAATAATAATCACGGATTTTTCACTATAAGTACATATAATTTAATATCCATAGATATGCGATGTATTTCATTCTTATATTCGAGGTCAATATAAATGTAATCAATTCAGGCATATTCAGGCTGCCCATCTAAGGATCCCGGACCCCTGATATTTTTAAACTACATAGAAAGACCACCGACACCAGCAACACCAGAGATGTGAGTACGCTGACGACATTACACAAACCATTTTACAGCTTGTTAAAAAGCAGTTTCTTAAAAAAAGGGTAAACACTTCAAATTACACTATTCATAGATTACTATTAATAAATATAGTACATTAGTACAAGGATATTACACGATTAGTATACAGTAGGGGAAGAGTGCATGCTACATCCCCACAGCCCCTGGGCGCACTCGACTGTCCACGTTACCACCCTCTCACAGAATACTCCTTGAAATGTACTGCATTTCCTACTTTATCGTATTTCCCCAATGTACGTACGTGTATCGGTAGTGAGTGAGATATGCCAGAGCCCATTCCCATCCCATCTCATCCTATCCTATCGCTCCCCATTTTTCCAACCCTTTCTCCCAATCTGTTCCTTAATCTGCAAAGGTAGGCAGCGCATTCGGGGGCGTGCCAACGTTTGTCATTCTGGACTAATGTTGGCATGTATCGCGGATGTCTATGGGCAACAGTATCAACTTACCACCAGGTGGACTGTATGCTCGACTGCCGCCTTTTTCTATAAAAAAAAAAAACAAATTACCGCTGTGTGGTAGTTCTTTTTTAGAAAGAAGGTAGAAGTAGCAGAGGATATCGATATGATCACTTATCTGTGGTCCATAGACATGTGTATCATATGTTAACACCAATAATGACAGATGTTGGTAATCACGCGGATGTTACCGAACCAGTCAATGTGCATGTGCGTGCACATGGATCAGCGGTGGGTGACAAAAAGGCTGGTTACGTTTACGTTATGAATGATATCTATCTACTAAGTACTGGACCTAAATTTTGTTTACTTAGATCTTTGATGAGTCTATTGCTCGCACAAAACACACACAGAATTCTGTCGCTCGCCGCTTAGGTACTTCTGTCCCCCTTTTGTCAGAGATCTCTTTTGTCTTAGAAAGGCTTCGTATAAAACATTTAATTATTTCTATGAAACTGCAATCACAATGAATTTAATACACGCACAACATACTTTAAGCCTGTAAATAATCACACACGTGTACAAATAACCACATAACACGATCACATACAAACCTAACATAGTCATAATTAATCTGTATTGTTTTTTATAATAGTTAGTTCGTAATTGGTCTAAAATTTAGTAACATTGTTAAACTACTCTTTCAATAAATTGTAGCCGTGAACTTTGTTTGTAACGTGAAGAAAAATAGTATATATATATACATATATATATATATATATATATATATATATATATGTATATATATATATTCCTGGATGCCGTAATGCTGTCAATAATGGTGATTATATTAAATTATCCATTCGTGTCAGTGTTTAATGGGATGACGTGTGTTACGAACGCAATTTAGAAAAAATTGCCAGTACAATATCCTGTACGAAACCCTCTTCAGTGCTTGTCGGCGCCATCTCTTCACGTGTGTCTCACAAACAGACAAATTAGATTAGACTATGAAAGGAGTGAACGGTGATAGCCTAGGGGTATCAATTCGCGATTCTCGTTCGTGAGGTTGTGAGTTCAAATCCTCGGCCCTTTAACCACTGAATTTCTGCTTAAGTACGAATTTAAAAACATACATCACTACTAGATTCGAGAAGTAAAAAAAATATGGCTTACCTTAGTGTATCCACCAATCCGCTCTGGGCCCGCACGGTGGATTAGTAAATCACTACAGAGTTTCCTTAAATTTCCTAGTGATTTACTACAGGATGCCTGTGTCCTGCAATGGTAAAAAGGCAGAGAAATGGGGTGTAACCAGTCAATTCCAATACTGAATCAGTTTTTTAAAACAGCCTGACCGTTTACGATTCTAAGGTATATGATATAAAATATTACGTAATTTTTCGTAAAATCATCAATTTATAGTGGTTTTGTATATAGTGATTACTACGTATGACAAATCTGCCAAATTCCTAAAAAAAAGATTTTTTGCCATAAAAGATCGTAAAATTTTAATATCAATCGGAAATTAATGGATTATACTAAAATTAAAAAGTTAATATGTGATAAAGTAGTTTAAGATATTTATATCTGGCATATATCTAAGTATGTATTTTTCTTATTGCTTCAGGAACCGATGAAGATGGCGAACTAACAGCAAACAATGACGATAATGCAGGTATTGTATATATTCATATATATTTATATCATTCTATAAAATGCCACTGCAAGGCTCAGCCCTCCCATAGTAAATCAAAACGTGGCCACGGGTCATAATCCACCAAGCGGACTCAGTGCCGATTGGTGGATACACCAGATGCACCAAATTTTTTTAAAATTCTCGAGTATATCGGGTTTCCTCACAATGTTTTCTGTCACCACCGAGGTAGTAACAATATGTAAATCCATACGCAAGTAGAAACGCGGTGGTACGAACCGGGGATTTGAACTTACTATCTCACGAATGGAATTCAATAATAGATACACTTAGGCTATCAACGTTTTTTGTAGTAATTCTAAGTTTATCTTGACTTTTATAATAATAGTTGAATTAAAAACGTATTATATATAATACTCGAATTACAAATACCTACATGTGATTACTCAATTAAAAAACTAAAAACAGTATACAGGCTGCGTCAGACATTATATTATTTTTTCAAAATGTGCTCTGGGATGAGAAAATCTGTACGAGAAAGGGGTGTGAACATTTAACTAGAGAGGTTAACATATACACTAGCCGCCATTTTGATTTTTTTTTAGAACTACGTCGCACTATGGAACCTACATATTTCGATAGGGGATACATAGACAAACAAAATGTGTTGTATAATATTATGAGCCAAAGTGTCACTTTACCGAGATATTACTTATTCAGACTTATTCAGACGATTATACGATTATTTAGACTTGAAATGAGTATTATTATATAAGTATCAGAATAAGTTTCAGAATCAGTATTCCATTTGTTTCTCTGTAACTATATTTTGTTCATGTGATTGTCTCGTAATGAAATGGATAAATTGAAAATTCGTGCTATTTTTGAATATGAGTTTCGTCGCGGCACCAATGCACGACAGACAGCTTACAATATCAATAGTGTGTATGTGCCAAACACCACAAACGATCGCACCGTGCGTCGATGGTTTGAATGCTTCTGTTCTGGAAATTTCGATCTTAAGGATGAGCCCCTTGGACGACCTACAACCAAGGTTAATAACAATGAATTAAAGGCTATAATGGAAGCATATCCATTTCAAATTACAGCTGAGTTAGCATCAGGGATTGTTGTTAGTGATAAAACAATGTTGGTTCATCTGCTTCAAATTGGCAAAATAAAGAAGCTCGAAAAGTGGGTACTGTATGAACTGAACGAACGTCAACGGTAACAACGCGTCAAAGTGTGCACTGTGTTATTGAACCGTCACAAAAACGAAGGAATTTTGAATAGTATCGTGACTTGTGATGAGAAATGGATTCTGTACGACAACCGCAAACGTTCTTATCAGTGACTGTATCCAGGAGTTGCAACCCAACAATATCCCAAATGCAAGGTAACTAAGAAAAGGCTACTGGTATCCGTTCGGTGGTTCTGTGCTGGTATTGTCCACTACAGTTTCTTGTGAGCCTGTCAAACGATTGCGGCAGATGTGTACTGTAAGGTGCTGCAGACGATGATGAAAAAGCTGTCAACAAAGTTTGGTCAATCGCACATTTCCACTTCTTCTTCATGACAATGCCCGCTCTCACACTTCTCATACAACAGTTTTAAAACTTAAAGATCTGGATCTGAAGACTTTTCCTCACTCATCATACTCTTAGGGCCTTGCCCCGATAGATTTTCATTTCTTTCGAAATTTAGACAACTTTTTACAAGGAAAAAAAATTGATTCTGAAGCAGCTGTGATTGGGGCTTTCTCCGCCTACGAGAGTTTTACAGGAGTGGCAGCAATCAACTGCCCGTGAGGTGGCGAAGGTGTATAGATAATATGGGTCAATATTTCGACTAACATAATAAATATTTTTATAATAAAAAAGTTTCAGGTTCTCATACAAATCGGTCATTTCGTAGGTAAGCACCTAATATATCGTGATATATATCCGCTAATATATCAGCAAACCCTGAGATATAAACATCGATTTATGGTCATGTGAAATCGATAATTCAAAAGAATATAAACTATACTTATTGTAATAATAATTATCTAGTCGCATGTTTTTTTGTTCATGTATGTCTGATTTTCCACCATTCCTTAAGATAGCCTCTAAATTATAATTATAAATTATAAGTAAGCTTCTAAATATTCCTTTTTATTTTTACCAAAAGGTATAAAGGTAAGCAAAAATATTCATTTGATAACAATTTAATCAGTAGAAACACGTGATTGTACATTTTGTTTATACACTGAGGTAAGATTTTCTAAGGTATATATTGCGATCTTTCAATTGTAAAATCTCAGTAAGGTGACACTTTAGGATATAATATTAAATAACTACTTTTAATTACTTATGCGTCCCCTATCGATATATGTAGGTTTCATAGTACGACAAAGATTTGAAAAAAAAATCAATATGGCGATTTGGGACTATGCCACAAAGTTTCGAACACTACGAAAAGAATTATACCCATTTTTTGCAAAAACATTATATTTTCAATTTTAGTTTTTATGATTGTAATCATGACTGGCGGAGAATATCACTAGGCATTTTTGCCTTCGTTTGCCAACTACCAGTTTGCCTTCTTTACAACTTGAGTGCAGTAATGCTTAAATAAATAAAGAATAAACTGTTACAGCTTGCATAGGTAAAATATTCTATTTAAATTATGTAATAAAAACTAAATAAATTTCTCTCAGCAATTATGTATCGTACCGAGAAAGTCATAGAGTGCAAAGGCGTGCTCAGGATTTTATACAGAGTGGGGCAAAGCAAACAATTTTTTTATAAATTAAATAGAAGTAGCGTAATGCAGAAAATCCGTTATTTATTTTTCCCTATGTCATGGGGGCGGGGGGGCGAGCGCCCCAACTTGCCCCACCATGGCTACGCCCGTGATAGAGTGTACAGCAGAATCGTTTTTCGAAGGTGGATAGATCTAATGAGTAGGAGTTTAGAAGAATCACAGAACTGGGATCTACATGCATATATTTTGTGAGCGGAATAGATAATGAAAAAGAAGATAGTATATAATATATCAATATTTTTAATTTTGAATAAAGTACGAAAGCCGTGGCGCCTCCACCAATGCAATGGTGATTTTTCCAGTTTTTGACGTACCTCATTACATTTATCAGTATTACTTGTAGGTCTCGAAAGATACTAAGACCTGTTTTAGTATTTTATCTTATTATTGACTGCGATTAGTGCCGAATGTTGATTATATTTATCAAAAATTATTGTATTTTGTCTAATCTGACGCATTATCTGTATGATACGAGGAATGAAGATGTACAATGATCATCACTTGCGTGTTGGTGTAGGTTAAAGTTGGTCTCAAGTCACGCAACTCACGATTAATAATTATTTTTCAATAATTCTACTCTTGCGCGGGCTGAGGAGAGGTAAGTTTATTATTATATTTTTGTTTCTATACAAGTCATGTTATGTTACTTTGATGGGACTTCTTAATTTTTTGGGTTAGTGACGTCA
Source organism: Sesia apiformis (assembly GCA_914767545.1). Lineage (NCBI taxonomy): Eukaryota > Metazoa > Arthropoda > Insecta > Lepidoptera > Sesiidae > Sesia > Sesia apiformis. The sequence goes on from OU611963.1 coordinate 7,337,789, forward strand.
CAAACGGGTTTTACCGCCTGTCAGACTGTTATCTCGGCAACTAAATGTCCATAAAAATATATAGAGTTCAGTGACGGAGTGCGACTATCGCGAATTCCTTCAAATAGAAGTAGCTTATTAACTTTGTATATGAAAATGTCATCAGTTTCGGGAGGGTGCACGCTGTAGTTCCACAATCGCTGAGCGCACTTGACAGGACAAGTTATACCTCTCTTACATAATACTAAAATGTACCGCATTTCCCACTTTATTCTATTCCTCCGATGTATGTACGTGTTTCGGTAATCCGTGAGATATACTAGAGCACACTCTCATCCCATCTTACCCCTACCCATTTTCCCAACCCTTTTCTAAATCAATCTTAATCTCTAAAAGCGAATCTCCATCCATTTGTATATCTTCAAAGATAGGCAGAGCGTATCTAGGGGCGTCCTTCAGTTATCATTGTGAACTGATGTTGGCAAGTATCGCGGATGATTAGTATTCATTTCGCACCAGGTGGGACTGTCTACTCGTCTGTTATGTTCTTTAATTTAAAAAAAAATATTATCATTATCGAGTGTCAAATGAATTATAGAAGGCTTTTCCATACAGTTGATAAGACTTATAAAAAACGATCCTGTAATGTAAATACTACATTTTAAATTACTTTATTTTTTCACTTTTGAAATTTAGATAATAAATATGTTTATAAAATTAATATGTCCGGTCTAGACGATGCCTGTGGCTAAATCGCGAAAAATCATGGAAACACATTACAATAATTTGTAAGAAGACGTACGTTATCTAATCGTTGGATATTTTAAATTCTTATATTATCATAATTCTTGAACACACTTTTGTGATATATCAATGTAACCTTCTTCGCCTTTAGCCACTTATGGTGGTCTATGTATTACTTCATTTGTTTATAGATAGGTATTTTATATTGAAATATGTGCAACCTCATAGAAAATGTACGCAATTGATTATTTTTGATCGAACGGATATTTACTATTTTGTAAATCATGCACAAACGCATTAACTACCTATTCTGTAAAGTTTATGAATAAAATTGACTAAACCATACTAACTCTCGTCCTCAAGGTTGTCTAGAAGAAATGGCTATAGAAATGGTTGTACCTATTCTTTTCTTATAACATTGTTTCTTATTTTTGTCGTAATGTAACAGTTATACAATAAAGAGTGGTATCTATTTATCTATCCACTATACCACCTACCCATGTTAGTACAATGCTAGCTGTAAAGATATACAATAACAGTAGTTGAACTTCGGTCCGTCGTCGTGATAATTACCTACTTTCAATCAACTGCAGTTGACTGCGTAAAGTGTGGTACGGCGTGGGTTGTAATGTTACTGATGTATGAATATTTTCAGTGAAATTTGTTTTGTATGTAGTTGTGCTTATGGGCACATCGCGCACACACGCAAACCTTGACACGACCGTTAGCATTTGTTTGAAGATATCCTACTATTTCGTGTTTACTAATAGGTCTTTCCCAATATTCCGAAGTAAAATTTACAAATACCTACCACATTACATTTACATTTACAAGTAGAGTATTTACTAACGATACTGCTTCTCCTATCAAATAAAATTTTTTGTAAAATTTTACATTATTTTTTAAACGTTTTTTTTGGTATTAGCCTATATTTGTGTCCCACTGTTGAGCAAAGGCCTCCCCTCTTTTATGCCAAGCCGCTCTGCTTAACGCCACGCTCCGCCAAGTGCTGTGGTATAAGTCCGGGACATTTAGGTCGTCGCGCCATCTCTTCCTCGGTCTGCTTCTACGTCGGTGTCCATTTTGTGGCATCCACTTTTAACTTTTCTATATAAAGTTAAAATATTTATTTAATATTTTTTTATTTAAACATAACAGAAACTACAATACAGTTTATAGAATTTCTCTACGAATTCCACAGCATACCTGTTCAGAACCCGCTCATTTGAGAAGAACACATCTATTTCACTACGCCTCGCTAATATTTTATTAATGTAACGTATCTCATTAACCTGTACGTAGGTAGGTACTTAAACATTTATTTGTGTGCTGTATTTTGATAACTATAAATTATAGACATCAATAAATTGATAATACCTCTTTAAAGCTATAATCTGCTGATAACATTTCTATCAGATAAGCAGTCTCGTTTTTTATTATTAATCTTGTCTAAATTGTTATCTGTGATGACAAGTTGCGTAGTCTTGCTATGAAAACAATAAGATACGTGTTAATACGTAGAGGAAGCTATCTTTTAGAAGTCACATGTATTATTGTCATATATGTAGATGTATAAATATTTATATAAGTGTTTATATGTAGTATGGTAGCTTCATTGTTAAGTATATGTGCTACGTTTGTTTATTTTTTAATTCAGAGTACTTATAATACCAACTTTACGATGCACCCCTCTTAATTCTCTGTTTATCCGAAGGTTGACTGGTAGAGAATGCCATAAGGCATTAAATCTGCCTATTGTACATTTTGTCTGTGCAATTAAGTTTAAATAAATAGATTCTATCAGGTATAAAAAAAGTTTCTTTTTTATTATTTATAGTACATACCTACGAGCAGAGCCGGCGGGTATAGTAGGTAGGTCTACCCACACGGAATTTTCCGAATGGGTAAAGTACCCACTCGGATTTTGAGGAAAAGTTACTGACGTTACTAGACATCAAGAATTTCTCTTCGCTCGAAAAATCCATGTCTAGACGCATTTTCTTTCTTTGTATCTTATTTTTCTTAAAATTATATCCCGGCCTCATTGTTATTTAGTGTCATTGTTTAATATAAGCTAATGTACGGTACCTATTGTTAGGGATTTCTATCGAGTCCCAATGGACAACTATGCAGAATTAAAATCTAACAAGGGACTGTCCCCCCTCCCGGCCAATTACCCACTCGGGCCTAACACAACCTGCCGGTCCTGCATACGAGTACATGTATTTATGATAATAGAGTTGTGGCGCGCGGCCTACAGTGCGGTGAAAAAGACACTTTATACCGCGAACCCGAAAGTTGTGGAATGAACTGCCAGCTGAGGTATTTCCGTTAAGGACGTGGCGCTCTTCAAGAGCGCTGTGAACAGGATTCTGCAAGGTCGGGCGCACCCGCAAGCCCCGTGGTGTTGCAGATGTCCATTGGAGGCGATGACCACTTATTATGCGGCCCGCCCGCTCGTCTGCCATCTATTCTATAATATATTATATTGTAGTACAGCCCAGGCGTCCGGTCACAGTAATGAGCAATACGGACGTTTTAGTTAGACAGGACAACAAAATCTTATATTTTTGTAAATTTATTCCTTAAACTTATTCCTTTTATTTTTATATATTTTAAATTAGTTGACATGTTTAGGGTTTGCGTTATTAAAATCGACCAAAAGTAAAGATTAAGTTAAATAGCCTTTTGACCGAAGAAGATAAAATGTACTGCATTTTCTTCTTTATCCTATCCCCCCAATGTACATACGTGCAAGGGCTTTACATGGGCTTTATGCTCATTCCACCCTATCCTATCCCTCCTCATTTTCCCAATCCTTCCTTCATATCCCTCCTAAAATCTCGAAAGGTAGGCAGCGGATCCGGGGGCATGTCAACGTTTTTTCATTTTCCATTGATGTTGGCATGTATCGCAAATATTCAAGGACGACAGTAACCACTTACCACTAAGTGACTATGCTATAAAAAATATTTCTATAAAAAAATCGTTGCTCAGAAACCGCGACATCATCCTCGCGCGGAAACGTAGCTTTAGTATAGATAAAACGTACGCTATATATAAGGGGAGAATCTAAGAATACGTTGATGAAGATTCCGTCAAAATTTGTTTACTAGTCTCTGAGATAATCTCGATTAAAATAAACTAATGACTTTTAACTGCACTTAAGGTCTTTCCGTTACGCTATAAAGCGGGATTTTTCAAGGTCTGTTATGGATGTATAACAGACCTTGAAAAATCCCGCTTTATCCCTTCTGATGTTGCAGGTGTCAATTAGTGGCGGTAGACTTATACATACCACCATGTGGCCGCATGTGAGTAAGTTCTCAATCCTAGGAATAAACACAAGGATTTTAAAAATGCTTTGATAAATAAATAATTAAACAATATTCTAACACTTTATTCTTTATTATTTTTATTACTCAGCTTTTATTATTCTCATTCTTTATTAGATATTAATAATTACGACTCATTACTGTACGGTCGACTTTTATGTTAATTACCCATTGTATGCATTTCTTTAATTTATCCTGTTAAGTAGGTGTATTAACAGAACGATTAAACTAAAATATTTTATTAGGTGCATGTTATATTAAACATTTTTCATGACACTTTTATGTCGAATCATATCAAACCATATCATCAGCCTCTGTCTCTCCACTGCTGAATATACGCCTCTCCCAGAGCTCGCCACCATAGGTATCGGCTACCTATCTATATCTGCCTATCCGGTGATCTTCCGCTCTTCTCATCCAACTACCACCGGCGAACTTCGTCAAGTTGTCAGTCGACCTGGCTAGAGGGCGTCCCACACTGCGCTTCCCGGTACGTGGCCTCCATTCGAGAACTTGTTTACCCCATCGGTTATACAAAGACTGTTTTTAAATTTCCCAACTTACTATCACCATGTTTCAGTAAGTAAATAAATTATGAATTATTATTCTATGCTGTCACCAGCATGATATTCCATCGAGCGCTGCCGCGATAGTAAAATCGGTCGTGAATCGATCGGCTTCCCGGTCGTAACGTGTGTCATAATGGCGGGATCGTAAACCGTGGTCGCGGGTCGCGGCGGACGGAATGCGCTGCTGAGCACGGACGACGATAAACCGACTTCTGTCTCGACTAATAAGCGCCTATGTCGCACTCTTACGTGGCCCTACTATAGTGATGTGAAGAATATATCATTAAAACGAGAAGAGAGATATGAATCTTTTAGATCTAAGTATATATTATATTTATATATATCGCTTTTTATATATATTAAAGTGTATATCGCTTATCAGTAGCTCAATTAGTTCAGTGAAATATAAAGCGATTGAATGAGAGAATTCAGTGAATTAATCTCTATGTGTATATTGTGTGTTATGCGAGGAGATGTATATCTTAAATGTAAATCATCACGCTCATTTTAATTTGAAATGGGAAGGTCCAAAAGTTTCCGGCCGGACAAAGAAAAAGGACACTTAAGTTCATGAAACTCTTTTTATTTTTCAATATAGTCTCCGTCTATTTGAACACTTTGGAGCCTTTGAGGTACTTTTTGTCCAGATCAATTATATAGTTCCCACGGGATTCAAGATAACCTTATTTCTACACTGCTAGTCTACTACACTAAACCTATATTAATGCAAGCGAACTTCAGGCGATCCTAGTATTGTAATTCCTCAAGACACTTTCCAAGTCATCTTTGCATACATGACCTGTTTACGCCAACGAAATCTCGAATGTTTACGGCTATTTTTCGGCATGAGTTTCAGTAGTAAGTTCAACACTCGCTTTACGTTTGTTCTGCGCTCTTCTCAAATGCCATTCGTCTCGGTGCCTAATTAAAATCACCGTAAGTTGTCTCAGGCGGTCTGCTTTGTTACCTGCACCAAGAATTACGAATAATGCTTTACCATTCAAGATTCAAGGAGTGATTTACCATTTCAAGTATCACCACTAAGTACATAGTTAGGTATAGGTAGTACAGGCACCTGCCAGTTGCTCTTCCGCTCTGATTAATACTATACTACTTAAACATTAGCCAACCGAGCGTTCGCACGATTATATTTTTTTTTCGGTCGTAAATGAATTATTACGGTGATTTTAAAGTTAATTTTCGTTATTCTAACTGAATGAATGGGTTTGTTCTACTTGTACAATGTTATATTTGCTGTTGGCGCTACTCATCGATTTGAGAATACATACTAGATACTGTCTCTTCATCTCCCCGTAGAAGTTGCCAACCATGTTTCTTTGATAAAAACATATGATGTGTCATCTAGTGTATTCCCATATCGATGGCTCTACCTAACGACTTATTCAGTAATTTGATATTGAACTGCAAAGGAGTTTGTATTTGTGCGAACGCTCGATTGGCCGATACTTTATGCAATATGATTAGCTCATGTGCAATTTATTTTAGTGCGTTCCGAAATGAAGAACTACAATTAAAAGTTATTATCAGAATATTTTACACTATACTTATTTTATTTCACCTTTATATACCTAATATAGGATGTATATATGGTTGGCGCGTGCAACAGTTTTGTATGAGGACCGACACCAATTAGAAGCAATACCAAAACGACTGGCTGAAGTACCATCATTATCTCGGCGACTGCACGCAAAGATAACCCTTCCGCACTTGCGTTTAGGCGTAAAATTCTATAAAGTATTCACGGGTTTTTGGAGATAAGTGGAGTGAGCAATCCTGGAGTATGGGGTTGGGACATAGTTAAAGCGTTTAGGTTGAGAGTTGTTGAGATCCCACTGCCTTTTGTGGTGTTTTCTAACGTTTTGGCGGGTATTGCGGAGGCTATTTTATCAATTCGTGGGGGAACGATTCGTTTTGACAATCCTCGAAGGGAGATGCAGGAACGCGGAAAATTGTCGAGTCTTATGTGCAGGTTATGTAATACTTAGGTATGTCGCTACGAGTAATTTAATTAGCAATTTCTCGAACTTCTTATATACTCGTAACTGCTGCGTTCCTTTTTGTAGTTTTATTTTCTTAAATTTTATTTGACAGTACCTCATAAAGAACAAAAAAACAAAACAAATTTTCTAAGTCTAAAAACAAATCTTACTACCGACCAATTATGAAGTATTTTTTTTACAATAGGATGATAATAATTAATAGTAAGGTTATGGACAGTCGCCGTAAGGAATTATCGATTACATTGTTTAAATACTTAACTTATTTACTTTATATTTATCAAACAAGAGTTAGAATATGTGTATCTATAATGTAATGATTATGCTGTGTGTGTGAATAATGTAGTGAAATTGTTAGATTGTATAAATTGTGTGAGTGTATGTGGCAGCAGTTATTATTAATTAGATATTAAAATTGAAATCGTTTGTCACTTTAAAAACCCTAACTTAGTTAAAATAAACATAAAAAAATTAACTTCGACAATTTTCAAATCACTTTTGAAATTAAATATTGTAATATTTGTACTCGTATATAATTTATCTTTATTGGCAATTTTTTATGCTACGTTGTGTTGCTTGGAACACGTGTTTGCTATTGATGTAGTTATACATACATCGCTGTACAGAAACATAGCTCAGTCTTGAATTATCACCCTACTGTAGTTGGATAAAAATAAGTTTTAAATGCGATTCCACATACAGTGAGCTCACATTACGTCCGTAACGACCGCATAAATGCATTGAAGCGTGCTACCACTGATTGGATACCTATTTCTGATTTAATAGGATCCGCGCATTTAGATATCCGCGATATGCGATGTGGTTACGATTGTAATACATATGATGCAGGAATAACTGATTCGAAAGCGAATCGCACTCGTTTCAAACAATAATCCGTGAAATTTTTATCGAGATATAAACGACAAAACATAAATACAAGATTATCAGTAACTATGTTATAGAAAATAAGGATCCACTTTTAAATACGTTTAAAATTAGTCATACATTTTAATGTCAGTTTGCAGTATGGATGTCAGCCTTTTAGTAAATTTCAGGATTCACTCAGGATTTCGGGTCATAATCTACCACTCGACCACCACCACTTTTGATAATAATTTGTAAAATTATATATAAACAGCTCGAATATCCCGGACTTTGGAGCTTGAAACTTGGTCATTTTACCAATATCTACTATTAAAGCTTTTACGTTGTCTGGTAAATAGGTAGTTATTTATCTAATAGGTAGTTAGTTCAAATGGGTCTTCTTTACGGAACATTGATATCTTCTTTTTCCTTCTATTATTTATTAATTTTAGATCTTTTTAGAAAATCTGTAAAGTAATGTTGCGTATACTAATCTGTATAAGGTAACTACAGCCTGTGTAACCGTAACAACACATTAGGCCGAAGATACACGACGGAAGGTCGGTGGCCGATCGTCCGTTTAGCGCATTTTCAGCCAGCGACACAACAGACCGACTATACGCGGGAGCGCATTACACGCTTTTACGGTGGTCAACACAGAACGCAGAATGCGGTGACCGGGATGGCTGTCTCGTAAATTGTAATGTGCGGGAAGCTATAGCACACATCTGAGAGCAGTGGTGGAGCTCTTCGTGAGCGCGTGGCGTCAACGGGTCGGATGTTTGCATTTTTTACAAATTTCACATACCTAGTGCAAAACAAAACGTTTTAGCAGCACATCTTCTTCATCTGAATCCGATCGACCCGTGTTCTGTGTGTGTTGACCTTCATAGTCATTTAATACTAGACGTAATGTCAAATGTTAGCGCGATACAAAAGATCTTGATTTTTTGGTAGGTGTATCTATGACAAAAATCCTTATATTCTAGTCTCAGTGTCAGTCTATGTGTTTGCTATGAACTTAAAAGTTATATTAAAATGTGTAGTTATAATGTGGACAATTTTTTTCGTACTATAATAATTTTTATGACTTGTAAACTTTTAACCATAATTTATTTCCTCGAGGAAATATCAATAAATCGTTAACAAAAACTTAGTTCAATAGTCTGTATTGATGCATTCGAAAACTTTGTTAAATCACACAACAAATCTAGTGAATTAATAAAAAGTTATATATATTTCTATATCACTAAACCGATCTAGGTGTATAGAGAAATATAATGAAAACAGTTCGGTTAATCCAGCTTTCGTGAAATAACTAAATTACTAGCGACATAGCTATATATACATACATACATTACACTGCAACCTCTTATTTTGATTACTCTTATTATTTTACTTTCCTTAACCCAGATAATAGAAAATTTTCAGCATAAAAGTGTGAGGAAACTTTAATAAATTAAAAATAAATCAAACGAACTTAAATTGAAGAACAAAATTGACAACATCGTCAATATTAATGATAGGAAATTGCGACACAATACGTCTTACCACTCTCATACATATGGCGTAATTTTCTATTGCAACGACCTTTATTTAAATATTTTTTTACATGTAATAATAAAATAAATGTCGAATAATTCAACTTACGGATGATAAGATATTAAAAATGTCTTTTCTCTACATTTTCTGTCGTAGGGTTTACTGCACAATTTGGCATTTAATGTCACGGTTCACTACTTCGGCGGCCGAAGATCGGTTGCTATGATGTGTCGCTGTCCATTATAAACACATTGCGCGCGTAGTTGCCCATCTTCGGCATGACCGATAAGCGCCCGCTTGCGACGCGACGAATCTTCCGCCTGATGTGTCGTAGGTTAAAACTACGCATTACATGCGGCGTGCCGATATTTGTAAACTCAATCTAAATAATAAGAGAAGAGGTACTAAAACACGCTACAATTAGTGAAACACAATGATCCCATTCTGCAAGAGAGTCCGCTCTTCCCATATCCCGCACAATGGTCGGAACACATTAAACTGTGCGGATCCGAACAATTGTTTTGTCCTTTTGTTCGTTTTGTTTTAAATCCCCCTGTATCGCACTCACGTAATACGACGAAATTATTGTGGAATACTGGTACCCCGTACCGACTTCACTCATTCCCTTTCACACAGTAGTAGTTATAACGTTATTGTTACTCGTAAGAACAATTGCATTAATATCTGTGGCTACTCTTCAAGCGAGGAGTTTCAACACTATTATAATTAATTATCTTCTCACTTCTTTAATCATGTTTCTTGCTACTGTAATCTTAAATATAATATTTGATAAATATTCTGAGTGCTGTGTGCACGTATAAATAAGTCTAAAGACATGGAACAGTTCTCTACGATTTGTTGCTAAAATAAAATAAATATTAATAAAACTTATAAAATAAAATGTTAAAAATGTTAATAATAACAATAAAATTATTATACACACAATTAATTAATATAAAAATTGTTACGAAACAATGTATATAGAAAAAAGTGTGCTTGTCCCCTTAGGAGATATCTACCAGCAAACCTGGGAGAGTGATAGGTGACCAATGACCAACCAATGTTTCTAATAAATATTTATTTCATTTATTTAATTAAGTCATGCAACAGCGTTATAATAATATAATATCTATACAGCTTAACCTAAAATACACATATAAACCTAAATACACATATAACCTAAATATATAAAACTGACCTAAACCTACTTAAGTATTTTATTATTATTGATTTTTACTAATTTACTGTCTCGCTTCCCCGAGAAGACTGCCTCTTCTGGCCTAAAGTCTTAATACTGCTTACTCGCCAACTAGATTAATAAATCCAATAACACCGCCTATTGCCACCGAACACCGGTACACGTATGTGTAGGTCCAGTACAGGAGATGGGCAATGCCCCGCGACCCGCGCGCTCCTACCCGCCGGCTATATGAAATTAATTTGTACGCTACCGGATTTGTGTACACTACCTCTCTACCCCGATACGGATACACCGGAAAATGGTAACTGATTTTTTTTAAATTCTGATACATTTTACTTAATTCTCTAATCTCGAAGTGGTTCTTAGTCTTTTGAAATGTTCAGCTTGTTTCTGGATCTTCTGTACATGAGTTACTATTGATATTGTTTATCACACTCGGAAATTATTGTACAGTGTTGCTTCACCTGTACCTATAACAATGAAATCAACGAGACATGAGCTTTGCGTTTGTGTGAGTGTACAGATCCCTAGTGTAACGATAGTGTATAGTGCGAACCATTTCGACAACCGGATAGGACAATCGGCACCCACTGATACAGATGCAAAGCTCATGCCTCGTTAATTTCATCGTACCGTTGTGTCACATTATTTATTATCTACTTTAAATCGGGCTTGTAACTCATAATCTTATCTATACGTAGTAATAGCATATCATAAATTACTGAATATAGGTACTTAGGTATATAAAACTTAACATTATTTCTTTATTGCTTTTGCAAAAAAATTAAACTACATATTTAAAAATGGGACAATAGTTTTCTATTGTCCCATTTCTATTGTTCTATTAGCACATAGGATTAGCCTATCTGCTAATCCGGATTACAATGTGCCAATCTGCCAAGTTTCAACGAAATCAGTTCAGCCGTTTCGACGTGATTGAGTAACAAAATCATCCAAACTTTCGCATTTATAATATTAGTGGGATTAGTCCATTAGTATTACTAACTTCAGTTTAAATTCATACAAAGCATAATATACGGAATCTGTCGCAAATTTTTTAAGCTTATTTCACTTACCCTCATTTTCTCTCCGAGTGCGGCAGCAAACAAAACCACGGGATGTTGACTCAACCCCGCCTGACTGTATTATCCTCAGATACACCAGTTTATCTACTTCTTGTTGACCTTTGTGCGGGAAATTTTATTAAGGCATAAATATTTAATAAGTTTAGAAGTAGGTAGGTACTTAAGTTTTGTATCGTTTAACTTTCCGATATATAACTCGCTTTTCCTGTTTTTATCTGCCATAGGTGGTTCTAATAAGCAATTTCTTTTTCCATTTTTGCATGATATTGAGAAATAGATTGAATGGTATGGTATAAGTATGTATAGGGAAGTGAAACGTCATTGATTATCTGCACCTACATTGTATTAGTACCTACCTTATTTACAATTAAATATCTTAAGTATAGTTAGTACCTTTACTTTACCATTATATTATCGAGTGACCCGCCTCTGGCTTCGCTTAGTTACGATTTCCCAGGAAAACGAAATAGCCTAAAAGTGGAAGAAATTTTGAAAATCGGACTCGTTGTTTTTGAGATTATTTCTTACATATAAACACACTCACAGACTCAGCCAATAAGACCGCCTTTTGTGCATTTCATGGGTTTACAATGTTTGTTTCTGTCTTATTTTCTTTTGGTGTGAAATAAAGAGTTTTACCTAACTATCTATCTCAGTTATAAAGTCACAGTTGAGTATGTATATAGGCAGGTATTTTTCGTGACTACCGCGAATTAAGCCACGCAGGCTTAGTAAATAAGCCTGCGTGGCTCAATTATTTTACTACCGTATCATCAGCTTATATCTCTACTGTTATATATATTTTTTATATGGACAATTTCATACCATATAGTGATAAATTATTATAAAAATATATTATAGGCTAGACGAATCATATCACTTATTCTTATTAGAATCCTATAAGTTTAGTAGCCGGTCAGCGTTATTACATACTCGTATGCTGTGCTGTAATGATACTAAATCATTGTTAGAATTGATTTATTACCAGAACTATAACACGAATTTGGATGTGTTAGATATACGCGTGGCATAACCCGTCGTGAGCCTTTATGTAATAGCCACGAAACAAATTCCACTTTGTGGTCGTTTCTTGTAAGAACACCTTGTCTTTGAACAACTAAATAGTTTTATGTTCAACATAGTTTTCGGATTTCAAGTCTGATTAAAACACTAGCGATTATTCACTAGCGATACCAGCGACTTAGATTCCACTGATTCCCGTGAGAACTCTCTAACAGATTAAGATAAAATGTACCCTAAATTTTAACCCAGGTCATATGCTTAAACTGTGTCAAGTTTCATTATATTATGTCCCTTAGTTTTTGCGTGATGCGCGTTCAGAGATACAGAGAGAAATTCCAAAAAATGTTGTAATTGGGCTCTATGTCATTCTTAAACAAAGTGATAAACATAGCCACATATTACGAGTACTTATGCCAAAATAAATAATATATCTTTATTTCATGATATCAAAGGGGGATTCGACGTAAACATCGGTTACTGACGCCCCGTTTATATACTTCTACACACGTACTCTCATAGAAACAAAGTTAAAGCATCGTGTCACACACATAGATTCCCATTTACACATCCATTCAGATATAAAGCCACACAGACACTTACGTCTATAACCGCACATGTATTTCTCAGAAACGTCCCTTAGAGGAAACCGAGCTTTTAAGAGGCCGAGTGAGTGGAGAGCGATGTTGCGATCGGCTCCACTGCTCACCCCGGCCGACAGTAAAAAATATGAGCATCCCCCCTCCCGGGCCCTCCTTGTCCCTCGCGCCATCTTGAAAAACTTTGTCACTTGTAGCCGCAAATCGATCTGTGTCTACGAGCTCTACGACGTAGCGCGTAGGTGCGAACGCTCCGGTCATTGACGTTTTTTCAGCTAGATAATCGTAGCATTTCTTATGTAGGCGTCAATATATAAGGTGTTTACTTAAAAATAACTTCTCTTCTATTTATTATTTCAGTCTGGTGAACACTAAAGTTGTTTTAACGTGTGCTCAGCTATGTAATAATCAAGATTCTGCTCCACTCATTGTTGTGTCCCCTCTTGACTTTCATTGTCATTGAAATGATAATCACTAAAGGATTTGTGAGGAATTATTCACATGACTACCTTGACAAAACAGATACGCCCTGTGGCTACATACTTTCGCATTTACAAAATAAATTTGGAACATAGCGTTGTTATAATAAGATTCATATTTGCTTTTATAGGAAAAAAGGACTTATACTCTTTTGTGAATGGTTTTTGATTGAACTGAATACAAAATAAGGATACCTAAGGTGCACAGCAGGTGTCCTTATAAATAGTTGTAATGCTGTTATTTGCGAAGTCAATCTTTTCAATGAATTCAATGCTGAACGTTGAGAGTAACGGCGTGAGACAATATCTTAAAAATGTTTTAAGGACTTATTTGTACTGGACCAATATGGACGAATGGAAAAAAGACCCATGCATTTATTTTATTTTTTTTTGTATAGTTTACTTTCTTATTATTCTGACTTTGTAACTAGATACCAAAGATTTAATTTTGGGGAATATTTTTTTATATCATTTTGTTACATAACCTTAACATACTTTTAACCTTAGAAAAAATAGTAAGACGCTATTTTGAAGTAAAAAGATAACATTACTTTTTATTACAATAGTTCCTGATTAAGACTATCTTTTCTGCGGATTCACACATTTTGAAAAAAAGTGAACCACCCCTCATGTCAAGAGGTCAAGGAATCAACCCTTCAGACGTTTCCATAGAGACAGGTAGCCAGAGATAGGGATAACCCTTCTCTGAGATAGCTTTAACAATGTCATTGTTACATCCAAAGGGCATACCAAACCAAAATTAGCGTTACATTCAAATTGCCTTTACAACAAACCGTGCGAAATTTGTATAAAGGGTTGTGAACCGAAAGAAATTGGTAAAAAACGATATTTTTTGTGAAAAATATAAAAAAAATCAAAGGGTAAGTCGTGGCGTGACCCGCGTGACATATTTTGATTGTTAGTTGATTTTTTTCGCCGATTGTCTAGAATCATGTGGGTAACGTAACCGTGACAGCGACATTTTTTATTATAATTGAGATTGTTGATTTTATCTGTTTATTATTACTTTTCTGTATACATACATATACGCATTTAAATATTAACGGATGCATATTTCTCTTATAAAAACATTTATTATTTATCTAACAATTATTGCACTGATACCAAAACAAACCAATTATTGTTAAAATTAAGAAAAATAATTAAATAATATGAGATAAGTATTAGAATTCAACCCGTACAATAAAAATAACTCGAAAATTAAATGAGGAATAGAACTTCGAAGTCACAAATTAGAGAAGGACCGTAATATAGAACAGTGACGTCAGATAATTATGTGGTGAGCAATAGATTCCTACCATGTCAACATATTGTCATATTCAAATGTTGCCATAACAATATTCTAAAGCTACTTAATTTTAACTTAATTTTTTCTACTTAACTTTCTCAAAATTTTAATGAATTTTGATAAATATTTTTATGTAATATGGGTTTATATTTTATTTTAATTATCGTATAAGTTGTGATAGCCAAGGTGTATACAGATACACCAATATATACACCATTTTTTATTTTTTATTTATGGAGTATGCGGGTTTCCTCGCGATGTTTTTTCCTCTCACCGCCGAGCTAGTAACAAGTTTTGAAAAGCCGTACGTAAGTAGAAACACAGTGGTACGAGACGAGGATTTGAACTCACTATCACACGAATGTGAGTCGAGTACAGACTGGTGTAGACTGGTGTAAAATTGGTGTATCCACCAATCCGCACTGGGCCCGCGTGGTGAATTATGGCCCGAAACCCCCTAATGATTTACTAGGGGAGTCCTGTGCCCCACAATGAGACATTAAAGGCTGATACATGAACCATACATGAATAAGTTGTACCTACTGATATACTATATACCATCAGCTCCATTATAACTCCACTGCTAGAGATAGGTCTCTCCCAAGGCTCGCCACCACACACGGTCTTCTGTTTTCTTATTCAGCCACCACTGGCGAAGTTTTTAAGACTTGAAGACCTGGCTTCAGAGTGTACACTTCGCTTCCCGACATACATAACTAACCGTTGTGAAAACACGAAATAAGAAAGAAATAAAATAAACAAAATAGGTATTAATGTAAACTTTGAAAAAAATGAAGACAAAAATCAGTTAAAAATTCTAAAGAAAAAAACAAAGTCCTCAACAAATGAGCTATATAGCAGTATGATTTTTATCAGGCAATCTTTTGTGCGGCACAAACGATGTAGGGTGGAAACAATCGCGACGGCCGTGGGTTCAGTTCCGTACCTCGTGACTCCGTACAAAATGTCCGGATGCCTTTATTATTTCAAGTGCTTTATCAAACGAATTGCGTTTTGTTCTTCGCGCTATAGAATACATGGTGCTCAAAAATGGGGACAACATTTTGTGTTTTTCTTATACTTTGTGATTTCGTACCATGTCTAAGCGATCGGTCATATTTTATTCACTTGTAAGTAAACAAAACAAATAAACAAGTTTTTTAATCTGTGTCAAAATGAATGCACTAAATATTGAATTTAATTACATTTTAGCCTAGTTTGCTGTTGATAATGTATAGATACGTAATGTAGTCTGTGGCTGCTAGGTGAAGGCAATTAATATAATTTTTTTTTAATTTCACACATTTTAAATGATTTATTACACTTATGTATTTAATAAATATTGTTAGGTTGGCATTTGCTTGTGTTGTGGTTCCTTCTAAGTTTGTAAAGCATTCGTTTGGTACGATCCATCACGTAACTTGTAGTATGCAACAATTAGTTAAATAATGTCATAAGGACGAAGAAGTAATTTACTTTATTGTAATAATTAAAATTTTAATCGTTTTTTTAACCTTAGATTAAGACTTAGTACACATCTAATTAAAATGTAAACACGCCATATACTTACATCTGAAGTAAGCATTAATTTAACTTAAACTTTTGTTAATTGACGATTTCTTTGGTAGATACTCGACTCCTTAGTGGTTTACGATCATTTTGAAACCTTATAACTTCACCTTAAGGTCTAATTTAGGCATAAAGTTTGGGCTTTATTCAGGGGCATGGAAGAATAGATATGGGGTCCCGACTTGATCGATAGAATTCTTTTGATTGTAAGACCCATAACGGACCCTAACGGATATTTGGACAGCAACCCGAGAGGTTTCAAGTGGGCCATGGTTTATAATTACGATAATTTGTCGGCAGATGAATGAATCTAAATACCTATACATAACAATTGTTGTACGAAAAAACTGCTTGCAATAAATGCGTCTTGTTATTAATTATTATTATTTTTTATTTCAATCTCCTCTCTACCGAGAGGTAAAAAGACGCAGACCGAAGCCTTGTGCTTCTGGGGCTTACACTGAAAAATGAAAGAAACTTTCTGACTATCCTATGTTATTAATAAGACAATTTTTTTGTAAGAATACGCACAGCTCACTTCAAAGACCACATAATTGGAATTTCCATATGAACATTTCATGTCCAAGAATACACTGGGTATTCCATGGTCCAGTTCAATGTTTCCGGGTGAGAGGAAATCTGGGATCAAGAGGTGGCCTCCCAGAAAGAGCTTCTTCCTGTGCAAAGCTGGGACAGTCATAAAGTACTGGAGTTTCTGTTCCTCCATGATATAACCTATATATCTGAGTATCAACTTCTTCTAAGTTTAAATCACCATACACGATCTTCCGCTCGAGTTACCCACCTTTAGGAGTTTAATGATCATAATATGGGCTTCCTCTCATGTAATGTACCAACTTAACACTTAAAAAAATATATAAACAGTTAAAAAGTGTAAAACAGTATAAAAGGCAGCATCAAAGAGTAAAAGATGAAACAACTGGCTGCCGCCGATTTTTATTAAAAACGTGATGAGCAGTGTATGATATATGGACGCCATATTTGGTGTTACAAAGCGGCACACAAATTGAGTCCTTATCTGGAAGCGTGTTACTTAATTTATAGTAACAGAAATTTTATATAAATTCAACTAAATTCTTCGAAATTACTAACATTAGGTATTTCTCTTTTCGAACACATATTTCGAGAATAATTTACTTTTAAGATAAAGGTAAAATAATGTTTTCTTGTATCATTTTTAAACTTCAGTTCTCTTTCTTTTAAATATTTCAAATCACAATATTTTTTTAACCGTGACTTCGTTTTCTCACATATTTACAGTTGTATTCATTTCTTAGCTATACACTACAAGTTTTTTAATAAATGAAGATGATAATGATTCACAGTGGGATTCTTTATGAGCTGAGTTCAGAGATACACGCTAAAACGAACACAGACCGAATTAATCATTTGTTGATAAACAAATATTTGTCTGAACTCGGAAACTTTTGTATAGCAGGCAGGGATGGTAGTGCCATTTGCTGTAATCCAGCAATATTACCCCTGGGTTTGCAGGTATCCAGAGGTGACGGGAACTATTTGCCATCTGGTGGATCGTCTGCTCGTCTACTGGATAGGTACCTCATTTATATAAAGTAGTTATTAAATTGTAGGTTACTATTACTTATTTTTTTAAATTACTCCAAATATGTACCGTATCACTTCTGATTCATTCGTCCCCACAGGAGTGTTATGGAAAAATAGCGTTTTAAAAATAAGCAATTTTTCATGGATCACGCGCGGCGCCATGAATTGCCAATTCGAGTTTAAATTTGATTTACCCGAGCCAAATGTGCACGATATCTGTTTGAGTTATTACTTTATTAATGATGTACCTACTACCAGTATTTATGAATTTTAGAGATACAGTCAGTTGTATGGTGTCATTCATTTATTATTTTTCATAAATGTAACTCAAATAATTGATGTAGGCATTAAGACTATAAAATTCAAATAGGATTGGGCAGAGCTTGTGTAGGTAGGTACAGCCTACTTCAAAAAATATTTTAGAGAAAGAAAAAACATGCATTCACAAATAATTACATAATAATAATAATAAATATTCCTTTTTGCATTTAAATAATTATTACATGTGCACATCTTTACATGACAGAATACAATAGGCGACTTTAACGTTAAGGCGATCTTTTCCCGGAAACCTTGGGGTGAAGGAAGATAAAGGGGATATAGGTAGTGCAAAATGATTGGAATTAACGGATAGAATTATGTTCAATATATACAGACTAGTGCTTAGGGCACTAATTAGTGCAGGTGATCGTGGTGAATTTTGATTCTAAACCCCCTAACCCCCTAGTACGAGTATATCAAAAGGAAGCCTTTGGCATGCTGGACGTAACAAGCTATTTTGTATATGTGGATTCCAAATTATGTGGATGGGCCGTAAATTTAAGTAAACACGAAATATAATATCAATATCTAACACACACCAAATATAACAGAGAAAAATATACTGAAAAATTGTAAAAATAACTATTTTTTCCCAACGGCCATTATTGTAGCTAATCGACAGTTGACGTCAAGATACGTCTTATAACGAATATCAGCGTATGCAGTTCCACAGTAGAGCACAGGCACAGAATATACGATATATCAAAGAACAGAAGAGACAATGTAGTTTCCTTGGGAGAGTCCTAGGCCCGCCATAACATACGATCTTCTTATTCATTCTAAAATTTCTGTCTATATTTTTGAAGCACTTTCATCGTGGCAGATACGGTTGGTAATTATTTAAAAAGAAACACATCATAATATGCTTACGTATATTTCGCACATTTTGACAAAGACAGTCTAGACGTTTCCACTCGAAACACAAAGATATGATTAAACTGCCAGCAGCCGGCTTTATTCTATAAAATAAAAATCATTTGACAAGGGTCCGCCATTAATTTCCGCGACAATGTGATAAATAATGAGAGAGGTGTAATGCGGGGGCGGCATCCCTCTAAAACGTCGCTTTGATGGGCTGGTTTTGAAGTTTTGACGGCTCACATCCTAATTTTCTTTCTGCCGCGAGTGAGTACTCCCGCGGCGGTTGCCACTTTTCAATAAGAGTTTCTCTTTGTGGCAATATTTCAATTTTAACTTTTTTATTCACATTTTTAGCAAGAAATTTTCAATTACAATAATGGACGGCAGTTCGCATTTATAGGATTCGCATTTATGTAGGTATTGATAACAGATATAGTTGTGATATTATAGCATGGGTTGTGTATGCTACACCAAAATGTTACATATTGATGTGCGTAAGTTTTTTAAGTAGGTACCGTTATTAATCTGCAATCTTATAAGGGAGCAAATAAATAGAATTGAAATTTGCATTGCATTGTTAACTGCCGACTGGTTTTCGCTGATTTTCGTTATATTTTCGTCACAACTATTAATCATGAACGGGACTCATAGTAAGTACATCTATATCGGATGTTACCTACGAGTACATTGTAACTTAAAAAACGTTAGGTTACGAAATATCCTCCTTTTTATTTCTTCTCCGAGTACAATTATATTTTGCTCAGTCGGTTATGGAATTTATTAGTAAATTATCACTAATTTAATTCAATTACACAAGCTACTTGTATATATTAAATTACAACACAACCAGTGTCAAAGATGCTTTAATCATGAAATATTTTTTGAAATCAAAACCCATTTCTCCTTTCTTTTTTACATTAAGGTAACTACTCCTTGTGGATTCAGTAAGAAAAAATTTTAGTCATTAAATAACATAACATAATTTTAGATAGCCCACATATTACTCATTTGCAATAGCCACATAATATAGCCAGGATTTGTGGATAGCCACATAAAATATGGACAAAGCTATGGTATAGTATGTAAAGCTATGTTTGTTTAGAGTAATGTAGAGTTTTAGAGTAGTATTGTTTAGAGTAGTTGTGTACCTACTCATACAATACACTTTATATCCATACAAAAAAGAACACTATAATTAATGTAATTAGGCAATTAATAGGTTTTCACATACAAGATGGTTATTGTTTTAATTGGACGCTATTTTACGTCAATTATGTTCAATAAGGAATATTGTTCTCCAGGATTTTTTTGATAACTGTAGTTGTACCGCAGTTAATTAGCTTAATGATATATCTAATGTCAGGGGTCAAGAGGAAACCGCGCTTTTATCAATATAAATAATACAAAAGCCATCGTTAACTAAGTTTCTAATCATCAATTTTATCATTTTGCTGTAACAAACAGTTTTAATTACGGGAAACCATGTTAGTGTCCGCCATTAAAAGCTACTTATCAATTTTAACTAAATATTTATCTTCGTTTTTTCAATATTTATTACTTTTTTGTAATAAATAGTGCAGTACAATTTAGTATTGTATTTATAGGTTATGATGTCCTACCGCCGGCTTGTTCCCGTCTTTTGATAACTTCCGCTTGCCCAAAATTGAACCATTATTTTCTAATGTTTTCTCTCGGTGAGAACAAAGAATCTTATAATTTCAATCATCCATGGTTTTAAAAATATCGAGTACTGAAATACAACTTTAATCTGTAGTACATAGAGTTGCACTTGGGAAAAAAGATTTTAGAGGTCGGAAGATATGAAATTTATAATTGAAGGCCGTAAATTAAGGTGACATCGACAGTTGTGGCTCGCGGGGGCGCGACGCGACGCTAGGGAAACCCTGCCAATATTTTATCGAGAAGGTAATTATTTGATCGGTAAACTGGGGTAACAGATGAAACTCGGCGCCCGTAATATCTTTCTTATTCTTTACATTATGAAATTTATGATTAACGAAGTTTCTATTGGACTATGCTTTTAATTCGTAGATATACTCGTACTCATTGCATAAATTACGCTGTTTTTGTTCTTATTGTTTCATGTCCCGCAAGTATTTCAAGGGAATAACTGTAACTTTGTAACTTTTAATTACGTAATAGATTTGGAAAACTTCCTTTCAGTGCTGACCATGATAATAAACAAGATAAACTAATTAGAACTCCATTGCGAAGTAAACACAATGTATATGCTCCCACAAAGGAAAATGTTATGAACATTCTCTGTAACATTTGCAAGAAACAAGGCCAGAGCTTACGTAGGAACGTTCCTGAAATTAATTTAATTGACAATAAAATTTATAACTAAGTTCTAGAAGGTTCTAATTCATTAACAGTTAACAATAATCATCACTTTGTCCACTTGTCCACTTATATTTTACCTGTCTTATATTACACACATGAAGCTACGTTTAATAACGCGTGTAAACACATCACTGTCAAAGTAGGTATAAAATAACTACATACAAACATAATACAAAATAAATAAAAAAAAACTTTATTATTCCATTAACAATTTGATTTAATGCAATTGATTATCATTATAAATTATTTTTATTTACTATTTCATCATTATTATACATTTACTATTGTATATTATTATTTATTATCTATTCATTGTATTTTTATATGTCTTCATTTTATTATTCATCAATACAATATAACATTCATTAAAAAAATGTATAATAAATTTAAACAACTCCACGGGTATAGGCCTCCTCCAAAGAATACCATTTCCTTCTATCCCGCGTCTCCTCGACCCAGTGATCTTCCACCCTTTCTCTGATTTCGTCTGACCATTTCGCCGCCGCGCCGGCCTGCCTCTCTTTCTCTGTCCCGGTGACCCTCACGGCATACATATAACGCTACCTAATTAATTACCTAGAGGCGTATGCTGCTATTTAAAGTGACTATTTTATTGACATTTATTTCGTATACTGCCCTCCTACGAAGAACGGGCATTATTTTAACGAAAGCATTAGATATATTCGGAAATGAAAAATGAATTAATAGAGAAATAAAATAATATAAAAAAAAGTCACAAACTCCCACGAATGCGTCACAGAAGCCGCCCCAAGCCTCCTACAGTTGAGCGACAACCTGCCATCTTACCATACATCAAGGGCATCACTGACAAAATTGGCAATATCTTAAGACGAGCTTCAATTAAAACTTACTTCAAGCCGCACAAGAAGATTAGCCAATTTTTAAGACCGGTCAAGAGCAATATCCCCCTACAAGATGCAGGTGTTTACAAGCTTGATTGTGAATGCGGGTTATCATACATTGGGCAAACAAAGAGGAGCATCGGTATCCGGATAAAAGAACACATAGCTGACATGAAGAACAGACGCTCGACCAAGTCTGCAGTTTGTGAACATGCTCTGGACAAACCCAACCATTACATTCGATTTGATAATCCACAAATCCTCGCTAGAGAGACCCGGTTCATGCCAAGAATGTTACGCGAGGCTATTGAAATCAAGAAACACCCAAATTTCAATAGAGAAGATGATTGGCAAGTACCACCGGCTTGGTATCCAGTCATTAAATTAATTAAATCTCAAGGCCAACGCAATACTGCAAGACCTCTGGACACCGTGAGTGAATACTGCGTGCATAGGGAATGTTATGATTAAAAAATTCAGACAGTAGTTCAAAAAATTTCAGACGGTAGTCCAAATAATTCCTTAATAACTCAAGTGACAAATAAAATCAATTAGTCACCCCGTGGCCACGTCCACTGCAAAGTGTTCGAAACGTCGGGATATAAATAATGTCAAATATACGCGATTTAAACCGTTCAAAGTTGTTTAATTGCTATAAAAAAAAGTTTTTAAAAAACAAGCTTTTATGTAAGCCATGTACTAAAACGAATAAAATAAGTTTATATTGAATTATTTGTTCTCAAAAAGCTTGTCGCGAAATATTCATAAAATTAGGTTTTTTTTTATAGATTAGTGGGTGGACGAGCCAGCGGTCCCACGTGATGGTAAGTGTTACCGCCGCCCATGGACACCTGCAACACCATTTACAATTCGCGCGACAAGCTTGTTGAGATCAAATAATTCAATATAAACTTACTTTACTCGTTTTAATACATGGCTTGCATAAAAGCTTGTTTTTAAAAAAAACGTTATTTTATATTATTTTATTTACACCTTTTTAGTTAGAAATATTTCTCTATCCATTTCAATTACGGTAGAAAGTCATGTTTTGTCTTGCAAAGTTTCATGTGCATGCTACTAACCGTTGAGGAGTGCCCTCATGAGGAGACTATCCTGGCTGCAGCATCAGTTCATGGTGAAGATCATGTTTAGCTATCAAAATTAAACGTATATGCAAAGTTTCGTGTCCGTGCTACTAACCGTTGAGGGGTGTCCTCGTGAGGAGACAATCCTGGCTGCAGCATCAGGTTATTTCTATCATTGTCATCAGAACTAAACAAACATGCAAAATTTCAAAGTTATAAGTTTAGAGGAAGTGGTTCAAATTTGGCTTGCAAGATTTGTCCCAAACATATTAACTAACAGGAGAAGTTAAATAAAAGCTTGTAAAAGCAATGGTCTTTCTTGTTGCTTGATCCCTAGCTTTTATTTCTAGCTTGATTTTAAATTAAGGAAATTTTTACCAAAACTATTTGTATTTTTCTCGAATGTCATAAAAAGCACTTTTTCTGTAAGGAAGTGTTTCTCTAAGGAAGGCAGTTTACGTGATACATCTACATCACCAAAATTACGAGTACACAAAGTAAAACGGTATATATATATATATATATATACACATACCTATGTATATGCTTACGCGATGTGGATAAAACTGGTTTCCGATCACTGAAGCCTCCCGCTGACCGATTAAATTCGTGCCTTGACAAAAACCCTTTGACGTATTCACCGCTGACAGCCCGCCGTCGGGTGCCTCGCGCCTCGCTGACGTTCCTATTATCACTTACCAAACGGCTTCGTGTCAAACGGAAGCGTACCTCCTAATGTAGAGTAACGTATTTACACAAAGGGTATTCTGGATTTTATTCATATTTAAACTAAAACGGAAAGTAATATTTAAGTTAAAAGGAAAGATTTCGAACACAGAGTTTTGTTGCCTTGGTTACATTATACAGAATCTTTTTTTGAGCGTGTTAGTATGATGAAGACTGAAACTAATAGAAATAGAGAAGGGAAAAACTGCATTTAAAGATTTTCAATAAACTCATAAACAATCGAAAATTAAATCCATACATTTTCCTTGAAAAAATCGTAAGCTATTTTAGTGCATCAATTGATTGTGTATGTTGTAAGGAATAGTCCAGAATATAAAAATCTAGATTTTACAATTTTCTACAATTCAGGAAGTTTAGTGTCTGTTCCTTGATGATCTACCTACTTATTTAACTGCTATTTATCACTAACCTAATCCTAAACTAATCTAACCTAAGGGTAGGAGTAGGACGTAAAGTTAAGAACCAAGAAAAGTTAATCACAGTTCATCAGAAAACATAAGTTTTAACATCGGAAGGAATTTTTAAAGAAATATCTAAATGTTTTTCTGAAGTACCTACCTATCTCTGTCTTGATTTCACGTACGTAGACAATAATTTCTATTACTTCATTAATACCTAGAATATGGACATCGATAAAAGTTATAATTTTTTTATTAAATAGATCAAGTAAAATTGCCGATGCCGGTGCCACAAATATATTCTATGAAATGTTTCGGATGCGGGGTGGCGGGGTCGAGCGGACATGCGCACGCGCCTATCAGTCGTTCCAAGAGAACCGTCGGCGACAATTTCCAGTGATATCTAATAGATAAAATATCTTGTGTAATCATTAACTTTGTTTAAAAAAAAAACATAGTTAAGAAGTGAAAATGTTGATGACACCAGGCAGTCGGCAAAACACATTCCGTTATTTATTTACTTTCTTTTTAGGTAAATTTTGGACGAAAGTTGTAGAGCTTGATGAGCTCTATTGAATATCGTATCGTTTGTGTATATGGGTTCTGACTTTTTATAAAGTTTATGCTATCGCAATTTTAAAACTACTAAATCAATTTGGCCCATCTGCGAATTTAATCGGATTATAAACTCAAACTATTAGTGTGTCAAATTTTAATTTCATCTCTTAAAAAAATACATGTCCACAATTTTTTTTATAGAGGTATAAATATATTTCCTTATATGTATATACATACTCGTGTAGGATAGATTGATTAAATATTCGCATTTCGCCTTTAGCAAGTGAAATGGAAAGAAAATTCTAAGGTTACGCCAGTTGTGAAACCGTTTCCTATAAGGTTACGCCTGTTGTGAAACATTTTTCTATAAGGTTACGCCTGTTGTGAATCCTTTTCCTATAAGGTTACGCCTGTTGTGAATCCTTTTAGTACATATGATCATTTTAATTTAACTATTTACAAATGGGGAACGAGGTTAAAGAAGGCGAAGGGAATGTGTCCGTTGATGAATTGAAGTCAGACTTTAATACAAATACAAAATACAGTGATTTAATACAAATACAAAATACAGTGATTTAATACAAAATATAGATAGTCTGTGACATAGACATCGCTTGCTTATCACCTGGTTCCAGTTTTTTATTTGTTTATATTTTGAAATTTCGATAAAAATTAATAAAAAACAGCCTATCACTGCTCTAAACGCAAAGATAGTGGGTTAATTGCCATTTTTATGTTTTACAGATATGTCGAGATTTTATTGCACAGTAAAATTAAATGCTTTTGAGCATTATTAAAACTTAATAAGAAATAGGTGATAAACGAACTATCGCATGTCTAGACGGTGCCGTGTGGTGTCGGAAAGGCACCACACAATATACAATAGAATAGCACCACCCTATCTCTTCCCGTGGATGTTGCAAGAGGCCACCGAGGGATAACAATGCGGATATCACAAGCCCTGAGGAACTACATCACCTTTAAAAGAGTAGACTCGCTAACTACTGCATTGTAAATTATAAATGCACTTATAAATGACTGCACAAAGGACAATTTATGAAACTGATCGGTTTAATTTTTAAATTATACGAGTTTTTATAACGAGAAATAGTTAAGTAATTAAAAAATTGTTTTAAACTAAATCTAAATTTTCACTTGCAAAAATGCTTCCCACCATCAATTTGCGATAACTGTCCTCTATAAAACTTCACTCACAATAAAATCGCGATGTGAATATATTTCGCAGAAACTCGATCATTGTAATACAAATGTATCTGTTGTTACGACTACGTAATTGCTGGCCTGGTGTGTAATTTGGCAAGCCTTTTGTGTTGAAGTCAATGCTCTTGTATTGTCATGTTATCAACTCGAACTGCTCAGTAGGGTCTAAGTCATGGAAGGGATTTTGTATGACACCAGAAGAGATTGAATTTATTTGTAAGTATAAATCTATATCAACTTTAAATCTCCTTGTTAAAAGAAAGAAATAACGTTTGTGCGTTTAATGTAAAACATAAAAAAAATTATCACACGTACATAAAAGTATACACAAACTACCCAGATACCAGACATTGTCTAACAGGGAACCCTGGACCAGTAGCACAAGCGGCTTCACTATCGCTGGCCTGATCACTTGCCAAACATATGGGGTTCTCCAAGAGAGCTGTGAATAGGATTTTGCAAGGTCGGCGGCGCGCCCGCATACCCCCTGATGTTGCAAGTGTCCATGGGCAGCGGTAACACTTACCATCACGTGGGATCTCTTGCTCGTCCGCCCACTACTCTCTAAAAAAAAAAACCATATACCATCAGTCTATGTTTGTCCACTGCTGGGGACATACTTTCATCCACTTCCAAGGCGATATCTCTACCCAGGTAGGAATAATTAACTAGACGGAACAGTTATAAGTAGATATTGTCAATGAATTATAATCAATATTTTTTTACAGACTCGTAACGATAAGCCTATTTTCTGATGAGATTCATCAGCCACAGCCCCTTTTAAAAACAATTACGGTATTCAGACAAAGCCGAGCCCCAACATTAAGCAGTTTCAACTCAAACAGCTGGGGGCGGAGTGCTAACACAATCAATATGTTTGTGGGAGACTCGCAGACCGCTATGGGAACTACTCAATGAAATTTGCACATTCATAGAATCGGTTTGTGTTGCGTTATTTGTATGTAATTAATTAACATAGAAATCCCAAGAAAATTATTGGTGTAAAGTTGTTGTAAATCCTCGCGATTGATTGGCAAAGTCAAGTCAGGGTTACTGGATTTTTTCTTCTTGTGGCTTGTGACGAGCGATATGTGTGTTAGACATAACTTAGACCTGTTACTCGTCTTCAAATTGTAAATAAATGTCGTCACACACGCTTTTTCTAATTAATATCTTTTATGTGAACTTTCAACAAGACATCATCAAACCCTCCCAGTCTCCCTCGATATCATGTCATAGCCAACACAAGAACCTCAAGACGCATTAGCAAGATTTCCTCTAATGACTACTAAAACTGAAGTGAGGATAACACTGTAACTGGCTTTAACTATGTGCCTTAAGTTATAAGATATAACGGGCATGGCTTTTGTACTATTTTGTTTGTATATAGGTATTAGTACTTTCATAAACGATTAGCAACCTTAAAATCGGCTCTGTTTTGATCTAGGTACGTTTTAATGTGTTTTTTGGAATTTATTTAATTTGGACAATCTGTGTAATTTGAACAATCATACAAGCGATATGTTAATATATCCGTTTATATTCTCCATTTTGATTTTCCAACCAATCTAAGTCGATTAAAGACCTTATTTTATATAGAAATGAAGAAATAAAATTATTACCAGGTAACACTATCCAGTATTAATAATAAAACATAAACCATATAGCCTACTTATCACAAAGTTGTGTATTGTCAACAGTCTAACAAGGTAGCTAGCTGGAGTTTTTTTTATGTACGAAGGCGGCAGACGAGCATACAGTCTGATGGTAAGTGAATACTGTCGCCCATTGACACCCGCGATACATGCCAACATTAGTCCAAAATGACACACGTTGGCACGCCCTCGGATGCGCTGCCTACCTTTGGAGATTTAGGAATGGATTTGGAAAAAGGGTTGGGAAAATGGGGCCGAATAGGTTGGGAATGGACTCAGGCACATCTCACTCACTACCGAAACACGTACGTACATTAGGGAAATAAGACAAAGTGGGAAATGCAGCACATTTCAAGGTAGTCTTCTGTGAGAGAGGGATAACGTGGCCAGTCGAGCGCGCCCAGCGGCTGTTCGATTTCAGCGTGCACTCTTCCCCTCAGAAGGAGTGCTTAGTATGTAGTTGGATTGTTTATGGCATAACTGGGCCGCCTGTATCTAAGGCATCTTCCATAAGATGATTAATAAGTTTTTTCAATCATTCAATATTTTATGAAAATACTTCTTTCCTACATATGAAACTTGTTTAATGGTCCCTGTCCTTTCTACGTTATCGGTAAAGCTTGTGCCTTGCGCTTAGCGAGAACGCTACTGGGGTGGGTTGATTGATGAGCTCTTGTTCTCTGATAGCCAGCTCAATTACACCACGACAACTTAATTTGACATGATACTTCCAGTTTTGGCGCGCGTCGGTTATCGGTATGTTTCCGCAGCGTTTCCTTGACGTAATGAATTGTACCTATCCTCGAATTAAGTGAAAAATTTAATACCTAGATTAAAGTGAAAGTGAAGTATTAGTACATGTGTTTACGAATAAAACAATTATTTTGGCTGGCATCAGTCAAATTTTGGTTCGGGCTGCACCCTACTTACACGGTCCATTGTAGATTTTTTAATCATGTAAAGTATCTACCAATATATTTAGTGATTAGTCTTATGAAATCCACCTCGTCAATTTATAGAGAGTAACTAATAAACCCCCATGTCCACTCAATCTCACTCAATACCCACCGTTTTGATATGATTTTTGTAAAATACTCTCGCGTTGGATTGACCCGGTGAAATGAAACTGCAAGATGTTTTGTTCTAGAATAAATTAAAATGATTTCGTGAAATCCTTTAAACGTAAATTAATTACGCGGTTAACTTGTAATTAATTGTAACAGATTATGAGCGAGATCATTGTCCGATTAAACCCTTGTTCAGTTGTCGCACGCGCGCGACTCATGCAACAAACGCTTTCATCATGTAATCAGACGTTATGAAGTTAGTGGTTTCCGCCAGGTTAGGCTTGTTTTGGTAGAAATTGGTAGTCATTTGACGTTAATTAAAAAAGATTAATAAAAAAATCCCTTTGTACGTTTGTTTTGTGGAAACGATTCCAATTTTCTATTTTTTTTTTCATCATATATGGCAATGGTGCAATTAGCACAATCTGTCGGTGTCAAGTTTTCTTCGTAATAAACAGTTTCACAGTCTAAAACGTATCCTGTCAATGTCCAGTTCCGTCGAAGTAAATCATGAGTCATTCAATAAAATGATAATAAGTTTTTTGAGGACAGAAGAGGACTCATTGGAAGCACAAAAAAACACAGTTTCATGCTTTTATTTGATTATCACAAACATTACGCACAAAAACACTTTGAAGTTTAATAAATTATCACTATTAAACCACAAAACTCACAAACACACGATTTTTGTAATAAATCAAACAAAAACTCAACTTCACTTCTCGAGATCCTGTCTAAAAGTCTATCTTAACTGTTACAAAATGACAAGCGATGAGCTAAAAGTTCGCATTCATGGGCGTAGCCACGGTGAGGCAGGGGGGCTGGCATTGGGAAGAATAAGAAACAGACTTTCTGCATTACACTACCCCTATTTAAATTATAAGAAAATTGTTTGCTTTGCCTCACCCTGGATAAATCCTGACTACCCCCTTGTTCGCATTACTCGTCGCGTCATATCTTCCGTCATATTACTTATGTTATTAATCATATTACTGGCATTTTTTTTAAATTAATTACGATTCATCTGTTGTTTAAAGTAATTTTAAATTCATATTTACAGCCTAAAGAATCTGATAGTCCAGTCATGTCTGCGACCGAGGCGACATTCACTAAATAACGGGGCGCATTACTTTCTAATGCCATTTTATTACGCCTATAAATTCGGTAGACTCGCCCCAGGAGGCGCTTACAGAGTGGCTATCGCGCTTTTCGATTTAGAACTCGACTCATTCAAAATTGAAATGGTCCGCCCCTTTGTCGGAGCGATTTAAATTCGACATTTTAAACGCAATTCTTTTGGTGACCGTTCTATTTGATCGGGTGAGAGCCGCGCCAGAATGGCTTGTATCGAAATGTACTTACTCGCATTCAAGATTGTTGCTTTGAAAGTTTTCTATTTTGGTGTTTATATCGATTCGAGATAATAGTTAATATTTATCTTATTGTTATGATTGCCATGAGATGTTTAATTACTGTATGATTTAGTACTATAGTTGTAGAGTCTATTACAGCCTTCGAGATGCTTTGAGCATTGAACAAATTTAATTAATTATCGTTAGTACATGTAGATCAAATCATCAATTTTGTTTTTGTCATCTTCTGGTGATTCTGTGGTCTACGCTTTTTAAATATTGGAAATATTGATGCAAATATAACATATTTTTCCGAATAAATTTTCTTCACTTTTCTTCTTGCACTTAAATTCTTCTCGATTCTTCATTACAGTGAACCGATAGAGATTACATTTGGTCCGTTCGTAGAATCCCGAAGTCTCTGCAATCCATTGTAGTCGAACGGAGAGACATTTTAAAGTTCCTATCGTTTATCCTTTCAAATGCAATGGACAGCAGTTTATCAAGGCGATAAAATGTGATTGGAAACGATTTAAGGACTCCGATCTCTTAAACGTCGAGCGCTAAAAGTAAAATGGATCGAATAATCTACGACAACTTAAGCCATAGCTACTTCGGGGGCATGCTCATCATCTCACACAAGCTTAGCGATCTATCCGATCTATTGATTAGTTCGCCGATTGTACTTCTAATTACGGGTACTTTGTATTTCTATTCATGTTTTTGGTGTACAATAATATGTGTATATATATATATATATATATATATATATATAACTAAATAAGCAAATAAGCAGAGCTAACCATTTAACTAATAGTCATCTATGCTAAACCTACGCTAGCGTACGAAGTCGCTGATCATCGCTAGTGTTGTTAGTGCTTCTCACATCTTCCAATCGATAAAAAAATAAATAACTAGATAACCCGCATACGGCCGCTGTGGTTACCTAATCGAGTTTGGAAACAAAATGCACGCTACCGAGTTACCGAGCAGATTCCGAGGCACGCGGCAGACGGCGGACGA
This sequence comes from Sesia apiformis, assembly GCA_914767545.1. Lineage (NCBI taxonomy): Eukaryota > Metazoa > Arthropoda > Insecta > Lepidoptera > Sesiidae > Sesia > Sesia apiformis. The sequence continues at coordinate 7,369,204 of OU611963.1, forward strand.
CATGCCGTCTGCCGCGTGCCTCGGAATCGTAACTTTAGGTATATAGTTGACAACGCTTCTGTATCCCCTGTAAAAGTCAATTAAGTGTTAGTTACTGAGCTGAGTAGGTGCTTGTCGTTGCCCGCTTGAAATTATTATGTGGTTAGGACACAAAGGGTCTAACTTGATTGTCTAGGTTTAACCATGAGTCAATCCGTCGGTTTAACGTTTGATCTCTGTAATAGTCCGAAAGGAAATAGAGGCGGGGAGAACCTTTGAAGGTTTGCTAAATTAATCCATTCTCCTAGTTCGGAAATTTAATAGAAATTCGGGGACGTGTAAATAATATACCCACACGCAAATGTAGATTTTTATATTTATAATACTGGTAAGGTAAAGGTAGAATTTCCTCTATATTTATACTTGTATATTTATATTTGTATATTTTTATAACAGTGCTCTAGCTTTTGCCCGTGGCTTCACCTGCATCGATTTTGTTTTAAAAGTAATTAGCTCTCCTTAGAAAAACTAATCAATTTCTCAGATGAAAAATATCCTACATCCTTCTCCCGATTTCAGGTTGCATTTCTGTCAAATCTTTTTATAATCGATTTAGATAGTTTAGTGTTGAAAACGTAACAAATAAATATACAGACAGACAGACAGTCTCAAATGCGTTAGGATTTATAATATAAGTGTCGATATCTACTTAATAATGTTACCTATATAGTCAATGCTCGTTAATTTATAGCCAGTTACACCTGTAGCTGGATATAGTTTTAATTAACTTTAGATAAATTGGTTAGCATATTTTTACTTCGCGTTTTAAGGTCCTACGAGTTATTAAAACCGGTGTAATGCATTTGATAAAACGACTCTACTTTTTATTTTGTTGTTTGTCCACTTTTTGCCTGTGACTGCATACTACATAATCATGCCTTGTGTACTAAAACTTTCCGGAAGAAATGATTGCACCAGAATCCATCAGTAGAACCCAACTTATAAGCGAACAGATAGTTCGAAGGACAGAGAGGCGTGGCGTTTTGTAAATATAAGGGAAGTACAGTACGACGATTCATAAACAACCTTTAACAAACCTTTTTTAATGAGTACTTAATTAAGAACAGTTTCAAGGCTTTATGATAATCCGTATCGGAGGTTTCAAGGTTTTATCAAAATCCTTGTAAGTACTGGTTTTAATTTTGCACCTACACAATAACGGGTACGACTCACTTATTACTAACATATATAGAGCTGAAAGTAACAGCAAGCGCCCAACAGAACTCGGTCCAACTTTTTCACTTAACATTCCGCCTCCGCAACGGGGGACTATCGCAAGTTTCACAAAGGGAGGTGCGGGACAGGAGGTAGTTGGCAAATAAAATTGTCGCCGCAGAAAGATCGCGTGAGGTCCCTAGTCACGTACACGCGGTCATTGTGAATTCAATGCGGTATCCTGCTCTTTTCGAGAGGTGCCAGTTTGTTTCGATAGTGTTGCCATATCGGGGGGAATACATTTAACTATTTAGATGTGTGATTGGGTAAACTGAAAGTATACAGACACGATGTAGGTGTACCTGTAAACTAATTAACATCTTACAAGTATTGACTCGAACTTTAGATTACTTGATAACTAGAGTAGTGGCTTTCAGTATAGTCCATATTTTGAATTTGAATATGTCACCGTCACTAGTCTTTTTATCGTCCACTGCTGGACATGCGCTTCATTATGCACATTGTCCTGTGCACGAGGGATCTATGGCTTGGAAACGCCACGCTGACCAAGCGGGTTGGCGAGTCCACTCTTTTAGAGGTGGTTTAGTCACCTCAGGGCTTGTGGTAGCGGCTTTGGTTTCCCTTGGTCGCCATTTACGACACCCACGGGATGTGGGGTGCTATTTTAAAACTGGCCGATACATAGGGCCTACTTACATTTGAATATGCACATATTTTTATCTATACAATAAGCATCAATGAAATATACGTAGGTAACTACCTAAGTATATGTAAATGTACATATGTAGGAAAGATATTATACTTAGATGTAGATGTAATTATTTTTCAATACATTTATTCGTTTATGTTTATTACCTAGTGCTATAGAATTTGTATTAGTTGGTAGCACCACATGTCAGTGCGACGTGTCCTTTGTCCGTCGTCCAAGATGGCGGTTCAGTAATTAGCTCACACGTTCTCCGCGGGGTGCGATTACACTAACTTTGCGGTGACGTCTGGCGCTCACACTACCGTCTTGTGATTTAGGTGGGTACTGTATGTCGCACCACACCAATAACAAGTTTTGTTGTTACAATCTCTGTATCTTGCTTGTTTTTCCATAATCAGTTAGGTGGAAAGTAAGTAGGATTAGCTTTCAAAGCTCATCGATAGAAAATTGATCTCGAAGAAAGTCGTTACAAAGAGGAGATTAGTGTAGTAGTGACTGAATGATAAAACAACTCTGCAGAACTCTTGAAATCCAATAACGAAATTTTTATTAAAATTATAAATATAAAATATTAAAATCGTCTTTATATTCAGTAAAACGTTTAAGATTTTGAAAATGATTAGTACAATATAATTTTATTAAAGTGTCTTACGTTAATTGTAACTAATACTTAAAACAGGAATGCAATACAAAATATTCATTCATTCATTCACCTCGATCTGTTAAAAAAACCGTTCAAATTTTTTACAAGTTTACTCATTACATTATACCTATGAAATTGCCGTTTTATATGGAAAAATTCAAATACATATATTTTTTTGTATGAAAATTAATTAATTTTTATTTAATTAATCGAAATATTGTCCATTATTATCAATGCACTTTTGCCACTTTAATGGAAGTTAATTGATGTCTCTGCTATAGAACTCCCGGGAACGGGAATTGATGAATTCTCTGAAGGTGTTTTTTACTGCCTCGTCGGAGTTGAATTTTTTCCTCTGTAAAAAGTTATCCAAATTCCGACAAAAATGGAAATCAGTGGGGGCAAGGTTTGGCGAGTATGGTGAATGACCAAGAGTTTCCAGTCGAAGCCCCTGTAACTTTGAGACTGTCTGTCGTGCAGTGTGTGAGCGAGCGTTATCATGGAGACGTTTGGGACATTGTTTGGCTATGTCTTCTGAGTTCGACCATTGTGACGAACGGATTCACGGATCCATACAGGATCCACTTTTTATCACAAGTGACAATACTATTCAGAATCCATTCAGCAAAGCAAGGCAAGCTTCGACGCGTGTTTGCAGTTGACATTCATTAAGCTCATACGGTACTCATTTTCCGAGCTTCTTCACTTTATCGTTTTGACACAAATGAATCAATATCGTTTTGTCACTTACACCAAACGCTACTGTTAACTCAGACATGGTTTTAGGTGGTTCCGCTTCCACTACTGCTTTCAAGTCATCGGTTCAAGTCGACTTTAGTCTTCGATCGTTCACGGGGCTTTTTCTTGAGATCGAATTTTCCAAAACGGAATCGATCAAACCAAAAATGCACCGTGCGTTCTTTTGCGGTGTTTGGTCTGTGTACATCGTTGATACTGCGCGCTGTCTGCGCTGCGTTGCTACCATAACGGAGCTCATATTTGAAAACAACGCGATATTTTAACTTTTCCACGGTCGCAAACATAACGATATCTAAGCAAAAAGTCGTTTGACGGAAAAACAAATGAATAATTGATTTTAAAAAAAGAATGTCATAGCTTTAAATTGAAACTAATTTAAATTTGGAATTCCAAGCCAAACGTAATATAAATAAGTTCAATGTGGCTACTATGAACAAACGGCAATTTCATAGGTAAGGTCCTAATAGATATAATATATGTAGGTATCTACGTTCGTTATAAAATATTCCATATATTGTCGTAACTCCATGTCACCAGCCTCCTAATAAATTCATGAGGTCGAGGCAATATTAAATGATATAAATTCTGCTATATGAACTGAATTTAAATTTGTTGGTAAATGTACCTACTTATTCCTTGCAAAGAAACGCTATTTTAATAAGAATGAGAAAGACATTATTTATTCTTACGTTGCTTGTTGCTGAGGAAGAGTGGAATGTTTATACAACTGAGACATATAGGAGACTGAAGTAGATTTCACTATTTCCTTACGCTTTAGAAAAATAAATAGTTTGGGCTAAAGTTCTCGAACTTCGTTACAATAACATACCTATCTTTTACTAGTGTATAAAAGTGTAAATTTGTTGAAAAAATTACACTTTCGGAATTTTTAAATTATTGAGCTCAGTTGGCTCATATTTGTTTATTTAAACGCGTCTTTGTTTACCGTATTTATTTTACTCGACGTTTTGATCACCAGCTGACCATGGTGGCGACCATGGAGACCCGTTTAAATAGTTAAATATAAGTTGGAACATCTAGAAACTTCATCGAGATATAGACTCGAACAATTCTTGTGCCAAAATCATGTCAATTGATTAAGAAATGCCTCCTCCAGTTTGTCCAATAATTTCGTTAGTAATATCACGAACTTGACTGAAAATTTTACTTTTGCAAATTTCTTTGCAAAAGAAATGAGATTTACTTTCCTCATACAAATGTATTTGTATTTATGAAGCCCAAAAAAGATATTTGAAGATAAGATATGTACGTACATATATAGTCATAGTCATAGTATCCTAATTGGGTGTTGTAACAGTAGAAACGTCTTTCTCGACGAACCATTCGAAAGATCATAAAATTGTATTCTTAACCATAGAAATAGGTACCTATCTATTTAATGTGAAGTATCCGGCACTTTATCTCTTCTTAAAATTATATTTATTTATCACTAATAAATACCTACTTAGTCCTTTATCTAGGTATAATCTCATAAAAATCTTTAACACAACTTCATAACAGCTTGACGATTAAACACAAGACGTGTGAAATCGATTATAACATCGGGGAATCGATTATCAGGCGTCGTGTCTGTCACAAATCGATTCTAGTTGTCACCTTCACATTCAGATATTGGTATGTTATTGCCGGCTGTTAATGGGATTTCAAATTATATTCTATACTAGGTATCCGAGTTTGTAAAACCGAGATTCTAATGATTTTGAGATAACCTACCTAACATAAATTTTAACAGTTAGTTTGCAAATAATTAAATAAATAGGTATAAAAACATATTTAAAATATAAATTTTAACAGATATCTTGGTAACTAAATATAAATATATACTAAAATAGTAAAAGTATATATACAATATATATAAATATATATACTAAAAGTATACTAAAATATAAATATATTATTTTATATAGATTCAATGGTTTAATAAGTATGAAAGAAGAAAATCAGAAAGGTTTTTACGCTATATAGGTAGGTACCTAATTACAGGCTTGATTAGAATAACAGCTGTCAAAGTGCCTCGAACAGTACCTACCTAAGTACTGGGACAATAATGATCAAATCGAGATAATGTGTTTATTTATCGACTGAGTGTTATGCACTATAAATAGAAAAATATGTGCATATACTTACCTATGGCAAAAACCTGTAATTTTCAGGTTTTTATATACCTATCTATTAATTATTTTTATAGAGCACAATTCGAGGCACTTTGACAGCTGTCATTCTAATCAAGCTAGATTTAAAAGACTATAAATCCCTTCGGTAAGAAATGTATAAATAATGGCTGTCAATAATCATAATACTTAGGTAGGTATATAATACCGGTATTAGGTACCGGAACATTTGTAGCTTACACACCTACCTAACTTTATTTTAGTAGGTATTCTGATAAATAAACCATTAATTATCATAAGTTATCTTTTCTTATTCATATTTGTTTTCTTAGTCTTATAAATATTAGGTAGGTATCATTCATCGTTCATTAGAAAACTGTTGGATAATTGAACTGAAAAAGTCAATTAGCAAATTAACCTACCTAATTTAGAAAGTATTTCTTAATGCAATTGTACTGCATTATTGTACTGTATCCTTATTGATTGGCTTAACCTATTGTCTTGTATACATACGTACTAAAGGCATATCTACGAGTAAATATAGAGCTACTTCTATTCACCGCACTCATGGAACAGCGTTCAGTTACATCACTTCAGAATCTGCTGACAGACAAAGACGCAGATAATAGGGAGCATCCCATTGGTGCATCCGTTGGCGCGACACGCCCACCGCTGCCGATGGCCAATCGCAGTACCCGGCACAGATCTTGAGCATTATCTAGTTATCTGCTCTCTCACTTAGCACACTCTACCAGGAGTAGCTATTTTCAGCCGCGTTACTAATGGAATGTGGCATTGAAAATGTATTCAGGGCTTTTATAACCTGCGAATTCCTCCTTATTACATTACGTACATTACCTTTATATTACGTAGGTGTTACAGTTAGATACTTTTTTCAAATAGATACCTATTTGCGTACTCATACTTCAGTAAGTAGTAAATTTTACGATTATTTAACTATACCTAATTATTTTCAGTTATTTTGGTTAAAATGTGTCGACCTATACGACCTTGATATAAGTCGTATAAGTATATGACCTTGATAACGTTGTTAAAATTGTGTGCGGTTCACTTCTTTTTGTTTTTAAACGTTAGTGAAATGCTATATGTATGTCCACTGGTCTAATTCGAGACGATAAGAGCTCAAATACTCTTATAACCATGTCGTTTTGTTTTCTTAATCGGCGCCTTGTCTAGTATCAAGAACCACATATGCTTTTGCCTCTTCGTTCCCCTGTGCTGATACAAAATCTATAGAGAAATCGGTTTCCACGTAGAACTGCAGGGGTCTTAATATAATGGTCGAGTTACACAGGTGATTTGTTGTAAGTGCTGTCGATAACTGAAGGACCATTGTTTGTACGTCGCTCTTGTTGTAAAATATTGTTACAAGTAATGTTGTTATTGCGTTTAGCTTTCATGTAAATTAATCTGTCGTGTTGAAAAAATATTGTAGCTCCCTCCCCATAACGTAAAGTTAGAGCTTCGTACGTAGTAAAGTTATGATCATGATGATTAAGACTCGATTTCAAACAAATCAAGCAGATTATTATTTCAATAAATAGATGACGTTTTATTGAGTAGTCCATTACATACATACCTTATCATAACTAAACAGGAACCTATCTTGAATATTTTGGTAGGTTACAGGTAAATCAGATTAATACAATTCTAATTTGGACAACTGTTTTGTCAATGAAATCTACCAAATGAAGAAGTGCAGTTCGACTACTGCGTAGATTTATGTAAACGCCCATTCAAAGCCTATTCAAATATGTATTTATATAACTTTAGGTAATAATAGGTAATTTATATCAATTTTTGTAAAAGAAATTTTAAATAAACTTAAGACCTCAATAACAAATAAAGAAACATACTTAATACTTCTACAATTAGTGGAAGAGAAAGTTATATTTAAAGAACGGCTTCGGTACCGCGGTTAAACCCTGGAGGTTTTTGTATTGTCTATAGGTATAGATTAGAAAATAATTTTGTAAAAATGTGATTATGGTTAATAAATAAAAAAAATAAAAACAAATATGTAGATACTTACAGTGCAGTCAGAACCAATAGAATATCTATGTGTGTTTGAATTTTGAGATTGATCTATATTTATTAGCTTTCTAGGTAAAGGTGTCTTTAAAATTGTGTTAGGTAGGTACATTGTATTTTATTGTGTTATCAATTTTTCTTAGTACCTACTGGTACACCAATTTTCCCGCCAGTTTTTGACCATCTGTAAAACTAACCGTTTGTTAATGTTAGGTAAACATTTGTAAAGACACATCAATAAGCTAATATAACTACTAAGCAAAATAATTCGCACATTAATCATTAATTTTATTATTAGGAAAATGAAAGTTATTCATTGAAAAAGCTTGGTAAGATTATTTTCAGACAGTAAACCTTGCATAAGCGACCCCGAAACGGTTGTGTGTGAGAGAGAGGGGTGTAACACAAAGACACAGGCGGGGCGCGGGGTGCGAGGGGCGGCCCGGGCGAGGGTATGTGATTTGGGATTCTAGGGATGAGCTGGGTTCTCGCTTCCTCTCACGTTACTCTGGCACCGCGCGTCGCCGCCGTTGCACACATCAACACGCGGCACGGCATGGCCCCGCACTATCACACTCGAATTTTAACCGGGAGCAATCAACGTGCACATCACTAGAGACAATTTCCGAATTTGAATAACGTATGTGTATCTCAAAATTGGAACGCTTTGGCGAAAGTACAGTGTAAATAAAAGTAAAATCAGTGAATTATTTTCGACCTATTTCACGTTTTTCTAATTGGAATTTAGATTTATGTTATGAACTTATGACGTAATAGACATTAATTTTAATAATATTATTCAATTATGTGTATATAATTTTTTAACATTAATTCACTAATTAAAATTATCTCTGTTTGAAAACTGAAACCTCGGAACTTTATTTAAATATACCAACCATGACGACGACTAAATTTAACGGAAGTTAAATTTTAATCTAAACGTATAAAATGAAGATGTCTGGTAAGTTTATCTTTATTAAAATTATAATTAAATAAGTACCTGTCGATTACTTATATTATTTTGGGAAGCTCCATTACTGAATCTATTGAACTACCTTAGGTATACCTGTACAACTTACACTTCATTAAAAATAATTAAAAGATAATTAATTAAAGCCAAGTTCTCATCTACGGATACTTACTTGATAATGGTATTTGAAATTGATAAAGCAAACTACTAGACTGATATAAAGTATTAAGTAATTTATAAATCGTTTCTAGTGGATGACTGTCGGTGTTGATACAATCGGCAACAAAATTGATTGAACATTCTTGAGTTTATCTTCAGATAGTTTTATGCGATAAGTAAGTAATTACTTACTTTGATAAGTGCTAGTACCTATATAAATTAACATCTGTATTTAATTATGTAAGTCAAATTATCTTGAAACTTCCAACTACTTACATATTTTTCATATATGTAGGTAGTTTTATGCTTTTTGTTACCTACATTCCTAAAGTCACTATGGTCCGGTTATCGTAGGAAGAGCTGTGACAGTTCTGTATTTAATTCATTTTATGTAAATACCGTTTCTGTCTTAAGTCATAACATAACTCATTAAAATAGATTTTTTTTTAATTTTCAATGGATTATGGAGTTGTACAATAGATTTATACTACATGTTAAGGATTTATGTTAACATTTATGTTAGCTGTCAGAGCTCTTCCTATAATAACCGCACCATAGGTAGGTTCACTTCTCTTGCTGACTGTCCAGAATGTTTGTCCATAATGCTTTTGATTGAATGCACCTTATAGATAGATTATTATTAATCTTACAAGTAATATTTGTTTAATTATATAGGTACATACCTGGTACCTTATATAGGTACACCTACATGTGCACCGCAACTCTCTGATGCTGTTGCAAGTGTCCATTAGCAACAGTAGCCACTTATCGTCAGGGGATAGATACCATCAGGTGGAAAAATGTCAAAAGAACCAGCAATTAGAACAAAAATCTGCCATGATTCGTATATTACAAGAAGCTTCCCGGTGTACAGGGCCGTCTTTACCAGGGGGTGCAAGGGGTGCGGTGCACCCCGGGCGCTCACCTTTTAAAGGTAATGAAAAAATATAACGCTATAGTAAACAATTACACAATAGGATATTTGACTGTCATAGGATACACAATAGGATATTTGACTGTCATAGGATACACAATAGGATATTTGACTGTCATAGGATACACAATAGGATGTTTGACTGTCTTAGGATACACTCCCGCACCCCGGCGCAGAATAGACTTAAGACGGCCCTGCCGGTGTATACTACGTTTGTGTATACCAATTAATTGCAAGCGACTATTACGTTGGTAGGCAATCGGCCTAAATGTATCTCAATTACATTAAGCGCGGTGTTTATTAAACAAACAATCATTTTGTGTATGTTCGAGTCACATATTTAACAAATTTGCTGATTTCCATTCACAGTATTCTTTCTCTTAGGTACCTACTCTTTATACAACTAGCCATTTACTTTTTTATGAATCGCATTTACTTTTCCTAATTAAATTAAGATTTCAATTTTTTTATTAACTTTTTCTTATCTTTAATTATTAGGAAATATTCATTGAATTACATAAACATTTGTTTTTTCTGTTTTAAGTCGAGGGTTTTATTTTAATTTATTTGTTGGGTAGGTACATGTCTGTAAAATATCTGTGTCTATCTGTAAAAGTATTTTAATTGTATTAGTTTTTCTAGTAGGTACCTACCTACTTTCTTAAGCCAGACATAATTATTGTTTAGCTCCTGCAATCCCGTAGACTTCTCATCAGGAAATACTTTTGTACCGAAACAAAAAACAGAAACGTTACATAACTTCACTAGAACTTAATTAGAACAGTTAATTGAATTACCTATAGATAAATTAGCGCAATCACGCATGTGCCATGTAAGAATAGTAAATAAGTGATATTATGTGTTCGTCATTATTAAATAATCAATTTTCACAATAATAATTGAATAGACTTTGATTAATAGTTACGATATAATTTATAGACTTAATTCGTGAGTAAAGATAATGCCTCGTTTATTAACTATTCGATTATTACAATTTAATTATTATTTACTTATTAGGTTACCTGCTATAATTCCATGTGAATTACAGGTTCCGTCGCCGGTCATATCTTTAATGCTCCCTATAAAACAATATTATATAAGAACTTGTAGTTTCCTATAGTTATAACTCGAGATTCGTCATCATTTTTATATAACTGTAGTATAATATATGTATATAAGGGTGAACAGAGAGGATTTAATGTATGTCGATCATAAACTACAAATCAAAGTAAGGTGCCCCTAGAGTGCGCGGTTTTTGAACAATGTTATATAATTATATATAGAATAATAAACGCTATACAGATACATAACGAACACATTGGCCATCAGCTAATCCGGAAACACCCGAACGCGTCATCCACGTCTATAAATTACCGTTGCATACTTTATAACGAGATACTTTATTGTATAAACGTGGATGACGCGTTTGAATGTTTCCGGATTAGCCGATGGCCATTATTTTCGTAATGTATCTGTACATGCATTGTAAAAGCTTTGTTTTAAACACACGTTTTAAAGAAACTTCCATAAAGTATATCTAAAATCAACAAAGTCATACACGTTTTATATTTATGATTAATTAATGACACCAATAGGTATATTGATCTTTTACCATCGCTATTCTGCAAGAGTAGGTACGTACAACAGTCCCCAACAGTGAGCACGATATGCCAAGAATGCGCAAGTACATTATCTGGCATAAATCGCATTTGATTCATCCAATTTCTATACAGATATTGTACGTATGATACCACCATCCTGTACAAAACTCGCAATGTGTCCCATCTTCTGTTATTGGCTCCCTATACTTAATTGTCTTTACACCTAGGAGATTACCACATTTTCTCCTTATTTTTGATTGATTGCTTTGGTTTTCTTAGTGTCTCATTTAGTTTCTTCTTCATTCTCTTCCCTATTTCTTCCTCTAATTGTCTCTTGTATGATGAACAGTTATGATGGATACGATTTATTACTTAGGTTGGATTTTTTGCGTAAATAATTAGATTTCAGAAATGGCGAAATATCTACAATAGAGCAACCTAGTGTAATATTGGGAATTCTTTGGATGATACAAATTGACTTACGTTTGTACACCTCTAGGCACATCTTCAACATACCTACAAATATTAGAACGGTTCATAAGTGTATGCAGTGGCCAGAAAAATTCTTGCTTGTTTCGAAACAAAAATACACTCAAGCAACATCTAACGAAAATCGACGGCAACTACAATTAAATTATCGATAACTCCACTCATTTTATTACCAAGAACAAATACGTATTTATAATAAATATGTTACCTATACACACTGAAAAACGTAATATTGTTTTAACAATTACCTACTGCTAAAATTAAAAATCTTACTAGGAAATATCCTATTAAACTTATTTAATTTTTCTCAGTTCGTAGTATAAGGTCACATTTATATGGTTATTTAAAAGACAACTGATATTCCTTAATTTCATTCATAATCGTAGCGAATACCTACTACTGCGTTGTTTTGCGGACCGCGTACAATTGTGGTATCTTACTCTACCTAAACCCCCGTTAAATAAAAATTATTTCAATTAATATATATATATATATATATATTTATAGTAGCCAATACGTATTTTCAAAAATCTAATTTCATCTTTTACTCGTATCATATCTTTAATCAGATACCAAATCATCAAACCACTACAACATTTCGTTTTAACCATAAATATACAGTTTCATCAACCACAATGTTTTTTTTAATGGATAGGTTTTTTTAATCCACTCGAGTGTTATCTCTAATTCTGTTAAGGGTGTGCGAAAAGACCCAAAAATATCACGGATATTTGGTTGTTTAACGAGGCAAGGTGAATCTTTGGCGGATGCCGCCGGCCGGGGCCGGATTGTAAAACTAGTTTATTTTATACGGTTAACAAACATTTGCCGTTATAAGATGCGTTTATAACATCGTATTGCGAAAATGATACCGTTTATGAATACCGTAGATAAGATCCTTTATATGTTATGTCGCGGCTTCATATGTTGAGCTTTGAAGTTGAAAATCATATTCAATTAAATGAATTTTAATTTCAGTGTTTATAAACATATAACTTTAATATAAGTCTTTTAGGAAGGAGACGCATTGCAACGGCGAAAAGCGCCATGGCACGTCTAAATGGAATATGGAGGAATCGGGGTATAAGCAACACCACCAAGAGTCGTTTGGTCCGTGCTTTAATTTTTCCAATATTTTTGTACGGAGTGGAGACATGGACCATAAAGGCGAGAGAAAGGCAAAGGATGGACGCGTTCGAGATGTGGTGCTGGAGGCGCATGTTAAGGATTCCTTGGACAGCCAAGCGCACAAACGCGTCTATCCTGTCACAGCTAGGGGTAAAAACGCGACTATCCTCCATATGTTACCAGCGCCTGCTCTCTTACTTCGGTCACATAATACGACGGGGGAATGACAGCTTAGAAAAGCTTATAGTGACGGGCAACACTGAGGGCAAAAGATCGAGAGGCCGCTCACCAACCAGATGGTCAGACCAACTGAGGGACTCCAAGTTCAAATTTCACACCATTGCAAGACTGGCCTCCGATAGAACCCAATGGAGGAATTTAATCCGCACAGGGTTGCAAAATCACCAGGACCACGATCTTCAGCAATGAAGGAACGACTGGAGAGAGAGAGAGATAAGTCTTTTTGTGTAATTGTGTATTATCTCATATCGATGGTTAGTTTTCTACAATTTCTTTATATTAAAATGTTGTAATGACACCTTATTAAATACTTTTGAAGAGATAGATACCTACTAAATGACGAAGAGAAACGAAGAGAATGACGCAGTAAAAGTGGGTACAAATAGAAATGTTAAAATATTAAGAACTCAAATGATTCATGATTAAGATACATTTTTATTCTCTTAACGATTCGGTTGTAAGCTTTTTAGAAGAGAAACTAAACGCTGTTGGTCATTTGAAATTTATTTACTAACTTTAAAAGTTAGACATTCTCGAAACTGTGTCACTTTATGACTGCGGTTTCTATACTATTAGAAACTTTAGTTTCCTTCGAATCTCGCGCTATTGTCTTGCATGGTTAAATGAATTCCTATGTAGTTAAGCCGTTCGTATGTCAGATGAGGCGTGCAGTTTTGAACAGTCACAACCGCGTATGCCTTTCTAAAATGGCAATTCAGACGATTCTACGTTTTAAGATGTAAGTATTAGAGACGTGTTAAAATAATGGATGAGAAGTTGTTATATTGTTAGTGTTTTATGAGCCAAACACAAGTCGGGCCGTGAACTCGCGGTGATAGCGCGCGACGTTAGGCGTGCTTATTGTCTGTCGGCGTGGCTAACTCGTGAAATCGGCGTGCACTGGGGTCCCCGGACAGGGAACTTGTGAGGCATTAAATTTAAAATAAATTGTAAACCGATAGGTGCTTTGCAAGTTTTGCAATCAATTTTATAATAGGTAATCATTGTTTTAATTAATTGGTAAGAAAATATTACGTATGTAGTAGGTAGGTATATAGAATAATTGTAAATAACTCCACAAGAAAACGATGACTAACAGACTACAGTGGCATAAGTTTGTTTGGTTTTGTAATAAGTGTCTACTAATACTAATATAAGTAGCTACCTTTTTACTTTTAAACTACGCTCATAGAAAATAATTAAAAACCATAGAGAAATTATTAGGTCGGCACTTATTAATTAATAGTTATTGTTAGTATTTTCCGACAGTGCTATTTATTGTGATATTTTTAATAATAAAGTGTACTACTCACATAACATTTATCATAAAATTCCTTTCATCCATTATCTTGTTAGCTAACTACTTCATTAACATAATACCTATTAAACACAACGTGTCACGTGTGAAAGTATCTGAACTATTTATGAAATCGTGTCTATTAATCACGTTTTGCTTAGTTAAGAAATATTCTGGTTAACAAATGACGGCTCCACCTCATCTCTAGTCCGCACTGTTCTTATTTTAATTCTGGCGCGGGTTTCTGCGGAAACCGGAGATTTAACGACGACTCGTCCGCAATCCACATTGTCCGTGCACGGAGAGCTCGCGGCCACAACGCGACAAAAGGACTGAGCGACTGAAAATTTGAATTTGAACATGGAACACACGTATTAGTGGTATCTTTTTAAACGCGTCTGAATAGACAATAGACGTTTGCTCTATTTTTTAAACTATAAAGGCCTTATAATCCTACGCCATATTGAGAGAACAATTAAATTATTTATCTCTGGCATTACGTGTAATGACTTAAAACACACAATTGTACAATTCATAACTAAATTTAAACTAAATTTGACAATTTGTATTGGTGGTTAAAAAATAATAAAAATTATTTGGCATTAACTAAGAAATGCGATTATATAGGATTAAGTATATGGGATTATTTTTTTCTTCATATATGGCAACAGTGCAATTAGCACATTTTGCCAATGTCAAGTTTTCATCGTAAAGTCAAAACAATCTAAAACACATCTTGTCAATATCCAGTCGCGTCGAATTAGGTAACTCAGGACTCGCTCATTAAAGTGATAGTAGCTTTACTGAGGACAAAAGAGGACTCCTTGGAAGCACATGAAAAACGCAGTCCTATAGGTACATTTATTTGATTATCACCAACATTACGTACAAAAAACACTTTAAAGTTGAATAAACTATCACTATTATTAAACCACAAAACGTATAGTGTACAATTTTAACAATTCATAAAACAAAAAATCAACTACACTTCTCGAGTTTCTCTCGTAGTTTTCTAGTTTTCTAGAAGTCCCGTTTTCTAGATAATACTTAAATAATAATAATTTGGTCGACTGACGTCTAAAAAAAAATAAAAATATTCTTACCTGTAACGTTTAACAGTAACGACAGTAAAACCCACAGTAAGTTATCAAATCTATAATCTTAATTAACACACATACTTAATTATTGTATTATTAATTAGTATTATTTTACATCTGCTCATAAATATTAACTCAAACGTAGGTACTTGAAGATTTGTCATCAGCATCACTCTTCAGCTTTATTATTATTAATTATCATAATTGTGTTATTTATTATGTACTTTTTGCTACAAATCTTTTTAATAGAAAAAAATACCGACAATAAGGTTATTCGGGTCAGATTCATAATAATAAGAGATATCTATATGTACACGTACATATATTTATATAAATAAATAAGTTATATATTATGAATAAATTTTGCGACAGGTGAATCTAACATTAGCTTAGCAACCAAATATTAAAACACAATTCTTAACAAACTGGTTGGTATTGATGAAAAGGATTCTTTGGACACGTTCCCGCACATCCTGCATATTGTAGCACGGAACTGCACCTTTATTATGCTAAGGAGTTATCATTCCTGCGTTCAATCGTATTGTATTAAACTTTTATCAAGCGTCTAATTTTATGGCGTTTTTTTCACCGCCACGTGCTGCGGAAGACTTATAGACAAGATAGGGGTTGTTCTAACAAGTATATTAGCAGTAATGGGGTGGGTTATGATTTATAGAGTGTCTCTTTCAGCTGTATTTGCCTAGGGGATGTAGTTTATTGATGACACGCGTACGTTCGCGTTCGTACAGACTTGTTTCCTTCGATAAACATTAGTAATATGTTTGTTCCTATTGTTATTAATAGCCTTTTTTGTAACGTAACGCTGTATTAAAGTATAAAATAGGCGTGCAGTCGACAATGGTAGTGTAATCATTTTCGGAAATTATGGGCGGCATTTGTGAAAAGACACTAAGATATAATAATCTTATTATCTAGTATGCCACAGATCTAGTATTTTGTAAGTCTATGGTTATTGCACCCTCTTTATCCCGAAATATTTATTAGTACCTAATTGTAATTACAATAAACAATACAATTAATTACACATTATTTTCTCCCTTCCCAACTTTAAATCGGAATGCTTTAAACTGTATTTAATTACTATACGTTTAGTGCGAGTACTTACTTATAATGTAAGTTTTTTATTTTAATATTAGTGAAAACTTCTTGAAGTAATTAATTTATAAAAGCCTATTCACAGTATGTTTCCCAAAACAATAAAACGAAAAAAATAAAAATGTGTAGATCTGACAAACATAAGCAAAGAAATGTACTCAGAAATTATTTTCACACAATAATTTTTCGGAAAAAAAAAAGCAGACACAGACATAAATATCCACTCGCGTTGGATTTGCATCTCCGAGGGATGCTCTGAGAGACAAGAGGCGAGCGGAAGCTCTTTGTGGCGAACGGAAATCAAACATAAAGCGATCAGCATCTTGCACGTCTTCGTTCCGAGCCTTTTTATTGATCATATGAAAAAATAAGCCGAGCAGGTTCGCGGTTGCTATGACCACACAATTACAATTTACAGTCTCTTTGAGGTTTCGAGATTTACTTTTGTATCAAATAATGTTACGTTTGTTGAAATATTTTTAACACTTCTAAGCATATCTGATTAATTGCTCGACGCACCACAATGTCAGTCTGATTATTAATGTATATTATTAATATATTAATAATAAGTAATCTCATTAACTCAAGTCGACACTCAACGATATTGATAACAAAGGTTGAACAATAACACAATGAATTTTGAATGCGTACTAGTATCTAGATACTTGTAAAAATATTAATAGAATAGATTAAATTACGATTAACTTGATATTAACAAACTTATTGTTAATATCAAGTTAATATAACAATGTTAACGTTAACAATAAGCAATACTAAAATAAAACTAAGGAAGTTTTTGTAATATCTGCATAGATTAAAGAATGATTGTAAAAATCTGATCATGTTTTTTATATAAAAAATAAATTAATATAAAAATCTAAGTTACCTATGCAGGGTGAGTACCCTTATGATCCCGATTATTATAGGAAGAGCTCTGACAGCTGACATTAATATTAAAATAAATCTTTAATATGTATACCTACATATTAAAGGTTTATTTTACATTTTGGATTTTTTTTTAGATTTATATACTAAAATCATTTTACACCCTGGATATTCCTTTAAAATATTTTATTGTATTATGTTATCATATCACTTAAGAAAGAAACAATAGTTACACAAAATGAATTAAATACAGAACTGTCAGCGCTCAGTGATCTTAGAGAGCAGACCTTTGTAATATTACAGCAGTTTCGTTTTCTTTGTCCACAGCAGCAGATAGCCAGGAATCTGGCAGCCCCCCGCCAAGCCCCACTGACTCCGCTACATCTGAATCAGCGCCCACCCTAGTCCACATCAAACAGGAAAACATGCCACCAGGCGCAGACCTCAAAGAGTACTATGGAGCACTCGATTTCGGCCTTACAGACGCCTACTTACCACCAAACTTCCCCGATTATGCTCGCAGTTACTTACCAAGGCAATTGGATTTACCTAATCAGAGGTACATTGAACAGAAAAGCCCTAAAGAAAAGGATGAGGTCAAAGACGACGATTTTGAGAGTGTAGAAGCCCATGTACCAAGTGAACTGATGCTCAAAGGAGGTGGTGTTTATGCAAGACTGAATATTCCGAACGGAACGAAGTACGGGCCTTTCATAGGAAAATTGGAAGCTCAACCTAACGACAGAAGATATGCTTGGGAGGTAAGTTTTTTTGAGTGTTGACAAGGCATTCTCTCTCGCATCCCGTTAAAGTTTGATGAACAACTTTTAACTTCAATGGATCACTTGTTCAAGTTCGAACCAAGTGTGAAAATTGACTGTCGAACGTTGGCCTGTTAATAACTTATACAAAAACTGAAGGTTTACAGCGAACGTCAAACATATGCAATAAAATGTCAACTTTATTGGTGTTCTTGAGTAGAAAGAAGCTTTTTACTCAAGTGTCCTTTTTGGAAAGATTTTTAAGTGACGACTTACACGCCTCGTTAGTGTAAGCCTTGTTAAAATATTGGATAAGATTTGATATTTCTGAGTCAAAATTTATATGCGTTTGAAATGTCGCGCTACTTGAAGTAGTTTATAACACGTTGATTTATGCATAATGCCTGTTGGGGTATTCATGAATGAGAGCATCAAATTTTCGATCGAGTGCACTTTGAAATCGCGCAGGGCGTGCCTGGCGGTTATCTGTGCAAAGGAAGCGGAAATCAATTGTTAAGATTACTGGATTACATCGAGACAAAGTATTGAATTACTTGCAATTTTTGTACTGGTGATCCAGTGTTCCGTACAAAAATTGAAAAAACAATACGATTACGTTAGTAAAAGAATAAATATGTGTGTAGCAATGATATTGGTTTTCTGTATATAATATCATTGGTGTGTAGACAACAAACTCTCATGATTCCCTAATCATGGGTAATCCCTAATCATTTTAGGGTTCCATAATCAACTTTGAACCCTTATAGTTTCGTTATGTCCGTCTACATCTCGTTACTATTTTATTATTGAGTTGTTTTCTATAAATTAGTATTATATTGATAATTTTAAATTAGAAATAAGGCATATTCGAATATTTTTCTTCCCATGCAATGAAATACGAAATAGGTACAAATTATTTATCCCAGTGGCTGTTGTTGGATTTTTTAAATACAGATTATTTTTAAATACAATAACTAAGTATTTAGATTTTCAACTCTAACGCTTAATACGTCGAGAAATACATATATTTTTATTATTATTACAGAATCTAATTAGATTACATTAATTAATGTAAGTGATGATTGAGCGGTGACAGGCAAGAGTTATCTATTCTCGACTCTTATTCTCGAGGCCGTGAGTTCAAATCCTTGGCCACTAAATTTCTACTTAAGTACAGATTTTTAAAATTATCAATAGCTCAGCGATGAAGGAAAATATCGCAAGGAAACCCGCATATTCGAGAACTAAAAACGGATGGAGCACGTATCCACCAATCCACACTGGACCCGCGTGACGGATTACGACTCGAAACCTCCCAGCAACTTGCCAGGGGAGGTCTATGCCCTGCAGTGGGATGTTACAGACTAATACCGATTGATTGATTGATGATTTATTAATAAATAAAACGTTTAATCTTAATTTTAAGTAAGATAATCTTGATATATGCTTACAAAAATCTGAATTTTAGAAATTTATTATTTAGAAATTCAATGAATAGGTACTTACTTCCTACAAAATTAGGAATAACCGTTTCATAGAATGAGCAAAATGTAGTTAAGTGTAGATTTTTAATACTGTATCTTTTCAATAAAGTTGACCCAATGTTAGTGAATTGAAGTTACGAAACGATTATGGAACTCTACCGCATGCGGTAGAAAACTCTACCACATATAGCGATCAGACTCGAGATGCAAAAGGAATAAATCCCGAATTTAGCAAATATTAATCGCCATATATATAAAAAAATACATATAAAATGCAGACATACATCAGACATACGCAGTATAAGATGCGCAAACTTATCAAATATCCGATGATATCTGAGACAGATAGTGCACAAGCGCAATATTGTTGCTCCATGGTGTCATATTGCAGTCAAACTGTTCCATTGTGTATGAGGCGGACATTTAGTTCCGGTTTATTAATACATACAATCGAACGCGTATAAGTATGCTTGCGGAATAAATTTATATTTTTATTAGTTAATTTAATATTAATAAGATCATCTCGATATAGCTTTGTATACATATTAATATTGATGCAGGAGTAAATGCCATAAATCTAATCTATCCTAGTTTATCAAAAACAAACATTGGTATATAAACCTATAAGTATATTGTATTTGCATTGGACAATATAGATAGTCCACTTGGGTACATAAGTAGCTAGTTCGTCAAAAAACTTAAAACGGAAAAAATGCATTGAATTATCTATGTGTGCTAAAATAATAATATCTTTGGAAGGGTAGTTTATGGTTACAAGTGCATGAAATTAATGAAAAGATACATAATTTTTCTAGTTTCTTTTCATCAATGATTGATATTTCCGCGTAAGCGTCAAATAGCGGGGTGTCTAAGTATTGTATGCGCATTATTATCTGCTTTTATAAATTTTATTTTTCTTAAATAAAAATTGTTACATCTAAGAAAAGGGATTACTGTCGGTTGTAATTTCCCAGATATTGAGACTTTAGTACCTACAATCTAAAAAAATAAAGTAATTTTAATAGCTGTATATTGAAAATCAGGTGTAACGTGTTTTTGTTTAATTTAGGATTTTGCAAGGTCGGCGGCACGCCTGCATACCCCTTGGTGTTGCAGGTGTCCATGGGTGGAGGTAACGCTTACCATCACGTGGGACCGCTTGCCGCTTGCTCGTCCGCCCTCTCCTCCGTCTAAAAAAATAACCAAAGTCAATACCCAAATTAATGTCCATTTCATTTCCATATCGAAGATAACGACATAAACACATAAAGCTAAGCTTTATGACGTCACAATTATTTTTAAATGGTATACTAAAATTGTATGTTAAAATACCATAGTATGATGACGATTTCAAGAGTTCTATAGGTACTTCTAGTAGACAATATCTAAATACTACGTATTCTATTTTTAGTGTCTTTGCTGTTACAAACGCTAGCTTTTCCATACGGAGCGGGTTTCTTGATCTTGCCCCGTACGTGATAGTACAGTAAAAGTGCCAATTGCGGTCCACATCATTAAAAGTAAACTCAGACCGCTGACCGCGCTTCCGAACCACTGGGCATAAAGGCTCTTTGATCTTTTCGTTTAGTGATGCAGCAATGTTCAGTGAGTCATTGTACATTGACAGTGACACTTGCATTTACTGGAATCATTATCGGTTTTAGTAGGAATAGTGCAGGGATGGGTGATAAGACTGGATGCGAATTGGAGTTGTGTGAATTAGTTGACAAATTCGATAGCGCAATTTTATATTTTTATGTAACCTTAAAAAAATATGTTTTAATGTTAAGGGGACGTTAAATTTTAAGATTTATGAATTTTGCACACAAATTAATCTTGAATAAGACATAGGTATAATTTATTAATCGAAAGTTGAAAAAATATTTTATATCTAAGTGTTGCATTTTTTGCTCAGCGATATTGAAGGAAAATTCTCTGTCAGTGATAATAAGGTTTAATTTAATTATTTCGAATCCACTTAACAACTTAATTTAACTTTTTAAAACGAGTATCTAAACGAACATGAATTTCGGTTAAAAAGCCCGTTTCAAAATCACTTTTTATAGAAATCATCACTGGATAAAGAATTGTATTTATTTCAATAAGTTCACATGTCTACGTAAACACAAAAGGGTTACGTATTGTCAGATTAGACATACTTCCCTGCGGTAACATTATCAAATCACCGTTTCCCAAATCTTGATATCTCAATATAAATCTCTAAGGGAACGTATCAGGGTAATCAATGGTTTCAATTGAACATCTCCGTGTCAAAGTGCAATAAAAGGTTGCGTTCGAATAAACCCTAATTTCGGTTTGGGCGTGACCCCCGTCAACAATTTTTTTTATTTAATTTACACTTTTTTACAAAAATAAACGTAACGGTAAAAGATGTCACTATTCTTATTTTAAATGGAAACTTGATTGGCGAGTTTTTTTAGTAAAATCGTCAAATCTGTTCAAATCCATCTCCTTCCTTTTGAAAGTGCAAATAATAATACGTATTTTTAATTGAATTAACAATTTTCGGAAATGCGTAATCGTCTTCTCACACACCTTTTTAAATAGATACAGTAAATTTTTACAGTAGATACTTATATTAGTTATGGGAATAAATTATGCAATACCGTAAACATTTCGCAACAGTATTTTCTCATTTCTTTTGAACATCAGGCCGCATTTAAATATTAAAATAATTATGACAATTCAAATGTTTATTTAAAGAAACTGCTCATCTAACATTCCATATCATCCAAACTTGTTTTTAATTTGTATGAAGGGTTCATACCGACAAATGTCAATCAAGGTTATGAATTTAAAGGTTAGTAATTAGATAGAGAGCATCTGTCAGAATTGATGTGAAATTGGCAGCTAAAGTTGATAATTATTATTGAAATGAACATTTTTTTTTCCGTATTGAAATTTCGATATTGTATTTGTAATGTTTGCTTTGGATCTAACAAAGGGGAATTGGTTGTGAATATTTTATGAATCTTTGTTTACTTTTGCGTTTCGAAGCGTTGATGCTTGTGTAATATAATGTTTGTTATTTGTTTCGGACATTGCGTTACTTGTTTGCCGGCCGAAATATAATTTATAGACGAAAATATACCAAACTAATTTACCTACTACAGACCAAAATAAATTTACTACAGGAATTCTATTGATGAATTGATGAGAACGATGAAATAAAAGTGTTAAAATAAATTTATTGTTTAGAGTACTAGGTACTAATTAACAAAATGTGCGGTCGGTCGTTTTCAAATTTCGAACAAATACGAAGATTGTGTAGTACAGAAACAAACATCCCAATACACTTTCAGGGTTCATTAATAAAGTGGTTACACTTTACGTTGTAACCACATTAACATACACACATCTTTTAGCGTTGAGTCACGTTCAGAAATACGAAGATGGTCGGCATTATTTAATTAGTAGTAAATAGATACTGTAATTAATTATGAATAGGTTATACACAAGGAAATGTAAAGATTTCAGTGTTAATTAATTATTTTGTAACCAACAATCGGTAGCACAAAAATATAAATTTTGTGTTATGAACTTGTGAATTTATTGTGTTTAGTAAATGTAAAGTTAATTATAGAAAACCCCATTTGTAGTTATGGGAAAGGGAAGGATTAAAAAATAAAAAGTACTAGTTTAAGACTCATTGTCCACAGTAGCGAATCCGTTGCATTACTGTCAAAATATCTGTCATATTGGTGTGACATCTTTTCAGAACTGGCCACCCCCTTCAGCAAAGGATTAGTGATACACAGCCCTATTACATCTTCATTACGGCAGGCGGCTGACATCCCTCGCCATTGTTATTTGTAATAATAAAAAAATATTATTGTTATTATGTTTATAGCCTGCGTTGATAATATTTATGGAGCGCATGATCTCCTCTTACGCTCGCGGTACAGATGGGTGACAATACCATTGTCAATGGTATAGCTGCGATCCAGTGGCGGACAAATTAATGGCAAAACTTTAATATTATAGGAATTTGAATGAGTGAAATTGAATAAGTTAGATTTTCATACAATTCCAGTATAATTGTTCTGCATAGCATTGTACCTACGTGAAAATAACACTTAGTATATAAAAAAGGCAATTTTACAAAATAAACATTTTCCTTGTCTTCAAAACGCATTAGCTCTTTTTTTCAGTTAAATTAATTTATATAGCAATTAAACAACTTTCAACGGTTTAAATCGCGTATATTTGACATTATTTATATCCCGACGTTTCGAACACTTTGCAGTGGACGTGGTCACGGGGTCACGAACACTTTGCAGCACGTCCACTGCAAAGTGTTCGAAACGTCGGGATATAAATAATGTCAAATATACGCGATTTAAACCGTTGAAAGTTGTTTAATTGCTATGTATAGTAATCGCGAAAACCTAAGAAAATATTAAATTAATTTATATTTTACTACATGAAGTGCGTTATCATCTCTTATGAATAGCTTAATTTTTCAATAAGTGATAAATAGCAGTTTAAGTAGGCGTAGTCTGGCAATAGGAGCGTGCCATAAGAAAAGAGCAATATATTTAAAAGAAACCTTGGGCTGTTTTAACTTATTAAGTATATTATAGTCGGAAAAGATATTTTTGTGTTTTTCTTTTCTGAAGCTAATGTCTTCTCTAATTCAATTCTTTTATTATTATCTACATAGTTTATACCTAATAATTTACAATAATTTTAACATTTATTAAATGATCTGAGCATATACAAACCTATGCAATCAATAAGTAAAAAGAAACCATAAAGTGGAGCAAAACCATCAAAGTTGTTTGCGCGTTGATTGACTCATAACTCAAATCTACCTTTCAACCTCAAAACAAGGATATTCATACCTTATACCATACCTATATTCCGTGAGTGGATTTCAGTGCTTCTCTTTCCCTCTTACATGTTCGGAAAGGAAATGGGAATAGGAACAATAGGCACTAGTGACCATTAGGTCACTGTCTATTTTCAATCATTTAATTTAATCTATGAAGTATCTTCCGAATATTTCGTTATGAGTTATGACACATTTTTATTCTCAAACTACATAAATACGTAAATCTATCTCTATCTATCACAAATATATTCATACGAAGTATCACATTTTCATGTCCCGCAGTGTAAAGTCCAATCCCCAGAGTATTAGGCATCGATAGCTGACAGTAGCTGTCAATTCAACACCTGGTCCATCTGACACCGGCCGGTATCTATTTAACAATGACTTATAGGAATCGAAATTATATGTCAATATTTATTGCCCAATATGCTTAAATCTTGGAATACCAACACAAGCTAATAAAAAGCATGCTTGATTGCTAGCAGTTGATATGTTCAAACTGGTATGATATAATATGTATGAACTCAGCTAGTTATAAAACATCTGAAAAAACATGAAGAATCTGAATTATTAATTAGTACAATTAAAATAAACGTTAAAAATAATGTTGAATGGAAAAATTTTGTAAAACTAATATTTTCAGTAGATACAGTTTATTCAATAACAGTATGTTGCTCGCTGGTTATGCCAAATTAACACATTCTGTCAGTGTTAAGTTTTCTTCGTAAGAAACATTTTCAAAGTCTAGTCTAGTCTAAAACGTATTCTGTCAATGTCCAGTCGCGTCGAAGTAAGTCAGGAGTCGCTCAGTAAAACGATAGTAGGTTTACGGAGGACAGCAGAGGACTCCTTGGAAGCGCAGGAAAAACGCAGGAAAAACGCAGTCCCACGCTTTTATTTGATTATCAAAAACATCAAGCACGAAAAACACTTTGAAGTTTAATAAATTATCACTATTAAACCACAAAACGCCTAAGAATTATCAAACTAAAATTCAACTTCATTTCTCGAGTTGCCACCAAAAAGTCCTCAATTGTTTCAGCTGTTTATTTTTTAATATAATTTATTTGGCTATGCCAATGACTATCTATGTGTGTATCAATATCCACACACGACAAATAATAACACAGAATTGGTTTTATCACGTCATTGTTCAGTGCCGTCCAAGTCAGAGTTGGAGCCACTCAAAAGAGTAATAGTAAGTTTACTGAGGACACAAGAGGTCGTAACGAAGAGAAGAAGAGAAACGTAGTTTTTATGATAACAATAAAAAACTATTTTTATGATAAATGAAACAAAAATTTTACTACACTTCTCGAGTTCCCGCCAAAAAGTCACTAAGAGTTCAATACTAGATATAATAATAACATTGAAAACATTTTTTATCAACATCCATAGCTGTAAAAGTTTTAATCTCTAATTACTTAAATAAGTTTAATTCATATGAATAAGAATATACCTACATACAAAATCATAATGAAATAAGTAGGTATTGCTATTGAGGTATGTGCATATTAATCTTACATATTTAATTACTCGATCTCTTACGCGAATATATAATTTTGTAGGTATATACATAATAAAATATATTTATGTTACGAAATTTGTTTACAAATTAATTTTTTTAATGGATTGAAATGAAATTTGGCAAAAAATAGTTTGTAGATGAGCCAAATCGCTTCTTTAGTTCCAAAATTACGACAACTGTAAACCTTCCTATGAATTTTAAAAAAAACAATGCTAATATATAATTGATATATTTTAAGGTAGGGCTCATAAAGCTTTATAACGTTCCTTCCAACTGGGGCCTTCCGTCTTTTTCTTTTAATTCTGAAATTAATTAGTATATATTTACCAAGGTATATGGTATAATAGGAGGACGTCGTCGAGTTGATGTTGACATTCATTCAGTTTTTAAAAATAGGTTGTTTGTCGATCACGATTTGCTGCTCATTTAGTCTTTTTTTAAATACAAGCCTTTACTAACACAGTGTTCTTCGATTAGCTCCGATCCGTGAAACCTTGATTAAGAAAAAACTCGTCATAAATATTGACACGGAGGGGGAGCTACCCTCGATAGTCTCGATGCATTCGTAAACATTTCTTGTTATTATTAACAAGTAGACACTTATCAGTTAATCTTACGCTTACACAATAGTAGCTAATCTTCGGGCGTGATATAAATTTATCTTCACCGTACCGTCATTGTCATTTCGCCCCGGTTTCCCCTCGATACGCTTGTTTGAAGGCTTCAACATTTGGGGTGCGTTCGGGAATTTGTCTTGTAATTTTTAGTGGTTATATGAATTATGACTCAATTATTTAGCTGTTCAAGCAAGTTGCCTTGTATCCAATTAATTATATATAAAGTACTTCAATTGTTCTCTTTTGTATTTTAATACCATCTTTTTCAGAAACACCTACCTCCCCATGGATATTTAGGAATGAATATGGAGATAAGATTGGGAAAAGGATAATAGGAAGTATAATGAGACGGGAGTTTCCCTCATCCCATCACATTCGTCCTCGTCCGAGGGAGAGGGTAGCATGGGGAGAGAAGAGTATAATCATGAGCTGTTAAATATAAACTGATGTCACTACAAAAATAAATGAAAAAAGCTTTTCTAATTTTGGCCAGCTAATTATGAGATATTATAAAGAACGAATTATCTAGATGTCATACAATTTTTATATTGTTATCCGCGGACGTAAATTGTTGATTCTCATTGCAAAGTTTACTCACGACTCGTCTCTGCGGGTTCTTATTTTCGCCAATATTTTTCCAACAAAATTTGCTCGCAAAAACAGTGCGGGCGTGCACAGTGGGGCAATATTTCATCTGAGCTGGCCAGAACAATAATAGCCTGTGGAGTCGAAGCCACGGCACGTTCGCACCACAATGTTACGCCACGACCATTAATCGAAGACCCTTTGTACCTCCCTCGAAGTTAACCAAACTAGATTCAAGAAGAGATGTCCGATGACCTGTGAGAGGTCTTTACTGACTGGTCGTTGGAATACCATCGCCAGCATCCGTGTAGACAAAATAAGTAAATACTCCGAAAGCAATGCGATATAGCATCGGTTATTGGGTTAGGTTAAGCGTTGTTTACAATGAAAGCTGGGCAGAGGCGTTTGTTGATGCCACTGATGCCAACGGGCTAAGTCTGATTTTGTTCTGCTATGTATTATTGTACCTACGGGAAAGCATTGTACGCAGTACCCACCTACAGATGCGTTAGTGGATAATTACGGGGTATGCTTGAATATAATTTTACGGTGTTGTTTTATTTCCAGTTTAACAAACATTAGCATCGTTTGTTTATTATTTTATTAGTTAGATAATAGAAATCGGTTCTGTTACATAATTTTTAAAACTTAATAAATCATGACATGACTAGGTTATTCTAAACTTTTGTTAAGTTAGTCTACAACAAGATAAATAATATTATTTGAAAATGAATTTAAGTTCTTAATTTAAATACTTAATCAACTGTTAAATCTATTGCATGCTGTTAAATCTGTGCTCCAAATTTGACACAGAAAACAGCAGCTATGATAGCGTAAAAAAAACAAAAATAACCGAATAATTCCGGCTCCAAGCAATTGTCACCGTGACGGAGCGGTCGGTGTCTTTGTGAATGGCTATAGAGGAGTTTTTTCGCGTGTAATCTTCCACTTAATCCGTTTTACCGCGTGCAGATGTGGGCTCGCAACCAAGTGAACGATTTGCCCCAATTCCCATACGGTGCGAATGGTTTCCTACTATTGTTGTAGTTGCAGATAACGGAGATATCTGGAAGTTCTGGAACTGGAGCAACGAATATCTGAAGTTCTAAAATAAGAGAATATTATACAGGTCATCATATTATACCATATCATATTATAATATTAATTAATTTTTCGATATGCATACGATATTTAGATATAGCTTTAAGATTGTAATTAGATATTAATATTGTATGCCTAGCCGGCAAGTTATGGTGGATCAATTTATTAGTTTTGTGAAACATCTTTTTATTTTCCTATAACTCGGTAAAAATTAATAAATGATTTGAATTTGGTTTTATAAAATGTTGGTAACGAATTCAAGGAGCCTTTAGATGTAGATCCATAAAAGTATGTAAAATAAAAACTAAATCTTAGTAAGTTTTCGTAGTCGTTTTTTTTACCACAACTTAAGTAACGCGATAATTTCATAGACAATAATAATAAGACCAGGTAATTTAATTTAAAGCTATTTTTTCAAACAATAATAATTTAAAATTTGGGAAGGATAAATAAAATTAATTAAAAATATTTTATTAGTGATAAAAAGTATTAAATAAATAAATTGTTTTCTTAGGTTTTCGCGATTACTATACATAGCAATTAAACAACTTTAACGGTTTAAATCGCGTATATTTGACATTATTTATATCCCGACGTTTCGAACACTTTGCAGTGGACCCGTGACCACGTCCACTGCAAAGTGTTCGAAACGTCGGGATATAAATAATGTCAAATATACGCGATTTAAACCGTTAAAGTTGTTTAATTGCTAAATAAATTGTTATTAAAAAGCATTGTTTAAAGAACTATTATGATTAGCAAATCAATTTTCGTTTTTTTACAAAAAATATATACTTATATATTATAATATTGGGAGCATTGCGATTGTTCACCGATCACCGAACAAACGCTAGCATTTCTTTGTGTCCGATCAATGGGGTGCCATTAATACTAGATCAATGGGACATCGCATTCTACCACTGATTATGTGTTTACAAACCTTACAAAAAAACAATACGAATTCAAATACATCTTTTATCGTCATAAAAATAAGGATCGTGGTTGTTTGAATATTATTACACATAGCTGCAAATTTACTGTTGTTTGACATGTTTTTTTGCGCAATGATAGCACCAGTTCGTGGATATTTAGACGTGTCAGGAATTAGGCCGTTTTGTCTCCATTTTAATGGTTGAAACGTGACCGTTAAAGGAACACCTAATTTCTCAATAATTTGTTCGGGATCTGACAGTGATGAACAGTGAAACTTATTGAAGTTCATGGATAATTTATGTGGACGTGCAAGAAAGCAACGACGGTAAATGTAAAAGGCTATGTGACAATTGATTAGGATAATACGTCGCGATTAATAGGTAGGTACTATTAATCACGACCTAGAAACGAAAATTATATTGAAAACACGTTGACTAAAACGAACAATCATTAAAGAATAATCATTGATCAAGTCTATTTTTCTTAGCAATTAAACAACTTTAACGGTTTAAATCGCGTATATTTGACATTATTTATATCCCGACGTTTCGAACACTTTGCAGTGGACGTGGTCACGGGGTGACTAATTGATTTTATTTGTCACTTGAGTTATTAAGAAATTTTTTGGACTACCGTTTGAAATTTTTTGAACTACCGTCTGGATTTTTCTTGTTGTAATCTTTAATAAAACTAGTTTCTTTAAAAAGCTATATATAGTGTAAATATTATTGCAACAAACAATAGGTACCTATAACTATAATCTTAATCTCAGCTGTCACCAAAGCCACATACACGCTATCTAATCGCGTACACGTCCGAGGAAATCAGGCAAAAACAACGGAAAAAGACTCCCATATAAAAGTGAGGTCCGTTCACTTCAGACAGTTCCGGAAGTAATGTTTTTCCCTAGTTGATAACGAGACAAGAGACGGAAACGTCGCTCCTCGCTACACGCATTGAAACGTTAGCAAGATGTATGAAAAAAAGGTATTTTTTCCGACGTAGTTTTTCTTTTTAAACGGATTTTTTTTGACTCAAACGGAAACGTTTCAGTAAGTGATTTGTTACGTTAATTAGTACAAGGGGGAGTTTTAAACGATGTGTCTCCGTTTAAAGAAATTCAATCGAACTTCGTGTTTTTTATTAACAATTTTAAAGTGATTACAGTGTAACGCAAAATTGGGAATATGCAACCCAGAAATGGATAATGTAGAATCGGAAAATATCATGTGCAACGCAATTCGATTAGGTTTAGTACCTACACAAACTGTAGTTAAAATGTAAGCGTTGCTTATAAGAGATGCACGCTATTGCTAATATCATAAACGAGTAAGTTGGTTTGATTGTTTGTTACCTAATAAATAACTAAATAAATCAAGGGGTCATATCACTATTAAATTTGGTACACGTAAATTACGAAATTTGTACACGTAACTTTAGCAGCTATGTGTAGTTCGTGAGACTGATTAACACAGGATAGATTTTTATCACAATTCCATGTGGGCCAAACCGTTGGCAACAGCTAGTAACATTATAACAGAACAATTGTGTTCACTTTATTTGTCAGTAAGTAACTATCTACTCTTCGTACATATTCTAAATATAATTTAAACAGTTGTTAAACATAAATGAACTTGCAGCAAAGCAGTGATTTCATCTAAACATGATTCCTTATGTAACCCAAAGCATATAGTTACATATCTAGAGAGTCCAATTTAGCGCAGGCGTGCAGGTACGGGTAAATAAGCGCGCACACAAATTGTTATCTTGTGAAACGAGACGTGTGATTCGCGCAACGACGCGTGCTTGCCGCAACCGCGGCAGGCAACGCTCTTCAGGCCGCAAGGATGGGACGATGTCGATCGATAGCGAACATGTCGATAAGGAATTTCTCATATAAATTTTAAAATTGGACTTGGATAGTATTATTTCGAATTATAACATTAACTATATTTTTTGTAAACTTGAAAACTCTTATTTTCTAGTAACGGCTAAAATATAGTAGCTGAAACGTACAACGGCGACCTCTTTATTTACTGAAGTTTATGCGTTTTACGCTTTATATATTTATATCTGTTTATTTTATAATGTTTATACGTAGGTAATACGTAAACAATAAAGGTAACTAGAGGTCATTAAATACATGTGAATAGTAATTAGGTACAGTAAACGGCCGAAAGTAATACACATCGACTATGATCGGCTAGCTTAGGTTTTGTAGAGCGTCGTCTCTGTCGTGTGCTGTTACGTATTGTATTCGTAGCGTCGATAACCGGTAACATCACTAAAATTTATGAAATGTAATTTTCTGACGTCAACGACTCACGAACATTTGTAGCTTTCCCTAGTATTCCGGGGAAATTGCGATCTCCGCGCCGAGCGAAAAATATGAGATCTAACCACAGTTCGTTTAAATTACGAGCGCTGCTTTTATAACATTCTGCAGTGTAGTCGTTTTGTACACTTGGCTCCGTGTAACACTGCCGTCTATAATTATGTGGAGGCTGTATACAGAAATAAAATAAAGAGAGGTCTAAAATGTTATTGGTTTAGAAATTCACGTCTGATAGAGTTCTTTTTAGATTTTGTAATTTTCTTTATCTTTTTAAAAAGGAGTAGCTTATTATCATTAATATGTACATAAGTAGATGATACCTACTCAGTGGATTTATGAGGCGACTTCCATGCATTTATTGACATGGGTTTATTGACTTTCGTTCAGATTTTGTTGTTTCAAGATTGTGTTTAAATTTCTATTTAAACACAATCTTCAATGACGATTACTTACAAGATGTTATACGATGTTATGTTACAAAATGTTATACATGCCATACCATGTTATTTTTAAGATAAAGCAGTATAAATACTATATTTCTTAAAGATTTCACTAATATCTGAATTATTTGCAATACTAGATTCGAAATAAGGTCTCTTATCTCAGATATCTAATATATTGTCATATGTATATGACAACACAATTTATGTTATCATCTCCTTCTTTTTTCATTTCCTTTTTCTTTTTTATACAATATTTTGCAGGTGTAATAATCCTCATTTTCATATAGGTGAGATTACTATTTCATACCTACTTAAATATCCATTATAACTAAGGTAATTGATTCTACTTAAAAGCGCTGTATTTCAACTAATTTAATAACCATTAAACGTTTATTCAAGATTTGAAGATATTCATCAGTGTAAACATGTAACTTTCAGTTCAACAAATCATAACCCATAACTCACAGGGTGTAACCCTCAGCATCTGTAACAAGTGTCCGGGCAATTCGCATCCTTGACCGGGCGTTCATCGATGACTGATGGCGAACACATGCCGCCGGCACTCGGCAACTCATCGCACAGTTAGGGCTGACAGGTTTACACTAAACAGTTGTAAATAAAGGAGTTTGGTATACCTAGCAGTTACTAGCTTGCGTTTACATAAAAACAATGATACTTTCTTTACATAAAACATAAAGACATCGATGTAATTAGATTTTTGGATAAATTCCTATATCTGAAATATGTTACATTTGAACTGTTTTATATTCATTTATATTAGCATATACATAGGTACGTATGCGTAGATATTACATGTTTTATTAAATGTAAAATTGAAGCTGAAACAATATATGTATTTTAAACGGTTTAAACATATTTTCCTAACATGTTTTTAGATTGTAGAGGGAAGGTTCACGCTGTATTCCCACAGTCACTGGGCGCACTCGACTGTCCATATTACCGCTCTCTCAGAGACGACTACCTTGAAATGTACTGCATTGCCTACTTTATCATATTTCCCCAATCTACGTACGTGTTTCGGTAGTGATTGAGATATGCCAGAGTCCATTCGCATCCCATCTTATCTTATCCTTCCCATTTTCCCAACCCTTTGCTTAATCTGCAAAGGTAGGCAGCGCATCTGGGGTCGTATCAGCGTTTGTTATTCTGGACTAATGTTGCCATGTATCACGGATGTCTATAAACGACAGTATCCACTTACCATCAGGTGGACTGTACGCTCGCCTGCTGCCTTTTATCTATAAAAAAAAAACATTTAGGTACACCTAAATAGGTACATATACTTCCGTCAAAGTGACTACCTTCACTTATCTTATAGAAGTAAAGTGAATTACGTCCTCAGCACAGTTGATCGAATAAATGTGCTCAAATCCCGTGCAAAATTTCCCCAGCCCTGTTCAAGACGAGGGTTGCTCTAAGATAATTATCTTTTTTACAGAACGCACCCGACGCAGTTTTAATAACGTGATAAATGCTGCGGAAGGCTTGTCGTTGACGCGTAAGGAGGGTTTCCCAACTTTAGCTTTGATTAATACCTTACTTGCTACTTCATTTTTATTGTGCAACAGATGCTTTTTATTTTTCACTTAATTTCCCTTCAGTTTCTAAGATAAAGTACAGATCGTAGAGTTTAATTTCACGCGCAATTTGTTATCAGTTGTAAATCATTGTCGTTTCTTTTTAATCTGTTTGTAATTTGCTACAAACGGATTGCGTTTTGCACGGCGTGTCGAACAACAGATATCATAATTAAATTTTAGAGAGACGTCATCTAACTACATGGAAGTAATAATATTTCAAATTAAAATGAACTTGACAAACTGTCACATAGATAGAAGGCAAACGATACCTTCCTATTTAATAATTTACAAAACCGTAACTTGAAGTACTCAAAATCGATACTGCCACGCCTTCCTAAAGACCATCACTATTTACCGAAGCAATAGATCAAACTAAAAACCCCAATTTAACCGTGAAACAAACATGGAACCCTCTATCAAGAAAATACACATCTTCATGAAAAACGGGCTATTATTGAAGTGTTATGACTCAATTGAGTGTATGCAGGGAATGGAAGCGTCTGCCAGCAGTGCCAGTAAATGATAGGTTGCAGTCACCCCTTACCAATTATGGTTGTTGTTACATCCTTATGGCTTTGATGATTTAGCTAATAATTTGGAAAATAGAAAATAGACTGTCGTATTTCTACTGTATTTATGTGTTTCGATGTTAGCCTATAACATGTAGGATGTTATAGGCTGTTACGGGGCATATGTTTTGTAATCGCGAGGGAGTTTTAAGTCTTAATTCATCACGCGGGTTTAATGTGTATACTAGGACATGTCCAAGGCTTTTGATTGTTGAGCACGGAGGATACTTGCGATGTTCTTCCTTCGTCGCTTAGTTAGTGATAAATTGATATTTCTATTTTGTATATGTTTATATATTTACTATATACATATATTATATGTATATATTTATATATTATGTTGTATATATTTAGACAAAAGCGTTTATTTAAAATTTGTAGAGCTTGATAAATCTTATCGAACGGTAGGTATATAGTTCTCATGTACCTATGTAGGTACATATAGACGTGGAATCTTCCGATTTTTTGAAAAGATTACATCAAATTAATTTTTGAAATACTGAACCGATTTGGCTCACGTTCCAACTTCCAACTCACGATCTATATCCGGAGATATAGATCCAAACTATTTATATAAGTACTAAATTTTATTTAACCCCCTTAAGGAATGCGCCCTGTAGTTTGTCTACAGACTTCGTTAGATTCAACGGGTACCAGCTGGTTAGTCGAGATGTAGTAAACTTTTTGAAATTCGAAAGTCGTGATCTCCCCAATATATATATCTCTTCCTTAAAACCCGTCTTTATATAGACACAGTGGTATGGACCTGCGGCCGAATTGAAAACCCCATGAATTTCAATCGAAAATACATATCTCTTGGCCATTACCGCTCTTATGAATATAATTCTACTTTAAGTAGATTCCCATAGAATAAGAAAGTCTTACTTAATTTTTACATTTTATAAGGAGCAGCTAAAGGATGTTCCGTAAATCCTGATAAGTGTGTATATTAAGTAAAACCTTTTAATATTTATACAACACAAAGGAAACAACCCCAGAACGAATGTTAAATGTAAACTGTATAAAATTATTCAAATTAACTTCTGCCCAGCAATAAAAAAGCAATTACGAATATCGCACCTACTATGAAAATTAAATTATCATGCATAGGATGGGGGTCAGTGATAAATGACCAAGCCTGCGACGACTGGTTAGTTCCTGACACGGACTAATAGCGCCATCTATAATGAAGCCGTGGTGTCTGAGTTATTGTCTGTAGCCCACAGATGGCGAGCTATGGTGCTTCTGATAAAATTTATTCGATAATTTAATTTTACATGCATGTATTTATAAAGCTAGGTGATGGAGTATATTTTATTTATAAGTGACGACTATTGTCATCAATTCCATAGAAACAAAATGAATTTTACACATGTTTATAAGAACAACGCCATGAATTAAGTATCACTTATAATAAAATGTTGTATGTAAAAAATAATGTTCATTACAATTTAATTTAGATTTTTGAGTATATATAATGCGGTTAATCTACCTTGTACGACGCTATCAAAAATAGTGCAATGGTAAAGTCCTCAAAGCTTAAAAAGCTTTTAGAAGTTCGTCACTAGTTTGCTAGGTGGTGCTGTACTTAATTTAAACATTAACCTCTTTCTCTACGCTTTAGCGCCGTTTAAATATATTTTTTTCTCAAATGCATTGACAACTTTTAACTTGTTTAAAGTTTACAGGGGGAGGGGGTGCATGCTGCATACCCACAGCCGCTGGGCGCACTCGACTGGCCACGTTACCCCTCTCTTACAAAAGACTACCTTGAAATACACTACATTTCCTACTTTATCGTATTTCCCCAATGTACGTACGTGTTTCGGTAGTGAGTGAGATATGCCAGAGCCCATTCCCATCCCTTCCAATCCCTCCCCATTTTCCCAACCCTTTCTCCCAATCCATTCCTTAATCAGCAAAGGTGGGCAGCGCATCCGGGGGCGTGCCAACGTTTGTCATTCTGGACTGATGTTGGCATGTATCAAGGATGTCTATGGACGACAGTATCCATTTACCATCAGATGGACTGTATGCTCGTCTGGCGGGTATTTCCATAACAAAAAAAATTAAAAAATGGACAAGAGATTTTATACAATCGTCAAATTCAATTGTGTCTTTGAGTAAAGCGGCAAAAAATATATTATTATATAAAATAAGTATATTGTAAGTATTGTTTTCTATCATGTCTGATTTTCAATTGTAATTTCAACATAGGTACTTTTGAACATAATATAGGACATCTAATTAGTACCTACGAGACAAACTCATCAATAGTTATGAGAATAATATAATAGTTATTCTCAAACACAAATGCCTACAACAAAATGTACCTACTGCAAATAACTGCAAACATTTAATTTTGAACAAATGTTTGCTTAAGTGGGAACGATGGTTTCTAAAAATATTCTTTTATAGGTCATCGGCAAGACTGGCATGCGAGCCTGGCTAGACGGTACGACGGAAAAGTCCAATTGGCTGAAATTCGTGCGGTCAACTAACTATCCTCACGACGTGAATAGTCAACATGTGCTATTAGCAGGTCAAGTATGTATTTTTCATATTATTGTGTTCTTTATTTTTTAAGGAATAATAGCTAGGGAAAAGGCCAGGTGGATTCTTTTTATTATTTCAATAAAATCGCATTCTAAAACTAGTCGACAAAGGAATTTGAATCGATAGACTCAATAGCGATTCTTCGTTTTTCATTTCGACTCTTTGGATTGGTAGCCATATGTTTTGATATTTATAAAAAGATGAAACGGAATAAAATGGATTGAATTAGAGTCACAAAAATCATCTTCTATTGAATATTATAACGAATCGATTGGAAAATAGAACCAGAATACTGCTAGTGGCTAATCTGATGGTCGTTGCGCTCCGCAATATCAAAAAGGTTGTGAAATTGCTGTTGTTTTGATTGGTTAGAATCACAGGTCAGGCTCTTAAAAGTAGCCCAACTTGAATAAGTATTGAATAGCTGTTCAACACCAAGCTGGAATGTAAGTTACGAGTAACTAACGTAAGCTACGTAACGTAACGGCAAATACGTTAGCGTAAACAAGAAAGGTGGGTCTAATTAATTAATTAAGCATTCATAGACATTTAACGACAAGTAAGTGTATGGTCTATTTGCGATATGTTTGTTCTACAAACACTGCTGTATTCGGTTTTCTATCTATTGAATTCTCGGTATTAAACAAAATGTCTAAAAGACTGGACTAATTATTTATATTTTAGATTTCATTTGTTGATGAATGTAATTAATGTACATAGACACATTTCTAGCACGCTGCGCCTAAATCTTATTCAGTATGAAAACCCAATTTTACATATAGAAACTTATATTTCAATGAGCATTCATTTTAATTGTGCTTATTGGAATCTCAACAGATCCAAAGATATATATATATCTCATTAGCACATCTTTTGTGGTTAATGAAGATTGGTCGAGAAACTGTTAGACTAGCGTTGAATATTGTTTAAGAGATGTGTTTTATTGTTGAAAGGAGTTTAAAGATTTAAATTAATTAATATATATGTTTCATGTACTTTTAACTACTTACTTACCATTAGGCATATAAGTAGTTTTTTTTTGCTCAATTAGAACACAAGAACACAAAAAGTGCGCAATTAGAACACAAATTACACCCTCAAATCAGTATCACGGGAACCCTTAACATTGTGTCTTTGTGCCACCCCAATAAATATTTGAATGTTCAAACGTCGCTACTTCCGGTGCAGAAAATCGGTGTTCCCGACAACTGTGTCCCACTTCCGGTCAATCGGAGGGGAGAGAACAGATGTGCAGATTAGATTCACGTATTGGAGCGTTTTGGAGGTTAAACCCTATTTAATATTTTGAAATTTAATTTTATGAATTTCATAGGTTTACTTCATAGAAATGTAATTAATATTTTTAAGAACTTTCTTGTAATGGAATTTGATAATTTCATTCATAGGATTTTCTGTTCAGCGCAGAAAATATTTTAAATTTAATTGATAATTGAATACTGATTTCCATTTAATTGCTTATTATTGAAGATATACTTATTCAATCAACATATAAATCCACTGTAGGGCACAGGCTTACTTACCAGTTACAAATAGGGCTGCCATTTTCGGAATACCCTAAATCCGGAGATTTAAAAAAATGGGCCAAATACACAATATTTAGTAGTATTCTTTTAAATTTAATGTGGAATTAATTTATAACATTTTAATGTTCTTTACATAATATATTGCATTTAAGTTACTATATTAAATTACTACTGAATAATAATTAACGCAAGACAAACTTATGCTTACTGTCTTCGATACATACACCAACGCTTTAAATTATACTTTTTCATTTAAATCATATAAATTATACTTTTTTATTTAAATCACAACAATAATCTTCAAAAGAATCTATATTATTAGTATTAATGTTTGAAAATCGTAACATAACCAACTTGAAAATCATACTTCTTATTTTATCTTCTCTAATATAGAGTCTTCTCTAATATGAGGAAGGATAGATTTTACTGGCACAATCATTAATAGCGCAAATTCACCCGTTGCGTACACGCAAGCTTTCTCACATTTATCCCATCCACAAACTAGGAATTATTTAGGGTTGAGATTATCTAGTACAAATTCATAATCAAACAAGTTGCACGTTTGCTCTCACAATACCTGTCTCTTATCTCCGAAAAGTCTGATTTTTGTCGGTGTAATTAAGTGATAGATCCATAAAAACGAGACATGATGATGTTTTTCAGTTATGGTACAAAGTGACTCGGGACATCCCTTGCGGCCAGGAGCTGTTGTTGGGACCAAGGACGCCTCTGCCGTCACAAGACATTTTACTCGCTGCTGGTAAGTGAATGTTTATGATAAATTCAGATTATATGCTTGAAAATCCTTTAGATAGATATCATTATCTATATAGATTATCATTATGACGTTAATAAACTTAATTTTAAATGAAAGGTTGTTCTTAGTTACTACTCTAAAGTTCACGCGAACGAAGTAGCTGCAACCGCTAGTACATACATACTCGTATAATAAAATCGTTGCGTCTGTACGTGAAATATTTTTTTCATTACTTCTTTCATATTTTTTCTCAAAGTAGGTCCGAAGTTGCCTGTGGAGCGAAGTGAAAATAGCCCAATACACCCTAGGGTGAGCGTTTTCAACTGACAGACAACTGAAAAATTAAGAAAAAAAAAAGAGCTATTTTCACATTTCTATGTAACCATGATCTAACTTCCTATACAGCCACTCCATTACAGCGCGATGTAAAATTGAAATAACATAAAGAAACGCACCCATTAATTAAAGAGTATATTTTTTAAATTACTTTCCTTGTATTCGTAATGAAAAGCACAGTGTTTACCTAGAGGTTCAGGACTTATTTAGTCCCTCGACCTATTGGCGCCCTCGCTGCGCTCGGGCACCAAACCCAGTCTCGGGACTGAAATAAGTCACTTTCACCCCTAGGGTAACAATGTACTATTGAAAAGTCATTGCTGTCTTAAAGTACGAGTGATATAGAGCCAGAAACAATAATTTTTAAAAATGTTATCTATCTTTTTTTATTTTTTTTTTATAGGAAGAAGGCGGCAGACGAGCTTACAGTCTACCTGATGAACGCGCATCACGCAAAAACCACTGAAAGGATTTTAAGGAAACTTGCCATAATTATCCTTGATATACCGGGTTAATATTTACTTTTTGTCCCAGTCCGTTATAGACCTCCCACGGGAATCAATCTAAAGTTCACGCGATCGAAGTTGCAGGGCACCGCTATTCATCCATCAGTACTTAATCAATAATATTTAATTAAACTCCACGTCTATTATGCATTTATTGAATTTTTGTTAAACGTGATCCTAATAACAGTTTAACAATAAAGAAAAAACTCTTTATAAACTGCTCTATCTATACCCTTAGATGTCTCTAAAATCAGTATTAAGACTACACGTTGTGATGAGGTAATAAATAATTTATTGTGAGGAAACTGATTCGTACAAATCATGTTAGGTATATCAATTTAACTGGGGAAAAAAAATGATAAAAATATACACATAGTAAATATGCATAAACATGGAGTCTTTCTTCGTCAAAACAGAGGTTCAAAAATATACTGTAAATAATGTTCAGATTGTTACATATTACTAGCGTAAACTACAAAATATCACAAGAACTTTCGATTTTTGCTTCTCCTGAAAGTAAGCAATTTGACTTGTTTCCTTTTGACTGGAGCGACTGATATTATATGAGAAAACAGGCATTATCGTCTGATCTAAATTCCCAGATATTGAGACAAGTGTCAATTGAAAAAGAAATTATTTTTTTATTGTTTTCTCTTAAAAAACACTTGTTGGAGTATGTTTTTATTGAATCAGAAATCCTACCCAGTCAATAAGTCCATACCTGCAAGATAATGTCACATAATATATATTTTGATAATGCGATATAGAAAGAAAAGAGAGAATTTGTTTCGTGTTAAAAGCCTCCTTTTAACTATCTCATTCCTATCTCATTTTCTCTCGCCCTATGAGAGATGACGCTCTATAATGAGTACTTTCTGTATGTAGTATACTCTCTATTCCCCGCCATGTCTCATCCCATCCCATCCCAAAGTGCTAGTGTAATGGAATCATGAAAACTCGTTATCACGTCATATTGTCAATTCCTCACCCTTCTCAATTCCGCTTTCCAAATCCTACTACTCAATCTCCAGAAGTAGGTAGTACACCGGTGGAAGTTCGCCATTTTGCATTTTCCATGCAAATATTCGTCATGTTTCGTCAATATTTGTCGTCAGGTGGGCTGATGATTTGAATAAAATCACCGGTAGTGGCTGGATGAGAAGAATTGAAGACCGTGTGTGGCGGCGGTCCTTGGGCTTTCTCAAATCCAGTAATGGAGAGACACGGGCTGATGGTATGGTATCCACTTACAAATTGATGGATTATTCGTTCCCTATTACAACCTAGATTTTATATAAAATATTAGTAAATAATGCTTATGTAACATTTTAACTACATACCCGCATACATGAGCCTCGCCGCTGGAATCACGGCGACGCGTGCTTCACGCTCGGCTGCCGTCCAGGCGAGAGGGCAGTTAATTGGAGTCACCTGCCCTTCGCCCCGTGCCGCCAAACGCGACCCGCACTTACATATGCTTTATATTTTATATAGGCCGCTTTGATTTTAACATAAATTCAATTGACATATTATAGAATCATATTTTCTTAAAAACATTTTTTTTAATGTCCATAGAAAATTTTGTATAAATAATAATAATTTTAAAATAATATGATAATCCCATAGTGAGACACTGATTAGACCCTTTCTCGAAATCCATTCCTATATCTCCAAAGGTAGGCAGGTGGGTGCCCCCCGAGTATGCCAACGTTTGTCATTCTGTACTGATGTTGGCATTTATCGCGGATGTGTATGGACGACAGTATCCACTTACCATCAGGTGTTAGCGTACATGTACCCCAACCTAATGCCTCAATATAGCACAGCCCAACTTATCCTATACATATAGGTATAAATTTTTTATGAAAATGGTCTACGCATAGGTTAGCATAGATTTGGTTAGTCGTGTAGTGGACACCAGGTATAGAATGGTACCAGCCCATCTCTTCCCATGTGTGTCGTAAAAGGGATAACAAAGCTATTACCGCAAGCCCCGAGGAACTACACCACCTCGAGAGTGGACTCGTCAACCCGCTTGAGCAGCGGAGCGTTTAGAGGCCATACTCGTAACATCACTCACGCACAAGATAATGTGCGTTAGGAGGCTGATGTCCAGTAGTCGAGGTCAAAAGGATTGGTATAGGTTTCATATATTTAAGCTTTTACTTAACATTTAAGTTATCCAACCCTATCTCCCACACACGCTGTATATTCCAAATAGCAATCACAGGGCGCGGACACACCGGTGTCGCCACGCGCGCCTGCGATATTTAATTTAGATAAATCGCGACGTGCGCTACGCCCCAATGTGAAAAATCACGCATATGTTTTTTTAACGTAAGGGTGACTTTTAACTATCGTAGAAACTCGCTGGAAATGCCAGCTTTATTAACTCTAGTTAAACTTGGCACTTTTTAGGATGCAATATTATAGCATGAAGTTGTCTCATTTCTCAGATATCATTTTGTCAGATTGATAATGTACAGTAGAAGAATCTGTAAATGCTAAATGCATTCTGGACAAAGAAAATTAAAATCGATGGTGAAAATTATTCGTAGGTACCTACTTAAAACCGTAAATTATGTTTTTCTTATAAACTCCTAAGTTAGTAATAGGTTAGTTCCTACTAGGGTTAGTACCCCTAAACTACTAACATAACGGCATGCTGAGTTGAAGTACTGGAGTGCTCTTTCTGTAATTTATATTTGGATTCCTTTACTAGAAAAAGTTGACCGGCAGTGGCTGGAGAGAAGAGCGGAAGGTGCAATGGATGCCCATATATAGCATATATGCTATATATGCCCATATATAGCAATGGAGAAACATTGGGTGATGTTATGGTACGGTACGGGGAATTTTTCTCATCTTCCAACAAAGTTTTGACTCATTTTTATTATTACATTCAGCTCTGTTTATTAAAAATAAAATTTCTGTACAAATCTTTCAATTTTTTCCCAATATTTCTTGTCTGCCACTTCCAGTTATGTCATAGGTACTAGTGTTAGGGTCTTCAGAATTTCCTGTAGCGCCTTCCGGTGCGGCGTCGCTCGACGCAGCCGGCCGATCTGATTTATGCGATTCCAATTGTCCATAATTACTGTGTACTTTAAATGAAATACTCATGTCTGATGTAGATATTACATAGTTCTACGCTAGGTTAGGTCATATCTAACTCAGGAATGATAACTGACGGAGCAGAAGAGTTCTTGAATAGAAGCCAAGTAATGGAAAGCGTAGTGAGACGTTCTCCGGCTATGTGGACCGACGAATTGAAGAAATGCGTCGGCAGTGGGTCGACGAGAAGAAATCGAAGATCCCGTGTGGTGACGAGTCTTGAGAGAAGTCCATATCTAGCAGTGGACACGGACACAAACTGATGACATGGAGTGATAGGATATTAGATAGGAGAAACTCTTTCTCCCGTTACGGAATGTGTTTCCTTCAGGATTGAGTTGATATTAATAAATAATTAAATCAACTAAGAAATGTAATCAACTACTTAGAGTATACGGACCTTATCAGCAGCGTCAATTCATTCTTGACTATGAATAGGAGTATGTTTATGAACAGAGTACAAATTCCAATCTCTCGTATACTGAAACTGCTTTTGATGACAAACAAAAACGGAATACAACTTAGTCACGGCTATATTTGTGGTTAAAAC
The DNA here is from genome assembly GCA_914767545.1 of Sesia apiformis. Taxonomy (NCBI): domain Eukaryota; kingdom Metazoa; phylum Arthropoda; class Insecta; order Lepidoptera; family Sesiidae; genus Sesia; species Sesia apiformis. The sequence continues at coordinate 7,412,805 of OU611963.1, forward strand.
CGTATTCCGAACCCACATTACAAACGTCAGTTGCATGACGTTCCACTATTACAATGACTCTTAAATATCCCTAATTAGAATCGATTAGATCCATTCGCAGTTCTTCTATTCACATTTGTCATAATGCTGCTTGCGCAACGTTTGATTGATGATGTCTATCGAGTCGAAATATCGGCTCATTGTATGTGAATACGAGATAAGGCCTTTTTCTGAAAGGATTGATTTGCCTCCACGCGAGATATTGTACGAGTTTTGAACGCGAACCACTCTATATGGCAATTTACGCAATTGTGATCGATTGTCGTTACGTTATTGACTTATCTGCCTGAGTTATGGGGTTGAAAGGACCTTTGATAATGAATAGGTCATCTATATATGACGTAACCAAACTAACTAGGACGGTTTACGAGTAGCCGTGGAAATAAATCTGACACATATCGCACGCATACAAAGTAATCTAAACAGAAATAATGTCGCAATGTTTATACAAAAAATAATTCACTCACACATATGAAATTTTAAATCATAATCTGTCTCATGTCATACGCAATAATAATACGGAGTTAACCCTTTATTAGCCGTTATTTTTTGGAATCGCCGCGTGCGTTCGAGCGGGTAATGAATGAGTGTCGCGCGCACTGACATTTGTCATCGCGCAATTGTCGCTCAGATTAAAATTGATGACGTTGCTTTGTCCGACGCGCGCGCGCGCTATTGTTGGATGCAGCTTTATCGCGCATACGACTGTAGTTTTACATTTTGATAAGAATTAAAATTGCATATTATGGTATTATCGAAGTTGAGTTCGTAAGGATAGATATGATGTTATATAATATTTTTTCTTGTTTTGTAATTGTTGATGAGCTCGTAGCTAAAAATGCCAAAATGCCAGGAAGAACTTACGCCGTTTGATCTGATATTAAAAATAAATATAAAATAAAGAAATCTAATAGTGATTACTTTGTCTTAAATTGAATTTTCTTTAGTTTCTGCGAGTCCTACAAGGCTTGATTTCCAGTACCCCTTTTCCATTTAGTTCTACCGTTGGCGTATCAACTCCATATTGTTACTTTCCTCATAGTCCTCAGATTTGTTTTCACAAAGACGATTGGTTTTTTTCAGGTACTGCTGCTTAGTCTCTTTTTAAGGCAATCCAATCTGTTGTCATTTTTGACATTCTTTCGCTATCTACACCAGCTAGTCTTGCTAATCACGACTAGCGTTTCTTGAACTGAATGTGGAACTACAACCTATATATTGTACATATATGTATTTATTTATCTTTCTCCCTACCTTGAAGGTCCAAACAGTTTTATATTATGACGCAAAATACACATCTGTTGGTTGATATCGAAGTAAAAATTGAAATGTCACAGGATCGCAACTATTCCCTAAACGGAATGATTAATCAAAAAATTAACCAACAACAATGGGTTCACCCCCATTTAAACGACGACAATCGCTCGGCGTCCCACATCGCGTATTTATTTAACAATCAAATAAATATTACGGACAATAAAATAGAAATATTTCAATTTAATATCATCACCGCCCCCAGTGAAGGGTTAAGTCTGGCTCCTGTTTTTGTTCACAGATTAGTCGGATCTGCTGCTATCTTGATGTTACGCGAAATTGAATAATTTCTGGTTCACAATGAATTTTAATGGTGATTTCAGTTTTGCTGTAGATTATTTTTAAGTTTAAGATTAATTTAGCAGATTATATTTTCTGCTAAATTAATCTGGTAGCCGTAGTTGTCTATTTTGTATATTTTTTTTTGTCACAGAAAACAAAGTAGATCGCGGATATTTTATTTTTATAAAGTTCGGTGATAACTATTACATAGCGAGTTTTTGTAATAATCATGAGGTACTTTTCTGTACTTTTTTCAAAGAACACCTGAATATTGAGCTAGAAAGTGTTAGTGGGTACATATATTAAGTGGCTGATTTTAATACGTAACACCTGTGGAAGGAAATGACATTTGGCATAGGCACGGGGAGCGCGAGATTATTTTTTCATAGTGTTTGCATCCTGCCAACGGACAATACCGGTCAGCTCACCGCGGGGCGTAACGGTAATGCCCGTGCGACGCACTTGACGGGTTCTATCCACGCCGAGAGCGCTCCAGGACCCAATTCTACAGTAGGAAGTGCGATCAAGTAGTGTTGTGTCTAATTCTGAATTATTTAATGTAAATGAGTGAAGCGATAAAGTAATTGAGCTATTTCCTTCACAAGATTACTGGTACTAATTTAATTTTTAATAGAGCTGCATCATGTATACGACACGTTCTTTAGACAATTACTTATTTTTCGACAATTACTCCGTCGACTTGTTTCACCATATTCTTAGTAATTTAAAATTGTTTACATCAGTTATTAAAATCTACGTTGTTTCGTTATGATTTCCCGCCCTATTACAATTCTTTTGCTGTTTATTTAAATACTAGTCCCAAAATTAACATGTACGTTTATTCGATTAAAATTTCAAAATGTAATTTATTATAATGAAACGAAAAAGAGGCGTATTAGAAATAGATCAGTACGCATATAAAACATGCACAAACACCTATCTGTGTGTGAGGTCCGTCAGTGACTCATGAGGTGATTTGTGTTCCTCTAGTACTCCTTTAAAACTCATCGCTGTTTATACCTATTAATAAAAGGGATCTCTGCACTAGATTCGTTGTGCCGATATCTGTTCGTGTGTGGCGTTTGATCGCAACGTTTATGTGCAAATTGAATTATACGGTCTACTATTTAGATTTATAATGCTAGAAAATAAATTTATAATAAATAGGCCGACTTTACTAGCATAATTCAGTGTCCATGTATTCAATAACGATGAATATAGTATAATTGTTTTAACACCTATACAAGACACATTACGCGCATTTGTTTCATAAATCATAATGCTTAGTAATCTGAATACACATATATGAATATATACATGCATATTTATAATAAATTTATTAGAAAGTAATAAAATCTTGTAAAACGCCTTTGACAAAGTATTATAATATATTTCCTATTTGATTGGATTTGGTTAGCCCGAGGTGTGGAGTAAGGCGATATTCGATGAGATAGAATGAGATGGGAAATGAACTTTTTGCGATCTTCACTCGCTTTGATACGTTTGTTGGTAGTCTTCAACGAGATGAGGTAACTGGGCCAATCAGGCGCGTCCACTGATTGTAAGGCTATGGAATTCCAGCATCATGCTCCCCCTTAAAATATCTACCTAATTGTTCAATTATCTCTTTAAACGGTTTGAACGGTTGGGAAATGATTTTAATTTCCGGTCACCATCAATGATTTTGAATGACAAGAATCTTTAATTATATTAATTTATTTAATGACCTATAAATAAAAAATAAATAGATATTTATTTTTTATATATTTATATAAATATATTTTCTAATTATATTTTTTGTTATATTTATCCTGCCTAGCTGCTATATGGTAACGAAACTAATTGTGCCCTGTGAGCTCAAACGACTACAGTCTGTGTGGTGAGAAACAACAGGTGCCGTCGTTAGGGGTTGATATAAATTCATTATAAAGATCGGTAAGTCACGGTCACGGTGCGCGCGCGCCGTGCGCCATCTGTGATGCCGTGGGAAAAGTTAACAGTCGCGCAGCCCGCGACACTGACGGACTTTCGATATTATAAAGATATATTCGATATATTGGTAAAGCTATTATATTATTTTTCATCTCCGCCTCGGCTTCCTATGTATGCTAGTCTGATGAAAAATTTCCTTTAGGAAAAATAAGAAAGCTTTTCCATCACGAAATACTTCAAAATTAGACTTCAAACGAACTTTTACATACCTTTTACTTTTACAGTAATAGTGAACGTATTATAAAAATAGATAAATAAATTAATATAGCTTTATCGCTAAAGTGATCTCTTCCAGGCAAACTTTAGGCGGGAAATGTATTTATGTATAGGAATAATGGGTGGATGGTGGCACATATTGTATTTGTTAGAAATAAATATGTACTTTAATTACTTCAATTACTATAATTATTTTAATTACTTTCAGTACTTTCAGTACTTTAATTATTTTAATTACTTCAATTACTCTTCAATTACTCTTCAATTACTCTTCAATTACTCTTCGATTACTCTTCAATTACTCTTCAATTACTCTTCAATTACTCTTCGATTACTCTTCAATTACTTCAATTACTTTAATAACTTTAATTACTTTAATTGCCTTAATGACATCAATTACTGCAATGACTTGAAATACTATAATTAACGCTAGTGCGTAGAGGGTAAGTGCTTCATCCACTCATGTTAATTTATTTTTACTCTTGTACTTTCAAAATAAATGTCCATAGACATTTATTATAAATATACCCTTTCCTATATTTAAGCGTAGTTTGAGTATTAACTTCCACGGATTGATAAAAACATGTCTTCAGTTGAATCTATAAAACAATCGACGTTTAATTGTATGTGCGTGCTGAACGTTGTAGAGTTTACAGAATCATAGAATGGACATCAGTAAATAGATAAATATCTGATTGGTTTTAATGCTATTTTCTTATCGAGACATGGGACTCTTCAAGAAAGCTGTGAATAGGATTTTGCAAGTGTAGCAGCGCACGCGCCTCTCCCTGGTGTTACAAGTGTTAATGGGCAGGGTGGATGCTTCTCATCTTGTTTGCCTCCTCTTCTATAAAAAATAAGAATAATAAGTAGGTATTAGATTTGACACTTTAGGTTTTATTAAGTTAATATATAAGTATAGAATAGGGTAGCCGAGCGGTGTTTGCTGGTTTAGAATAGAGCTCCCTATCTCTTCCATAGGTATCGTAGAAGGCGACATAAGGATAACAAAGGCGCTACCACAAGCCTCACCAAGTGGACTCGCCAACCAGCTTGGTCAGCGTGCACAAGACCTACATGCATCCTAGATGCACTAGACAACGTGGACATGAGGACGCCCCTGTCCAGCAATGGACGACAAAGGGCTGGGCTGGTTACAGTTTATTTAGTTAAACTATATCAATCAATATCAATGTACACCGTCCAGTGCGTCCAGTGCACAGCCTCCTCTAGTAAATCACTAGATTTCGGGCCATAATCCACCACGTTCACCCATTGACGGATATCGAAATTTTATATATATAAACTATACATCTACAAGATTTTATTTATTTTGTAGCTGCGTGGGTTTCCCTTTTATCTTCTATCAATTCTTAAAATGGTTTCGGGAGTGATTATCTATAAATAATTTAATTTTTTCATAGGTATTTCAATGTTTAAATGTATAGTATAGACCATAAATCAGTATAAACTTTAAAAACCACAAACAGGCGATATGACACGCTTAGATAATTTTCCGTTTTCCCCAATGCAAATGTCGATGGCGGGTCAAGTGAACATATTAACCCTCGCGTCAGGTAGGGTGGGGGCGACCTGCCCCCTGATAATTTGTAACCAACACTTCAGTGGTGAGCTGACACCATACACAGTCCGGTTGACCTTTGAATAGGTCTCCTGTGCCATCCGAGTGGATCTCGTGGTCATCTTTCGAAGTTTTGAGACTCTTTAGCAGTTCATTGGTTTTGAGGTATGTAGTTCAAGGTTATTTGATAGATTTGTCTTCTTAATGGTTACATTAATTTCCTTTTAAATTTTTAATTAGATAATTATATTAAATTATATTTAGTAATTTATGTGTAGGATGATTCACCCATATCGATCTTTTGTATAGACGTTTAAATTGTAGAGCGCTATTAGAGCCAAAAGAGTCCATAATTTTATAAAATAATTTTCAAATTTTGAAAGTGCAATATTTCACTTGGTACATAATACGTAAGATAATTGTAGAGAAAATTACATTGTGTGTGTTTGGCAAATAAACTTGTAAGAGCCCGGGCCACCCCCACGACGTAATATCTCACCGATGATATCACGACGCGTTATCTCAACCTTGCCTTATCACGGATGCGGGCTTGTTAGACAATGATCGGGGCGTGGCCCGCTGTCGTGACTCGAATTAATTCTGCATGTGTCAATGTGAAACGTTTCATACTTCCGACGCGACCACGCTCGTGATCTACTAGTCGTCAATTTCGTTTTGCGCTGTTGAAAATCGTTGAACTCTTCTTGACAATAGGCGATGACTATTTAAACAAGTAATGGGATTGTTTAGTTTTGTCTGACTGCTTTTGTAAATTCATACGCTTTCTTTACTACACTTTTTAACCTCGCATACTGATATTAGACAAAAATACTCCCGTGATGTTATATTAATTCACCCTTTTAATTAATTAAAAAACAAAACCCTTTTAATTAATTCATTTTTTTATTTATTTAGTTTTTATGAAACAAAGCCGTTTTAAGAACAAATATTCAGTACATTTCAAATAAGCCCATTATCTATTAAATCTTTTGAAAATCTTGGATTCACGCTTTACTTATGAAACTAACAGTCTCGTGACATTTGTTAACTTTGTTGAATGCGGAACTCGTGAATTTCATCTCAGTAGATTTTTTTGGCCTCCAACTTAATGCTTATTTCTAGTAAAAGAAATTCAAAGTAGCTTTGAACATATCATTTATAGTTTACGTTTTCGATTAAGTACAAGTTACGATAACGATAATCACGATTATGAGAAACAAAGTTACTTTGTTCCTCGCAGACGATAATGTAAATAATAATGCAAGTATCAGGATTCCGGCTCAGTTCCAAATAAAAACCTTATAATTATTTTAGTATTAGTATTATTTAGTATAACTTCGTAGTTCGTAGTTACTAAATAAATTGAGTTAGTGTAAGGTTTTGTAAAAAGTTTGTTAGTAAAATTATTTTTTTTATTCGTTTTTTTATCTAGTAAACTCATTAACTAAAACTATTAAAAAAATCAACAATTCTTTGAAATCATGAATTTCATGCCACCGTTTAACGTGCTGTTGATTGTATGTAGGTACCTACAGAGTTCGATACGAAATAACCTTTCTAGTCCGAGCGTAACAAATTAATTCGTGTCAATATTCAGCATCGGCCCATCGACAAAGACTTATGCATCCTGTTACGAAAGTGTTCTCCGTGTAATTGCAGGCTTTCTATTGATTTACATGCCGCTTCATGTCCATAGAGCCATTCTCGATATAACTCGGCCTCCCAAGACCCATCTCAATAAATATTTGCGTTTACAACGAATATTGTTCTGTACACGATTGTTATGTACATTATTGATTGAAATATTGGTTAAGATATATTATGTAGATGTAGGGTTTGACAACATACATCCAAATCAGAATCATCAAATCATTAATCAGTTTATAGTAGATACGAGTATGAATTACGAAAATAGAAAAAAATATTCAATTGCTTTTCAATTATATTCAATTAATGTTTTCTATTAACATTTAATTAAATAAAATTGATAACCATATAAAAAGTTTGGTCGAGATCAGTTTTTTTAATTATTAATCTTGGCCAGTCAAGTGCGGTTTAATCTAAATGGGGCCACTAAAAAAAGAACAATTGAAAGTTAATTCAGCTTGATAGGTTAAATAGCATTTAACTCATTCTCTGCTGCCTTTATTTTAAAGGTCTTTCTTAAAACTTTATATTCTGTTATTAATATTCCAGGTCATCAAGGTTCCAGCGTCAACTCCTCCAGCGGCTCGCAACCCCTCACAGAAGACGAGGAACGCGAGGATTCCGAACCGAGGTGCTCCTTCTGCGACACGCCCTTTGCCAGTATTGACTCGTAAGTATTTTTATGATTTTGTTATATTTTTTGTAAGGTTAGTTTAAAACTAATCGATTTTGTGCCTATTTAACGATCACAGGCGTAATGAAGCAGATCTTATTTAAATTAGTACGGTAGATTTTCATTCCCGTCATTTTTCATTTGTTTTTCTGTCCAAGAAAATGAGTGAATTTAACGAAGAAATTCGATACATTTTAAAGTTTTATTACAAAAAAGGGAAAAATGCGACACAAACCGCGAAAAAACTTTGTGCCGTTTATGGACCTAAAGCAGTGTCAGTAAGAGTAGCACAAAGTTGGTTTAAGCGTTTTCAGTCAGGAAATCTTAATGTTAAAGATGCAGTTCGCTCCGGTAGCCCTGTTACCGATAAAGTTGATGCCATTTGTGAAAAAGTGTAGAAAGATCGGCATATAAGTAGTTATGACATTGCTGATGAACTGGACATTGACCACAAAACAGTTTTGAATCATTTGAAAAAGTCTGGATTCACAAAAAAGCTCGATATTTGGATACCACACGTGCTCACTGAAAGAAACCTAATAAACCGTGTACTTGTTTGCGATTCTCTATTAAAACGCAATGAAACCGAACCATTTTTGAAAAGATTGATCACTGGTGATGAGAAGTGTGTTACGACAAGAACGTGTGGAAAACATCATGGTCTAAGTGCGGCCAAAATCCACAGACTGTGGCGAAACCCGGATTCACGCGCAATAAGTTGATATTGTGTGTATGGTGGGATTGGAAGAGTATCGTTCATTATGAGCTTTTACCGCTGGGCAAAACCATCGATTCGGATCTCTACTGCCAACAGCTGATGAGACTAAAGCAAGATATAGAGAAAAATACCCGGAATTGATCAACAGAAAGGGTGTAGTCTTTCATCATGATAACGCCAGACCACACACATCTTTAGCCACTCAGCAAAAATTGAGAGAGCTTGGTTGGGAAGTGTTGATGCACCCACCATATAGCCCTGATCTTGCGCGCTCAGATTTCCACTTGTTTCGGTTTCGTTCTTGTTCTTGTTTCGGAATCCATTAGGTAGTGTAAGGTTAACATCAAGATAGGACTGTCAAAACTACTTGTGGCAATTTTTTGACCAAAAATCCCAAAATTTCTACAGCAACGGGATCATGTACAAACGTCATGTCGACGATCATGTCATCATCAACAAAACGACACATATATATTATAATTAAATGTAATTAATCTTTTAAAAAAATTGTCTTGAATTTGTATATAAAATACGAAGAAACTTTTTCCCCGACCTTATATAACAGACAACCTTTTGTAGAAAATCTAATAATTAGGTGAAATAAGTACTTATTTGTAGTCATGTCTTGTAGTCAGTGCATAAAGTAACAAAGATTTTGGATTTGGATTGGTTAACTTTACCCGTATTACCTGCACATGCGCAAGCGTTTATTTAATTCTCAATTACCTATTTGTTTTCAAATCATTCATTGTCTGTTTCGTCTTTTATCTGACTCATCCATTCAAACCGCAAGACGCGAGATGCAGAAGTCGATCCATTTCAAACGTCTTTAAAACCATTAACCTCTTGCCATAAATATTATTTGGTCATCCAGTAACGATTTATTTAGTGCTAGAGATGTGCCCGTTCGATAAGAATGCTTCGATGATTTGTAGCCGGGCGCGCCAGGCACGCGACTCTTCATCGACATCTGTTGCATTCCGGAGATTGTTCCTCCGTTTGTCTGTCGTGTCGTGGTTTTACCTATGCTTAGTTAGAATACTCAATTTCAATATGCCGCAGGACATTTAAACAGTCTCTGTTCGTTATAAATGTTTATATTAAAAAAATAAGTATTTCCTTGGAATTAGTTAGTAAATGGGTTATATAGGATTGTCATTTTAAGTGAGAATATTTGATACATATCGCCCCGGTTAGTCATACATACCTTTAGAACTAAATAAAATAAACTTTCAAGCTCAATGATAAAATCACAGGAACAATAAACTAAGCGTCTCATCACGAATGGAAATATATCATAAATTTATTATCTGTGTGACAAGCGACGGAAGGCCATAATGGCGTGTGTCATCATATTCTATTGGAGCGGCGTCGAAGCTCGTCAATAATGCACGAGATCGAGATTATCGACATGCACCGTTTTAACGTATCCTCGCGGCCCTTATCGCGCCATCACTATTGTTTCAAACGATTCCAACATTTATAGGACATCAGTAGATCGATTAGCGATTTAACAAACGAAATGTAGGTACTATGTGTGTGGGTGATATCAGGTGGTGATATTATTGATGGCTTAAATTATACCGTCACGCGTGCTCTTAATACTTCTTCAAGTATATACATAGTGTATCATGTATGTTACGAAATCGTCCCATTGTAATATCTCATATCGAATCTTTTACTTCCATTCTTACTTTCGTCAGAGTTCGGCTGTCACAATTGGAATGATCATCGGAGCTTGTCACACCTTGAATCGATATCTGATCCATCTGGTAGCGGTTGCGAAGTCAAAGCAAAATTACAGTCTTACACGCTCGTGATCGGGTCTTTTGTACAATGATTATTATTATATGTCTATCACAGATTCAGTTTATTTACAAAGTGATCTACTTTGAGCTGCCTTCATTTATTGTAAATGTTACGAAACGATATTTATAGTCATTTGATCAGCACAATAATTGTAATATTTAACGATTTAAACTGCTTATAAAATTGAATAATATAATTAACATTGATTTAATTGTTGTGAGCAGGCAGCTATTCAATTTGTAAAATACATGTATGATTCAGTACAAACAAAATATTGTTCAAGTTCGACATTGGTAATATTCATGTTATCTCGTCAGATATCAGCTCAGCTCTAGAATTTCTCAATCGATTGTTAGCACTGGGGATCTACAATCGATTATTAAAATGTAAGCACGCTTGTAGGTGCGTCATTAGTCTATTGAGTTTCTAAAATGACGCTTTTCACCTCAAATTGTTGGTTTGTTGATTAAGAACGTATTAACAAATTTCAGCATTAGGTGAATTCCAAATAAAACTTATAGTAATTGCCTACCTTTTACCACCCTTTATCCCCTTTATTGCACCCTTTACCAGTTTAGTAAAAGTGATGATTCTCAAGACATTTTTTTCAAAAACAAAATAATTTCTTCAAAAATGACTGAAAAGAATTAACATTATGATTTGTTGTATACATTTACTCCTAGTCTGAACTAGCTTAAGCAATATTTCGGTTGAAATAAAAAAAAATAGAAATGTGAATTAAAGGCGAGTGTTAATTCAAACTTATGTTTAAACTTTTAGAACATGAATCGATGTGTACACAACATTTTAGTGGCACGAATCGCATCGGTGGCTCGTGTGGGTGGAGCTTAATGGATCGTGTACGAATGAAAGTTGTTCATTGGATGTTATCAATTCGTGAACATGTACCAGCTCCTATGATCGAGATCGCGACATGTTATACATTGTGTTCTAACTTAAGTTTACTATTCTGTATTTCGAAACTAATGACCAAGTACGGGCAGGGTCCAATAGGACCTTGAAAATGTAAATCCGTTTATCGGAATATATGAATTTATTTATATCTCGTTAATCGGCAGGAGTTGCTTCGAGGAACTCGATTATATCCACTTGATTCATGAAACAGCATTATTCAATGGTTTGCTCCCTACCGCGTTGTTAAATATAATAACTAAGATACCATATACGTAGAATGTACGTACGTAGGCTGCTCTACTTATCTGAAGAATTTTATATTACTAGACCTTGCTGATTGCCATCTTAATAACAAAGTCTGTTGACAACTTGACAACTTGTATTTTGGCAACGCACTGAGACGTTTGCAATCTATCCAATGTTTCTGATGTCACGATTCTCTATTGACTGTATCAACATTGACCAATTTACTATAATGGAGTTGAAATTCTCCATCTCTTTGAAAATCAACAATGTGATCAACTAATATTTCATTGTGAATGCACAACAAAACCTGCGGCGTACTTTCAATTGTTCGCTGCAATTACACAATACGCTATTAAGAGGTACACAATCGATCTCAGTTGGAAACGTTTACTTAGACGTTGTGCGATTGTAATAATAATATAAAAGTATCCATGTTGCTGAAGATCGTCAGCTAGATAGCTGGCTAGTCAGCGTTGTTGCAAGCGGGCCCTGGGGCTATACGCTGTATAAGCCTGTATATAAGCGTGCGTCCATTACAAAGCTACTCCATACCGCTTCTATACATACCTCTATTTGGGGAATTATGAAATTATATTGTTCAGATGGTTACTGATTCAGGTCAGAAATAGAGACTAAATGGAATAATAAGAGATAAACAAACAGTTAGACCAATAGATGAAAAGTAACTTTTTATTATAGGTAGGTTACTATAGGTATACTATAGGTTTTACTACAGGTACTATAGGTAAAAAATAAAAAAATATGAATAATAGTTCCTAATTTAGTCATTGTAAGTTTAAGTGCCTTATTAATGTCAAAGAAACATGTGCCATTTAAGATTTGTGATTTAGTAGTCAAAAATTAAAAAAATATTTATTTTTGTAATAACAATCTTTAACTTATATCCCATGTTGCCTATAAATACAATAAACCTGATTAAAATACAATAAAATACACATTTAAAAAATGATCGTCAAAAGTCGAATGGTTAGTTTATCATGGTAGTTCAGGAACGTTAGCTATCTAGGGTTAAGCGATTCTCTAACTTATCACTTAGACGTGTTTCTGATAATATTAGTACAGTAAGTATACAATTAGATTTAAATGATATCTCATTTAAAAACTTGTATCTTTGTCACATAATTGTAATCTTAACCGTAAATTGCCTTTCTTTCGTCCACCGTTGGACATGTGCTTCGTCATGTACATTGTCTTATACAAGAAGGATATATAGGAATATATGGCCAAGCGGGGCCGGCGAGTCCACTCATTTAAAGGTGGTTTGTTATTCCTTAGTGGCCTTTTAGGACACCCGCGGGAAGAAATGGGATGGTGCTATTTTAAATCAGGCGGACACCACGTGGTTGGTTTGTGGTGTCGTCACATCGACAACACTTTGTGACATATTGAAGTTTATTAAAACTTAAATAAATTAAATAATTCATGCCTAGATTAATTAATGCGATAGAGAATGCCTTAAGGCATTAAGCTCGCCTTTTGTACGATATTGTGCATTGAAGTATAAAAATAAAAAATAAATAAATATAGGGAGTAACTTAAATAAAGTTTAACTTCTGTAATCATAATATGTTTGTTGACTGTACTTGGAATTGATATATTTTATGGTTTACCTATTTTATAACTTCCCATTAAGCTACGACATGGGGTTCTACAAGAAAGTTGTGAATAGGATTTCGCAAGGTCGGCGGCGCGCCCGCATACCCCCTGGTGTTACAGGTGTCCATGGGCGGCGGTAACACTAACCATCACGTGGGGCAGCTTGCTCGTCCGCCTTCTTCTCTATAAAAAAAAAATACCGAAGAATTAAATCAATATTAAAAATATTTATTCAATATAATTTATTTAGTTAAATTTAAGTTTAAAAATATTTGAAGTGTTTTAAGTTATTACGGTCTCTGGCATTTACGCGTAGTTGTAATGGCAGTATTCTGTTAAGGACGTCATCAACTCAGTAGTACGGTTTTTCTAAATAATTAAATCTAAACCCTGTTTTAACAATCAGCAATTTTTAAAATATTTTGTTTTTTGATTTCTCGAATCGATTTATCATATAATCATCTAATTTAATTATCTAAAACAGACAAATATATGGTATTTACTAAAAATGTCCATTGAAGTCGGAGCAATGGAATGTAGAAATCTATATCAATTTAAAATATCTATTCGTATCTGCTGTGCCCTAACAAATATCTTACACAGAGCCTTGTACGACTACGCAACGGATGAACTGACAGCATGTAAGCGACAGAACTGTTACAGACATAGATTTTATTCAAAGATTAATTAAAAGATACGACTCCGACCGACCGTGTGCGAGAGTGAAAACTTGTCACCTTATCATACTGACAGCGACGAATCTTTTGCTTACAACGGTATACAAGAACAGCGACATACTGCAACTAATCCGCGATTACTTACTAACGCGGCGATGTAATTTGTGTATAAACTTGAAGCCGAGATGTAAGATACAGCAGGTGCAACGTTAGAAATGGCCGGAGGCAGTGAGGGTTGCGTGTGGTGGACCAGTTACCTCCAAGGAGAGTCGCTGGGACCGTTTTTGCAAATGATATACATTTTCCTTTGATTGCTAGCAACATATGATTGTGGTGTAAATAGTTGAAACGTGATTGACTTACATATACTTGTCAGAGGAAACTGTACTCGTAGGTATGTTATGTAGGTATGAACTACAGTTTGCAAAGATACAAAGGGTATACAAAGATTCAGAGGACGATTAATAAATAGCTATCAATTAGTAGTGTCAGCTATAGCAATAGTGCTTTAGCTGACACATTTTGTTTTTACACTCCAATTGTTGTTTTCGGTTTATACTAGTGCGAGTGTTATTAAGTTTATTTATTAAAGCCGATGATGATTTATCAGTTTCAACAGCTATCCATAATTTAAGAAGAATTATTTCGTATTTTAAGAAGTGATTTAGAATCGGTATCAAATTCGTCAGGTACATATTTGGAAATTCGGAATAAAAATTGCCTATGATGGGTAATATCAGTTGAACTCGTTTCATCGCTCGTCACTATTTGACGAGTCGATTTAGGTCATAAATTTATTGAAAAAATATATCTACATGTTTAATTGTCGTTTATAATCTCCCTATCCCTAAAAGGATGTCTTTTAATTTATGGCGGCCCCATATACAAATATGACAATATATTGGTGAGACGTGAGTTTTCGGATCTACTAACACATATACTCGATGTTATAGTGATTTGATGAATTTATTGCAAAAATACTTGGTTGTGAGACGAGTTAAAATTATATATATAGCTATAAGTTAGCTATAAGTTATCACCGCGTAGGCGATCCCGATACATACAGATACTATAATTTTGTTTCCCGTACTCGTATATATAGTTAGCCAGTTCTACTTATTCTAGTTCGTTAGCGTAATCTTCTCACTTTCTAATAGAGACGTTGGTTGCAGGATATAGTCTCATTTGAATATAAAATGAAGTTGAATTTGATTGCGGTTTATGAAAATAGTGTTCAAAGAAATCTATAGTATCTGTAAAGTCTCCATGCTCTTATATACGATTGTACAGCACGTTCATTTTATACGTTAAGTGATTGATCCAGCAATTTACATAAATATGTATATTAAAACTGGTTAATTTTCCTCGTCTCAAGATGCAATTGTACATATCTAAAAGATTGGTAAATACATCAACATTATGCAATTTAATCTACGGCTGACATTTTCATTTAAAGTAATGCAAGTGGAGTTAAGTTTCTAGGTGTTCAGAATCTAGAATGTAACCAACACTTAGTAGGTCATAAACCGTTCAAAACATACATGTAATGTATTGAAAGTATTCTCGTAGCCTTACTTTATTTCATAAGTTATAAACATTTGTTGGAATTTTATTTATTAACAGATTACAATTTGTAGTGTAAATAATTAATAAATGAACTGATGAATAAATGATCATAAGAAGCATGTTTGGAATAAAGTGTGCAGATCTGGTCCAATTTATTCGTTTAGGCACGTTGGTCGCGCCGTGCCACGCAGCGGTGCATGGTGCTCGGGCACACTGTAATGAGCGCTACGAACATTTAGATAGAACAATAAAACTACGTAAATGTAACTTTTGAATTGCTCTCTCACATAATTTTATTTTATATATTTTAAATTGAGTGACATCTTTCAGGTTTTGCGTTATTTCGGGAACACGTTGTATAATTATACTTATTAGATATTTGTTTCTAGTAATTATATTATGTGCACCATCTACCTATTGTGTTCGCATAAATCTCCTCCAGCCCTTTTGTATGCCTAGATATTTGAACTTTTGTATCATTCGCTGTATTCTTCGATGTGCATTAAAATATACTACTTACCTATATTTCAAATTTGCTTCACAATTTGCAGGCTCGACCGCCACCTCATTCAAACGCACGCGCAGCCCGCGTCCGCATTCCCCTGCGAGTTGTGTAACCGCGCGTACAGCACCCGCGCGCTGCTACTGCGGCACCGCGCCCTCGCACACACTGACATCAGGAAGTACCCCTGCGAGAACTGTCCTAAGGTGTGATATCGTTTCTATTACTTACGTATAGGTTTAGCCAAGGTTTAGAAACCTGGATTGGGAAAGCATGAGTTTGTTAGATTTCTGCATTTATAGTTCTGCAGAGGGCGAAGTAAGACAATCACAACAAGATCACTGTACATATGATAACTAAAAACATTTTGAATTAAAAAAAATCGACAAGGAACACATGCATTGTTTGCAGCCATCGCTTGCACTAGATACGCCTGCGTTGCACATGAAAAGTGAAGAAGAAGAAGTTTAGAAAGTTTTATGAATTATACTTTGATTTATGAATTGACTTTAATCATTAATTGACTTTCAATTAATGATTGTGTTGACCTGGTGACCAGTGACTAGCCGCCGTATGTTCTACTTACAGTCCTTTGAGATGCATATCTTTAGAGGCCTACGAATGTATTGAATGGCTACATCTCAGTCAGAAGGGAAAAATTGCTTCACACCAAACAATTATACTTTTTCAGTTCTTTAGGGAAAATACATAGTATTGTCTACAAAGTAATCCAGTCGGGTTAGAATTTTAGTATTGGCCTATATTCATAAGGGTTGAAACAGGATGAAAAATCATGACAAGGATGAACAAAATCTTAATGTAGTTCCCGTAAGTTAGTGGTAGGTGTAAAGGGAGCTGTGTGTTCCACTGTGTCCGAAACCTGACCGCATTGCAGGTATTTACCGATCCTTCCAACCTCCAGCGCCACATTCGCGCGCAGCACGTGGGCGCGCGCAGCCACGCTTGTCCTGAGTGCGGCAAGACCTTCGCCACCTCCTCCGGCCTCAAGCAGCACACGCACATACACTCCAGCGTCAAGCCTTTCCAGTGCAAGGTCTGCTTCAAGGTGAGGGTTTTCAAAAACTTCTTTTTACACACACTTTTTCACTCTCTTTCTTTCATACACACACACACACATACATACATACATATATATATATATATATATATATATATATATATATATATATATATATATATATATATATCCTATATGCCTTGCATTTCTTTCCCATTCCAACCATTATTATAATTTCATTCTCATTGTTACCCTCATTGATTCCATACCATCAGCCTATATCTCTCTACTGCTGAATATAGGCCTCTCCCAAAGCTAGCCACCACACACGATTTTCGGCTCATTTCATACATTGTTTAGTTAAGGAAATCTTTTATTGACCCTATTTTTGTTATCTCAGCTGTTCGGTATTTAATTACTGTTGAGGGTGTTGATTTTCTAAATAAAATTAGATAAAAATAGAATAAATAGAAAGAACACGGCAGACGAGCAGATGGTCCAACTGCTGGTAAATGGATACAGTCGCCCGTGGACATCCCTGATGTATGTCGCCAAGACCAGTATCAAGAAAAACAAACTTTGATATACCTACCTCCGGATGCGCCGCCCAACTTTGAAGATTTAGGAGTAGATTTTAGGAAGGATTGGGAAGAATGCATAACAACATAACATGATGCATAACAGGATTCACATGGGATTGAACGGTTTGGGATGGTATTCGATGGGGTAGAATTGTCTGTGGTATATTTCATTCACTCCCGAAACGTATTAAACGTGTCATAACTGTACAAGACAGGATAGTAGTTATGCGCGTTCAGTTGTCTGTGGGATGCAACATTACCCCCCCCCCCCCCCCATGAAATGAATGCCGGTAAGCGTCACGCTCAGATCAACATTCAAATGAATTTTTATATTTCCAAGAAACATTTAATTAATCCTGTGCCCATGCCTATACAATGTAAGTGAAACCTTTATAATAATAGGGGTTAAAGTATGAAATTGCCATTTTATAGTAATAGATAATTTGAATTGACATAAAACCTTAATGGTGTGAGATTTTCGAGTGAAACTGTTTTCACATGATACCTGTGAGATTCTTGTTTTAAAAAATGTGCAATATTCGATTTTCGACTTTCAATTGTTTTTTTTATTCAGCTTAGACGGGAAAGATGGATACTTTGAAAATCCGAGTAATCTTTGAATACGAGTTCCGCCGCGGAACTAACGCGGCAGAAACGGCTCGCAATATCAATGCTGCGTTTGGAGAGGAGACTGCTAATGAACGAACCGTGCGTTTTTGGTTTAAACGCTTTCGTAATGGAAACTTCGACTTGAAGAACGAACCACGTGGAAGACCGCCCACACAGGTGAATAACGCTGAATTGAAGAAGATGGTGGAAGCCGATCCGAGTCAAACTACCCAGGAATTAGCGGCATGATTTAACGTTACCTTACCTACAATATTGACTCAATTGCATCAAATCAATAAGATAAAAAAATATGAAAAATGGGTGCCTCATAATTTGACTGATCTGCAGAAAGAAACGCGTGTTGAAACTTGCGTTGCCTTGTTGAATCGGTACAGAAATGAAGGAATATTGGATCGAATTGTGACATGTGACGAAAAGTGGATTCTTTACGATAACCAAAAGCGAAAAATGCAATGGCTGACCCCAGGTCAAACGCCGCAACAGTGCCCTAAGGCAAAGCTTACCAATAAAAAGGTAATGGTAACTGTTTGGTGGTCTATTCATGGTGTTATTCACTATAGCTTTCTCAGGTCTGGTCAAGCAATAACAGCAGATGTTTACTGTGCCGAACTTCGAACAATGATGGCGAAACTAGCAGTGAAACAGCCCCGACTCGTGAATCGATCTTCACCATTATTGCTTCATGATAACGCAAGACCTCACACTGCACGAGAAACCGTTGTAACTCTACAGGAGCTGCAGTTAGAAACCATACGTCATCCTCCGTACTCGCCAGACCTTGCTCCAACGGATTACCATTTTTTTCGTGATTTGGACAATTTTCTACGTGGTAAAAAATTTTCTTCCCAAGAGGCAGTACAAAATGCTTTCACACAGTTTGTCGAATCTACATTCCCAGAGTTCTATCGCAAAGGCGTAAATGAACTTCCGATTAGATGGCAACAATGTATAGATAATGAGGGTAAATATTTTGATTAAATAAATATGTTACATTTTAGAAAAAAACGAGTTTTAATTTTTCAGTACAAATCGGCAATTTCATACTTTAACCCCTATTCTCTTTTGCCACATCACAAAAATTCCTTATATAAAACAGTTCTAACATTGTATATTCCATTCTTTTCAGGCCTACACTCAATTTTCAAACCTGTGCCGTCACAAGCGAATGCACGCCGCCTGCAAGACCCTGATCGAGTGCCAAAAATGTGGAGACGCATTTTCTTCACCTTCCTTACTCAGTAAACATAAAAGATTCTGCGACACTGTTAGTGCTACTAACGTGAACCTGCGGGGGCAAATGCTCCAAGGTCTACCGCAAATTTCGCCCTTACCGAATGTCGGGATGAATACTCCGAATAATTCAAGCCATTTCCCTATGTACAGGCCAACCCTGCCCCTTTCATACAATGCATTTGCTCACTACCCAGCATTATTTTCGGCTGCGGCTGCTGCTTGCCCACCAGAATTCCTAAACCCCTTGCTATTTAATGTGCAAGGCGCAAGACTAGCCATGGAACATGACATTGCTATGTCAAACAATTTAATGTCCAAGCAACAAGAAGGCAGAATGTCAGTTAAAAGCATGGACAGTTCTACCTCTCTGGATGACATGAAAAAGAACAGAGATCTTGAATTCGAGAATCATAAGAGAGATACCGACAATGTGGATAGAACGACACCTAAATCGCAGATGTCTATAAAACAGTCTCCACGTACAGCCGAGGAAGCCCCGTCTCAACAGCGGCCTTCGCCTGTAATGCCGTTGCCAACTCCTATAGTTCCATTCAACTTTGCAAGAGAAGAGTTGAAACGAAAATCACCTTTTAACTTTGCAAGAGATGAGTCGAAACGAAAGTCTCCATTCAGTTTCTCATTGAAGCTCAATAACAACGAAACGAGAGAACTTAAACAAATTTCTTCGCATGTACCTAAAGATTTAATAAAGAACACTGATGATAAAAATTGTGATTATGCGGATATAGAGGAAGATTCAAAGAAGGATCAAGGCGACCAGCCACTAGACTTGTCTGTATCACGGAAGCAGAACGATAAAGACTCCGATGTTGATAACGACGATCGTTCCCTACGCAACTCCTCAGTCAAATCATATTCTCTACCAGAAAGTCCAGTTGTGCGGGAAGTAAAAACTCCTGAAAATGAAACGACAGATGTCGACGTGGAAGGTGTAGAGCCGAAAAGAGAGGACATTTCTCCGCACATGGTGTCGCCGCCACTTGCTTTCCCAATGCCTGTCCACCCTCAACACAACAACTCTCTGATTGACGCCATGTATCGCCCCAGATTTCCGTCCTTTCACTCGCCATCTGACTCGATCTTAAACTCAGCACACTCACCGTACGTCCCAAGCCCGTTCAATTTTTTATCCCCACTTCTCGGTACGGATGGCCCGGATAGGCAATCGAGCGCGTACGGGAAATATCGGGACCTAAGCGCGGGATCGGGGAAACTTCGCGATCGATACATGTGCAAATTCTGTGGGAAAGTATTCCCACGCAGCGCGAACTTGACTCGTCACTTGCGGACTCACACTGGGGAGCAACCGTACAAATGTAAATACTGCGAACGTTCCTTTTCCATATCCTCTAACTTGCAGCGACACGTGAGAAATATTCACAACAAAGAGAGGCCATTTCGGTGTCCGTTGTGCGATAGGTGTTTCGGACAGCAGACCAACCTGGACCGGCATTTGAAGAAGCATGAGGCGGAGGGGGGCGATTCACCTAGTTCAGCGGATACTGAGCGCGAGGACGCTTATTTCGACGACATAAGGTCGTTTATGGGTAAGGTCACGTGTTCACCGGGCTCCCGCACGCCGCCGGCGACGTCCCCGCACCCCGCGCATCCCCCGCACCGGCCCTCCGCGCTCGCTATCACCACATAGCCGCCGGCGTACCCGCTGCCGCCACCACTGTGGCCACAGCCCTATGAGTAGCGTTAGCGAGCTGCCTTGAGTATACTCTTGTCACACAAGGACGAAAGAAAAATTGATTATTTGTCACAACACTACACACAAAACACAGGAAATAGTAATAACAGAACAACAAGTGTATGTAATCAGAAACAACATGTACTAGTATGTGTCGCGGCGATAAAAAAGATACCGAGCTCAGCAGAAGTATCCTATTTGTCAGGATATTAAGTATTGTAGAAATGGAGTATCATTTATACAAGGTGTAATAAAACTAACTTGCATAATTCTAAGGGGCCACTCTAATCATAATATATAATACATATACGACATTATTTCATTGATTTATTTATTTTATAATTCAACGTAATTATTATCGTTTGCAATGAAAGTAAAATAAGGTCACAGTAGCCTATAAATAATTGTGTTACTTATATATTACGTTTACAGTAACCCCGAAGAATTTTATTACACCTTATATATTATTTGTTTCATGTCCCTTTTTGAAAATATTAGCAATGTAACTTACAATACAAAAATAAACGAAATATTTAATCAGTATTAAAAAAAAATATTTTTTTTGTTGGGAATAAACTTCTGTTCGAACTGGCGTTGCAACTGTTTGTGACTATAATTGGGGAATCATCAGGAATATTGTACTCACGATATGTCACTCAAAATAACGCAAAAGCTGAAAATTGGTTGTTCAGTGTGGAGAGTGCAACCAATTTACCAGTTTTTCAATAGGCTTCTCAGTGTAGAAGTTATTGTTCGTTTCTAGTATTATATCTAATTCTGCGCGCGTCGCCCGCATCCGCGCCCGGTCATTACCAGGCACTGAGTAAGGAGCGCTGCAAACGTTTTAGATTTTAACAAAACTTTATAAGTCTGTAAATTTTCTGTTTTGCGTGTTCCTGGTTTTGCGTTATTTCACTGACTCGTTTTATATACTTATATATTCAGTATTGCTCGACAAGAGTATACTCAATTAATAATCGTACGTATCACATCGTCTCTCTAGAGTTGATCCTCAGAGCAATATCGTAACTTATAGTCTTTATAGTTGAATTCTCTTGTTGATTGTATCACATCTAAACTATTTCTAGTGAAATAAGGTTACATGACAAAAAACATGGATAATTAATTAAATTAAGTGTTACGGGACATTCTTGTAGATTAATTAAAATAATCAATTTAAAGTACCTACTGTAACTAAATTCGTTCCTAGTTGACGTTTTGTGATCTAAGATTGTGTTTAAAACGTATTTTCTTTACGATTGTACATAATTATCGTCCCCAGCTATCTATTAGTTTGTTAGTGTATAAAATATACCTATGTTTTTTTTATTAAATATTCCTGTGTTGATTTGCATATTTAATTGCTACTTGAATATTTTATGAATGGAAATACTAAAAAAAATGTTTATGTAAATTTATTTATATGGCTGATGATCAGCAAGGGATGTCTGAAATGTATTTAGTCGAAAAACCAAAGCTTTCTTTATTGTATACAAAATTGTTTAGGATTCGGTTGATTGAGAAATCAAATTATGGAAATATTACTGGCATTTTAAAATGAAAAAATATTGTTGATTATTGTGTGTGTGGATGAATGCATTTAGAGTGTAAACTCTTGAAGATATCTTGTTAAATTTGTTATTTACACAGTTTTTGTACATAGGTTCATATTACACGCGAGGCATATCATGCGTTTAGGTTTTAGATGTATCAAAGCTCAAAGTTAGCTATTGTAATAAATTTTTCATATAGGGATATAGAAAATGTAAAATAAAAAGAATCACCATGTAAGTTGGGAGATTTATGAATTTCGATTGTTTTGATTCGTTAATATATTCGATATACAATACTTTAAGATTCATATTATTAAATATTAAAATAGTCTTTTTTGAATGCTTCTCTCTCTTTGAAAAATACCGTCTTGTATAATATGTATTTAGGAGCAATGCAAGCAAAGTTAATATACTTTATTGTATCTTTCATATCACATTGAGGCACTAGTTATAATTATATTTAGCGTCACAATAATTACAATGCTATCAATTACGTCTAATTTTAAGACACATGTACCTACTTAATTTCAAGTTCAATTAAACATACAAACATTGTAACGGATTAAAAATAAAAACAGTACAACTTACGATTTGTTGTTTCCTTTGCCTTTACAAAAAGTAACAAGTCAACTCATTTGCATACTGCATTACCTAGTAGCTATAATAGTATCACTAAGTATAGTATATATAATATATATATATTAGTTATATATATATATATATATACACATATATATATATATATATATATATATATATATATAACTAACTGACTGATCATCGCCTAACCAAAACTGCTGAAGTTAGAAACATGAAATTTCGACAGTAGCTTCCATTTATGACCTAAACATTCGCTAAGAAAGGATTTTTCGAAATTCAACGCCCTAATGGGTGAAACGGAGTGTCAAAGTTTGTATGGAAAAAATACTTCGTGATCCTATTAACTTAAAACAGTATAAATATTCCACAGTACGAATAATTAGACGTGTTTTACCGTTTTTCTAAATTCTGTCAGGGGGCTAAATAGAGGATGTCAAAATTTGTATGGAATCATTATAAGCAACAGTTTATTACACATTCGTTTATAGTAATAATGTAACACAATGTAATTATAATAATATGTGTACTTAAAAGTCTTGTGTTCGCAATAGTTCGCATACATCTCCCTCCTAAAGGTTGCTTGGAAGAAATCCCAGCGATAAAGCCTTTACCTTACCATACCTTTTGTATATATATTTATTTAAATTTTTATCACTTTCACTTTATTATTTTATGTGCAGTAAAGTGTAGATAATTACTCATCATTATATATTTACTTCGAAGAAGTCAACATTTGAGTGTTAAAATCACAAATATATACTCATAATAGATACATACATAAAAGGTAGATAGACACCTACTTATTAATAATAAACCATGACTTATTTACGAATTTAGTTTATTCATTACAAATCCAAATACATTTATTTACACCGTAGACACGATTAAAAACTGAACCAAAAATGGGCGTGGCCCCGATGGGGCAGGTTGGAATGCTTGCCCCTAGGCATAGGGAAGAATAAATAACAGACTTTCTGCATTACACTACCTATATTTAAATTATAGGAAAATTGTTTGCTTTGCCTCACCCTGAATAAAATTCTTTGCTTTGCCCCAACCTGGATAAAATCCTGACTACGCCCTTGGTACTAAAACAGAAAGTGGATGGTTTTACAAGTTTATTATTAAAGAAAATTCCTGTTGGAAAATTGCTTTATTACGGTTTTCGTGATCACCACGAAATACATTATGATATACGTTTACATGCAATAATCAGAATAAGAAAACACACGACTTAACGACGAGAAAATAACTAATTATTGCGTTTTATTTATTTTATTTCATTTTTATCACACAAACAAAGTCACACACAGCACTTATAAATATTTAGACAATAAACCTACAGTATATGTTTTAATCTTACTGCCAATAACGGATTTATTTCTTATTCTAATTCAAATTCGATATGGATATGTGCAGAGAACAACTTCAGCAATAATCCATTTATCAAACGTTGAAGCAGCCATGTAGACGTATTGTACCAAGGCTGATCTAATCTTAACAATGAGCGTGTACCTACTTACATGACTACGACGAAGCTAATTTTAGGGTTGTTTGCAATTAAGTTTACTGTGAATATATATATATATATATATATACAGTTTGTTGGCGGACAAGCTCCCATTTTTTATAATACAATTCACTTTGTAGTACATCACCCAATTTACAACAAATTTAATACGATATTAGTAATTAGATTAAGTTCCAGATTTTTCTTATTTTTATAGACGAATAATAAATTTATGAAACATTGTATTGAGAAGACCTCCTGAGATAAGGTCTACCCTAAGTGTGTTACCCTGTCAATCAGTTAGCCAGTATGTAATACGTAGTAACCCTAATCAGCCCTTTCAACATACACTGCTGGACATGGATTGCTTTGTGCATGCTCATTGCTTTGTGCATGAGAGATTTATAGCCTTAACAAAGCCATTACCACAAGCCATTTTATGAGGGGGAGAGTGCACGCTGCAATCCAACAGCCGCTGGGCGCACTCGACTGGCCACGTTACCCCTCGCTCACAGAAGACTACCTTGAAATGTACTGCATTTCCCACTTAATCTTATTTCCCTAATGTACGTACGTACGTGTTTCGGTAGTGAGTGAGATGTGCCGTGCCAGAGCCCATTCCCATCCTATCCCTCTCCATTTCCCCAATCCTTTCTCCAAATCCAGTCCTATATCCAAAGGTAGGCAGCGCATCCGGGGGCGTGCCAACGTTTGTCATTTTGGATTAATGTTGGCATGTATCACGGATGTCTGTGGGCTACAGTACCCACTTACCATCAGGTGGACTGTATGCTCGTCTGCCACCTTCGTCTATAAAAAAAAAAAAAAGCTCTGAGGAAAAAGACTCTAACTCTGACTCTAATCTCTAAAAGACTGGACTCGCTAACACGGTTGTCCAGCCAAACGTTTTAATGTCATAAATCCGTAATAGACATTTTCGTAAATTTTCGCATGCCTTCTTTGTAAATTTTATGTCTAAATATACGTTACGTAATTATACAAAAATCAGTTTTCTCAAAACTGCATAATAAAATTTACACTTAACTCGCACAAAAATACCATAAAATGTAATATGGGATGTTCTCCCGGAGTAATGTGTTTGCATTCCCTTGTTCATTTATTTACCCAATGTTATTTATACTGACGTTAACTTGCGGTTCGCAGTGATGTTTCCCGCATAGTTGGTTTTAACGTAAGTGTTATGGCCGTTGTAAATTACATTTGTTAAGTGTTACGACATCGTCGATTTTTCTCGAAAAACGTAAAAAAGTAAAGTTCACTACACACTACACGCTTTCTGTTGTAAAAATCATTTTTAAAGTCTGGGATTATTATGGCATGGAAAATCTTTGTCATATAATAGTCACATCGACATCGTCATTTAATAGAATGCATCGAAATCTAACAGCAATCAATAGGTAGGTAATAAGTAGGTATGACTAATCAAATTTGTGAATATTTTGCTTAGCTTAACAAAATCTTTAATTACCTTAATATATATTATTTTTTAAAGTGGTAGTTGATAAGTTTCCACATATTTATATTACATTAGACTAAAAGTTAAATCCAACAGCATCAATCTTAAATTTGTAGCTCGTAATGTAGTGTGTAGCATGCATATATGTAGATGAAGTCGAGACATTTGGTAAACGATAAAATATCTCTTTATTGTCTCTTCCTATGGGTGTCGTGTAAAAGGCGACCGACTAGGAACTACACCATCTCTAAAAGAGCTGACTCGCCAACCTGCTTGGACTGCGTCGCGTTATAAGGCACAAAACAGTATGCACGGCGTGACCCACGTTCAACAGTGGACTATAAAAGCGCCGACACATAGGTAGATACAACCTCGTGGATACGGCTCTGTCCTTGAACTGAATATGTCGCGTCAATTCATCCGCGAAACCTGTCAAAAATCAGATCAAGGGTCAGAAAGCGTGACATTTAAGAAGATTTTAATCATTTTAATGCCGGTAGGTATTATATAAGAGATAACCTCGGCGAGTGGCGTTATCAGTGAAAGCAAGGACGGAACAAGGACGCCGATAAGGCAATTACACTTATTACCGAGCGGCCGCTCGCCTGCGCCCGCGCTGCCTTTGTATCATATAATAGTGGCGGATTAAGTGGGCGATTGAGATCGACGCAGTTTAGCCCGTGACCCGCCCCCTTGTCTAGGACAAAGAAGTTCCTAATAAAAAAAATACAGTTGAGTACTGATTCTACTTGTCGGAAATGACTTATTTATGTATGTCCTACTGCACCATACAAATTTTCATATAATTTTTTTAGTTTCTTTTGGTGCAACTGGCCATCGTTAACGAAGGTCCATAGTTGTAAGGAAGCGTAGATTCGAAGCTGACACAGTTGTTTTAAACTTTTATGCATTATTATTGTTGTGACTGTGATGGGCTAAGCAGCGTACGCTGATACGCTCAATCTGGTATATGTCACTTGTGCATCTGTTCAGCATATTATCTGTTCTTGAAATATATAAATCAGCATATAACCAACTAGGTTCTTGAAACGGATCACAGAATTTGCATCTATAATGTTTACTGGCAATTGGTTCCACTCGTCAACCACACGGTTCGATATAACATGTTTATAGGGATTGGGGAAGTGGAGACACTACGGTCCAACTCCATTCCATGTCCTCTTAAATAGTTGATTATACTCTTAATAATTACATTGGTTGGCAAGGATCTTAAATGTTTCAATGAGGTCCCCTCTCTTCCTCCTCTCCTTGAATGTAGATAAATGAAGAATCTTCAGACGTTCCTCATCGGGCTTGTTTTTGAGCTTTATCGCGCGTCTTTGGACTCTCTCCAGCAATTCTATGTCCTTGACAAAGTATGGACTCCATATTTGGTATGCATGTTATATATATATATATATATATATATATATATATATATATATATATAGGCTAAGCTAGTATATTAGTATATACTAATACTGATTTTATTATGATAAAAGATCACGATTAGAAATACATTGCGTACATTATTTTGAGTACAGAACATGTATGAAAATACACTATTTAAGAAATACTTGGAGCATTCTCTATTCTCTACATGTGCACTGCAAACTGACTCAATAAGGGCTTGCTGTCCGGGAATCTGCGACAGTATCGCGGCATGCAGTCACTGTGCTGCCCACACTACCTTTTATGCAAGGTTTACATGTGGTACTAAAAAAATATTTATTTTAATCCTCAAAGTTGGTTTTTGTTCCGTTGAAGTGGAAGTTTTAGATATAGTATGTAGCACATGTAATACATGTACACCCTGTAACAATAAACCAACTCTTGAAGAAAAATTCATTTGTGAACATCTTCTTAAAACGATGATTTAGAATCTTAAATTAAACAAACCTATTTATAAATCAGAAAGAATTTTGAAATATCTTTAAGCAGTTACGACTGTCCATTTAAAAGTACCCACGATGTGCGTCACTTTGAATGAAGAGTGAATTATTTTGCTAGACTTCCAAAATTCCTTCTCAAATATGTATGTTCATCAGTTATAATATTGTTCATAGAATAAGGCGTCACTAAATAAAAGTCATTCTCTCGGTGTGATAATGAACATATTACTTTTCGATAGGTAAGTACCTACAGGTATTTGCACAAATATACTAGTCGCTGTCGAGTACAAATTGGCAATACCTGTGAAACACGCACACACGCAATTGACTAATTTATTTATTTATATAAACGTAACAGGTACATTACAGTTATAAAAACCAATGCGTAGGTACATTCTTTATAACGATTTCTCAAAGAATCGCACAGCACACCACGCACGGGCCCATTTGAAAAGAAAACGTCTATGTAATTACGCTTCGCAAACATTTCATTAATGTCCTATTGCAAGACCTATATTTATTTATTACATTACAGTTTATAAAAAACAATGCGTATATTATTTATAACGATTTCTCTAAGCATTACACAGCATACCTATTCAGAACTCATACATTCGTGAAGAATACATCTAAACATTGAGAAGAAAACAGTGACTGAGAAGAATAAAGACTCCTTGCAAACATTTTATGAATATATTGTATAGCACGTGACACTGGTGCATTACGTTGGAGATTAGTATAGTTCTTTCATCTCACGAAGGCGGCTTACACTTAGTAGTGTTTGAGCTCGTAGATGTAGATATATTGGTTTTAGTGTGTGTAAACTTGAGAACGCTCAGTTGGGTTCCCGACGCCGCGGCGCACACTAAACCAATGTACATGTACGAGCACAACCACCACCAAGCGTAATCCGCCTTCGTGAGATGAAAAACTATACGAGAAGGAACGTCACTTATTGAAAGTGATGAGTGCGCGCGCTGATATACCGATCCGAGACAAAATACGTCACACTGCTCAACGACAACTACAATAAGTAGCCAGTCAACAAGTAACCAGTCCTTTTATCGTCCACTGCTGGACATGGGCCTCGTTACACGCATTGTTTCGTGCATGACGGATGTATGGCCTTAAAACGACACGCAGGCAAGGCGGAATGGCGAGTCTACTCTTTTAGAGGTGGTGTAGAGCCTCAGGGCTTATGGCTGCCGCTTTGTTATTCCTTACTCAGCTTTTACGATACCCTCGGGAAGAGGTAGGATGGTGCTATTCTAAAGAACAAACAAGTGCACATAATAAATCTTAATAATAATAATAATGCAGACATAATAAATCCAAGTTTATCTCGAGAATGGATCGTCAAGTATCAGATATCGCTTCTCATTCGACCTTTAAAATGATGTTCACAAATGTTATTTTTTTTTTTTTTTTTTTTTTTTTTTATTTACGGTTCACAAACTGGACGTAGCAGCATAAAACATAACAGCAACAAAACATAATATCATGATAGGCTGAACGGCCTTCTAAATGCGAACACAACTTGCATAAAAATAGTTTACACTTAATAACAGTAGAAATAAAATTTTAACAAATAATAATAAGGAAAAAAAAAGGAAGCAGGAAAGATAAAATATGATTACAATTTAGAATATAAAAATCGTTTGAAACTGTTAACCGATGCATTGAAAATATCGATCTCAAGACAGATGTCGTTATAAAAGGAACACATTCGGTTCAACGGTGAGTGTTGACCGTAGTTAGTTCGGCAAAAAGGCACAACTAGCGTTTTGCGATTAATTAAACGGCTACTGATTCGTGGGACGGAAAACTTTAGGTTTTCAAGTAGGTCAGGGCCATCCACTATACCATTAATAATTTTATGGAGGAAAACAAGATCAGCAATCTTACGTCTGCGGTCAAGGGGGATCATCCCATAGTGCTTGAGTCTAGATTCATATGATTTGAGACTGCAGCAGCGATTGTTGGAGTAAGTGAGGTGATGTAAAAAGAGTTTTTGGAGCCTCTCAATTCTAGTGACGTGAACCGCATGAGACGGGCTCCAAACCTGGCTGCAATATTCCAACAGTGTTCGGACATAACAATTAAAGAGTATAATTGGTATTTCAGGATCTTTAAAAGTTTTAGTTTGTCTAATTACAAAGCCAGCCAATCTAGCTCCTTTATTTGACATATGGTTTATATGTTCTCTAAAGTCTAACCTCCGATCTAAAACAACCCCCAAGTCACGAATGCTTGAGACTTCTTTAACCGCACTATTATCTATGGAATATGTTGCATTATGTTGCGTGAATAATTTTCGGGTAAATTTAATATGGTAACATTTGGTCTCATTAAGAATCATTTTGTTTTGAATGCACCATATGTTGACAGCACTGAGATCTTTTTGTAAATTTTTAACATCCTCGTTAGACTGAATAACTCTATAGATCTTTAAATCGTCGGCAAACATTTTGAACCTGGATGCTAATGCAGAGCAGAGGTCATTTATGAATAACAGAAAAAATAAGGGTCCAAGATGGGAACCTTGAGGTACTCCTGAAGGAACCATCCTGGCCGGGGATTTAAAACCACGCACAATAACTAGCTGGGAACGATTAAGAAGATAAGACTCACACCATCTTAAGAGAGATCCGCATATACCAGCGTGTCCCAGCTTGCGAATGAGTATAGCATGGTCTACAACGTCAAAAGCCTTAGAAAAGTCTGTATATATTGCATGAACTTCATTGTTGTCTTCGAATGCCTCAATTATCTCGTTAACGTAACCAACGAGATTTGACGCCGTAGATCTACCCGCCAGGAATCCATGTTGATGTCTGCTAAGTGTGGGCTTCAGGCGGAAGTATAATATTTTTTTAACCATGCCTTCAAAAAGCTTACCAATGGAAGATAAGATTGAGATCGGTCGGTAGTTAGCTATATCGGCATGATCACCCTTCTTATGTATAGGAATAATATGCGCAGTTTTCCATTTGGTAGGAAAGATGCCACATGTTAATGATTTATTAAATATAATGTGCAAGGGTTCGACCAACTGAGAGGCACAGTGCTTGAGGAAAATAGGTGATATTGCATCTGGCCCAGGCCCTTTGTTAGTGTTGATGAACTGTAGGGCTTTCAAAATATCGGATCTTGTTAAAGCGAATGAGCTGGAAGTGTGACAGGTCCTTGAATTATCCGTCAGCAGAACTGATGGCGTAGAACTGTTGTAGATGGAGTCAAAATACTCGGAGAAAATATTGCTGATCTGCTGTCCACCCTCAACATTTCGACTACCAAGGTACATTTCATCAGGTATTTCATTACTGTTA
This sequence comes from Sesia apiformis, assembly GCA_914767545.1. NCBI lineage: Eukaryota > Metazoa > Arthropoda > Insecta > Lepidoptera > Sesiidae > Sesia > Sesia apiformis. The sequence goes on from OU611963.1 coordinate 7,444,137, forward strand.
GATCTGAACGATTTAATAAATGTCCAGAAGTACTTTGGGTTCTTTTTGATTTGGGTTTTAGCGTCGGATTTATATCTAGACGAACATTCCTTGATCATGGTGTCACAGCGACTTCGCAACATTCTGAAAGTTAAATGATCTCGGGGATTACCATATAGTTTGAATCTTCTGTGGAATTTGGCTTTCTCTCTAAGTGTTCGCACCAAAGAACGGCTAAACCAGCAGGGATACCTATTGTCAATCTTTATGGTAGATGGAGTGTGACTGTGGATTATGGGAACAATGAGTTGATAAAAAATGTCAACAGATTCGTCCACTGTGCAGGCAGGCCCTAAGTGATCACTCCAGTTAATTTTGTCCAAATCGTCATTAATCCCAATATAATCAGCCCTAGAGTAATTTAAAATGGGAGATCTCAGATATTTAATTCTCCTGAGCGGATCAATCTTTATTTTGATCACAAGTGCAGGGTGGTGAGTATCTTGCTTCACAAACGGCGGAGCAAATAAATCCACAGAGAAGAAGTTCGTATCGTTAGTTACTATTAAGTCTAGCATACGTCCATTTATATTAGAAACCGAGTTGATTTGATGAAGGTTGTTGAAAGAGAGCATATCGACGAAAACGTTTTCTACTTCGGCATTCGCAGAAAGCGGGAGAAACGAATTAGTATAAATATTATTCTGCCATTGAAGGTGAGGCAGATTAAAATCCCCGGCCAGCAGTAATAATGAGTTTTGAGGCAGTTTATGCTGGACAACCAGAGCAACACTAGACGTGATGCGGTCAAGGCGATCGAAGGTAGTGGGTGGTGGATTATAAAGTGTACAAATGCATAGATGTTTTGAAATATTACCCTGTCTAATTTTGACGACGACCCAAAGATCTTCATCCACTGATTCCCATTTAAGCTTGCGAATTGGTTCATGTTTTTTCAAGACAGCAATCAGAACTCCCCCACCGTCTTGTTTAACACTAACAGCAGAAGCGCGGTCACGCCTAAATACTGCGTATCTACTGTCAAGAATTTCGTGGTCATACACGGAGTCATTAAGCCAAGTCTCCGTAAGTAAAATGACGTCAACCTCAAGTTTCAATGCATTGGTCAACAACTCGTCGGTTTTTGTTCTAAGGCCTCTAACATTTTGATATACTATTTTGAAGTTGGAAGTAGAACGAATATTCATAAGGAGAACCGTAGCTCAAAGAGAACTTAGAAACTCCAAGTCTTTAATAAAGAAGCTCTTCGAGCTAACGTCTTTGCGCATAAATATTCTGCCGTTGCGCACCCACACAAAATCGAACTTCTTATCCTTGGCCACTTTTCTGGCGGCAGCGTGCAATTTTTTGTTAGCTGGAGTAAGGTGTTCACAAACGTAAATTGGTTTCCTGTCCCTGTCTGCAATGCCCAGGTGAGAAGAGTTCAATTTGTCGCTCGGGTGAATCCGGTTATGAATTTTTACTGCTGCAATCAAGGAGTCTCTCACGAATGGGCTCGAGAGTTTAACCACTATTGACCGTGGCCTATTGGACTCTTTGTTTAATTTTGCCACGCGGTGGTAATTTAGCAGTTCGTGCTCTTTGAGGTCGCAGCCGACAGTAGTGGCAAGTTGTTTAACGACTGTCTTGATATTTTCTGACGTGTGTTCCGGCACGCACTGTATCTCCAAGTTACAGTCGCGCGATTGTTGCTCGAACTGGTTTACCCTAGAGCTAAGTTCAACCACTTGAGAGCGCAAGTCACCCACCTGACCGCGCAACGCGCTGTTGTCCTCTTGCAGTTCACTTATGGCCTTGTTTTTAATTTCAAGTGCTTCCTTCAGTTGATCGCACCTTGCCGAAATATAGTTAATGCTTTCAGTGAGCTCATGTATCTTGGTGCGAGTATCAGAGCTGTCCAGTGTGAAGTCTCTCATAATATCCCTGTGAAGCTGAGTGAGAGATTCTTGAAGTTTATGGTCTAAATACTGCTTAAAATCTTCAGTGTTGTTTACAGGTGACGAGTCAGAACTATGCAGGGGCGACTTGAGAGATTGGGACGGAGTGTCGACACGTTTGTCTCCTGACTTGCACTCAATACACTTCCATGTAGCTTTATACGACTTAGATTCTTTGGTGAAGTTGTCAGCCAATACTCCCAAACACTGGTAGTGGAAAGCAGCGTTACATTTAGAACAAGCTTTAATATCGCTGGCCTTTATTTGCTTGCTACATTTTCTACAAACACTCATCTTGATTAAGTCCCGGAAACGGGGGAGATCGTTTAATGGTGGCAACTCTATAAGTGACAAGTTGTTAAAACTGATGCTGTCAGTTGAATTTGACAGTAAGATAATCACCAAAGTTAGGGTACTTCTGAGAGATTTTCAATCTAGCAAAAAGTGGGTATAAAAATACGACTTAACTTAATAGATTTTCCAAGTAAATTTTCGGTTATTGTCCAGGATAACAGCACTGCTCTTGTTTTATTAGTGTAACTTCACTTTGAACGCAAATTTACTGTATTTTAAAACGGATTTACTTCATTTTACTAAAATAGATTTAACAAGCCACAAGTGTAAACAATGCCAATGTTGCCAGTTGTATTGATATCAGGTTTATAATAATCTCTTTAAAAATGTATTTTTTGCATCTACGTTTTTCATGTAATCCCTCTGTATCAGGTTCGCCGCGGCCATTGTCCGTCCTTCCTTCTACACGACACCATAGTGTCCGCATTACACAATCGCGCTCCGCCCTGCACTAGAAATGTGTCTTATTAGCCATTCTTTGGTAGTGTCCACCATGTTCACAGGCTAGTTATTTCTGAAATATTTCAAGTATGGTAAGGCCAGGCCGTCATATTATAAAATGTAATACATTTAAACACTTGCTTATTTGTATTTAACACTAAATGTGCCCGGCCACGCGTTGCTGTGGATGCCCAACAGATGGCGCTTATCCTGTTTTTGGGTAAAAAGCATGTTTTTACCCTGTGATAGGTATATAAAAACACGCGCATATTCGAATGCAACGTTGTGACAAAATTTCAAAGCAATCGGTGAAGTACTTTCGGAGATTTAAGATTTTGACAAACGAACGTTTACATTTTTATTTATATAGATTTATGGGTGATAACGTGTGCAATAATAACTGTACTTTACACGTGTGGTATTTTTTGTTGCGAAAGTTCAAATTATTATTAATTAATTTCATTAAGTAGGTAGGTACTTGAGAAACGAAAAAACATCACATATAAGTAAATACCGACCCTTCTTACAGATCATTCGTCAATTAAGTAGAACTCAACATAAATCAAGGGACATTGCGTATGAAATTGTACACTGTATTACACTGCTGCACTTCACTTCTTTAAAATGCGTTGCAGGAAAAGTGTAAATTCGGCAATAAATTAATGTAACAAAATAATTTTATTCTAGTCCATATCAGAAGCGAATTAAGGTGCTTATGAATATAAAGTACCTACCTACCTATCGGCCAATCAAGCATTTGTACAAATACAAACTCTTATGCAGCTCATTATCGACTTATTCAATAAGCGGCTTGGTAGCGACAAAAGCAAATATAACATTGTAGAACAAACCTATTCATTCAGTTAGAACAACGTAAATGACCTTAAAAGATATCGTAATAACTCGTTTATGAACACAAAAAAGTTTGTAATCGTGCGATCACTAGATTGGCCAATGCTGTAGCACAGATTATACGAGTATAATACTGTTGTGGGTTGCCTTTTGTCAACTGTACCAAAAAGGCGGGGAACAGTTCCTCGCGTCCGTCGAAGTTATCACTCAGCATATACCTTTCAGTATGTGCGAGTATTCGGGTGATGTTAAATGGGCAACAAAGTAACATTCGTGGAATGTCAGGACGGCTAGAAGAAGCAGTGAGACCGGCGTTGTAAGACCTTTGAACCTAAAGAGACTGCTTGTGACTGTTGGTTACATGGTGGTAGCTGATGGTGCTGCAACGGGTGGGCGGTGCCCCGCAGTGGATCTTAGTGGGCTATTTGAAAAGCATAAATCTATTTGTAAATTGTAAGCGTAGAATGACAAAAATTGTATACAAAATGTCGTCTTCCTCGAGTGTGTGTGATATGCCTTAATATTTGTGTTTGTGTTTTTTATATAAAAGACATACTGGTAGGCGGCTCACACGATGGCACTTGCACTTGTTACCGTTGCCCAATATGGACACACCTGCAACACTATGGGAGATATAGATACACTGCTGACCTTGCATTCGATTCTATTGTGGTTAGTAAAACAACTCTAAATCTGTAGGATGATCAATAATTAGTGACGTCATATTTGGGATTATTTTTTAAATTGTTCCACACGTTCTCGATAGTGAGCTACAATTAATTTGTAAATCTTTAGTACACAAATCTCTGAAAAAAAAAACCGGAAGCGCATCAAAAACAGAAATTCACCGATTTCCCGTATCATCTGCAACACGAACACGCGGCTTGTACCGGACTCAGTTTACGCAATTAAATCCAATCTCAGTTATATTTTTGTACTTTTTTACAACCGGTAACCACCAGTCATTAGTGCGGCTATAAATCTCCTTCTGTTCGTCTGTCGTCGTTAAGAACTTCATTAACTTTTCACCGGCGTTTTTCAATTGAAACCATGAGAAAGAGAACTTGAGGCATTTTAATACCTCGATCGCGATGTGACAAACTGCTCGGGAATTGATTCCAGCTTATTATTAAGAGCGCTTGTGAACTGGACAAAATTATATTTTTCCTTTAGAAAACTCTTGTTCAACTTTATTAAAAAGACACAAGGTTGCATTTCACACACGTTTAGTCTTATTACTATATATAGAACTATTAACTCCAACACTAAATGCAAGGGATTATGAGTTTTATTCTTCCATAAATAAGACACACGACATTGTCAGTGTACTGATTAAATTAAGTGTGCGAGCTATCAAAGCGCCAATAAACATGACAAAATTACGGTTGCACTTCTTAAAACCGCGTCTCTCTTTATTTATAATTACATAACATTTATATTTAACAGCAAATGTTTTTGTCAACATTGTTTTTGAGATGAAATTGTCGCGATCTTTAGCTCTTAATTCATTTCGCTGCTCAATTATTTACGTCCGTGACATGTACGATTTCTTTCAACATAATATTATGTTCCTGTTTTGGTTAGTTGGGCAACATTTGCATAATGAAAAGTAATTATTTCACATACAAATGGCAATTTGTATTGCCTTTACTATTGTGACATTATGCTGTTATAATTTGTTTGATTGACAATTTATGTTTCTGTGGTCAAACCGGCCAGTTGGAAGACTTGGTTTTTACACATTTATTTATTTTGAAGAACGTTACATGAACTTTATACACTGCATAGAATTATACTGAACGTTATGATTAATATAGATTAAAAAACAAAATATAGGATAATAAGTAAAACTAAAATTAAAGTAATTTGTTCATGATTTGACTACATAATAAGTAGCACGGATAGAGTCATAATAAGTAAATTTTGTTTTTAATTCTATGCAAGGGATTTATTTTTTACTTGAAAGATTTTTAAGAAATCCTGTTAGTAGTATCATTCCGTCAATCAGCATCTTATTTCTTTATTTTTATTTATTTATTAATTTTTCTTTATTTATTTAAACTAGTGCACAAAGAAACATTGCACAAAATGTCTAGTGTCATTCTCATATTGTCATTTCTAGAACTTTATTACGAAAATTTAGTAAATACTTTATACTCGTAAGTAAAAAAATGTAATTTTTTTATATATACTTTTTGTATATTTTTTTTTCTATATTTATATACTCGTACTTTATAATTTATTCTCGTAAGAATATTAAAATTGTACCTAAGTACATCTATGAATAATGTAGCTAGAATTATTTACCTTGGATATAATTAATTGTTTTAAAGCAACTTTGCTTAAAATATTCATAAAAAATGTGTCTCCGATAAAGTGGCTATTATACAAATAGAGCAGGTGCCTAATAGATAATCAAATGGTTATTGATTATTATTGATAATTCCAAGCCTCCACCCACCGGTGTAATAAATCAGAAATGATAATTTTACCAACATCCGTTTTAATTAATTGTTGCTGACCAAACACAGTATAATGGTAATCTAACTTTGATATGCCCTGTGAACGTTTTTTTTATATCCTATAGAAATTAGGCGGCAGGCGAGCATACACTCCACCTGAGGTAAGTGGGTATCGTCGTCCATAGACATCCACGATACATGCCATCAGTCCTGAATGACAAACGTTGACACGCCCCCAAATGCGTTGCCTACCTTTGCAGATTAAGGAAAGGGTTGGGAAAATGCGAATCTGCGAAATACGTACGGTAGTCTTCTGTGAGAGAGAGATAACGTAGCAATCAAGCAAACCAGCGGCTGCGGGAATGCAGCGTGCACTCTTCCCCTAATAATTTTAATAATAACGTTCAAGTAAATTTTACGTGTTTAACAAACATTTTGTTAGTGTGAGACTGTTTTTGACATGGTACGACGTTTGCTCGGACTGTAGATGGGTTATTAGAAAATAAATGACACACAGCCTTCACTCCCGCAATTTATTTGTCATTAAAAGTATTAAAATAATAAAAAGAAAACACTGAAACAAATGAAAGACACTTAAGTAACTGATTTTATACAAGTAAACTGTGTATGTAAAAACGGACTTTTAAAAACTGTCTACTTTAATAAGATGTTTTTTTACAAATGTATTGTTATATAGCAGAATTCCAGTAACATGTTCAATTACAAGCGTTTTATGAGATATATATAAACATACAGATACACAAGGCTTTATCGAATATAATAGGCCCAGATCTAAAATTAGACAGGTGAATGAATCAAAAAGCAATTGAATCAAAAAGTTTGGAGCTGTAGGACGCACGTGCGTAGCAGGCGGAGGCTAGCCGCGACTAAACCGATTATTTATTTTTTTTGTTAGGAAAGACAACCAAGGAAAACCTTGGTTTAAAAACTGGCTTTGTTGGCTAAAAAACTTTTAACATCTTTTGTCTTAACATCGTGTAAGTCTAAATTCTTGTGGCCCTGGTGGCCTTTCAAGAGTCACCGGTCGTGTTTGGTGTGGGACGAGCGCAGAAGGCGCTCAGCCAGGAAAAAGTGTGTGTTGCAACGAGCCTAAGGGCTCCCCCGCCGGTAAACCGGCGGAAGGAACGGACCTCGGCTTAGGGCGTTGCGTTGGGGGATACCGCGGAATCGCGAGTCGGCAAGAAGCGCCCAGGCACGTGCTGATACCTAGTAAAAGTGTTGGCCGAGGGCCGGTGTGTGTTAACGGTGTAACGAAGGGGACGTCCACGTCTCGGCCAGCGGGAACGGTGTTTGTGTGCTGTGTTTGGGTGCAGAGTGAGAACCGCATTGGCAGCGGTGATCAGGTCGTCGGGATCGTCCAGGATGTGCCGCGGGCGACGATAGCGGGGAGGGGCACTCCTCCCCGGTATGTAGGTGAGGGAGGAGACAATCAGGGGGTTGGGATAGTGTGGGATAGCGTCATAGTAGCGTCGGGCGGTGTCTTTTATGTATTTGACGATGGAGGGAAGTTCCAAGTCCTTGTGGAGGTTAACGTTACGCAAGTACCATGGTGCAGCCACGGCCTTGTGCATGATCTGTTTTGGAGTTTTTGAAGGATTGTAATGATGAATGGAGCTGCGTGTGCGAACACAACGCTAGTATAGGTCATAATGGGTCGGATGAGAGTTTTGTATAATGTCAACTTATTTCTAAGCGACATTTTACTTCTCCCGCCTATGAGGGGGTTGAGGCGACCGAGCACAAAGGCGGCTCGGTTCCGGACAATTTTGATGTGTTCTCGGAAGGTCTGTCTATGGTCTAGAGTGACTCCGAGATACTTGGTCTTCCTGGGAGATAATTGACGAGAGGAATTGTTTGACCGAAAAGGGTTATCGGGAGAGGGGACAGCTTAGGCCTACGAGAGTTAGCCCTGGGAAAAGGAAAGCACATGGCTGCACTTTTCGCCGGGTTTATCTCTATCCTCCACCTCGCAAACCATTCGCCTAGGGCGGTGACTGCGCGCTGGAGGCGTAGAGAGACCATGCGTAGGTTCCTATCTGAGGCGTAGAGGGCGGTGTCATCCGCGAAAAGGGCGAGCTCTATTCCTGGGGTGAGGGGGATGTCGTTAGTGTAGAGGGAATAGAGCGTGGCTGCTAGAACGGAGCCCTGTGGGACTCCAGCTCTGATTGGGCGGGGGCTGAACAGAGTGCCTTCGACTCTGTAGCGAAAAGTGCGATCGGTAAGGAAGTTTCTGATCATCATCATCAGAATGAGACTTTCTGGCACCTCCAGTTGGTAGAGTTTATAGATTAAACCGTTGTGCCACACCTTGTCGAAGGCCTTCGCTACGTCGAAGAAGACAGCTAGGGTTCGGAGGGGTCTCTTTTGATTGAGACGCGGGAGTATGTGCTCCGTTATTCGGTGCACCTGTTGGACGCACGAGTGCTTGGCTCTAAAGTCGAACTGCTCGTCAATGAGAAGCCTTTTTGAGTTAATGTGACTCAGCAGGCGAGAATGGAGGACTTTTTCATAGATTTTAGCCATTGTATTCAATAGGCTAATGGGTCTGTAACTGGAGGAGTCCGAGCGATGTTTGCCCGGTTTGGGGATGCCGATAACGACGGCTTCTTTCCAGGCGACTGGAAAGAGATGATTTCGCATGGCAGCATTGAAGATGGCCACGAGGAGAGCGATCAGATGGATCGGGAGGCTTTTGAACATCTTGTTGGGTATTCCGTCTATTCCAGGAGATTTTTTGATTTTGAGATTATGGATAATCACCTGGATTTCTGTTATCGTAACCGGTCGAAGGGAGTCTGAGGGGGGGATGGGGGCTCGACGCCCCACCTCTCCGTCAACGGAGTCGACATGGGATTCGTCCACCGGCCGACGGCTAAGGCAGCATTGGGCCTCCAAGCTGTCAGCTAGGCATTCGGCCTTCTCTGCATCGTCAAATGCGGGGAGTCCGTTCGGTCTACTCAGTGGGGGTATTGAGGCCGTATTGTCTGCTTTCATAGACTTCGCGATCCGCCAGTAGGCTGTGTGTGATGGCGAAATCTCTGACAACAGGGCTTCCCAGTTGTGATTTTTGAATTCAGCGATGCGATGCTTTACGTCCCTTTGTAGGGCTCGCATTCTACGCCTATTCTTGTCACAGGGGAAGGAGTCGTAAGCACGGGTGGCTGGGTTCTTGTCTCTTATCAGCTCCCTTATATCCTCAGGCAACTCCCAGCGGCGATCGTTCGGCGATCGTTATGTCGGTGGGTGGAACCGGACTATGAAACGTCGCAAATTCTCACTGGGCATGGATGCTTTAGGAAGAGGCTTCATGACATGAAGCTGTGTGAAGAGGACATGTGTGAATGTGGTATGGAAGAGGAGGACATGCACCACGTTCTGTGGGCTTGTCCAATCTATTCAGAGGAGCTCAAGAGGATGCTGGAGGGGATCGGCCGTGGGGAGGAGGGACCGATCTACTACTGCGACCTCGTGAGCTCTGCGGCGAACTTCAATAGGCTAAGAGAGTTCGCGCATCAGTGGCACAAGAAGAGAAGCGTAACCAGTAGAGCGGCTCGGCACCGGAGTGTAAATGTGGCTGTGGAGTCCATGCCCCAGAAGGGGAAAAGTGGCTCAGGGACACGGGTTTAGAAAATTTACTTATAGGGAGGCAGAGTTGATACGCGCCGGAATATAGCCCTCGTAGTGGCGGTACCTCCCAAGATTAGGTCCGTATAACCGCAAGGTTGGTAGGACCATGGGAAGGAGGTGTCCGCTGCGTACCCAGCGGCCTTCGTTGATCTTATTGACGAAGGCATATAGATCAGTAAGCACGCTTGCTCTTCCGGTACTGGCGGGCGTGTTTCCAGCGGACCTTGAGGTGATTCGTGCCGGCAGGACGGGTCTGGCGCGCTCGCTCGCGACCAGGGAGGAGGCGCGTGCTAGGAGGCGGGCCATCTGGAGTGAGACAGTGGTCAGCTAGCAGGAAAGGTGGGTTGGCGAGAATAAGGGCAGAGAGCTGTTTAGATTTTTCCCGGACGTGGCGGCTCGACTCAAATCGCGTTGGATCGAGTCGGATTATGAAACATCACAGATACTCACTGGGCATGGCTGCTTTAGAAAGAGACTTCACGATATGAAGTTGTGTGAGAGTAGTTAGTGTGAGTGTGGCATGGCTGACGAGGACTTGCACCATGTTTTATGGTTCTGTCCTCTATACGAGGAGGAACGACAGAGAATGCTTGAGGGAATCACAAGACAGGAGGAGGGTCCGGTGTTTTACTGCGACCTCGTTTCCTCAGAGGCGAACTTCCGTAGGCTACGAGAATTTGCACACCGATGGCACAAGCTAAGGAGCCCAGGAGAGCTGCTCGGCGTCGAAGTCGCGTGATGTGTACGTAGAAACAGCCCCAGAAAGGGGAGAGGGGGAACGGGACATAGGAAAGGAAATACTTGTAGGGAGGCATAGCAGATACGCGCCGCAACATAGCCCTCAGCAGGCGAACGGCGCGTACCTCCCGACGATTCGGTCCGTATAACCAAAAGGTTGGTAGGACCATGGGCGGAGGTGGGTCATGTCCGCAGAGGAGCTGCGTGGCAGAATAGATGGGTGAGTGAGGAGAAAGGAAGGGAACTCTATCGGTATTTCCCGGAGGTGTCGATTCGGCTCAAATGTCTGTGGGTCGAACCGGACTATGAAACGTCGCAAATTCTCACTGGGCATGGATGCTTTAGGAAGAGGCTTCATGACATGAAGCTGTGTGAAGATGACATGTGTGAATGTGGTATGGAAGAGGAGGACTTGCACCACGTTCTCTGGGCTTGTCCACTCTATTCAGAGGAGCGCAAGAGGATGCTGGAGGGGATCGGCCGTGGGGAGGAGGGACCGATCTCAGTTACGAGCTGCGTGGCCATAGTATTGACAATTGTGGTATTGCCCAATACCACCACGCTTGTGGGGGGCCTCGAAAGAGAGACCGGAGAGCCCGCAGATAGTGCGGGCGTCGAAGATTTTCTTCCTCTCGGGGGTGAGGGAAAGGGCAACCAGGACTAGGTTGAAAGGGGTCCTGTCGCGCCCCTTGTAAAGACGGTGCACTTCCAGCACCGGGAGGTCATGGGATTTGAAATCCTTGAGGATCTCATTTTCTCCCAATTGGGGAGGAGACCTTAATGGCCACAGCGGTATTGGACGCTTTTGTGAAGGAGATCTTCAAAGTCTCCATGGCGGCGCGGACGTGCTCCCAACGGGCCTTGTTTTGGACGAAGACAGGGGGAGGGGGCTTTTCGGTGCGGGGAACCGCGGGCGGGGGGGTGCTCTGGCGAGAGCGGGAGGCCGTGCCAGGCTGGGCTACGGCATTTGGTTTGGCTACCTTCGGGGGTGCAGCGGGGGTAGGGGAAGAGGTCTTTGTAGACATCTTCCTTTTCTTGCCGATGACGGTGAAGCCGTCGTCGGAAGATTCGGCCTCGGACGAGGAGTCGGAGGACTCGGAGGCTTGGACTATGTCCATGTCCTCCTGGGAGGTATCGCAGGTTTCATCCTGCTCGGGGACGGGGTCGGGGGATGCAGGGCTGTCGAGTGGAGCCGCGAGTGAGGGTTTTGGGGGGGGCGGGGGCCAATCTCAGGCACAGAAATCGAAAGACTTCCGGGTGGGAAGCCTTTAGTAGCGACACTATGTCGTCGCTACAGAGCGAAGCCATAGTTGGCTGGGATGGGGGGAGAGAGAGAGAGAACAATTTGTTCTATCTCTGTCACCCCGGGTAGGTGGGCCCGGGGTTGTGTAACCCTCCCTGCTGGGTGTAAGCAGGGAGGTGTGTGTCTATTGTGAGCCCAAAGCTTGTAATCCGTCGCCAATCTTATTGTGCGACGGGGCCCTACGGGGCCTAGTGCGAAGGGTGTAGATACTCCCGACTGACACTAGGTGTGTAGCTGTGGAGGCAAACCAGAGACTAGGCCGACTAGGAGACCCCCAAGGCCGGTTATCTAGCTCCCGTCCAATTGACTGCCTCACCCTGAAGGGGCTCGGCGGGTGTAACTGGGTCAACACCCCGCTCGGATCGTTGGCACCGTTAGGTTTCCACCGAGGACCACGAAACAGTGGGTTTTCCCAGAAGGGGCAAACTGCAGTTGTCCTGCAGTGGTTTTGACGAAATCAGCCGCCGCCTTGAGAAAGGCAGCTTTTGATTTAATTTAAAGTCAAGGAGACTTTAAGTGGCGCTGCGGTTTCGAAGAAATCAGCCGCCGCCTTGAGAAAGGCAGCTTTTGATTTAATTTAAAGTCAAGGAGACTTTAAGTGGCGCTGCGGTTTCGAAGAAATCAGCCGCCGCCTTGAGAAAGGCAGCTTTTGATTTAATTTAAAGTCAAGGAGACTTTAAGTGGCGCTGCGGCGAGTGCAGCGGAGCCGGAGACATCCGATCGTAAGCGCGGTCGGAGGCGGGAAGTAGCACTACGGCGAGCGCAATGGAGCTGGAGACGTTCGATCGCTGGCGCGGTCGGACATGAGCGCGCTATATTTTACGTGTGCGTCATCCTACTCGCACACATCATCCGTCCCATTCTAATGCGCGCGAAGATGTCTCCGCACGTCGCTAGTTCTAAGGGCAAAGTGCGCATGATGAGTAGGCCTATTTTGTTAATAAACAGAGTTTTGTTTTGCTCTGAATTAGCCTTCTATTTCTCGACCTTAGAGCAGCCATACGAGTTACACATTTTGAATTTAGGTTTTCCTTAACGGCCAGTTTTTAGGGATTTGGAAGGGAGAAATTAGGTAAGGGACAATATGTACTCGAAAGAGTATTGTTACAATGGTAATCTAACAAACTGTTTGTTAGTGTTTTATGATATTTAATTGTAAGAGAAATTTTGATGACGGCGTGTTTGACGAATATATTTTAAGGTGCGTGTTTTTCAAATAAAACGTGCACTTTGCAATTAAATTACAATGCTTCTTTCTCTGTTCTTATAATATGGAAAGTGAATTAGATTATCAATAGCAGATTTAGCACGGTTGCAAATTACTTTTTATGGTTCCTATATCAGTCAATTCAATAGCGTCAATTATTCTATGATATAATATCATACAAAGACATGTGTGACCACTAGGGTGTTTCAGACTAAATACTGACCATAATGCATATTGAAAAATCTCATATTTATTAATTTACTCATGTCCCAGATATTACAATTTTCGGACACGCGAGTTTCCTTGCGATGTGAGTTACTGATAAAAGAAAAATCCGTACTAACATAGAAATTAAAATATACGAATAGCGTCTGTTAGTTTACTGTTAACATCTCTATTGTGCAGAGTTGTGACGTAAACTGACGTATATGACATGGCGGATCCAGAGCAATCATTGAGGAAATTAAGTAAATTATAAGAAATTATGACAAAAAAACCTTGATAATAAGAAGTTTGTGTCACAACAAGATATACGAGTATATAGTTATGATTGACATTTTTACAAAAGTAGCTTTCCGATCGAGTGAATATAAAGCAAGGAGAGGCGGAAGTAAAATGAATTTATAACCAAACTGGGCTGTGCTCACAGCTTCACTGCGATATAAAATATATTATATCTTCTATTCTGTGTTCCTATCCTAGGTAATGTTTTGATGAGATATTTAAAGCTGTTATTTCAAATCCTCATAACTATCTCAAAATGTATTTTTTGGAAAAGTAACAGTCAAATTTTTCAAAAAAAATTGTTACAACTTCTACTCGATTTTAATGAACCTACTATTATTGTCGTCACTCTGTGCTTCTTCGCTGCTAGGTACAGGCCTCTCCCACGGCTTGCCACCACATTCATTCTTCCGTTCTTCTTATCCAACCAAAACTAAAATGGTAGTGGCTGGATGCAATTACAGTAATCCCCCCTATAACACGGTACTCTTATAACGCATTTTCATATTACGCGATTTCAATCCCCCGTATAACACGGGCATTCCCCCATATAACGCGGGGAATGGGGATTTCCCACGTTATATTTCTGTACTGTGAAATTTATAATGATTTGTACAGTTTATATGCATAAGTTTTTTATTTAAAATGTTCTTAGTTTAGTTTGATTTTAATTTACGTGAATAATTTATACGTAACGCGTTATACGGGGTCGTAAAAACGCGTTATACGGGAATACTCCTACAACACGTTTTCCTATAACGCGGAACCAATCTACCGTGTTATAGGGGGGATTACTGTGTTTGTTAATATGTACGTACTTGACTTTATGCGCCATTTTTTTTTATTTTCAACTTTTGGAATGGCTTTATTTATTCAGTATCAAAATAATGCCATGATTTACTTGTGATGTACACCCAATAACTATGGTAACATTTACCATAATTGCCGACATCACAAAGGACATACATTTCCGAAACAATTAACGTATAAAAAAGCGGAACATCATATTAAATGGATTTCTTGATAAAAATCTTTAAAGGTATCCTAGTTACGTCATTGTAAATTGATATCTTGCCGGACGTTCACATAGAAAAATCTCCGGCTTAGGTACTTCCCGAAGGTTAAAGATCTGCATATTGAGGTTTTCCCATTGAATTTTGATTTGAAATCCTTAAAGAGAGCTTCTATAAGTTCCTGCTAGAACAGCAGTGTTCCCGCAGACCACAACCCGCCGATATTGTTACTACATATTGTATTAACAGATACTCAGTTATTCGTTAATATAAATAACTAGCGACCCGCCCTCACTTCGCTTCGGTTTATAAGTTTTTTTTTCAAAGTTTCAAAATAAAATATAACCTATGTGTTATTCTGATGTATGAGCTATATTATTGTAAAGTTTCATTAAAATCCATTGAGTAGTTTTTGCGTAAAAGAGTAACAAACATACATCCATCCTCACAAACTTTCGCGTTTAGAATATTAATAGGATATTATGACGTCAGGAGGCACTGCGGCAATATCTGACCACCCCGCCATCCTACCATAAGACCATCCTGCTTTTACAGTCAGCCATTACAATAAAGTCAAGCCTTTTAATAATAACTACGTAACATATGGAATGCTGTTTGAGATTATTAGACGTGCTCAGTCGCTGTCTAGTTTTAAAAGGCAAGTTAGAAATCATTATTCCAGCCTTCATTTGTTTTATATTTTCTTTCTTCACCAAATAGTTTTCTTTCACTAATGTTTTGTTTCTAAACTGGTCTATTTCATCTTTTGGAGACTACAATTCCCTCTTGTTTTTCTATCTTTGTCAACTTTGATTCTTATTTACAAATTAATATTGAACGCAGATGTAGATGTGTATATATGTATTTATTTATATATTATTAATTTATTTATTATCATAAGTATGTATTATATTATATTTATTATTATTGATATAGTCGGTAAGTGTATATTGAACATAATTCTATCTGTAAATTTCATTAGTTTTACACTACCTATATCCCTTTTATTTTTATCTATCCTAAAGTTTCCTGGAAGAGATCGCCCTAACGATAAAATATAAGAGGATAGTTTTATAAGTTCTTTAAATTGATCCTACAAGACAGGGTCCCTAAAAAGAGAGCACCACCAGTCCACCAGTCTGGTGTCCACCAGAGAAGGAGATAGACGGACGACATTATAAGGAATGGTCTAGCCTTAAGTACCACGAGCTGAAGATTGCTGTGAAGTACAGACAGTTAAATTTCATCAGCTGACTGTCAAACTTCATTTTGATGATGAAACCCCCACGATGTTGATACAGAGTTGGCGACAAATTTTGTCCTAATTACATTCTTCTTCACGTTAATTAGTTTTACATATTTTAAAAGCCTTGTAAATAAGTACATAGCTATTACAGCGTCACTACACTAAGTACATCTGACAGCTAATGATGGATCGTGCTCTAAAGATTATTTATCTTTTTTATTGTACAGCTTTAAATAGTATCTTTATGGCATCGGCTCGTAACAATCCATTGATGTAAGACAATTACATAGGATCTGCTGCGTATTTACCGACCTATTTATGCATACTGGAGATCCTGGATTCCAAATAATTTAGAGTAATGATTTAATTTAAGCAGTTCTGTGAAATCAACAGCAGTTTAGATATTTATTCAATATCAAAGTATGTCAATCTCAAAATAATATCCGCCCGACGCTACTACGACAGAGTCCCTCACCATCCCAACGCCCTAAGCCGAGGTCCGTTCCTTCTGCCAGTCTACTGGCGGGGGAGCCCTTAGGCTCGTTGTTGCACACACTCTTTGCTCCTGGCTGAGCACCATCTGCGCTCATCCTAAACCATACATGTCCGGTGACCCCTAAAAGGCCATTAGGGCCATAAGAATTTAGCCATTCCGAAAAAGAACTCAAAATAAAAAAGAGTGAATTTTGTATTTGTAGGAAGATCTTTTGTTCTTTAAAAATATTGCTTCTGTTGTAGAGTGTCCGCTTCTGATTTTTAATTTGAAATTCTCTTGTCACGATTTAGGAGATGGGGTATTTTTGGGAGGGGGAGGATGCATGCTGCAATCTCACAGCCGCTGGGTGCACTCGTCTGGCCCAATTACCCCTCACTCACAGAACAGCAGCATATCTGAGGGCGTACCTACGTTAGACATTCTGGACCGATGTTGGCATGTATCGCTTATGTCCACGAGCCATAGTATTCACCACCATGCCTGTTCGTCTGCCACCTTCTTTATATAAAAAAGTATTTTTTTCGTTATAGTTATATAAAATATCGCAGACAAATCGCCTTCGATTTATGATGTGTTTAACCGAATATAAATACGCTGTAAAATAATTTATAAAACTATATATTAGAATTAATTAATTTATTTATTATTTGAATTTATTAATATCATAGGTATGTATTATTAGAATTTATTTATTATGGACGAAAATTTATAACGTTTCCTAGCTTTGCCTATTTATATTTATCTTTGCCTATTTGAATAGCTATGGTTTATGCACTCTTTTTGTCTGTTGACGTGTGGTTGAAATAAAGAAATTAAATTTAAGAAATATAAAAATGGCAAAAAAGGTCTTTTATTTGCTATTTTAAGGTCAAGAACAGAAGGAACATCAAAACTAATAAGACATCAATAAGACGAATAAAGCAAATAAATAAAACAACTAACCAACCAGTTTTGAATTCAAATTCTCGGCACTTTTTTTTATAGACTACTGGGCGGACGAGCAAGCGGTCCCACGTGATGGTAAGTATGTATTGTTTTCTACGTACGATGGCCTATGAGCTACTGTCGTCTTTAAAATACTCATATCCAACCATAATATCTATGACAGGACATGAATGACTTATACGTATAAGATGAATGGATCTGTCAAGAAACTAGGGTTCCGGAATTAAACCGCCTAGACGGCTAATACAAAGACGAAATAAATAAAGTGCCTGAAGCGTGGCCTCGGTGACGTTGGTCGATATGGTAGCCAATGATCTCAGTGTCATACATTATCGGACAAAGCAGACTTATAGGCGGCGCGCAAGTAGCACACCGTGCGCTGTACAGTCAACAAGAAAAGTTTTCAAACGAGAAGGTTTTTAATTAATTTATTTTTCATAAAATCTGTAGAGAATGGTAAACATTAACAAATTAGGTTAGTAAAATCATTCATTATAAAAATGTTGCCTACTAACTCATAATAGTTGTTTAAATTTAATCATTGCTTGAAGAAGAGATCTTCGTTGGCATGTATCGCGGATGTGACAGTAACCACTAACCACCAGGTGGACAGGTTGCATATCGATGACGTAGAAAGGCAGATCACAAAAATTGACAAAGCACAGCATAAATTTAACAAATTAGCGGATTCCGCGACTTAGTTCGCGTTAATTTTAGATTCATTCCATTCTTTAATAAATCTGAATATACGAGTAGAGTGGGTACTGGGTGAGATAAATGATAATTTAGCACATAAGCTCTAACTATGCCAAGTTTCATTAAAACCCGTCCAGTAGTTTTTGCGTGATGTGCGTTCAGACCGGTGACTCTTGAAAGGCCACCAGGACCACAAGAACTTAGACATACACGATGTTGAGGCAATCAAGGTTTTTTAGCCGGTAGGAGTCCGGCACTACCTGGTACCACCTAGACTAGCTAGACTAGATGGTACCAGGTGACCATGCAGGGTTTTCCTTGATTGTCTCTCCTACCATAAAAAAAAAAAAAGCGTTCACACAGACAGAATAAAAGACAGACCAGACAGAAATTCCAAAAAAAATGTTTTGGGCTCTGTGTCACTCGTACTTTAAATAGCAACTTTTATCAACAAATATTAAATGTACAGACACGGTTTTGTTACGATTTTATCATATATGACTTTATGTATAGAAAATATTATTTTGCTCGCGTCCTCGCTCGAGTGGACTTATAATGAAAAACTATCCTCAAATTTAATCAGTCTTACGAACTGCAACAAGTATGCCGAATTTGGTAAAGATTCGTTGATCAATGACACAGTAATTAATTACTTAAGTAATAACAAATATTATAATGTTACATTAGTGGAAATTAATAATATTAATATTAATAATGTATAATATTACTATCAAGAAATTGCAAACTATGTATTTATAAGTAATGTTTATACAATAATTGACAACTACTCATTGTTGTAGTTAATATAGTTAATATTGTAATGTTGTAGTTAATATTGTTTAATATAAAGTTACTGCTGCAACGGTTCCTTGTTCCTACAAACGGTCGCAACTGTGCCTGTTACACGGGGTACTAGTTCCGACCGATACTACGATAGATTAAGAAGGAAATGAAATAAAACAATATTGTTTATTTTGTTAGTTCTAAAAACATTTTAACATATAAATAAGGCAGTGCGGCAGCCGGCGTGTGCGCCGCCAGGGGTACAAAGTACAAACATCTAATTGTGCTATCTCTGGGCTGCGTAGTGATGCGCTTACTTATAAAATAATAATATATGAAATAAGTAAATAATTTTGTATAGAAAATATGACTCACTTTATTATTTTGCCGTTATTTCGCATTTGATACAAGTTTCAGTCAATACATACATACAAAAAATAAGCGAACATTGTTTTTAAAAAATGTAGGTATTTACATTTTGTTTAATCGTGGTAATTGTACACATTTTCATTTATTATATTTTGATACTATAAACCAAAAATGTGTACATTCATGTAAAGCTATGGTTTTAGATACACGCAGCCAAAATATTCAATGGATAGCGTACTCTACAGGACTAATACATGAAAAAAAAAGAGGGGCAGTAAGTATTTTTTTAACATAAATATGAATAAAATATAAAGAATGGACGGCTCACCATTTACACCTAAATCATCTATATGGGTGTCAGTAGTGATTATACCACGGATTTGTTGAGATTGTATATTTTTTTTTATATGTACAAATTTTCTAAATGCACAACGACAAAAAGTGGTATTTAAAAGAAGATACGTAACATAATATGTCAATTAACACAGAATAATGAACAGAAATAATAGTTTTCGGCTTTGGAAAATATTGGAAAAGGTAATCCTATAGTCTAATAATTTAAAAATGTGTTCTTGTGGTCGAAATGAAAATAATAATAAAAAAAACTAATAATAAAGAGTTAATAACTAATAAAGAGATCGATTTAAACATTGTTCACAATAAGTTTTAACAAGTATTATATAATGCTACCGTTATGAAACCAGTATGAACTAATGACAGTTGCTATGAAATTTTATGCTTCAATTACGCGTTCAGAAAACAGCCTACAATTGCGTGTTGGGACTCAATCGTTTCTGTTTTATAATTTAATCGACTTGGTGATGCGGAAGTGGTGGTCGATATTCAGTATTGGTTGAGAGCACGCACATCACTAGCTGGGCGCGGCGCGATGTCGCAACCCCGGCACGCGAGCTCGTGTGCTCTGCGAAGTAAGTCTGGCTATTGACATTGTATTCAACCTGTTAAATTCATTTTTTGGTAACATTTTTATGCACGTTGTGTAATTTCAGGATTTAAAAAAAAATTTTTGCTTATTACTTTTATAGGTTTTGTCAATACAGTGGAGGATGAAAGCTTGATCATCTGCTGTAAGTAGCCTAATTTTAATGCCCAATTTTTAAAATTAGTTAAATTAAAATTGAATTAATAAAGACAGTTAAAAGGTAATTAATGTAATAATGTACTTATTAGTTTATGTATCTTTTGTGGGTTTGTATTGTGTATTTTATAATTTGTATATTGTGTATTCATTTCACTATACCATCTCATTTAAGTCTTCCACGCACCTCCCAATTGAACCTCCCTGATTAACCCAAACGTTGGGTGGTAGAAAACGCCTTAAGGCATTAAGGCCGCCAGTACGATAATGTGTAATGAAGTGAATAATTATATAAAAAACAGTATTGAAGGTAATTAATATTAGGTCGTTTAAGTTTACTTTGAATATTTAATATATTTAAGAAATTGCAGATTTATTTCTTCTACGCTAATTGTGATATTATGAGTATCAGGATCCATTTAAGTTCCAACTCAATGAAGCAAAAAGTCGGATTTATAGCAGTATCAAAGGCTACGTTTATAACTGGAGTTCTGTAAAACTGACCTAATCTCCGCAATCCGCATGACGTGTCGCCGCTCGCGATCTTATTTGTTATTGTGGGTCACTATTGTTGTACTAGGAGACTAGTCGCTTCTAGCAGGCCTTAAATAATTATTACTGGAATATGCAAGTACGAGTACATTGTAGATATAAGTGCCGGTGTAAACAAATTCTTACTCTAGTTAAATTAGACTTTTTTTTAGTCTGGGTTGATACAAAGATGTTTTCAAAGTTGAGCTTACCCACTGACTGTTGATATCTTCAGTATTACTAAATATAATAGGACCTACTTTTTTGACTTTACATACGAGAAGATGATGAGTGGCAGACACGTTTCCAGAATTTGGTTTCAGCTGATGGCGGTTCCAAACATACGAGGTGTCACAATCATTATTACCATTTAATTCTTTATTTATTTCTGTTTCGTTTTTTAAACAAACTGTTTTCCAAGATAAATCTTTCTCTTCAGGGCCCCGGAATGGGAATTCAATATCTAAAGGTATTGTGCGCACAACGTGCAGTGAAGATATTGTCATTATTAATTTATATAGTCAAGATCCTGCCTTTGACTGAGACATATTCCCAGGACGTGTAAAATAAACGCCAAAGCGATAAAAAAATAACTTATATAAGCGTTGTAGACGGGTATTATAAAGAAGTGAATCATATGAACGAAACATAAAACTAATTTGGGGAACTGAAGGTTTGTTGTTGATTTTAAATTTAAGTATTAACTGTAGACATTGTAAAATAATTGAAACAGAATTTAATATAAAAAATCTTTGGTTCAACAGAATCAAACACGTAAGTATACGTTTTTAATAGTTCAAATTTGGGGCAAGGCTTAATATTCTTCTGCACTTATAATACGAGTATCTTTTCTTTGCTTAATAGTTTTTGCGCGCTGTTTTACAGTAGAATATAGGTATATGTGGTACGTCACGTCGCATCTAATTGAAATGATTCCCTATAACAATATAATAGTAATAATAATAGTTTATTTGCGAAAATGTGAGTACAAACTCACATTTTCGCAAATAAACTATTATTATAATGATTTGAAACGAATGATCTTGTATCTTGTTAAATTATAATGAATGCTCAAAGGCATCTTTTGGAGGGGTGATACCTACTCGTATATTATGTGGTTTCGATTAAACCTAAAGGGACACAGACGGGGGACACTGTGAACCCCCGCCCCACTGCCCCACACATCACAGCGTGACCCTTAAAATGTATAGGTACTCGTAGCAACTTGAACCTTTTGTAAGTTTTATTTGCATTACAATAGACTTTTTCACTTATTTCTGTAATAGATTTTAAGAGAAGAAGATTTTAAGAAGTATGTGAGTTTTTAAAATAACCCTTTTTAAAAGAGGATCTACATGTAACCGCAAAGAGTAATATACCTAACATTCACATGAAACAGTTTTTAGAGAGGGATCATATGAAACCGTAAAATAGTTTTTTTAATTATTTGATAATAATACGCAAAAAAGAAAGAAAAATACTGCATATTATAGTAAAAATAAAGTTTATTTTCACATTCTTATATAACATTGTAGCAATCTGTTTATACTAATGTTATAAAGAGAGACTCAGTTTTTTATTTATACTATATGTAAGAAGTAAATTCAAAAACTTCCTTTGAAAAAAATATTCTAAACTAAACTATGCAGATGGACATTAGCTATGTTTGGGTACCCTAGGGAATCGTAATCCCACCGGAGTGAAGTTAGGGCAGAATTCTTCATAGACGTCATTATCTATTTTTATTTCTGACAGCCAAAATGACAATGCAGGAATTATATATGCAAAACAAAATTTACAAACATAAACTACGAATATTCATAAAATTCATTAAGGATTAAAGATCTGTAGGAATTATCATTAAAAATACACAACGCACTTTAATATGACATAAAGTGTTGCAACCGAACAAATAAAGTTATTAACCTTGCTTGTTATATTATGTGGTAATTATATAAGGAGCATATCCCATAAAGTATGTATTATGTATTAAAGCAGTCATAATATATTAATTATACAATGTTCACACGTAAAAATACCTTTAGTGTGGCTCGCAAGGAATGATTTGTCCGATAATTTGGCGAATGGATCGCAGAGCGACGCTTTGTGTTTATATTTTCTTTATGCTACATTCTCGTAATTATTTGAAATAATATTTTATATCGTATGCGTTTTTTCCCAGACTGTAAAAAAAAATATTGACAAAGGACTCAGCGATAGGATAGACTAGTTCTTGATTCGAGACAACTTTCCGGGAATCGCAGTGTAGGATGGATGCCCTTTGGCCACGTGGCCCGACGACTTACGAGTAGAGAAGTTTGCTGGTTGGATGAGTCCGGTCGTGTTTCCGGCAGTGTTGATTGTGTGGTATATTATATATATGGTATATTACGAGTATAATTAATTCTTTATTTATATTAATGTGATTATTACAATGAACGGTAATCTATTAAGCAATAGAATTATCACGACAGCTACAATTGTATCATGCATTTGTAATAATAGGGGTTAAAGTATGAAATTGCCGTTTTATAGTAATAGATAATTTGAATTGACATAAAACCTTCATGGTGTGAGATTTTCGAGTGAAACTTTTTCACATGATACCTATGAGGTTCTTGTTTTAAAAAATGTGCAACATTCGATTTTCGACTTTCAATTGTTTTTTTTTATTCAGCTTAGACGGGAAATATGGGCACTTCGAAAATCCGAGTAATCTTTGAATACGAGTTCCGACGCGGAACTAACGCGGCAGAAACGGCTCGCAATATCAATGCTGCGTTTGGAGAGGAGACTGCTAACGAACGAACCATGCGTTTTTGGTTTAAACGCTTTCGTAATGGAAACTTCGACTTGAAGAACGAACCACGTGGAAGACCGCCCACACAAGTGAATAACGCTGAATTGAAGGAGATGGTGGAAACCGATCCGAGTCAAACTACCCAGGAATTAGCGGCATGGTTTAACGTTACCTTACCTACAATATTGACTCATTTGCATCAAATCAATAAGATAAAAAAATATGAAAAATATGAAGAAACGCGTGTTGAAACTTGCTTTGCCTTGTTGAATCGGTACAGAAATGAAGGAATATTGGATCGAATTGTGACATGTGACGAAAAGTGGATTCTTTACGATAACCGAAAGCGAAAAATGCAATGGCTGACCCCAGGTCAAACGCCGCAACAGTGCCCTAAGGCAAAGCTTACCAATAAAAAGGTAATGGTAACTGTTTGGTGGTCTATTCATGGTGTTATTCACTATAGTTTTCTCAGGTCTGGTCAAGCAATAACAGCAGATGCTTACTGTGCCGAACTTCGAACAATGATGGAGAAACTAGCAGTGAAACAGCCCCGACTCGTGAATCGATCTTCACCATTATTGCTCCATGATAACGCAAGACCTCACACTGCACGAGAAACCGTTGTAACTCTACAGGAGCTGCAGTTAGAAACCATACGTCATCCTCCGTACTCGCCAGACCTTGCTCCAACGGACTACCATTTTTTTCGTGATTTGGACAATTTTCTACGTGGTAAAATATTTTCTTCCCAAGAGACAGTACAAAATGCTTTCACACAGTTTGTCGAATCTACATCCCCAGAGTTCTATCGCAAAGGCATAAATGAACTTCCGATTAGATGGCAACAATGTATAGATAATGAGGGTAAATATTTTGATTAAATAAATATGTTACATTTTAGAAAAAAACGAGTTTTAATTTTTCAGTACAAATCGGCAATTGCTAATATAACAGTGTAATTTGTAAATTTACGTATTCAATATGTTATATATTATGCAAATGGGAGACCATTGGGAGACAATATTATACAATGGGAGAAGAAATTCAATGCGAAACTCCCTTAATACTTCTTTAATATGTTTTTTTTAATTTCTGATATTCGTAATTATCCCCTATATTACTATATCGTCTATATATAACACGATAGTTCAAACGAAAAGTTCTTAGAACTGGCTACTGATAGAAAAGAAACAAATTCGAATTTTGAAAATGGAACTCTTTGCTTGTCAAACGCCATTAAACTATCAAAGCTGTCATTTGTTTTTTATTTCAGGCGGCAATTTGAAACTTAAGACAAATGTACGACATAACAGCAGATACGGGCATCATTAGGTATTGGTATGAGTCAAGTTCTAAATATTTTACACGATCACCCCCGGGGGCAAGATGGTTTTCTCACAATTTGAGAGAAGCTAAAAAACACTTCCGGGTAGAATGGTGTAACATGAATAACATGAGTAAAAAGCTGGATCTACTGCTATGCGTCTAAAACTAATAAGCAATCTGCGCCATGGGTTTTTCTTTTCGAAGAGTTGCCGATGAAAGTTGAAGAAAGGACCGAGTGCTGAAAGGAAGACAATTGCCTCCTTCTTTGGCAGATCGGGCCATTTTACTACTATAACTTTAAAAAAGAAAAGAGCAGTAACTGCGGACTGGTATGTGAACAACTGCTTGCCTTCTGTTTTGAAAAAAGTCAAAGAACGAAGTGAAAAGCAATGCCCACGAAGCAGAATGATCCTCCATCACGACAATGCCTCAGCTCACTCCGTCAGATAAACGAAGCAATGTTTGAGTAGTGCAAATGAGTCATCCGAGGAGTAATTTCCGAGTATCCGATGTTTGAGTAGTGCAATGAGTTAATGAGTCATCCGCTATACAGTCTCGACCCTGCGCCCTGTGATTTTTATTTATACCCTAAAATTAGGGATAAACTCAGAGGAATACGTTTTATGAATACAGACGAGGCAGTAACGGCCTTCCAAACGGTTGTTGATGAGATGCCTAAAGAAGGGTGGACTGAATGCTTCACACAATGGTTTCATCGCATGAAAAGGTGTATGTATACTTCGAATACTTCGAAAAGGAATATAACAATTTCAATCTTTATATCCGACTTCATTTTTGAGATCCTATAAACTGCAATTAAACAACTTTTAACGGTTTAAATCGCGTATATTTGACATGATTTATATCCCGACGTTTCGAACACTTTGCAGTGGACGTGGTCACGGGGTGACTAATTGATTTTATTTGTCACTTGAGTTATTAAGAAATTATTACTACCGTCTGAAATTTTTTGAACTACCGTCTGAATTTTTTTAATCATAACATTCCCTATGCACGCAGTATTCGCTCACGGTGTCCAGAGGTCTTGCAGTATGGCGTTGGCCTTGTGATTTAATTAATTTAATGACTGGATCCCAAGCCGGTGGTACTTGCCAACCATCTTCTCTATTGAAATTTGGGTGTTTCTTAATTTCAATAGCCTCGCGTAACATTCTTGGCATGTACCGGGTCTCTCTAGCGAGGTTTTGTGGGTTATCAAATCGAATGTAATGGTTGGGTTTGTCCAGAGCATGTTCACAAACTGCAAACTTGGTCGAGCGTCTGTTCTTCATGTCAGCTATGTGTTCTTTTATCCGGATACCGATGCTCCTCTTTGTTTGCCCAATGTATGATAACCCGCATTCACAATCAAGCTTGTAAACACCTGCATCTTGTAGGGGGATATTGCTCCTGACCGGTCTTAAAAATTGGCTAATCTTCTTGTGCGGCTTGAAGTAAGTTTTAATTGAAGCTCGTCTTAAGATATTGCCAATTTTGTCAGTGATGCCCTTGATGTATGGTAAGATGGCAGGTTGTCGCTCAACTGTAGGAGGCTTAGGGCGGCTTCTGTGACGCATTCGTGGGAGTTTGTGATTGTTGCTTCGCAGTACTTGTTTCACATGCAGAAGCTCTTCCTCGAGGTGGTCAGTGTCACAGATGCCGTGTGCTCTCTGTAACAAAGATTTGCCTACGGTAGTCAACTGACATGGATGGTGATGGGAGTTACCATTGAGATATTTATCTGTATGGGTGGGTTTCCTATACACAGTATGACCAAGAGAGTTGTCAGGATTTCTGATGACTGAAATGTCAAGGAAAGCTAAGGATTTATTGACCTCAGACTCCATAGTAAATTGGATTTTATCATGTAAAGAGTTTAAATGATTTAGGAATGCAGAAACATTATTTTTGGGGAGGACGGCAAAAGTATCGTCTACGTACCGTTTGTAGATCTTCGGCATAGCCACAGCATAGTTACAATTTTGGCCGTGACGTCTAAACCAAAGACTAAACTAAACTAAAGAAATAATTAGTAAACACTTCGACACACTTGGTTTAGACGTCACGGCACTGGTACCTTCGTGTGTGAAACCACCAAAACTGTATGGATTACCGAAAATACACAAAAATGACGTCCCTTTGCGCCCAATTGTAAGCCAAATTGACTCGCCGACATACAAACTAGCTCAACATCTTGCTAAAATACTGTCTCCACTTCGCGGTCAAACGAGTGCGCATGTCAAGGATTCTTACCATTTTGTCAGCCAAATCAAACATCTACAATTGACTGATGATGAAATAATGGTCAGCTTTGATGTACTATCTCTATTTACATCCTTACCTGCACATGATTGCATTGAAATTGTCAAGAAAAAACTAACTGAGCACGACCTACCCATAGAATATTCAGAACTACTAGAACACTGCCTAACATCTGGCTACCTATTCTGGGATAATAAATTCTACATACAGATCGATGGTGTAGCAATGGGCTCTCCAGTCTCCCCCGTTGTCGCCGATATTTTCATGGAAGACTTCGAGGAGAAGGCTTTCACCAGAGCTGTGGCTATGCCGAAGATCTACAAACGGTACGTAGACGATACTTTTGCCGTCCTCCCCAAAAATAATGTTTCTGCATTCCTAAATCATTTAAACTCTTTACATGATAAAATCCAATTTACTATGGAGTCTGAGGTCAATAAATCCTTAGCTTTCCTTGACATTTCAGTCATCAGAAATCCTGACAACTCTCTTGGTCATACTGTGTATAGGAAACCCACCCATACAGATAAATATCTCAATGGTAACTCCCATCACCATTCATGTCAGTTGACTACCGTAGGCAAATCTTTGTTACAGAGAGCACACGGCATCTGTGACACTGACCACCTCGAGGAAGAGCTTCTGCATGTGAAACAAGTACTGCGAAGCAACAATCACAAACTCCCACGAATGCGTCACAGAAGCCGCCCTAAGCCTCCTACAGTTGAGCGACAACCTGCCATCTTACCATACATCAAGGGCATCACTGACAAAATTGGCAATAACTTAAGACGAGCTTCAATTAAAACTTACTTCAAGCCGCACAAGAAGATTAGCCAATTTTTAAGACCGGTCAAGAGCAATATCCCCCTACAAGATGCAGGTGTTTACAAGCTTGATTGTGAATGCGGGTTATCATACATTGGGCAAACAAAGAGGAGCATCGGTATCCGGATAAAAGAACACATAGCTGACATGAAGAACAGACGCTCGACCAAGTTTGCAGTTTGTGAACATGCTCTGGACAAACCCAACCATTACATTCGATTTGATAACCCACAAAACCTCGCTAGAGAGACCCGGTACATGCCAAGAATGTTACGCGAGGCTATTGAAATTAAGAAACACCCAAATTTCAATAGAGAAGATGGTTGGCAAGTACCACCGGCTTGGGATCCAGTCATTAAATTAATTAAATCACAAGGCCAACGCCATACTGCAAGACCTCTGGACACCGTGAGCGAATACTGCGTGCATAGGGAATGTTATGATTAAAAAAATTCAGACGGTAGTTCAAAAAATTTCAGACGGTAGTAATAATTTCTTAATAACTCAAGTGACAAATAAAATCAATTAGTCACCCCGTGACCACGTCCACTGCAAAGTGTTCGAAACGGCGGGATATAAATCATGTCAAATATACGCGATTTAAACCGTTAAAAGTTGTTTAATTGCAATGTATAGTAATCGCGAAAACCTAAGAAAATATTATCCTATAAACTTTCACAAACTAGAAAAGATTTTTGAAACTGAATGCTCTATAGACCCCTCAAATCATCATCTTTTTTACTAAATCAATGACTAAACACACTTGCTTTAACACCTTAAGCAGGTTTAATAGGCAAATTTTTCGACTGCAAACGCCGCGCGCCGTAATGAGTTGTCGTAAAGATTCCAGGAGTGCATTCTAGTACTAAACATACTGCCATCAGACCATCAAGTGCTACTCAACAGGATGCTAAGAATACTACTACCTATTTTAGTAAATACTCCATCGAAAAATGCAGCGTATTTAAAGTACGGAGGTTTATTTATGGTTGCAGATATTTCTGAGTTACAAAACTTCCACACTAATGAAAAAGGTAGTTGAAAAAAAAACGGTCGAAGAGATCGATTGTGACATTATCTGACATAAAGGAACTTATGGTTGGTTTTAGTTTCCTTAAGTGAGATATTTAAAAAATAACATTATTTCTATTCATTTTATCTTAAAAGCAGACGATAGAGCATTGAATAGTTATCAGAACCTTACAACAACGTAATTTCAGGTTAAAAATTATTAACCAAAGTTAATTTACCGTAACCGGCCCTTGTTTCGTCCACTGCTGGACATGGGCCTCCTCATGTGCACTGTCTCGTACATGGGGGTACCTACATGGCCACGCTGACCGAACGGTTGGATGGCGAGTCCAGTCTTTTAGTGCTGGTGTAATTCGTCCGGGCTTGTGGTAGCCGCTTTTTTTATCCCCTCTCATGATACCTACGGGAATAGATGGGATGATGCTATTCTTAAGCCCGTCGACGTCACGCGGCTTTTTGTTAACCAAAGTCAGTGTTACCTTGTTAAAAAATGACCTGGCTTTGTTCAAATAATGTTACAATTAATTGTGTGTTGCCTAGTTTTTGTACTAGGGCAATACTTATGGACATCTTATCGTGCTAGTGATAAGGTTTACATTCATCTAGAACAGTATTCATTTTGTATCTAATTAGCGAATAAGTGTAGACTAACATGCTATTTGCTCTAGAGGTTTTTACGTATAATCGTAAACAAACACAAAAAGCGGTACTCCAATTAAATTAATTAATTACCTTAACTATTTCCATCACTGACCAATCACGACACGCAAATTAGGGCTGATTATGGTTAGATAATGTCCAGGATTTTTTAAATGATTTTGATTTAAGTTTATTCAAAGTTTTGATGTTGTTTAAAACAAATTGTTCTAGAAATTCTAGAAACGTTCTTAAGAAAAATAACACGGAGTGAAATTGGTGGGCTCTTTGGACTCTTGTGTTATTACATTATTATTCTGTTATTACATAGCGGAAGTGGGTCAACTTTGAGATCACATAAACATCATTGACAATAAAGTAACCCGCATCCCTATTTCTGTTTGATCCGGTGATTGAATGGTAGAAAGTGCCACATGGCAATACTTCCGCATTTATACAATTACTTGTGCAATGACGTTTAAATAAATAAAGATCATAACTCGCCAAACCATTGACAATGTGAAGGTTTGGTATATTTACCATTCTACACCATCGGGCGATATCTCTCAACATTTGAATAGGGCTGCTCTTAGGTCTTGGCTAAAAACAAATTAGTTTTATAAGAAGAAAATATGTTTTATTAATCATAGTGGTATCTATTACTATTAGGTCTTTTTTAGGAAAGGGAGCAGGCGGCCAGCGGCCCACATGCTGTATATTGCGGCTAATACCCTAGCCTATGAACAAATGGTACACCAGGAGCATGCGGTTGCTCTGCCCACTTGTCAAAATCCTATTTAAATTTGTCTTGAAAAACCATATGTCGTAAAATAATTGAAAACCTCTTGAGGTAGTTCGTTCCAGAACCTATTGTTTGCGTTAAATTATTCAGCAATTTTACAAATGCGACATCAAGCAATCAACAAGTAATATAAAAATTGTACTTTAAACACAGACGCTATATCTTAATGACTGGCAATGTGACCTAATGACGGATCGAATAAGGCATACCTATCACAACCTAACCTTAAATTTCCTAGCATCAATTCCACCGAAGATATGACGGTCATGATTCGAATCTTTAATTATAATGTAATTAAAACCAGGTGTATCAACGACAGTTTATCTGTAAACATCGCCCAGATAAGGAGAAGTTTGCAATTAGATGTTGCAAAAAGTCGCCCTATAAAGTATATGGCAATATTTTTTTTACAACTGGATTCTTCGTTAGATACTTTGGAATAGCGGGTTTCACCATTGCGTTCTTGGCATGTTAGGAAGACGACTGGTGATCGAACGAAACACCGCCGTGTATGCCGTACGCACAAAGCATATAAACCGTTTGGTTATGACGCGGTTTGGATTGCCATTTAAAGTATACGTAGAGTTTTCAAAGAAAATTATATAACTATGTACAAAATATTTTCGGCTAAGCTTTATTTACTTACACTTTATTGCTTTAACAAAATAAGGACTTAATATGTTACAAAGCTTTTTCTGCCGGTCAACCTTGGGACTATTTAGTAATGACATGGTGAAAAAATATTGTAGGAAATATAACATTGGAATAACAAAATATTCAAATATGCATAAATATATACACACATAGATACGTAGATATATACATACACATGCATATTACAGACAATTATATATTAAATAATATTCAAATAGGGATGTTCTATGCAAATAAATAACAAATCGATGTCTATTTCGATCATTAAATATAGTTTCAAAAATGCATTTATAGAATTTATGAGAGTCTTTTGTGAGCATAAGGGAAGGCGTGTGTCATGAAATGGGACGTTATAAACGTGAGACGTGACATCACGTTACAATATAGAACACGGGAAATACGTATCCGTCAATTTTACTATGAGCGCAACACAGTGTTTGTGTTCTGGTTTGTTCGCCGACACTTGCCACACTTCCCAATGCTGCACCCTTTTTTCGATGCAACATAGTGTACTTTTGATACATATATTGAAAATCCTTCCAGTTCACAGAATTCTGCTGTTTGTTTCAACGAGCAGAATTCTGTTAATTTCCAATATTGACTTTTAATGTAAGCATTTGATTGCAATCAGTTCCCAGATATCACCATCGTTGTTGTCGTTACTTCGAAGGTTGTGTTTGTGCTCCATTTTTACGTATACGTAGTAATTCATTAGTTATTTTCGATTATACTACAATATACTCTAGTAAAACGCTTTTAAGAATTGTCACTTCTAATATGAGAAGCATGCATCACAAGATGCAACCTGTCTCTAAAATGCGTCGAGAATGCTCTGACGAAACTAAATTATGCCAAAATGTAGTACCCACTCGCAGATCAGATTGTAGGACTCAAATATGTTTGGTAGTTTAATAAATGGATATTGAGTTTGATTGAAATAAATTATAACGGCAAGTATGTGAAATATGACGAAATATCCTTTATGAAAGTTAATTGCGTTTTACAATTAATTTTAAAGAAACATTACACACACACCAGATTCTTTTTTAATATTTTTTGCAACATTTTGAATAAATGTTTTAAAGTGCCTTAGAAGTTCGTGGGTAAGTTAATTGATCTAATTAATTCTGAGATAAGTAATAACCATACCATTTCTAATGGGTGACTTTAAATTAAACATTGTCAACGCTATAACAAGCCAAGATGATAAAATAAAAAAATACTCTATAAATATTTAACATTGATGTTACTATTTTCATAAACTTTTTATTTTTATTTTTCTATTCTGTTTTTTTTTAAATTTCAATAAATACTTAATTTCTTGCTTCTGTTATGTCATATTCTTAATTGTTACCTTTTCTTTCAACAGTTCAATACACGCACTGTGTGGCAACACGAACGAGATGCAATAGCTATGCAACTGTACAGCCAAATAAAGAAAACTTACCAGTCATATCAATACTAAATGAGACAATTTTATATTGTAACACGGGTTAAATGAGACAATGTTCCACTCTGTAAATTGCTTAATGTTAGATTCAACATTTTCCATGTCCCTCCGTACCATAGAATTAAAATACATATTTGTTCACGAAGATCAAGGCGAGCGAGGTTGATTGAAAGCGAGATTGATCTGAGCGAACCATAGCACGTTCATCATAAATGTTAAGAACCTTCTTTCAATTGGCACATGTTTTCAAGTAATCAGGAAGGGAATTCAACGTCGCGGTGTTGATGTATTTAATCAGTTTTGATTGGGTAGATCGATCTTTGGCACGGGTTACTCACTGATGTGTTCGGAAATTTTTACGAGTCCTTGTTGGATGGATAGCTGATTTAATTGATGAATATTCTTAACGAGGTAAGATTGACTGTTACTTTGTTGCTGTATTCCGTTCTCAGAATAACAACTTGATCTCCGATTCTGATGCGGTAATTCCAATTTAAAGTAATTGATAACTTGTAATTGATATTTATAACTGTTTAGATACCTATATGAAATTTATAAGACCAACCAAGACCGTCTTTACCAAGACGTAGATTTTTATCTGATCACTTTTTATTTTCGATATTATCGTTAGACTTGGTTATGAATGATGTTGCTATGCGGTAGTCTTCATTTCCTGCAAAAGATTTCTTTCCTGCTTCATTGATTCTTGTAATCAGCTGTGAACACTATTGAAACTCAAATATGGACCTCATCGCCGTGACATTGTCAACGCTATAACAAGCCAAGATGATAATTAAAAATTGCTCTATAAATATTTGTTACATGAGCAACTGCGAAATAAGGAAAAACTGTACAAGCGGGATTTTAATTTGCGAAGGAAATTATTATAACACGTAACTCTTATTTGCAATGGTGCAATTCAGAGAAAAAATGTCTGACTTGATGATCGTAAAACTGATAAGGGTAAAGCCATGTGGTCCTATAAGGACATACATTAATATTTCATAAAACGTATCGTTAAAGCTATACTCTGATGTGTCAAAATGAAATATACTTAGAACGTTTAAACCTGACAGTTGATGTATACCTTGATCCCAGTAAATCGTACGATCATTGTATGACTAAAGATCTATGACGATGTTTGTTGTATGTGGTTTTATGATCATTATATTATAATTATGAATAAGAAGTGAAATATCAGTGCAAGGCCGTTGTAATGATTCAGTGAAAGAAGGTGAAATAATTGAAGCAAGTGAAAACCACGTCATGTCAATGGTAATTGATGATTAAACTGACAAAGATAAACGATTTCTGTTTTTTTATTACGAAGGCTTTCTTAAACAATTTTGTTAATTTTTGTTACATTTTATTTTTAATGTCCACATATTTTAGATACTTTAAGAGATATAACTTTAAGATTTTTACGTTTTATATTAAATTTCATTAACATTACAAAATATTACAAAATTTAGTTCATTACGTGCAATAAGTTTTTGAGTCACGCTGACATTGCTTTTGAATTATGAAGGTTAAAAGGTACATTTAGCACTACTTCATTAATATCGCATATTATTTCATTAACCTTAGCCATAAAATATTTGTTCTTCTTGTAAACACTCTAAAGGTAAATGCCTAAAGAAAAGACGTGTTTTTTTTTAAGAAATTCAGTTTTAACATATCTTACGTAAGAGGTCAATTGATTAGAAAGTTGCTGAAATGCAAAAATACCACTTGTTGCTACCAACTAAAACTGCTTCCATTTGAAAGCAATAAATTCAATGAGCAAATTAGTAGTCTCATATCCGAAAATCAATTCACAATACACTGTATAATACAGTGGCTAACCGAGTGTTCGTAAACTTACAAATTCTTTTGCGTTACTGAAAGAACGTTCATATTCGTTGCAATAATGAAGATGTATGGTTTGCAATGAATCTAGCTGCCTAGAAATCAATGAATAAAATAAAAGTAATATTTCCTATGTTTCTACCGTCAGCCTATGTCCCTCCACTGCTGGATATAGGCCCCTCCCAAGGCTCGCTACCACACACGATCCTCGCCTCTTCTCATTCAATCACCACCGACGAATTTTTTTAAGGCGTCGGTCTTCGTGGCCAGAGAGCGTCGCACACCGCGCTTCCCTGTACGTGGCATCCATTCGAGGACTCGTCTACCCCAAAGGTTATCGTTCCTGAGGCAAATATGACCTGCCCATTGCCACTGCAACATTCAACATCTACGAACTATGTCGGTGACTATATTTTTTTGTCGAAAATTTCGTTTCGGATCCTATCCCGCAAAGAAACTCCGAACATAGCCCCCTCCATAGCTTGGTGAGACATTTTATAATACCAGACAATTTTTCCGTAATTAGCAGCCAAAAATAAAGGACAAAACGTTCGTAAGACACGTTTCATGAAATGTTGCATGAGTATAGGCAGATAAATGATTCGACATCGCCAAAATGTCATGTATGTAATGTCATGACATTATGAACAATTTGGGAGACATTATCTTTCGCCACTAGAAGTTGTAGACGAATATATATATCTTGGACAGTAGTTCCAGTTAGATGAGTCCAGCTTGAGTCGAGAGGCCAATAGACGCATTCAGCTCGGCTGGGCGGCATTCGAAAAAATGCGTCACCTCTTCTCGTCGTCTCTTCACCTCACAATATTTAAAAACGGAAGTCTTTAATCAATGCGTACTGAACTAAAGTTCAAAGAAAATAGAATAGCTCAAAGAATCAACAAGCTGAAGTGGCAGTGGACAGGCCATATATGCCTCAGGACTGGTAACCGATGGAGGAGGAGAGTCCACGAATGGAAACCACAAATCGGGAAACGTAGCGTGGGACGCCCTCCGGCCAGGTGGACTGACGACTTTAAGAAAGTCGCCGGTAGTGGCTGGACGAGAAAAGCTAAAGAACGTGTGTGGTGGCGGTCCTTGGGAGAGGCCTATATCCAGCAGTGGACAGACACAGGTTGATGGTATAGGGGACATTTCTCATCTAATGCATCCATTCTTCTCCATTATCCAAAGATCCGTGCTTCTTCTTCTCGGGAATTAGAAAAAAGACACTACAGTTGCAGTACCGGCGATAGATGGAGAGCACTAGAAGATGTCCTAGTCCGGCAGTGGGTTGTAGTGGGTTGACTATGATCATGGCGAATACGTTATTGCTTGTTACCAAAAAGGGAATCAAATTAATCAAAAAAAATATTCATCGTTTACATTGTGACATTATGTGAGTCATATACCTACTCATATCAATTTTAAATTCAAAGTGGTATTCAAATGAGTGTAATTGCGTCTCGTAGACCGATTAGTGACGACGCTCAAGCGACGAATGCGCGTGTAGGATGACGCTTTCACTAACTTATCCTATATTACTCAACTAGCTAAATGCTATGGAGCTAATGCTCTTATTATTTTCCAGCAAACTTAGTTTTCAATGTGGTATGTCACAACTGTATCTGTTGATTTACTTTACTTAAGCGCGCCGCGCATCTTTAATTTGCCATTTAAAGAATTTGTTATTTGTAGACTCATTTGCCGTTACGAGAATCACACACTGTGCTACTAAATCCTTTTTTTGGGATCTCGCTATTTTTCGTCATTAAGAGCAGGAGGGAGGATACTCTAATCATACTTAAATTCAAAACCAAAAAGTTTTGAATATCAAAACCAAAGCATATGTTATGAAACCTTTTGAGATTAAAAATTTCATGCGACGAGGATATCGCACTTTCTACTCCCTGTATTATTTTAATATCACCGAATGAAATAGAAACACTGACAGGAAACTGCAGTGCAGCAGAGAATATGCAAGAAGACAAATCGACAGATAAACACGTAGAAGATCATAAACATGTAACAAAATTACAAGAGGTGTGGAGATATTCGTGTGGGTAATTTATAGGAGAAACTGTGACTGGGGATTAGTGTTTAGTAAGTGCATGCTAATCTCCAATTTGATGCAATTCAGTTGCACCAGTACCATTGTTGGCTTTGTTTGTTAATTGCAATGAGGCTGCATGTTTTATTGACTATGGAACTTGAAAGATATGGCACGTGTTGGGAAATCGAAGGAATCAAAGAATCGTAGCAAAATCGCTGGAATTTACTATCCGTACGAAATATGATGTTATAATGAAATTTTATAGCGTAATAACGTCCACTGGTTTATTTTAAAACTGCATAATGGTATGGCTATGTTTTATTATTGTAAAGGGATTGTTAAGAGATGTATACTAAATTTCTTGGAGAAATATCCCGAATGTGCTTTGACGGTATAAACTGTAATGTATATTCTGTAAATAAATAAATCTCTGGTCGAGTTAACAATGACGACAAATATAGGTATTGTCATCATGTGTGAAATGTACTGATTTTGCAAAATTTAGTAGGTTTAAGTTTTTGAAAACTAGGTGTTATGTTCTTGTCCATTCAGGAGGACACCTAGTTCACTAGATGCCCGCTTTTTGTGCATTTCATGTGTTTGTCTGTCTATGTCACTTTTGTTGCTTACTCAAATATTTCTACATTACCGCAGCACCCACATTATAGGAAACAAATGCTGCGGGTTCTAACACCGTTGGATCCTTCGGTGGCCCGCCGAGCACAATCGAGTGCACCAGCTGCGCGCTATCTGTTCCGGCGAACAGCGATAATTCACAGCTCGCTGCTATCACCTGTCAAATCGAACAAGTGTTCCGTTCGGCCCGGGCCTATTTAAATATCAACTGTTTAGAGGCAAATACTTGTCTTTGTAGGGTGTGTATACCTTTGTTTCGATTCTGTCTCTGCCATTTGTTCGACCAATGGAGTGGGTTGACGTTCGCGTCGGTCGTGCTGATTTAATAAACCGGAGGAGGCATAGAAAAGAGGCATAAGCTCAGAAATTTTATAAAAATATTGTAGCTATAATTTTCACCATTTTTTTCATTCATTGTTTAGTGCGGCTTTCAATTCTTTTGAGGTAGCTTTTGTTGGAAATTTTGAATGTTATCGATACAACGTTAGATTATGGAAATTTATTTTGGGGCCGAAACTTTTCAGTTTTTCTGGCACTGCGTACTATGCCTGACAAAATTAAGTTACTTCGTATTAAATAAATAAATAAATGCTTAAATAAGCAGAAGGTTGGGTCTCGTATTGAAGTAGCCGCATGCTCTCTTTTCATTCCGAGGCCTTAGTTTAAGTTTTTAATATTTGAAAACATTACTACCTGATATTATTACATTAATGAAAACGTCTATTGCTGTTTTTCTGTATACAGATTTTAAGTTACTCAATACGTTTGCTCGAGGCGCTATTTGGTTCTCTATACAAGAATAAAAACTTGTAAAAGAATAAAGAAAAGGAAAAACTTGTAGTGGAAAAAATTTACACTAGGGCCTCAATAGCCTCATACTTTACTATCGCTATAAACTCAGGTACTTACTTATTAAAGGCTTATATTTAAAAAAAAACTAAATAATATCACCACCAAGTCGACGGAGTCCCTGTTTCTTTATTGTCATCAGAGAACCTAAATCTAATCCACCTAATACTGCCATCGATTTGCTGCTCATTCAGTATTTTTTGCTGTTCACTTATATAAAAGTGCTTTCAATGCGTACCTAATTATTTAAATGTGGCTTCCGCGCTCCAGCACTGACAAATAGGCTACCGTACGCACTATACTCGACTCCCCAGCATCTCATTGTCCGTTTTCTCTTCAAAAGACTTATTTCATAACGAGACGACTTTATTTTACATACATTTACATACACTTTGACGCATAAATCTTTGGGACGTATCGACGCGTGTCATCCGTCGCTTTCAAAACGCCGAGGGTAGGTAGACTTAGGCATAAGAAATATTTATATCGCTTTGTATGCAAAATACCTAATGCATTTCACTGTTAGTGCCGTGTGTCTCTCTAATCGTCATAGAGTACGGCTCGATTGTCGACCTTAGAGGTACGTAGCGATGCTTTTCGACTTGGGGCTAGAGGTGTCGCGTGGGTGAGCCGTAATCTGAGACGGATTTGAATAAAATCAGCATACCCGGCCCTTGTACTGTTTGATTGATGATATTATAGCCAAACGTGATGTGAGGCAAGGATGTGTTCGGATATGTTTGCGGTGTGAAAGGTGACTGTATGGAGATTAGGTTCACGCGCTGATTTGACACGCGTCTCCGATTGTATCGGTATGTCAAGGGCGCGGTTTCACTTCTAACACGTAGCTATAATAATAATCGCTTTGTTCGAGGTTATTTGTTTCATTGTAATGCTCGGGTTCGTGTCAACTAAATTGTGTTTTGTTAGGGGCTTTTATCGAGTCACGCCCAAGATGTATCATTTTTGCTTGAATGAAGGTATTGCAGTCAGTAGGAATAACTAAACATTAAAAAATGGGTTTAGTATTCAGTTACTAAACGTATGTAATTGTTATATTGATTCGATAGTACTCATGTAAGTACTTAATTCCTATCTGTATAACAATTTTAATTGTTACAAAAACATGACATTTCTTAAAAGGTATTTAAATGAATAATGGCTTCAAAACGTTTACACCTGTGTGAAAAGAAAGAAATCATTGTGTCGCTTGCCTATTACATATAAATATGTAACAATCGAAGGTACAAAGTGATGAAAATAAATAATAAATTCATTGAACACGACAGAGTTAATAAAATGTGAGAAATAGTTGACATGCGACAACTTGTAGTTGCATATGACTTAAAGTGACTTTTATGGAGTTACATTTCATCAAAGTTATACACGTAACAGTATATGGTAGTTATTATGGCCATTATGATACATTACTTATTACTAATTGCGATACATTATTGTTATACCACAACCCGACTATACGAGTATAATCTGATTGTATTCGCTACAAATAAGGTTTACTGTAAATAGTATAATTTATATGATGCTATCAAAGATATAATAAGTGTCTATAATACCTAAATCCAAGTTGTAAATAAGATAATTATACAATTTGTCAATATAATAACAAACGTAATATAAATTTTATCAATTTCGACGACACATTTTTTATAAAACTTATAAATTGAGGGTGATCTTGGTTTCAATCCGGGCAAAATAAAAAATCTAAGAGTAAAAATATCAGCATTCACTTTGCTTTCGATCAATATAACAGTTAGCAGGTCGGTGCCGAAATGTGGCCTATGAGAGTGCCTATGATCTATGACATGACAAATAGTGCCTGTGACCTAGACCTATGGCAGGGCCTGATTCATAACTTCAAAGCTCAGACTTTCTTTACGATAGAAGAGCCAATATGAAGATATTCCACAAAGAAAGGAACTAACCATAGAAGAAAGAAGAACCAAAGAAGAAGAAAGCTCATAGAATTAGCAAGTGCAATTGGCAATAGGCTGGTCATATTTGACACAGGACCGACAACCATCGTAGTAGACGAGTCTTTGAATGCAGATTACGTATCGAGATATAACATTTGAGATTTTCGCGTTTTCCCAAACGACAAGTAAAATAAATAAGGTACTCGTAAATATTAGCGTTAAAGCCCGTTTGGAAGATAAACGACCGAGAACCCTGCAGTGGAGAGAAAAGTTTGTTTTTGTAGCATGATAAATATAATACAATCGATTTACAAAAATGACAAATATATATTTGGTAAATTTCACATAAAGTTTGTCTTCCCAAAAACAATTCAATCAATCGTCTAAAAACAACTCAAGCAATCGTCTACACACTGCAGTTTTGTTAAAATACACCATATTCTCTGTTGGCGTGTCTCTCTATATCCACATTATCCTGCTATAAACAACGTTCTATTGAAATTGCATAAAGTATGTAAGCATGGCCATAGAACATACGCACGTCAACAGGCAGCGCGGGTAACGTCTCAATAGACTGGTGGGTAACTAGGAAGGAACGCATTTGCCCGCAGGTATTATGCCATGTAACTATAAGATGCGGTTTGTTTGAGTTTGCTAACTCGGCAAACATCACTGTATTGTTTCTTGTAATAAGGAAAAAATAAGTTTGTTTTGTATACATTAGTTTAGAACACTAGTTTAGAAATATAAGAATGAAATTACCGTTGTATTTTAACACGCTTAGGCACGTTTGTAGGTTCTTAAAATATCTCTTAAGACATTACAAATTAAAAAAATCAATATTAATTGAAATTTTGTTTTATACTTATTAATTGTATATCAAACTTTGTTGTCCAAAAGTAAAATGACAAAATAATAAAACGGTAATACAAATAATTAAAAGTACTGCATATGTGAAAAAACAAGTGGGTACCTACAATAACAAAAAATAAATTGGTAACAGTAACGGATTCATCTTGATTATCATTTTAAAGAGTCACTATGGTAATGCCTATCTATTATAATGAGGTGGGTCGAGTAAGGCACAGCCCGTGCGTTGTTTATGGTCTTGTTGCTAAGGAGCTTCCTAGTTGGGAGTGGGAATGCGACAGACGCTCCTAAACAACGACTACGACAAAAGTATGCTACCGATCGTAATTGGTCATTGGAGAGGTTATCGACAGAATTGGAAGCACGAGTTATAAAGATGCTCTGTTAAGGAGCGGTTGGGAGAAGCCATATATTACGTAAGGTTTACGTAATTTTATGTAAATTCCTTTGGGAATGGGAGAACGTTTTTTAGTCCCGGGTAAACAAAAAATATTATTTAAAGTTGCCTTGATCTTTCCATGGGTGTCCTTAAACGGGGACTAAGGAATAACAAAACCGCCACCTCAAGCCCTGAGAAACTTCTCCACTTCTAAAAGAGTGGACTCAGCAACCCGCTTGGCTAACGTGGAGTTTTAAGGCAATACACCCCTCATGCCTATGACAATATGTATGTAGGCTGATGTCCAGCAGTGGACGTTAAAAGGGTTGGTGACGGTGGGTGATCACTTTAAGCCATTCAAAAATCAAGGACATTCTAGGTTATGTCTAGGTTAATTGCTTTAATGAGTACATCGTCAGCCAAACAATGGTAGTAATTTTTTTTAAAGAATAGATGGCAGACGAGCGAGAGGGCCACATGGTGGTAAGTGGTCACCGCCGCCCGTGGACACCTGCAACACCAGGGGGCTTGCGGGTGCACGCCGACCTTGCAGAATACTGTTCACAATTCGGCATTGTACGGTGTTGTAATAACAATGACTAATTTAGATCACGTCCAGATCATTTAATACTTCGATCAATGTATTGTTTTAAGCAAGCACGAATGGTTTGTCAAATCAGTATCTGGCGTCTTGTATAAATTTCAAACATGCGGCAACCAATTTGTTAAATGCATGTGATTGGTTCATAGGATAATTCGTCACCCCAACAAGGTCGGATTCCAACTCCAATTTTTCAGACGAATTTTCACTGAAATGAACCTTTAAGTAAAATCGACTAACACACAAATAATTGCAAAGAAGAATATTATATTTTAATTTACGAGGGGGTGGGGTGCACGCTGCACTCCATCAGTCGCTGGGTGCACTGGACTAGCCACGATACCCCTCTGTTTCTCAGAAGACTACCGTAAAGTTTTACTGCATTTCCCGTTTTATTCTATTCCTTCAATGCAATGTACGTACCCAATGTACGTACATTGAGGGGAATAAGATAAGATATTTAAGGGAAATGATACAATTTGTAGTAGTCTTTTGTGAGTTAGGACTACCTATTAGTTGTACTAGCTAGTGCCAATAGGGCACGCCCATTAGTTGTGGCATTGCAGCGGCGTAAAATATGTATATAGAATAAAATTTCGACAAAATGTAGGTGAGATAACAATGTGGGTCAGATTATAAAAATGACAGATTATAAAAATGTGGTTGAAAATAGTGCAGATCGAGTAGGGTGACTTAAACGAAACAATTTAAATGATTTGCAGGAACGAT
This sequence comes from Sesia apiformis, assembly GCA_914767545.1. Classification (NCBI taxonomy): domain Eukaryota; kingdom Metazoa; phylum Arthropoda; class Insecta; order Lepidoptera; family Sesiidae; genus Sesia; species Sesia apiformis. Next base: position 7,486,453 of record OU611963.1, read on the forward strand.
GGGAAGGACAATCACACACTGAGAGATATAAACAGAACAGGAGTCGATGGAATGCGATTCCGAAGACAATGAGTAACTCTTGGTTTTTTTATAGAGTGACTGCGATGAGAAGGCGGGACACATAATGGTAAGTGGTCACCGCCGCCTATGGACACCTGCAACACGAGGGGGCATGCATTAACTGTCCGTGTAACCGTCCTTATAGAATCCTGTTCCCAACTCTCTTAACTCTCTTGAAGAGCCCCATGTCTGGAAGAGCCAGTTAGCAATGTAGCAATGAAACACAGAGTATCCTACTATAAATGTACACAAAAACAAATTACTAAGCAATCACTAAAGTCTGTAAGTCTGTACTGCAATTACTAAGTCATATAGCTTTGCGTTCGGCGCGTGGGCATTCTCCTTGCGGCGTCCCGCGGCGCATATCTGTTGTCTGTACTCGCATAAATAACTATGAAACTCCTCACGGCTCCCGGCTTTGATAAATCCCTCACAGTTCCCGGGCTGTGTTAGTGTTGACACAAACGTATTGTCCTCTTTAATAATGCCGTTAATTCCGAGCTGTTTCTCGCGTGTCTTGGTCGGTTAGGAAATATGCCTGGTTACATTACGAGTTGGTATGCGTATTGCGACTTTGTAATTTGTCAAGGTTTAGAGTTGTGCTAAAAATATCTCGTTGTTTGATTATAACGATATTTGGCACGTACTCGTAGCTCATGTTTAAAATGAAGTGGGAAGGAAAAGTTTAGATAATCTGTAAAGATATGCAGTTTGATATTTTTTTTATAGTTAGAAGGCGGCAGACGAGCATTCAGTCCACCTGGTGGTAAGCGGATACTGTCGCCCACGGACATCTGCGATACATGTCAACATCGGTCCAGAATGACAAATGTTGGCACATCCTCGGATGCACTGCCTACCTTTTGATATACATATAAAATATAAAACATATAAAAAAAGCCTACATATAAAAAGGTTGGGAATCAAAAAACCCTTAGATTGGAAAAAGGGGGAGGAATAGGATAAGGTGGGATGGGAATGGGCTCTGGCATATCTCACTACCTACTTGTTTGAATATTGATATTTATTATTTTTGAGTTTTTTGATATTGAATATTGATATATTGATATTTGTTTGAAATATTTGTTTTGTTAATTTTATTTAAGGTTCCAATAATACATTTATAACGTTATTAGACATTAATCACTTTATTAGATGCCACAAATTAAGTCATAATTAAATGCGACGTTATCCGAGAAAAGGAAACAAATGAAAAAGGAACAAATAGCTTTATATTCGGTATGGATTCAGTGAACTTGGTCATCATTTTCTAATTTTAAAATGTCACTGTTTCAAAATTCTTATTAAATAGAAACATGTTTCAACATCTGACTTTTAAGATAAAACGTTACATTATTTTTTGAATATTTTACTAGTCTCAACATCTGTGAAACTAGAACGACAATGAGGTCCCTTTTCTCAGATAATGAACGGGAGAACGAACGAAGAAACGAACGTACTTACTAATTAATGAATTCATTTGCGCTACTAGATCATGGTTACATCACAGTCTTACTACATTAAGGTCTTTATACTGTGGTTACATGGTTGTTAATATTATAAAATGATTGAAGTCGGACAAGTTTTTATCATTATATCACATTATGTAGTGTCTGACAACTACTATCCAAAATATAAACCACCCGAAGTTATTATACAATAAAGACTTAGATAGAGTATAGTCGGGGCATTGTGAGCAACGATATGGCTATCTGATGGCGCGGTCCATATTGGATGCTACCTGATACAACTGCGGATGCACTAGAAATTACATTTTATGTTTAACTATTTACGTCGGACTTTTTGGCGGGAACTCAAAAATGAAGTATTTGTTTGATTATTGTAAAAAATTGGCGTGATAGTTTATTATTAATTGTGATTTAATAGTGATAGTTTATCAAACTTTAAAGTGTCTTTCTGCGTTGTAGTTGTGATAATCAAATAAAAGCGTGGGTCTGCGTTTTTTGTGTGCTTCCAACGTACTCTTTTGTCCTCAGTAAACCTATTATCGTTTTACTGAGCAACTCCTGATTTACTTCGACGGGACTGGACATTGATGGACTTTGACTTTTTGACGTTTTATACTTTGAAAAATTGTTTATTACGAAGAGAATTGGATACTGGCAGAATGTGCTAATTGCACCATTGCCATATAAGAAAAAAAAAATACGTTTGACCTTATTCGTTATTATAATAGATAGCAGACGTGCTGACCACCCATCCAATTCTAAATGACTAATGCTGTCTATGGGTGCAACTCCAAGATGTATGTACTTATACATAGCTAACTTTCAACGTGACTATAGATGTATTCCCTTTTTAATTAGCAGAAATTAGTTTAAAAAAAAGTTTATTTTGTATTATAGGTATTATGTGTGCCCTAGTAAAATGTAAATTTTTGAAATCCAGTATTTTATTGTGACGAGCCCTGGAAGAGGTTTAAGTCTAGAGCTAGAAACACATACGTGATTAATAGTCTTAATTTTATTACGTTTATCTATTACTAATTCCCTAAAACACAGTGTTCAACATAAGTAGTAGGGGACATAAGTTAAGGACATAAGGACATTATGAAGGGGAGAGTGCACGCTGCAATCCAACAGCCGCTGGGCGCACTCGACTGGCCACGTTACCCCTCTCTCACAGAAGACTACCTTGAAATGTACTGCATTTCCCACTTTATCTTATTTCCCTAATGTGTTTCGGTAGTGAGTGAGACGTGCCAGAGCCCATTCCCATCCTATCCCTCCCCATTTCCCCTACCCTTTCTCCAATTCCATTCCTATATCCAAAGGTAGGCAGCGCATCCGGGGCCGTGCCAACGTTGTCATTTTGGACTAATGTTGGCATGTATCACGGATGTCTATGGGCTACAGTATCCACTTACCATCAGGTGGACTGTATGCTTGTCTGCCACCTTCGTCCATAAAAAACAAAAAAAAAAATAAGGACATAACATAAGTTGGATATTACCGAGCCCTTAAGGAAATATGCCTATAATTTAATACACGTTTAAGATAAAAGAACAAAATCAGTATTGTTAAAAAGAGAATTTATTTGAGCACAAGCTATAATTGTCGAAATTATGTAAATCTAAAAATAAAAATATTAGGAACAAAAATGCAAAACTCGGCAAAACGCGAAATTATCAGACCTGTATGATAATACTGTGCCTGACATGTGTGGAGACACCCCTAAGGTCGACAATAATGGTATTGCTTCTAATTTAATTTTAAATTATTTGTATGAAAAATTGTTCATACAAATAATTTAAAATTAAATTGGAAATGAAATTTTAAGATAAAAACTAAGTTTATGAAAAAATAACACAAGTACTGAGATGCAACCATTGCAACCGCAAAGCCATACTCCAGTTTTCGTAGATGTTGTTGGGTAATTGCATAAAATGCTTTAGTCAATACAGCAACATGCTCAGTGCTCACATATGTATATCATTCTCTTGTTCTCTTCTTGCTCCAGCAAAAAATAATAGCGCGCGTAATTGTCAAACTTCCTTACTTTGTTTAGAAATCGAGAAAAAATCTTGTAATTTGAATGTACTTGCTTAAGGAAGTACTTGCTGCATATTAAGAAAGTATTTGCATACTATTTTTTAATATTTTTAGCAATGACATACAGTCAAATAATAAAGATTTGCATAAATATATTATAACTTGCCTCTTAATGGAAATACATCAAAAATTATAACGAAAGCGCGGCAAACATTTTGACTGATACCTACCTCACATGGTTGATAGTGACGCACGGATCGCCGGTGCAAGAACATTATTGCCTATTATACTATGATATTACGCACGATGTCCTGTGACGTTATTGGTTTTTTGGATATAGGTGGGCACGGTATTATCAACCATGCGGTATTATCCAACTCTCCCCTATAGTCGGATTATTTATCTATTACTAATTCCTTAAAACACAGTGTTCAACATAAGTAGTATAGTCGGATTATTTATTCGAGTCAATAAAGTGTCATCCCCGTACAAGTTTCACACTGTTTGACAGTTCTATATGTCATATCTATGACTCGAATAAATAATACAACTTTAGGTAGTAGTTTTTTTCTTAGAAACTCAGGTTCGAGTGTATTTTTTAACCAGAAACACTTGGCAAGTTACCAACTGTATTTATTTAATAACTTTATTATACAGGTGTTGAATTTAAAGCGTTAAACCAACATAAAAGGATAATATAAATGTCCCGGGTGGCATATGGATAGACAGAATGACAGACGCATGCGCATGCCCCTACCATAAAGGTATATTTTTTACAGTGCTGTGCAAACGTGCCATTTAGTACCTACTGCCTATATATGTGACAGTGACAGTGTTGACAAGCTTTCGGAATGTAAGGAAGAAGGTATTTTGGTTATCTGAAGCTGATAATTTTGTTATTTACATTGTGTGTCCATGTGTAAAAACAGTGCATATCAAATTTGCACTGCAAGTTCAGTCAGTGAAATTCAGTGCAAGTCAGTAGAGATATATAACGATACGGCAGACGTTACCCGTTCAAATTCCTGCCCCTTTTTGATTTGGACCTTTTTTTAATTTTCCTTGTGTTAAAATATCTCTAGTTGTGTACTATCAGCGAGATCAATTAGGTGGACCTTATAATGTTTTTGTTCCGTTCTTATTTTGTATCAGTCTGGATATAAAGTAGCCTATGTCTTAATGCCGTTAATTCCCAGTTGTTTCTAGGATGTTTCTGCTGTATCCGTTTCCTTGAGTTGTTGGTCACTCTACACGTTTTAATACTTCTTTATGCAAATTTTCATTACGATCCGTTGCTTCGCAGAGGAATAACAAATATACACTTTGGGATTATATATTGTAACTTTGGAATTTATGTATTTAGTAAAAGTGAAAGAACGTTCAAAATTGGCCCAGGAGCTTCTGCGTGTACCTCTTACATAATAACAAACTAGAAAAAACCTCACAGTCTCTCTTTATTTGCAATATTAGTATAGATTATTATTATTATTGTGTATATAGATCGACTACAGTGGCGGATATCAGAAAATGTTCTATATCTGCTGTTGCCGCGGGGAATGCAGGAATACGCTACCTGATATAATATAACTTTGGAATGGTTAGATCTGGCAGTCAATATTCAGGTTCTTCTTAAAATAGACATCTATGTAAGGGATTATTAAGAATCCACAACTAAATATGTGTGTGATAAAGAAATTTGATTATTTGTAAAAATAACTTGACTCCCCATACAAAGCCAAACTCAATTTTAGAAAATGAGGGAGAAAATGAAAAAAAAAATATCCAAAATACGGGTAGTCATTTGTGAAACAATTTGAATTTTTTCTGAGAAACTTGATAGTTAAACCATACCATAACCACCAGCCTGTCTATCCACTGCTGGATATAGGCACTCCCCAAAGCTCGCCATCACACATGGTCCTCGGTTCTTCTCATCCAACCGCCACCAGCGAATTCCTTTAATTCGTCGGTTCACCTGGCAGAGGGAGTCCCACATTGCGCTTCCCAGTACCATAAAAATAATGTCATCGATAAGTATATTATTGGTTTGGTTCATATTAATACTTTGAGATTTGTTAGTCAAGTCGGGCTTTTAGGCTTATATCAAAGTAGTACCGTAGTATTCACTTATTGGACCATTTATTCGTCTTCTTTCTACAAAATAATAATACATAACACTTGGAAATATGTTTTGTGTACAGACTTTCATTATATTACCATGACGGCTAATATTTCTTCAATGACATATAGGAGGAAATCCCAGGAACCTCCTAATTTGAGCTTAGAATGTGAAATTTCAGGTCTATAACATCACAGTACACATTCACTGATGAGCGATAGTCTCGCTAGCCACATTGTTCATCTTCTTTGTGCGGGGTCCTCCAATAAGGCAGTGGGCTTGATCCCGAGCGCTCTCCTACCGTTACACTTAAGCGTTCTCGTGTTTGTAACTATGTATTTCACAATCTAGTGAAGATTTGTGAAACCTATAAGCCTGTGAAAAATCGGAGTTATGAAGTAATAATATTCATCGAGCTGCATGGCCAACTAATAAAACTAAGTAAAAAATGGTTCTATAAAAGTTAATATACTTACACGTTTACACGGGCAGGAATGGGCGCAGTTAGGTATATTGCAATTTAGCAATACTTAGGTATAGTAATTTTATTAGCTCGTTACGTAAAAATTAAGTACTACAGGTGTATTATAATATAATATAACTGAGTCATTGCAACAAATAACATACTGTTGCAATGGATATAAATACATCTGGAATGTCATTTTTTGTCATATAAAATAGCTAATGTATTTTTAAAATATTTTTTTATCTGATAAAGTGCATTTCATAATGTCGTTTTGCTGGTTGCGTGGCAATAGCCTGGTGTATATGACAACTGATTAGATTTTTTGTAATCTAATCAGTTGTCAGTGCCCTGGGTAGTGCCCCGAGTTCCGGGTTAGATCCGCGCGGGAAAAACACATTTGTTAAAAGACAAATGTCTATTTAATATCTGTTTGAGTAATTTGTATTCGCCTTTTGTGTGTTTTACTTTTTTTTTGTAGAAATTAGCTGGCAGACCAGCAGACAGTCCACCTGCTGATAAGTGAATACTGTCGCTCATGGACATCCGCGATAAATGTCAACATCAGTCCAGAATGACAAACATTCCCATGCCTCTGAATGCGCTGCCTACGTTTAGAGTTTTAGGAATAAATTAAAAAAAAGGGTTCGGCAAATGGAGAGACATATGACAGGATGGGATGGGGATGGGCTCTGGCTTTCAACACCGTACATGCATTTGGGGAGTAGAATAAAGTGGGAATTTGCATTTTATGGTAGTGTTCTGTGAGAGGGGCAACTTGGCCAGTTGAGTGCACCCTACGGCTGTGGGGCTGCAGCATTCACCTATCCCCTCCAGTGTGTTTCCCTCCCTCTAGTGGAAACATGACACAGGGAATCTTATTGTAAATTAAGTCATTGGATTTGATGTAATTTTTGTGGCCCTACTGGGTTAAAGACAGAAGGAGAGGCTGAATAGTTCTTTATATTTTAAATTCACATTTTCATGTGATTACTTTTTTGTAAGCATAAGCCTTGTCGCGTTTCCCCAGTGGGAGAGCTAAATTACGGAGATACGACTTGTACTACTAAGGAAAGAGGCAAGATTTGTTTCAATCTTCTTCTTCTTCTTCTTCTCAGCCCTTGGACGTCCACTGCTGGACATAGGCCTCCCCCATTGTCCGCCATTTAGACCTATCGGCAGCGACCTGCATCCAGCGGGTGCCCGCAACCTTTATGAGGTCGTCTGTCCATCTAGCAGATGGACGTCCTCGGCTTCGTCCGCCGGTACGTGGTCTCCATTCGAGAACCCGTCTGCCCCATCGGCCATCGGTTCTTCGAGCTATGTGCCCTGCCCACTGCCACTTCAGCTTGCTAACCCGAGAGGCTATGTCGGTGACTTTAGTTCGTCTACGGATCTCCTCATTCCTGATTCGATCACGTAGAGAAACCCCGAGCATAGCCCTCTCCATAGCTCGCTGTGCGACAGTGAGCTTATTTATGAGGCCCATAGTCAGAGACCACGTCTCGGTGCCGTAGGTCATCACTGGCAACACACACTGGTCGAAGACCTTCGTCTTCAAGCACTGAGGTATTTTGGACGAGAAAACGCTGCGTAGCTTCCCGAACGCTGCCCAGCCGAGTTGGATTCTTCGATTGACCTCTTTCTCGAAGTTGGACCTACCTAGTTGGACCGTTTGGCCTAGGTAGACGTACTCGTCAACAACTTCGAGAATCGAGCTCCCGACTGAAACTGGGGTGGGCACGACATGGACATTCGACATGATTTTCGTCTTGTCCATGTTCATTTTAAGGCCCACCTGTTGGGAAACTCGATTGAGGTCTCCGAGCATTGTGCTAAGATCCTCCAGCGATTCTGCCATGACCACGATATCGTCGGCAAATCGAAGGTGAGTGATGCATTCGCCATCAACGTTGATGCCGAGTCCTTTCCATTCCAGGAGCTTGAAAGCGTCTTCCATCGCATTGGTGAAGAGCTTCGGAGAGATGACATCTCCTTGTCTCACACCCCTCTGCAATGGAATCGGCTCCGTGCTCCCTTCCTGTACTCGGACTGACATGGTAGCGTTGTTATACAAACACTTCAACACTTCGATATACCGATAGTCAATATGGCACCGCTGGAGGGACTGTAGCACTGCCCAAGTCTCGATCGAATCAAAGGCTTTCTCATAGTCCACAAACGCTAAGCATAATGGCAAGTTATACTCCTCGGTCTTCTGTATAACTTGCCGCAGCGTATGGATGTGGTCTATGGTACTATAGCCTTTTCGGAAACCGGCTTGTTCGGGAGGCTGGAAGTCATCAAACCTGCGCTCGAGACGATTCGTGATAACCCTCGAAAACAGCTTATAAACATGGCTCAGAAGCGAGATGGGCCTATAGTTCTTCAACAAGGTCTTGTCGCCTTTCTTGAAGAAGAGCACCACCACGCTTCTGTTCCATGCCTCCGGCGTAATACCTTCGAGCAAGACGGAATTAAAGAGCTTCTGAAGGACTTTCAGTACCGGTGTTCCACCCGCTTTCAGAAGCTCTGAAGTGATTCCGTCATCACCCGGCGCCTTGTTGTTTCTAAGCTGTTTGAGGGCCATCCTAATCTCGTACAGGCTGATGTCCGGGATGTCTTCGGTATAGTGTCGGGTCAACTTGGCTCTTGGGTCTTTGGCCAAGTTGCCAACAGGTTTAGCGACCGAGGTATACAACTGTCCATAGAACTTCTCGATCTCCCTCAGTACCTCTTGTTTGTCGGAAGTGACACTGCCGTCCTCTCTCTTCAGCTTCGTCAACTGGCTCTGCCCAATAGATAAGTCTCTTGCGAACACTTTGGAGCCTTTATTCCGCTCTATCGTCTCCTTAATACGATTAGTATTAAAGAGACGGATGTCGTGTCGCAAGGACTGGTGAATCCGTCTATTGAGCTGCCGATATGCTTCCGCGTCATCAGGAGTCTGCAGTGCCATCGAACGTCGTTCCGCCAAGAGGTCGAGGGTGTGGTCGGTGAGCTTTTGGGGTCCATCTCTTCGACGATGTCTGAAGAATTTAGACCCCACCGTATGGACAGTTTCTACCAACCTGTTGTTGATATCGTCCACTGCAACGCAATCCTCTAGGCAATCGAAGCGATTTGACAATTCAAGCTGAAAGCTTTCGGGGTTTTGTATGTGGGCAGCAGTAGGTCGGAGCGTAGACTTCATCAGGCGGGACCTTTCCAACTTGACGTTTATATTCAATGTGCCTCTAACCATTCGGTGATCACTACCGGTTTTCACCCTGTGGATCACGGAGACATCATTGAATATTTGTCTCTTTGTGGCCATAATGAAGTCTATCTCATTTTTAACGGAACCGTCGGGGCTCATCCAGGTCCACTTCCTATGAGGCGGCTTCTTGAAGAAAGAGTTCATCATAAAGAGTCCCTCTTTCTCAAGAAAGTCGGCCAGCCTCTGGCCCCTCTGGTTCCGGTGCCCACATCCAAATTGCCCCACTCTCAACTCATCGTCGCCTCTTTTGCCCAGTTTCGCGTTGAAATCCCCCATAACAATATTGTAGTGTGTTTTCGAAGCATGTATGGCTCTACTAATGTCCTCATACATTGCTTCCACTTCGTTATCCGGGTGTGCCGAGGTCGGTGCGTAGACCTGTATGACCTTCAACGAATATCTCTTGGATATTCTGAGTATAAGGTACGCGACCCTGTTCGACACACTCGTGATGGCTACAACATTATTTACGAGGGACTTGTGGACGATAAACCCGACACCACCTTGGGACTGCTGGTCGCCCTCCCGGTAATAGAACAAGTTGCCGGACTTCAGGGTTATCGTGTCCTCCCCCTCTCTTCGGATTTCTGATAACCCCAATATATCCCAGTGCAACTTGCCCATCTCCTCTTCCAGCTCAGCGATCTTCTCGTCTGTCCTCAAAGTGCGCGTGTTGTAAGTCACCAGTGACAACCTACGTCGGTAATCCGTTTTGAAAGCCCTGGTCGTTCGACGGTGGAATCCCGCCCGGAGATTCTTAGCACCCCTGGCTCCAGCGCTCGACCAGCGCCCGTCGTCCACGCCGGTGTTGCGACTGGAGCCGCCGGGAACTTGGGGCCGTTTTACTTTTTCTGCCATAGGGGGGGGGGGGGGGGGGGGTGGACCGTGACCCGCCGCGCTGGTCCAGTGCGTGGTGGCGGGTCGCCAGAGCCTCGTTCGTTGGTCGGCAGGGTGCACCACGAGCCGGTGAGGTTGGCTTGGGTCCCAGAGATGTAGGTTGGGACCCCTTACACCCCTTTTGTTTCAATAGCTTGTTATAATTAGTCAGTTAAACCTAATACAAAAATTTAACATCAATTTATAAAAATAATTCGGAAAATAAAGTCTGTAAAATAGTGTCTGTTTCTAAATTCACGAAGCACCAAAGAAACTCACGTTCAAGCTGCAGGAGAGGCGGCGCCTAGCAGGGCGCACGCCCAGTGATGATGAGCGGCACTACCGCCAGCCGGAAACGGTCAGACGGGCGATGGAGACCAGGCGTAACAGGTGGCGCCCAGCAAGAGCACCAGCGCCCAAAGAGCATCGGAGCATCGGCTCCGGTGGCCGGCGAGAGTAGCGGGCCAGATGTAGTGTCCCGGAACAGGCGTGTTGACTTCCTCGAAACATCTTCCCCAGATCGCTCCCAAAACAAAACCTCGTCTGTAGTGCGCCTTAGATTTTCCTCCTTTGTTCGTTGTCAGAATTTTAAATTTTGAAATTTTCCTTTATTCGAGCAGTCTCCAACCAGTGTTATTTTGATATATATGTAAGTACCAATTAGCGCAGGTACTACGAAATGTGATAATATTAAATTATTATGTTCAATGAGGATAGCTCAGTTCCGCAATAAATGTTAACTAACAACGAGTGTTTTTCTTTGGCTCCTATTTTATTATTTATAAATACTTAAATATCTATCAGTGGCGACGAGTAGGACTTACGTGTGTTCTATCGATATAATTAAAGAATGTCGATCGGAAAAATTGAGCCTTTTAAAATGTCAGTGGATAATTGGACTTTGTACGTCGAGAGGTTAGAACAATATTTCGTGGTGAATAATGTGAAATCCGAACTAAAAGTGGCTACCTTAATTACCGTAATGGGAAGTGAAACGTATGAATTATTAGTTAATCTTTGTACACCAGAAAAACCGGCTAATAAAACTTTTACGGAGTTAGTCACAATTATGCAAAGTCACTTACAACCCAAACCGAGTACATTGGCAGAAAGGTACAAGTTTAACCAAAGAATGCAAAGACAAGGGGAATCTATAGCGGAGTACATGGCGGAACTCAAGAAATTGTCTAAGACTTGCATGTTCACCTCGTGCTGTATGAGTACGAGTATAAGGGACCAATTCGTCTATGGTCTGAGCAGTGAGACAATTATGCAGCGACTGTTTGCCGAGGAGGATAACACGAAGCTAGAGAAATTGTACAAATTGGCAATTTCGATGGAAGCGGCGGAGACAAATGCAGCATACGTGGAAAAGGACAGAGTAGTAAGTAATAGCAGGGGGAAGACAGCGGAGGAGGCTCCGTGTAACGCGGTGGCGGCCAGAGGCGAGACCGAGTGACGTCACGCGGCGGCGGCAGCCGCACGTCCTCCTATGTGCGGGCTGGGCCGACCGGGGCTGCTCCGCGGAGACCGCCGCTGACAACAGCTACGCAGTGTAATGTGTGTGGTTCTCGGCACGATACAAAAACGTGCAGATACCGTAATTACGTATGCAAAGTGTGTTTTACGGGGGGACATTTAAAGAAGATGTGTCCACGATTACGCAACAATAAAACGCAAAACACGTTTAACGGTGAAGTACAGGTGATTAATTCGGACGAAGATCAGGATTCTGAGGAGGTAAATTTTAATGTGTTTATAGTAAAAAGTGTTAATAGTTACGAACCGTTCAGGATAACGCTACAAGTAGATAACACGAATTTAAGCATGGAAATAGATACAGGTAGTGCAATATCTTGTATAAGTACCGAATGTTATAAAATCAGACTGGGCTACACCTATTGTACCGGTAATCAAATCAGACGGATCGATTAGGATAGGCGGTGACTATAAGTTAACAGTAAATAAATGCCTTGAGGTAGACCGTTTTCCCTTACCACGTATAGAGGACTTATTAACGAAAATTCAAGGGGGTAAAAAATTTACAAAAATTGATTTGTCACAGGCCTATGCGCAGCTATGTTTGTCTGATGAGTCTATGAAGTATACGGTAATTAACACGCATCGTGGTCTTTTTAAATACAATAGACTAATATATGGATTATCCTCCAGCCCAGGTATTTTCCAAAGAACAGTAGAACAAATATTTTCGGATATACCTAAAGTGGGGGTGTTCCTGGATGACGTTATTTTGACTGGACGGGATGATAAGGAACATCTAAAATCCTTCATAGAGTTTTACAAAGATTACAAGATTACGGGTTAAAAATAAAAAAAGAAAAATGCACTTTTATGGCGGACTCCGTTATTTATCTGGGCTATAAGATAGACAAGGACGGAATTCATACAAATCCAGATAAAGTTAAAGCAATTGCAAAGGTACCTATACCTAAGACAGGGACAGAAGTAAAAGCATTTTTGGGTATGGTTATGTACTATGGTAAATTTCTAAAAAATACAAGTACGATTTTATGTCCGTTGTACGCACTATTAAAAAAAGGAGCGAAGTTTGAATGGACAGATGAGTGTAATAAATCGTTTTGCAGAGTGAAGGAAATGCTGTTGTCAAGCGAGGTGCTAGCTCACTATGATCCGGCGCTGCCGCTGGTGCTGACCACGGATGCCAGTAGTGTGGGGGTGGGGGCCGTCATCGCGCACCAAATGCAGGACGGCTCCGAGAGGCCTATCGCCTACGCATCACGAGTATTGAACGTGGCAGAAAAAGCATACTCACAAATTGATAAAGAGGCGTTGGCGATAATATACGGAGTAAAAAAATTTCATCAATATTTGTATGGGCGAAAATTTTTATTGAAGACGGACCATAAGCCGTTGGTTTCAATATTTGGTCCAAAAACGGGAATACCTACCAGGGCAGCGTCCAGAATGCAGCGGTGGGCTGTGATATTGTCGGGCTACGATTACGACATTGTGTATATCAAGTCAGAAAATAATGCGGCGGATGCATTGTCACGATTACCTTACGAGTCACCAATCAGGAATGGAAAAGAGTATACTTATTTAAATTTTGTTTGTGATAACTTACCACTAACGCACGAGGATATCGAGCAGAAAACAAAAGAAGATGTGCATTTGCGACGGATTGTAACATACATCAAGTCGGGTTGGCCAGGTCATTGCGCTGATATAAATTTACAGCCTTTCTACTCGCGAAGAAATGAGCTTTATACGGATGCTGGCTGCATTATGTGGGGATATAGGGTGGTGATACCTACAGTATTCCGGAAAAGAATGCTAGAAGAGATACACACGGGACACATGGGTATTGTAAAAATGAAATCAATAGCCAGAAGTTATATGTGGTGGCCGGGGATTGATGCCGACATCGAAAGAGAGTGTAAGGAGTGTCACACGTGTACAATGGAAGCACCAGCACCTCCGCGGGCACCACCGCAACCGTGGCAGTACCCAATAGAACCGTGGTGTAGATTACACATGGATTACCTAGGTCCCGTTAAAGGCAATAATTATTTTGTGTTGATTGATGCTTCAACAAAATGGATAGAAGCTTTTAAAATGAAAGATACAACAACAACAGCAACAATAAGAGTGTTGAGAGAAATTTTTGCGCGATTTGGGTTACCTAGAGAAATTATATCTGATAACGGAACGGTATTTACAAGCGCGGAAATGAGGAACTTTTTGTTGAAGAACGGTATAACACATACTTTTACACCGGCTTACCATCCTGCTTCGAATGGCGCGGCGGAAGGGGCCGTGAAGTTGTGCAAGCGTGCTATAAAGAAAGCAGAAAGAGAGGGCTGCGACGTGGAGATCGCTCTGCAAGCATATTTGATGGCATATCGGAACACAGCACATGGTACTACGGGAGAATCACCGGCAATGTTACTGCAGCGGCGTAACCTACGATCGCGCCTCGACTTGCTGCGGGAGGGCGGCGCCCACCGCGCGGGGGAGCGCGCGCGCCACCAGCAGCGGAGGCTCGTGGAGCGCGCCGCCAGCACGGAGAGAGCGTTCACGGTAGGACAGAAGGTATGGGCAAGGAACTTCGGTACAGGGGAGCGATGGGTAAAAGGAACAATCACTAGTCTCGATGGATCACGGACGGTAATAGTGGAGGGGGAAAATGGTGTACGTATGAAAAGGCATTTAGATCAAATAAAAAATTATACTGGTATATCGGGCTTGCCGTATCCTAGTCGGAGGGAGAATGACTTGGTCCAGCAAGAGCAGAGCCGGGAATCCGCGGCTCAGAGCCGACGACAGGCCGCCACGCCACCCCCGCCAGGGTATCGTACTCGTTCCGGTAGATTAGTTAAGCCGATAGTTCGTTTAAATCTTTAATAATATTTTAACGGTAATAAATAAGATAAGATAGATAAATTATAAAATTATAAATTTTAAGATAGTAAGTTAAGTATATTTAAAATTGTTATTTGTATTAGTTCATATCGTAAGTAGTAAATAAGGGTGGAGGTGATATATATGTAAGTACCAATTAGCGCAGGTACTACGAAATGTGATAATATTAAATTATTATGTTCAATGAGGGTAGCTCAGTTCCGCAATAAATGTTAACTAACAACGAGTGTTTTTCTTTGGCTCCTATTTTATTATTTATAAATACTTAAATATCTATCATATTTATTTCATGAAGATGGGTAATGTGTCACAGAATATAGAGATATAAAAAAATACAAAGTTTTTTTTAAAAAGTGTGCTATTGCAATAAATATTACATTTCATAGCAATTAAACAACTTTGAACGGTTTAAATCGCGTATATTTAACATTATTATATTGTAATAACGCATATATTGTGAAACCACCAAAACTGTATGGATTACCGAAAATACACAAAAATGACGTTCCTTTGCGCCCAATTGTAAGCCAAATTGACTAGCCGACATACAAACTAGCTCAACATCTTGCTAAAATACTGTCTCCACTTCGCGGTCAAACTAGTGCACATGTCAAGGATTCTTACCAATTTGTCAGCCAAATCAAACATCTACAATTGACTGATTATGAAATAATGGTCAGCTTTGATGTACAATCGTTATTTACATGCTTACCTGTACATGATTGCATTGAAATTGTCAAGAAAAAACTAACTGAGCACGACCTACCCATAGAATATGCAGAACTACTAGAATACTGCCTAACATCTGGCTATCTATTCTGGGATAATAAATTCTACATACAGATCGATGGTGTAGCAATGGGCTCTCCAGTCTCCCCTGTTGTCGCCGATATTTTCGTGGAAGTCTTCGAGGAGAAGGCTCTCACCAGAGCTGTGGCTATGCCGAAGATCTACAAACGGTACGTAGACGATACTTTTGCCGTCCTCCCCAAAAATAATGTTTCTGCATTCCTAAATAATTTAAACTCTTTACATGATAAAATCCAATTTACTATGGAGTCTGAGGTCAATAAATCCTTAGCTTTCCTTGACATTCTAGTCATCAGAAATCCTGACAACTCTCTTGGTCATACTGTGTATAGGAAACCCACCCATACAGATAAATATCTCAATGGTAACTCCCATCACCATCCATGTCAGTTGGCTACCGTAGGCAAATGTTTGTTACAGAGAGCACACGGCATCTGTGACACTGACCACCTCGAGGAAGCATGTGAAACAAGTACTGCAAAGCAACAATCACAAACTCCCACGAATGCGTCACAAAAGCCGCCCCAAGCCTCCTACAGTTGAGCGACAACCTGCCATCTTACCATACATCAAGGGCATCACTGACAAAATTGGCAATATCTTAAGACGAGCTTCAATTAAAACTTACTTCAAGCCGCACAAGAAGATTAGTCAATTTTTAAGACCTGTCAAGAGCAATATCCCCCTACAAGATGCAGGTGTTTACAAGCTTGATTGTGAATGCGGGTTATCATACATTGGGCAAACAAAGAGGATCATCGGTATCCGGATAAAAGAACACATAGCTGACATGAAGAACAGACGCTCGACCAAGTCTGCAGTTTGTGAACATATTCTGGACAAACCCAACCATTATATTCGATTTGATAATCCACAAATCCTCGCTAGAGAGACCCGGTTCATGCCAAGAATGTTACGCGAGGCTATTGAAATCAAGAAACACCCAAATTTCAATAGAGAAGATGGTTGGCAAGTACCACCCGGCTTGGGATCCAGTCATTAAATTAATTAAATCCCAAGGCCAACGCAATAATGCAAGACCTCTGGACACCATGAGCGAATACTGCGTGCATAGGGAATGTTATGATTAAAAAAAAAATTCAGACGGTAGTTCAAATAATTTCTTAATAACTCAAGTGACAAATAAAATCAATTAGTCACCCCGTGACCACGTCCACTGGAATATACGAAGTGGAATATACAAGTGTTCGAAACGTCGGGATATAAATAATGTTAAATATACGCGATCTAAACCGTTCAAAGTTGTTTAATTGCTATGTATAGTAATCGCGAAAACCTAAGAAAATAAAATATTACATTTCCCCATTAACACGGAAACTGACACGTTTGCAATGTGACTGCAACGGACTGTTTCAAGATTTCACAAGGTAAAACAATTAACTTAATTATTTCAATAAGATCCTGTTCCTTATCGTCAAAAAAAACTTCAAAATGTTTTCATGTTGTGTAGGTAATATTCAGCAATGAAAAAAATATATCTCGTTACTGTTCTTCTAAACACCCTTCTAATTAAAATTACGCATTGCAATTAATTAGCCACATTCCTTATATTTACTAATTGCAATAACCGATGACAGCCTAGAAAATTAACGTTTGGGAACATTAAAGTCAAACATAAATCCATTTTATCAGCACGTCATCCGATGTCGTCAGAAAATGCTCTAAATTAAATTAGAAAGCCGGACGTACCCGTAGGTATAGTTATTGGCTTGTTCGACGTAATTAATATGCGTAGGCTAATTGTCGGTGGCCGGTCATCTCTATTATAATATTCTTTATCGATGTAAAGCAATACTGGATGAGACATTTCATAGGATACCTTAATCATAACACTAGCTTGTAGGTTTTATTCACACTGAGTGTAGGTAATTTATGTGTGAACGTGTTTTGCTACGAGTATATATTGCAGTGTGATGTTACTCTGCGGTGAGAGAATTGCAATTCTCAGAGCGATTTGACTGTAACATCTTTCTTTATTATGTCAAGCGTTGTATTTGTTTTATGTTAATTATAATAACAAGGATTAAGCGGACATTTATTTATAATTTATTATTCATTCTACGTAAAGGCATCATTCTTAACTTCTTGTGATAATTAATTAGAACATGACAAGACATGATTCTTCGTGACAATATAAGATAACCGTGCGATCGCTTCATCGTTTCACAAGTTCTAAAACAAGAAGTCTACTTGTGCATTTTTAATTGAGTACTCATAATTAATACCTTAATAATTACGTAGGTATACTTTAGAATATTAAAAGATAGAGATCAGTTACTGGCTTCAATTAAAATAGTTACTTCAATACGGAATTGTACCCGGAACCCTCTCTGAACTAATTGACTCGTCATGGTATGTAAAGATAAATTAATACATTCATATTTATACTTACATGTCAATCTAGTCCTTACAAAAACTACATAAAAGCAAAGCTTTGACAGCAGCTAATCAGTATTTGTGTGATCGACTGTACAAAATTGAACAAATTTGCGATATAGGTGCAGATAACGTAAGTGGTCAACGTACGGTGGTATTTGCTATTTTTTCGATTAATTATATTATGAAATAAGACATATGGCATAAAAATTTTTTTTTTTTTTTTTTAATAATTATGCGATTATATCCCGTGTGTATTTTTCCACATTTATTTTTTATTATTATAGGGTACGTTTTTTTTTATAAACAAGTGGGCGGACGGGCAAGCTACTCGACGTTTCGGTACGGGTTACACCAGCCCTTGTTACGAATTAACTGAAGAGGCGGGTAGTCCAGGATGGGAGCTGCGAGCAGTTACATCAACTACCCACATTTGATCTTCACATTCGGAAAGGCTGCGACACACTACACTAGCAATGTCCGCGGACGAATTCGATGGTAAATCGCAAGGTTTAAATTTGTTAATCACTGGATTCCAAGTCGACGACAGTTTAAATCCATATTCCCAATTGAAATTTTTATATTTCTTAATTTCAATCGCTTCACTTACAATCCTGGGATAATGTGACGTTCGGTGGAGAGCATTTT